>OX375880.1:101455367-102836159 GCA_947359465.1 Metellina segmentata
CGTTTTGGTTGTCCCTCAGTCATAACCACGGACCAAGGTTCACAAATGCGATCATCTATGTTCGCTGAATTTACGCACATGCTGGGTACTCAGAAAATTAAGACGACTGCATACCATCCTATCTCTAACGGACTTGTTGAGCGTTTTCATCGCCATTTAAAGTCATCACTCAAGGCTCATGAAAACGAAAGGTGGTCTGAGATAATCCCAGTGGTTCTCCTAGGCATCCGTGCAGCAGTCAAAGAGGATTTAAACGCATCTTGTGCTGAACTTGTATACGGCACAACTTTGAAACTTCCGAGTGACATGTTGGAGATTTCAGCGATCCCACCTTGCGGTGAGGATTTTATCACTAATCTTCGCAACAACATGCGTCAATTGAACCCTATTGCAACGTCTGCTCATTGCACTGACAAGTATTATGTCAACCCTTCTTTGAAAAGTTGTTCACACATCTTTCTAAGAGTGGATTCTGATTCCAGTCACCATGATTTCAATTAGATGTACCTAACATCAAATTTCAGCGATCCCACCTTGCGGTGAGGATTTTATCACTAATCTTCGCAACAACATGCGTCAATTGAACAAAAGTCACCACAAACGGTCGATGTACCTTAAATCAAAAGTAGATGTTAGATGCGAGTTTGGGTCATCGATTAGCCTAATTTGACCGTTATCAATAAAAGACCCTAGGGTGTGATTCAGATTTTCAATTGTTGTGACAAAACTCATTGGACAGCGGGTGTGAAAATTAGCGGACTTTTCGGAATAAAAGACAGGACCCGGGCCATCTCGAGAAACGGTCGATGATTGTCAAAAGATAAATATTCCCGTTAGAAGGAGGCAAGGGACCCACGATGTCAATGTGAATTTGTGCAAAACGTGCATCTGGAAGAGAGAACGTGCCTAGAGGTGCTTTGGTATGCCTCTGTGTTTTGGATCGTTGACATGGCACACACGCTCGGACCCAGATCTTTATTTGACGTTTCATGTCTGGCCATACATATCTGGAACAAATGAGTTTCGTTGTAGCTGCTATGCCGGGATGCGAGAGCTTGTGCAGATGATCAAATAAAGATCTGGGTCCAAAACTTAATTAATGTAAGTTGCCAATTTTTGTGGAAAACGAACATGTCTGCCGGATCTTGTCACTGTTTTTGCAGAAATCCGTTCATTGGCAGATTTATCATCGTTTTTAGCCGTTTCCAAAGGTTTGGTGTTCTTTGGTTCGAGTAAGGCAGTTTCAGGTAGCAAATAAGCTGGCTTTACACGATCAAGAGAAACAGTTGTTTTTCGGCCATTGAATTCGACGGTGACGGTTTTGTCCGTGCGGCGTATGACTTTATGGGGGCCAGTATAGGGTTGGCACAATGGCGGCTTCACTCGATCCACTCTTAGAAAGATGTGTGAACAACTTTTCAAAGAAGGGTTGACATAATACTTGTCAGTGCAATGAGCAGACGTTGCAATAGGGTTCAATTGACGCATGTTGTTGCGAAGATTAGTGATAAAATCCTCACCGCAAGGTGGGATCGCTGAAATCTCCAACATGTCACTCGGAAGTTTCAAAGTTGTGCCGTATACAAGTTCAGCACAAGATGCGTTTAAATCCTCTTTGACTGCTGCACGGATGCCTAGGAGAACCACTGGGATTATCTCAGACCACCTTTCGTTTTCATGAGCCTTGAGTGATGACTTTAAATGGCGATGAAAACGCTCAACAAGTCCGTTAGAGATAGGATGGTATGCAGTCGTCTTAATTTTCTGAGTACCCAGCATGTGCGTAAATTCAGCGAACATAGATGATCGCATTTGTGAACCTTGGTCCGTGGTTATGACTGAGGGACAACCAAAACGAGAGATCCATGTTGCAAATATGTTACTGCATATTGTCGTCGTTCGCATATCCGGAATTGGTATGGCTTCGGGCCATCTCGAGAAACGGTCGATGATTGTTAAAAGATAAATATTCCCGTTAGAAGGAGGCAAGGGACCCACGATGTCGATGTGAATTTGTGCAAAACGTGCATCTGGAAGAGAGAACGTGCCTAGAGGTGCTTTGGTATGCCTCTGTGTCTTGGATCGTTGACACGGCACACACGCTCGGAGTTTCGTTGTAGCTGCTATGCCGGGATGCGAGAGCTTGTGCAGATGATCAAATAGAAGCTTGCGAAAAGAATCCGGAACAAAAGGACGAGGAATGCCCGTAGAGATGTCACATAACAAATTGGAATCCACAAGTCAGTCAAATTGGAATCCAATTGGAATTATGCCGGAAATGTTTGAGAAAGCGACTAATAAATTGAAAATTAGATGTACCTTAAATCAAAAGTAGATGTTAGATGCGAGTTTGGGTCATCGATTAGCCTAATTTGACCGTTATCAATAAAAGACCCTAGGGTGTGATTCAGATTTTCAATTGTTGTGACAAAACTCATTGGACAGCGGGTGTGAAAATTAGCGGACTTTTCGGAATAAAAGACAGGATTTTTGATATAAATTTGACTGCTTGTTCGGCACACTCATTCCACTCAAGTTGTTCGGACGAATTGCGAACACTAGAACGAGGTTTTTGTTTTTGTGCCCTTCTAAGAACTTTACTACAGGGGCAAGAATATGCGCAGCTTTAGGTATAAAACATCTATAAAAGTTCACCCAGGCAATTACGCCATTTAGATTTTATTTCCCAGTATTCCACAGACATTAGACAATTGACATTCAATGGAACAAAGAAAAAATGGCCCCACCTCGAATCTCAGCTTTTCTAGTCCAGTCAAATTTTTATCAAAAATCCTGTCTTTTATTCCGAAAAGTCCGCTAATTTTCACACCCGCTGTCCAATGAGTTTTGTCACAACAATTGAAAATCTGAATCACACCCTAGGGTCTTTTATTGATAACGGTCAAATTAGGCTAATCGATGACCCAAACTCGCATCTAACATCTACTTTTGATTTAAGGTACATCTAATTTTCAATTTATTAGTCGCTTTCTCAAACATCTCCGCCCATTTCTCACAAACATTCTTGGATTCTAGATCGCCAGAAGCTGAGAACCACTGCATTAAAGAGTGTAACGTCGTGATAAAAGAAATAGCCTTTTTTAAAGAATTAAAGAAAAATTTATTTACAATATGGTAGCGACATCACCGTTACAACTACCTCTCATCATACGTTTTAAACATAACGGCTGAAACATGCCATTCGAACACCGCACTCAGTCCACACTTCAACGAAACATCCAATCGACTAAAAAAGCCGTTACAAAAAAATATCTTTTCACCAACGTTATACACACATAAAAGAAAAAATGAACTTCCGGGAAAACCATTTAAGCTCAGATAAATATGTCAAAAGAAAAGATATATTTTCCAAGAGTATTAAGAAGTAAAAATAAACACAGGAAGTATCACAATATCTTGGAATAAGGAAAAATAAATACTATAGAATTACATTTAAAAGATATTCCGGAAGTGTACATTACAAGAGATATTGCTGTAGATATAATGGTTTTAACAAAAAGTAGCGATAATATCCAAAGATTACGAATTTTGTGTGACCAACTTTTGATCGCATCGAACTTATTTATTAACCAATTTAAAAAATAACTATACCGTAAGAAAGAGTACATTCTGAGGTATACTGCGATATTTTTAAAATTAAAAACTAATTGTAACAAGATATAGATATGACAGTTTTAAAAAAAGTAACAAAATGGTCCTGTTTTTTCCCGAATTTCAAAAAAATATTACCAAGAACCAAATTGAAATTTCTAAAAAAACTCGACGACCTACAAAAAATTACGTTGAGATGTGCTCTTTAAAAAAAACTCACGGCTTAAGACTGAAAATTTGTATGTGTTTTACTCACTCGCGGAAGATATTTCGCTTTTCAAACTTTGACACTTAATAAACCCTAAACTAATAGCCGCATCGGAAAAAAATCTTAATTATCCAGGGAATACGATGAAGAACAAACCATGTTAATTTCGTTTAAATCAGTTTGTTACACGGTAATACATTTAAAAAATGAATTTTAATAATAAAAGCAAAAGATAAAATATTTGTTTAACTTTAAAACACAAGTTGACATCCTACATAGTTTTTGAGTAAATTACATCATATTAACAAATTTATCAGTAAGTGTCAGACCTAAACTATAGTAGAATAGAGGACAGAGAAATAATCAGACTATAGTATATTCCAAAAATAAAATTGCCAAGCAGCAAGGAATTTTTACTTAGTTTTCATTCATATTGAATCTTTCTTCCTGCTGACATTTCAATAGTTGTGTGAAAATGTATGTAGTATTGGCTCGGTGGGGTATAATTCAATAGTCAGAACAACACAATTAAACTTTGATCAATTTTTACTTCTTCTAAATGATTGTGAAATATATACAATGAAATATTTCAAAACATCATTTCTGGATTACGACGTCACGGGAACGCCACCCGCGGACAATAGCGAGCGAATCTGCTCGACTGAAGCACTCCAGCTTCCAGAAAAAGAATCGTCCCGCATTTTGGGATAACACACATATATATATAGATTTCAAAAAACCGCTCATTTGCCTTAACTTCTGGTGCCTCACACGTGCAAACACTCATATTGCTGTGTATTGAGGTCATGGACATTATGCATCGCGAGAAGCGATTTCCGATTCTACATGTATATTTCTACTCTAATCTATTGCACACCACAAGAATAAGCTAACTGACAAATGCCTCAAAAACTCCACTTCCCACTTGTGTTTTTATAGTTTTATAAAATCGGTCACTGTTGCATACTTCCTTTAAGTGTTTATATTATGAGTGCTGTTTGGCCATCACATGAGGTTTACAACTGGCTGTTGCAATCTTTTATAATACTAGGGGGCTCCGCCCCCTGCTCGCTTACGCTCGCCAACCCCCGGGAATTGCTGTGCAATCCCATTTGGTTTGCTTCGCAAACCAACACTCCTTTCACAGATGCCATTTGGTTTGCTTCGCAAACCAACATTCCTTTCACAGAGTGAAACTATCTGAATAATTCGTATTATGCTGATTTCACTTTCCGGTACATGACGTCACAGCGAGGGCTTCGCGCCCTGCTCGCTTACGCTCGCCGACCCCGGGGATTGCCACGCAATCCCGTTTGGTTTGCTTTCTCAAACCAATACTTCTTTCGCAATTGATTTCACTTCTTTTTGCTTTAACACTTAATGCACCCTAAACTAATAGCCGCATCAGTAAAAAATTTTCTGTATCTTGTTCCCTGTACAATTTTAAGTAAACAGTGTTAATATCCAAACTTTGCGATCTGTACTTTGTCGGTAAACTGTCTTGAGAACAGAGGGAAAAAAGCGAGCCTTTTTCTTCGCCAAATAAAAAGAAATCGTTTTTATGGCAATTGTTGCTACGATAAATTTGATATCTGGCAAACGCGATAGTCGAAAATGCAACCCACTACTGTTTGCGGAACCAGCTATGCGAACTGAAAAATACGAAATTTGTGTCACCAAGTTTTGATTGCATCGAATTTATTTATGAACCAATTTTAAAAATAATTGTACCGTAAGAAAGAGTACATTGTGAGGTATACTGCAATATTTTTAAAATTAAAAACTAACAGTAATACTATATAGATATGACCATTTTAGTTTTGTATCGGAAGTTACGATCTGAAAGTTCCGAAAATTGTATGACCTACTTTTAATTGCATCGATTTTGTTTATTAACCAATTTGAAAAATAATTGTACCATAAGAAATAGTGTAATGTAGTGTATTCAGTGATGTTCTCAAATTTAAAAAATAATGGTTTTTGCCGTAGACATAACGGTTTTAACAAAAAGTAGCGAAAATATCCGAAGATTCCGAATTTTGTATCACGAACTTTTGATCGCATCCAATTTAATTGTTAACCGATTTCAAAAATAATAGTACCGTATGAAAGAGTATATTCTGAGGTATACTGCGATATTTTAAAAATTAAAAACGAATAGTAATTAGATATAGATACGGCAGTTTAAAAAAAAGGAACAAAAATGTCCCGATTTTTCCCGAATTTCAAAAAAATATTATCAAGAACCAAATTTAAATTTAAAAAAAACTCGACGAGCTGCAAAAATTTACGTTGAGAGGTACTCTTAAAAAAAAAACCTCACGACTAAAGACTGAAAATTTGAATGTGTTTTGCTCACTCGCGGAAGAAATTTCACTTCTTCAACTTTAACACTTAATAAAACCTAAGCTAATAGCCGCATCGGAAAAAAATCTTAATAATTATCCAGGGAATACGATGAAGAACAAAGCATGTTAATTTCATTTTTTTCCGATCAGTACTTTCTCGGGAAACCGTCTAAGAATGGAGCTAAACAACAAAAATTTCAATCCTGCGGCGTCGTCGGTAACTTTTTTTTAATATAGAGAGATGCAATAATTGACCCAGTTTTTTCTTTGCTGGGTGTAGTCATTACTGCTGAAATCACCATGAGTGAAGAAAGATAAAAGCATTTGACTACTTCTGTGATTTTCCTATGGTGTATTTACTTAGTTATAAAAATGTAAGATTAATTTTGATTTAAATCAGTGATTTAAAGAAAAATCAATAGATTAAAATCATGATTTTAATCGTTGATTTAAATCAAGTTGTTCAAATCTTGATACCCTGCTTTAGATACCGAATAAAATTCGAATAGTTATTAAACTCAATCGTGCATAAGTAGATAACACAATATAAAGATCTATATATATAATTCTCTTACGTGGCTCACGAAAAAGACGTTATTTGTAATCGCGTTTTGGCAACACTGTACGATTGTTTGTTTATCGCGAAGTCTCGCGCATCGATTGAATTCATAGCGTTATCGGGTGAAATTTTATTGGAAAAAAAAAAGGAAATTTTAATGAGCTGTTGCAATTAGTTTATAATAGAAATCAAAGAAAGCGGAGGATCTTTTCAGGGCCATTTAAAAAAAGGTCCTTTTCAGGGCCAACAATTATAGTTCAACAAGACGCTTGCACTACAACTTTCGGCAACAAACTCAATGAAAAAGTGTGGGTCGTTTGAGTGCTGGGAAGATGTACACACAAACAACATGCTGGGTATTCAATTTCTAAAGCAACGCTCACATTTCCGAGTCAAAATTTGCACAAAATTTTCATTTGAATTCTGATTTTAGAGATACTGTATATATTTTTTCTGTAATACACAGTAAATTTAGATTTGAAAAACATTTTTTTGGTAACATATTTTGTGAACAATCTCTTCTGCTAGGACACATGTCTTCATTGAGGCGAGCGAAGCGAGCATAGGTTCGCGCAGCGAACCAATGAGGATTGCGAAGCAATCCTCCTGGGGTTGGCGAGCGATCGCGAGCAGGGGGCAGGCCCCCTAGTTGCATGATAAATTATTAAAAACTATAGAAAAATGAAATTTTAGATGGAAAGCCATTTGAATTATAAGAAGTTCAATCAAGAATAAATATTTTATCCATGCAATATCCATTATAGTTATAGAACTTTTAGCGTAGCAAGCAGCAAATTAAAAATATAACAAATCAATCCAATTAAAAAGTATTTCCAAATTGTGCAATTTTAGCATTTTATTCGTTAAAGTAATTATCCTTTTCTCAACAAAAACAGGTGTTAAGATCATTTTCCTCTTTTGATCCTCCCCAGTATTTGAGCACTTCTTAAGTTCCCAAGAAATATTAATGGGATTCGACAAGAAGGCAAACGATCTTGAAGTCGTTTGAAGAATGGATGTGACAAAGTCTTTAGGAGGAGGGTCTAAACGTAAACAAGTATGTATGACGATAGCCTGGGTCGTTCCAGCCTATCACTTTCATAAGGAATATTCGTTCAGAACCAAGTGACTCGATGGAATCGGACTTATTCTAGTACTTATTTCCATAGGAATTGAAAAATAACAAGATAATTATTAAGACAATCTTCATCTCTATTTAATTATTCTTTCACATTGCTAAATACTTTTTGCAGAACAAAAATTTTTTTTAATAATTACACCAATATGTAAAAAATAAAATGTTAAAACTTTGAAATTTTTAATAAAACCAATATATATATAGTGTGAAAATCTGTTGCAACCAATTTCTTCAAATGATATCAAACACTGCATTTTGTCGCTTTTATTTACCATGTTCGTTTATTAATTCAAAAATATAAGCTATTTTCACTTCATATTTATTTTCAGTTATTGATTTACAAATTTATACAATTCCTTTGTTTCACATCTGTGATTTTAATTTACTGTCATGTGTTGTTTTTAATTTGGTACATTTACCATATTAGGATATTCACAACTTCTATTTTACATACACCGACTGAGCACAGGCAAAACGGCCGTTTGCAATCGGTTTCTTGTATTAAAGTATCCTTATAAAATTTTACTAATTTAGTACGAATCATTTTACTATCATCAATTTGGATTTAATTTTTAAAAAGGTTCATATTGGACTGCCAGTATTTGAATCATGTCATTTTAAATCATGAATAAATTTTACAATTATATTCAATTGTATGTAATATAAAAATAATTTTAAAACTTCATAAAAATAATTACACGTTTTGAAAAAATTACGATTAAAAAAACTCAACTTTCATGTCATGAAGTTCCTTTAAAAGGAAAGAAACATTTTAGAACGAAGCATTTTATAATCGTGAATTTGGATTTAATTTGAAGAAAGGTTCACATTGGACTGTCAGTATTTGAATCATGTACTTAAAATATTTTACAAATATATTCAATAGTATATAATAAAAAACTAATTTTAAAATTTCATAAAATTAATTACACTTTTTGAAAAAATTACTATTAAAATAAACTGTATGCTTTTCGTGTTTGAAGGGATATAGGAATATGATATAGATATATGATAGGAATATGATACAGATATGGGATATAGATATATGAAGGAAAGGGATATTTTAATAAAATTAAGAGTTTAAAGTGATCGAAAAATGAATGATTTTCCAGTTTTATAATATCATTATTCAACTTCATGATTTTGAAGATTCTACAGAATCAATACCTTTAATATATGCACTTGAAAACATAAACAACAAAGTTCATAGTAAATGCGTTTGTATTTTTTTAAAGTATTTGTTTCCTAAATGGGTTTGAAATTAGTAGGTAACTAAGTAGTTAATTAACGTCGCACTGGCGCAAAATAACTGACTATTGGAAACGGTCCGAAAACGTTAGTTTCAGAAAAATTCATTTTAAAATTTCAATAACTGAAAGTTTAATACAATACTGACACATGTATTTCCATTTCATCTATCAAAGAGACAAAATTCAAACATTGAATACAGCTGAAAGCGTGGATATACAATAAAATACAAAGCAAAATTTTAAACCGGAGCTTACAATTTCAATGAATGCTTTAAAGAAAAAATGCAAAAAAAAAACCTCATTACACTTTTTATGATGAATTGATCGATCTCTAAATTTTGTAACAATTTAAAGCAGTTCATAAAAAGATTTAACAAAAGTTTCTAGACCAAATGCGTTACTTTAACTAAAATAATTTCTTTTTTCAATTCTTACAAAGAACGGCTTAATTAAAGAAAACACAGAATATACCAATTACCTTAATCTCGGGAATGACTTGAAAACTTAAATCATCACAATTTATATCAGCATTTTATGCATGACGTTTGCAGCTAACAAACTGTTTGATGCTATAAAATCTTTCCACTTCTGTGAGCGGAAAACGTTTCTGGAATTCATCTGAATAAAGTTGTGGACTGCATCAAGCAAGTCTTCATCCTGGTGCAAATCGGCCAAACTTAAGACGGCGCATACATTGCACACGTCCAAGGCGTGCTTTACAATGCACCTGCATCTGTACTTCAAAGGCAACACTGCGTACTTATCAGCAGCGACATACAGCTTTACAGCATCCTCTTGTTGCAAATCTTCCACAATATCGGTGTACATGAAAGACAACATCCGATCCACGGTGTCTGCCTCCAAGTCGGTGATTTCAACAAATCCGGTCTGCTTTTCCTTCATGTCGTTCTCGTACATGGCATTGAAGACGGAAGACCTCGTGCTCAGAATGCTCTTGTGCACCTTGAACTCCCGGTTTCCAACCAGAAGAGTTGAATCCGAAAATTTCCCATCTTTGTATAGGTGCTTGAACTCATTTTGAAACGGATTGTAAACGTTGCAAGACGCGACGTTGTGGTAAGACAATGACCGACTTTCGTCTGAACTAGTATGGTACATACCTTCTAAGCGTGAGAAACTGAATTCGAAAAAGAGATGCAAAACGTCATATGTTGCATCCAAGTACTTGTCTTGAATTAGAGTAGAAATTTGGATGAAGGATGGGAGTTTCCACACGTCATTCTTTACATTGCTTTCAAATAAGTGTTCATCTTGTACATTATACTTTTTCGGCTCGTTCAATACAGATACTAGGCATTTTACGAACACTTGTCCAGAACAGTGGTTTTCATCCCTTTGGATTTCGATTTGGCCACACATATCACCCATGCATTCTCCATTTAAGTAAAAGGTCAGAGTCAGAAAGGGCTGGTGATTTAACACAGAAACTACGCCTATCGATAGTTTTTGGTTCAACCGAAGGGCACTACATTTTTCGATGCGCCAAAACACCGATTTCTTCTCTGTTTTTATTCCAGTTAGTGCCGAGGATTGTGTGATGTTGAAATGTCCTTCCATGTCACCTAAATTTCTAGCGACTATTTCGTCAACACTGCCGTTATTATTCGATCCAAATACTTGATTATCCTCTTTGTTCGCCCACAAATCACATTTTACAGTTAGGGTATCATTGGGCAAAAATGCATCTTTATCCTTGTTTAAGGCTTCGGAAGAGACCAACTTAGCGCGTCCCCAACATTCATTGTATTTGAACGTTTTTTCTGAATACACATTTCTCATTTTCTTGTTGGAATCTACACATAAAAGTGAAACTGTGTGATAAATTTTTATATCCTTAGACATATCAATTCTTTCAAGAAAACATGAAATGAAATCCTTAAAACTTTCGCCTTTTGGATACAATCGCAATCGCCATTGAGATTTATGTAGCGAGTCAACCATAAAGGTGGGACTCGAAATATATTCACTACACTTCTGCGGACACATACTGAAGTTTTCGATTTTCCACGTGAATGTGAAGCAATCCTTTGGAGGGAGTGACATGCTCGAATTCAGTACTTGGAAGGGAAACTCAAACGTTGATTTTTCTTTCCAACACTTCGCAGTGGAAACGCAAAAGGACACGAACGCACGTGGCACAAAAAGTGTTCAACCAAGGCTTTACTGGATTCCGAAACCGCTGTGTCTGGCTCAACACACGTTGGGATGGGACGCAAAATGAGACTCGACAGTTAATCACAAACCGTAACCTTATGGGAAAATTTTCTGCGCACCCTAGATGCGCATGATTGTATCCATTTGTCTTCGACGCACTATTTTGAAGTTAACAGACCGAACCGAAGACCCTAAGAGAGAAAGAACAGCAAATTCTAGTTTTTTTAACTGATCGTATGAGTCAGGAATACTGTACCAAGAGTTGAAAAAAATCATGTCTTCCTTCTCTAGGTCTTTCAAAGCTGTCATCCCCATCGCTGTCATCACGCAGGACTTTATTTTATACCTTGACTGACTATTTTTTAGAACGCTTTCTTGCCAGATGGGCTTGCTCTCCTCATTAGGTTTGGTTATATGACGTGCCAGCGTGATCGGACAATCGAAGAGGAAGTGGTCGGCGTCCCCCACCTCCCCGCAATCAAATTTATTGTTGTCTTTAATTTTAAACCTGTGGAGGTAGGCACAGAACGGACCAAGCCGTGTAAGGAATCAAACCAGTTGTCGGTCGGTGATGAGGGCATCACGTTTGATTTGTGGCAAAAATGCGCTGAGTCTGATTCCGTTTTTGGAAGCTACATAATGGTTCTGCCAAATTTTTTCTATGTAGCTTTTAATCTTTCTTTTTAAAAGGCTTATTGGGAATGGAACGTCGATAACCTCACCATCGACCGAGGCAAGTTTGGCATGTTCGTCCGCTAGCTCGTTCCCGGCCTGTCCCGCATGTGCTCGGACCCAACTCAAACCAAAATTTTTAGTGTGGTTATGTATGTTTTGTTTTATTAAATAAAGATATTTTGATTTATATTTTGTGCAGTTTGTAAGGCCTGAATTGAGCTGAGACTGTCCGTATATATATTAGCATTTTTATTATTCTCTATTGACCATTTAATTGCTTTATGAATTGCCGACAACTCGGCTTGAAAACAGAGTTGCCAGCTAGTAGTTTAAATTTCAAGATTTCTATAACTTTGTTGTCTTTGAGGATGCACACCGCGGCCCCGACATTGCCATCAATTCCCGAGCCATCGGTGTACACCTCAAATTCAGCATTGTCAACGGTTTCCCGGATGTCCAACCTGAGGCTAGACACCGGGATACCACTCACCATTATATTTGAATCGTAGTGTAAAGAGGACAGTCCAAGCTCTGGGTCCGGCGGCCGTCTGTTGACAATGTTATATATTTTTGAATATTGACAGCAGGGTCACATGGAGCGGGGGGATTCCACAGAGGGTGTTAAGGGAGTCGGTTGGAGAGGTGTTGTATGCGCCTGATATTTTAATCAAGAAAGGTCGCTGGATTGTTGCCAGACGAGCCTTTTTCGCCTGGATCAAATAACCTCTACAAATGCCAGCTCCGTATGTGAGGACCTTCTCAGTGATTGAGAGGTACCAAACCTTCTGGAGCTAGCCACCGACTCCCCCATCCTCCGCCGCGAAATTTTTGTAGTGATTTCCCAATTTGGAAGCAGCGGTCTCTTAGTGTTTGTATGTGATCGCACCATGTGAGCCGGCTGTCAATAACTAGGCCTAAATATTTAAGATTGTTGGCGATTTCCACACTATTACCGTCAAAACAGGGTATTTTTCAAAAATAAATTTCCAAATTTTGTAATCGATGAGGTCAGGCCCCGGAGCTTTACCGTACCTGAGTTTTGAGAAAACATGGTCCAGGTCATGGATTGTAATATTTTCATTTTCTTGAAATTCGATATTATTATTAAAGTTAAGGGGGGTAGGAATACAACTATCCTGACTAAAGAAATGATTCATTAAAATATTTATTTTGTCTTTCTGTGTTAAATTCGGGCTGGAGGGAAGAAATAAATTTAAATTATTGTTCTGTTTTTTGTTGAAGGTCAATTTAAAAAGTGAACCGTATTTGGAGCCATGACCCGAGCAATGTTCCCTCCAAGACGCTCTTTTTGAGACAAGAATCAGTTTCCGAAAGGACGCCCTCCTGGAACGGTATTCGAGCTCCTCGACCCGGACCACATCAACGGAAGCATTAAATTTCTTAAGTGAATTAATCTTTTTGTAGAGAGTAGTGACCCTGTTTCTCGAAGACACTAGTTCGCTGTTCCACCAATGAACTTTAGTGATTAAAGAAAACAAGGAAGAAAAATAATTTAATGTCTTTCCAGCTATTGATGTTACATGATTTATAAGAGTGTGTTGAAATATTTTTCAAGTTCATTGGTGTTGTCAATAGTGTTAGATTGACGTTCCAAATCTGGTGTTAGCCTGTGAAATAAACCAGGGAAACGACCCAGGCCGAATTTCGTTCTGAGAAAGTATCCCTGGTTGTTAGTGATAGTGGTCATATACTCCAGCACAACGTAGCGATGGTCACTGCTAGAATCTTTTGATAAGACATTCCAGTTTTCAATTTGGCCAGGGACATCTGAACTAGTAATAGTCAAATCGGGCCATCCCTTCCCGTTAGGTGAAACGAAGGTAGGCCCCTACTCGGGCAAATTTAGAATTGATAGGGAATTGAATTTGCGTTGCAGAGGTCAAGTACACGCCTGCCCCTGATGTCCTCATGACCGTACCCCCAGATGGGAGAACGGGCATTAAAGTTCCCCATGATGAGGAGCCTGCCTCGATTAAGATCGATGGCTGATAGCTCCTCTAGCTGATCTTCAGTGGTATCATGGGGGGGGGGGTATATGCTTCCCAACAACAAGGGGCCGGCCTGCAACGAGACCTCAGCAAACACACAATTACGACTAATAAAGTTCAAAGTAAACGAAAAACTGGGGTCTAAGCAAATAATCATACTTTTATTGTTTGAGGAACATATTTGCCGGTGGCCCTGGAATGGTGTGATAGGTTTATTATCCCTAATGTAGGGATCTTGAATTAATAGAGAGTGCATATTAAGTTGACTAGCAGTGGCCAGAGCCAAGCTGTGTGCAGCATAACAGTGGTTAGTATTTATTTGAATGATTTTCACTCTCCGATCTACCATCAATTGCCGTAGTCGATGCTAGCTTCTAACATAGCCAACTGCCTTTTATAATTTGGGCAGGCCCTTGACTTAACGTCGTGGCCTGCATTGTACTTGGTGTTATGTTTAGAGTTTGACTCCTTACAGTTGATGCATGATAATTCGCCTGCTTTGCAGGAGTCCGTTGAGTGCCCATCTCCGCAGGGGAGGTAAATGGGTGCCGCTGCAGAGCTGTGTGTGCAGCACCCCCGGCTGTGTCCAAACCTGCCACAGCCGGTGCACTGCCGAACGCTTTTGAATTCAACTTTGCAGCGACGAAATCCTATGTACAAGTATCCTTCCTGAATAACCCGTCTATATAGTTCTGGCACCAAAGACAACACCCAATGGTTACCCCTTCGGGCCCTGATGCAGAAGTCCACCATGACACCCTCCTCGCTCTCTATAAAGTCATTAAGTTCTGTCAATGCCGAGGGAAGGCCCACCTTCCCAATCTCAGTACCTACACCCATAATAATAATTCTTGGTTTCATAAGTTTGGGCCGGTCGACGGTGAAAATATTAGTTATTGAGTCGTTTTTGTTGAACTTCGACAGAAGTTCCTCAACCTCCGATTGGGTGCTCACATCCACCGCCACTCCCCCACCTCTGATTCTCCTTAGTTGTATTGTCCTGGCCCTCAATTCCCTAAGGGTGGACTGCACCTTGTTCTTATTTATGTTATAATCTCAGTCCACCTTGGTCTTTAGGAGCAACGTGTGTTTGGGTTGTTGAGATCCTGCTCTCTTGGGGGGTGGCTTGGTGGGCCCAGAGGCCATCTGAGCGTATGTTGGGATACAATTCCTCTTGAAATCCCTGATTTCCTCTAAAAGTTCGTTGCCTTCCTTACTTTCCACCGAGACCAGTCCCAATTCCTTCATCTCTCTTATGTAGCTCAGTATCTCTTTCGAGTTACCATGGATAATATTTTGGAGACTCTCTACGTGGGCCTCCCTCTCGGCCATGACCCCAGAAATGTTTGCCAATTGTAATTCTAGTGTACGCACCTTGGATTTCTCGACACCCAGGACTGCCTTCATCCTCGACGTCTCTGCCTCAAGGGCAAGTTGCTGGGTTTATAACGTGGTAATTTGCTTGTTAAGAACTCCGAAGGTCTCAAAGTCCTGGAAGACCGATCTATCCCGTGTTCCTATAACAAATTCTGATTCCTCTGCGGAACCCGATCCTATTGCGGATTGAACTGTTTCTCTAATCAAATCCATTAGACCCTTTGTAGCTTTTAGAATACCCTTTTGGATCGCCAACGTCTCCAGTCTACTAGTTTTCTTTTCATTGAGAAACCTGGAGAATTCCATGAGTGTTTCACGACAGTTTACTATGGTAGGGTTGTTTGTTATATGATCCGGGAAAGTACGAGTAATTTTGTCCAATCCCGGGCATATTGAGTTTGGGTCTGCGGGCCAGCTTATGGGAAGTGCCAACACTCGGCGGTTTCGGTGTCGATGTACTCATTGGAGAGGACCAAGCCAAAGATAATCTCCAAGTTGGTTTTCTATGTGCGTTTTATGCAGAAAGGTGGTTGGTATTAAATAAAGAAAATAGGATTATTAAATACGGACTTGTCCTAATTTTCCGGGAGCTCCAAAATTCGAGTACAGAGTTACTTGTACTCTGGGATAGCGTGATATTGATACCGTTGTCAATAGCCAGCTATGTGACTCTAATACGACGGTATTTTAAAAAAATTACCAAATTACCATAACAAGCAGAATTGTTAGCATGTTAGAGCCGACCAACCGATTTGTTGTTCAAGGTGTTAGCCTCATGATCGGTAGATTCCTGGTTCATATCCGGGTCAGTGCATGTAAGCGTATAGTGTAGAGGCGTCTAGGCAACCTTAAATCTGACGTGGCCGAAAGTCCTCACGTTGGGTTGCTGTGGAAGTTTGGAGAGTGGGGTGCCAGCTCAGGTGTTGCCTCGTCATCTGACCGTGCTTCAAAATTACATGGTATTGTCCTAGGATCTTTATCGTAGGGGATTGATTCTGGGCCGTTGTCAATAGCCCGCTGTGTGTCTGTAATACGACGCTAATTAAAAGAATTACCTTAACAAGCAGCAGTGGTAACATGTTTGGGCTGGATTTGGATATTTTGAATATCCCATTATCCTGACGAAGAATTTTAACACCCCAGTACGTGTTCCAACTGCGAGGAATTGGACATCTTAGTTCAAATTCTGATCGTTGAGCGTTACCACTGTGGAAGGGATTGTTTAAGGTAACATTGCACTCTCTGTATCCTCTTCATCCATGTAACTAAGGACATCAACGAAATAGGAAGTTGGTGCAGGGGTGTGGTTAAGTAGAGTGATAATCTTTTCACTAGCATTATTTTTAAGTTGGAAAGTCTCTTGGGGTGGTATAGCTTTGGACTTGGGCCAGAATTAAGTCTCGGCGATCTCACTATCAAAAGTTTCCATGTACCTTGCAACTGGTATTTTTTTTAATAACGTCACACTTGCTCTCATTGCAACTGGTGTAGCTCCTCTATATAGATTTGGAGACCATGAGCATAAACATGGGCCTTCTGCGTCCTGTCACGAGCGTTACTTTCGTTCAGTTAATAGTAATTTTAGTTAACGTCGTACTAGAGCAACAAAACGGGCTATTGACGACGGTCCGGGATCAGTCCCTTAAGGGAAAGATCCGAGGACAACACCTCGTAATTTTGAACCACGGTCAGATGACGAAGCAACACCTGAACTGGCACCCCACTCTCTCCAAACTTCCACGCCAAACCAACGTAAGGACTTTCGGCCACGACAGATTTAAGGTGCACCAGCCGCCTCTACACCATACGCTTACAAACAACCATGCCCGGACCTGGATTCGAACCTGGAACCTTCCGATCTAGAGGCTAACACCTTAACCACTATATCGGTTGGTCGACTACTTTCGTTCAGGATATCAAACTTTATTTTCACAGTCTTAATCTTCGCCCAAAACTTTTCACGTTCGATGATAAGCTTTTGGTAAACGCCTTAGAGTATTTTCTTAAACTCGTGGCTCATCGCAAACGTCGTCACGGTATATCGTTTAAGGTGTTAACCTCTAGATCGGGAGGTTCCTGGTTCGACTCCGGGTCCGGGAATGGATGTTTGTAAACGTATGGTGTAGAGGCGACAGGTGCACCTTAAATCTGTCGTGGCCGAAAGTCCTCACGTTGGGTTGGCGTGGAAGTTTGAAGAGTGGGGTGCCAGCTCACTTGTTGCTTCGTCACTGTGGTGAAGGCTTACCCTTCCCCACATGTTTTAATTATTTTCCATCCACCCCAGATTTTTTGGAAAAGAAATGAGACCAAAAATTGGATTCCCTGTAAAGTTGTTTTTTTCAATCCCATTCCCGGCTTCCTAACAACGAAAATCTTGAAAGCATACATTAGTTTTCTCATGCTTTTTCCCTTCTTGGAATTCTGGTTTGAGTGCTTCCTTGATTAGGGCACAGCGATCCCTCATCATTCTCACGGTCTCATCTATACCTTGTCCACCCTGATTGGACAATTGGTGACCTTTCAAGGTCAAATCCACCCCACTTAACCTTCAACGTGACACTTCTTAATGACCGGAAGATGTTGGCGTGATTTGGCTCTCTTCTTCCTGAAGTTTTTTAACATTCCGTTGGGATAAAGGAATAACCCCGGCTGTCTTTCTCCCGCGTACTCTATGTAAAATTATTGGCGTTAATTTCCCCCTCGCATTGGGGTGACCTTCGTTTTTGGCGATCCCGGAAGGAAGACGTAGGGACTGATTTCTCTGCTAAGGAACCCCCCTTTTTTTCAGTTAGAGAGAGGAGACTCCTTTGCTATGCGGCTGGGTTGTCACCCAAAAATTGATGACCTTCTCGTCTTTTTTTTTAGATTGAGCGATCCTACTCCTCGGATTGCAGAGGTTTTTTTCACACCAAAAACTGACGATCTTCTCGTCTCCTTTTTTGAGATTGAGACAGGGATGCGACTCCTTTGCTTTGCTTTGCGGCGTTTCCCCTCCAAAACTGATAACCTCTCGTCTTCGTTTTGTTTGGAGATAGAATGATCGGACTCATCGTATGCTGCGGTTTTCGCCCCAAAACTGCGATTTCTAATCGTTCAATGTTAAATGAACGCGTCTTCATCTGTATGGCTGTTCTTCCGAGCCGCGGACAACTCCAGATCCTCCCCTGTTAGATTTCAGTGAATTCCTTGGATTTTGAATAATCAATTCCTCGAACAATTCCTCAAAGTCGTTCTCGTAGTCGATCCGATCCCCTGATGAGTAGCCATGGACACTCTCTGAGGGAAATAAGGATGTCTCTTCCATAACACCGGTATCGAACTCGACCACAGTGACCAGCGATCCCTTAGAAGCTGAATAAAGAATTTGTCGACTCTCCAGTATTTGCGTCGTGACTTTTCTTCGTGGTTGATTTCACCATGCCCAGGTTTTCCCACAGCATCAACTTCGAGGAAGTGAAAGAACATCATCTGATTGAGCGATCCTACTCCTCGGATTGCAGCGGTTTTTTTTCACACCAAAAACTGACGATCTTCTCGTCTCCTTTTTTGAGATTGAGACAGGGATGCGACTCCTTTGCTTTGCGGCGGCGTTTCCACTCCAAAACTGATAACCTCTCGTCTTCGTTTTGTTTGGAGATAGAATGATCGGACTCATCGTATGCTGCGGCTTTCGCCCCAAAACTGCGACTTCTAATCGTTCAATGTTAAATGAACGCGTCTTCATCTGTATGGCTGTTCTTCCGAGCCACGGACAACTCCAGATCCTCCCCTGTTAGATTTCATTGAAATCTCTAGATTTGGACTAATCAATTCCTCGACCAATTCCTCAAAGTCGTTCTCGTGGCCGATCCGATCCCCTGATGAGTAGCCATGGACACTCTCTGAGGGAAATAAGGATATCTCTTCCATAACACCGGTATCGAACTCGACCACAGTGACCAGCGATCCCTTAGAAGCTGAATAAAGAATTTGTTGACTCTCCAGTATTTGCGTCGCGACTTTTCTTCGTGGTTGATTTCACCATGCCCAGGTTTTCCCACATCATCAACTTCGAGGAAGTGAAAGAACATCATCTGGTGAGTCCGTTTTCACAAACTCTTTTATTTTAAACGACCGACGTCTTACCTACTTTGCATTAACCTTTCACGAGCCATTTTTTTAAAAACCATTTACGGCCAACATTGTATGTCCAGATAACCTATCTAGGAATTAGATCACGAACCTGTTTATTCATTCAAATAACCACTTTTCCTACACGATCTACACCATATTATGGTGCCTATGACCAGTCCTACTATGGGTTCTGGATAATTTTTAATATTGGCCTCGAGAAAATTAGTGTTTTCTGATAATGCAAGCAATGTTTTTCATTTGACCATTTTTCGGGTTGTAAATTTTTTTATCTGCTTGATGTTTTATCATGTTTATATGGTTCAAAATCGCACTTTGTAGTAACATTTGCCACAATATCTACACGTGTTGATACCTCAATTTGTAAACGTTAATGCGTGGACTGTTGTGTGATAGTCAGGACTAGAAGTTACAGTATGATATTATCTTTGTAAAATTTTAAAATCTCAATTGATCCTGATTGTCTGATACAGCACCACCCGTAACGTGTGTGAAGAAACACAAACAATTTATACATCATTGTGTGTTATTATTGAGTAATTTTTAGTTTTAGTGCTTTGCAAAGTATTTAATATGGTTAAGACTGGAAATTCTAATTTTTTACTTAATATTGTCCCGTTTGACGGTGACCCAACGATTTTCAATTTTTTTAAAGAACAAGTCTCAAATCTTGTAAATATCAACCAATGGTCAGAGGACCAGTCCCTGACATTTTTAAAATCTAAGCTCTCTGGAGCAGCACTCAAATTTTATGTAGAATCCCCACATTTGAAGGAACTTACTACAGTTGAATCACTATTGGCAGAATTACAGGGTTTCTTTTGTTCGACATCCAATGCTTCTGCTATTCATGCACTTAATGCATTGCAGATGTTGCCCACTGAATCTGTAAAAAATTTAGCTCATCGAATTAATGTATTGGTACAACAAGTACATACCAATATTAAGGACGTTGACTCACTCAACTCCATTAAATATGTCAAATTTCTTCAAGCTTTACCATCTGATATAAGATTAAAAATCATGGAAAGCAACATTGACCAATACCATGCAGCTGTTGAACGTGCACACATTTTACAGGGACTCTCTATTGAAAATGCTGTACTAAACAGTATACAAACGACTGAACCCTCACCAGCATACTTAGCAGAAGTTCAGGCACTAAGAGAGACTGTAAATGAACTAAAAAGCACAAATCTCAAATACGATGTTAAGGGGAATTCACCCCAAAACTCTCGACGTCACCCTGCATATAACAGCAGATCACCACCATTGTCTAGTAGACAGCAACAGTTTGGATATGATTCGCGTCAATCACAACGCCAAAACTCGAGACAAACTTATCATTCGACACATAGACCTACGTGCCACTATTGTGGAAAACTCGGACATTTTATGAAGAATTGCTTTTCCTTCCAAAGGTCAGTACAATCTTCCAGAAATCAAAGACAACCGTCGCGACACAATTCAAACAGAGGCTTTGCTCATCGTGCTCCGCCATACAACCGTAACCGAGGGAACCCTTTAAACTAACATCGAGATCAATGTATGATGCCCAAGGACCTCGAATTAATAATAGTGCATCAGTGAGATCAACTTATTCACGACGTTCACAGTCTAATACTTTGGAGAGATCTATGGGTCAATCACTCAATGCAAATGGTTGTCATACATCGACGTATGTGATAAACCGGTCTACACAAACCTTTTTTGAAGGAAATGACCATTGTGTCTCTACTCCTGTGGTACATAATGCCACGCAAACCACCGCACATACTCATACTCATGAGACACAAACTGTTTCTGAGTCACCTTCAATAGAGCACACCTTTTCTGTAGCGTCAACGCACCAAACTCTTCCTCATGTCACACTGACATTTAATCACACACCAGGGACTTTTCTTTTCGATACTGGGTCATCGATCTCACTTATTGATGAGAATTTTTTCGAGGAGATTAAACAAAATGTAACCTTTCGACATCTTTCGCGTCGAGTTACCATTACAACAGTTAACTCAGTTGTTGCTTTCAAGGGATGCATTGAAATCTCATTTAAAATAAAGAAAAATTTCTTTAAACATCACTTCTTCATTATCAATGTGTCAAATGATTCACAATTTCAGGGTATAATGGGTTGCGATTTCATGTCTAAGCATAATGTCAACATTGATCTTGCTTCAAAGTCGATACGGATCGGAGAACTTACAGTTCCATTTGTAAATAGGAATAGTACTCACCCGAGCACTTTAAATTCCCTAAAATCCGTTGATCCCTCTCCTAGTCAACAACCTGTTGTCAAACTGTCTCAAAAAATTACTTTACCACCTGGTGATGGAATGTATGCTATGGTTCGTGTGTCTCATGGAGAATTTTCTCCGTCAATTCTTTTTGAGCCAAGTTTTGATCAAGACAAAATTACATCATATGACACCATAATTGAGTTAAACTCGAGTGAAAGCACCACTACTAGGAAAACGCATTCAAAACACCACTCCTTTTACATATATCTTCAAAACACATCTTCTAATGTCATTCATCTAAATAAGGATAAAATAGTTGGGAATGTCTACAACATTGAACATGTTCGGGAGAATACAGAAAGTCCAGCCGAATGCGTAAACATTATCAGAGCTTCAGATGAAATTAGGAATCTACGTACATCTGAATTTGCCATTGATGACTTTAACCTTAATCACCTCGTAGAGGAAGAACAACAGTCAATGCGCAAAATATTGTCTCAGCATGTTCTAGCTTTTTCAAAATCTCTTAAATCTATGGGACATACTGATACTGTTATTCCTAGATTACAATTCACATCTGATTATCCCATTAAAACCTTGCCGTTTCCAATACCTGCTGCCTTAATTGAGACAGCAAAAACTCAACTAGATGAAATGGTTGAAGCAGGCATCATTACTCGTAATATCTCCGAGTGGGCTTCTCCAATGCTATTAGTTAAGAAAAAGTTAGATGCTTCAGGTCAGCAGAAGTATAGGTTAGCACTTGATCTCAGACTTATAAATACCATATTGTTACACAATACCTACCCATTACCAAAAATTCAGACGATCATTTCTAATATTGCTCAATACGACTATTTTTCTACTCTTGATATGCAACAGGCATACATGCAGATTAATCTCCCTGTCGAATTTCGAGATAAGTTGGCCCTCACTACACCTTTTGGAACTTTCAGACTCAATCGTCTTCCGTTTGGTTTAAAAACTGCTGCATCCATCTTTCAAGCTCTTATGGACAGTATCTTAGAAGAAGTTCCAGGAGTATATGCTTATCAAGATGATGTCATTATTTGCTCAAATACATTTGTAGAATCATGTGACAAACTTAATAAAATTCTTGATATTTTCCAAAAACATAATTTAACCCTTTCGGCTAGCAAATGCAGCTTTCACCAGAAAAACATTGATTATCTTGGTTTTAATATCAATAATCATGTAGTCACACCTATTGAGTCAAATATCGTTAAGATAAAATCTTTCCCTCCACCCAAAACTAAGAAACAAGTTAAACGGTTTATAGGACTTTGTGGTTTTTACAGGCATTTAGTTCCCGACTATGCCGAATTGATACATCCTTTAACTCGTCTTTCATGTCCTTCATCTTCTTTTTCATGGACTTCAGAATGTGAACATTCATTTCAAAAATTGCAGTCAATTTTCTTCAGCAGGCCATTTGTCCAACAACCAGACTGGCAAAAACAATTTCATCTAAACACAGACGCTTCTAAACAAGCCATTGCTGCAGTTTTACTTCAAGAGTTTGAGGGAAAACTTTGTCCAGTTTCTTATTTTTCAAAGACCTTATCTGTTTCTGAATCCAAGTACCCGGCGATTAAGCTAGAACTTATGGCAATAGTAAAAGCCGTTGAAGCTTTTAAGTTTTATCTGTATGCACGACCTTTCATTATTTTATCTGACAGTAAACCTTTACTTCACTACAAAAGGGTTACTTCCCCAGCTGACGTGACCACTCGTTGGTTACTTCTTCTGGGAGAATATTCTTTTACATTCAAGCATATTGCTGGTAAAGACAATGTCCTACCTGATTATTTATCTCGACTTCCCGAGTCTCCTCCACATGATGATGTAACCTCTGATCCAAAAATATTGAATTCTGAGGAACCTTTACCTGTTGTTCAACTGAACCGCGTTATCCTATCTGAACCTTCGAACGTGGAAATCTTGAATGAGACGTGCAATGACATTGAAATTGTGACTGAAAATGTTTCAGATCCTGAAAATGTTACAGATCCTGAAAATGAAATCTCACTGCACAACATTCTAAAAGCTCAGTTAGCAGATGAAGCATTATCTGCCATATATAAGTGTATACTTCATCGAAAGGCGAGTAAGCCTAATTTTTTCATTGATGTTGATTCAAAAATCCTCATGTACACGAAACCCAGTGAAGATGAGACGATAACCACTGATAAACCTTTAATTGTTGTTCCGAAATCATTACGTCAAAAAGTTCTAAAAATTGCTCATCTTCCACATTTTGGCATTACAAAAACATACGAGTTTTTGACTTCAAAATATTTTTGGCATGGTATGTACGCAGACACGCAAAATTTTGTCTCTTCTTGTAAAACGTGTATACGCAATAAACCACACAGAATCCCTCCTGCTCCCTTTCAACCCACAATGTCCCCTGACAGACCTGGTCAGCTTGTATCGATGGATCTTGTTGGTCCTTTTTCAAATAATCAACATATTTTAACCATTATCGATCATTTTTCTCGACATTTACAGCTATTTCCTTTGATGTCTATAACATCTAATGCAGTCATGAATGCTGTTTTTACATATATTTCTATACATGGTCGTCCGTCATTGATTCTAACAGACCTTGGAACACAGTTCACATCCGAAATTTTTGAAGTATTTAATTCTACTCTTGGCATAAAATTACTTCATACTTCATCTGGCAGACCACAGGCCAACGCCATCAGTGAACGTGTAAACACTGCCATAAAATCCACAATTGGTTCTTTAATTGAACAGGGTTATTCTTTTCATGATGCCGTCAAAATTCACCAAAACCTCTACAATGGGTCTATTCACAGCTCTACGAGTTGTACGCCCAATTTAGTTCATTTCGGTAGGGAACTTTCTCTAATCACAGATACTTTCGTTAGGAACTTTCATGTTAACAACCTTAATCAAGCTCACAACTTATTGGAAATATTACGCACGGTTGATAAAGTTTACACGCAAGTTTATAACACGTCTGTACAGACAAAAAGTCAATATTATGATCAACAACATATGAGAACCAAAATTCGTCCATTCAAAAAGGGAGAACATGTTTATCTCAAATCGAAAGAAAAGTACAGACCTCACTATGATGGTCCTTTTGAAGTAATGGAAATTCATTCACCTGTATTGGTATCTATAACTAGAACTCCTCAAATACCTAACAAAACTTTCAAGGTGCATATTGATCGTCTTATCAAGGCTCCTACACGTCGTAACTATCTTGATCTCCCTGGTGCAAACAATCAAACTACAACAAAAAATCGTTATATTGTACCTACTAATACAACAAACTCATATAACTTACGACCTAGACGACACTAATTCAACCAGTTACATTCTTCACTTTTGCTGTCTTCTAGTAGTTCTCGTTTTAATTATTTGGATTACAGTTATTGGTCAAATATACTTCACTCTAATGGGAAAACCATAGGATACGAACACAAGTTTGAATTGGTATATCTTTCAGAGATAATTTTTCTCTTGCACTCTTGCATGTATAGCTTGCAGGATGAGACATACTGATTTTTTTTATACATCTTTACTTTAACTTAAAATATTGAGTGAACAATAGACAATTTACTACTGCATCGTGTGTGACAAACCATGGAGTCAACATGATAGTCACAACAGAGTGACAAATAATTTTGTACATTCACAAACCGTATTTTTCCTCATTGTTGTATCAACAGAGTGCTTATGATTCGATATGATCTGTTATACTGTACATATATATATTCCAGAAATTTTAGTGTTGGTCGAATAAATAGAACTTCTGTTCTCTTTGTCATTGGCCAGTATGTACTGTCAATCATTCTTGCTGTTTTGCTAAATAGGACAGTGGACAATATATAATTGCTCCTAGCAATACGAAAGCTTGAATATATGCTAAACGTTTGATTTAATAATTTTCATGTGTATGTATTTGTGTCATCATCAAAAGTCATGCTATAATGTAAAGCAGTATAAATTTCGATGATATGTATATTTGTAATATTGTTTTATTATTTTGTGAGAATTTTTTAAATCATGGAAAATCATCCATGGCTATCTCACACCCAGAACCCATCTAATTAATCATCTGTGGATTCAGCATTTGGAACAATATTTAGTCTTGTGTTGCTCGTTCCATTTGTAAATTAAATTTACTTAATGTGAATTTTGTAGTTTATGAACTATTGTGTTCTATTTGATTGATTAACAACGTTTTCGGTTGTTTTGAACTTTTTGGTAAAATTGTGCTTTGAGCTCACATTATGTTTACACCTGTAGTTATGTGAAGATAAAGGGTAAACAAACCTTATCATAAGTAAAGAGAGAGTTGAGTACTAAAAAGGGAAAATCTTTCTGTTCAATTTTAGCTGAATTCCCATTTGTGTTTCAAAAGAAAAATATTTCTTAGTGTTCAGAAATATTTGTGTTTATTTTGGGTCATGACAAATTACTACTTGTAGTGAATAGTAATGAAACACTACATGTTGTGGAAATTACCACACATTTTTTGTAATGTGAAACTTGTTTTTTGAATCATATTTGAGTTATGATATCTATTATGTTGTTTGTTGAGAATTTCAGGACCCTATTGTGAAGTTGTTCCATTCCCAAGAAGCAATCCTATGAAAATCCGTTTGATGGATAAGTTTCGTGGTATTTATGTTTTCACAATTGTCTCTGTAATCTGTAATGTCGACATTTTTTATTTTAGTTATCATGGGAGACCATTCCTTTTTCATCATACACCAAGTGGCCACTCACAATTTGAACCTCACTAATGTCTGTGTCATAAAGGTGACATTTCCAAAAGTCAAAAATATTTTTTAGTGTCATCTCTTTTAGGTACATTATTTTTGGTGCGTCAGATCCAAATATGCGCATGGATTTGTGGTATGATACTTTAAGCTGGTCTTAGTTCATCCTACCTGATGTTCTTAATTTGTGTGTTTGAATAAAGGTGACTCATTCTCACTGCAGTGAAATAACCTAACTAGAAATATATTTCTTGAAATTTGTGGTGTTGACATAAATTGGTCTTCTCTCCCATAAATAATGCTAATTTTGATTTTTGTGTTTTGTGACACTGCACCCACCATTACACGTTGGAATGTTATTTCTACCACCCACCTATTAACAAGTTAAAATGTCATATCAGATGCTTGTTTTTATTTTTGGTGGATATCTTGTCTTGTCAATGTTATTACCACTTTTCCTCCCATAGTTGCCTTTATTGTTATGAAGAAGAAAATGCCCTGGAGCGTCTGTTGATTGTTGTTTTGTTACTAATGGCACTATGCAGCCAACTATTGAGTATGCTTGCGCAATCATCATACCCCGTGTATCTTCGCAAGTGTCAACGTGGTCGAGTACGGTGATACAACTAATTTCAAATTTTTCTTATCTGCACCGGTATTTAAGCTTATATTCCATATGTCGTCAGATTGACATAGTAAATTTCTAAAAAAACCCTATCTCTGGGGAGAATGTGGTGAAGGCTTACCCTTCCCCACATGTTTTAATTATTTTCCATCCACCCCAGATTTTTTGGAAAAGAAATGAGACCAAAAATTGGATTCCCTGTAAAGTTGTTTTTTTCAATCCCATTCCCGGCTTCCTAACAACGAAAATCTTGAAAGCATACATTAGTTTTCTCATGCTTTTTCCCTTCTTGGAATTCTGGTTTGAGTGCTTCCTTGATTAGGGCACAGCGATCCCTCATCATTCTCACGGTCTCATCTATACCTTGTCCACCCTGATTGGACAATTGGTGACCTTTCAAGGTCAAATTCACCCCACTTAACCTTCAACGTGACACTTCTTAATGACCGGAAGATGTTGGCGTGATTTGGCTCTCTTCTTCCTGAAGTTTTTTAACATTCCGTTGGGATAAAGGAATAACCCCGGCTGTCTTTCTCCCGCGTACTCTATGTAAAATTATTGGCGTTAATTTCCCCCTCGCATTGGGGTGACCTTCGTTTTTGGCGATCCCGGAAGGAAGACGTAGGGACTGATTTCTCTGCTAAGGAACCCCCCTTTTTTTCAGTTAGAGAGAGGAGACTCCTTTGCTATGCGGCTGGGTTGTCACCCAAAAATTGATGACCTTCTCGTCTTTTTTTTTAGATTGAGCGATCCTACTCCTCGGATTGCAGAGGTTTTTTCACACCAAAAACTGACGATCTTCTCGTCTCCTTTTTTGAGATTGAGACAGGGATGCGACTCCTTTGCTTTGCTTTGCGGCGTTTCCCCTCCAAAACTGATAACCTCTCGTCTTCGTTTTGTTTGGAGATAGAATGATCGGACTCATCGTATGCTGCGGTTTTCGCCCCAAAACTGCGATTTCTAATCGTTCAATGTTAAATGAACGCGTCTTCATCTGTATGGCTGTTCTTCCGAGCCGCGGACAACTCCAGATCCTCCCCTGTTAGATTTCAGTGAATTCCTTGGATTTTGAATAATCAATTCCTCGAACAATTCCTCAAAGTCGTTCTCGTAGTCGATCCGATCCCCTGATGAGTAGCCATGGACACTCTCTGAGGGAAATAAGGATGTCTCTTCCATAACACCGGTATCGAACTCGACCACAGTGACCAGCGATCCCTTAGAAGCTGAATAAAGAATTTGTCGACTCTCCAGTATTTGCGTCGTGACTTTTCTTCGTGGTTGATTTCACCATGCCCAGGTTTTCCCACAGCATCAACTTCGAGGAAGTGAAAGAACATCATCTGATTGAGCGATCATACTCCTCGGATTGCAGCGGTTTTTTTTCACACCAAAAACTGACGATCTTCTCGTCTCCTTTTTTGAGATTGAGACAGGGATGCGACTCCTTTGCTTTGCGGCGGCGTTTCCACTCCAAAACTGATAACCTCTCGTCTTCGTTTTGTTTGGAGATAGAATGATCGGACTCATCGTATGCTGCGGCTTTCGCCCCAAAACTGCGACTTCTAATCGTTCAATGTTAAATGAACGCGTCTTCATCTGTATGGCTGTTCTTCCGAGCCACGGACAACTCCAGATCCTCCCCTGTTAGATTTCATTGAAATCTCTAGATTTGGACTAATCAATTCCTCGACCAATTCCTCAAAGTCGTTCTCGTGGCCGATCCGATCCCCTGATGAGTAGCCATGGACACTCTCTGAGGGAAATAAGGATATCTCTTCCATAACACCGGTATCGAACTCGACCACAGTGACCAGCGATCCCTTAGAAGCTGAATAAAGAATTTGTTGACTCTCCAGTATTTGCGTCGCGACTTTTCTTCGTGGTTGATTTCACCATGCCCAGGTTTTCCCACAGCATCAACTTCGAGGAAGTGAAAGAACATCATCTGGTGAGTCCATTTTCACAAACTCTTTTATTTTAAACGACCGACGTCTTACCTACTTTGCATTAACCTTTCACGAGCCATTTTTTTTAAAACCATTTACGGCCAACATTGTATGTCCAGATAACCTATCTAGGAATTAGATCACGAACCTGTTTATTCATTCAAATAACCACTTTTCCTACACGATCTACACCATAGTCACGGTTAGATGATGAAGCAACGCCTGAACTGGCACCCCGCTCTGCAAACTTCCACACCAACCCAACGTGAGGACTATCGGCCACGACAGATCTAAGGTGCATCATACGCTTAGAAACATCCATGCCCGGACCCGGATTCGTACCAGAAACCTTCCTATCTAGAGGCTTACACCTTAACCACCATACCGATTAGTCGGCTCATCTATTATGATTAAAAGAAGTGGTAGGTAGGTACTTTTTAACGTCGTACTGGAGCAACGCAACGGGCCATTGATGACAATTCGGTAATTAATGGTAATTTTAGTTAACGTCGTACTAGAGCTACACAACGGGCTATCGCCGACGGTCCGGGATCAGTCCCTTAAGGGAAAGATCCGAGGACAACACCTCGTAATTTTGAACCACGGTCAGATGACGAAGCAACACCTGAGCATGAGCTGGCACCCACTCTCCAAATTTAAACGCCAACCCAACGTGATGACAATTCGGGATAAATGCCCCAAGGGAAAGATCCTAGGACGGACCCACGTAATTTTGAACCACGGTCAGATGACGAAGCAACACCTGAGCTGGCAGCCCACTCTCCAAACTTCCACGCCAACCCAACGTGATGACAATTCGGGATAAAATTCCCCAAGGGAAAGATCCTAGGACGGCACCACGTAATTTTGAACCACGGTCAGATGACGAAGCAACACCTGAGCAGGCACCCCACTCTCCAAACTTCCACGCCAACCCAACGTGATGACAATTCGGGATAAATTCCCCAAGGGAAATATCCTAGGACGGACCCACGTAATTTTGAACTACGGTCAGATGACGAAGCAACACCTGAGCATGAGCTGGCACCCACTCTCCAAACTTCCACGCCAACCCAACGTGATGACAATTCGGGTAGGTAATTGGTAATTGGTAATTTTAGTTAACTTCGTACTAGAGCAACACAACGGGCTATTGACGACGGTCCGGGATCAGTCCCTTAAGAGAAAGAACCGAGGACAACACTTCGTAATTTTGAACCACGGTCAGATGACGAAGCAACACCTGAGCTGGCAGCCCACTCTCCAAACTTCCACGCCAACCCAACGTGATGACAATTCGGGATAAATTCCCCAAGGGAAAGATCCTAGGACGGCACCACGTAATTTTGAACCACGGTCAGATGACGAAGCAAAACCTGAGCTGGCACCCCACTCTCCAAACTTCCACGCCAACCCAACGTGATGACAATTCGGGATAAATTCCCCAAGGGAAAGATCCTAGGACGGCACCACGTAATTTTGAACCACGGTCAGAAGACGAAGCAACACCTGAGCATGAGCTGGCACCCACTCTCCAAACTTCAACGCCAACCCAACGTGATGACAATTCGGGATAAATTCCCCAAGGGAAAGATCCTAGGACGGCACCACGTAATTTTGAACCACGGTCAGATGACGAAGCAACACCTGAGCTGGCAACCCACTCTCTAGACTTCCACGCCAACCCGACGTGATGACAATTCGGGATAAATTCCCCAAGGGAAAGATCCTAGGACGGCACCACGTAATTTTGAACCACGGTCAGATGACGAAGCAACACCCGAGCATGGTAATTGGTAATTTTTTTGTTTACGTCGTACTAGAGCAACACAACGGGCTATTGACGACGGTCCGGGATCAGTCCCTTAAGGGAAAGATCCGAGGACAACACCTCGTAATTTTGAACCACGGTCAGATGACGAAGCAACACCTGAGCTGGCAGCCCACTCTCCAAACTTCCACGCCAACCCAACGTGATGACAATTCGGGATAAATTCCCCAAGGGAAAGATCCTAGGACGGCACCACGTAATTTTGAACCACGGTCAGATGACGAAGCAACACCTGAGCTGTCAGCCCACTCTCCAAACTTCCACGCCAACCCAACGTGATGACAATTCGGGATAAATTCCCCAAGGGAAAGATCCTAGGACGGCACCACGTAATTTTGAACCACGGTCAGATGACGAAGCAAAACCTGAGCTGGCACCCCACTCTCCAAACTTCCACGCCAACCCAACGTGATGACAATTCGGGATAAATTCTTCAAGGGAAAGATCCTAGGACGGCACCACGTAATTTTGAACCACGGTCAGAAGACGAAGCAACACCTGAGCATGAGCTGGCACCCACTCTCCAAACTTCAACGCCAACCCAACGTGATGACAATTCGGGATAAATTCCCCAAGGGAAAGATCCTAGGAAGGCACCAAGTTTGGAGAGTGGGGTGCCAGCTCAGGTGCTGCTTCGTCATTTGACCGTGGTTCAAAATTACGAGGTGTTGTCATCGGATCTTTCCCTTAAGGGACTGATCCCGGACCGTCGTCAATAGCCCGTTGTGTTGCTCTAGTACGACGTTAACTAAAATTACCAATTACCTAGGACGGCACCACGTAATTTTGAACCACGGTCAGATGACAAGGCAACACCTAAGCTGGCAACCTACTCTCCAAACTTATACACCACACCAACATGAGGACATTTGAGGCCACGACCGATTTAACGTAGAGCCCCTTTTGTACAGGACGGTCTGTGGTTGGATTCGAACTATCAACCCTCCGGTCGCGAATTCGGTGCTTTCGAAACGTGTAAATCAAGTGGGTAATTGGTATTTTTTTTAATTAACGTCGTAATAGAGCAACGCAACGGGTTATTGACTACGGTCCGGGATCAATCTCTTAAAGGAAAGATTCGAGGACAACACCACTTAATTTTGAACCACGATCTTATGACGAAGCTACACCTGAGCTGGCACCCCACTCTCCAAACTTCCATATCATCTCAACGTGAGGACTTTCGGCCACGAGAGACTGAAGGTTCACCAGCCGCCTCTACACGATACGTTTACAAACGTCCATGCCCGGACCCGCATTCGAACCAGGAACCTTACGTTCTAGAGGCGAACACCTTAACCACTATACCGGTTGGTCCACGTGCCTTCTTGCAACAACACCTGGAAACTTACCCGCGGCGACCTAAACGTCAATGCGGCATGTTTCGTTTGGATCCTGATGTCTTTGACTTCAATTCCTAACTTTATCTCCCCATGCAAAATTTTTATTTTGCAAATCCCATATTGGATCATGACCCCTGTTGTCACTCGTAGACGCTGAGCTTTTTTTTTGGACTCGACAGGACCCTAATTGAATCACTAAAACACACCAGTTTTATTACTCTTTTTTCGACCTTGTTTTTCTTTTATTTATTTAAAATTTTAATCTTTTTCTAACTTTAATGGATCATCGAAGTTTGCCACCTCTGAATGCGGTCACACTCTGGAAGGGAAACCGACTGGTTTGTCGATCTCGCTTAAGGAGGTGGCGCCATCTAACGGAACTTTGTTCAGCTGAAAATCATGTTTTATTTCTAATCAGCCTTTTTAAATCAATTTTTATTTTTAAATTTTCTCTCTTTTAATAAGCAACTCAGATTTAAGTTACACACACCTGATGACTGGGAGTTAAGCTGCTTTGCAGTAGGCACTCCGGAAGTGATTGTCCTGTCCTGTCCTGACCAAACGTTCTGGTGGTAAAGGTGTCAGCTTGTAGATCGAAAGGTTCCTGGTTCGAATCCGGGTCAGTGCATTCATGTTTGTAAACGTTTTATATAGAGGCGGCTGGTGCACCTTAAATCTGTCGTGACCGAAAAGTCTCACGTTGGGTTCGTGCGGATGATTGGAGGGTGGAGTTCCAGTTTAGGTGTTAACTCGTCATCTGGCCTCGGTTCAAAATTACGTGGTGTTGTTCTCGAATCTTTCCCTTAGGGGATTGATCCCGGACCGTCGTCAATAGCTCCCTGTGTTGCTCTTGGGCAACGTTAGTTAAAAATTTACCAATTTCCAAGAGGAAAAATAAACACCAGTGTAAGATAAATTGGCTCAAAGCATTTCCATTTATTCAAACTTAAGCGTTGGTAATTAGTAATTGGTAATTTTTAATTAACGCGAGCAACAAGAGCAACACAACCTTAAACGTTGAAGTATCTAAAGTAGTAATAAATAAAACAAATTATAATTTTCGTAAAAATGAATCTAGTCTATGTTTATGGACTTCTTAATGTATTTAGAACCGCAAAGACGCATCGATTTAAGAGATAGATTTCTTAGATTAACACTTGCGTAGCTTCTTCATCCTTATTGCTTTTAATGAAAGGAGAACGGTTATTAAATCTCAAATGGCTGCATTAAAACTTCGCGGCTTTACTAGATTACCTAAGGTCCTGCATTGTAAGAAGGAAATTTCCGTACTACTTTTAGATCTCCGTCTTGTCGTTTCTTTACAATTGCATTTATGCCCATCTTAACTATGCCATAAACTTAAATAAAAAAAATCATGCTTCTCTTATACAATTCCTTCGAAACATCAGCTACCTCCGCATATGTCACAATTTATTGCTTTCCGTTTCTGGCAATGCAATAGGCGGCTCCTAAATCATGCATCGATTTCAAAGAGAATGCACGAACACAATCAGGATGAATTTCGGATAAAGAAAGTCGGGTTTGGAAACAGGTTTACTGGAAAATATGTCCTCTCTGCCAAGTAGGGATTAGGGAGGCGACATCGATAGCAAAACATCGATGTTTTGAAACATCGATGTTCAAAATTAAAACATCGATGTTGATAATACATCGACCCAAAAACATCGATCTTTTTAAATTCAGTGTATTTAAACTTTTCCCCCCATTTCTTAAAACTGGTATAGCACCTAGTGATACTACATCGACAGCAAGACATCGATGTTTAAAATTAACACATCGTTGTTGATAATGCATCTCCCACAAACTATCGATGTTTTTAAAATTCAGTGTATTTAAACTTTTTCCCCCATTTCTTAAAACTGGTTTAGCAACTAGTGATGCGACATCGGCTCCAATACATCGATGTTTTTTTTAAAACATCGACATCGATGTCGCATTCCTACTTTTCAGACCCTTTACCCTTGGTCACTTTGGTCTAAAAGTATGTTCAATTTGCTGGTTATGAAAATTACGCTACTTGGTTATTTTTTAAATTTTTATAACGGTACTTTTTTCATTTAAAAATTAAACATCGACAAAGTAAAAACATCGACAAGTATACACATCGATGTTACAAAAACATCGACCCCAATACATCGATGTTAAATACATCGATGTTTTTTAAAAAAACATCGATGTTTTGAAGACATCGACAACAAAACATCGATGTTTAAGTTCAAAACATCGATGTTCAAAATCAAAACATCGATGTTGATAATACATCGACCAAAAACCATCGATGTTTATTAGCATCGTTAGTTATTATTAATTATTTATCAACTTATGAGGGGGGGGGGGACATAACAAACTTATTTTTTATTTACTGTAAATAAAAAATATTGGGGCCTATCGATATTGTATGCCTCAATATTTGTTATTTATAATTGTAAAAAAAGAAGTTTGTTAACATTCCCCACCTTAAGCGGATTTCTTTTTTCGCTAACTATTCCACCCGTTAGGGAAAAACTCTTTCTGATAGAACGGATGTCCCCATCGATGACAAATACTTAATTGCGCGGTTATTTTTCTTAATTTTCAAATTTTTCACTTTTTTTATTAAAAAATAAAACATCGACAACGTAAAAACATCGATGTTAAACAAACATTGGCTACAATACATCGATGGTAAATACATCGATGTTTTGAAAACATCAAGATCGATGTCGCATCCCTACTTTTCAGACCCTTCAACCTTGACCACTTTGGTCTAAAAGTATGTCCAATTTACTGATTATGAAAATTATGCTACTTGCTTATTTTTTAACTTTTGGTATAGGTACTTTTTTCACTTAAAAATAAAACATCGGCAGTGTAAGAGCATCGACAAGTGTAAACATCGATGTTACAAAAACATCGCCTCCAATACATCGATGTTAAAAATATCGATGTTTTTTTTATAAAATATCGATGTTTTGAAAACATCGACATCGATGTCGCATCCCTACAGCCAAGCTAGATTCGAATGGTGGTTGTGTTTCTTCAGCGGAACGTGTTTCCCATACGTATTCCGACCGTGTGAAGATTGGCGAACAGAGGGTTGTGAGTTCGAAACCAAAGGCCGTCGTGTACGCGGGGGCTGGTGTACATTATATCTGTCGTGGCCTCAAATGTCCTCGTGTTGGTGTGGAATAGAAGTTTGGAGAATCGGGCGCTCAGACGTTGTGCTCATCTGACCGTAGTAGTTCAAAATTGTCCTCGGATCTTTCCCTTCGGGATTATTGTCCTGGTATGGAAGTTTGGAAAGTGTGGTGCCAGCTCAGGTGTGACCTCGCCATATGACAGTGGTTCAAAGTTACGTGTTACTGTCCTCGGAACTTTCCCTTTGTGTTTGATCCCGGAACGTCGCCAGAAGCCCTTTGTGCTACTTCAGTGCAACGCTAATTATAATACCTTTCTCGATACCTACCCTTCGGAATTAATACCGGACCGTCGCCAATCGTCCATTGTTGCTCCAGTACGACGTTAAATTCAACTACCTGCATTAAATTGTTTTTTCCTAAGAATTTAGCGCCGACCTCTAGATCGGAAGGTTCCTTAGTTCGAATCCAGGTCCGGGCATGGATGTTTGTAAGCGTATGGTGCACCTTAAATCTGTCGTGACCGAAAGTCTTCACGTTGGGTTGGTGCGGAAGTTTGGAGAGTGGGGTGCCAGCTTAGGTGTTACCTCGTCATCTGACCTGGGTTCAAAATTACGTGGTGGTGTTCTCGAATCTTTCCTTTAGGGCAGGGGTAGCCAACCTTTTACATACCATGCGCCAATTTTTTTTCACATACGAGTTCCGATGCGCCATGTAACTCAGCACCTTTTCTACCTTACGTTCATGGTCCTGCCATATCCTTAATAATAAAAGTATGTTTATGGACATAATTTTTTAATAAAAGTATAACATTTTTAAATTCTTTAACTATTGTACGTAAAACAATGTCTATTACAGCACATAAACATGACTTATCATCAATAATACTTTTGACCCTGTTTGAGTCTTTCAATGTTTGGTGTAAAGTTGTTACTGAGAGCAACAGATAATTTTTCAAATTTGAATCATTCATTCGCTACCTCGTGTTCCTTTTAATGAACTTCATGGATGAAAATGTTTGCTCACTTGTAATCAAAGAATATGTAGGCGCAAGTATGCAATGCGCCACTTGTAATCATCAAATGCGCCAGGTTTGGCGCATGCGCCACAGGTTGGCCACCCCTGCTTTAGGGGATTGATCCAGATCATCGACAAGAGCCCGCTGTGTTGCTCTTGTGTAAAGTTAATTAAAAAATTACCTATTTCCAAGGGGAAAAGTGAAAACCAGTGTAAGATAAATTGGCTCAAAGCATTTCCATTTATTCAAACAAGCGTTGATAATTAGTAATTGGTAATTTTTAATTAACGTCGTTCAAGAGCAACACAACCTTAAACGTAGAAGTATCTAAAGTAGTAATAAATTAAACACGGTGAAATAAATTAACTTAAAATTAATTTAATTAAAGTAAAATAAATTAACGGGTCGTTAATTGGCCGTTGTGTTGCTGTGGTACGACGTTAACTAATAATTAGCATTTACCTAAGAATTTAACCTAGAGGTCGGATCCCACTGTCGTCAATAGCCCGTTGTGTTGCTCCAGTACGACGTTAATTAAAATACCTACCTACCTACTTAATGGAGTTTAGACACTATACTATATCTATATTTTTGATGAGCGTTTACATCGTATCAAATGGAGTCAAGTAGCAATTTCAAACAGTGCCGGATTTAAGAGTTAGCCGCCTATAGGCTAAAGTCCATTTGCCGCTCCCTCTGTAGTTCATATTTTCTTAATGCATTTGTTTTATACAATAAAAGGATAGCGTTCATTGGTGTTTTCATCTTTTTTAAACACAAAGTTTTTTTGTTTGTTTCAGAGCACTACACTACTGACTGAGGAGCCACTGGGCCTTCCGCCAACAGTGTTGCCAGATAGGCTACAGTGTGGTCAGATCGAATCGCTGCGCTTGTGCCAGTGTTGTCAAACCAAATTAGATTGTACTACAAGAAAGTTATAATACAAGATTACGTGCTGTGAATTTGTATTATGTAAAAGTTTTAGAAAATAGGCTATGGGTAGAAGGACTAAAACATATTTTTAAGTTACGTGTATTATTAAATTCGTACGGAAAATATTATTAACGTCTGAAATACTTCATTTCAACTTTTGAATAAATTGCCAAACTGCCGCCCCTGAAAAATTTGCCGCTCTAGGCTGCAGTCTACTTAGCCTATTTAGAAATACAGCCCTGATTCCAAATAAAACTTGTTGGGCAATGACAAAAATCTGAGTGGATATTTGAAAATCAGCATGCGTGACTTCTTAGTAAGGAAACTCTTCTTATTCTATGATGTGAAGTTCTCTATTCCATGATGCGAGGACAACATACTGAGGTATGTTGACCGGAAGGAACCTTTGGATCACCGAAGGACATTGGTGGGATTGTCCTTGAACAATAGGATATGTACACACAAGGGGCTCGAAATAATTCGCGGCAACCAAGTCAAATGCCGTGAGCTTAGCTTAAATCGCCGCGCCGATCAACGGTTTTCACAGCAAGTTTTGCTGCGAGTATTTGAGACCGAATGTTTCAGTATTTCTCTTTCAAATACCAGCTATTAAAGAAAATAAAAGAAAAAACTGTGCCTTAATGAGGATAAATGCGGATGGTCCTCCGCTTTCAGATTTTAAGGCTGATCGAGCAGTTCAGAAATGGTTTCGTGCATGTGATCGCAGACCTTGCTTATAGCTATGTAGTTACGAAACAACTGCAATTTTCTCTAGCTTAATGATTGACTTATGTCTTCGTAAACTTAATAATAAGGAAGTAAACGTGTTCTACAATATATTATTTGAGTGTTTCTTTTTATCTCAGATGTATTTTAGGGTTTTATATGAAATTGTAGAAAGCTTAAAAGAAAAGTGTAGTACTTTTTCTTCTCATTGCATCATTCATTCAATTATTTTAAAGTTTAGCGAAAGATTTGCAACTGCAATTTTTCGTTGTTACGGAAATTTTAGGATTTGCCATGAGTTGAATAGTTTTTGCTCTCAGGTTATAAAAGCTCACTGCAATATTTGCTGCCAGCTTCAAAATCTTATTTCGAGCCCTGATACAGACACGTTAATGTTAAACTGGTTCTATTCGTGACAACAATATACGTTAAAACATAAAAATGGCGCTTCTTCACGGGTGCTTTTCTATATACGTATAGTTACTAGCCACTGCATGGCTATCCCGGCGTTGCCCGTGCCAGTTGCTTTTGTAGGGTTATTGGTTTGCGAAGCAAACCAAATAGGAATGCGTAGCCTATTGTATAACAGCCATAACGGAGTTGTCCGTGACAGTTCTTTTCGTGGGACTCACATTGCCAGAGGTGTTGGTTTGCTTCGCAAACCAAAAAATATAAATATTTAGTTGAAAAATTGTTTATTAAAAGAAAATCAAACGTATAAGTTATCTATCTGGTGTCAAATTTTCAACACATTTTAAATCCGTTGAAATTTTTAATCTGTTTTTAACGATCCTGATTTTACAAAAAAGAACTAAATAAGGCCAGCTTTATTTTCTTTGCTCTTTCGCTAAAATCGTCAGAGGGCTTGAAATGTAATCTGTTTATTTTTGGAACACGAATGTTTGCGTGACGTCACATTCTCTAGCGAAAATATAAAAGATATTCAATTAAATAATTTTATTTATTTAAAGAAAATCATATTTTTAGGTATCGATCTAATGTGAAATTATCCGCAGATTTCAAATCCGTTGAAATTTTTACTCCATCTTTAACTGTCTAGGAGATAAAAAAAGAACGACATAATTATAGTTAAAACTTTATTTTTTGATCGTCTTTTGGAAAATCATTCCTCGGCGCAAAAGAAAACGGAAAAAATAAATTTAGAATCTTTCATATCTTTATGCTGTTGCCATATATTCCAAAGAAAACAATAATAATTAAATTTAATTAAATTAAATTTTAAAATGTTCTAGACTAAATTTTAAAATTCGGGCTGGACTATAAAATTGCAAAACATTTGGACTACCTGTGTGCCAAATTTCATTATTGTAAGTGCCATAGATTCGTCAGGACACGGCGAAAATCCCAATACACGAACTTCATTTTATAATAGTAGAGAAGACGACAAAATGTGTTCAGTCATGCCTTTACAATTTTGCTCCTGTATGTCCAATTCAGTACTATCACATTCATTTGTTAGTAAGACGTGTTCTGAATTTCAATGTCTCCATATTCGATAAATTTCAGGTAAATGTAGTACATTAAATGAATATTTAATTCACTAGAAAAATGAAGTAATGAAGACTGACTTTTCCTTCTAACTATTTCACTTCTAATATTTGTCGAACTCAAACCGATGAAAATGGGATTTCTGTACTCCTCAACCGGAGATAACATCTGTTCAGAGCTCAAGAAACTCAGCTGACAAAATTGCTTTTTTATTTTACAGATGTTTAAAAACAAACTATTAGTTTTGGAGTCAAAAAATAAAAGTTATTAGCAATTTAATTGTGCTATCTCTAATATTCTAAAAGGAAGTGCTTGTTTGTTTGTTTGTCTGTTTGGGGCCGCAAAATCCTGACGATTCTATGGCACTTACAGCAATGAGATTAGGCACACAAGTAGTTCGAATTATTTGCAATTTTTTGGGGGGCGGCGAATTTTAAAATTCAATCTAGAAGATCTTAAAATGAATTTAATAGTTTTATTCTCCATCGCTTTTTCTACCCGTGTGACCTTGCAGTCAGGGTTTGGAATCATGCCAAGTTTTTTTCACTCTCAGAACGCGGAGAAATTTTTTTTTTTTTCATTTCCGCTTTGATTTTGCGCGGATGAATAAATTTCCAGCCAGACTATAAATCTTTTAAATGAAGTCAGTTCTTTTTTCTATCTCCAAGACTGTTAAAGATAGAGTAAAAATTTCAACGGATTTGAAATCTGCGGAAAATTTCAGTTTAGATTGATACCTAAAAATATGATTTTCTTTAAATAAATAATTTTTAAATTGAATATAACTTCAACGGATTGGAATCTGCGGAAAATTTTACACCAGATTAATACCTTACACCACGGGCACGGGAAACGCCGGGTTAGCCACGCAGTGGCTAGTATATACACTAACAAAAAAATTCGACGCTCAAAGAAGGAGTTGTCCCATTGCTATAAAAATTGGTGGATATGGAGAACATACATAGAAAAACAAACGATTAAAATTTCAGAACAATTGAATAATTTATTTCAGAGTTTGACCGTTACAAAGGGAGGAAGTCAATAAGGCGTTGGTCCACCTCTGACCTGAATGCAAGCTGGCACTCAACGTGGCATAGACGGAAAAAGTTCCCGGATGATGTCCTGTGGAATATCTTGCCAAATTGTCTCCAACTGTCGGGCTAAATGATCAATATTCCGGGATGGTTGCAATTGCCTTCCCATAACGTCCCAAATGTGTTACATGGGAGAGATATCAGACCTAGCTGGCCAAGGAAATGTTTGGAAAGCCTGAAGACATTTCATAGCAACAATTGCCGTTTGCGGCCGGGCATTTATCTTGCTGAAAAGTATGTCCGGGGTGTCGCAAAAGGAACGGTAACACAACCGGTCGCAGAATGTCAGCTACGTGCCGCTGTGCTGTAAGTGTGTCAGAAATGACTACCAAAGGGGTCTGGCTATCAATAGAGATGGCACCCGAGACCATAACGCCCTGTTGGGGGCATGTGTGGCGTGCGATAATTAAGGGCAGGATCCACACGCTACCCTAGACGACTCCAGACGCGTCTGTGGTTATCGTCAGGACACAGTTGGAAACGGGACTTGTCACTAAAGACTATACGTCCACAGTCAGCGCCGTTCCAAATTGATCGAGCCAGGCACAACTCCTGGACAACTGCTTCTTGTTGCGTCGATTTTGTTTTTGTTATAGAGTATGTTTTAAACATATTACAATCTAACTATATATTCATCGGCATCATGAAAATAAGCATTTAGAGTCTTCGAAAAACTGTTGATGAGTTTCTGCTCTAAGCCCGCGATATCTCAGGATATTGTGGGGGTTCAGCTAACAAATGTGACTGCATAGAATCAAGGTAAAGCATAATTGCTGTTTGTGTGAATAGTTCAGAAAATCTACATAGGAATGGAACAATGCGGGTTAATAGGGTTAGAAAAGAAGAAAACTATGCAAAACAAGAATAATAATGACTTTTATTATTCAAAGGGTTGAAATAAAGTGGTTCACGATACGAGTGTCAAATTTAGCGAAACAGAATGATCAACACAATATGATGCTGAAGTTTAATACGGTGTGTGGGAATCTCTGGTGACCGCGCATTCTGCACAATGGTTTCCCTTACTTTCGACGAAAGTATGGATAAATAGTGTGCTCAAACAGTTCGAGGCCTCACGGAGAGCAGTTTTCAATTCTGGAAAGGATCTTGGTGGCTGGCGGAGGGCTGCAGTATGTCTCCCGAGCATATCCCACGCATGCTCTATAGGATTCAGATCAGGAGAGCTGCCAGGCCACTGCATGAGCTGGATTACTTCGCTTTGAAGGAAGGTGCCGACTAGGGCTGCATGGTGAGGAGGCGGGTTATCATCCATGAATATGAAACCAGGACCGACAGCACCTCGAAACAGGCGAACGGTATGCTCAAGGACTTCGTCTCTGTATCTTTGACCGGTAACAGATCATGTGTCAAAGATGTGGAGGTCTGTGCGGCCGTCCAGCAAGCCTGCCCAGAGTATGACTCCCCCTGAAGGAAAACGATGTCTTTCCGTGATGTTTCCCGGTTGAAAACTCTCGTTCCACCTTCTCTCCAGATCATGGCACGACGAGAATCAGTTTGAAGACAAAATCTGGACGTCACTGAACATGGTATTGGCCATTGTTGTCGACTCCACTGCTGATGTTCCAAACTCCTCTGTAAACGCTCGCGTTTGTGTGCAGACTAGGGATGCAACATCGATGTCGATGTTTTCAAAACATCGATGTTTTTTTTTAAAAACATCGATGTATTGGGGTTGATGTTTTGGTAATATTGATGTTTATACTTGTCGATGGTTTTACGTTGTCGTTGTTTTATTTTTAAATGAAAAAAGTACTGTTATAAAAACTTTAAAAATAACCAAATAGCATAATTTTCATAATCAACAAATTGAACATACTTTTAGACCAAAGTGACCAAGGATGAAGGGTCTGAAAAGTAGGAATGCGACATCGATGTCGATGTTTTCTAAACATTGATGTTTTATAAAAAAAACATCGATGTATTGTAGCCGATGTCGCATCACTAGTTGCTAAACCAGTTTTAAGAAATGGGGAAACAAGTTTGAATACACTGAATTTTAAAAGCATCGATGGTTTGGGGGCGATGTATTATCAACATCGTTGTTTTAATTTTGAACATCGATGTTTTGCTGTCGATGTCGCATCAATAGTTTATAAACCAGTTTTAAGAAATGGGGGAAAAAGCTTAAATACTCTGAATTTTAAAAACATCGATGTTTTTGGGTCGATGTATTATCAACATCGATGTTTTAATTTTGAACATCGATGTTTTGCTATCGATGTCGCATCCCTAGTGCAGACGTCAGTTGGTGTAGTTGGTGGTCAGTCAGTGTGTGCAAACTGCAACCTACGTGTCCAATGCGTCTGTCTTCGGTAAACAGTTTGTCTCGGAAATTTGACTCCTGTGGCGACTGTCAGAGCTGAACCTAGTTGTCTGTCAGAACGGTTCCTCTGATGCCAACTATCGTTACAGCCAAATATCGGTCTTGACGAGCGGTTGTTACCCTTGGTTGACCTGCTACTGGTCGTCGGGCGACATCTCCGATGGTTTGAAGCCTCTTTCACAGACTGGAGACCACACATTGAGGCGAGCGTAGGCGAGCAGAGGGCGGAGCCCCATAGTTTCGAAAAATAATATTATATTAAGAACGAACCTTTCTTCGAAGGTTTCTTTCAGTCAAGCATAAAATGAACAGTTTCTCGATAGCAACAAATAATCTCGACCTACGCTACAGAGGCGGATTAAGTAAAGTGATGGCCCCAAGCGAAAACATTTTCGGGGCCCTCAAACTCAAGTTTGAAAAAAAGTTTCAAGAAAAAAAACTCTCATTAGGTTTTTCACAAAAAGAAAAGTTTTCAAAAATTTCATGCCAAAATATTAAATAAATTTATTAAACAAACATATTTTTATATCAATTTCCGTCTTGCTTTACTTCTTGCAAATTCGTCAATTATTTTGGCAGTGTCAATTCGGTTTAAAATTTTTTGCTCGAAATACATAATGGCCATATTAATTAATCTTTCTTCTCCCATAGTACTCTTCAAATAAATTTTTACACTCTTTGAGACAGAAAACTATATTTCTCCTAACGTATTAGATTAGACCGAAGTTGTTAAAAAAATTCAATGATATTTCAACATTCGGAAATGTGCAAGTCATTTCTTTGGAGGCTCATTTGGTGACAGGTGTGGTTTTTATGGTGACCTCGTTTTCATTTAGAAATGTTAAAAAATGGTCAAATTCATCATCAAAAGAACCAACATCAATGTCATTTTTTTAAATATTTTTTTTCTGTTAATAACTCCCAATTAAAATATATTCGAAAAGGCTCCACAACTTCATACGTCTGAGTTCTTTGAGGCAATTCTTACTTGGTGTTATCGCTTAACATAGAATGCATTGAGTATGAAATTTCCTCTTATTTTCTCTGTAAATTCATTCCCGACTTCTTTGTTTTCATCAAATAACACTTTCCTCTTTTGTTGTCTGCGTGTTTGTTCATATTTCACATTAAATTATAGGCCTGATAAATCAGTTGCCTCTTTTTCAACTTTTTAAAATTCTTCTCTGAAATTATTGATAAAATTTTCTAATGACTTTAGTAGGATAGATCTTTTTAATAGTTTGCATATTCCACTGATTGCAGTGATTTACTAGTAGCATTTATTCTTTGTAAAATAGTATTCCAAATAACTGACTTTAGGGCGGTATCATTTTGTCCATTTTTTCAGAAGTGAGGTTGCCTCCACTATGATAACTTTTTTTTACTTCTTCTGAATTACAAATTTCAGTTAAAGCCTCTTTTAAATGAGTGGAACCAAATTTTATAGCTAATACAACATCTGCTCTTGATGACCATCTTGTATTAGAAAACTCTTTTCACTGCACTTAAATACGCACATTCTAAAGCCGTTGTCACAACTTTCCTCGAACCCCAATGAAAATACATTTAAAGATTTCGGGCCCTTTGTTATTCCGGGGCCCTACGCAGCCGCTTAGTCCGCTTAATCCGTCTCTGCCTACGAATAGAGACTTTCAATGTGGAGAGATTCCTTAAAATGGACAACGACGAACATGGAATATCTCCGCATATAACGTAACTAAATTCATGATGTATCATATTTAGACTAATTTGAGAATGTGGAATTTAATGCAAGAAAACATGGTGGTGACATTTGTATGTTTTTCATTGATGGAAAATTTAATATGAAGACGGGCCTCTTATGTAATGTGTTTTGCATTTGAATGTGTAGAGCGTATTATTGTCTATAGAATTATATCTTTGAATTTGTGCGAAAATATTTTTTTTTTTGCTCGAAATAAGGTGGGATGTTAAGGATCCTTATCCGCAACTACAACCACGAGTCTGTGAGATCAGTGAGTAGTAGAGCTTGCATATACAAAGAGAATGGAAAGGAACTCTGGTGAAAGTCTTAATTTTTTCTCGTTTTTGACGCATGTTGGTGGTGGAAACAGTTTATCTCTTATCTTCTCTATATAGTGCGGCTGTGATGAGAAGGCAGATGGCTTTAGGGAAATCCATACCTTGAAAGGTAACAAGCTTGGCAAGAGATAGCGCCTCCATATGCTAAATAATATGTGTTAGACGAGGTTTTAGATTATTTCCTTCGACAACTTTTAATCACTTCCATTTCAGAACTGGACAAATCCAGGAGTCCAAATCTTCCCTAACGACGCCATTTGCAAAAACGCTTGGTTTATATTCAAGCTGCCCCTTATATCACGAACAGACTTGTATAAAAACACGTGACTCAAATTTGAGCTTGCTGTAACCGAACAGCAGCATAAAATTTTCAATTTGTCATTAAATGTACCAGTGACACACAAACTTGAATATTTTCTTCACGTAATGGCTGGTGTTGCAGATTGACAATAATCCCAAATTGTTTTTTGTTTTTCCCAAAACAATACTGTACAAAATCGTCTAAAATCCTTTAACCTCACACTTTCCAGTCAACATAACCCCAAAACTTCTTCTAAGATCTTTTAACCTCACACTTACCATCCACATTAACCATGCCTTTTCCGCATCTGAAAGCTCTACACTTATTCTTGAAAGCGTCTAATATCTTGTTTCTCGGGCATCTGATCGTTTTATTTTCCAATGAGAACAAACCCACAAGCGGAACTCCAGGGATTCCCTCTACCTCAAAGAAAATGTGGAATCTTCGGGGTTTTGAAATCTTGCAAGAATAATTGGACAAATCTTCGAAATTGCAAATGGCGCAGTGGGGATTTTGATATCGATTCCTACTACTGGAGATCTCTACCTCCGCCATATACGATTCACACTTCTCTTTCGTGATGGCATCAGTCCAATTTTCGGCGCAAGTCTTAATGGTATACCCCTCAAGGCACCATTTCACTAGAGACTGATTAAGTCCGTTTGGTATTTGGAAACTTACGTTAACTCTGTTGTTACTACCATGAACTGTCCACGACCAAATCTCCTTATTGAAGATCAAATTTGGCAATGGAATTCCCGAGACGTTCTCCGATTCGCTGGTCAGTTTGAGGTCCCAAAAGATTGGCCAATCAGCATCGACATCTACGTTGCATACAAAGCAGAAGTAGTTCCTGAAAGTAGAGATATTGGCAAATTTGTTATCTTTGAATTAAATTATCAATGATTAGAGTTAATTTGCCATGACAGTTATTGGCACTCTTAGTCTTTATTTTGCTCTATTAATATCTACTTCTCTCTCACTAATTAACTCAGTCATCAATCTGTTCGAAGGAAAAGTAATATTAACAGTTATTAAATTAACTTACCAGTTATTAAAAGTTGATTTGTTTCAAAATAATTTTAATGCGTCAGTCATAGTTAAAATTAATGGTTAAATTATGTTTAAACTTTTTTTTTACATCCTTTTTTTACAAATTTCATTTTGAATTTAATTTATTTAACTTTGTGATACTTTGGACAAGAAACTATAAGTGTTTTCCCCTGTGAAGCTGAATACAGCGAGCGCTCGTGTTTTGGTAATATTCTTCGTTGTGAATAGTATAATTGCCACGTTACTGGAATGAAATTTCAGTATGCAACTAATATTAAAAATTAGCGCCAAGCATCGCCGAAACAAATTCTAAACTGAAGGTATTTCCTCTGCCGACCAACCGGTATGGTGGTGTTTACCTCTAGATCGGAAGATTCCTGGTTCGAATCCGGATCAGTGCATGCAAGCGTAAAGAGGCGACTGGTGCACCTTAAATCTGTCGTGACCGAAAGTCCTCACGTTGGGTTGGTGTGGAAGTTTGGAGAGTGGGGAGCCAGCTCAGATGTTGCCTCGTCTGGTTGCCGTGGTTCAAAATTACGTGTCTATAACACCGAATGGCTTGGGATGGGACGATGGTAACTAGTTGAATTTCCTTTCCTCTGGTGTTCGTGATTTACACTGACACATCACTTATAAATAACTGTTATAATCTGGTTTTAGAGCGATGGCATTTGAATCGTAGTTTTGAGCGTTTATTATTAAAATTAAGGGCCTAATTAGACGCAAATAATGTGTTTCCTCCGTTCCAATTGGCGTCTTTACATGGATTCTGTATCCAAGTTTATCATTCTGAGCCGGTAGGGATAACAGTGTTCACGAGTTGGTTATTTGGTAGTTGAATTTGTCACACTGGAGCATCACAACAGTCTATTGGTGAGGATCCGAGATCAATCCCTAAGCGTTCTAGAGATGGCATTTGAATCTCGCGCTTTTTAATTACTTTATTCGTTCATTGGAACTCCACTCTTCAAACATCCACACCACACCACCGTGATGACATTTGTAGCCGCAACAGATTTAACGTATATCATGTATAACATATATGGGCAACCCCCGGCCCGAGGGCCGGATGTGGCCCTCCACGGCTTTTGATCCGGCCCGCGGAAATTTTAAAATCGCGCTCGAAAAAAAAGTAAATAGTCTCGGTTCTCGCCAACAAGAAAGTGAGAGGGGGGAACAAAAACCTGAACAACGTGGATCAGTGTTTCTCAACCTTTTTTAGCTGACGGCACACTAAAAATATCTTGAATTATTTTGCGGCACACCTGAATATAAAAATGTAAAAGTTGGTATTTCCAATACTAATTTATATAGTTATTATTAAATAAAATTATATTGGATATATGAGATGTCTGATCCGGTTTTCTTGAACAAATTAAATCAAAACGAGGTTTTAAAGTCGCCAGACAAGTTATCGGAGATACATCGCGCCACACAATTCCATTTATAATCGGGAATAATAATAATAAATTTCATTATTAATTGTATCCGAGAAACGTTCTTGCTCTTCTTGATTCCATTCCTTACTAGCGGATGAGATTGTTATAAAAACACTGATGCAAATCAACAATACCCGGATAGTTCTTTTCCATGATGAAAACTAATAAATTGAAACATGGAACCAGGCTTACAGATGAAAATTTGGAAAACACTCTGGCACCTGTGTAATAGTGGGATTGATCCCAACATTGATTATCTTGTTTCTCTCTCTCAAGTTCAAGCTGAAACTTCTCATTAATTTCTGGTGATTGTTAGTAAATAGTTAATCAATACGATATTATTCTGTTAATATAATTTTATCATTCTACTTTATAAATATATAAAATAAAATAAACCTTATCATTAATACTTTTTCACAACTACCTATGATCTACGGCCCGCGACTTCATTAATATCCTAAAGTTTAGCCCGCAACTTTCCAAAGGTTGCCCATACCTGATGTATAAGATGGTCTATGTTTGACATGAGGTTTTAACTTTTTTAAACTCAAGATGGTTATCCAAGACTTCAAACTGGATTACTATGACTTTGCGAAACAAACAACCACGTAAATTGATCGACATACATGTTTTTGCTTAAGGCAGCGTTTTGCACTGACAATTTGGACAACCGTTCTAGAATTGTCGCCAAGGGTCGATAACATGATGTACTCTAATTTTTAGTAATACCGTTATTTTTCTACGGTCAGAATAGCTGCCCATCTGTACCTGTATGTGATTCCTGTTTTTGAGCTGCTTACAGGCACCAATAGAAGTGGGTCGTTTAAGGCTGTTCCGTCCCCGAGGCACAGATCTTTGACAAAGTCGTCTCCGTCCCAATCGCTCCTGCATCCTTCTATTTCGAGCAAGGTGGATCCGTTTATGTTTCTACAATCGACACCACTTGTATCGTACCCAGCTCGGGATGTCCTGTGCATAGAATCCACACAACAGGTGCCCAGTTGCATACATGTGGTCCCGCAGTGGCAGTTGACGAATTTTAAATTGTCAAGGCTACTTTTCCTCATTTGGCAGCTGTGCGAATGGCCACACGTTACGTTCAGTTTTATCAGTTCGTCATAGCTGATGCCACTGTCAAACATTGACTGATGATATGGGAGAGATGATATTCCAGTGATAATGGTCATGAAACGAATCACCGCATGTGCAATGTTCCACCCGGACCACATGTAGACCATTTTGGAAATCTAAATGAAATGAAAAATTTAGCTTAAGTCTCACAAATGTTTCAGGTATAAACAAAATATGAACACAGGGTTGGTTGTATTTTCTGGCGCAAGGTTCAAAAATAAGACAGACACAAGATTAAATAAACACCCAATAGAAACTAAATGGATGTATAAGAAATTCTGATGTCAAAGTCACATTAAGATTTGAAAACTAGTAAAAATAATGATTAAACGCCTTAGTCAATACTATAAAAATACACTGCTCGCCACCGTAAATGCAACACCATGAAGGAAGCATGCAAATAATATGAAATTTACATTAGCGGAGGTGAGATATGCAAATGAATAGAATTTCAGCGCAGACGCACATCACGCGCGCCTGTGGCGCCACTTCAAAGCGCTATTTAAGGCTTGGAGATTTCGACGATTTCAAGTACGGTAATTGTGTTTTTCTTGTGGGTTTTTTTTTCAAAAAAACGCGATCAATTATGCCTCGTAGAAAACAGCGATCATCTTTTGATCAAGTATCCGAGTTCGACAGAGGAGGGATAGTGGCCTTCCGAGATTGTGGATTATCTTTCAGGGAAATCGGTAGTCGTGTTGGACGAAACCAAACAACTGTAATGCGGATATGTGATCGTTGGATGCAGGAGGGTACGACGAACCGACGTGTTCGATCGCATCCACCTCAGTGCACCACTTCACGTGATGACAGGCATATTGTGCGTATGGCAGTGACGGATCGCTCAGCCACATCACGAACCCATAGCACAGCACATTCAGTCTGTAACGCATCATCCAGTGTCTGCGCGTACCATTGGACGCCGTTTACAGCAGAGTGGTCTCTCCACAAGACGTCCATTGCTTCGTCTACCCTACAGACGTCTCCGCCGCCAATGGTGCGATGAAAGAAGGATGTGGACGGCAGAATGGAATGAAATTGTCTTCACTGACGAGTCCTGCTTCTGTCTGCAACACCACGATGGTTGGAATCGAGTCTGGAGACACCGTGGAGAGAGGATGCTGAACAGCTGCGTTATGCACCGCCACACTGGTCCTGCACCGGGTATTCGAACGCATTGTCCAAGGGTTCTTCGTCAATCGCCAGATTGAATTGCTTCCCTGTCCAGCTCGCTCTCCGGATCTTTCGCCGATAGAAAACATGTGGTCCATGGTTGCTCAACGATTGACCCAGATTACATCCCCAGCTGCCACACCAGATCAACTTTGGCAACGTGTGAAAGCTGCTTGGTGTGCTGTACCCCAAGAACACATCCAAAGTTTATTTGAATCAATGCCGAGGTGTGTGGCAGCGGTGATCTCCAACAATGGCGGCTACTCTGGCTACTGATTTTGGCAGGAACCACACTTCACAGAAGTCTATAAATTTAATTAATTAGGCCCGATGCACACAACCGGATTTTCAACGTGCGGCGCCGCTACGGCAATGCAAGTTCGGTCTGAGATACATTAGATCCAATGGAGTAGTGCACACATCCCTCCGGCGCCGTAGCTTGCCGCACACGCTTATCCGGTCTCAAATCTTCTTTTCATAAATGAACGGAACATAAATAATAATTAATAAATGGTCGTATCCAGTAACGTTTATTTTGTTTCAAAATATACTTTTTGTACAACAAGTAAGCGAAATAAACACGTTCTCTTCGATAGAATATTTATCGCAAATGGCGCGAAATGAGCATTTGCGTCATTTCACCGTTATGTGTGCATAGTTGGGCTTCGGTGCCGCAGTGGCGCCGCACGTTGAAAAACCGGATGTGTGCACCGGGCCTTAAAGAGTGGAATTCTGTTTGAAATGTTCTTAAAATTTTTAGCAGCTCTCCAGATTGACCCATCATCCGCTGAAAGTGAAGTGGTATAATCGTTCTATGATTACTGTGCGTGTTAATGTATTGAGTCCTTAAATTTTTGTTGTGCTTGGTGCATTAGTCTTGTGTGAGTAACTGATCTGGTACGTTGTCAAGTAGTGAGAACCCTATTTTTGATTCAGTTGAGTTTTATTAGATGTTTTGGTAGAATATATGTTTGATATTCGTACACGATCTTTCCAGTATCAAGATATGTACTATTTATTGTTCCGACGAGGGATTCGTGTAGGAGTTATATGTTCCGGTTTTGTGTGATTGTAGGTTTTGTACTGGGGATACATTAATGCTGTTTTTAACATTGATGTTAATGAGTAGGTTAACACGTTAGCATTAGTTGTTCAATCTGTTTTAAGCACTCCGCTGTTTTGCTGAGTACAGTCAGTAAACAGATTGACCTGTAACTGGCAGGTTTAACAGGACTTTTATTTAGCTTCAGTAACGGGACAACTTATGTCCTCCTCTAGATAAAAAATTCGGAGCTACAAAATACAGTTCATCAAAAAAGTTATTTTAAATATAGTTTGAAGAGGTAACTTCTGCAGCATTTTATTTAAACCTTAAACTCCAGGACTGTTTAAGGTTTTAATTTTCCAATGGACTCAAGACTTTCGACGGTTTGGCAGGCTCTATGAACTAGGGATGCGACATCGATGTCGATGTTTTCAAAACATCGATGTTTTTTAAAAAACATCGATGTATTGGGGTCGATGTTTTTGTAACATCGATGTTTATACTTCTCATTGTTTTTACGTTATCGATGTTTTATTTTTAAATGATAAAAGTACCGTTATAAAATTTAAAAAAATAACCAAGTAGCATAATTTTCATAATCACAAATTGAACATACTTTTAGACCAAAGTGACCAAGGATGAAGGGTCTGAAAAGTAAGGATGTGACATCGATGTCCATTTTTTCTAAACATTGATGTTTTAGGAAAAAAAACATCGATGTATTGGAGCCGATGTCGCATCACTAGTTACTAAACCAGTTTTAGGAAATGGGGAAACAAGTTTAAATACACTGAATTTTAAAAACATCGATGGTTTGGGGGCGGTGTATTATCAACATCGATGTTTTAATTTTGAACACCGATGTTTTGCAGTCGATGTCGCATCAATTGTTGCTAAACCAGTTTTAGGAAATGGGGAAACAAGTTTAAATACACTGAATTTTAAAAACATCGATGGTTTGGGGGCGGTGTATTATCAACATCGATGTTTTAATTTTGAACACCGATGTTTTGCAGTTGATGTCGCATCAATAGTTGCTAAACCAGTTTTAAGAAATGGGGAAAAAAGTTTAAATACACTGAATTTTTAAACCATCGATGGTTTTGGGGCGATGTATTATCAACATCGATGTTTTAATTTTGAACATCGAAGTTTCAAAACATCGATGTTTTGCTGTCGATGTCGCATCAATAGTTGCTGAACCAGTTTTAAGAAATGGGGAAACAAGTTTTAATACACTGAATTTTAAAAACATCGATGTTTAGAAACATCGATGTTTTTGGGTCGATGTATTATCAACATCGATGTTTTCATTTTGAACATCGATGTTTCAAAACATCTATGTTTTGCTATCGATGTCGCATCCCTACTATGAACTCGGTAGGTGTACTATTATGAAAAATGTCAAAGTGATGTATTAATTCTATTGTTTATAACTGAATAGTAAGGCTGTATTAAAGGAATTGATACTCAAAGCTATCGGACCTAAGTTTACTAAATTTACCAAGTTTGATTTAAAGGTCTCTAAAAAATTTATTTTTATCACTGACCAATATTTCTGCCTGCCAAATAGAGATCAGATTCTTTTTATTTAAAAGAAACTATTTAATAAGGTTCAAAGTTTTATCGAAGGTTCAAAGTACCTGCTCCACTTCAGCGAGGTAAATGCGTACCTAGCCTCTAAATATTGCCCAATTGAATGCAAATACTTTGGGCTCTCTGTGTAAAAAGCTTGATTTTTGAAGATCATTTTGCTGGTTGAAATTCTAAAATTGGAAAAAAAAATCACCGAGTTATAGAATTTCTTATAGTTTGGGACAAGAAGACATGAAGGGGTTGGGAAAAGCGCTAATAATATGTAAAAGCAGAAAAGTTTTTTTAATCTATATAATTATACTACAGATGATATATTTTGTAATAACAGTATTTTTCACTATTTTTTAAAGCTTAGAAAAGGTAATTTTCATACTGTTAGTCAATTTTACCTGAAGAACAACAATATAAACACAATATCAGTTTCATAAAAAATCTAAGGTGACTGGAATCAAAGAGAATAGCAGCCATTGTACTTAAGATTAAAATGTATAAATGGATTTGTTGTTAAAAAAATAAGTATTACTAGTAAAACAATACAAAGTTTCCAATCCTAGTGGTCGTCGCGACGAGGGATCTAGTCATAAGCAAAACTGACCACATATTTATCACATCATCAAAAATTAGCCATCATGATGGAAAGATATCTTGATATCGCTAAATTGGTCACCATGATGGAAAGATATCTCGTTATCGCAAAATTGGTCATATCGTGATAGACAAGATAGGTCATCGAAATCACTTGGGTGATCAAGAATTAAGAGGTCCAGACAAGAAGTTCACTTGGATTGAAATCCATAGTATTTACTCATTTTGTTTCACACTGTAAGCCTTATTTACGTTATCCCACCGCGCGCGATGGCGGGGATTCTCCGAAATCTCTAATATTATAAAAGGAAGTGTTTGTTTGTTTGTCTGTCTATTTGTTTCACGGCTGCAAAATCCTGACGACCTATGGCACTTACAGCAATGAGATTTGGCACACAGGTAGTCCGAATTATTTGCAATTTTTGGGTCGCGGCGAATTTTAAAATTTAATCTAGAAGATTTTAAAATGAATTTCATAGTTTTATTCTCCTTATCGGTTTTTTAACCGCGGAGAACTTTTTCTACTCATGCGACCTTGCAGTCAGAGTTTGGAATCATGCCAAGTTTTTTTCATCCACAAAACGCGGAGAAAATTATTTCCTTCGTTTCCGCTTTGATTTTGCGGGATTGATTTCCCAGTCAGACGATAAATCTTTAAACTGAAGTTAAAGTTCTTTTTTCTATCTCCGAAACTGTTCAAGACAGAGTAAAAATTTCAACGGATTTTAAATCTGCGGAAAATTTCAGTTTAAACTGATACCTAAAAATATGATTTTCTTTAAATAAATAAATTTTTAATTGAATATATCTACAACGGATTTGAAATATGCGGAAAATTTTACACCAGATTAATACTTTACACCACGGGCAACACCGGGGTAGCCACGCAATGGCTAGCAACGAATAAAAGCGGCAGTCCATTACGGAAACTCCAACTCGCAATTCAAGTAGCAAGTCGAAACAAATCCGCGTGAAATATAGTAACTTGTCTTAAAACCGTTCGAGGACCGAATTTAAGAAACCAGCCATTTGAAAACTCTCCGGATTGCCGTATCTGAACGGCAGGCCTGACAAACCTGTGCGGAGGGACGTATCTGAACGTCGGGCCTGAAAGTTTTTTCTGGAGGTCGTATCTGGTCTGCGGGCTGTGCAAACCTGTCCGAAGAGCCGTTTATGGTCTTAACCTTTAGACTACGGCCGGTGCAGCAGTTCTACCTTGAAAGTTATAAGAATCGCAACAAGAAAGAATTTATACTACGGCCGTTACAGCAGTTGTACCTTGAAAGTTATAAGAATCGCAACAAGAAAGGATTTAGACTACGGCCGTTACAGCGGTTGTACCTTGAAAGTTATAAGAATCGCAACAAGAAAGAATTTAGACTACGGTCGTTACAGCGGTTGTACCTTGAAAGTTATAAGAATCGCAACAAGAAAGGATTTAGACTACGGCCGTTACAGCAGTTGTACCTTGAAAGTTATAAGAATGGCGACAAGAAAGAATTTAGACTTCGGCCGTTACAGCAGTTGTACCTTGAAAATTATAAGAATCGCCCCAAGAAAGGATTTCGACTACGGTCGTTACAGCAACAAGAAAGAATTTAGACTACGGCCGTTACATCAGTTGTACCTGGAAAGTTATAAGAATTGCGCCAAGAAAGAATTTAGACTACGGTCGTTACAGCGGTTGTACCTAGAAAGTTATAAGAAACGCAACAAGAAAGAATTTAGACTACGGCCGTTACAGCAGTTGTACCTTGAAAATTATAAGAATCGCCCCAAGAAAGGATTTCGACTACGGTCGTTACAGCAACAAGAAAGAATTTAGACTACGGCCGTTACAGCAGTTGTACCTGGAAAGTTATAAGAATTGCGCCAAGAAAGAATTTAGACTACGGTCGTTACAGCGGTTGTACCTTGAAAGTTATAAGAATCGCAACAAGAAAGGATTTAGACTACGGCCGTTACAGCGGTTGTACCTTGAAAGTTATAAGAATGGCGACAAGAAAGAATTTAGACTTCGGCCGTTACAGCAGTTGTACCTTGAAAATTATAAGAATCGCCCCAAGAAAGGATTTCGACTACGGTCGTTACAGCAACAAGAAAGAATTTAGACTACGGCCGTTACAGCAGTTGTACCTGGAAAGTTATAAGAATTGCGCCAAGAAAGAATTTAGACTACGGTCGTTACAGCAGTTGTTCCTTGAAAATTATAAGAATCGCCCCAAGAAAGGATTTCGACTACGGTCGTTACAGCAACAAGAAAGAATTTAGACTACGGCCGTTACAGCAGTTGTACCTGGAAAGTTATAAGAATTGCGCCAAGAAAGAATTTAGACTACGGTCGTTACAGCGGTTGTACCTTGAAAGTTATAAGAATCGCAACAAGAAAGAATTTAGACTACGGCCGTTACAGCAGTTGTACCTTGAAAGTTATAAGAATGGCGACAAGAAAGAATTTAGACTTCGGCCGTTACAGCAGTTGTACCTTGAAAATTATAAGAATCGCCCCAAGAAAGGATTTCGACTACGGTTGTTACAGCAACAAGAAAGAATTTAGACTACGGTCGTTACAGCGGTTGTACCTTGAAAGTTATAAGAATCGCAACAAGAAAGAATTTAGACTACGGCCGTTACAGCAGTTGTACCTTGAAAATTATAAGAATCGCCCCAAGAAAGGATTTCGACTACGGTTGTTACAGCAACAAGAAAGAATTTAGACTACGGCCGTTACAGCAGTTGTACCTGGAAAGTTATAAGAATTGCGCCAAGAAAGAATTTAGACTACGGTCGTTACAGCAGTTGTTCCTTGAAAATTATAAGAATCGCCCCAAGAAAGGATTTCGACTACGGTCGTTACAGCATCAAGAAAGAATTTAGACTACGGCCGTTACAGCAGTTGTACCTGGAAAGTTATAAGAATTGCGCCAAGAAAGAATTTAGACTACGGTCGTTACAGCGGTTGTACCTTGAAAGTTATAAGAATCGCAACGAGAAAGAATTTAGACTACGGCCGTTACAGCAGTTGTACCTTGAAAATTATAAGAATCGCCCCAAGAAAGGATTTCGACTACGGTTGTTACAGCAACAAGAAAGAATTTAGACTACGGCCGTTACAGCAGTTATACCTTGAAAGTTAGAAGAATCGCGCTTGTTATATCTATAGTCGTAGTCAAAAGGTTAAGCTTGATAAAAAAATATATATATAAATTAATATTTGGAGGGCTGCATACTGCCCGAGGGCCTGGCAAACCTGTCCAGAGTGCCGTATCAGACCGGTGAACTTGATAAAATATTATTCGATGATATCTGGTCTACTTATTTCTTTATTCGATGATAAATTCTTTATTCGATGATATCTGGTCTACTTATTTCTTTATTCGATGATAAATTCTTTATTCGATGATATCTGGTCTACGGACCGAGTAAACCTTTCCGTAGGACCGTATCTGGCACGAGGGTCTGGTACGTAATTTGAGGATATCTGGTAACCGTATTTTGAGGATGGGCTTGTTACATTTGACACCGTAGAAAACAAGAACTATTTCCCAAACTGAAAACTGTGGTTCCCCTTACCGAAATGTTAATTCGGAATTTAAGTAGTGAATCAAAACAAAGGATTAAAAAGTAACTACTAACCTTGAAATCGTAAATTAATCGAATTCCATAAATCCCTTCTCCAAATCTTCTTTCACATGCTTTTGATCTGTGAAGAGATGGATTAAATAATCCCTTTTTAATCATTCGAGCTGTTTTTAACAGTTGCTAGAATACTTACTTTCGTTCTTTTGGGAGTCAAAATCATTCTGCACCCAAAGGTTTGAAAAACAGGATTGAAATGGCTGGTCACGCAGATCAGCAGACAAAGCTTATGTTGGATATTAGATAAAGATCGAGGTCACAGTTACACAAAGGGGAGAAATAACTATGCAGGCCTACCGTAAGGCAATTTGCCCACACATCGTTTTCGGTCGTGCGATAAAATGACGTACGATAAATTATTTTGGCGGCATGAAGAAGAGTATGGGAGCTTGCACACAGTTCGATCTACTCACGACACGATTTTAGTTTTCCTGTCGTCGATTGCCACTACATCAGACGACTGTCTTGGTTTATTTTATTCGAGAAACAAAACAAAAGAGCTTTTTCATTCTCTAGTCCACGTTTCTATCTTCGCGATAATTAAAGATAGAGTGAAAATTTCAATGGATTTGAAATCTGCGGAAAAGTTTACACCAGATGGATACCTTAGATGGGATTTTCTTTAAAAAAATAATTTTTCAAATGTAACTTTCATATTTTCGCAAAACGAATTTAGCCGCATTCGACAAAGGTATTGATTACCAACACCAAAAGGCTATTTATCTAGTTTTATAGAAAATATCTAACTTGAATGGAATATTTAGTTTCTTTAATTTACTGCTTTATATAAATAGCAACTACAAATAGGATGAATATTTAATCGTATTCGATATTTTGTAGAGTTTACAACAAAGGGGATAGTAGGTAATTTTATTTCTGAGATAACGTATACCGACAACGGTCCGTTAAGTTTTCATGCGTAGCAAATGTCTTTAAAATTAAGCTAAATTTAAACATTCAGTTGGAAGTTATTTTTTAATGTCCTTAACGTGAAATGGTGAAAGATAAGTTTCAATTTTCATTCCTTTTTCACATCCTTGTGTTAAATTGAACTCGGTATGGCTTTTGAAAATGAACTTATTAGCCTGATGGTTTACAGAATTTAATTTACCTTAACTTACCTTACTTTCGTAGAATTTATATTTTAATCTTGAAGTTAGTGGTATTATTAGGATTTTTTCACAAATCACTCCTTTATTAATACCTATACTTAAATTGTTCATAATACAATAAATCACTGTGTTACTTGCATAATTAATGATACGAATGAAACAATGGCACACATTAGCTTTTTAAACATCTTGTAAACCAGGCCTCGAAATAGATTTTTTAATACATGTGCACCCTGTGCACCTAAGTTTTTAAATTAGGTGCACAAGCTACATGTTAGGTGCACATTTAAAGAAAACGTAATATAGGAGTATTAATGTAATGTAAAGTACTGTATTAGTTGGGTATGTTTATATAGGTTCGTAGTAGATAGTAAATAAAAAATATTTAAACATATCGAAATTCTACGGCACACGGCTGTCGCGACAGTCGCTTCAACAGAACCATCTGGAAAATGTTACGATCATCGTATACTTTTCGTATAAAATAACGAAATACCTGTAAAATTACTACGTTTCAATAGTAACACATTACAAATACTTTTAAGATTACTTTTTACGACAAAATTACATATTTACAAATGTTTTTAAAATAATGCCGAAATTAATAAACGAAATATTTTTATCAACTTTATTACATCGCTATAAGAAAATCTATTTATTGTGATACAGCAAAAGCTGCATCTCAAAATTTTTGTCACTTACGTGGCTACGATTGGGTTGGAGACACAAATCACCAGAACTAAACAATCTTTCAACAATTTTACAAACATGCTTTTTACTGTAGGTAGAGAACAGAATGCAGACAAACTACAATCTTTGTTTTGAAAATAAGTGGATAACTCAAAATCGTCAGAAGGATGTCTAGTTTTCATTGTCTCAAAAAATTCATCGTCATTGCTAGATTTATGGTCGTCATCATCAGTACAATCAAAAAGGCTTCATTTTGTGAGCACAATATTTATCTTCTACGATTTATTTGATATTTTCTCTTTGAAGAAATGTGCTGATAGAGAGTATCCCAATCAGAATCAGTTATGACAGGATCAAGCCAAGTACCAAGTAAAAACTTTGGGTGAAGAACACTGGCAGTCACTGATTTTATGAGTAAAAAAATGCTTAAATCTGTTTTTAACACCTTGTGTTAAAGAAATATTAAGCAGTTCACAGTACTTCAAGGAGTCTGGTGGGTATTGAGTGTATTTTTAATGAAACACAATGTACCCAGTCCTAAAGGACAACACATTTATTAAGCAATCAACACAAAAGATGGTCGTCGATAGACGACGCTTACGGCATTGTCAGAGCTTAGTTGTTGACAGTATGACTTGCAAGAGTGAATGACCCAAAAAAGGTAGAAATACAAGCGCACGGCAGGGGGCTCTATACCAGAAACGGCGTGAGAGTTGCTCACAACAGGGGTTACGCAACAGAGTCCTTTGAATTTTGTAACGCGTTACTGTAACTAAAATTACTTTATCGAAATTTATGTAATGAATTACCTTGTACCGTCATGTAAGAATTTGACGGACAGCTGGTTTAAAATTAAACTATTTATTTACATAAATATTTACAAGATAATTATGGGCACAGCCATCGACAACCGAAACCTGCCTGAAGCCAAAGTAACAAAATTGGCAAAACAGAGACGTCTGTCTCTCGTCGAAGCTCGAGTCCGAATTCCTCTCAAAATCCACGTTCGCTTCGCAGAACCGCCGCTGACAACGAGAGGGGGGTGAATTCCGAGCCCTCTAGAGATGTTTATGTTCTCTCCCGAACAGAAACACCCCCACACAGCTGCGAAAACCGTCTGTCATGCCGACTTGAGTCCCCCACCGCAAAAACTTGATCCCAGATACGAGATTGGGGAACCGACGGAAACTCCAGCTGTGAATGGATCAAATGGGCCGCCGCCGCACGTGCGAAGACTAAAGTTGTTTTCGCATTCCGAAACATTCCAGCGTCCACGTGTTAGGGAAAAGGGTCGGCAAGTACCATATGGTACAACCTGTAAAATTACTGGTTTTCGAATGTAATGAATTATCTATAAGATTACTGTAAAAAATAATTATTACAAGTAACGTGGTACCGCCCAACCCTGAATGCAGCCCAATATAAACCAGACTTGTGTAAATAGTAAATGACCTCAATGAAACAGTGGTACATTAGCTGTATGAAAACATAGGCGTGACCAAGGGGGTGGGGGTTCAAACCCCCCATTCAGTTGAGAATTTTGTTTCAAATATAAGATTTTTTTCACAAATAACTAATTTATTAATACTTAAATTGTTCATAGCATAATTCATCATTGTTTTACCTATGTAATTGATAACCTGTTACCAAGGAAACAATGGTTCATTATCTATAGCTTTTTATATTTACAATGTATAAATTGTTATAAGAAAATAAGCAGTGCCGGAATGCTCAGCTACACCCAATTACAGTGGTAGTTTAAACTACTATTTCTTCATAACTGAAAAGTGCTCATAGAAATAATCTTTATTAACACAAAAGTTTACAAGTTGTAGATAGAGAAAAACTTGACAATTAATCACACGTAATTGAAGTAAAATAAATAGGTCTAGTTCTCTCTCCCCTCTATGTAATCTCTTCACTACCAACCATATAAAAATTGTTTTGTTTTTTCTCATAAATATTATGAAATACTTCAGCCTTGGGTCTCAATTATGCTGAAAGCCTAATAATTTTCAAATAAGATAGTGCTCAAGAACTCATATTTTTGTACAATTCTGTATTAATATCCCTTTATAAGCCCAATAAAAATAGGTTAGAACCACAAAGTATATTTTTTTCAGGTGAAATTTTATCTTGGGAAGCTACTTTTCATATACACAGGTACATTTTATTGCTACAAAACAAATTTTGTACACAATATATCATTATCACTTTAAAATAACACAATATGTGTAGGAAATAAGACACAAAAACAATTTTTATGATCCCTATTTCATGAAACATATTTTTCATGATGCAAAAGATTTATGGATCCCTCTTTTGAACAGAATACAGATTAATATTAAGTGCAATTTAGTGTTATGTGTATCTGGCATCACCTTTTCTTTTGTATTCCAGTAAAGTTTATGTGAACAGTAAGACGTACTGTTCTTATAATCTTACTTTCTATTTATTAAATCCTGAATTCAACTAGCTATCACTTTATTTCGTTAATAGTGCAACAGGTTATGGGTTTTAGCAACGTTTAACTGCGCAGATAAAGTAACGATGGCTCTGACAACGTGTTTGAATCACTGATTTTGAGTTTTAATTTCACATTTCTGCTGGACTGTGTGTAGACGACTGTGTACCAATAGCTTTTCTTTTTGTCGCACACTTTGGTACATTCAGTAATATTTTTATTCATGCCCGGCCAAGAAGTGAAATTTTATACCGATCAGCAGTTGGCTGTTTGCTTTATTCGACAATGGGGACTCGACCAGATATTGCTTACGCAGTGAGTTTAGTATTTCATAATTTGGACAACCCCAGAGACTGATTGGGAAATCATGCAGGCATTAAGATACCTTTGCAATATCATTGGACATGACAGAGGCCTGATGTTGTTTAGTGATGCAGATAACAGCTGTGGAGAAACACGCAGTTCTCACAGAGGTGTAGTTTCTTTCTATGGTGGAAGTGCAATTATGTGGCGAAGCAAGCTACAGAAGGCCATATCCAATTCAACGAGAGGCAGAGTTCATGGCATGCTGGCAGGTTTTAAAATGTATAAACAGTTCTTGGAAAGCATGGATAAACTAACCTTAAACATGTGATATAGGCAAGTTTTGAAATGTAAACAGTTCTTGAAAAGCATGATGGAGGGAAAGCATGGATAAACTGACCTTAAACATGTGATGCAGGCAAATTTTGAAATCTAAAAAGTTCTTGAAAAGCATGATGGAGGGAAAGCAGGGATAAACTGTAATCACAAACTTGTGATGCTGGCAGGTTTTGAAACGTAAACATAGAGAATTTGTGGCTTGTTCCCTTTCATTTTTGGAAGAAAAAAATTCAACCTCAGAATTAAATTGCTTTGTTTCTTTGTCAAACTGTATTTCATGTACATCCAACAAAAGACTTTCCAGCTACTTCTTTAACGCTTGTGTCAGACTGTAAATTGGGCTATTTTTGCCAAAATTGGTGACTGCAGTGAATTTGCCCTTGATGCTGAAACATTCCAGAACTTGTCTTGAAAGACTTGTAGCAAATCGAACAGATGTGATCGGAATCATACGATATTTAATTCAACACATAGCACGGGTTGGGTACCAATGGATTGGAAGTTGGCCAACATAACTCCAATTTTCAAAAAAGGGAATACAAATTGATCCGGGCAACTATAGACCAGTAAGTCTAACATCAGTAATTTGCAAAATATTTGAATCTCTGTTAAAAAAGCATATAATGTTATACTTGGAGGAGGGGGACTGTTATCAGAGAATCAGTATGGGTTTAGGAAGGGCAGATCCTGCTCTACAAACCTTTTGAAGTTCTACGAAAAATTACCGAGGAGCTGGATAATAAGAGCAGTGTGGATATCATGTACATAGATTTTCAAAAGGCTTTTGATAAGTACCTCATGAGGCATTACTGTTTAAATTGGAAAGGCTGGGGATTCAGGGAAAAACATTGATATGGATAAAGAATTGGTTATTGGGTAGAAAGCAGAGAGTGCAGGTAAAAGGAAATTATTCACAGTGGACAGAAGTTATAAGTGGGGTGCCTCAGGGATCAGTTTTGGGACCAATTTTATTTATAATTTTCATAGATGATATAGGTCAGGGGATCAAAAATAGAATCAGTATATTTGCAGATGACTTAAAAATATGGGGGACAGTGGATACCAAGTTACAGATAGAGAATTTACAAGGGGATTTTGATAAGATATCCGAATGGGCTGTAAAATGGGGTATGTCATTTAATGTAGGGAAATGTTAAGTTCTGCATATGGGTTACAGGAACAGTGGAGCCGAGTACTGTCTGCAGGGAGTAAAGATAAAGGAGGGAGAAACAGTCAAGGATCTTGGGGTGATGATTCACAGGGATTTTAAAATGGGTCACCAATGTTCAGCTGCGGGTAAAAAGGCTAATAGGTTATTGGAGTATATTAAAAAGACTGTAACTTCAAGGGATAAGAATATAATCTTGCCGTTATATAAGGGTTTAGTAAGACCATATCTAGAATATGCTGTACAATTCTGGGCTCCATATATGAGAAAGGACATAGAATTAATTGAAAGGGTTCAGCACAGAGCTACAAAAATAATAAAGGGGCTAGCAAACTTCGACTATAATGAACGTTTAAGTAAGCTTAACATGTATACACTGGAAAGAAGAAGAAGGAGGGGGGATTTGATTCATCTTTTCAAGTTTGTAAAACAAGGGGACACAGAGGGCTTAAATTTCAATAGGGATAACAGAACAAGGGGCCATGGGTATAAATTGAATAAGACACATTTTAATCGGGATTTAAGGAAAAACTACTACTTTAATAGGGTAATAGACAGTTGGAACGCGTTGCCAGAAAATATAGTTAATTCAAAGGGAGTGTACGAATTTAAGATACAATTGGACAGTTAGTGGGAATTGGGGAATTCATAAACAAAGGACCAGCCTTTTTGGGCTTGAGCCTGTAGCTGGTCGTCAATATTTGTATTTGTATAAACGTTGTTTGGAAAAATCACAAAATAACAATACGATCGTGCTCGAAACAAACAATACTAAATGTGGTAAAGCTAAATCTAAAAAAACGTAAAGAGCTAATACATAAAGCCAGCCGTATCGCAATCAGGAAAAGCTTTAAACTGATATAATAAATAACATTGACTCAACCATAAAAGCATATACTATCGGTTAACTGTGCGTCCGTACGCTTGTCTTGTTTACAAACAAACATAAGTAGTTACTTATTTTACTTATACACTCTCGAACTCAAAGTAGAGGCTAAGTGACGTACCGTTTTTCAACCAATGAGATGAGGTTGGCTCGATGGATCAAGCTGCCCTGAACAACTTTTGTCGTAAATGCCACTCAAGGTTCTATCAGTCAAGTTAGGTAATTAAGTAAGAGGGGTCGGACATGCAGATGGCCTAGCTTCCCTTAAACTTCGCCACTTCGTTTTACAGATAGCCTTTTCCCGTGGGAAAATTTCCAGAACTTGCTGCTAATACACTGCGGGCAACGTGAAGTATCCTTTTACAATTGAAACGGTACATTTTTGAATCCATTCTTGCGGTGGAATGTAGCGCGCTTTTCGAAATTGAATTCGTACAAACCCTGTTTTTTTAGAGGAAATGAAAACTTTTAATTGTTTACTAAAAATTTTTCTTCTTCAAATAGAATTTAAAAATTGAAGGTGACAAAATGTCAAAAAAGTGACGTGTTAGCCCTGAAATTATGTTGTCCTCGTATCTTTCCCCTTGGGGGATTAATCCCGCACCGTCGTCCGTGGTTCAAAATTACGAGGTGTTGTCCTCGGATCTTTCCCTCAAGGGACTGATCCCGGACCGTCGTCAATAGCCCGTTGTGTTGCTCTAGTACGACGTTAACTAAAAATTACCATTACCCTTACCCGCACCGTCGTCAAAAGCCCGTTGTGTTGCTTCAGTACGACGTTAATTAAAATACTTACTTACCTGTTTTTTTATAATTAAAATAGGTGAAAACTTACCGAACTCTCCTTTTTTTTCCTTGTGTGTGTGTGTCCTCCATATCTTCCTTCAAAATCCCATCTTTCCCCTTCGTCTTCCCATGCATTTTTGGTAGAATCTATCTTTGTACAGTTATGTTTTATCCCATTGCACTATTCTTATTTGTACCAATATCCAAAAATTAAATAGAAATACCTAATTTCCTTATTGTCTTGGAACTATATTTTCAACATTCAGTTTTATGAACCAAATTTTAAATCCTTGCTTATTCAAGTTTCTGTGTTTGACAGGTTATTTAAAAAGCCATGAATTTCATGCAATCGATGCTATATTACAATAGGAGGAAATTCAGAATTATTTTTTCTCTTCAAATTGTTAAATACATTCGAAAAGGTGAATAGCAAAGACCCTGTGTTATCAGTTCTTCCCGCTGTATTTTCGTTTCGAATAAGTTTTTATTTTCTAAATTCTATTTTAGGTAATTTGCATAATTTTTAAGCATCTACCGTTTTAAACATAGATTAGAAATCTAAAAATGACCGAAAAACAGTTTATGTCAAAAACCGGAAGATCCCAAAAAGAATTTCTGTGTCTCTATATAACATAAAAAATTCGATAAAAATATAATAACACTAACTTCAAGATTACAAAATAAATTCTACGAAAATAAGCTCATAGTAAATTAAGTTCAGTAAATCAAGGTAATAAGTTCATTTTCAAAAGCCATATCGAATTCAATTTAACACAAGGATGTGAAAAATGAATTAAAATTGAAATTATCTTTCCCCATTTCACGTTAAGGACATCAAAAAAATAACTTACAATTGAATGTTTAAATTCAGCTATAGTTTATAAAGACATTTGCCAAGCATGAAAACTTAAGCGGACCGTTGTCGGTATATATGTTATCTCAGAAATAAAATTACCTACTATCCCCTTTGTTGTAAACTCTTCAAAGCATCGAATACGATTAAATATTCATCCTATTTGTAGTTGCTATTTATATAAAGCAATAAATTAAGGCAAAAGTATTCCATTCAAGTTATTTCTTTTCTATAAAACGAGATAAATAGCCTTTTGGTGTTTATAATCAATATCTTCGTGAAATGCGGCTAAATTCGTATTGCAAAAATATAAGTTATAGTTGAAAAATTATTTATTTTTTGAAAATCACATTTATGGGTATCGATCTGGTGTAAACTTTTCCGCAGATTTCAAACAAGTTGAAATTTTTGAAATCTTTAACGATCTCGACGAAATCTTTAACGATGAAATCTTTGAGACAGAATTTTGACAGTAGAATACAAAGCTGCTTGATTTGTTTCTGGAATAAAATAAACTACGACAGTCGTCTGCTGCGTGCAAGCAAACACACGATAAAATATCGTTACGATATTTTACTGCACGACAGAAAATCGATGTTTGTGCAAATAACTTTGTTTCGAGACAAAAAAAAAAACAAGCAAAAAACAAAAAAGGATCCAATGTGAGCACTTTATCCAAGATCTCCTATACTCGGAATGCTTTGCAAAGAATGTGTCTCCTGTCCATTAAGTTCTCAAAGATGGCAGTTTGAGCATAAAGAAACGTCAACACGGTACAAGTGGGCCTTACCACGTGGCTTCCTTGTTAGGAATAACCACGTAATGCCTGTCTAGTGAAGTAGCCTTGGGGTTAATGGTCTCGCTTGGGAGTTGATAAGTTTTTAATCACACAGAGAATGACTGCTGGGTTATTTTGAACAGTCGTGGAAAAACAAACGAACCACCTGAATCAATTTCTTCATATTTCTCTCATTCATTTTCAGTAATTCGGTTTATTTTTCCAAACCTACAAAAGAACAGATCTCATACCAACAGATTCATTTTTAGGCAGTTCCAGCAAAAAATTGTTTTTTCTTTGGGAAATTTTATGCGAGTTTTCTGTCTGATAGGATTAAAAATTGCCAATAAATGACCATTGTAATTGGAATAATAATTGTTTACGATGCACAAACTTGGAAAGATTGACTCGCACTTTCACCTTTGAAAGGGATTATTCATTCGAGGTCAACTAAAAGAATGAATCGCTATCAAATGCTGTTTATATATCTGCTTTGTTTGCGTTTTTATGGCCATGTGTTGCTGAACAAAAGATATTTTATCCGGGACGATGTGCTTGACATTGGTCAGCAAAAGTTCCAGATAAATTTAGCTATAGTACTGGTCAAAATGGAGTCTGACAAAAAATTTGTTATGTGCTTATTAAGTAAAATGATTAAAAGTCACAAGAAATTGTAGAAATTCGACTTGGAGAAAGCGATGAAACCTCTCTAATGTCTAAATAACACCAACGGACGTTGACTTTATATTAATGAACTAAAAATAAAATGGCAGGCCTTTTAATTTATTCTAAGATAACACAACCTTTTATTAAAAATAAAATCGTCGAAAAAATAAAACAAGAGTGCCATAATTTTGAAAAGGGTTCCAACCTACAGCTATCGAAAAAAAAAATGTTTTGAATATTTTTTTTTGTAATTTTGAAGGGGTTTGGTAGGAAGTAAGGACTCCTACAAAATGAAAACTGGCTATATTTAATATTTTTTAATACCCAAGACATAATGTACTTTTTTATTTATTCTTAAGTGTAGACAATCTATTCTAAAGTACTACTAGACTTTCTAGATATAATTTTTTTTTCTTTATGTTCTTAGAACTCATTATTACAGTAAAAATAAACGAATTAGCCTTAAAATCATCTATGATTTTCTGAGCTTGAGACATATTGTTGGTTACATCACCATTTTTTTTTTCGGTTCCAGAAATGTGTACAAAGGGTTGAGATACTGTTAACAGCAAGGGAAGTACCAACTGCAGAAAATTACATCGTTACCCAAGAAGGTAATACAAGCGTGCACGTTAAATTCGTCGTGCCGTCCTCACGTTGGCGTGGAAATTTGGAGTGAGGTACCAGCTAAGATGTAGACCTCGTCATCTGACCGTGATTCAAAATGACGAGGTGTCCTCGAATTTTCTGTTCGGGATTGATCCCAGACTATAGCTAAAAGCCACCTGTTTTACTCCAGTGCGACATAAATTCAACATGCTACTAGTTCAGTTCTTTAGCTAGCAACCCTGTATTTCTAGCACTTCATGTTCATGAGAAGCGTTATCTTGAAAAAAGATTAAGAATTACTAAGAGTTAAAGATAGGACAATAGTTGAATTTTTTTTAAAGATTCATTATTTTAGGTTACAACTCATTTTACTTACATAAATGCTAATTGCTTTAATTTGCATCTAACTGCATTTCCATGATTTTTACATTTGTTTAATTCCATCACGATAGGCTAACATGTGTATGCTATATGCCGCAAAGTACATACAAGTTAGCAGAACATTGGTCACGTTTGCTCAATATGATCATCATGCCTAATATAATTTGTCTATGAAAACATGTGATTTGTATTATTTTACTAATATATAAATCATATCTTACCTTAGCGTTCTTTATTTTTATCTTATGTTCGAATTCTGTTTTCCACAACCAGATTTTGATTAATTTCTAAATTAAATTATTTAATTGCTACTAATTAATAAATGCATAGTTTAAAATATCACCTTTCATGTTTTACTTCACTATTTGAAATCAAGTTACTGTATTTGTTGTCAAATGTATAAAATTAATTCTTCTGTATGAAGAAACAAGCATGAATAATCAATCTGCAATTGATAAAGCACCTTATTTCCTAAAAAATGCGTACTTTTCACTTTAGAATTGATCAGCTAACACTACTGAGGTTTGAATATTTTAATGGACATATAAAAATATACAATACAAAACAACTCTTCATAACAAATAAAGTGGATATTCAAAACTCTACATTATAATTTAAAAACCATTAATTCTATTATTTGCTCTTATCAGGACATGAAACATGACTAATTAGATAAAATCATAGATTCTCTTTCAGAATACTTCTAATATTGATGCTTTACATTTTGTAAAATACAAAAACATCAGAAATAAAAAAATGCAGATATTTTACCTTTCTACATTAATAAAGCAATGAAAAATCTTAAATAATGAATCATCTCAAAATGATAACCAGTCAATTTTTGCATCCTTTTCTAATAAATACAAGACCAAAAAATTGAAACTTGAAGAAAATGCAAAATTTAAGATTCGATAAAGTAGAGAAAGACATCTCAAATTTAGCCTTAATACCTTATCTTATTGTGATAATATCTATTTTTACCAAAAGTAACACCTTAAAAAAAAAATCAGACGATATAAGTACTATAATTTGCAAGATTCTAAGCCTGATCTATTTTACAATAAGCTACTCAGTATGAGGATAAGCAGGTTTGTAATAGCTTAGATTATATAGAGTGCCTATATAAGAGTGGCTACAAGGGACCAATTTGGCCCAATGCGCATGCGCGGCAGCCATTTTTCTACCAGAATCGTCTCGAAGAAGTTTGCTGGGCGAATTAATATATCATTTCAGAGAGAACAAAAAGCATACGATTGTTATAATATGGATACATTTGGTATAAATGAATCATAAAAACGCTCAATTATATGCGTAATTGATGAGATGGATTGCACAACGCGGTAACTTAGATTGCGGGAAACACCATGTTGTTCAAAAAAAGCTATTTACTTAAAAAGTCTTCAAATTTATGCTGACAAAACACTAAAATAATAATAAATAAACATTCTAAAACACGAAATAGAACATGAAAAAGCTATATTTTCCTTTTTATTTAATATACACACATTTTTCTCGAACACACAAAAAGTTCCCATGTTAAGTCTATGGGAGCTAGGAAAAGACCCCCTCGGGCGGTAGAAAAAGTATCTAAGCCAATCAGGAAGTGTTTCTGGTATGTCGCCACTCTTATTATATAGACACTCTAAGATTATATAATAGGCGAGAACATTCATATGGTAGATTCATTCACATTTAAATTGGCAAGATCTTTACTTATTGAAAAAGCCTGTTGGGTTGCTACAGTACGACGTTAATTAGAATACCTACCAACTTTTACCTATTGAAGGAAACGTTCTTTAATGAAAATTGGCTAAATTATTATTTTTCAACGGAATAGACCTTTAGATACAACTATATTTTTGCTCAGTTTATGTTTTTGTTAACCGAGTTTTTCATTCAAAATAATTAAATACATTTTTTGAAAGTGTATTTTATTAACTATGCATTGTGGCCCAACTAGTCAAAAGTACAAGCAGTTATGTAGATTTCAAAATGTAATTGGTGGTTTTTATTTAAAATGTAATGCAATGGAAGGAACTGGAGTCTCTACATCTAAATACAAGAGTTTAATAAAAATAATATTAAAAAATCAGACCCCTAACAAATTAAACCATATCTGAAAATTTACTTTTCTTTGTTTCAAGTCAGCTGACCTCATGTTCTTTTTCATTAGAAAGTTCCAGATGGCGGAGGTTTATTGCTCCGCAGTAGGCGTCCACCGGTTGCTCAACTGCTGCACATTACAGATTTTGTAGATCATTTGTCATGGTATTAAATCGATATCTTAAAATATTTAAATATAATAATTTGCAGATTCTCTGAATACACAATTAATTTGTTAGAAATGTAACAATCAAACAATCAATTGCTATTAATGCTTAAATAATACTCAAATCGTTAAATTAACATAGCATAAAATACTGTTAGTATATATACGTATGTCATAAAATCTAAGCAAATTACAGCTTAAAAACACTTTAAACTGGAAATTGATTTTTCCTTCTGTAAAAACAATACTCAAAAATATGTAATACTGACGAGTAAAAACAGATATTTATACAAACACATATTTGAATACTAATACCAAAAAAACTATTTTGTATTGGAAAGTGAAAAGCAGGGTAGGTATAATATTGAATAGTGGTGGATGAACTTAACATGCTTCATCAACCTTAGTTACATAATATATAATGGACTCTCTTTCTCTCTAAGACAACAAAAATCATTAAATTAAAATTTTAAAATTCACCCCGGTTGATTTTCTTTAGGAGAGTTTATTAAATAAACAAGAGGAACAGTGAAAATGCATGAATGTCAAGCAGTGCGATTAATTTATCAGAAATTAAAACTCCTTTTCAAAGGCTATCAGTTCAACTTCTTCACAGGGAAGTACATAAAAATTAACCCCAAACACTTTACACTATATTGCATGTAGGGACTGGACCCAAATGAATTATATAAAACTCCACCTGTGGTGATAAACAGATTTGCGAGACACTTGTTTTCTGAGGGCAAAAAGAGAGATATTTGTGTGTAATTAGTTATTGTCATTCCAACATGGGTGCAAGCTCCTAGGAGTTAAAACCCATTGGGTTCCCCCAAATGAGGAAAATATTTCTGAGTAATAAAATAAGTTTAAAGGGACCAGTGCAAAAATGCTTTCAAAATTTTGATTATTTTTTTAAACAATTCTGTTTAAAAGGATATATTATTCATGGAAATACATTACGATGAATTTTAAATATATTTTTGAAAAATAACTACGTTTAGAAGTAAGGTTAATTTTTTGCTTTAAGCTTCAATATCTCGATTTTTTTTCATAAAAGGAACATTTTTGTCTATTCAAGCAAATATAAAAACAAATTGGCTTACAAGTGTAATTTACCCTATAACATATATTAACACAGGCATAATTTTTTTTTTCTAATTGCTCAGAAAAGTTCATTTTTAATTGTTAAAAAGGATGAAAATTGGTCATTTTTCAAAAAATAATAATAAATAAGAGCTAAAGAAAAAAAATTCAAATTTTAAGTTTTTTTAGGAAAGAAAGATTACTCTTCTTGAACTGACTACATGTAACAAAATCATGATTTAGAGCCTTGAAACTACTAAAAATAATTGCAGCATGAAATGCAAGAATAATAGTAAGAAATCATAACATCAAATGTAATAATTTACCAGCCATATTAGCTTATAGAGATAAACTTCTTGAAAAATATTCCAAATCCAAACTTTGCCAAACACATAAAAAATACATCCACTAATTAAAAGATACAAATATGTAAACTAATTATGAGTGATTTTAAGGGAAAATAGAAAAAAATTATTAATTCTGTGATAGTTATAAACTTAACTTCTCTGTGAAATTCTTTTCACATCATGGACTAAAAAATTTAATCTTGCACCAGTTTCCTCTTTTTTAAATCTGTATTGAAAATTTCAATTTGTGGACATTCTTTTTTATGATACACACATTAATAAATAAGTATATTTCACATTACTACAATATACTTCATAAGTTATTTCCTATTGAACATTCATTCACAGATGTTATTCATCATGAAAATAAATGTTTTTTTTGTACAGGAAATAAGTTTACAAAAAGATTGGAACAGTGATCTAAACCCTTATAAAACATGATGATCCAAAATTTTAAGTGTCCAATAGATAAAATACCAATGCTCTAAACATGTAAAACTTTTCAGTTATATATGCAGTTTGCTTAGCACGTCAACTTCAGAAAGATTTTCAGGAAATAAAAGTACACACATATATAAGCTGTAGATATCATCACCTAAATGGCACCTTATTCAATGCTCAGAAAAGCATATGAAATACAAAAACATACAAACAAAGAGATAAATTTTGTTATAATAACAAAGCTGAATATAGAAAAATGAGATCAGAAGTTTAATTTTTTTTAATTGATTAAAAAAAAGGATAAATTCTTATTTTTTCAGTTCTACACTTAGAAAATTGGTCAATCGTAAATTATTATTCATAAACCAACATCATTACATCATGATACCACATTAACTTCCATGGTTATTAGCAATTTGTATAACCATGGAATCACATTTTACGATAGCATTTATTGATATTTGCAGTGCTTTATCTAGAGAGAATACAAAAATACGTGTGAGGAACACTTGAGCATTTCAGATAGAGTAACTGCTTTTCTGTAGCTTTAGCTTTTGTTTAGCCTGCAAGCTAACTGGTGGATTTGTTCTTCAATGCTGACAGTTTAAATTTCATATTGTTTTTAAAGTTTACTATTTAAAGCTTTAAGTCTATATTTCCTAAGTCGACGAAGCAAAACTGTAATTTAATGCCAATCTACTTATCCTTTCATTTGTATGCATTTATTGCTAACGTGTCCACGAATAGAGGATATTACATAACTTATGCACTGTTTTTCTATCCCAATGTCTTATTTTTATCTCAAGGAAATACAATCAGCTTAGTTCTAGAAAACCACCCATTTTACCAGGAGTGATTTCATAATATCCATTAAAAATAGCACTGAAGTTTTCAGTTGACTATCCATATCCTATTTAATGCATAAAATACAGTGTCAACCAAGGAGGTAGCTGATGGCTTTCAGCCAATTCCTTGGACAAAAACAAAAAAAAAGTTTACTAACTTGAAATATCTTAAATCTACATATTAGATTCGCTTAAAATTTTTACACCAATTTAAAAGTTTGGATATAGGCCCACGCTACATTAAATTGCTTTCAGTGCCTAGCATCTTTCTTTGCTTTCTTCAAATCATTGTTCTCTGAATTTTGGGCTACTGCCCCTTTGTGCACGTGGAAGGAATTTTGGAGTGAATTAATGGCTCCATATAGAACTGGAGATATGTTGAGGGAAAAGAATGAGCAATAAGATGCTAAAAATATGTCCCCTTAAAATGTATTGAGCAAACACTGACTATACAGACACTACAGCGATTAAGTGTTGTTCCAATTTTATCTTGTTAAATGCAAAGTATGACTACAGCGATAAAGGATTGTTCCAATTTTATCTTGTTAAATGCAAAGTATGACTACAGCAATATAGGGTTCCAATTTTATCTTGTTAAATGCAAAGTATGACTACAGCAATATAGGGTTCCAATTTTATCTTGTTAAATGCAAAGTATGACTACAGCAATATAGGGTTCCAATTTTATCTTGTTAAATGCAAGTTATAACTGGTCGATCTAAAAACAAGCCAATTCTTAAGAAATGTCAGCAGCATGTATTTGCATGCACTTCTGACTTAAAATTTTCCTTTAGCCTGTTTAGTTGAATGTGGATTTAGAATTGTAAAAGCTTTTGGATTAAAAAGAGGAACCTGCAATTAGTTGACTGGCGAGATCTGAGAATGCTGCGACAGCAATAAAGATGTTAGACAAACTGGTGGTACAACACCAAGCTAATCCTGCTCAGTACTGATTATTTTCAATTTAACTGATTGGATTAATGTTTAGTACCAATAATAGTGAGCAATCAAATGCCAATTATGTACAATTTATTTTATTTCATTTTAATAAATAGCTTTATAATTGCACTTCCAAGTTGTTTAATTTCGAAACTAGTTTTACAAATTCTAAAACTGCACAAAACTACATAAATATTTTGGTGACATTAAAATATCACAAGCATAGCTTAAATTGCGATTATTTTAGTTCTGAAGTTCTTAAAAGTAGCACCGAAGAAAATTGTCTCAGGAAACAGGACATTGACCAAAAAAGTATAGGAAACTGCAGGAGAAGGAAACATAAATGTTATGATTGATTTATTAATTCCACTCTACTCTACCACAGCCAAAACCAGTAGAGGTGGCTGATTGGTGATATGCCCAACCTGCAGACAGAAAGTAGCAGAGGTACTTTTCCGTTAGCTGAGCATCAGACAAAACCCGCCAAATTATAGCGATGATAACTATACCAAACTAACAACCTTTTACTGTGCCAACTTTTAAGCTTGGCAGTTTTTGGTACCCAGTTAACGGGGAAAGTACTGATTTCTACTTTTCTGTTAGCTGGTTACAAGACAATACATGTTATGATTGATTGATTAATACCACCCTACTCTACCACAGCCAAAACTGGTAGAGGTGGCTGATTGGTGATACGCTCAACCGGCAGACAGGAAGTAGCACAGGTACTTTTCTGTTAGCTGAGTATCGGACAAAAACCGCCAAATTACAGCAATGATAACTCAACCAAACTAACAATCTTTTACTGTGCCAACTTTTAAGCTTGGCAGTTTTTGGTACCCAGCTAACGGGAAAAGTACAGATCAGTACTTTTCCCTCTAGCTGGTTACCAGACAAAAACAGCTAAATTACAGCAATAACAGCCAAAGTAACAACCTATTAAGAGTTTATCTTTTAACAGTTATAGCAACTCTATAACAAATGCCTAGAAATACTCTTTTTGCATCAACATTTAACCTTGGCGATAACTGTGCCAACTTTTAAGCTTGGCGGTTTTTTGGTATCCAGCTAACGGGAAAGTACCGTAACTCACATATTACAATTGTTAACAATGTTGATATAGTTATTGAGCTAAGTGGTCAAGGTAAACTAGAAGCCTCATTCAAAAGAAAGGAACATACATTAGTGACATGAGAAACCAAGAATTGTCTTATTTAAAATTACACATTTTACTTTCAATATTTCAAAATTCTCAACCTGAAGGCAGTAGATGATAATTCCCAGGCTGATCATCAATGCCAGTCTGTTTGTGTTAATGTTTTCCATTATCGTGGAATTTGTATACATTTCACAAACACAAAATAAAGTTTTATTTTTCATAACCATGAGATCTTGAGGAAATTTTCCTGAGTTGGAAATTTTTTTTAATTAAATTATAATTGGTGAAGTTAAAAAAATATCTGTATAACATTCCAGTCAGTTAAAGACAGCATTTGATGAGTATGATTGCAGATAACATATTAATATATCTTCATTTATTAATTAAAATCTAACATAGAAGTATATATACTCCTATGTTGCAATGTACAAAATTAAAGCTGATGTCAGGAATCGAAATAAATCTTAATCTTTGTTTGTGTACAGTAACACACTTCTATGAGGTTACGCGGTGGCCAACATTAAAGAATAATTTAGAGTATACAATCCAAAGAGTAAACCAATTTGTAAATTGAAAAACTATACAAAAAGAGGCATTGCTACCCCTTTCATATTCTTTAAATTCTGTTTTAGAGTAGTAGATGCTTGAATGATAAATAGAATCTTTCTACATGCATACAATGATGTCAATGTTCAAAAGTCTGACAGGTCAAATTTCTGCAAAAACAGAATTAATGCTGCAATTGCTTTTTCATTTCAAGAGCACTTTTCCTGTAAATGATTTAGAAAGTAGTTCTAAATAACCACTTGATTGGTTAATGGAAGCAATCATTTTCAGACGCATAATATATATATATATATTGAAATACAGCATGATCTAAGAAATTATTTGAAGTTAAACTGCCTTGAAATAGAAGGACACTTTTGTGTAAAAAATGGGGAGCTCAGGTTCATAAACTTGAAAACCACTATGTTAAACCATGCATTTCCATAGGTACTCAATAGTAGTATGCTCTTCAATATAAAAAATACAGACAAAACTAAATTAATTCTTTGCATTTAACAAAGGTACAGTTTTGATACAAAGACATTTTGTTGCATTTTATGGTAGTGAATTGTAGTAGGCAAAGGGAACCCCGTGTTAGGATCATGGCATTCTGGCAATTATTTAAATCTCATTAATTTTTGTAAATCATTATCTAGTTGATTTTACCCTGCCCAATTCCAGTTTACAAGATTTAATGTGATCTTTTATAGCATTCATATTAGAGATGTAAAATTCTCTGTAATAATCTTTTGGAGAATATTTTCCAGCGGAGAATGATCGAGAATTTTCTTTTCTAAATGCATAAAAAAATGTGTATGGCACATTTTTTTTTTAATCTAAGAATGAATACATGAGATGAAAAAATGATAATTTAAAAATAATTTTACATTTATTTTTTAATTAACTATCTATTTAAGCATTTCTCTGTGTAAAAAGAAGCCAGAAAATGGAGGACTGTGATGGTGGGAAACAAGGCATTGGGGCAGTATTGCCAACTTAAAAGACAGAAAACCTCCAAATTCACCAAAATAAATGCATTTTAGAATCAAAACTAGATTTCAAATTTTTGTAAAACAAATGCAGAAGAAAATTATAGTTTGATTTTCTTTTTTTTTTCATTAAAAAATTATTTTGGTGGAAAATAATTAAAAATCTAACAAGTCTAAAACAGAGTTTTTTCTTAAGAAAATCTAGCATTACTGCAAAAAGTCTTGAAATCAAAACTAACTAAAAAAATATGCACCAGTTTTAGCTCAATGGAAGACAGATTTATCACATCTTACATCAGATAAAAAATTGAGTTTATTTCTGACTTGGCAACTATGCCCAGCTCTTAAATTGCCTCAGAATATTTCTATATACAAATATTGATATATTGCAAAATTTTTGAAGACTCAATATTTAAAAACATTTCAATGCTTTTCTGATTCAAAGCATATAGATTAAGATCACAGCAAAACTATTCAATAAATAATTTGAACATGAGCACAATAAACCTTTGTATAAAATACTTCATATCAATAACAAGCCCATTATATCATAAAAATATTCATTAGAAAATCAACAGTTAGATTGTAAGGACAGAGTGATCGGATATCCTGTCAGGATCATACTGAAGACGGTTTGCAAGAGACTCAAGTTCTCTCAACCCATGCTTAGACAGTTCGTATTTATGAGCAACTAACTTCCTGTAAAAATGCACCGCAAAAGCCAACAAGAGTATGACAACTGGTATCAGAATGATGGTTGTGCACCAAGCTGCTGCGAAGCTAAAATCGTAGAACTTTACCCAACACAATATAGCGATTTCCAGAAGAAACAACAATATGCCGAAAACAGTAGAAAATGCCCAGGCTGTTTCAATGTAATAGTGCAGCTTTTCATGTGGAGACTCGGTGACGGGGCACGGAGTACTGGTGACAACTTCAATGTGCGGAAGTATGCAAGTTGATATTAAAAGAGCCAGCATGTGTACTGCCACCAACAGAGTAGTGCATACACAAAAAGCGATTAGTAATTCCTCGGGAACATCCTTACTCAGCTGGATTTCCACCATTGCAACCTGGAATACATGGGAATTGAATAGAAACTTGAACTAAAACAATCAAAATACGATTTTCCTCTAGAAATTTTATAAAAACATGACAATACAAAACCGGGAACTAATAGAAGGTGAAAGTAGATGTAATCAAACGAAGTACTTTCAATTCATGTATCGAATTTCAAATACCAATCACTTTACCATTGCGAAACCGGCTAGCAGAGCAGAAGTTCTACTTGATGCTTTCAGTTTAGCACGGCTCAAATGCAGTCTGCGCCATGACAATTTGGTTTGGTTGTCGCACTCAATCATTTCATTCGTCATTTATAATTTTTATGCAAACGTTCATTTTTGAGAAAATTACAAAATGGATGAAGATTTTCTATAATCTTATATCTTGAAGATTATATTCTACGTCTACCATTCCAAGACTAACAGTGTACCAGTACGAATGCCATGGAATGGAATGTTTGTTTACATTTTGCAAACTGAAATAAACCGTTGCCAAATAAAGTAGATATTTAATGAAAATAAAACAAGAACCAATCAGAACAGTAGATTTCACACCACAGAAAAGTAAGATACTTTTACTGAAGATATGATTTATAGCGCCCTCGGTGGGGTTTTATGTAACCCTAATTAATGGCCAGATTTGTTTATTTCAAAAAGGATACGTTGATTGCTATAATACCATATACGAAACAGCATGCAGAGGGGAACATTTATAGTTATGGCATCCTGTCACAAAAAAGTGTACGGTAATGGGCACGATATGAAACGTAATTAAAACATTGGATGAATAGGGTTCAGCAAAATAAGAAATAATGCGGAACCGTGCTACAGCACTTACATTCATATTTAGACGAATTTATGTAGTCAATTTCACAAAGATGACTCGTTTGTTCCTATTTTGAATGTCATTTGGGTATTTTTTGTCTCCGAAATGATTCGCTAAAGTTTGGCATAATCTGCACCAACTTCCATGGTCGACAGGTTAGTACGCAAGTACATACTTACGAACTTTCCAGGTGACCATTTTCGAGAAACAAAACTTGCTGTATCCTGTTGTGTATTTTATTGTTTATTTGCTACACTAAATGGTGAAAAATTGTGTGATTTAGCTCCAATAATGAATAAAATTAGTAATTTTATCCATTCATTTGCTACTCTAACGGCCATATTCATAAGTCTCGAGTTAACTAGAGGATCAGTTGATCCGCGAGTAAGAGTTAACTCGAGGATTATCAAGAACGGTATTCTCAAACGGCGTGTTAAGTGATCCAGGGATTAAAATGAGACGCTCGCTGTGATTGGCTACTACCGTCTCCTCACGACCACGTGATATCGTTTATATTGATTACGACGCCCGAATCTGCATTCATACTGATCAAGCACGTACTTCGCCGTAGAATTGATCCCAAATTGTGATTCAATACGGCGTTTTAATTTGGGCTAGGGAAAAGAAATGCAAAGGTTTTTAGTTTCAAATTGGATTTTTATGGAAACCTAAATTTTGCAAGAAAGAATTGTACACAATGTCTTGATAAATGAATGTAATCCGATTATCTTTGTACTTGTTAGTATGGGTGTGTGTTGGTGGCATGAAAAGTAATCTGCTTTGTCAATTTTCTTTCATTCGTAATAAATCAACAAAATAATTTTTATTCTACGACGATATGGCATCTGTCATGGTCATATTCTACCTTTCGCTCTTAGCGGACGGAAGTGCCGCCATCTATCTTTTCGCCAAGCTGCTTGTTTACGTTTCGACGCTAGCTTTATTTCCATTTTTCTTTTGTATTTCAATAAAATCATGTTTTGAATTTTTCCATTTAAGCAATGTTATGATGAGGTAATAGTAATGGTAATTTTAGTTAACGTCGTACTGGAGCAACACAACGGGCTATTGAAGACGGTCCGGAATCAGTCCCTTAAGGGAAAGATCCGAGGACAACACCTCGGAATTTTGAATCACGGTCAGATGACGAAGCAACACCTGAGCTGGCATCCCACTCTCCAAATTTCCACACCGACTCACCAAGTACACTCACCCTACACAGCTTCACCCTTCGGTCGACCACATCCACTCCCCGTCTTGCCTATCCTGCACGGACAAGGGAATCTTCGGACGGCGTGTCTTTGGCCCCTCTTCTCTATTATCCTACTCGAGGTTTTCCCTAGCCACTGGTGGCTAATCCGCTGTGCATTTTATGTAACCCGGTCCGGAAGGGTCTGTAGGTCTGTACTCCACATTGGAATGGCCACGACAGATTTAAGGTGTACCTACCGCCTTTACACCATACGCTAACAAACACCCATGCACTGACCCGGATTCGAACGAGGAGCCTTCCGATCTAGAGGCTAACACCTTATCCACCAGAGCGGTTGGTCGGCGTCTGGATGAAATGAAATACGCATATTGGAGATATAAAAGTCCGGTGAGTTAAGCTGAATTCAAATAGGAAGCGTAAAGCGACAGATTCAAACCAATCAGAGGTGCCAGTGTGAGAATCATTCCTCTTCACGTTGAAATCATTTGAACTTGATTGGTCTACGCATGGCATCTTGCGTTTCCTATTTGAATTAGGAGCCGCGGTAGCCCGGTTGGAGGAGTAACGGATTTGCAACGGGATGGTTGCGAGTTTGAAACTTGGTTCAGTTGTTGTTGTCGTGCGGGCCATATATGGCCCAATTGGGGGTGCCATGGCCCCGGAGGGTTGAACTTCTTCATACATGACATATCCGTTTTACAGGAAGGTCCCTTTCACACATCCATTCACTCACACATATCGTAATTCAGATCCCAATCAGAGGCCGATAACCCCCTGATCAGGTACCCCCAGAGGTATTGATTTGGTATGGGAACATGGGGGGACTTTGTGACCACGATCTATTTAACGTGCCCCAGCCACCATTAGCGAACACGACGGTCTTTAGCCAGGTTCAAGTGCCGATCTCGCAACCGTCAGAATTGCAGGCTCCGCTGAGGACAGAACCCACAACCCTTCCGATGCGAGCCCGACGCTCTACTGACTGAGCTACCGCGGCTCACTTGGTTCAGTACAATACAGCAGTGTACACGGGCTGGGGTGCATTAAATATGCCGTAGATTCGAATTTCCTCGAGTTGGTGTAGAACTTCGGCGAGTGGTGTGCCAGCTCAGGTGCTGTTCATCGTCATCTAAGGATTACGAGACGAAATTGATGGAAACGAACTGGATGATGCTGCAGCCAAAATGCTGTCTCCATATGTTCCACACGATGGTCTCCAATAAACTGTCCGAGACATTATGTGGAATGAATGGCAGAACAACTGGAGCGATAATAGTCACAGAAGCTCCGCAGAATCCGGTCAATCAGTTCATTCCTATTTTAACTCGTCTGCGAATAGAACCCACATATTACTCATAATCTGAAGAGCCTCGTTTTTAACGCGTATATGTGGATCCCTTTTACTATTAGTCTCATTTTAATCTGACTGCCCAGATTGTAATCGTCATAGTTTATACTTTTTTCATGACACAATATTTTAAACTTGCAAGATTTGATCGTAGAAAATCCCCACCCATTGTTTTAAATTTTTACATAGCATTAAATTTTTTTAATTCTATGTGTTTTTATCTATGTGCTATACGTTTTCAAACTGCTTCATTTAATCTAATTTATGTGATCTAAATTATGTTTAACTATCATTCACTCTTTTAATGTTGCTCTGACGACAATAGTACTGAATTTCCTTAATTATTCAATGAACTAAAGATTTAAATAGATCTAGCTTTAAATCTAATTGTTTCTAATTTTGGTATTTCATTTATTCTGTCTTACGTTTTGGCTTAGCATGTCCATTTATGGACCTTGAGACATAAAACACAAACTACCAACCGACTTTTCACCAAAGCTGCCAAATTGTTCAGCTATTACCTTATAACTATCTTCTAAGCATCCTCTCAGCTTTATTACTTTGTAGCTATTTTATTACCAGACCGTTACCCACTACCATTTCTAACGGACTGTACAAATATTCTATATAAAAAACGATGTTTTCAACTATAGATCTTATAAGAGCCTACCAACAGATTCCTGTTCACGAAGCTGATATTCCGAAGACCGCCATCATAACACTTTTCGGACTTTTTGAATTTCCTTATATGACATTTGGTCTACGCAACGCCGCGCAAACCTTCCAAAGGTTTATGAATACTGTGCTGAGCGGCCTCGATTTTGTGTTCTGCTATCTTGATGACATTCTCATTGCCTCTCCCGACGCAGAAACACACGGAAAACACCTTGAATTAGTATTCCGAAGGCTCGATAACTACGGACTGCATAAACTTTGCAAAATGTACATTTGGTCTGAGCAAATTTGAATTTTTAGGATACGATATATCATCGGAAGGAATTAAACCTCTTCCATCGAAAGTTGATACAGTTAAACAATACCCTAAACCAGAATCCTTCACAAGCTTGCGCAGATTTTTGGGAATGGTGAACTTCTATCACCGTTTCATACCAAACTGCGCCAAACTACTACAACCGTTGACAGTCTTGCTTAAAGGGGGGAGTAAAGAAAAACAGTACAAAACCTTTAGTTTGGACCGAAGGTGCGCGGAATGCTTTTACTGATATCAAAAGCGCATTGTGCAACTCAACAATGTTGGTTCATCCTAACCAGACGGCGTAAATCACCCTAACAACAGATGCATCGGATTCCGCCGTGGGGGCCGTAATTCATCAGCTATATAATCGTGAAAAGCAACCGCTAAGCTTTTTCTCTCGATCCCTAACATCCACGCAAAGAAACTACAGTGCTTATGATCGAGAATTACTTGCAATCTACCTAGCGGTAAAGCATTTTAAGCACATTCTGGAAGGACGGCTATTTACTATCTTCACAGACCATAAACCAATCACTTTTGCCTTCCAGCAGAATTTAGATAAAGCCTCCCCAAGACAAGCCCGACAGTTGAATTATATTGTTGAATTCACTACAGACATACGGTACATTTCCGGAGAAGAAAACATCGTAGCAGACTCATCGGCGTCGAGAATAGAATCCATCGCTACTCCAGCTCCAATTGATTATACAGTTATTGCAGATTGCCAGGAGGATGACGACCTTAAGATTCTTACATCAAATTCCAGTTTCAAAATAGTACAAATTCCTATTCCGGATAGCAGTAAGAAAATTTACTGTGAAACCTCCACTAATTTTAACCGACCATACATTCCTAAAGAGTTTCGCCAAAGAGTATTTCTCGCTATACATAACTTACCCCATCCGGGAATTCATGCAACAATGAAGCTGGTGACAAAAATATTCATTTGGCCCGGCATAAACAAAGACTGCCAACTGTGGACTAGAGCATGCTTGGCATGTCAGCGAGCCAAAGTTCACAAACATACACATTCTCCAGCTGCGGAATTCAAAGTTCAGAATCAACGATTCAAGCACCTTAACATTGATATTGTTGGCACTTTACCATCTTGCAAAGGTTTTAGGTATCTGCTTACTATCATCGATAGGTTCACCCGTTGGATTGAAGCTGTTCCTTTGGAAGACCAAACTACAGATTCCGTCGCAAATGCCCTTATCGCGAGTTGGATATCCAGATTTGGAATATACCTGAAATAATAACATCTGACCAAGGTCGCCAGTTTGAGAGTCAACTCTTCCAATCCTTGAGCAAATACCTAGGTTTCAAAGCTAACACCACCACAGCTTATCATCCACAATCTAATGGTCTAATCGAACGCCAACACCGAACTTTGAAAAACAGCATGTGGCGCACTGAGGCAACAACCAGCAAACTCTTCGCGTTACGATTTCTCTTGGCTCGAGTGGCATCACAAAAAGTTTAGAACAAAATAAAATAATAGCAAAACTAGGTTTTTCATCTTTTTCGCTTTGAAGTTTACCTATTGTATTACGCATATATCTTTCGTTAATAAAAGCATTTAAAGAAGTTTGCTCTTTATAATTTATCCGACTTTATTCAACGAACTTCATCACTCTCTTAAAAAAGTTTATTATATGAATTAAACAGCTAAATGACACCTTTATTGATCCTGTAAGAGGATTTAACACAATTTCATTTCGTTTATTCTTTTTCAATTGTAAAAGTTCTCTTTCCCCCACGAAAATTTTTTCTCTCCATCTGTGCCAGAAAAACTTTCTTTGTGTGTTTAAGTTCATAACTTGACGGGGGTTGTCTGTCTTTTGTTTGACGCAGCTTGAGGCAAATATGGCCCTTGCGCCATAAAAACCCCGTCAAGTCAACCAAGAAGTCTGGAAAGCTGTGTTGAGAAGACAAAAAGTTACGTAACTTCTTTTTTTTAAATTAGAAACACCACGCACTAATATGTTTTTAAGAATCGGAAAATATTCTGAAAATATAAAATCGAATTCTCTCATATTTAAAACTTCAGAACTAGAGTGACTTATGGTGTTGCCATCTATCGGGAAAAAGTGTGAATAATTCATCCATTAAAAAGATTTCATCGTTATATTAGCACTGAATTATGTAATTAAAATTTCAATTTGTGCATTGTTTTTATGCAAATATGAAAGAAAATTTTTATTAGAGATTATTTTAATTTTTATGTGGATATACTCAGCGATGGACTGGTTGTCTGGATATATCCTTGAAAGTCACAAAAAAATTTTTGAATGACTATTTAACTCTTTTCATATGAGCTGAGGAGAATATTTCCAAAGTCTGCTTGAGGTGCAAATTTCAACATAAGCGTATGCGAAAAAACATCAGGTTCCGTTTGGCTACTTTTTTATGAGTATCCTTTAGGAATATTTGATATCCGTATCTGGTCTTCGCTGCGAGTTTAGAAGTTTGTGTCCTTAGACTGTTTCGCTTCTCAATCGTATGTATTATATCAGATTTTATGTATAGTTGGTATTTTCTTATTTTGGTCACTACAAAATAGAATAGATTTTAAATTTTAATATTGACGTGCTGTTTAAAGAAAAATAAAGATCGTAACTGTGTCATCTTACATTGAAATTTCCTCATCTCAACGAATATCAGAATTCTTGATCTTTTCTATTGTTACATCTGGCTACATAAATTACCTTCCTTCCTTGGATCTTTCACTTGGGGATGGATCCCGGAATATCGGGCCCACCAACCGGTCTGGTGGTTAAGGTGTTAGAATCTAAATCGTAAGGTTCCTGGTTCGAATCCGGTCAATGCATGGATTTTTGTAAGCGTATGCAGATATGCCAACCTGCAATGGGAGTTTTCAGTAGCACCAAAGGAACAAATCCGCAGTTTTAAGAATTTTTCCATAATCGAGTAAAAATTTGAGAAATCTGCTTTAATAACACGCATATATTATTAATTCAAATATTTAATTACAAATTTGAAACATATATGCAAACACATTATATAATTTATAATTAGTAATTGATATCATACATGAAAACACATGTATAGAATCAATAATTGTTTATGAAAGAATTATATGTATAAAAAACATTTAATAATTAAATTTAAGCACTATTTTCCCCACCTACCAAAAATGTGTAATAATAATGAAAAAATACAGAACTAAGTAAGCTAATTGATGTGTCGTGAAAAATAAATACAATTTTATTTTTCCGTAGAAAAATCATCGATGTCCTAATCCGCGCGTGTTACCCGATTCACTTCCGTAGAAACTATGGAGAATCCGTAGTTGTTGGCATCTCTGAGTATGGTGCAGAGGCGGCTGGTGCACTTTAAATCTGTCGTGGCTGAATGTCCTCACGTTGGGTTGGTGTGGAAGTTTGGAGAGTGGGGTGCCAGCTCAGGTGTTGCCTCGTCATCTGACCGTGGTTTAAAATTATGTGATGTAGTTCTTAGACCTTAGTGGATTGATCCCGGACCGTCGTCAATAGCCCGTTGTGTTGCTAATTAAAATTACCTTACCAAACTTACCCGGACTATAGGCGATAGCCCGCTGTGTTGCTAATTAAAATTACCTTACCTAACCTTACCCGGACTATAGGCGATAGCCCGCTGTGTTGCTAATTAAAATTGCCTTACCTAACCTTACCCGGACTATACGCAATAGCCCGCTGTGTTGCTAAGTAGAATTACATTACCTAACCTTACCCGGACTATAGGCAATAGCCCGATATGTTGCTCCAGTATGGCGTTAATCAAATACTTACCATGGCAAATCCGCATTTGTACTACGAAATGAATGTCTGGTAAAATTAAACCCAAACCTCTATCTCCCTTCACATCGAAGTGCAACAGCACTCTTATTGAGTTCAAAGGGGAAAAGAATGAGCAGCACACGTGTGGCACTTCCCCCCCCCCAAACGGCACCCAAATACGCGGGGACAGAACGTAGTACGCACAGAATAGAGCGTAATGTTATTAAAGGATAGGGAGAGGGGTTCTGAGCAGGGGAGAGCTTGGGGAGGTGGTAGAAATTGCTGTTGTGGTCGAGTCTCATTTGGTGCAATCGAATTAGCAGCGTGGCCGTGTTTCGGTTTTAATCGAATTTCCCCGCACCCTTTTACCAATTGCGGTCAGAAATTTGTGTTGTAGGTTTTGAATCGCGCGTCGTTTGCTAATTACTTAGTAGGGAGGTAGTTGATTAACCTCGTACTGGAGCAACGCAATGGGCTATTGGCGGATCAATACCGAAGAGAAAGATCCAAGGACAACACCTCGTAATTTTGAACCATGGGTCAGATGACTCCTGATCTGGCACCCCACTCTCCAAACTTCTAAAACCACGCCAACGTGAAACATTTGAGACCAGTACAAATTGAACGTGCACCAGCCACCCTGTACGCGACGGTCTTTGGCTGGACCGAGTTTCCAACTCGAAACCCACAGCTAAAGGTAAGGTCATTTTAATTAAAGTCGTACTAGAGCAACACAACGGGCTAAACACAAGACCGACAAACAAGCTGTGCCAAACACAAGACCGACACGTAATTGTGTACTTAAGGTGTTAGCCTCTAGATCGGAAGGTTCCTGGTTCGAATCCGGGTCCGGGCATGGATGTTTGTAAACGTATGGTGTAGAGGCGGCTGGTGCTCCTTAAATCTGTCGTGGCCGAAAGTCCTCACGTTGGGTTGGCGTGGAAGTTTGGAGAGTGGGGTGCCAGCTCAGGTGTTGCTTCGTCATCTGACCGTGGTTCAAAATTACGAAGTGTTGTCCTCGGATCTTTCCCTTAAGGGACTGATCCCGGACCGTCGTCAATAGCCCGTTGTGTTGCTCTAGTACGACGTTAACTAAAATTACCAATTACCGTAATTGTGTACAGAAAGGATGGATAGAAGAAAGTATAAAGATCGCTTGGGCATCCTGGGTTTGGGAACCCCATGTTTACCAAAGGCAGTAAACCCATCGGGATCACTTGGTTACCTCTGGATCACGAAACCCATAGGCACATGAGAAAATGCGTACCGACACGTTTGTTCATTGGATATTGATGTATCGATGTGACACCTTAGCCATTAGGGGATAGCCAAGTCGCTTGAGTGGCGGATAAACAAATGGAGGGCTGCGAGTTCGAAACTCGATTCAACAGAAGATTGTCGTGTTCGTTGGGGTGGTGCACGTTAAATCTGTCTTTGGCTTTATATGTCCTCACGTAAGCGTGATATGGAAGTTTGGAGAGTGGGACATAGACTTGAAATATAAGTGGACTGAGCATTAGTATTGAGAGGAGCTTCGAAAAATTTCTCCAACATGTCGACTAGTTGTCACGTGACTGCTCTGTGAAAAATTGACTTGGTTGGCCGATTTGGTATCTAATCGCCTCGTTTGGTGAAAACTATCTAGTTGCAGAATACAGGTGTTTCCAAATATTTTTTTTCTAAAGTGTGTCGACAAAAGTATTTAAATTGACAGTCAACTACTATCAGAAAAGGAAAGGTAATTTTAATTAACGTCGTACTAGAGCAACACAACAAGCTATTGACGATGGTCCGGGATCAATCCCCTAAGAGAAAGATTCGAAGACAACACCAAGTCATTTTGAACCACGGTCAGATGACGAGGCAACACCTGAGCTGGCACCCCACTCTCCAAACTTCTACACCAACCCAACGTGAGGACTTGCGGCCACGAAAACTTTAAGGTGCACCAGCCGCCTCTACACCATACGCTAACAAACATCCATGCCCGGATCCGGATTCGAACCAGGAACCTTCCGATCTACAGGGTGGTCCCGAATTCATGGTACAAACTTTAATGGTAGGTACAGGACATTGTAACAATGATTTATTGTATAGGAATGTATAGTCGCAAGTGACGCGGTGAGGCGTAAACAGGGGAAATAAAAGGAAAGAGAAATGGAGTGATCGGTTGGTATCATTGGCGGTAGAGGGCAGTAGATGTCTAGCCGCTGTTGAACATGATGCATCGCAGTAGGGAAAAGCGCCATTCACAATTGTGCTGCCGTAGACGATGGGTGACTTTACGTATGCAGAAAAAGCAGACATGCATTACATGTACGGCCGTGCAAATGGTAACGGCAGAGCTGCGTTACGAATGTATCGCGCGGAGTATCCTGATCGACGAATGCCGGATCATAGAATTTTTCAACGGTTACATCGTCAACTTTGTGAAACAGGTGCGTTCGACGTCAACAGACATGGCGCTGGTCGAGTAAGAGCTGTACGCACTCCAAGGCTGGAAGAAAGCATCTTGAACATTGTGGCTGATAGACCCGAGTCAAGCACAAGAACTGTTGTGTTGCGCGTGACGTAGGTGTGAGTCATCAGACTGTATGCAGAGTGTTAAACGAAAATCGCTTACACCCCTTCCATTTTCAGAAAGTACAAGCATTGAATCCGGCAGATTATCCTCGCCGCGTGAACTTCTGCCTGTGGGTGATGCAGCAATGTGCGTTGCAGCCGGATTTCGTAGATTATGTGCTATTTACAGATGAAGCGACATTTTCACGCCGCCTCTACACCATACGTTTACAAACATTCATGCCCGGACCCGGATTCGAACCAGGAACCTTCCGATCTAGAGGCTAACACCTTAACCACTATACCGGTTGGTCGGCTTAAATTCTTAGGGGTGAAAAAAAAATTAAGGTAGGTAGTTGAATTAACGTTGCACTGGAGCAACACAAAGGTCTTTTGGTTGACGGTCCGGGATCAAACACGAAGGGAAAGTTCCAAGGACAATACCACCTAACTTTGAACCTCGATCAAATACCGAGGTCACACCTGAGCTCGCACCACACTTTACAGACTTCCATACCAGGAATTAGTAATTGGTAATTTCAGTTTAACGTCGTACTAGAGCAACACAACCACAGCTAAAAGAGATGTGGCTCTGAGGACTTACTTCTGGTGGAGATAGGTTACACTACAATACATATAGTATTTTTTTTTTCTAATGGCGGGCACATTTGACCTAAGTCATTGGCCACTACAAGGCCGGAAGTGATGGCAACTTGTGAAGGAGTACCATCATTGCCCCTAACAATTTATACTTCGCAATTTTGAACCATTTTCAGATGACGATGCAACACCAGAGCTGGTATACGCTTACAAACATCCATGCCCGAACCCGGATTCGAACCGGGGACCTTCCGATCTAGAGGTTAACACCTTAACCACTATACCGGTTGGTCGGCATACATATAGTATTGTACAACCTATCTAATATTTTATGTTAATTTTTGTAGTGTGGTCAAGGTTCACCACACAATGAAACCAATCCTGTTGTAGCACAAGTTTTCAGACCTTGCTGCAATGTCCAAGTTGGTAATGCCGCAAGAGGATGTTGGAATTCATTAGATGGACTTCGGTGAAAACTTGCCCCAATGTCTCTTTTAAAACGGAAAAGGGGAGTTTTTTAATACTCAGGAAGTCCTTCCATCATCAACGGTACTTGCCTTGGATTATCTTTTAGAAGCCCTTCAACGGCGCTCCGTAATGGGCAATCGTTAGCGGATTTAAATTACATGTTTCCCCCAAAACCACTCGCCCCAAACGCCATAAATAGTCTCTTATCGTCCTATCGATTAAAAAAAATGGAGATCATGGCTTTTCCGGCCTCCCAACTAGGGTACCCTTTTCTATCTTCTCATCAGCGCGGGTGGGTTTAAAGCGAATTACCATTAAACAGGCAACCCCCTGAGCACAGAGTAATTACGAAGCCATATTGAATATGTATGGGACTGTGATCGAAACGTCCCTCTGCGGTGGTTTTGGTGATGTGGAAGTTTATTAAAGTGTTTGTTTAATAGAATTTCCTTAGATTGACTTTGAAGCGAGTGTTGAGAGGGTCTTCTCTACTATTATAAAAGGAAGTGTTCGTCTGTGTATCTCTGCGATCAGTGTCCTCACGAATCTATGGCATTTACAAAAATGAAATTTGTCACACAGGTAGTCCTAATGTTTTGTGATTTTTCTGTAGCGCCCGAATTTTAAAATTTAATCTAGAACATTTTATAATTAATGTATTAGTTCTTTTACCTTTCGTCCTTCTTTCCAGAATGTGACGTCGTAGCTACCTCGAACGAAGAAGGAGCGGATTTTCGATTTTCGACCATTGACGTCACAGGCGATTTTCGTTCTAGTGCCTTTGGAGCCATTTCAAGTTTTCCTACTCTGACGTGTTTTTATTTACGTTGTTGAAAATTGCCACTTCCAGGCCATCACGGCGTTGCTTGTGGAGTTCGTTTGCGATGCAAACCAAATGGGAATACGTAGCAATCTCCGGGGGTGTGAACGTTAGCGAGCAGTGGTCACACCCGACCCCACGAAAATAACTGTCACGGGCAACGCCGTGCTGGCTACGTAGGGGCTAGTTGGTGATACATTGATATATGGAATGTTGACACTGGATTTAAAGTAACGACCTTATTAACCAACTCGATTCGTATCGTTTCTTTTCCTCAAAGACAATAAAATACAAATCTTTTTAACCCTAAGTTAACCCTCTTGATGGTAATGGTAATTTTAGTTAACGTCGTACTAGAGCAACACAACGGGCTATTGACGACGGTCCGGGATCAGTCAATTTAAGGGAAAGATCCGAGGACAACACCTCGTAATTTTGAACCACGGTCAGGTGACGAAGCAACACCTGAGCTGGCACCCCACTCTCCAAACTTCCACGCCAACCCAACGTGAGGACTTTCGGCCACGACAGATTTAAGGTGCACCAGCCGCCTCTACACCATACGTTTACAAACATCCATGCCCGGACCCGGATTCGAACCGGGAACCTTCCGATCTAGAGGCTAACACCTTAACCACTATACCGGTTGGCCGGCCACCCTCTTGATGTTTGTTTCAACGATGTACCTCGTCATTAGCAGAATTAGTCAGAGTTTGATGGACGAGATATCTCGAAATTGAAAGGAAACTAACGAGATCTTGATCTCGTCATCATCAAGAACTCGGCAATATCGTGATCAAGAGATATCTCGTCATTAGCAAAATTGGTCATATATTGATGGACGAAATACCTCGTTGTTAGAAATCTGACCAGATCTTGATGGACGAGATATCTCGAAATTAAAAAAACTTACGAGATCTTGATCCATTTTAAAATCGGCAATATCTCGAGAATAAAATTGGTCAGATATTGATGAACGAGATATCTCATCGAAACCTTTTGGAGAGGAAAATGTCGCCCTAAAAGTGCGATCATGCCCAATCCTGGTAACTTATACGGATCATCCATATGCTGTCTCGGGAAATAGATGCAAAAGGTAGGTAGGTAGGTATTTTAATAACGTCGTACTGCAGCAACATCAGGGGCTATTGACGAAAGATGCATAAAGACTTACTGCGCATTTATCTGGACTGGATGCTAGTATCAGTAGAAAGCTTGGGGTAGAGTGAGTTTGTGCTAAAGTTATTCATATCTATGTGTGTGTGTGAATAACTTTTCCTCCTATCATTTACAGAGGGGAGATTTGCCCTCGAAGTGGTTTCGACGAGATATTATCGTTCAAAATCTGGCCAGCAGACAACATTCAAACGGAAGGGAAAGACAGAACATCAAGAAAACCAATAAAAATTTAGATATTGTCTCTCTTTATTGTCTCTAATCCTCTTTGCTACCTAGGTCCACATGCGTTAACGTCTAAGCTTCCGATTGACACCAATGAATAGCAGTATAAATCGGTAATTCCTGTGGAATGTTTATTATTCAAAAGCGATTTGGAAGAAATGGCTTCGACTCAACGTGCTCGTAAAAGTAAGTAAAGTACATTTGTTTTTAATGATTTCTAAATCCTTTAGTTAAAGTGTTTTAGTTGACTAGGGGACTCCGCCCCCTGTTCGTTTAAGCTCGCCACAGTTTTCAATCCTGCGACGGCGGTAACTTTTTGTTAATACTAGGGGTCTCCGGCCCCTGCTCTTTTACGCTCGTCAATAAACCCTAAACTAATAACCGCATCGGAAAAAGATCATTACAATTGTCCAGGGAACACAATGAAGAACAAACCATGTTAATTTCATATTTTTCTGATCCATACTTTCTCGAGAAACCGTCTAAAAATCGAGCTAAACAACACAGTTTTCAAACCTGCGAAAGCGGCGACGGCAGTAACTTTTTTTTAATATAGAAAGATCTTATCATTTGAAAATTATTACACCTTCGGCATAATTGAGACCCGAGGTACACATATGTGTACCTAAAATGTTTAGCTCCCTATGAATCCACCATCTAAAAGAGGAATTTACTGTAATACTTTGAAGTATTTCATAACATTTGTCAGAAAAAAAACCTTATTTTTAAGCAATTTTTATATGGTTGGCAGTGAAGAGGTTACATTCCACTAACGTACGTTGCACAGCAATAGGCGTCATTTGTTTACTGTCGATTGACAACAACGCGCATGAGCAATATAAAATCAACTTCATGAGATTCATTCGCAAATTTTGCAAGCGTCAAATATGCTTGATTTGATTTAAAGAGCTGTGTACTGTTAAGACGAAACAGAAGAACTTGCCTTTTTAAAGAAATTCTTAAGCAGTCGGATTACAAATGGTAATGAAGAATAATGAAGACAGAAATCAGCTTAGAAATAAACGAAGAAATATGAAATATGAGTAAATATGAGCGAAAATAGGCTTAGAGCCCAAATGCCAAGTTGCCTTTGGAGAAAAGAATGGGATGTAATTGAAGATGTTCAAAAAAGCTGGTAACAATGACTGAGGTGCGCTTTTCGCCAAGCTGAACACCTCAGCTGGCACCTCACTCTGAAAACTTCCACACCACTCCAATTAATCGTCACAAGAATTCCCAGTAGTGTGTGTTACTTTTTCCTTCCAACACATTAAGTGACTAAATAACTGCACACACACACATTTATTGGTTAAAAAAGAATCCATAAACTTTTTCAATTTCTTTAAAGATTTTATTGCTTTGTCCTTGGAATTGAATCCTTTGGGAAAATTCTATTGTTCATTTCCTCAGAATAGAACCCTTTGGGAAGATTCTAATGGTTTAAAAAGGTCAATAATTGCTTACAAGGAACGCAGGGAAATCTGTAGTTTGCAAGGTGGAATAATGCGTGTGAACCCCGTAGATCAGGGTTGCGCAGACTTGTTAAGGTTGCATAGATCCACTGTGACTTGTAGGAGGGCCACCAAAAAATGCGTGGAAGTTGTCCATCATACCTTACTTACTTTTATTTATATAATATTGTTAAAAAGAAAGATAATAAAAAGTAAATAAAAGAATTTAATTTGAATGAGTGACGTTCCATGTATTTAACAATTGCTGAAATATTTGGTTTGATTTTTGTAGTAGCCAAAAATTGATTCTAAATTTTCATAAGTCAAGCTGTTCCTCTTTTTCGATTTGCTAATATTCATGACGGAAAAAGTTCGTTTAAAATTTTAAAAATTACTTACTGTGGACTTGTTAAAGAAACAATAACACTTCGTGATACAGCAAATCAACGGAGGGCCGCGGTCTGTGCCTTGATAGTTAGAGGTCCTTGCCCTAGATAGTTAGAGCGTGAGATAGATTAGAAAGTTTAATGCAAATGCTATTCGGGTCTAGTAGTTACATGATATAAGTTGGCTACAGCTTCAGTCTACGTTTATTGCGGTGGCAACGGTCTAGGCGCTTTTTTTTTTTTGGCTCACTTCTAGTAGCGAGTTATGGTAGGTTAAGACAACCCATCTGTATAACGGTAATAGCGGTTGTTATGGTAACCTCGTCAAGCGGAAAGTTTAAATTCTCATTTTGAATATTCTAGAAAGTTCTTTCAAAATCCGTTAAACTGTCGTTTGATTTCAATGGTTCATTTGAAATAATTATTTCCTTGGCGACTTCAGAATTGCGCCAAGGCCATTGTCACCCAGACTGAAGCTGTTCATAAGTTGTATAAAATATGGAGTTTATCACACAAAATGGTTTTTATAGGCGCTTTCGTTTCATTCAATCTCTTTTCAGGTACAAGTATGAAATAAGAAACGAGAAGACGGTTTTTATTAACAACTGTCAAATACAATAGGTTTTATTCTTCGTACGAGTTTCTTTTCCTGATGGGAAGTTTTATTCACGTTTGTCTCGTCTATGAGTTCCTAAAGATCCCAACACGAATATAATTTTCCGAATTCGGAATTTACGGGCCGCTCGGCAATGGACGTACTTTTCAGGTCATAAGCCTTGTTGTTTGCATGGCATTCATTGTTCCCTGTGAACTGTCGTTTTGGTGACACAGTTTTCGGACAGCGGACTGTTTGTTTTTTCGTGGGCAATTCCCGGTGTTCTCTGTCACGCAGATGACGAAGAACAGATTCGGAAATGAGAGGACACATACTGGCGCAACCTCGCGGCATGTTATTTGTCGGAACGGCTGGTTTTGAAATTCGGAAGAAAATAATGGTTCCTTTGCAGCTCTTAGCATTTCGTTGAGATTGTCTGGAGGCCGTTGTTTCAACTAGCAGGTTCAATTACAGATTCCTCTTTGTTCTCTTCGGGATTGATTCTGTAACTTGATGGATCCACCAATATGGCGGAACAACGGTGTCCCATTTGAAAGATTAACGAATTAGCAACCGGAAAGCTGCGAGTTCGAATCCTACCGTATACCATCGTGTGCGAAGAGGGCTGGTACACTTTAAATCTGTCATGGCCTAATATATCCGTACGTTGGATTTGTTTGGATGTTTCGAGAGTGGGTTGCCAGCTCAGTTGTTTCCTCGTCAACTGACCGTGGTTGAAAATTATGTAGTGTTGCCCTAGGATCGTTCCACAGGTGGATTGATCCCGTACCCTCATCAATAACTCGTACAGATATAATAAGCACGATTCTTTCTTGGCACGATTCATAACTTTCAAGGTAACAATTGCTGTAAGGGCCGTTGTCTAAATTCCTTATTAGCGCGATCATGGTACAACTGCTGTACCAGCCGATCTAAAGGTTACCTACCCAAATATCTAAACAAAAACGTTAATCAATCATATTCAAACAGCCGACCAACCGGTCTGGTGGTTAAGGTGTTAGCCTCTACATCGGAAGGTTCCTGGTTCGAATCCGGGTCCGGGCATGGATGTTTGTAAGCGTATGGTGTAGAGGCGGCTGGTGCACCTTAAATCTGTCATGGCCGAAAGTCCTCACGTTGGGTTGGCGTGGAAGTTTGGAGAGTGGGGTGCCAGCTCAGGTGTTGCTTCGTCATCTGACCGTGGTTCAAAATTACGAGGTGTTGTCCTCGGATCTTTCACTTAAGGGACTGATCCCGGACCGTCGTCAATAGCCCGTTGTGTTGCTCTAGTACGACGTTAACAAAAAAAGATAACTGTCGTGGCCGAAAGTCCTCACGTTGGGTTGGTGTGGAAGCTTGGAGAGTGGGGTGCCATCTCAGGTGTTGCCTCGTCATCTGACCGGGGTTCAAAATTACGTGGTTTTGTTCTCGGATCTTTCCCTTAAGGGATTGATCCCGGACCGTCGTCAATACCCCGTTGTGTTGTTCCGGTTTGACATTAATTAAAATTTACTAAATTACATATTCAAACATAATACTAATGTAGAGTGTTTTGTGCCGAATTCACGGACACACGAGATCCTGGACCGTCGCCAATAGCCCGTTATGTTGCTCCAGTTCGATTAATTAAAATCTACCTGCCGAAGTTAATAAATCAATTTTTTTAATCGTATCAGAAAACAGGAACAGACAATTTCTGTCTCAAAAGTACAAGAGTACGTTATCACAATTAACTCATTTTATACAATGCGCATTTGCGGATAAAATAATTTACACACTTTTCAATTGACAGGAACGAGTCGGCATTTGCAGTTTGAAAGAACTGATGCCACCACATCCCGAAACGTCGCCTCTAGCCCATAGTGTTGCTTCAATGCGACTTTAATTCAACTACCTTCATCCACCTCTTTTTGTTCTGTGGTTATCTCATAAATTAAGCTGCTATGAATAATTAATCCTCCACGTGGCTTCGGCGAAATATCTCATCCATAAAGATCTGACCAATTTTGCAAATTACAAGATATCTTGTCCCCAAGGCATTGTTGATTTATTTATGACTAGCAGGCCAGCATGGCGTTGCCCGTAACAGTTATTTTCGCGTCTTTACTGATATTGAAAATATTACAAAGAAAAAACTATTTGAAGAATGAATCCCACCTCTACCCGACATGATACAAGCACGTCGGAATTTAGCATAAAATTTGGACTACCAATGGTATAGATATGGGGTAAAATTTTCCGTATATTTCAAATTCGTTGATAGCCCTTTGTGTTGCTCTAGTACGACGTTAACTAAAAATTACCAAATTAATTATCAAATTCGTTGACATTTTTAATCTATCTTTAACGATCTCAAAGATAGAAACTTAGACTAAAGAATAGAAAAGAAATAAAACCGTTAGTCAAAAATTTGTATTTGTTTCGTTTCGCTTCGCTGGAATCGTTTGTGATCAAGAAATGAAAGAAAAAAATAAATTTAGAATATGTGATCTCTTCACACTGTTGCCATTCTAAGGATAACAAATAAATGCCAATAAATAAATTAAAAAAATTTTCTAAATTAAATTTTAAAATTCGGGCTTCAAATTAGGACTACCTGTGCGCCATATTTTGTGACTGTAAGTGGTATAGATCGTCTGAAAACATACAAACAGACACAAACACTTCCTTTTAGAATAGTAGAGGTGGAGATATCTAGATCTGACCACTTGTTTTCAAATGAGATATCTCGTCCAACAAGATCTGGACAGTTTTGAACGAATGTAATGAATGACTAGATACTAATGGTAATTTAGTAATTATTAATTAACGTCGTACTAGAGCAACACAACGTAGATGCTAATGACGAGATACATTGTCGAGACAGCTATCAGGAAGGTCAAATGTGGATGCTTCCGAGGTCTATTCAACTGAAACGTGACTAAGTAGCCGAGTTCCTGAAGGAAAGCGAAGCCAAGTCATTCATCAAGTCTGAGCCAGGGATTAAATTCTGTTGTGGAGGGTTCGAAAATTTTAATGCGCTGCCCGTACAGCTTGGTAATGTCATCCAGCTTCATGAGCATTTATCTTCATAAGCACGCATAATACGTTTCATTCCTGTGACAACGGAGTTCCTCAGTTTTGAGAAAGTTAGCGCTATTCCATCATGATTCGTTCTAAATAGGATTTCCTTTTTAATGGTAAGAGATGCTCTCTGAATGAGATCCGCATTCAACTTCGATTTGAATTTGAATTTATTTCAATACAAGCCCGTTTCTTCCTCTGTTTCGATGATACAAATACAAATACGAATACAAATATTGACGACCAGCTACAGGCTCGAGCCCAACAAGGCTGGTCCTTTGTTTATGAATTCCCCGATTCCCACTGACTATCCAATTGTATCTTAAATTCGTACACTCCCTTTGAATTAACTATATTTTCTGGCAACGCGTTCCAACTGTCTATTACCCTATTAAAATAGTAGTTTTTCCTTAAATCCCGATTAAAATGTGTCTTATTCAATTTATACCCATGTTATCCACATTGAAATTTAAGCCATCTGTGTCCCCTTGTTTTACAAACTTGAAAAGCTGAATCAAATCCCCCCTCCTTCTTCTTCTTTCCAGCGTATACATGTTTAGCTTACTTAAACGTTCATTATAATCGAAATTTGCTAGCCCCTTTATTATTTTTGTAGCTCTGTGCTGAACCCTTTCAATTGATTCTATGTCCTTTCTCATATATGGAGCCCAAAATTGTACAGCATATTCTAGATGTGGTCTTACTAAACCCTTATATAACGACAAGATTATATTCTTATCCCTTGAAGTTACAGTCTTTTTAATATACCCCAACAACCTATTAGCCTTTTTACCCGCAGCTGAACATTGGTGACCCATTTTAAAATCCCTGTGAATTATCACCCCAAGATCCTTGACTGTTTCTCCCTCCTTTACCTTTACTCCCTGCAGACAGTACTCGGCTCCACTGTTCGTGTAACCCATATGCAGAACTTGACTACGGAGGAATATTGATTGATACGGAGGAATATTAGTGTTTGAAATCACATGAGAGGGGTATTTTATGTCAGACCAAGCCATCAAAGGCTCGTCTTCTTTAGGTGTGTACGAGCTTCATCTAGTGATCTTTTCTTTTCCCATGGGGTTTCCTGTCTCTAGTAAATATGGAGGTCGCGTGCGGGGTGAAAATCTCTGCTTTAGTAACACTACTCTACTCCTCAATCACTCCTTTTTCAATCACTAACCTACGTCGGATCTTTCCCTTTAGGACCTTTGCCTATAGGTCGGTGTGTTGCTTAAAGGGGTCCAAGACACAAAAATCGTCAAATTTTCGATTTTTTTTTTTATTATTTTAAGAAATTCTCTCTCTGTGTTTTTCTGCTTAAAATGACGTCTAAATCATGTTTTTATCTTAATTAGAACTAGAGATATAATAATTTTTGTGGTGTGTTGTTTGGAAAATCTAACACTCTTGACAGTTGTTGTCATGGCAACAACATTTGTCTTTAAAATAAAAAACTTAAATTTATTTTTTTCAAGATTTCCTGTTTTCAAATTGCTATAAGTCGAAAACCGATAAAGTTGGAATATATCTTTTTCAAACATTACACTTAAATTTTGATTCAGCAAATTTGAAACAAATATTTACTTTTAAAAACATGACTTTTTTTAAAAAAGTACCTTAAAATTTTCAAAAATTTTCATTCAAATATTTTTTATTTTTTATTAAATTAGTATTTTTTAAATTACTGAATCAAAATTAAAGTTTATAAATTTGTGAATAATTTACTGCAAGAATTTTGAAAATGGATCAAGAATATTGTGAGTTTTATTAGCAATTTAAAATAAACCTCTCTTTTTTTCAAAAATTTCAATTTTAAAATTTTTAAAAAACTTTTGGAAAAATTTGGTGTTGTGATTTTGTTTATTAGCTAGATGGTTAATCAGTACAAAAAAAAATTCAAAATTCTAAATTAATTAATAAAGATTTTTTTTCAATGTGTCCCGGACCCCCTTAAGAGGGTTGTGAGTTTGCAATTCGATCCAACCAAAGAGCATCGTTTACATGGAGGTTGTTACACGTCCTCTCGGAGTGGTGTGGGAATCTAGAGAATAAGGCGTTGATCACATCACTTGACCGTGGTTCAAAATTACGAGGTGTTGTCCTTGGTAATTGGTAATTATTAATAAACGTCGTACAAGAGCAACATAACGGGCTATTGACGACGGTCCGGGATCAATCCCTTAAAGAGGTCCGGAACACAAAAATCGTCACATTTTCGAAAAAAAAATTTATATGTTGAAAAATTATCTAAAATGACGTCTGAATCATATTTCTATCTTAACTATAACGAGAGATATAGTTGTTTTTGTGATTCGTTGTTTTGAAAATCAAACACTCAGACAGATGTTGTCATGGCAACAACATCTGCGAAAGACGTTATTTAAGTCTACTGAGACCTTTAAACTAAATAGAAAAAAGGTAGAACTTGCAAAAATAAACTAAACCAAAGATTTGAGAGGAAAGAAGGAGTTAGATACTCCTCTGGATGCTTTTTAAGGTATTTAAACATTTTATTAACTGTAAATCTGTCTTTAAAACTTAAAAAGCGTGATACATTTACATTATGTATCCATGATACATTTTTTCAAGATTTCCTGTATTCAAATTGTTATAAGTTAAGAACCGATAAAGTTTAAGGGTTGAAATTTTGAATACATCTTTTTCAAACATTATACTTTATTTGTGATTCAGCAAATTTGAAACAAATATTTTTTTTAAAAAATATGACTGTTTTAAAAAAAAGTATCTTAAAATTTTTAGAAATGTTCATTTAAATATTTTTTATTTTTTAATGAATTAATATTTTTAAAATTGCTGAATCAAAATTAAAGTTAATAAATTTGTGCATAATTTACCCCAAGAATTTTGAAAATTGACCAAAAATATTTGAAGTTTTAGCAATTTTAAATAACTTCTCTTTTTTTTTTAAACTTTAATTTTAAATTTAAAAAAAATTTTGGAAAACTTTTGTGCTGTGAGTTTGCTTATTAGTTAGATGGGTAATCAGTACAAAAAAATTCTAAATTCTAAATTAATTAATAAATTTTTTTTTTACAATGTGTCCCGGACCCCGTTAAGGGAATGACCGAGGACAACACAGTTCGATGCCGATTCAATTACTTACATACCTTTCTGCCATGTTAAATGTAGAATGAACAAAGCTTCATCTAGAGGGAATCGTCAGAATGCAATGAAATAAGGTTGGTAAAGTGCTTATGAATGAGTAAAAGATTAAAATTTGAGTACGGCGGTTGGGCTACCAAAGAGAGTTCGTAACGAACTTTTTCTTTTAGCTCTGCAAGTAGTCAAGACGAGATATCTTGAACATCAAGACTTGACATTTTTTAAGGTGTATGTATACGCTAGAAATCACGAAAATTGACCAGAATATCAATAATTTTTTAATATTTCAAAATATTTTCAAATTTTTTAGCTTTTAAACGATGTCAAGGTCTTGCAAATGTTCGAAATAGTTTTCTCTAGTTACAAGGATTTTCATTAGGTACTGTCACCACGAACAGACATGTTTCCAAACTAGATTTCTGAAGAACAGTGTTTTTGCAATAAGAAGCTTTGTTCAAAACGTAATAACTCCACAAGGAATTTACCTGATATAATAATGTTTGCATCATTATGATCTATATAATACAGTGGATGTTTGAAACTCGATCGGAGTATTTAGTCAATAAATAGATTTTTAAATGTTGAAATTCCTGAAATTTTTTTTTTACCCTTCCTAGATTAAAAAATTGTAAAAAACTATTTCTACTAGCAACTTGATGGAAGTTCTAAATATGAAGGAATACATTAGGAATAATTTCCAACAGGAATCGTCTTTCTGAACAAATTAGAATTTGATGTGCAACGTTTCAAAAACCATGCTTATTATATCTTAATTACGTAATTAATTATTTGCACGATCTGATTTTTTCTCCTTGAAATGATTTTAAGAATACACCAATTACCTGTGGTAAAAAGACTGTATTTTTAAAGACAAATTAAAAAAAAATCTTCTAATGTATACGTACGCCTTAATGAAGAGAGAAACCTCGTTCAGATAAAACTATCCCCTTCCTCGAAAGTTGGTTGGTATTGGGGAATTTTTGGCGCAAGGTTCATATTTGGCCGTGCTTTATTACTCGAAGGAAATGAAGATCAAAGTGGGAAATACAAATAGTTCCTTGCGCAGAACTGGTGATGATTTGCAAAGTATTTTGCAGGAGACAGTTGTAATTACAAGGCAGTTTTTGACTCAAAGATAAACTATCATGTCAATTAAACCACGATAGAATTAGTGAAATATATCAGTTCGTTACCTTTTACGTTTCAGAATAGTTACTTTACAAATTAAACCCTCTGCGGTATTTTGTGAAATTTTCAGGCTTAAGATAAAGTTAACACATTACGTTATGTAGAAATTATATTCAGAAAGTGTTTTGTCGTTGTTTATTATCTGTTTGCGGTGTTTTGTGAATTTTCCAGGCTTAAGATAAAGTTAACACATTACGTTCTGTAGAAATTATATTCAGAAAGTGTTTTGTCGTTGTTTATTATCTGTTTGCGGTGTTTTGTGAATTTTCCAGGCTTAAGATAAAGTTAACACTTTACATTCTGTAGAAATTATATTCAGAAAGTGTTTTGTCGTTGTTTATTATTTACATAAGTGATATTGATATTAATTTACTTATCCATATTCATATGTAACCTTCAAAATAGGTTTTTTTAATTCTATTCTCTGAATCAGAAACTTATGTACGATTGTATTATAGCATTACATCTGCTTCGAAGAATTATAAAGTAAGCGAGGAAATAAAACGCATAGAAATGATGTACATTGATTTATTCTGTTAATTTTGACATAAATCCTTTGATATTAAATAAATTTTTAACATATTTTTCCAAAAATATATTGTAATATAAATAAATATATAGTTGACGGGAGCAACTTGTCCCCAACGCAGCGCCATTGAGAAATATATGCTATTAAAGTCATTATCTAAGTTAAAGGTATGAAATTAAATAATTGAAGAAGAGCAGTGATGAATAGGTAGTAAATATTATCATGCTTTGAGTTCATATATTGATGAAAATTGTGATATTCTAATAAAGTTGAACATGTGAAATTCAAATGAAAGATACGAAATAAAATTATTAAAGAGGGCTGAGATGAAAAGCTAGTAAATATTTTAAGGCATTTATTTTATTGAATTAAATTTATTGATGAAAATGATGATATTCTAATAAAGTTTATATGAAATTTAAGTTAAAGATACGAAATAAAATTATTGAAGAGAGCCAATAAATAGTATATAATGCATTGATTTTAATGAATTAAAATGGGCTGATTAAAATTACGACATTATAACAAAGTTGATATATGAAATTTAATATTTTAAATAAAATTAAGATGCTGTTGAGAACAAAGGCTTAAAAGCATGAGAATTTGTAAGTTAAATTAAACAGTTCAAGAGATTAGATTCAAGAGAATTTAGAAGAAAATATGTGTAACAATTCAACCTAGAAGAGTGGAGATTTTCAAAATTTAATATTGTTTAGAGATTTTTCTATTGATATAAAATATTAAGAACATTCAAGAAAGTGTAAAGGAAATATAAAATACTAAAACTTGTTATTAAGGTGAAGTAAAAATTGGCATGCGAATATAATATTTAGGTAAAGTTATTGTCAATTAAATTAAAGAGTAAGATACATAACATAAAACAAAGTAAATATTGAGTGTAATATCTATTTTTATTACACTATGATGGAGTAATTATTATAATATAAACTTGAATGCAGCATTTCATTGATGGCAAGCAGCTATAGCTCAGCGTATTTAATGGTCTATGGAAAAATTTGAAAATATCTTATTTGAAAAGTTAGACCATTAGTAGAAAAATTAAATTATAAAAGACACATTTTGATGTAATTAATTATTAAGAGAGGATTAGATAAGATTTTGATGGTAAGATGCCTTTACTGAATTTAGAAGTTTATCAGAGAAATTAATTAATAAGTTGTAATTTGCAACTGTCATTGTGGAAAATTGTTTATAACGAAACCAGACGGATCTTTTTTGATTAAAGCACCTATTTTACAGGATAATAAATTGCAAAATCACTATTAAGATGAAGCTGGTGAAAAAGAAAAATTAGATTGTATAGGTGGTGAAGCAGCATATAATGTTATGGAATTTAATTAGAAACTATTGGCAAATTATATTCTGAATTGAAAAAATTAGTAACTATTAACAATTTGCATTATAGATTGTATAAGTGGTGAAGCAGCATATAATGTTATGGAATTTAATTAGAAACTATTGGCAAATTATAATCTGAATTGAAAAAATTAGAAACTATTACAAACTGCATCATAGATTGTATAGGCGGTGAAGCGGCACATAATGTTATGGAATTTGATTAGAAACAATTGACAAATTATGTTATGAATTGAAAAAATGAGAAACTATTATCAAATTGCATTATAGATTGTATAGGTGGTGAAGCAGCACATAATATTATGGAATTTAATTAGAAACTATTGGAAAATTATTATATGAATTGAAAAAAAATTAGAAACTAATAACAAATTGCATTATAGATTCAAATTATTAAAATAAAATTATATAATAGATTTAAATTATTAGAAAATATGTAATCGATTGAAGTTGTTAGAAAGTATAAGAAAATTATATTATGGATTGAAATTCTGACTAAATTAAAATGAATTAAGTTGTGTTATTCAAACGAAGCAGCACTGGGGGCGTTGTTATGTAATTAATGCAAAATTGTTTTGTTTGACATTACATTAAAAAAACATTTCTGCGCAATTTTAAGGGATTTTTCAATTACAACGAATCCACCTTTCACGCGTTTTTCCTATCATAGGTTGGAGTGTGGAGTGGAGGAAAAATTTCAGAGCCATAAAGAGCAGGCTGAGAGCAAAGACATCAACAATTGACTTGTGGCGATATAGATACTTAAAAATGCTCTAAAAATGGTGGAGCAGCGTACGAATACGTTAACTAATACGTTACAAAACGTACGAACATGATCGAGTATCTATCCGCCTCATGTTTCTCAACACAATAATACTAAAACAAATAAACTGCTGATGTCAAAACCTCAAACTTGTTCGTCATGGCTCTAAAATTGATCCCGACTTCATTCTAACCTATAATAAATTCGAAGAGGTTAAGGTGAATTCGGTATTTGAAAAATTTAAATTTGATAATAATTTTGAGATGAGGAGTTGAAGTTCATTTTCAAAACATGCAGAGCAAGTTGGAGCTTAGATATCAGCAGTCAATGGGTACGGCATAGATGTGGTGAGAAACACGAGGTGGGCTGATTAGTGCTTGAAAACGCTCCAATGATCGTCGAAACAACGTACGAATACGTTAATTAGTACGTTCAAAAACGTACGAACATTATCAAGCATCAATCAGTGCACTTCATGTTTCCAATCACATCTGTGCTGTACCCATCTTGCTGATGTCTAGGCTCTACCTTGCCCTACGTGATTTTGAAATTGATCTTCAATCCTTTCAATAGCTGTAACAAAAATTTGGAATAAACTTTAGGTGTTAAAATTTTAGAAGTTCTTGAAGAAAAATATATAAAGGATATTGAGGTAATTATTTTATAATTATTGAGGCAAGAAATGTTTATAATTTAATATTGTATTCCTATTTAGATTAATAATTTGTGTTTGAAATAGATAGAAATTTAGAATAATAGGGTTTACAGAGCTGCTCCGATATTTATTTCAGTTTATTCTTTGATATATTTTATTTACATTTATGTATGTTTTAAGTATTAAGTGAATTAATTCGATACATGAAATTTAAAATGTTATTGAGTTTTTTTTTTAAAGCTGCTTTAGATTGTAGGGCACTCGGGATATTGCTTTAAATGCTTTGTTATGTGCAAGTGGAATAAATTGAAAGTAATAGAAATGTAACTAAAGAAATTAAATATTGTAAAAGTATTTTTTTTCTTTAAAAAAATATTTAATTGATATGGTTGGTTGTAAGATGTGAAGATTTATAATTCGATTTATATGAAACGGAGCTATAGCTACTTGCATTAAATGAATAAAGTAAATTACTTAAACTAAGAGCAAAACAATTATTGAGAAAAAGGAAATTCTCCGCTACTTTTAGGTTGAATTGGTAGGAATAATGTTTATGTAAATTATATTGAACTTAAATAGATGCTAATATTCTAAGTTATTTATTTTTCTATTTCAATATAATTAATTTTTTGCTACTGTAATTGACGATATATTTTTAACTAACGGTAATTTATTACTATGTACTTTATTTTTTTCAGGTTGTCTATGTTAAAATTAATACTATAAGTGAGAGAGAGAGAGAAAATAACTATTGCTTTATGACCTACTATCGCTTATAAAAAAAGTTTGGAACTCTATTAGTGTTACTTTGGCGCTGGTTGGGGCTTGTGGTTTCTCTCCGTTTTAACGGAATTGGTTTCTTAATTTTTTGTACTGTTTTTTTATTTTGTTCCAAGCACCTTTTTTCTTTGCAGTTTTTATTTGTGCTTTTAGAGGAGTCAAATCTTGAGAAATAGGTATTCTGGTAGCCAAAGAGGATGGAGATGAATTTAAATTGTATGGTTGTTCTTCGGAATCTTCAAGGGTTTTATAGTCTAGGAAGGATGAAGACGTTGCAGGTGATGTGGAGCTATTTTTAGAAGAACATGCAAAATTATGGGTATCTATTGTTCCGGTAGTTTCTTGTAGTGCTGTTGAGTCTGGAGAAAATGATGGAGATGAATTTAGATTGGATAGTTGTTCTTCGGAATCTTCAAGAGTTTTATAGTCAAGGATGGATGAAGATGTTGCAGGTGATGTAGAGCTATTTTCAGGAGAAACGGCAAAATTATAGGTATCTATTGTTTCGGTAGTTTCTTGTAGTGCTGGTGAGTGTGGAGGAACAGGTTCAGAAGCCAAAGATGATATAGATGAAATTTTCTGTGATGGTTCTACTTCGGAATCTTCAAGGTTGATGTAATTGAGGATGGAAGATGATGTGTCAGGTGTTGTCATGCTATCTTCAGACGTGGTAATATTTATTTCCTCTTCTATTGTTCCGGTAATAACTAATGCCATGGGTTCTGTTTGGGTTTGTTTATTGTTTTCAATCCAGGTCGTTTGGGTTTGTGAGTTTATTGTAAGTACAGGTTCAGTTGAAGTTTCTGTATCTTTTTTTGTTCTTGGTTCTTGAGCATGTTGAGAGTTGATTAGATTTATGATTAAATATGCAATTACGTAAAGGTTTAAGAGACTAGGAAGGTGACTATAGAATAAAATGTCTATTGTATTGTGGAAAATAATTATTAAAATTAAAGTAATCATTATTTGTTTGAATCCAGTCATTCTTCAAGAAGAGAGAGAGAGAGTTCTAAAGAAAAGAAGAAAAAAATCTAGAATTAGAAATCAGTGAGGGTTATCGAGTATAAAAGTATGGGAGCACTTAAATTTAATGTGCCATAAGTCTTAAATTGAATTGATAAAAATACCATGAAATGATTTCCCTTTTCCAATTGCATGACTCCAGAAGGCTTTTAAATTACACTTTTATCACAACCAAGTAAAATATTAAGAAAATTAAGGTATAGTTAGTCGTGAGGCCCACTAATGTAACACAATACATCTAGATAGTAAAATCGTAACATAACAGGAGAAATTGAACTTTTCACCACGAGAGGAAGACATTTATTCTCAACGACAGTCTTAAGTTTGGCCTGAGGGATATTAGCGAAAGAAGATTCAAATTTTAAAAGCTCAGCATTTTCCCCAAAGTGTTAGGAAGCATCTTCAAAATGACAAAGTGAGATAGCTCTTTGATAAGATATGGAAACCATGTATCACGTTAACACCAAAAGAAGCAATTATTTCGCCGAGGGAAGATCGACTTGAATTAATCATGAAATTTAAATAATAAGATAATGAAGGGTTTCATTCCAAAACATGTAATTTTTGTTGATAGATTAAACGTGGAAAAGTTTTTTTTTTAACCCTCCAAGTGGTTTTGACGAGATATCTCGTCCATCAAGAATTGACTAATTTTGCTACGTACATACGAGATTTGACAAGATATCTCCTGAAGATATTGCCAATTTTTTGATGATGTCGACTTCAAGATCTGATTAATTTTCTTCCAAATACGAGATTTCTTGTCTATAAAAATCTTGTTCAGTTTTTTTAATGATGAAATATCTCGTCGAGACAAACACCAGAAAGATTATAACAGACAATTAAAACTATCACCCTAATATTCATTTGTAATAAGCTTGGGTACAGATACACTCTACGTTTACGAGCGGTGGTAACGGCATTGGCGGTTTTTTTTTTTGGCGTACTTCTAGTAGCGAGTTACGGTAGATGAAGGCAGCCCAATCTGTCTTTATGGTTATTGTGGTTTTCATGGCAACCTCGGCAAACGGTAACTTTTAATTTTCATTGTGAATATTCTAGAAAGTTCTTCCAAAATCCGTTGTCGTTTGATTTCATTGGTTCGTTTGAAAAAAATTTTCTGTAATACCATTGGTTTATTTATTTGTATATTCACAGTTGTGGAATTTTTATTTTATAATATTTTTCACGAAATGCTTTAGAGCATTGTTTTTTTTGCCATTTGTGGAATTTTCGTTTTTTTTTTTTTCATTATTATTTTTTTCTGGAACAGTTCTGACGTATAAGGTTGTATGATTTCCTGCTTTTTTCTTTAAAAAAAATATTTTTCTTTTCTAACAGCCTACTGTATTTAGTGTAATTGATACGTTTCAGGATATTCTTACCCAACATTCGCAGCTTAGTTTTTCTGCTGGTTCACAAATGTGTTTAAGCTTACTACTATTTGCGAAAGTTTTTTTTTTAAATATACGTTTCAAAACGTTCTTAAATGTGTTTTCCAGCTTTCATTTTCCGTTGTAAAACGAAAAATATTTTTGAAAGAAAAAGAGTTTTTAAATAATTATTTCCTTGGCGACTTTAGAAGCTTACCAAAAAAAAAAAAATCGCCAATGCCGTTGCCACCGCTTGTAAACTTAGACTGTAGCTGTACCGAAGCTTAAATAGTGGATCAATACAATGCGTGCATAACATATTCAATCTTTCCTTAGCCGATAACTACGGTTATAAATTCCAGAGTTCACTTCGAAATAATTTTTAAATTCTTGGATACGTACCTATTGATGATTTTTAAATTTCTCAGAAGATGCTTTTTTAAAAGTTGTATTTGCTTTATTCAATGATTTATCTGGAAAGGGCTTTGTAATCGTATCAATAGATATCTCCGTAAAATTCGAAGATGCTTACAGTTTGGATGCTCATAACATTGTGATTGTTCCAGCTGATGTTTTTGCACAAAAATGAGTTTGCAAGAATGTATTTGTGTGTTCCTTTGTTTTGATTGAACAACGAATTTCACCTCTACTTTGTTAGTAATTAATTTACAAGAATGTAATGTATGGCATACTGTTGAGAAACAATTGACCACTGAACTATTGTTAAAATAAAACTGGATATGAAATAATATTTTTTAAATTTTGATTTATGTAAATATTTATCATAAAATCATAATATTTTAATAAATGAAACCATATTTTACACCGGAATTAAGATAGTACATAGTACTGTATCTGCTCTAAATAATTTCCGTGGGCACAACCATGTGGACACATTAATTTTAATGATATAATTCTCTAAACACATCTGTAAAAAAGTCAATGGGCAACATCTCACTTATGCTAATTAAAACTGCTTAGAATTAAAATTTCACCAACCTATGAGTAATAAATAATAGCTCCCTTTTAATAACATTTGAAAATAATTTCTGTCTAACGCATTGCAATTTATGTGAACAAACTCAAGTATGTACACGAAACTAAAATTGCGTTAGGTTTTCAACAAATTCCACGGACACTAGTACATCTATGTGTGCTCTTGATTTCAGCAAAGGTTTATAAGTAAGTTATACAGAAATTATCTCAACGTATAAAGACACCATATCAATACTCATATTGGAAGCAGAATGAAAAATCAAGGCTGCTATTACAAAACAGGATTCGAAGCTGTTTAAAATCTCTCAAGTTTTGAAATAACCTTACGTTTCCTCCTAATATCCTCCAAGCTTCAATGGGGTCGCCACTACGTTAGCGGTCTCCGAGTTTTAGGTGGCTCAGGGTCGATTCCACCCTGTCTGATTATTTCTTCTGTGTCAGTAAAGCTTTCATTGTGTGCATATCAATTTACATTATGTTATTCGGCCGAAAATTGCCCTTACGCCCTAACCCAACGTAATTTACTTTTAACCTGTACTATACCGTGGTACAGAAACTATACTATGCTATACTGTAGTGTACCATGGAGTGTAAGCAAATATAAATTTCATTATTTCTTTATTGATTGAAAAATGTAAGTCGATGCATAAGTACTAAAAGTCCAACTTATACTATGATTATGCCATTGAAATTTTTAATTAAGCATAAAAATATTTTTTCATGTTGACCTTCAGAGTATTAGGGAGATATTTAATAAAAGTCACACTGAAATAACACGCGACGGTCCTGGATCAATCCTGAAGGGAAATATACCACGTAATTTTGAATCGCGGTCAGTTGGCGAGGTCCTGGCACCCAACTCTCCAAACTTCCACAGCACTCTAACGTGAGGACATTTGATACCACGGTAAATTTAACGTGCACCAGCCCCCAGTACACGGCGGTCTTTGGTTGGGTTTTAACTTGGCGGGCTGGCAAACGGTAGGAGGCGGTAGCCCCTAGTATCAAGTAACATACACAATCACAGTTTTAGTGACACAGAAGAGAGAAATACAACCAGGGAAGAATGCACCTGAAAGGTATCAAACCTACGCCAAATACAACTCAAAGGTTGCTAGAGCAGTTTGATGTTCCCACGAGCCATCATTGAAGTAAGGAGTTGTCTGTTAAAGGAATGAGCGTTGAAAAGACTAATTTAAATCGATGCATATGTAATGTCTCTGGTATACAATAAGGTAAAACTTTAACATTTTGAGGATATGACTCGGTGTGTTTGCTCTCTGTACTACCAACCTATGTACTACACTTGACAAAATCTCAGTAAAAAGTGGCCGATCAACCGGTATAGTGGTTAAGGTGTTAGCCTCTAAATCGGAAGGTTCCTGGTTCGAATCTGGGTCCTGGCATGGATGTTTGTAAGCGTATGGTGTAGAGGCGGCTGGTGCACCTTACATATGTCGTGGCAGAAAGTTCTCACGTTGGGTTGGCGTGGATGTTTGGAAAGTGGGGTGCCAGCTCAGGTGTTGCTTCGTCATCTGACCGTGGTTCAAAATTACGAGGTGTTGTCCTCGGATCTTTCCCTTCAGGGACTGATCCCGGACCGTCGTCAATAGCCCGTTGTGTTGCTCTAGTACGACGTTAATTCAAAATAACCATTAACATTACCATCAGCAAAAAGTAATACCTTTTACCCAGCAGAAATCTTTAAACGATAAAAGTATATTTATTATTTACCAAACCACGTTTGAATAATAGTAGCTCAAACTGTTCAATATAATATATTTCTGGTAAGTAGGTAGGTATTTTAATTTACGTCGCACTGGAGCAACACAACCTGCTATAAAATATTTCTGATAGATAGCCTTTACAACTTTAGAAATGTCTGAAATTTGAATCGAGGAATTTTAAAAACATTTAAGTCACCAGCATTTTAAGCACACTAAACAGGTAATTCGGTAATTTTTTGTTAACGTCGTACTAGAGCAACACAACGGGCTATTGACGACGGTCCGGGATCAGTCCCTTAAGGGAAAGATCCGAGGACAACACCTCGTAATTTTGAACCACGTTCAGATGACGAAGCAACACCTGAGCTGGCACCCCACTCTCCAAACTTCCACGCCAACCCAACGTGAGGACTTTCGGCCACGACAGATTTAAGGTGCACCAGCCGCCTCTACACCATACGTTTACAAACATCCATGCCCGGACCCGGATTCGAACCAGGAACCTTCCGATCTAGAGGCTAACACCTTAACCACTATACCGGTTGGTCGGCACACACTAAACAGGGGTAGTAAGTTTAAGGCTAAAAATAAACTTTCGAGACAAGGAAGAAGAAAACAATCAGCCCATCACAAAAAACACTGAAAGTTGAAAACCTAATTTAAAGACATTTATTTCCTACTAACTGAGCCGACCAACCGGTATAGTGGTTAAGGTGTTAGCCTCTAGATCAGAATGTTCCTGGTTCGAATCCGGGTCCGGGCATGTTTGTTTGTAAGCGTATGGTGTAGAGGCGGCTGGTGCACCTTAAATCTGTCGTAGCAGAAAGCCCTCACGTTGGGTTGGTGTGGAAGTTTGGAGAGTGGAGTGCCAGCTGAGGTGTTGCTTCGTCATCTGACCGTGGTTCAAAATTACGAGGTGTTGTCCTCGGATCTTTCCCTTGAGGGATTGATCCCGGACCGTCGTCAATAGCCAGTTGTGTAGCTCTAGTACGACGTTAACTAAAATTACCATTACCATTACCAAGTTTTCAAAGATCAGAATACTTTTATTTTATTTTCTGTGCCACTGGTACTACTTTAAGTATCGGATCGAGGTAACGCCGTTGGTAGTAATGGTAGTTTTAATTAACGTCGTACTAGAGTAACACAACGGGCTATTGACGACGGTCCGGGATTAGTCCCTTAAGGGAAAGATCCGAGGACAACACGAGTGGGGTGCCAGCTCAGGTGTTGCTTCGTCATCTGACCGTGGTTCAAAATTACGAGGTGTTGTCCTCGGATCTTTCCCTTAAGAGACTGATCACGGACCGTCGTCAATAGCCCGTTGTGTTGCTCTAGTACGACGTTAACAAAAATTACCAATTACCAATTACCGAGGACAACACCTCGTAATTTGGAACGCCGTTGGTGAGTAGCTGATAAGCAAACGGGAAGGTTGAAAGTTTGAAATTCGATAGAACCAAAACAGGGAGTAGTGGATGTTGAATCATTCATGGCCTCATATGTCCTCACGTTGGCGTGGTGTGAAAGTTAGGAGAGTGGGTTGTCAACTCAGGCGTTGACCTCGCCATCTGACCGTGTTTCAAAACTGCAAGGCGTTGTCCTCGGTTCATTCCCTTTGGGGTGTATCCCTGACCATCACCAATAGCCCGTTGTGTTGCTCCAGTGCTCAGTTAATTCAACTACCTACATCCTACATATACTAATTTTAAAAGAAATATAAAAAGCGTCTTTTTTAATTGTATTCTTTACAAAGTATTTTGCCAACCAACCGGTATAGTGGTTAAGGTGTTAGCCTCTAGATCGGAAGGTTCCTGATTCGAATCTGGGTCAGGGCATGTATGTTTGTAAGCGTAAGGTGTAGAGGCGGCTGGTGCACCTTAAATCTGTCGTGGCCGAAAGTCCTCACGTTGGGTTGGCGTGGAAGTTTGGAGAGTGGGGTGCCAGCTCAGGTGTTGCTTCGTCATCTGACCGTGGTTCAAAATTACGAAGTGTTGTCCTCGGATCTTTTCTTTAAGGGACTGATCCCGGACCGTCGTCAATAGCCCGTTGTGTTGCTCTAGTACGACGTTAACTAACAATTACCATTACCATTACCTTCCAACTGTGCTATCGCGGCACATTCAAATCAGTATGATAGTCGGAACAAGATTCGTGGCAATGCGTTTAAACAGTTTAAAAAAAGAAATGATGCTTCAGAAGTAGAAAAATATTTGTCAATATCTAAAATCTTAATTCAAAAATTCTGAAAACACAAAGCAAATAGCATTCTTAACAGAGACAGTGATTTAGACGTATAAAACAAAGCATTTCAGTAATGGAAGGCGAAACAGTTTCGCATGCTCCAAAACCCTCAATGCTAAAAGCCTAATTTAAATCCACTTAAAAATCTAGTTTGGCCAATAACTGGAGCCGACCAACCGGTATAGTGGTTAAGGTGTTAGCCTCTAGATCGGAAGGTTCCTGGTTCGAATCCGGGTTCGGGCATGGATGTTTATAAGCGTATGGTGTAGAGACGGCTGGTACACCTTAAATCTGTCGTGGCCGAAAGTCCTCACGTTGGGTTGGCGTGGAAGTTTGTAGAGTGGGGTGCCAGCTCAGGTGTTGCTTCGTCATCTGACCGTGGTTCAAAATTACGAAGTGTTGTCCTCGGATCTTTTCTTTAAGGGACTGATCCCGGACCGTCGTCAATAGCCCGTTGTGTTGCTCTTGTACGACGTTAACTAACAATTACCATTACCATTACCTTCCAACTGTGCTATCGCGGCACATTCAAATCAGTATGATAGTCGGAACAAGATTCGTGGCAATGCGTTTAAACAGTTTAAAAAAAGAAATGATGCTTCAGAAGTAGAAAAATATTTGTCAATATCTAAAATCTTAATTCAAAAATTCTGAAAACACAAAGCAAATAGCATTCTTAACAGAGACAGTGATTTAGACGTATAAAACAAAGCATTTCAGTAATGGAAGGCGAAACAGTTTCGCATGCTCCAAAACCCTCAATGCTAAAAGCCTAATTTAAATCCACTTAAACATCTAGTTTGGCCAATAACTGGAGCCGACCAACCGGTATAGTGGTTAAGGTGTTAGCCTCTAGATCGGAAGGTTCCTGGTTCGAATCCGGGTTCGGGCATGGATGTTTATAAGCGTATGGTGTAGAGACGGCTGGTACACCTTAAATCTGTCGTGGCCGAAAGTCCTCACTTTGGGTTGGCGTGGAAGTTTGTAGAGTGGGGTGCCAGCTCAGGTGTTGCTTCGTCATCTGACCGTGGTTCAAAATTACGAAGTGTTGTCCTCGGATCTTTTCTTTAAGGGACTGATCCCGGACCGTCGTCAATAGCCCGTTGTGTTGCTCTTGTACGACGTTAACTAACAATTACCATTACCATTACCTTCCAACTGTGCTATCGCGGCACATTCAAATCAGTATGATAGTCGGAACAAGATTCGTGGCAATGCGTTTAAACAGTTTAAAAAAAGAAATGATGCTTCAGAAGTAGAAAAATATTTGTCAATATCTAAAATCTTAATTCAAAAATTCTGAAAACACAAAGCAAATAGCATTCTTAACAGAGACAGTGATTTAGACGTATAAAACAAAGCATTTCAGTAATGGAAGGCGAAACAGTTTCGCATGCTCCAAAACCCTCAATGCTAAAAGCCTAATTTAAATCCACTTAAACATCTAGTTTGGCCAATAACTGGAGCCGACCAACCGGTATAGTGGTTAAGGTGTTAGCCTCTAGATCGGAAGGTTCCTGGTTCGAATCCGGGTTCGGGCATGGATGTTTGTAAGCGTATGGTGTAGAGACGGCTGGTACACCTTAAATCTGTCGTGGCCGAAAGTCCTCACGTTGGGTTGGCGTGGAAGTTTGGAGAGTGGGGTGCCAGCTCAGGTGTTGCTTCGTCATCTGACCGTGGTTAAAAATTACGAAGTATTGTCATCGGATCTTTCCCTTAAGGGACTGATCCCGGACCGTCGTCAATAGCCCGTTGTGTTGCTCTAGTACGACGTTAACTAAAAAGAAATTACCAATTACCAATAACTGGAAATCTGTAAAACTTATTTGCGATCTGACCGTCGTACGTAAACATTTATTTGTTATATTTTTTATTTAAATTCTTCAGCCACCTTTTGATTTTGAACGAAAAATATTGTGAAATTTTAGGCATGTTTCTAAACAACATGCAAAGTACAATCGCTTTGCGAACTATACTTTTCAACAATTAGGTGAAGGGATTGCTTCACAATCCATCCCCATATGGATCGCTGCTGGATTTATCCGGAACTTCTAGTAGGACGTTAATTGAAGGTTCCCTTCCCATTGCGATATTATCACATGCGTCCGTCTCACGAAACACTCCTCAGACCTACACAAGCGGTTAAAGTACGAGAACATCTTACGAGCGCCTTCTGTGCACTCCCGTGAGTTGCATATATGACATAAAGAGTCACATCTGTGGTCTTGAATATTGTTATACGCTTTATCACACTAAGAACAATAGTACGAGGCGGAGGAATGGAAACTGTTCATGGACTGTTCAAGGTCAAAATGACTATCATGCAAATATAAGAAAATCTGGGGACGATATGGACGTATGGGTCCTTTATACACAACCTGAAACAATTAAATTAATTTAGTTTTATGCTTAATATTTTTTCTAATTCCCAAAATCATACCTAATCTAGTGCTTAAATCTCAAACAAAAGAAAATAGCTATAACTTACTTTATTCAAATTTCCAGAAGAAACCACATGAATCTGTGCATCTAAATAGTCCTCAAAGTTTCTTATTTCAGTGTAGCCACATGGTCCCAGGGGTACATCAGCATTTATTTGTAAGTCCTCGGCCATACGTTTTTGTAGAGGTTTACGGTTGTCTGCAATGTACTTATACAGGGTGGTCCCGAATTCATGGTACAAACTTTAATGGTAGGTACAGGACATTGTAACAATGATTTATTGTATAGGAATGTATAGTCGCAAGTGACGCGGTGAGGCGAAAACAGGGGAAATAACGGCCGAAAGGAAAAACAAAGATTTTATTGAAAGCGTTGTTGACAAGTGTCATGTTTACAGTAATTGTTCAAAATTGCGTCCACCAGTATCGATACATGCTTGACAGCGTCGGTGGAGCGATTGGGATACTCCGCGCGATACATTCGTAACGCAGCTCTGCCGTTACCATTTGCACGGCCGTACATGTAATGCATGTCTGCTTTTTCTGCATACGTAAAGTCACCCATCGTCTACGGCAGCACAATTGTGAATGGCGCTTTTCCCTACTGCGATGCATCATGTTCAACAGCGGCTAGACATCTACTGCCCTCTACCGGCAATGATACCAACCGATCACTCCATTTCTCTTTCCTTTTATTTCCCCTGTTTACGCCTCACCGCGTCACTTGCGACTATACATTCCTATACAATAAATTATTGTTACAATGTCCTGTACCTACCATTAAAGTTTGTACCATGAATTCGGGACCACCCTGTAGTTTGGTCGTTCCTCTTGGTAAGCCATTCCAACAACAATTGCCCAACAAAGTCCATCACTTTCCATCCCAATCCTCACAATGCTTTGTTTGTTCAGCCAATTGGATATAATATCCAGTAGTTTGCGGCTTTCCACCACTTTGAGGGTTTCGTATGGTGATCACGTCCATCCTTAGAGTCCTGTCATCCCAAGGAATGCTGTCTTAGCTCTAAAAAAGTAGAAAGATAGTAAATAAGAAATATCACAATTTTCAAACAAGTTATATTATTCCCCTTAACTCTCACGAACTGTATTTACCTGTAAGACTTTCATAATCGTTGAGAGAATAAATTCAACCAAAATATCTGCGACGCGTTTCAAACAAGTTGAGATTGGCCGATCCAAATATTGCGAGAAGAAGCAGAATCTGTAAAATAATTATAACATTAATAACATCTATAAATAAGTATAAAAATTTGTTATATAGTTATTGAACACTTTGCAATACTTTGTGAAGTCACTACCACTCAGGTTTTGTGTGGTTTCCGCAATACGCTGTTTCTGTAATGGTGGGGGATTTGGTCGGCCTTAATTTGGGCCGTAAAAGTTCGTTCCTCTATTTGAAAGCGGATGGTAATCCTTCTCCTGGTCTGTGTTAAGGTGTACGGCAAATCAACTCCACTTCCAATCTGATTTTCAAAATTGTAAACCTGCAATAAAAGACAAAAGAAAAATAAATCATACTTTACCTTTTCTGTAGAGCATTTTCATATAACGCACTAAGTGTCGAGAATAGTAACACTTACAAGTTCGTCGCTTTCAATTTCATTACACCACTCAAGCTCGTCTTCACGCATAGGATTTTTCGCAAAAAGTTGGTCCAGCTAGTCATTTTCCTCTATGAATTAAATTTGGGTTTTAATAGACAATTTAAATCCAAAACATTTCACACCACATCTAAAATTTTAATTTAGGTAAAATTATACTTACATAAAAATCATTTTGCAATGCGTCTATTTCATGTAACTCCTCATCGGCAATGGGGTATTCAGCAAACACTCTAGAAACTTCATCTTGGTCACTTGAATTATGGATGCGACATCAACAGCAAAACATCGATGTTTTGAAACATCGATGTTCACAATTAAAACAACGATGTTGATAATACATCGTCCCAAAAACATCGATGTTTTTAAAATGCAGTGTATTTAAACTTTTCCCCCCATTTCTTAAAACTGGCTTAGCAACTAGTGATGCGACATCGGATCCAATAGATCGATGTTTTTTATAAAATATCGACATCGATGTCGCATCCCTACTTTTCAGACCCTTCACCCTTGGTCACTTTGGTCTAAAAGTATGTTCAATCTGCTAATTATAAAAATTATGCTACTTGGTTATTTTTTAAATTTTTATAACGGTACTTTTTCATTTAAAAATAAAACATCGACAAGTATAAATATCGATGTTCCAAAACCATCGACCCGAATACATCGATGTTAAATACATCGATGTTTTTTTAAAAACATCGATGTTTTGAAAACATTGCCATCGTTGTCGCATCCCTAACTTGAATCCATTTAGCACAAAACTCGCGGAAAAAACAGTCACTGAGCAGTAGAGATCCAGCAAAATTCACTTGACAAGGTATCTACACTATCAAATTTCCCGTCCTCAAGTATTTATAGTTTCCCACTTATCGCTTTTGAGTTACGTTTATCGATAGTTATGTACCCTTCCTTCTGTAGTTAATTAATCCATTGATGCATTTTCAAATGTATATCAAAACTGTTTGTACCCCTTCCCCTTTTCTTACTCATGAAGATCCGTGAACGTCTGCTTTAAACTGTTATCACTATCTGTAAATTCCGTATTGACCCCTCTCGTCTCATTTTCAAAGAGAGAACCTGTATAGAAAGTTCCAGTTCTGACGTGTCAAATATGATTCATTGGGTGATGTAATTCTAGCATTTTCTTTCTTACAATCATAAAACAACATTCCCCTAAATAGCAAAGCTTCTCATTTACTTAAGATTGTATCCTATCAGTGACTCCGTTCCTTCTGTTATATTAATTAACCCCTTATACATGCTAAACAAAATAGTCACAATGTCACAAGTTTCAGAAGCTTCTAGACTTTTCAATCTTTGATAGTATGTACTATACGCATTAACAAAATGATAGACTATTTTAAATATAACACGATCATATAGGAACTACTTAAGTGCTTGTGTAAAAACGGCTGGCCGTGATTACCTTCAGCTGTGTTCGAATCCACGTATTAAATTTTTCTTTCAAATAATTCTCCATTTAATTCTTAAGTATCTCACTAAAAATACAGCTCGAATATGGATCCTTTTAAATCTATTTGTTACTTTGTCCACCCCTAGATGGCGTACCTGTCATAAAAACATCACTATAAAATATATAGTACAAGAAAAACAAAACTATATTAAAATATAACTTCGTTCCTTTAATTAGTTGCTTCAAAAATCACTAGAATGAGCGACTAGTCGTTCAAGGACTCAACCCAATTAATTAGAAAATTAATTACTCAAAATAAAAATTCCACAACTCCAAAATCTACACAGGTCCCAAACAGAGAAAAAGCGAACACTGCATTAATTCGCCATCCTTAGGTATCTGTCTTACAGCCTAACGGATAGCGCACTGGGCTCTAGGTCCCAAGTTTGAATCCCAGGAAACCTTTTTAAATTCCAAATAATATTGTTGCTCATTCCACCACCAGATGGCGCTCCAATCATTCATAACCATAGTAATACATGTCAACAAAATTATATCTTGTTTCACCAAAATGAAAACACAAACGTCACGCCCCCCCCCCTTCTTTACCAGTAGTCCTTATCAGTGCTCCACACAAATCCTTTTCAGTGTTTCTCCCAACTGCTTATCAAACGGCGGCCATCTTGAAAGGCGCTCAAGGAACCCGTATACTACTACAAGTCGGTGCTGTTCGGTACAAATATGTTGACCAAAGATCACCGAGTACGTGGGGGCTGGTGCATGTTAAATCTGTCGTGGACTCAAGTGTCCTCACGTTGGAGTGGTGTGGATGTTTGGAGAGAGAGGTGCTTGCTGAGATGTTGTTCTCATCATCTGACCACGATTCAAAATTACGAGGGATGTCCTCGAATCTTTCCCTTTGCTATTGATTCCTTACCAACACCATCTTGCTCTTTGTGTTGCTCTAGTGCCACGTTATTTCAAGTATCTTCATACTTACCCTAGCTTAAGGCTCGAAATACCCGGGGGCGCACAGGTGAACTTGATGTTTTACACTGTTGATGATGTTTTACTGCTTGATGTTTTACACACTTGATGTTTTACCGCCAGGAGCACGCAGTGCACCTAATGTTAAAAAAAAGGTGTGTGTGTTTTGATGTTTGAACAAAATATTAGTATCGACCTGTTTTACTCTAAAGGAACGTAATTAAAATTCCCAAATACACACTATGCAAAAACAAAATCATTGGGCTGTAACGGGTTTATACAGGGGGAAGGTTTACTTGTGCCACTGCCACCAGAACGTTCCGATGATCGAAACTTTTTCCAGATGGTTCTGTTGAAGCTACTGTCGCGACAGCCGGAGAAAGGAGAATTTAGATCACTTGACCACCCGCAATCGATAGGCATCCCGCATTTCTGTAAACAACTCGTGTTTCAATGCAGTGTAAAGCCGTAGGAATTCCTAAGTATTGTCTGGACACTGCGTATCATTAACAAATATTTTCACTATTTTCCTTTAAATTCAGATTTCGCAACTAAAAAAATTGTTCACATATTTTTATGTACTATCTACTATTAACCTATCTGAACATACCCAACTAATAAAGTAGTTTACATTACATTAATGCTCTTGCGTTACGTTTTTTAAATGTGCACCTAAAATATAATCTGTGCGCCTAATTTAAAACCTTAGGTGCACCTTCTGCACCTGTATTAAAAAATCTATTTCGAGGCCTGCCCAAGCTCTATTTCTCTCTACCCTAGGTATATTTTACCCTAGCTATATATCACACACTTACCCTAGCTCTATTTCTCTCTCCTGTGTTGGTAAACCGTTCCTTGCGTGCATGTCCATGGTTTTAGGTTGCCTGTCGTCTTTAGCACAGCTTGTCCAATATGGCTTGGACCATAAAATCCAACAATCTTCCTTATTGAACCCAGAAAATAAATGTTAAATGGTGTCGTTTGATTGCTGAAGAGGTAGGAAGAAGATGAATTTACGTGACACTAGAACTAGACAATGGACTGCTTACTTGAAACAGAAACTCTGCTTTTGGTTTTAAATAACTGTTCAGTCCTATTTTCATGCCCTACAATTACACCAAAAATTGAATGCTACGGTTGATGGCGACGTATAAAAGACTGATGGAACAGAATTATCCAAGATGGATACTTTTATTCGATAAAAGAATCATGTGTTATCCGCAAAATCTATCTTCGTTACAGCACGTGTGGGCTGTCGTGATTATTTAACGGGTAATCTCGTCTGTTTCGGGAAACAACGTTACTTAACGAAGGCTAGTTTTCTACTATCCATCTATAAAGCCCATCAGAAGCTGCTCGAAGTACTTTTAGCAGACCTTATAAGTTAGTGAGAAGTTTCGCATTCACGCGAAGGGAACAACTCGCATCGGTCAAAAGAACTTAATTAAAAAAGAAACATCCAACAAGCTTGAGGAAAAACACTTAGTAAACTTTTGCAGCGTCCCGTAATAAGTAGAGCAATTGTATAGTTGGATAACCAATGCAATTGCATATTTGGTTTAACACCACATACGAGTCAGGAGATCAATTTTCTATCCGAATCAAGCTTCAAGGATACTATAGGTGAAATTTTATATTGCATATTTAAGGGGTTACTGCATAAAACTGCATAAATGAAGATTTACTGCATATATTGTATATTTCACCCAAAATATCAATATTTCAAATGTTATAGCACTTTTTTTTGCAATGAAATATACAGCATCTTGGGACGAAACAATGTATTTATGTTCAGTAGTATAGAATTTGGTAAGGAAAATGGTACTGCACACACACAAAAAAAAATTTAGGAATAAACCAAATGATCACATCACCGGCTGAGCAATTATAATTACGTAACACAGGAAATATGAAAATGAAAAAAAAAGCACATTGCAGAACAACCCGATTAATCATTGGATTCTTATAAATATGTGTAATCACGGGCACATTGACTAAACAAGCAATAAATTATATAAAGAATATGTTCTAAGGGCGCCTCAGTGTGCGAGCAATCATCGTGGGTTGACGAGCGACAACGAGCAGGGGGCGGAGCCCCCTATTCTATAAAAACAAAATTTCGTTTCTTTATAGAAATCTGTATACAATTCAATGGAACTCAATGCAATTATTTCGTAAGGTGTCGCTTATGATTCTAAAAAATGCGCCCAAGCTCCACATAAAATATTTTGGTTACATTCCAAGTAAAAAGAACCCCAAAAGGGCAACCCAAAATATCACGTCCGCCAAGTTGGGAAAATGGGCCCAATCAGAAAAGGATTCGATGGTAAAATGCAAACAATCAGTTTTGTAACCTGTACACACGGACATATCGTAATGGAGTCGTTTGTATTATTTACATTGCTCCACGAATGACACACTTCCAATGTAAACAAATTCCACGATTGGAACGAGCGGTTCATATCGCATGACCTCAAATATTTATCCAAGATAAGCTATTCGATAACTGAATGCCTGAATAGTGATCAGAGTCGTGCAAAAGAATTAAACCAAAACACATGTCACTTTTATGTTGCCTTCTTTCATCTGACAAGTTGAAAACAACTGCTCAATGCGATTTGTTTCAACAAATTGAAAGCATTTGAGATTTGCCAACATTTTTCCGTGAACCATCAACATATTTTAATTGCTTTGATTATCAATATGTATACTTTAATGTTAAATATAATTATATATTTTACCGGTGTTGTCATTTGCCCAGATAGTTAGTTATTAACATCGTACTGGAACAATACAACGGGCTTTTGGGTCCGGTAATCCAACCCAAAGGAAAAGAACCGAGAACAGCGCTACGTAATTTTGGTCAGATGTCGAGGTCAACACCTGACCTGGCACCTCACTCTTCAAACATCCACACCACGCCAAGGTGAGGACATTTGAGGCCACGGCAGATTTAATGTACACCAGACCCCGTATACACGAAGGTCTGTGGTTGGATCGCGTTTCGAACTCTCAACCATTCGAGTGCTGAACCGTTTCTATTCCAACCGGCACACCGCAACCTCGTCATTCGGGTAGTTGCAAACAATGCATCGCCTCATGGAAGAAAGAAGATAAACAAATGAATTTCGCTTTATTTCAAGATACTTAATACTATATTGATGAAATTGATAGGTAAAACATTTTACTCGCTATTCACAAACAAATATGTACACTTATATACAAACCAATACATTTTATGTGTAAAATATCGTATTCATTTATTCCAGACGATATTTATTTGAAAGTAAAAATTCAGATTGATATTTTATCAAAAGATATTTTTATAATTAAAAGTAAACAGATCTTATATAATTTGTCAAATTAAATTTTTTTTTAAATAAAATTCTTGCATTTTTATTTGCTTAAACGATTTTTATTAATATTTTTGTCTGAGAAGTTTCAGAATTAAATAGATATTTACCCTTTATTTAATGTTAATTTGCTGTGTGGCAACACGATATGATGTTCTACAAAAATGTTGTATGACAAAAGGAATTGAAAAATTTCTGGAACAAAAATAAAATATAGGAAATAACAAAGAAAAACTAGGCTGTAACATAAACTTCGAATGCACATGCGATACTAATAAATAAATTGTTGCAATTTAATTTCACAACAATTAATAATGTGGAAGAAAAATGTGAGCTTACCTGTTCTTCCATAGTCAACAAAATGTTTTTACGCAAAATTTTACAAAAGTAAAACAAAATAAATATATTATGTACACACTTTCCATTTTTTGGAACTATAAATAAAATAATGGGAAAATAATGAAGAAAAGCCAGCACCTCTGCTGCAACATAAATTTCAAAATGCACTACGAAATTAATAAATAAATTGTTACAATTTAATTTTGTAACAATTAATAACGTGGAAGAAAAATATGAGCTTTCCTGTTCTTCCATTGTCAACATAATGTTTTCACGCAGTATAACAAAAATATCACAAAATAAATACTACATATGTACACACTCTCCGTTTTAGGATGATGCGTAAGCGATCTGCACGTAAAGTTTCTCAATATTTACACCCTATCCCCAACGCTATGTATTCTTCAATGGTCGACGGACCGCTCGCCTCCGATTGGTCGCTTCTCGCACCCAAACAGCTGGGGGGTGGAGCGACAATGCCGTAGCCGTGGTGAGGGAGACGGGGACACCACAACAGTGAGTTGTCTGCGATCGTGAACGTCAAACCGGGCAGTCGCGTTTTCTCCTTTCCCGCATGGATACCAAAACCATCTGGAGAAAGTGTATTTACTACGGCATGCTGACTCACTAACGGCTCGGTTTTTTTTCCCCGTGCCGTTTTGTGTGCGTACGGGATTTTCCTGTTTTTTATATTCCTGGCTTTATACACCTCGGCTAGAATCTCCTACATTCCATCTACCGTCCGAATCATTCCCAAAAGAAAGAACATTCTCAAAACAGTTCTCAGGATAGCTCTTGGAAAATTAATATTTTACTAGAAAAAGTATTGGCCAATTTCTTATACAACAGTGTAGCATTTACAAATCGACTAGAGATATTGCGTCATCTTATCAAATCGATATTTACTTAAATATTTGGAAATCCAAATGTGCTTATATTCTATATACCGACAAGCAAAATCGAAAGCGATTTTGAGATTAAAAGTTCTCTTCTGTGCTAAAGTATATTGATATTTTTTATCGGTAGTTGGCTACAGTCGTATGTGTAATGCTTCTTAGATAGCCTAGCGATATGCGTGTTTTATAGAATCAATATTTATTTAAAAATTTTAAATTCGAATATTCTTATAATCTCTTGTCAACTTTAAGATTCGAATATTTTAATCTACTTGCCTACTGAAATATTTAAAATAACTCATTCGTCCTGTAGGATTATAATAGCATTTTCTTAATATTAGTGATATTGATCTGAGTGCATTGCGTGTAATGCTGTTTGTGAGTGTTGAGTTGTGAAATTCACTGAGTCGATCCATGCCAACAACAAAGTCGAATCAGGAACAATCCATCAATGGCATTTCGGACACAGCAACTATTCCATCGAATTCACCCCTGGAAAATCAAGCTCCTGTGGTGACAGCGAATGGCAACGGACTGTCGACTTGCAATGGAAGTAGACATGATTCAACAATTGCTACTCAAGGTTTCCCGATGAAACTCGGCTCAAACAATTCGGATGTACCGTCTGAACTCCTGGATGGCGCAGGATTCGCCAACGGATCTGCTTCGCCAGATCCTGGAGCCAAGACGCACTTTGACCGAAACATGTCATCTGGTTTAAACGATGAGTCTTCCAGAGAACTCGGTCATGCCTCCAACACCTCAAGTCCAGAACCTAGAGTCAGGTTTTCCGATGACATTCCTCCAGCTCAGGCTGGCTCAAATCCTGGTTGCAATGGTGCTACAAGTTGTGATTCCAAGCTGGACGACAATGGTGCTAAGGGTGTGAATCCTACGTTGTGGCTTGGGGACGATCAAATGTTGCTTCTGCCTGGCAATGGCAGGTCCGAAGAAACGGACTCAAACTCAGGCACGAGTGATACGAAATCATTTGAGGGATTGCTGTCTCCCAACGGGACCAGTATTCTGTGGGATGAGGATACCGATTGGATACTGTTGTTCGACAACATGATTCGTTATGCGGATCGTAAGCAGCAGCGGACGACGAGGTCTTGTGGATGCAGAGGTGAGTTACATTGCATTGTGTTTAATATTCTTGGTGTATGTTAATCCTCCTTGGTGGTTGTCTCGACGAGGTATCGATGCACAACTGACCAGAACTTGATGGACCAGATATCTCGTCATTGGAAGTAAACTGATCAGATCTTGGTCTCGTCATCGTAAAAAATTCGGCTGTATCTTGATGACGAAATATCTATTCATTAGCAAAATCTCTCAGATCTTGATGACGGAATATCTATTCATTAGCGAAATTGGTCAGATCTTGATGCTCGAAATATCTATTCATTAGCAAAATTGGTCAGATCTTGATGACGAAATATCTATTCATTAGCAAAATTTATCAGATCTTGATGGACGAGATATCTCGTCGAAGCCACTTGGAGGGTTAATAAATAACTGTAAGGTTGTCAATCTCAGATAATTTGATTTACAGTTAATGTTTTTTACTATTAAGTTGTTTTAGATCAGCGATTTTCAACCTCATTGCCGGAAGAATGGCACTGGATAATGAAACGGTTTAAATTGCTTGAAATTTATTTAATTTTCAATTTAATTTTGAACTTTGGATAATTGTGTTTACAACTTATTTCAAGCAACACGCGTATAAACATTTTTGAGTGTTAGCTTTTATTGCAAGGTTTAAATTGTCCTACAGACTTCTTAAAAACTATTCTTGGGAGTGAAAGAGGTGATTACTTCAATTTTTTTTTATAAATCAATCAAAGTTTTTCCTACATCTTGTCGAATTGGAAAAATTATATATATTTTTTGTCTGATCGGCTTTAAAAAATTCTTTAACTTTTTTTTTTTTACCCTGCCGGATAATTTTAGAAATTAGTTACAGGTGCCATGAGATGAGAAAGGTTGAAGATCGCTGGTCTGAATGGTTGAGTTTAATTGCTTCTGGGATTTTAAATTTAAACAGACTTTTTTATGAAACAAATTATTTTTTATCAATGCGCACTTTTATTTTTATTAACGGAAAAAAAAGTGTTCATCGGTTATTTTACAAAAAGTTCTAAATTTTTGCCTCGATTTTGATATGAGCTTAGCTTTAACTCTGGCAACGTCACAAGATTTCAGAGCAGTATAGTATTCATTTTCCTATCAGATAATGATTAAACTACTACATCTATTGTTTGAAAGAATCCTAGCAAAAATTATATTGGATAAGATGTCAAAAAAACTGATTGGAAGACATGCAAGGAAGACCGCATTTGCAGAACGAATATATGCGTATTATCCCCTCAAAGGGTTGAAAGTGTTATAAAGATTGTATTTATGTTGTCTACTGTATCAGTGTTTTTTTTAAACTAGATAATGTATTTTTTTGAGGTTTGAAAAAGTGCCATTTTTTTATCATTCCTTATCTGTCGTCAAGGGGAATAACTGGATAAGTCTAAAAAGTACTTTTCAGAAGCGAGTTTTTAAGATTTTCCCATTTCTTGTAAATTGTGTTTTTGTAACCCTCCAGTAGACGCACTTTTCTCATTTTTGTCACATTTCGTCTTATCAAGTTGATCACAGCTATATGGAATTGTTTATTGTGTGAATTCCTGTTCCGAGAGCATATATAAATTCCCACCGTCGTACTAAACTGTAATAATTTTGAAACCAATTTTAAGGTTTTTCAAAACTAACACACACAAAAAATGCTTCGAAACATCATATTTTTATTCTGTTGATAGTAATCGATGCCTACGAAATCTTTCTTGAGCTTTATCGTTGTATTTTTTATTTTCAAACGCATTCGATTCTTGGAATGAATTGTGACGACCGCGATATACGATTCCACTGAACTTCATTGTTTCAGGGTCAATTTATTTGAAGAAAAAGAGTATATAAGCCCATCTTTATTTCCTAGAGTATGTTGAAAACAAGTATTAGATTTTGCTTCGGACCAGCTGTATATTGTGTTGCTGCTGTTACTTCTATTATAGGATAACCACGTGGTACTTACTAGACACAAGAAGGCACGGCTTACGCACTATTCTGCGAAATTACCACGGTTTCTAAGTAATGGTAATTTTAGTTAACGTCGTACTAGAGCAACACAACGGGCTATTGACGACGGTCCGGATCAGTCCCTTAAGGGAAAGATCCGAGGATAACACCTCGTAATTTTGAACCACGGTCAGATGACGAAGCAACAGCTGGCACCCCACTCTCCAAACTTCCACGCCAACCCAACGTGAGGACTTTCGGCCACGACAGATTTAAGGTGCACCAGCCGCCTCTACACCATACGCTTACAAACATCCATGCCCGGAACCTTCCGATCTAGAGGCTAACACCTTAACCACTATACCGGTTGGTCGGCCACGGTTTCTAAGAGTCGAGATGTTTGGTTTCGATAGACTGAACCAATAAATTACTGAATTTTGTGATTTATATTGTGTTCCTTTCATCTCTTTATATGTAAGGAATTTATTGCATTATGCGATGAATAGTATACTCCGGTGCGGCGAATTGATATCTGAGTCACGTGGTTTTGAACGCGTCTATTCGTTAAATTAGGGGTGGGGTCAGGTGAAACGTAAACAATGCTTTCCCACAATTGCTGTTTTGGATTCGTTTCTGGCTCCGAGTGTGCCATCAGTGTTGATCTTCGCGTTGAAAACTGCTTGTGGCCAGCCTCTGTGTGATGCAATACCCTATTCCAAATTATTACCAGTTCTGGTCAGGGGTAGGTAGTTGAATTAACGTCGCACTGGAGCTGAATCTATCTCAATAGACTGGCGATTTCACCAATTTTATCACCACACCATAGAAATACGCATTCACACACCTACCCTGTGATTTGATAGTGTATCGTCAAGCGAGGCGATAAGATGCCAAATAAGCCAACCAAGTCAATTTTGCACAGATCAGTCACGTGACTACTAGTCAGGTAGGAGCAACACAACGGGCTATTAGCGACTGCCAGGGATCAAATCAGAAGGGAAAGATCCTAGGACAATACCACGTAGTTTTGAACCACTATCAAATACCGAGGTCTCGCTTGAGTTGGCACCCCACTTTCTAAACATCCATATCACGCCAGCGTGAGGATATTTGATATCAGGACAGATTTAAAGTGCACCAGCCCTCTTTGCACACAACGGTTTTTGTTTGGATTTGAACTCGCAATCGTAATTTGTTACTCTTCCAAGTGGGCTACCGCGGCACGACTAATAGTCACACATGGTGACCATGCGTTTTGAAACTCTTCACAACAGCAATGTTCAGTCTACTTATATTTCACGTCCATGACCAAACCCTGTTCTCTTACTTCACCCACCTTTGTAAGAGACAATCTCAACCGGTAGCGGCTTGGATCACGAACACAGTATCGAGGATCGGACGCCAGTTTCGTCAAGGCTCCTTTACGTCCTAAGTGATTTGCATCAAATGGTCCGAGGAAAAGAAACAACGGCGAAACTCACTGATTTGTTAGGTTGATTGAGCATCGGATTCTCAACATCCCTTGCCATCGATATTAATCTTCGCTACTGGCATTGTTTGAAAGAGTAGACTCGTTCAAAATCACGTGATCCAAATGACAACTCGCCAGAACTGGACCACAAGCAAGGAGCCTTTAATTGTTTCGATATATTATACAACAATTACAAAACAACTACAGGAAATGAGATGCCTTATTGCTATACCATGCAAAATTAGAAGCGACCAGAGATGATACAAATAACAAAAAACACACCACTTCTACAAAAATGCATCAACATTCGATGTCTAACGCTATTTGGAAAAGCAATTTTATGATTCAAAGACAGTAATTTCCAAATGGATTTTTAAAAAAACCTTTTCGAATCTATAATATTATAAAAGGAAGTGTCTCACTTATATGAGACATCTGCCGATGGTAATTTGAGTGAAAGGGAAAATGGATTTCTATGACGTCATCATTACTTATTCAGAAAGCGCATCATTCCATATTCAAGAGAAAGTCTCGTGCAAATGGTTTCTGTAGTCATTTACTCTGCTTTCAGACTTCCTGGCTCGATTGTGACTAACTACTGAATCGTGTTCACCGAAACGTGATATGCATGCTTTTGAACTTGCGCGCAGTTTTGTGACGCTTCCTGAAAGATGGTGTTTAGAGCAAGGATGCACAGGCAGCGGCCCACGTGTCTCACAAGATAGTCACACAAGATAGTTAATTTAGGTTAAAATTTTGATGCTAGATAATGGCATTAAAATGCCTCTTTGGGTCAGGATGTACCGTGAACAATCTTGTTCAGTCAGTAATATTATCGAATCGAAAAATCGGAACACCTTGAATATTGAACATTTAGAATCAACTTTTCACTGGCAATTTCAAAAATCGAACCAAAACAAAACAATTGATAAATCGATGCTTTGTCGCGCATAAAATTATATTATTTTTTCTTCTAAAATCTGTTTTTTGTGTAACAGTGTAAAATATAAATCTCTCAAAATTAAAAAAGTTACCGCCGTCGCCGCCGCAGGATTGAAAACTGTGTTATTTAGCTCGATTCTTAGACAGTTTCCCGAGAAAATACGGATCAGAAAAAAACGGAATTAACATGGTTTGTTCTTAGTCATATTCCGTGGACAATAGTTAAGAATTTTTTCTGCTACGGCTATTAGTTTAGGGTTTATTAAGTGTCAAAATTGAAAAAGTGAAATTTCTTCCCCAAGTGAGCAAAACACATACAAATTTTCAGTTTTCAGCCGTGAGTTTTTTTTAAAGAGTACCTCTCAACGTAAATCTTTGCAGCTCGTGTAGTTTTTTCAGAAATTTCAATTTGGTTCTTGATAATATTTTTTTTTTTTGAAATTCGGGAAAAATCGGGACATTTTCGTTACTTTTTTTTAAAACTGTCGTACTGGAGGTAACACAACGGGCCGTTGGTGACGGTTTGGTATCAACTCAAAGGAAAAAATCAGTGGACATCTCGAAATTGTGAACTACGATCAGATGAGGTCACATGTGAGTTAGACCCCACCCTTAAAACTTCCACTTTACGCCATTGTGTGTGCATTTGAGGCCATAACAGATGAAACGTGCACCGACCCCCACTCATATGGCTTTACATGCCACGCATATGATCTGTCGTTGCCTCAAAAGTCCTCACGTTCACTGGCATGCAAGTTTGGAGAGTGGGGTGCTAGTCCTAGTGCTAACCTCGTCATCTGACCACGGTTCAAAATCACCAGAAGGTATAAAAATACTATGAATTTTGACAAAATTTGCTTTAAACAGAAATTTCTTCGTTCAGAAAAAATTTAATCAGGAAAACAGAACTAGGCAATAAGTAAATAACTGAATCCTGCATCTTTGTTAGGATTGACTTTCGAACTCGCAATCCTCTGGTTGTTAATCCGCACCTGTTCCAAGTGGGCTACCGTGTCATCAGGGCTAAAAAGGACTGTTTGCTATTATTTTACAGAATTTATGCTAATTCTTATACTATGCTAATTTATGCTATTACACAAGCTGTAGGCAACCCTTGCACTGACTTACCGCATCTGCGCACAATACAGTGATTTCTGTCTCGTGCATATCTTTCGTTGTTTTGTAGTAATTGGTAATTTGGTAATTTTTAGTTAACGTCGTACTAGAGCAACACAACGGGCTATTGACGACGGTCCGGGATCAGTCCCTTGAGGGAAAGATCCGAGGACAACACCTCGTAATTTTGAACCACGGTCAGATGACGAAGCAACACCTGAGCTGGCACCCCACTCTCCAAACTTCCACGCCAACCCAACGTGAGGACTTTCGGCCACGACAGATTTAAGGTGCACCAGCCGCCTCTACACCATACGCTTACAAACATCCATGCCCGTACCCGGATTCGAACCAGGAACCTTCCGATCTAGAGGCTAACACCTTAACCACTATACCGGTTGGTCGGCACGTTGTTTTGTAGCGACTGTGTGCATTGATTGAAGAAATTTTACCTCTTAAATTATTGTCATTATGTCTGACTCAAAACTGGATGGCTGAAAATCCTTAACTGAGGTATTTGCAAACAAAAGAAATTGAAATTACAAATTTTCGACGAAGGAAGTTTGACTATCCATTAAGTTATTTTGCGTTAATGCTGAAACAAAAATATTTATAGCATTGTTTAAGTCCTTTGTAAAATTTAAAAAATATGAAAACGGTCGACTAATTACTCGAAACATTTTCGGAAATTGTAGAATCCATAAAAAAAATTTTCCCCGAATTTTTTAATAATTCGAATATTTATGGTGGTCTCTTCAAATTAGAATCGTTCAAGTTTGTCTAGATGATGCTTACCTTGGATCACATACAATGATTTCTTTTTAAATATTTTCCAAATGCTATTGGAATTGTTTATTGTAGAGTCCGGCATAGCCAGTCTATGGAATTTACATGTCGGCCATTATTATCTTCGTTCGGGAATTCGTATGCCGCTTTTAAAACGCATCGTCGCCGTGCTAATACGTGAAATCTGCATCCTCCCTATTATGCTTTTTCTTGTACACAAATCCACCCTTTCAACCTTGCATCGTCATTACCGCACAAAGAAAACGAAAGTAGGAAATAAATAAAAATGGTTTCGCTTGGAATATAGGTTGCGTGCCATGTGACCTTGAAAGTAAAAAAAATTCCAAGAATCCATTGGTTGTCAAAATAAATTTCCACCACTTTCATGTCCTTATTTTTTGTTTTTAAAACCTTACCTTTTGAATATTCCGTGTAAAAAATGGCAAAAAAGCATGCCGCGAATGGAAAGTGGACCGAAAAGGTTTCTCCTTTTTTTTAAAAGTCGTTATTTGTATTTTTACGACGGGCGCTGCTCCTAGAAAGCGAGTTGTGGAATTTACAACACCTTCAGCAATTTGAATTGCAGATTTGGCAGTATATTGAAGGCTGTCTTCTGTTAAGTGCCCCTGACATTTTGTGGTTCGATTTGGATTATGAAGAAATGTAAATACTTTGTGTTTGAGCGAATTATATTTTCATGGTAATTACGCCTTGTGTGGTGTGTTTGTCTTAGGACAAACTACAAGTCGCGTGCCTTAATGAGTGATTTTTACGCATTCATTACTGAGAATGTTTTTTGTTACAGCCTGTTAATTGTTTGCTATTGTTTCAAAATGTAATGTTTAGAATCGAGGCTAAATTACCGTGTCTGTATGAGAGGAAATTTCAGAGCAAACAAATCAGACGGTCTGCGAAGATTTTAGGTCTGCTGTTCTAATGCACTTCGGGGTTACGAAAAAGTAGTTAATCACTCCGGGGTAGTTAATCAGTTTTGGAAACATTTTGCGTTTAATCTAAAAAAATTCGTGTTGACCAATCAATAACTATCAATATCAATTCAGAATATTTTTGTCGAAGTGCTGAAATTGGTGTTCGAGAAACAATCTTATGTCAAATTATGAATGCGTTCAGGAAACACGTATTATTCTAGAAATACTGCCGCCACTTATATATTCCTTGAAGAAAATGACTCTTATTGAATTCTGATTCAACGCTTTCGCATATGAATGGTAGAAATTTACATAAGTCTCGAAGAAATAATACTCGCCCTAAAGAAAATCTTGCAAATGTTGAGAGAAGTAATTAAAAGTAATTTCCTATGACTCTAAAACATTAAAGGAATTTGCGGTAAGACTGAAAGGAGTTATTACACATGAACACGCTTTCATAGCTTCTACTTGACTCTGGCTGTGGTCCAACATTTTTTGTACTGAGATTTAAATATCTATTTATTTCGTTTCTAAGTTTTTAATAACTTTAATGGAGGATAACTTTATATTAAGTTACAGGAGCAACGTCTCGCCGTTTTCACTTACCTTAAAAGAAAAACAACAATCAGGTGCGTTATTTAATAACGTTCTAATAATCTAATGTTTGAGGAAACGATTTTCCTCCGTAGTGTACTTTTTTATTCTGCTTCAAATGTTCTTTTTATATGTAATTAAATCAATACAAAGGGTTCAAAAGAACTGCCCCCGTAACGAGACGCAGGTGGTTCTTTCTCTTGGCAGACTGAGAGGTGTGTTTTAGGTTTTGTGATGGAAAATTAAATGAAGTGTTGACAGTCTTGTATGTTTTTCTTTCGGTGAAGTAACTCCAATTGTTTAAATGTTTCAATCTTACAATACAGTTTGTTTTGAGATTTTTAATTTTTTTCCTTGATTCTTTCTTTATGCCAGGAATGACGCGTACTTGGTAAGACCAAGGAGCATATAGATGCACTGTTATTTATGACAGGCCCGCCCAAAAAAACATGAAAGTTATCCATCATGCATTATTTATATTTATGTATTATTTATATTTTATGTTACAAAAGGAAACGATAATGAAAAGTAAATGAAGAATTTAAATCGATGCGGGAGATCTTATTGGTTTAACAATTGTTTTAGTATTTGGTTCAATTTTGTAGTAAAGCACAAAATTGATTCTAAAGTTTCATTACTCAAGCAGCTCCTGTTCGTTTTGTTAATATTCATGACTGAAAAAGTTCGTACACATAATATATGTTGACCCAAAGAGTCTTGCGCATTTCAATGCACTATCTAGCAACTAGTTTTAACCTAAATTATTATCAATCGTGTAACTTTGTTAAAGTTAAAGTAACACATGGTGAGGCGGGTCGCTCGCAAATCAACAGAGGGCCGAGGTCTGGGCATTCCTCTCCCATTTATGGCTGGAATTCTATTTTTAGCGGACGAACATTTTTATATGATAACTTTTTATCTACTAATGCTAGTCATAAAAGCATATCTCAAAGTTGAGCCTTTTGGCTGCTGATGATTGTGGCTTGCTGCGTACTATCTGTCTATCACGTGAACTGCTCCAGACAGAAAGTCTGCACCATTCACCATAGGACCGAGACTTGCCCATTTTCTATAGAGCAGGTATGTAGACTTGTTAAGACTAGACCTCATAGGTTCGCCGTAAATTGTAGGAGGGCTGCATAAAAACGTGAAAGTTATCTAAAACAATGCATGATAAAAATAAATTAAATAAATATTTTTGATAAAGAAAGATAATAAAAGTAAGTAAAGAATTTAACTTGATGTGCGTCATTGCATTGGTTTAACTATTGTTTCGATATTTGGTTCGATTTTTGTAGTCGACAAGCGCAAATTGGTTCTAAACTTTTATTGGTCAAGCAGTTCCCATTAATCGAGTTGTGACTGAAAAAGTTTGTTCACAAATGTAATATACAGTGACCAAAGGAGGCTTGCGAATTTTAATGCATTGTCTAGCAACGATTTTACAATTATTTTCACCGACACAACGATTTAGAAGTTTAGATTGTTTTGCATGTCGTTGAGTTCAAACTGGTACTGATTGAGGTGCATGCAAAATAGCAAAATGATTGGTTAAATAAGCGGTTGCTGCAGCGGTTTTACGTTTTGAAAATCAGGAAAACGATCCTTCAAATAACATGTTGAGGCGGGCCGCATGCGGTCCTCGGGTCACGGTCTGTAAATCCCTGCAAAAGACGATTCTTGAGACATCCGGTTTCATCTTTCATCTATTCGAGCTCTTAGCACCAATTCGCTCTACAGACTTTGTGAAATATCACCTATAGTCACCAATCGCCAAATTCGCCAAAATATCATCAGATTCATCCCCACTCAAAAAAAAAAAAAAAATACCACAATGTAATGAGCAGCTAAATTGCTACTAAAATAGGGCTTAACCCTAAGACTACGGCCGGTACAGCAGTTGTACCATGATCACGCCACGAAATAATTTAGACATCGGCCAGTACATCAGTTGTACCTGGAAAGTTATAAGAATAACGCCAAGAAAGAATTTGGATTACGGTCGTTTCAGCAGTTGTACCTTGAAAGTTATAAGAATTGCGCCAAGAAAGAATTTAGACTTTAGACCAGGGATTCCCAACCTGTGGTACGCAAGGATACGAGCGACCCAAATATTCTACGAAGTTTGTTCGATTTTTTAGTATGTACAACCACACGTTATGCTATTTCTTATGCTATTTGTTACTAGTTACTTGTGTAAGAGTGGTTTTTCTGAACCTTTGTATATAAAAAATAAATATAGAAACATAGTAAGTGTTGAAGACGACTTAATAATGAAGTTAAGTTCCATTGCTCCTGATAGTGATATTTCAATGAAAAACAAACAAGTTTCGCGCTAAAAATTGATTTTTGATTATGTTGATATTTGTTTGCTTAGTTTGTACTAATTATTTAAAATTATCTGCTTTTAGATCTGTGAGTAAAAAATTAAACTGTAATTTTCAACAATCGTTTTATTTTTTCCTTTATTAAAACATCATTATTACGAAATACAAGTGCATTAATTATAAAATATGAAGCTTTCTTAATATTTTAATTAAAATAAAACAAGCCATTGGGCACTTTTCTGACATTATATATCTGTTTCTAAAAAAATATAAAACTAGTGGTACGCCAAAACCTTCTAAGAATTTCAAGTGGTACGCAGTTACTAAAAGGTTGGGAACCCCTGATTTAGACGACTGTCGTTTCAGCAGTTGTACCTTGAAAGTTATAAGAATTGCGCCAAGAAAGAAACGCTCTAGTTGTAAGCCGTAGTCAAAAGGTTAAAATTAGACCTTTTGCGACTGTTTTAAAAAAAAATTTACGTTAATATTAAACAAATGCGTTGGGTAATTGGTAATTTTTAGTTAACGTCGTACTAGAGCAACACAACGGGCTATTGACGACGGTCCGGGATCAGTCCCTTAAGGGAAAGATCCGAGGACAACACCTCGTAATTTTGAACCACGGTCAGATGACGAAGCAACACCTGAGCTGGCATCCCACTCTCCAAACTTCCACGCCAACCCAACGTGACAAATGCGTTGGGTAATGGTAATGGTAATTTTTAATTAACGTCGTACTAGAGCAACACAACGGGCTATTGACGACGACAAATGCGTTGGGTGTTTGGCTCTGTTTTCAAGGAAATGTGTCGAATCAAAATTCCCTCAAGACCTGACTTCTCCGATTGTGTCCCTCCGACTTTCTGCTTCACATCATCACTTTCCGCGTTGCAAGTTTCGAGTCCGTGCCCTTTCCGCAGCACATCCTGCGGCGTGACAGATTTACGGGACACAGATGATGAACTGTGACACAGTCTGTCATGCCGACTGCAAGAATGAATGGGCGTCCTTGTCTTCTTCCAAGCTCTCCTGAAGCATTATTTCCGATGAATACATTACTTTCCCAACACGTGCACGCTAGGTCCCGAAGTGCGAAAACGCCTTCAAGCAATGGAGAAGGGGACAGGGTGCGAATATTCGGATTTCGTGGAACAATGTCGTTCTCTGTTTGTATGCAATCGCACGCATGGAAGTGTCTAGTTCCGTGTTTTCGCGATGAATACAGAAATTTGGCTTTGGAGTGAGATTTTCGTCGTTTGTAAAGTGCTGTGTAACTATCATTTCCTGCAGTGCCCCTTAATTCTTAAACCATCTTGGTGGTTGGTTCTCTCAGAGAGGCGTCTTGCTATTAGCAAACCTGACCATATCTTGAAGGACGATTTTTCTCGTCGATAGAAGAAAAGTGACGAGATGGAAGAAAAATGACATCGATGGAAGAAAAACGACAGATCTTAATTGACGAGATATCTCGTCGATGGAAGAAATCTGACCTGTTCTTGATGGACTGAAGAAAAATCACCAGATCCTGATGGACGAGATATCTCGTCGATAGAAGAAAAATGACCAGATCTTGATGGACGAGATGTCTCGTCGCAAGAAGAAAACTGACCAGATCCTGATGAATGATATCTCGTCTATGAAAGAAAACTAATCAGATTATGTTGGTAATGGTAATGGTAATTTTTAGTTAACGTCGTACTAGAGCAACACAACGGGCTATTGACGACGGTCCGGGATCAGTCCCTTAAGGGAAAGATCCGAGAACAACACCTCGTAATTTTGAACCACGGTCAGATGACGAAGCAACACCTGAGCTGGCACCCCACTCTCCAAACTTCCACGCCAACTCAACGTGAGGACTTTCGGCCACGACAGATTTAAGGTGCACCAGCCGCCTCTACACCATTCGCTTACAAACATCTATGCCCGGACCCGGATTCGAACCAGGAACCTTCCGATCTAGAGGCTAACACCTTAAACAGATTATGTTGGATGAGATATCTTGTCTATGGAAGAAAACTGATTAGATTCTGATGAACGAGATATCTCGTTGATCGAAGAAAAATGAATAGACCCTGATGGACGAGATATCTCGCCGATAGAAGAAATCTGACCAAATTTTGATGTCATCATACAAAAATCGGCAATATCGAGTCGGTTGGTTTTAGGTCTTATTTGACCCACTTGCACCAAACGCAAGAAAACAACGAGGGAGGGATAAAGGTTTAAGCAGAATGATATCAGTAAGGGGGAAAGTGGTTGAATTTACGTCTCACTAGAGCAACAGAACGGGCTATTTGCGAAGGTTCGGAATCGGTCCCGAAGAGGAAGATCCGAGGACAATAACTCGTAATTTTAAACCACTGTCAGATCACGAGGTCCCACCTGGGCTAGCACCCCACTTTAAAAACTTCCACACCACGACAACGTGAGGACGTTTGAGGCCACGACATATTGAACGTGTACCAGACCCCCCATATGCACGACGGTCTTGGGTTGGATCGAGTTTCAACTCGTAACCCTCCGGCTGCTAATACGCTGCTCGTTCAACCGGGCTAACGTGGCTCTGTCAACACAGGAATAGTAAAGATCGTTAACTGCGCCTGTTATTTCAGGTTGCCATAGCAACCGCCGGAGTGGTGTTTTTTTTTTTCTGTTTCGGACTGTTCATGATCGTGGAAAAACTCTTTTAACCTTGTCGCCTGGAGGTATTCTTTGCCCATGAAATACCGAAGGTCTAGGTTATGCGGATTTCCATTTAGGGAGAATTTTGGAGTTACATTCTCTACTCGCTCGCTTGCTTGAAGTGATATCAGTAGCTCTGTTCGAAGAGTGGTGGATTAGCAACCGGAGGGTTTCGTGTTTGATACTAGGTCCAAGCATAGACCGTTATGTACGTGGGGTGGTGGTGCACGTTAAATCTGCCGTTGCCTCAAAAGTCCTCACTTTCACTGGTATGCAAGTTTAGAGAGTAGGGTGCCAGTCCTAGTGCTAACCTCGTCATCTGACCGTAGTTCAAAATGACCAGAAATAATAAAATTACCATGAATTTTGACAAAAAATTGCTTTAAACAGAAATTTCTTCATTCAGAAAAAAATTTAATCTGGAAAACAGAACTAGGCAATAAGTAAATAACTGAATCCTGCATCATATTATTGCAAACAAAAATTGGTGATAGTAAAAAAGAGCTAATAGTTGTGATATGGTCAAATCAGTTCAAAATACTCCAAAAGGGGTCGTCGTAGTTCAGTGGGTATGTCCACTGCGCTAGCAACGTTCAAGTTGTAGGCGGCGTAGATTCGATTTTTGTCATGTGCATTCCTCCCTAGGTGTATTTATCTCTTAGTCAGTAAAACTATCATTTTGTGTATATTGCTTTATACTGTTTGTCTTGTGTCTGGCGCAAGCATGGCCATATATGGCCAATTGTGCCATAAAACCTCAAAACCAACCAACATAGTTATAACTCACCTCTCATCTTCGAATCTCAGCACGTGCAAACGGGAGGAAAAGGTGGGGAAAGGTCACAAATTAATTATCGATCATGAAACCTATGCATTATGCAAATCCAACGTGTTATTTACTCTGTGGTAAATACTATGCCGAAATTCGGTTAATTTATACTGCTTCAAATTGACAGGCAGCATGATAAACTGCGAATATTTTCTATAAACCTGAGACCGGACATTTACCAGGCGGGTCTAAGGAGTCAGTCTATCACAGTATCTCGGATCTATAAAAGCCTATATGACGCATCGACCTTCTAATGCACTTGGGAGCGTGACCACTTGAGTGCTGTCTCGACCCACGGGTGCGTCGTAAATTTTGACTGCATTGAATAATCAAGCTATCTACCCCTTCCACCTATATTTTGATTTTTTTTTCATTTGCGCTCTCTATTTTTCTGATTAGTTTTCCCTTTTTACCATGAGATAGCTGCTTTGCAGCGGGTGCTCGGAAAGTGATATGTCCAGTCTAGGTCAGTCAACCTTCTAATGAAATAGACGTTCACGTGGGCTCAGTCGCTGTCGTAAGAATCTCAGTAATTAGTAATTTTTGGTAATTTTTAATTAACGTTGTACTAGAGCAACAAAGCGGGCTATTGACGACGGTCTGGGATCAATCCCCTAAGGGAAAGATCCTAGGATAACACCTCGTAATTTTGAACCACGGTCAGATGGCGAGGTCAACGCCTGAGCTTGCTCCCCACTCTACAAACTTCCACACCAACCCAACGTGATGACTTTCGGCCACGACATATTTAAGGTGCACCAGCCGCCTCTACACCATATGCTTACAAACATCCATGCACTGCCCGGTTTGAACCAGGAACCTTCCAATCTAGAGGCTAAAAACTTAACCACCAGACCGTTTTTATCATGAGATGAGCTGCTTTGCAGAGGGTGCTCGGGAAGTGAAGTGTTTAGTCCATTCGGTCGACCTACTAATGAAAAAGACGTCCATGTAGGCGTAGTCGCTGTCGTAAGAATCTCAGACGTGCTGGTCACATGGTCTTGGGAATCGATAAAGGTCGATTGGGTATTTAAAAGCTCAAATTTGTGATTTTAATCATGCTTGATAATCCCATTAACCATTCGCTAACTAATCCCTCATGATTCATACTTTTTCCCAATAACCTGGGTCGACCACCAGGTCTGGTGGTTAAGGTGTTAGCCTCTAGATCGAAAGGTTCCTGGATCGAATTGGTCAGTGCATGGATGTTTGTAACCGTATGGTGTAGAGGCGGCTGGTGCTTCTTAAATCTGTCTTGGCCGAAAGTCCTCACGATGGGCGAGTGTGGAAGTTTGGAGTGTGGGGTGTCAGCTCAGGTGTTGCCTCGTCATCTGACCGTGGTTCAAAATGACATGGTGTTGTCCTGGAATCTTTCCCTTGAGGGATTGATCCCGGACCGTCGTCTATAGCCCGTTGTGTTGCTCAAGTACGACGTTACTTAAAAATTTCCAAAAATTACCAAATTACCCAACACCCGATTCGCGGTAACCCGGTTGGAAGAAGCCACCAGTGGGTTGCGAGTTCGAATCCAACCAAACACCGTCGGTTACAACGGGGGCTGGTGGACGTAAAGTCTGTCTTGGCCTCAAATGTCTCCACGTGGGCGTGGTATGGAAGTTTGAAGAGTTGGGGCCAGCTCAGCCCTTATCTGACTTAGGTTCAGAATGACGTGGTGTTGTCCTCGTATCTTTCCCATAGGGGATTCATCCGGGACCGTCGTCAATAGCCGTTGTGTTGCTCTAGTACGACGTTAATTAAAATTACCTTACCTTCTATTTCATAAACGGTCGATGTTACAACGATGTCGAAGTCAATCACTAATTCTGTGTGTATTTTGTGCAACGAATTATGATTAAAGTACCTGAATCTACTTTAGACAATTTCTAGGGATTCAGATCGACTAGGATTCACTTAGTGGTTAAGAGACCCTTACAAGTACTTACATTTTTAACGCACCAACTCGAATTTTCCAACCACGTGTTGTGTGCTTATGATAACCAGTGCTAAGGCAGAAATCAGCTTTTAAGCTGAGCTGCTTCCAGGTGGTAGGTAGTTAATTTACGTTGCAGTAAAGCAGCACAGCGGGTTATCGGCGACGGTCTGGGACCAATCCGTAATGGAAAGGTCAAGGACAATGCCTCGTCGTTTTGAACCACGCTCATAAGAAGTGCTGGCACCCTACTCTCAAACCTCCACTCCACTCGAACGTGAGGACATTTGAGGCTACGACAGATTTAACATGGTGTGTTTGGACTGAGTTTCGAACTCGTAAAACAACCGGTTCTCTTCCAATTTGGGCTGCCGCTGCTCTGAGCCGGAGAAGGCCATGCATCAAGGAACTCCCATTTGCAAAACCCAAATATGCTTGTCCTTAATTATTTCGAGTTGGGACTGGTGTTTCATCGCCCATATGACCAAGCCAACCTAACTCATCAAGACCATGCGCCAAAAAATCCTACCAACTTTAAAACCTAATGGGAAAATAACCGGATATTTGCTGCCGTCCCCTTGCACTTCCTGAAGTGATCTACTTGCAGAAGTATTCGTCTAAAATAATTGCTCACATCTTTTACTTTTGCGGAGACCTAAGGAATACGCTTGGCTTCCAGGAAAATAAAATAAGTACAATTAAATTAAATTAAATTAAATAATAATTAAGTTAAATAAAAATAAATAAGTAAATTTTAAAATAAAATAAATACAAAGTAAATTAAAATAAATACAAAGTAAATTAAAATAAATAAAAATTAAATTAAAATAAATATACATTAAATTTTAATAAATAAAAATAGAATTTTAAAAAATGTATAAAAAATTATACATTCCACGTTTTTTTTTTAAATTTAATTTCATTGCATTGACACTGCGCACTTGTTTTAATCATTTTTCTATCTATACCCCTTCCTTCCACCCTGTAAACGCTACTCCAAAACACCAATTAGTTGGTAAATATAGGGTATCTCTAAGGGGCTCCGCCATTGAAATTGGTTCTAAAAAAAGAGGCCTCCTCAAGTCCAAAAGGTTGGGAACCTCTGGTCTAGAAAAACAACAGAGCTCGATTGTGGATTTGAAGCTGTGAATAAGACCAACTCTTTTTCCGCATTCCTCGCAAGAGAGCACAATAAACACGAATAATACGTTCCCGAGATGTTGTTTTGCACGGCACCAAGTAAAATAAAAGGTGATAAGCGAGTTTTAAATATAACTTCTCGGGTAAAACTTGTTTTAAGCTGTAGTTAGCCGATGGGAAGACCCTAATTCCACTTCCGAAGTCCTAGCCTTGCCCTTAGTGAGGATTTCTTAAACACAGAGCAACGAATTAGTAACCTCAGGGTCGCGAGTTCGAAACTAGGTCCACCCAAAGACCGTCTTGTGCACGGGGGTTGGTACACGTTATATCTGTCTTGACCTGAAATGTCATGTTGGTGTGGAGTTTGGACAGTGGTTAGCTTAGGTATTGTCGTCATCTGAGCGTGGTTCAAAATTATGAGACGCTGTCCATGAATCTCTTCCTTAGATATTGATCCCGGATCGTCGCTAATACCCGTTGTGTTGCTCTAGCGCGAAGTTAACTAAAATACCTACTTACCTCGAGCACTTAGAATGAATTAAGTTGTGTTAGTTACGAGGAATTAAGTTAGTTATGAGACACTCTCATTTAACAATCTTTTTTCATTGTTTTATACTTTAGTCTTCTTGGTGGTTGTGTCAATGAGGTAACTCGTCACGGACCAAATTGTCCAGATCTTGATGGACGAGATATCTCGTCATTTGAAAACTGCTCAGAGCTTGATCTCGTCATCATAAAAAAAATCGGCATCGTTTTGATGACGAGATATCTCGTCATTAGCAAAATCGATCAGATCATGATGAACGAGATATCTCGTCAAAGCCACTTGGAGGGTTAAATATATTATTCTTTGTTGCAAATGCCTGGGACTAATCAATGTTTTTACTATTACTGTTTAAGTCGAAACTCAAGAATAAAGGCCGACCAACAGGTATAGTGGTTAAGGTGTTAGCCTCTAGAGCGGAAGGTTCCTGGTTTGAATCCGGGTCCGGGCATGAATGTTTGTAAACGTATGGTGTAGAGGCGGCTGGTGCACCTTAAATCTGTCGTGGCCGAAAGTCCTCACGTTGGGTTGGCGTGGAAGTTTGGAGAGTGGGGTGCCAGCTCAGGTGTTGCTTCGTCATCTGACCGTGGTTCAAAATTACGAGGTGTTGTCCTCGAATCTTTCCCTTAAGGGACTGATTCCGGACCGTCGTCAATAGCCCGTTGTGTTGCTCTAGTACGACGTTAACTAAAATTACCATTACCATTACTCAAGAATAAAGTTAGTTTATTTTGCTTGAGGATCTGTTACTGCAGCAACGTGTATAACAATTACCAAACGAATCTCCAAAAATTGACTTTCATTTGACCTGTCGACGTTTTACCCCCGTCTGTACAATTATATAAAATTGATTGATGACTGGTTGAATTATAAAAATACCACTTGACTCTGTTAAATCTGAAAATAACGTGGATTGCAGTGCTGTAGATGAGTGGTTAGTGCTTTCACCCTTGCTCAACAGGTTCTAGGTTCGAATCCCGGTCTAGGAATGAATATTCGTAATAGTTCGGAATCCGTTAAAGCCCTCCAAGCGGTTTTGACGAGATATCTTGCCTATCAGGATCTGACTAATTTTTCTGATGACGAGCTATCCTTCTATTTTCATTAACGTTGTATTGGAGCAAAACAACAGTCTATTGACGACAATCCGGGATCAATCCAGCCGACCAACCGGTATAGTGGTTAAGGTGTTAGCCTCTAGATCGGAAGGTCCCTGGTTCGAATCCGGGTCCGGGCATGGCAGTTTGTAAGCGTATGGTGTAGAGGCGGCTGGTGCACCTTAAATCTGTCGTGGCCGAAAGTCCTCACGTTGGGTTGGCGTGGAAGTTTGGAGAGTGGGGTGCCAGCTCAGGTGTTGCTTCGTCATCTGACCGTGGATCATAATTACGAGGTGTTGTCCTCGGATCTATCCCTTAAGGCAGTGCTCCCCAACCTTTTTATCGCTGCGGACCGGATCAACGTTTGATCATTTTAACGCGGCCCGCTGAGTTGGGAGGGGGACGTTGATTGTTTATATTTTAGATTGTTTTGATTTAATAATTTTAATTTAATTGTATATATAAACATGCCTTCAAAATAAAATACAGTTACACCAAAAAATGAATATAAAGTGTTTTAACATTTTAACTCACTAGAACGCTAAATCAATGAGAACCCTGAGTTTGTTTCTTTGCAACTACACGGTTTCATCTGGGGGTAATAGGAGACAATGACACCCGAAGTGTGTTGCTCGTGGTTTTAGTTCGTGTGTTTAGTTCGTGGGTCTTTTGTGGTTGGGAAGTAGCGCTCGAACTCTTTTAAAAGCAAAGACACGTGATCGTGCACCAACTAGAAGAATGAATGTTTAGGCTCAGTCTTGCCTAAAATCCCTGCTAATGTCTGAAACATGTACAAAATGCCTCTGTTCACGCGCCGTCCCCACATTTTCAGTCTGGCTTTAAATGCAGCTTCTTTTTCTGCCAACTTGAAAACAGCTGTCACATTTGTCAAAATTGGAAAATAGAGACATACCGAATTCAGAATTCAGAAATCATAATTGAAGCTCTAGTAACAGAACAAATTTCAAGTTCTGATTTACCGCCTCCTAATTTGAGTGAACATTTCATAGATAAGAATCGCACAAACCCGAGAGAAATACACCACAGTAAATAAAATGGAAATAATTTAATGTTCCTTGGGCGGCCCGGTGCCATTTGATCCACGGACCGGTACAGGTCCGCGGCCCGGGGGTTGGGGACCACTGCCTTAAGGGACTGATCCCGGACCGTCGTCAATAGCCCGTTGTGTTGCTCTAGTACGACGTTAACTTAAATTACCAAATTACCTTAATATTAAATTTTACACTAATTTTTTAATTTTCAATGGCAAAACCCAAGTTTTTCGGCAAATTTCGAATCGGTATCAAAATTTTACTTCAGTTTCAATGCTTCAAATACTTTGATTTGTCCGTTTTTAGGTTATGAATACTTAAATTTTCGAGCAGTTTTTCTTTACTTAAAAAACACAACGAAAAATAAATACTAATTTTCAAAATGTTTTGTCAAAAGAGGGTCATGCCTAAAAATAGAAACTACACATCCCCTGTAAGATAAAATTTATTTTATTCTATCTCACTGAAATAATCTCACTGAAATTAAAATATTTTCCCTTTCCCCGTGATTTGAGGGAAATTCCTCCACAAATTCTCTTTTTTTTTCATGGAAAAAAAATCTGTATATGCAAAATTTTGAATGCAAAATGCCTTAAAACAAATACTAAATCCGAAATAACGCCATTCTGTGTATACATTTCGTTAAATGTCCTAAAAAAACCCTAAACGAGCAGTTTTTTTTATAAAGCACCAGAGCAATGTAAAATCACCAAAATTCGACAAAATGGAATGTTTAAAAATATTGGAGCTTAAATTGATTAATTTGTAGTTTCTATTTATTATTTCTATTCGCCTCATGAGTGTGGTGATATTGTTTTAGTTTTGGATTCATTAAATGGAAGATTCTAGAATAGAGTAATTTATTACACAAGATTAGATTCTGCTCGTTTGAGCTTGCATTCTGAACGCCCTCTCTGGCAAGCCTATGAAAGGGTCTTAATTGTTATTGAGTTTTCTGCATAACTCAATCCAGCTACTCTTCATTCTGCCTCCCCTGAAACACGCCATTTAAAATCAAGGTAAAATTCCGATACGTTTTGGATTCGCGCCAGAGAAAAGTAATCATTAGACAAACGACTTATTGACCCGACGTCAAAATCGCTTTATTACTTCCTCGTACCTCATCCTAGAATTAATTTATTCCATCGAATCGTTGCAAAAATTATTCGAATTTTTATTCTCTCATTTAAAATCTTTCGAATGGAAATTATATATATATATATATACAACGCTCTAAGGAAAAAAAACCTCGTATACACTAAGAAATATCGATTCACGTGTACTGAGCCATTTAGAAGCGTCAAACTTGGAGAGAGAGTATCGTTTGGGAGAATTTTGTGTTTCTGTTCAATTTCACTTTCAAACGGCGACTCCTCTGCTCAGTGTGGCTCAGTCTGTCAAAAGTAAATTTACCTGAATTCGCTTATGTCAATATCTTGATTCCACTCTCAAATGTTAAATAAAACATACCTCCTCACTGTTCTGTACCATTTTGGAACATCGAATTGAGTACCCAATTAGGGAAAGAATATTGACTTTTATTTTTATTCTTCGCTTTTGAACGGTATTTCTCTCCCAGGCTGTCAAAAGTAAATTTTCCTTTATTCAGCCATTATCAAGTCAGAATTTTTGTACTACTGAATCTTTGCACGAAATTAAGTTTACTCTTTCAAAATCTTTGGAACGAAAATTGCAGGCTCAAAGTAAAAAAAAAACTGTTTTGAGATATTTTGAAACTGCGAACTTGAAAAAGAGTCGTTTTGGAAAGAATTTTGATTTTGATTTTAATTCTCTTTTGGCTTTCAAACGGTTTTTCGTTATGACTATCATAAGTAAATTTATCCGAATTCAGTCATTATTTTGTCATAGTTTTCATTCCACCACATTCTGCAAAATGTATCCGAATTTGATTCTCGTTAAAAAAATTTCGGACAAAAATTGCAAAGCTTAAATGGAAAAAAGAACTATTGCCTTGCACATGTTCTGCGCTATTTTGATACGTCAAACTTGAAAGAGTAATCGTCTGTTAGAATTTTGACTTCTTTTTAGCTTTCAAACGTTTTTTTTTCTTTAGGCTGTCAAATGTAAATATTTTTTTATTCGTTATTAAGTCAATTTTTACTACATCATATCGGTGCGAAATTTATCCGAATTCTTTTACTCTCATTTCAAATCTTTTGAATCAATATTACAACGCTCAAATGAAAAATAAAGAATCATCGCCTTGCACTTGTTCTAAATGATTTTGAAACTTAAAACTTGAAAGAGTAGTAGTTTGTGAAAAGTTTGACTTATTCACACACATTTCAGCTTTCAAACAATTCTCTCGATTTGGTCGAATGCTGATTTATTTAATTCACTCACAACCTAGTAATAATGTTTTCCATCGAATTACTGCGTGAATTATTAGAATTTTTATTCTCTCATTTTAAATCTTTTGAAAGAAAACAACTGTGCTCAAATAAAAATCAGAAGAAAAAGAACATCGCCTCGCACGTGTACTGTGCCATTTTGAAACGGCGAACTTGAAAGAGAGTATCGTTTGAGGAGGAATTTTGACTTATTTTTTTTATTTTTTTTTGCTTTCAAACGGTTCTCCCGCTCAGGCTGTCAAAAGTAAACTTTACCTGAATTGAGTCATCGCTATATTCGCCGGGTTTTCTCCGTCTTGCTGAGGAATTATTTATTTAGTGCTTTTTTTTCGATTGTTTGTATTCTATTGAGTTTCCTTCCTTTTCTACTCCTCCCTCACTTTCACCTCCGTTCTCTGTTATTTTGTTTCGTTTTTTTTTTGCCTTTGTTCTTTGAGTCATCTGTCTTGATTTTCCTTTTCCTTTATTATTGGTGTGTACGTTATTGAATTTTCTGTTTGGTGAAGTTTTCGGTTGAAAAATGTGTTCCAGGTTTTAAATTAGTTTTCTGGAGAAAAAGTATTGCCATTGTTTTTTTTTTTTTTAAGTATTCATCTCTACTATTATAAAAGGATATGTTTGTCTGTTTGTTTATGTGCACGTTCCCGACGAATCTATGGCACTTACAGTAATGGGATTCAGCCCGCTAGTAGTCTGAATTTTTTGCAATTTTTGTACGAAGCCCGAATTTTAAAATTCAATCTAGAACATTTTGAAATTAATTTAATATAATTTAATTATTATTGTTTTCCTTAGAATTAGCAACACATTAAAGATATGACAGATTCTATATTTATTTTTTTCCGTGTTTCCGTTTGAACGCTTTTAGCCGAAGAACAAAACAAGTGAAAGGTTTTAACTGGAGTTATGTAGTTCTTTTTTCTATCTCCTAGATCGTTACAGATAGAGTAAACATTTCAACGTATTTGAAATCTGCGGAGAATTTCACATTCGATCAATAGCTAAAAATATGATTTTTCAAATAAAAATTGTTTCTTTTATACGAATTCCAATACGAATTTGACCTTCGCTAGCGTGATCATGGATTCCATTTCATGCTTTTTAAATTGTAACTTTTTAATTTTTGCAATACGAATAGGGGCGCATCAGACAATGACGTTTTTGGTAGGTATTTAATTAACGTCGCACCGGACCAACACAATGGGCTATTGCGATCGTTTTTGGAATTACGTAGCAATAACCGGGGTTTGGTGAGCGTTGTTGTTTTTTCTTTTTTTATCTCAGCGATGGTCACGCCGATTCGATCTCAGCGATCGTCACGCAATTCGAATTTGGCCACATTTGACAATGAGCGTTGCCCGTGGTGGCTGTTATCCAATAGGCTACGAATTCCCATTTGGTTTGCAAAGCAAGCCAACACCACGGGCAACGCCGTTATGGATGTTATCCAATAGGCTACGAATTCCCATTTGGTTTGCAAAGCAAGCCAACACCACGGGCAACGCCGTTATGGCTGTTATCCAATAGGCTACGAATTCCCATTTGGTTTGCGAAGCTAACCAAATTGGAATTCGTAGCAATCACCGGGGGTTAGCGAGTAGTGGTCACACGTGACCCCACGAAAAGAACTGTTACGGGCAACGCCGTGCTGGCAACGCAGTGGCTAGGCACTAACAAAGGAGCCGACGACAATTACACTGGAGAAAGAACGAAACCGTGAACCAAATATGTTGGGTAGGTAGGTATTTTACTTAACTTCGTACTGACTAACCACAACGGGCTATTGACGACGGCCCGGGATCAATCCCAACGGGAAAGATCTGAGGCAATACCACGTAATTTTGAACCACGGTTAGATGACGAGGCAACACCTGAACTGGCACCCCACACTTCTACACCATGCCAACGTGAGGACATTTGAGGACACGATAACAGATTTAACGTGCACCATCCCCTTTGACACGACGGTCTTTCGCTGGATGCGAAGCTAACCAAATTGGAATTCGTAGCAATCACCGGGGGTTAGCGAGTAGTGGTCACACGTGACCCCACGAAAAGAACTGTTACGGGCAACGCCGTGCTGGCAACGCAGTGGCTAGGCACTAACAAAGGAGCCGACGACAATTACACTGGAGAAAGAACGAAACCGTGAACCAAATATGTTGGGTAGGTAGGTATTTTACTTAACTTCGTACTGACTAACCACAACGGGCTATTGACGACGGCCCGGGATCAATCCCAACGGGAAAGATCTGAGGCAATACCACGTAATTTTGAACCACGGTTAGATGACGAGGCAACACCTGAACTGGCACCCCACACTTCTACACCATGCCAACGTGAGGACATTTGAGGACACGATAACAGATTTAACGTGCACCATCCCCTTTGACACGACGGTCTTTCGCTGGATTCGAACTCGCAACTCTCAGGTTGTTCTTCTTATCGTGGCAATAAAAAATTTTGGGAAATGGTGGTAGAATAATGAGAATAGCCCTTAAAAAGAACATGCAAATACTTCTCTCTCTTTACCCCTTCTTGCATTTCCCACAAGGTTGTATCTTTACATCATCTGACCGTTAAGGACGTGATTTTGACTTACGAAATTAATTGGCACGGGAAAGAGCGTCGTAAGCCACAATTCAACGCCTCCTTTATCAACTTTTTATATGGTGTGTTACATCATTTGTATAGGTCAGCACATAGCGCAGAGTTGCAGCAGCTTCCCGAGTCGATTGGCGTTGTTGATGGAAGAAAGATTGCGCGTTTTTTCCTCTTAAAACGCTTTCGAGAATACGCGAATAACTATTGTCATCAAAAGTTTGACTTCAAGGTTGGGGGAAATTGCTCGTTTTCACTTCATTGATGTAGTTTCGAATGCGGATCTTTGAGTTAGTTACGGTTTGAAGAGTCGGAAAAACCGTTTTGTATAACCCACACATGAGCATTTCGATTCAACAATAACAAACCCAATTAGAATTACCTGGCACCGGGATCCAAGGTCGATGTGACATGGGAAATGTAGTTTTTGCACTGTTGTGAATAATGTACAGAAGTTCAGCACACCAGCGACTAAAAGGCGACTGTTATTATTTTCTACCTGCTAGACTAGGTGTATCTTTTCAATAAAATCATCGTAAAAACTGCTTTTTTGAAGAAATAATTTTTTTAATTTAAAGGCGAACGAAAATTTAAGTCCCTATAAACTAATAGCGGACGGAAAAATTAATTTTTGAGCTTTCTTTAGGGAGATCCCCGACCAATCAGTCGTTACGAGGTGTTGTCCTCGGATCTTTCCCTTAAGGGACTGATCCCGGACCGTCGTCAATAGCCCGTTGTGTTGCTCTAGTACGACGTTAACTAAAAATTACCAAGTACCAATTACCGACCAATCGTTCTTGTGGTTAACATCTTAGCCTCTTGTTTGGAAGGTTCCTGGTTCCAATCCGGGTCAGTTCATGGATGTTTGTAAGAGTATGGTGCAGAGCCGGCTGGTGTACCTTTAATCTGTCGAGGCCGAAAGTCGTTGGGTTGGTGTGGAAGTTTGGAGAGTTGGATGTCACATTATGTCTTGCCTCGTCATCTGACCGTGGTGTTCAAAATTACGTGGTGTTGTCCTCGAATCTTTCTCTTAGGGGATTGATCCTGGACCGTCGTCAATAGCTCGTTGTGTTGCTCTAGTACGACGTTGATTAAAATTACCTTACCTCACCACCGTCTGTAAACTGGTACTGAGGCCCATATTTCCGATTGTCATCGCTTGAGGTATCCTGTGGCAATATCATTCCTACACCCAAGCGACTAACAGTTGACATAGTTATTATTTTCAACCTTCTCGATTAGGTGTATCTTTTTAATAAAATCATTCTAAAAGCTGCTTTTTTAAAAACAAAATGTCGCCTTTTTTTTTTTTTTCATTTAAAGGCGACCGAAAATTTAATCCTTTTTAAACTAACAGCAGAAAGAAAAAATAATTTTCGAATTTTCCTTAGGGAGAAAATTTTCCAAGGGTCGCCAATTTGGCGCCGAGCCGTGGCAACCATGAAAAAAAATAAACCGGAATCTGTAATTGCTAAACTGTCATAAAAAGCTTTTTAGAAAAAAAATTTCAAAAATTTTTTGAAGAGATCTTTAGCGTTTTTTGTACTTAGTTATCATATTTTGTGCTTTAGGTTTAGGTCGCCAAACTTCTGTGACCGTCGACCCATTCAAGAGTTTTTTGACTTTTCATCGCCCCCCCCCTCCCTCTATTTAAATATTACGTAATTATAGCAGGGCGAGCAAAAAAAAAAAAAAAACGCTTATGTGTGTGTTTATATTGTATATTGTATATTTTATAGTTACAGTGGTTATTATAAGTATAATAATATATATTATATTATATTCCGCTTAACGTGAAAGGTTATGTTTTTGTTTTTGATGTCCTTCTTAAGATTATATATTTGATAAGAGGGATAAACAATGTTAAAAAATTTAATTTGGATCACAATAATACAATCTTTTTTATATATATATGAAAATAAGACTTTTAACGAACGAGGGAACCTTTTCACATGTTCGTCGTATTTGAATCGACTCTAGGCACATTTTGTCTAGGCTTTAATGCTGATTCAGAACATGTAATCAATTTTTTATCAAACCCACTTTACGAGAAATGATAAGTCCTTAAAATTTGACAACTTGGCGACATTTGGCGAAAAATGATAGTGGGGCGCTTTCTTGAAACGTATCGTTTTGGATGAAAGAGAGATACCGTAGAGGAAAACATTCCTAGTACTCACGGCTTTATTTCTTCAAACTTTTCCGGAAATTGTTTCTATAATTGAATACCGATTATATGCTTCCATTTATCATTGCAGAAATTTCAAAAATGTGTGAGAAATATTTAAAAAAGTTATTTAAAATAATTGTCATACTCAAAACTCCAAAACTTTTCACTCGGAGGAAATAAAAAAAAATGCAGACGATAATCACAAAAGAAAACTTGAACTCAAAAAGGAAAAACGGTTTAGAATTTTTAACACATGGTGATATATTGATGCCTTTTGGGGCTTCAATTCGTGTAATACATAGATTTTGGAGTACGTATTGTCATATTGCTGTGTGTTTTTCTCATTTTTACGAACAATTTCACTACCATTAAAAAATTATGTAATTTTATTTAAATAATAATACTTGTTCCGGCACGTGGGACGCCTATTATTGGACTTATGCAAAGTTAAAACAATTACAAATATGCCCTCTCTTTATCGTGCTAAAAGTGGCAGGTGGATTTCTGGTACAAAACACTTAGAAAATTTTAAGTTTAGAAACTTTTCGCCCAGAAGTCGCCAACTCATCAAATTTAAGGGGGATATAGTTGCTTTAAAAAGAAGTTTTGCAAAAATATATCATCGCACCCCGGCAAGAACAGTGACACAGGTCAAAAAATAAAAAAATTGATGTTATATCATTGAAAAATATGTATGAGGTGCCCCATCGTGTTATATTACTATTCTATAGAATATAATAGACGTTACCACCATAAGTACTTACCTAAAATTTAAAAGAAGCTTATACTATCTCTACTATTATAAAAGAAAGTGTTTGTCTGTCTGTTTCTCGCCGCAAAATCCTGACGATTCTATGGCACTTACAGCAATGAGATTTGGCACACAGGTAGTACAAATTTTTTGCAATTTTTGGGTCTCGGCGAATTTTAAAATTTAATCTAGAAGATTTTTAAAGGAATTTAATAGTTTTATTCTCTCCCTGGTTTTTCAAACGCGTTTCATCCGGACGAAAGAATTATCCCAATCTTGACTTTTCTACCCACGTGACCTTGCAATCAGCCTTGGAACCATGCGAAGTTTTTTTCATCGCCCCGTAGAAAGCTCAGAAAATTATTTTTTTCATTTCCGCTTTGATTTTGCGCCGCGGAGGAGCCCTTCGCGTTAAAAAAAAGAAACAGATTACATTTCCAGGCTCATTCCATTTCCGCTTCCATTCTCATTTTCAATGAGAGCAAGAAATAAAAAACATATTGACTGGGATTGTTAAGTTTTTTTTCGTGAAATCGGAATTGCTAAAGATAGATTGAAAATTTCAACGGATTTGAAATCTGCGGAAAATTTTACACCTGATGTTCAAGGCGTTGCCAGTAATTGGTTGTTTCGCAAACCAACACCACGGGCACAGGCAACGCCGGGATATCCACGCAGTGGCTAGCTTCAATATAAGTTTTATAGTATCCTTTAAGTTAATTTTTCTCAAATTCTGCAATTTTGAATTGTGTCACTTTTCTAGCCGGGGTGCTATATATTCCGAATCAGCATTAAAAACTTTACAAAACACGCCTAATGTCCATTCCAAATGCGACGAACAAGTGAAAAGGTTTCCTTGTTAGTATACAATTCACTAACTTTGTCAATGTGAAAGGTTGGCTTTGTGATCTTTGACAAGATTAGCACTGCTGAGTTCAAAATTAGTAAGTTTCAGCCTTAAAAACCGCCGACGGAATTCTATATTCAATCTTCGTTGCGATGTCGTTCTGCATGGAGGTAATCCAATCTATTACACGTACAATGATATCTTATATTTTTCTAACGACCCTTAACAATGTTACATCGATCCTTGGATGTCGATGTAGACCACTGATTTGATGATTAATGTTGCATTTGTGCAACTAAAATTGCTCCTAACATAGGGTTTAAGAAAGACTGATATTTAAAAAGGTTGTGCTAAAAAAAAGTGCTAAAGAGGTGCTATTTCACGTTCTTCGGCTGTGTCTGCTCATGTCTACCACAAACTTTCCGAGATTCATACACGGTCGCTCTCCACACACAAACACAGGGGTTAATTAACGATTTAATTCTTCCACTCTGCCCTGTCAGGAGAGCCTGGACACGATCGTAATTAGGGTTGTCTGAAACACTTTCGACGCCGTTTGGGCCGCTGCCAAATGGCAACGAATTTCGTGCCACCCCCAACATATTGGTCATCTATTACACACTCGCCCGGCGGACCTTTCAGCATGTACTTGTGCAAGGGGCTCTTCCTCTCCGAGCGTGAAACCGTGGGCTTCGTGATTTGGAACTGGCAGGTTGCAGCTGGTGCTGCGGTTGTAGTGTCTATCACATAGCTTCGAATAAATCTTATTTGTTTCCTTTTGGAAGGCTGCTTTTTTGGGGTGCGCCTGAGACTTTCTTATTCGTCTGGCTGTATTTGGGTTTGGTGGCAAAAGGTCCAAAATAGGACAAGTCCAGACTCAGGACTGTATGAAGATAAAAGGGTCGATTTGTAGTGTGATTAACTTTCTAAAAGAACTGCGCAGTTAATTCCACAACACTTTCCCGACCAACCGGTCTGGTGGTTAAGTTGTTAGCCTCTAGATATTAAAAGGTTCCTGGTTCGAATCCGGGTCATTGCATGGATGTGTGTAAGCGTATGGTGTAGAGGCGGCTGGAGCACTTTAAATTTGTCCTGGCCGAAAGTCCTCAACTTGGGATCGTGTGGAAGTTTGGAGAGTGGGGTGACAGCTCAGGTGTTGCCTCGTCATCTGACCGTGGTTCAAAATTACGAGATGTTGTCCTCGGATCTTCCCCTTCTTGGTTTGATCCCGGACCATCCGACGCCAATATCCCGTTGTGTTGTGCTCCAATGCGACGTTACTTACCTACCTACTTTACTTATTTGCCGATGGTGTCCAGAAAAAAGTTATGTAGGTGTATTTTAATTAACGTCGCGCTAGAGCAACACAACGGGCTATTGACGACGGTCTGGAATCAGTCCTAAAGGGGACGATTCGAGGACAACGCCATTGGAAGGTTCCTGGTTCGAATCTAGGTCCGGGCATGGATGTTTGTAAGCGTATGGTGTACAGGCGGCTGGTGCTCCTAAAATCTATCATGGCCGAATGTCCTCACGTTGGGTTGGTGTGCAAGTTTGGAGAGTGGGGTGCCAGCTCAGGTGTTGCCTCATCATTTGACCGTAGTTCAAATTTACGAGGTGTTGCCCTCGGATCTTTCCTTTAAGGGATTGATCCCGGACCGTCGTCAATAGCCCGTTGTGTTGCTCTAGTACGACGTTAGTTAAAAATTACCAATTACCGAAGACAAGGCCACGTAATTTCGAACCATGGTCAGATGACGAGGCAACAACTGAGCTGGCACCCCACTCTCCGAACTTAAACACCACGCTAACTTGAGGAGATTTGAGGGCACGACAGATTGCAAGTGAACCAGCACCCTTTGCACACGACGGTTTTTGAGTGGATCCGAACTCGCAAACCTCCGGTCGTTAGTTCGTTACTCTTACAGCCGGCCCTTGGAGTATTTGATTATTTGCCCTAAAGGTGGAATTGCGGCCAATTTGGCAACTTGGGTGTTAGTTATGGGGTTCTATTCCTCTGAGAAAGGAATAATATGTCAATTTTGAAAAATATTGAGGACTTTATATTACTCTAGATTGAATTTCTGACGGAAGATTAAAGGTTTTTATGGTCCTAGACTATACGGATGTGAACAAACCTCCGCTCGGCAATTGTATCTCAATTCATGTCATCATTCAACCTCATTGAAAATCCGTTTCTCATTCGAAAACCATTACCATCACACGCCTGTCGTTAAAAACCCGAAAACTAACACGACCCTTTGTGTCTTAATCTTCCACCTGCTCTGGTTGTTTTGCAGGCGAAGACTGCATGCCCATTATGGTAATGAACTCGTGTGGCTCATGGTGGTCGCATCCGTCCGTGGTCGTGGATTAGATAATTACCCGAATCGGGACTGAATCACGACTATCTCTCCGTGGGCATGGAAGAAAATGGCTTGTTTTCGATATCGGGCGATCCCCTGTACCTCGTTGGGTGGGAAGGGGTTGTTTGTGAGAATCGAATTTGTTTGGCTAGGTGGGGAATGGTGTTAAGGGGATGTTTGCGTAGAAACAATTCCAAACTCTGCAGTCTTGCCAAAGTATCCGGAGTATTGGGAAAGTAACGGAGTAAATTGGAATCCTTTCCGAGTGGTACATCTGGCGTCTAGCTTTGATATGGTGTCTATCTGTAACAGGGGTTGAGATCCTTTGGGAAGTGAAGAGCCGTTTCAGCACGTACAGAAATTAAAATTTAGTGAGCGACAATTTTAATTCGATTTATTTTTTTATAATTTCAGTATTTACAAACACATATTATACAGATGCAGGTTTCAAAAAAAATTTCATGTTTATTTACAATAGTTATTGTTTTTTTGTGGGTACAATAAAATTTTTTTTTTTTTTGTAAATTTTTATTTTATTTATGTAAACGTAAATACAACAAAGTATGACACAAATAATTTTACAATAATTTATTTCAATGTATTTTCTTCAATATTCAATTCACATTCAATCCGATTATTGGATTTCTCTGCCAATTTAAACAAATTTTGAGTGTACATGCATTTAGAAGGAGTTAAGAAAGGACCACTTTTAAACTTGCCATCAGCTTCTACGTTTGTGTTTAATGTAGTTCATCGCAGAGAAAAATTCTTCTCAATTGTATGTGGTGTATTGTACTTTCATTTTTAAAATTTTATATTAATAAGCAATACATTATGGATTTTTTTTTTTTGGGGGGGGGGGATAAATGTCGGTTTTGTGGCGGATACAGCAAATTTTTACTAAAAATTTATTAGCCGCACAATTTTTAGAAAAGAACAGAGTGTGACTCTGGAGCCGCGTGTTTCCGACCCCTGATCTATATCGATTAACAGACGAAAAAAGTCAAATAGGCTGTAAAAATTGCAAACCTTCCAAACAACTACAGTCAAAACTAGTTTAGACGAATTTCACTGGACCGTAAAAAATTCTTAGTAACCATAGTTTGTGTTATTCGAATTCATTAAAGAAAAAACATTATTTCAACAAAATAAAATATCAATGTATTTGCATTACTTCTTTACAATTCTTATTTCAACAATTGGTATTCTTCATCACAAATATCATACAGATGATTCTTGATTATACAGATGTTTCCAAAGATTACATAATTTCTGTCTTGAAATATTTATGCTATCGATTTTTGTGTTGCTTTTTTGTGGCTCTCTTTAAGAAAGTGCTGTTAGATGAATTTTCATTGCCAAACAAAAAGCTTTGAACAATCTCTTTTATAGCTTTTTTAAAGAAGGCACCACTTATTACATCGTCTTCTTCTGAATCTTCTCATTTATTCTTTCTTGTTCCACTCTCTTCCACACATAAATTTACAATTTCAAAGTCACTTGTAATGTTCCTGATATTACTAGTGATAAGAATCCGTTTGTCCTTGTTTCGAAAATTTGTTCGTCTTTACCGGCAATTAGTGTAACCCGAATTCTTAGACGAATGAGTAGCATTATGTAAATATACATTTTGATGGGGATTTAGTTCGTATTATCAGTATTTCGTATTAAGTGAGTGTCTTAATGAGATTTGACTGTACTAATATCCATAAAGGATACTCGTCAATGGCCATTTCGGTGGAGTTAGACGTACACCATCATTAGGACAGATTATACCAAACTCGATACTATCGATAATCCTGCAATCCAGCAAATCCCCAGATACGACCCTCGCCAATCTGAATTCAGTAAAAGTCCTAGAGCCATTCTTAATATGTAATTTTATCTGTAATTATTTAACTTAATTTGTTCTTTAAATTTTCTTTTATGTTTTTTAACTTACTTCATGTCACTTAGCACCAACTGTTTGATCGAAATTTCGACTCTCTGTGACCACTCCCACCAGAAACATCTTTCACTTTCATTGGTCAATGAAATCCTACTTCACAATAGTATAAATTCCTGTTAACTCATTTTTTATTCAGCCTCAGCCACGTTCCTGAAGAAGGTAGATGGTCACCTTCGGACCACCCCTCTCCATCATTAGGACAGAATAAGTAGCAAGTTTACAAGCGGAAAAGGCGACTTTAAATATGTTGTCCCCTCATAAGTGTTTTACCTTAGCCCACTTTTTTTAACTAAGCCTTTCTATGCCTCGTGTAAACACAGGGAGGCAATTGTGAATGATTGAAGGACTTTATGCAAAGGTTTTATGACACTTGACCACCTGCTGGTGGTTGTCTCGGGTGATTAGGTGTCGTCTTGTCATTAGCAAAACTGACCTGATCTTGATGGACGAGATATCTAGTCCTTTGGATAAAAACTGCCCAGATCTTGATCTTTTTTGTCATCATAAACAATTAAATATCCTAATGACGAGGTCCTGATCTCGTCATTTGCTTAAGTGCTCACATCTTTATGGATGAGATATGTTAAAACTACATAAGTGTTAAAAACTTAAACTCAGTTACCTCTTTGTCTTAACTTTTTTCCTAATGAAAAAGATTTAATCCTTAATATTCGGGTTAGTGCTCAGGTAATGAGAATTTCCATCTATAATTTACCGGTGTCCATTGTGTCAATAATCTTCCCACCCTTGTCGCCAATCCGTTCGTATCTTGCCTGATCCGGACCGCATATTAACAACCTTTACCTGGAATGGAAGACATGGGGATTTACCTGGAATGGAAGACATGGGGAAATTTTAAGCCCGCTGATTCGTTGGTTTCAAACTGTCGACTATGACGTCACTACGTGACATCATCATTAATGGCGATGCTTCACGTGAACTCTGTCATTACTCACTACTCGGTAGTTTCTACTTGGATTGAAAGCCGGTGGCAAAACCTCTGCAACATAAATAACGAATCTATACAACAGGCCCCCAGTAATAACGAAAACCTCCCCTGTTTCCGCCTTCTATTCTGTTCAAGGACCCAGGTGTCCTTTAAAGTTCGAAAATGGATTATTTTTTAAATATGCGTGTAGAATCTATACTGGAATTAAAACTAAACACAAAACATTTACGATCAAATTACGAGTGCATGGCACAAGCCGTTGAACTGTCGCTTGGTAATCATCTAAAAGCCATCGCTTTCTTTTTTATTGGTATTTTATTTTCGGTCAAAGCAGTTTCAACTTTTTTGTCGCAAACATTGCAAGTAAATAGTGATACTTTTCACACATGCGGAGTGCGCACTATGGGTGAGTGACGTCATAGAGAGATAGCAACGAATCAGCGGGCTTAAAATTTCCCCATGTCTTCTATTCCAGGTAAAGGTTGGTAATATGCATCCGGACCACGCGACATATAAGTCAGACATGTCTTTTAATCCCGACAGTTTAATAATCTTTCGGAGAAGTGATTCCTAACAATGAAACCATCAATCGTGATTGATCGAGCTCTTGCTGAACACTTCGTTCGAGCAATTATTCATTGTTGAGTAAATCGTCCCAAACGTCTCCCTCAAACAGGTGGGCGAATATTTAAACTACGACCTCACCCTCGCACAGCTAATCCATCTTGCTATTAGCATTGCTGAGAGTGAAGGAGGGGCCCACTCAGAACAGGAAACAGTTTTCTGCATTTACGAGCGTTAGAAACTCGCGTTGTTATCTTTGCCGTAACTCCCGCATGCAATATCCCTGACAAGAAGGGTAATTTATGCTAATACACCTTTTCAATATTTATGTGCAATTCTCTAATAGGCGATAAAGGTGACGTAAAACAAACACGCCTTGTCTTACGGACCATATTCTTTTAATGGCTGACGCCATTATTTCTTGTAATTCGGTGGACGGATTAAAGGGTTGAATGGACCTTATTTTCCTCTGGGTTTTTGTATGTTGCAAAGCCTCTGGGCTGATGGCTTAGAATAATAGACATGGCAGTGGTTTACCGCACTTCAAAATCTTTCCAAACTTGTTCTTAAAGTTTGATTATGTTCTTTTCCAAACCTCAATATTGAGACCTGACTTTTTTAAAAGAATATTCTAGACTAGCGACTTTTTAACCGCTGTGTCGTAAGAATGGCACTAGTGTACCTTATGGGTGGCAAAACGGATTAAATTGCGTTAAGGTTTATTTCATTTTGATGTTTTCAAGTTTGTAATCATAAGGGTAATTTTTAATTAGCTAATAGCAAACGAAAATTATATTTTCCGTCTGCTATTAGTTTAAAAGGGACTACATTTTCGTTCGACTTTGAATTTTAAAAAAAAAGTCGTCAATTTTTTTAAGGTAAGATAATTTTAATTGATGTCGTACTAGATCAACACAACGGACTATTGACGACGGTCCGGGATCACTTCCCTAAGGGAAATATCCAATCTCAAGTTTGAAAGGCTTGCTTCAAGTTTGTAGATTTGATATTATTTAGATGTCCAATATTAGGGTGCATGCTTTTTCCCCAACCACATGACAGCTGTGCGCACATGCTCCGTCTATTTCATCACAAAGCCGTTGCTTAGAACACGAAAGTAAACGACTCCTCAGTAGATCCGGAGGATCCGCAGCCACCATGGCTCAGTGGATTTGTCCACTTTCGCTAGCAACCTGTCAGTTCTAGACCGCGCACGATCGATTCTTCTCTAGTCCTTTCTATCTCAAAATTTTCGTTGTGTGCGTCTATCCATTACTTGACATTGTCTGTCTTGTGTTTGGCGCAGCTTGGCCAAATAGAGCAACCTCAGTAGATTCTGTGGCATCGGGCCAGTTGGAAGAGTAACGGTTTCAAAACCGGAGGGTTACGAGAACTAAACTACAGTCCAGGCAAATATTGTCGTGTACAGATCTGTCATGGCCTCAGATATCTTCACGGGGCCGTGGTAAGGATGTTGGGGTGCCTGCTCAGGTGTTGACCTAGTCATCTGACCGTGGTTCATATTTACAAGGCTTTGTCCTAGGATTTTTCTATAAGGAATTGATTCCAGATAGTCCCCAATAGCCCGTTGTGTTTCTCCAGTGCGATGTTAATTAACTACCCTACCTACCCTTGGCAACTGAGGTTTTATCAAGGAGTTCCAGTCTTTCTATCTTAGTAAAGTAGGTAGGTAAGTAGGTAATTTTAGTTAACGTCGTACTAGAGCATCACAACGGGCTATTGACGACCTTAGTAAAGTAGGAAATGTTTATTTTTGTATTTAGAATCCTTTTTTGCTATTTAGTTTTTAATTAGAGTAGGCAGATATCTAATTTACGTCTCACTGGAGCGACGTAACGGACTATTGGCGACTCAATTAAAGGACATGGCTGGAGTAATTCAGAACCGACCTCCAACTAAGCCATCCTCCAATTCATTGCCATAACTGTTACTTAGGTACTATTTTTTTGTTATCTGGAGGTGAAGTGGAACTTCGGAATGATATAAATGTGCTTCGAGTAAAACTTCAAGGCCATCGACTTTAGCATTTTCCGCATGAACCGAACACACGGAAGCGTCTCTGATTAATTGTCCCAAATCATTCATTACAACTTCCATATTTTTTTTGTTTTGTTTGAAACAGCTCATGCGATTTCGGGATCTTCACGGAAGTTGAACATTTCGAAAACAAACCTCTGCCACATCGTAACTTTCTCTCCCGCCCCATGTACTTCCAGGAGGGGTTGATGCAAACGACTTTCGATTGTAGCGTTCTTTTTTTATTATTATTCTGTTCTCTCTCCACCCCTTGGAGCCTTTATTCCGAGAGAGATTCACTTCTCCCTCACTCCTAAAAGTTCATCCATGCACGAAAACGGGGCTTTTTGTCGGCGCGTAATGAACCAGAGTTGTGTTGTCTCGTTGCTGGGTTGCTCCTGCAGACGACTGGAAAGGGAAGGCGCCATTTGGTCTGGACTGGAAACAAATCGTCTGAACTCTTCTGCAACTAAGTGTCTTTCAAATTCACTCATGGAACTATTTTATTGTAGAAGTTCATCTTGAGTACGATACCATCGACTTTCTAATGAAATAGACTGGGTGTAACATATTTGGCCAAGCGGTATCCTTGATGTTTATCGTGGTGAACGTAGAGAAACTCAATATTTCCATAAAATGTTTAATAATGTACATATTTGGTACAGGGTACTATTTACAGACAGACTAATAATATCGTACCATCCATACCGTATCTATGTTCCACCCTTCTGTTGGTACAAAGGAAACAACTACCGCTCCAACTGCCCGTCAAACATCTTCAGTGGAAAAATCATCTTGAATCCCCCGTCTGCAAAGTCGACCAATGGAGCCACGCCTTTTCCGTCTATATATACAATCTTAATATATATAAACAAGGGGGCCTGCCCCCTGCTCGCTAACGCTCGCCAACCCCCGGAGGATTGCTTCGCAATCCTCATTGGTTCGCTGCGCGAACATATGCTCGCTTCGCTCGCCTCAATGAAGACATGTGGCCAGCAGAAGGGATTGTTTACAAAATATGTTACCAAAAAAAAAATGTTTTTCAAATCTAAATTTGCTGTATTACAGAAAAAATATATACAGTATCTCTAAAATCAGAATTCAAATGAAAACTTTGTGCAAATTTTGACTCGAAATGTGAGCGTTGCTTTGGAAATTGAATACCTAGCATGTTGTTTGTGTGTACATTTTCCCAGCACTCAAACGACCCACACTTTTTCATTGAGTTTGTTGCCGAAAGTTGTAGTGCAAGCGTCTTGTTGAACTAATTGTTGGCCCTGAAAAGGACCGTTTTTTAAATGGCCCTGAAAAGATCCTCCGTTCTATGATTTCTATTATAAACTAACTGCAGCAGCTCATTAAAATTTCCTTTTTTTTTTCAATAAAATTTCATCCGATAACGCTATAAATTCAATCGATGCGCGAGCCTTTGGGATAAACAAACAATCGTACAGTGTTGCCAAAACGCGATTACAAATAACGTCTTTTTTGCGTGCCACGTAAGAGAATTATATATATAGATTACGCGTCACGTTGTTTGTCCGCTATGGACTCCTAAACTACTTTACCGATTTCAATCAAATTTGCGCACCGTGTGCAGTTTGATCTAACTTAAAAGATAGGATAGCCTTCATCTCAATTTATAGCCGCGATATTATTTTATTGCAAATTATTGCGGTATCTGTTGACTGGATTGAGTAAGTATTCTAACAGATGGCGCTGTGTTGAAAGTACCAACGTCTCACATAAGCTACAATTTAATGGCATAACCACCACGTATTGCTGAGTCTAAAGTATAAGTTAAATTTATTTCGTAGTAAACGCAATACAGTGATTAGCATAGCCGGCCACGTGTTATTTAGACTGAATTATAAACTGAATTCATATTATAGTAAAAGTAATACAGTGGAATTTTATAATCTATATATATAAATCTCTTACGTGGCACGCAAAAAAGACGTTATTTGTAATCGCGTTTTGGCAACAATGTACGATTGTTTGTTTATCGCGAAGTCTCGCGCATCGATTGAACTTATAGCGTTATCGGATGAAATTTTATTGAAAAAAAAAGGAAATTTTAATGAGCTGTTGCAGTTAGTTTATAATAGAAAACGGAGGATCTTTTCAGGTCCATTTAAAAAACTGTCTTTTTCAGGGCCAACAATTATAGTTCAACAAGACGCTTGCACTACAACTTTCGGCAACAAACTCAATGAAAAAGTGTGGGTCGTTTGAGTGCTGGGAAAATGTACACACAAACAACATGCTGGGTATTCAATTTCCAAATCAGCGCTCACATTTCGAGTCAAAATTTGCTCAACGTTTTCATTTGAATTCTGATTCCAGAGGTACTATCTTTTCTGAAAAACAGCAACATATTTAGATTTGAAAAATATGTTTTTGGTACATCATATTTTGTAAACAATTCCTTCTGCTAGGACACATGTCTTCATTGAGGCGAGCGAAGCGAGCATAGGTTCGCGCAGCGAACCAATGAGGATTGCGAAGCAATCCTCCGGGGGTTGGCGAGCGTTAGCGAGCAGGGGGCAGGCCCCCTAGTTCAAAATAATAAACATTATTGTTAAAAATTTAAAACTATCTGCCCTACCTACCTCATTAATAAGTTTAAGTGTTACGTGTTATTTACTAACAACTTTGTAATGTACTCATTTGTTACAGACTTGAATACAAAAAATAAAAATAATTTACATTTATTTCTTTTGTATTGATTTTTGCTCAATATCAACGGTAGTAGAAAATCAATCATTATCACCATGTATTTTGACAAATGGCATCTGTGTAAAAAAGCATGGTGGTCCCCATGACTGGTGTTCTCCTACCGTTTCCCTTGAATAGTTTACTACTATGTAATATAATAAAAACCGTAGCCACAGCAACGCGTGGCCGGGTCTGCTAGTAATGGATATATTCTCTATACAAATCTACACCGTTTGACCAATCTACATCAAATTTGGTACACTTGTACTTTAGAACACTGCGGAAAGCATAGGCTATTACTTTCCTGTCTTCAGACCAATCTGTAGCCATTAAAATTGGCACACAAGTAGTCCTAAAAGTGTCTCTCGAAGCCCCAATTTTAAAATCTAAAGTTTGTTTTCCTGCAATAAATGAACATGGACAAGGAAGCACGTTCTACAGGGTTTGTGTATTTGAGTTAACACAGGGATATGTCGTGGTCATAATTTAGCGATGGCGGTCATATTTGAAACCCGAGCAACGCCGTGTTATTTAGCTAGTTACAAATAAATCTCAACAGTTTTAAAAACTATTTTCCAATGGGTAGTATTTTGTTTAGAAGCTCACGTAATCAGAAGGTTTTTATTTTGCGAACATCACAGCACATAAACGTTACAACTACAGTGACACAAAGCACACTAGAAGCATACAAAGAAGTATATACAAAATGCGAACTGAAACTTTAAGTAACCAAAAGGAACGGTTTAAGAAGTGAGAACTGAAACTGTAGTTTACGATTTCTCAAGTGCAAGACCATTGAAAATGGTGGCGCTGTTCAAGTCACCGCATTGTAGTTCTCCGGAATTTATAAGTAACATAATAATAAACACATCTTCGTAAAATTGGTTATCGAAGTGCAAACTAGTGTTTCTCATCTAGCTCATGAATTTGTTCTGCATTAAGATTGATGCTTTCTTCAACCTCAGTGCTATGTTTTGGTGGTCAAACCTGCTTCCTGACGTATTCCGACTTGAGTAACACGGAAAATCTTCGTTTCACCTTTTACATTCAGGGACAAAGTAGCCCAGTTGGACGAGCAAAGGATTAGCAACAGAAGGGTTGCGAGTTCGAAACTAGGTCCAGCCAAAGACAGTCGTGTACATGGAGGCTGGTTCACGTTAGATCTGCCGTAACCTCAAATGTCCTCACGTTGGAGGGGCTTGGTGTGGCAGTTTGGAGAGTGGAGTGCCAGCTCAGGTGTTATTCTCGTCATCTGACCATAGTTCAAAATCAGGAGGTGTTATCTTTGGATCTCACCCTTCGGGATGGATCTCAGACCACTTCCAATAGCCAGTTGTGTTGCTCCAGTGCGACGTTATTTACATACCTACATAAATTTTCCATTGAAGTTAAATTCGTCTTATAGAGGGCCGCGGTTTCCCAGTTGGAAGAGTAGCACATTAGCAACCACGAGTTCGAAACTTGATCCAGTCACAGATCTTCCGTGCGTGGAAGATGGTGCACGTTCATTCTGTGTGGACCCAAATATCCCCAGGTTGGCTTGTTGAAGAAGTTTAGAGAGTGGAGTGCGAGCTCAGGTGTTGACCTCCTTTTCTGACCGGGCTTAAAGTGACGAGCTTTCTTCGAATCTTTCCCTTCGGGATTGATTCTGGACTTTCGCTAACGGCCCTTTGTATTACTACCGTGTGATGTAAATTCAACTATGTATCGTTATCTAGTTTTATGACTCTTCTTTTTGGATCGATTCGTATGAACATGATATACTGTGAAATCCCAAATCGATTATTCAATACATTACTTTCCAGCATAGCATTAAACTTGGGTCTACGATATAATCTCCATTCCACCCATACCTCTCCCAAATCGCTTTATTTACGAGCACTTGAATGCCGATAGATCCCCATCTTATCGATCTTCCTTATCTCTCCAGGAAGGCTTAGGACCGCTCGACTTTGAAGATACCGAATAAAAACATGCATTCAAATCACTTGGTCGCTCCTTAATCAATCGGTTTTGGCATCACACGGCTTAATCGTTTGGATCAGTCTGTTCAATGATCGTGTTTGGCTTTTATGTGTTACCTATTTGGTTTGGAATAGCCGTGATTAATTTTCATCTGTATCGAATGAATTAAGTTCCTCAATGACTTTACGTCCGCGTTAGCCCAAAAGACCGAGAGCTCTTGTTGAAAAATAACAAATCGACTAATTCAAGGAAACCTGGTGCAAAAATAAAAATATTTTTGACACAGATCTTAGCGGATATTTGCTTAGATTTCTTAATAGGCATTTTCGCTTCCGCTCTATCATCACGACTATGCAGGCTACTTGCCACTGAACCACATCATGTTTGATGAGTTCTATACCTCATTGGTTGATGGTGTTTGCCATGCTCAGTAGGTACCATAGACGTGAGATGTCACCAAACCACACAATGATGAGTTCTATATCTCATTGGTTAATGGTATTTGCCAGACGCAGTAGGTACCATAGACGTGAGATGTGAGTGTCTATTGTCACAACTATATGCAGGCTCCTTGTCACCGAACCACACAATGATGAGTTCTATACCTCATTGGTTGATCGTGTTTGCCATGCTCAGTAGGTACCATAGACGTGAGATGTCACCGAACCACACAATAGTGAGTTCTGTATCTCATTGGTTAATGGTGTTTGCCATACGCAGTAGTTACCATAGACGTAAGATGTGAGTATCTATTGTCACAACTATATGCAGGCTACTTGTCACCGAACCACACAATGGTGAGTTCTGTATCTCATTGGTTAATGGTGTTTACCATACGCAGTAGGTACCATAGACGTAAGATGTGAGTATCTATTGTCACAACTATATGCAGGCTCCTTGTCACCGAACCACACAATGATGAGTTCTATACCTCATTGGTTGATCGTGTTTGCCATGCTCAGTAGGTACCATAGACGTGAGATGTCACCGAACCACACAATAGTGAGTTCTGTATCTCATTGGTTAATGGTGTTTGACATACGCAGTAGTTACCATAGACGTAAGATGTGAGTATCTATTGTCACAACTATATGCAGGCTACTTGTCACCGAACCACACAATGGTGAGTTCTGTATCTCATTGGTTAATGGTGTTTACCATACGCAGTAAGTACCATAGACGTAAGATGTGAGTATCTATTGTCACAACTATATGCAGGCTACTTGTCACCGAACCACACAATGGTGAGTTCTGTATCTCATTGGTTAATGGTGTTTACCATACGCAGTAAGTACCATAGACGTAAGATGTGAGTATCTATTGTCACAAATATATGCAGGCTACTTGTCACCGAACCACACAATGGTGAGTTCTGTATCTCATTGGTTAATGGTGTTTATCATACGCAGTAAGTACCATAGACGTAAGATGTGAGTATCTATTGTCACAACTATATGCAGGCTACTTGTCACCGAACCACACAATGGTGAGTTCGGTATCTCATTAGTTAATGGTGTTTGTCATGTGCAGTAGGTACCATAGATGCGAGATGTAAGTAGACTCTGAGCATTGCTATTGAGAGGATCTTGAGAAAGTGACCATCATGTCGACTAGTAATCAAGTAACTGCTCTGAAAAATTGACTTTGTTGACCAATTTAACACCTTCTTGCTTCGTTTGGCGATGTAACATCTTATGACAGGGTAGATGTGTGAATGCGCCTTTCCATGGAATGCCGACATAAATGGTGAAATCACCCTTCTACTACCATGTCACGATGCCTCGATATCCATGATAAATCAAGAATGGTCGTTTTCTCCCATCCCCTGTTTACCAATCAAACGAATTTTTGTTTCATTCCGTCCGACGAAAGTAATCTTGGTGTAGGGTAACTGCTATTTTTTGATCCCATGATCCTAGGCATATAAAAAGGTTAAAATTGTATTCACTCTACTTTAGATTTTATCTATGGGCAAATAGACACACAATGGTAAAAGAAAACACTTTCGCCGAAAATTTTACTTCTGCAGTCCAAATGTTCTTGCATGATACTTAGCGGGGTTACCTTAAAGTGTAGCTTAAAACCATTTTATCTAATTGGCGTTGACCCATTAAGTGCCATTCGGAATTTATTTTTTGGAATTTCTATTGGTGACTTGCTGAAACCGTGTTCGAAAACCAAACCATGTGGTGTCACGTCTGAAATACATACAGGAAGCACTTTCAGTCGCAAAAACACCATCGCCACTTACATTTATCAGTTCACCTGAAAAATGATTGTTGTGGTGTAGAATTTGGAGAGTGGGTGCAGGGCCGATCCTAGGGTGTCGGCCGACCGCGTGCAAAGACCTAATGTGCCGCCCCCCCCCCCAGAGAATTTTTCATATTTTGACTAATACTTAACGTTAACGTTAAATTCATCTACCTGTATAAGAGTAAAAAGTAAAACATTAATATAAATGCAAATAAAATTTGAAATGCAAAACTTTATTTTTTGGCCAGCTAATATGTTATAATAGCGACAAAATACTTTAAAAAATAACAAACAAACAAAAATATTACCTTTGAAATAAAAATAGACATTTTATAATTAGAAATGCAAAACAATAGTATTTACTCAGAAAATACAATCTAATAAAAAAAAAGTACTAAAGCATTAAAACTCGTGAGACGAAAAGTATATAGATCAGTCCTTCTACAAAGACTACCTAATAATTAACTATAAAATAACTTTTCTGGCTTTCTAAGAAGCAAATTTGTCAATAATTTCGATGAAATCAATTTTTTCAGAGATTTCGGATTAGATAGAGATGATGGCCTAATCTGAAAGCCTTTCTTGTGTCATATTCTTTCTCAAGTAATTTTTAATAATTTTTAATTTACTGAAACTTCTTTCACCTGAAGCCACAGAAACAGGTAAGGTTAAAAAAATTCTTATTGCTAGAGCAAAATTTGGAAAACAGGGAATGAGATAATTTTTGACTATAATTTCTAATATCTCAATTGTCTGTTTTTTACCTGGAAAAATATATTTGAATGAAATTATTTCATTAAAGAGTTATATACCGTCTATATCTTTCACAATACTTCCTTCCTCGTGTACCTGTAACTTAATATCTAAGTCCATGCAGGCTTTCATGAGATCATCATTAGAAATGTTGTGAAACTCATACAGAAAGCAGAATATTGAATGGCACTCAGATAATAAGGTAAATCTTTCATTTACCGAAGAGATCGCGTGATCAAGAATTGCAAAATAGAAAGCAGTCTTGAATTGCTGAAAGAGATTTGAAACTGGTTCACCACTGCACTCGTAATCAAATAAACGGACCTTCTTCTTGAGCTTCGAGATAGGAAATTCGGGATCAATACCTAAATCTCTAGTAAGTGTTGTTGCTGAATCGACAAATATTATAAAACTATCGTCAGATCTTAAAGAAACTAAATATTTTTAAGATTATTTAAACCTTCGATGCATTCCACGATGTTTAATTAGGATTTTTAAGCATTTTACTAAATACGTCAATTCTTGATAATAAATCATGACAAATTAAAATTTAACACACAAATTTTAATGTTTCAAGACTTTTAATTATTGATTTAGCACCCATTTTTGTTTTCGTGTCTCTGGTGGTATCTTCAATTAAGGCATTTAAAGCGGTAATAATGTTTTTTAGGTCGTGTTTTAGAGGTCTAATAGCATTGATACAACTTTCCCACCTAGTTTCAACGGTTTTAAAGTTAGACTTTTCACGTGTTTTTTTAGTAAATCCATCGATATGGGACGCAGAAAAGTAATTATATACCTCTTGTACCATATCAAAAACCCTGAAATTTCACCACTGGAGCTGGCAGCGTCATTAACGACGAGATTTAATGTATGAGCCGCACACGGCACGTATAATGCTCTAGGATTGATATTGTGAATCCGTTTCTGAAGCCCTATATTTTCCCCCTTCATGTTCGATCCATTGTTGTAACCCTTACCCCGTATATCTTTAACTTCGAGCTGCAGACTAGGTAATAGCTTCTCTAATAGAAAATTGCACAGACCTTTTCTAGTTTTATTAGTTACTGGAAAAAATCATAGAAAAAATTCTAAAATATCTACTTTACCGTCAGTAGTGTTCATACATCTAATTACAAACGTTATTTGTTCTGTGTGGCTAATATCTGGTGTAGAGTCGAGAATTACAGTGTAATATTTGGCTTTTTTGACATTGCGTGTTATCTCATTACGAATAGATTCGGCTAAAATATTAATTATTTCATTTTGAAAATGTTGCCCTAAGTAGTGTGGAATACGTGTTTTGTTATCTTTGTACTGACTGACATTATTAAGTTGTTCTGAAATAACTGGATCAAATTTGGCCAACATCTCCACTTCCTTTAAAAAATTACCATTATCTCTATGATACAACTTCGTACTAGTTCCTCTGAATGCCAAATTTTGACTAGCTAAAAATTGTACTACAGCAATTATTCTTTCAATGATGGCACGCCATCGCTTTTTCTCTCGATTGTAAACATTTTGTTGTTCCGCGTCAATAGCAAAATTTTTTTTCCAGACTAGTCTTTATTTCGCACCACAAAAATATGCCCCTTGGTAATTTTTTTAGATAGAAATTTAAAATTTGATATCCTTTTCTATGCCGTATTGCCGGCTCTGCCACGAATTTTGCTATCAAAGGAAAAATGTGTGTAAAGAGTAGACATTAATAGACAATGGACCAACAGACTGTGCACTAACATTCTATTTTTCTTAAACTATGCTATGCTATGCTATCGGGAAATCGGGACTTATTTTGATTTTTCAATAACTATTTAAAATTCAGCATATTTATTCGACTTATTATAAGTTTTAAACATTTTTGCTTGATTGATAGAACTATATGCGGCCTGCGGCCGCCCCTTGTTTTGGCCGCCCGCGTGCGGTGCACGCGCTGCACACCTGCTAGGAACGGCCCTGAGTGGGTGCCAGCTCAGGTGTTGCCGTGTCAACTGACCGTGGTTCAAAATTACGTGGTGTTGTTCTCGGATCTGTCCCTTAGGGGATTGATCTCGGACCGTCTTGAATAGCCTTTTGTGTTGCTCTAGAACGCGCGCGCGACTTTAATTTTTAAAAAATTACCAAACTTACTTTCACTTTAGTATTAATCCCAGACCTTTGCCAGCCGACCAACCGGTATAGTGGTTAAGGTGTTAGCCTCTAGATCGGAAGGTTCCTGGTTCGAATCCGGGTCCGGGCATGGATGTTTGTAAACGTATGGTGTAGAGGCGGCTGGTGCACCTTAAATCTGTCGTGGCCGAAAGTCCTCACGTTGGGTTGGCGTGGAAATTTGGAGAGTGGGGTGCCAGCTCAGGTGTTGCTTCGTCATCTGACCGTGGTTCAAAATTACGAGGTGTTGTCCTCGAATCTTTCCCTTAAGGGACTGATTCCGGACCGTCGTCAATAGCCCGTTGTGTTGCTCTAGTACGACGTTAACTAAAATTACCATTACCATTACCCAGACCTTTGCCAGTAACCCGTCGTGTTTCGCCAATAACTCGTCGTATTCCGTCAATACAACTTTAACATTTTTACGACGGCTATAGATATAACTAGCGCGATTCTCATAACTTTCAAGGATGGTAATGGTAATTTTCGTTAACGTCGTACTAGAGCAACACAACAGGCTATTGACGACGGTCCGGAATCAGTCCCTTAAGGGAAAGATTCGAGGACAACACCTCGTAATTTTGAACCACGGTCAGATGACGAAGCAACACCTAAGCTGGCACCCCACTCTCCAAACTTCCACGCCAACCCAACGTGAGGACTTTCGGCCACGACAGATTTAAGGTGCACCAGCCACCTCTACACCATACGTTTACAAACATCCATGCCCGGACCCGGATTCGAACCAGGAACCTTCCGATCTAGAGGCTAACACCTTAACCACTATACCGGTTGGTCGGATAACTTTCATAGAACAACTGGCTGTACTGGCCGTAGTCTAAATTCTTGGGCCGATTCTTATAACTTTCAAGGTATAACTGTTGGACTAGCCGTAGTCTAAATTCCTTCTTGAAGCGATCAAGAAGCAAGTGGCTGTACTGGCCGTAGTCTAAATTCTTGGCGCGATTCTTATAACTTTCAAGGTACAACTGCAGTACTGGCCGTAGTCTAAATGCCTTCTTGGAGCGATGGAGATACAGCTGCTGTACCGCCATAGTCTAAAGGTAAATTCAACTACTCCGTTAAAAATTCAATTAAATTCCTATTTTTTTAGAACACTGTTTTATGTTTCTTTTCATGGAAGAACCAAGATGGATGGTTCTTGCCCAAGTTCAATGCCGCTAAAAATAAGGGTAGGCTAAAAATTTTATGTTTTACAACTGCGACTGTTAAACCCAACACTAGCACTCGGTAAAGTTCCCCGTCCCTGTGCAATCACTAGTAAATCTATTACGATCTATGTCTGATGTCGTCAATGAAAAATAGCCTTGAAAAGACCATAGGTTTTTTTGCATAAAAAGTGAGAACCCTGTCACGATGCCTCATCCAGTTTTTTGTGTCAAATTTCCGAGAAAATATTCCCTCGACCAATCTCCCCAAAACGCGCTTCCGCCTCGCCTTAATGGAAAAATTTGGCTCCAATATCGCGTTGAGTGCTCTTGAATTATAGCCCCACCTTTCCTTCTTGGTGCTTTTCCAAGAATATGCCATTCACGCTCCAGCCCGTCCCACCCCGCTCACTGCAGAACCGAGTATTTAAGGGCTGGAAGGGAAGAAAAATGTAATTCATAAGTGATGACTTGTCGAGAGGACTTCAATCAGAGGAGCTTCGGTATCAATCTCCGTGATTGCTGTATTGTTGGCGATTCCCGTTTCTGTTGCTTGCCGTCTGCGAAGAGCGTGGTTGTATTTTTATTCCGTTCAGAGATGAACTATTGGTGAGAATGTGTTTCCGGATACGAGGATCGGGTAATGTCAACGGATTGCCAACTTCGCTAGCAACTTGCGAATTGTAGGGTTTTCATGGCAATCTAGCATAGCCCGTTGTGTTGCTCTAGTACAACGATAACTAAAATTACCTTTACCATGGCAATCGTAGTTTCCGATGTTTTCCTTTCCTGGTTGATCGTCATCTGACCGTGGTTCAAAATTACGTGGTGTTGTTCTCGGGTCTTTTTCTGAGGAGATTGATCCCGGACCATCGTCAATAGCCCTTTGTGTCGCTCTAGTACGACGTAAATTAAAATCACCTTACCTTACCTACCTTTCCTGGTTGCGTAGGAGTTGCAGGTTCGATTTCCGCCAGGTTCATTTCTCGATGGTTGCAATTCTCTCTTCTGCGTCGGTAATTTGGTAATTTTTAATTAACGTCGTACAAGAAGAACACAACTGGCTTTTGACGACGATCCTGGATTAATCCCCTAAGATAAAGATCCGAGGACAACACCACGTAATTTAGAGTCACGGTCAGATGACGAGGCAACACCTGAGCTGGCAACCCACTCTCCAAACTTCCACACCAGCCCAGTGAGGACTTTCGGCCTCCCCGGCTGCCCTAGGCCAATACCTGTACGCTAACGAAATAAGGCTATCTGGCGGACGGCAAGGGTATGCAAGACTCCATAGATGATGGTATCGGTTGCCCACGGTACCGGATAAACAGGAATGTTGGGGCAGCCTGCTGTTCCGTTGGGCTACTCAGGAACGCCGATAGGTTCCTAGGAGATGCCTGGGTGTGCGTCTCTGATCACTCCTCGGCACGAATCTATGAAGAAAACTTTTCCGGCTCAAAACGGACCTAAGGTTGACTGATATCATTGAGCCGGACCACATATCTTCAGCGCACACATTCCGGGGTCGACCACGTCCACGCCCTATCGTGTTCATCCTGGGCAGATAAGGGTTTTTCGGACGGCGTGTCACTAGGCCCACTTCTAATATTTCTCATTAGAGGCTTTCCCTAGCTTCGGCTAATCCGCTGTGGGTTTTCAGTAACTCGGTACGGAGGGGTCTGCTTCCATTCGAAGGAAGGACTTTCGGCCATGACAGATTCAAGGTGCACCAGCCGCCTCTACACCGATTCGAACAAGTAACCTTCCGAACTAGAAGCTAACACCTTAACTTAACCACTTGGTTGGTAGGCTATCTTCTGCGTCAGAAAAGCTTTCAGTGTGTGTCCATTATCTGATATTGTATGTTTCGTGTCAAATATTTGATATTGTATTGTTTCTGGCCCACCATGGTTAAATATGGCCCTTGCGCCATAAAACCTCTAAACCAACCAACCTTTCATGGTTACAGGTCGTGACTCACCTACTGTGGAATTGCTTACTGCGCTAGCAACCTGCGAGTTATAGGCGGCGTAGGTTCGATTCATCCCTGGGTATATATCTGTTTTGTGCCAGTGAAACTTCCCATGTATGTGTGTGTTCATTACTTGGTATTGTCTGTCTTGTGACTGGAGCAGCGTGGTCAAACATGGCTCTTGCACAATGCAACTCAACTATGCTTTTGATTTGGTAATTGATATCGGAAGACAACGGTTGGTAGGTAAGTAGTTAATTAATGTCGCATTAGAGCAACACAATGGACTGTTAGCGACGGTCTGGGATTAATCCCGAAGGGAAAGATCCAAGGACAACGCCTAGTAATTTTGAACCACGGTCAGATGACGAGGCAACATTTGAGCCCCATCTCTCCAAACTTCGACACCGCACCGCTTGCCCATTTCTGGTCCTTGCGATTTAAATTCCCACAATCCAATCCACGCCACACCAACGTGAGAACATGTGAGGCCACAACAAATTTAACTTGCACCAACCTCCACGGTTTCACTTTGGTTGCGCCGAGTTTGGAACCCGCAATCCTCCATTTTCTAATCCGTTACTCTTCCAACTGGACTCATGAAGCCCCGTTTATCGAGAGGTAATTAATACCTGAGGCTACGACTGATTTAACGTGCACCCCCGGTACAAGATGGTCCTTGGTTGGACCTAGTTTCGAACACGCAATCCTCCGGTTGCTAGTCCGTCACTTCCAATTGGACTCATACGTCCCTGTTTATCCAGAGGGATTAAAGACGTGAGGACATTGGAGGCAACCACAGATTTAACGTAAACCAGTCCCACATACACGACGATCTTTTGTTCGACCGAGTTTCGAACTCGCAACCCTCCTTTTGCTAATCCGTTACTCTTCTAATTGTTAGCATGGTTTTCAACAGTTCAACCCGGTTTATCCAGAGGTATTCAAAAAGCGAACACATTGGAGACCTCGACAGATTTAACGTGCATGACCTTCACGTACAAGGAGGTCTTTGGTCGCGTCGAGTGTCGAACTCGCAAACCTACAATTTATGTATTTTTCTCCGATGGTATTTTGTTCTTCGTTACCTACTATCTACGACCCTAAACAGCTACTCTTCAAAACCTACCGCGGCCCCATTCAAATATTCGGATCAATTCTTATTCTGGGCACTATTTTCCTTCAATAGGCCTCCGCTTCTGGCAAAAAGAGTGCACACTTTTATGTATTCAGGCTGCGTCGTTCTTCAAAAAAAGGCAGTCCCATCCTTCCACTGAGTGGCCATATCCAACTGCAAGTTGTCCCCGCGATCCCAGGGGAAATAACCAATCCAGGATCGATGGCTCAAACTGTCACCCAGCCAGACATGCGGCTGATAATGTGCAATACCCCTCCCAAATCAAGTTTCGGGTTTCGCTTCCGGAATTGGAATACACCCCCGACCGACAAATTGCTCCAGCAGGCACTCATCTTCTCCCGTTGCCATTAATATTTATGAAGAAAAAGTAGCCGAGAGAATCCAGACGATTCCCAGCGACACCTTCCGTGACGTGACACTGAGGGGTTGCGTAACGCTTGGCTCGGGGTTTCTTTGCTTTTTTTGCGATTGAGATTTTGGCAACCGTCTCTTTTCAGGTGAGACGGATCTTACAAGTGCGAATTGTTGGGAAGATGTGAACGCTACATTGTAAAACTGTAGAGCAAAGGGTTTATTCGGAATCTTTCTGTAAAGTTAAAGTAACCTAGTGCTACTGTAGTGACTAGATAAAAGTACGAGTACCATTTGACTAACAAATGGGTGTTTCAGAATCACCAAGTACTTGCTGGTAAGTATCGACTCCGTCAAATACTAGATCTTAACCTTTTGACTTCGCGGCTATAGATATAACTGGCGCGATTCTTATAGCTTTCAAGGTACAACTGCTGTACCGGATGTAGTCTTGAGGTTGAACACTTAAATTTATAGGTTACAAGCATTTTTTTTTCTCATGGCATGATGGAGTCGTCTTTTCTTTTTCTGAATAACACTGTTTGATTGTTCATATTAGAGCACATCGCAAGTATTTCGGTAGGTAATTGGTAATTGGTAATTTTAGTTAACGTCGTACTAGAGCAACACAACGGGCTATTGACGACGGTCCGGAATCAGTCCCTTAAGGGAAAGATTCGAGGACAACACCTCGTAATTTTGAACCACGGTCAGATGACGAAGCAACACCTGAGCTGGCACCCCACTCTCCAAACTTCCACGCCAACCCAACGTGACGCAAGTATTTCGGTGTTGATAAATGTGATCGAAATTTATTTTTGTTTCTGTTTGTTGGAGTTGGTTTGTTGCTCTCCATACATGATGTTACTCGACGATTAATTAGGCAAACACTGTTAATTTAAGCCCGGCATGTGTTCAGAAATTATGAAGTTGTTTTTAAACCTTCAAGGGGTGATATAGAGGAAATATCTCGTCATCAAGATACTACCGATTTTTTTAATGACTGATTAAGATCAGGTCAGTTGATGACAAGATACCTCTTCCATCAAGATCCAGTCAGTTTTGACTGAATCTAATGAATAAACGGATGCTAATGACGAGATACCTCGTCAAGACGATTACTAGGAAGGTTAAGACTGGATTTGTCAGATCCAACCCCCTAGTTTTCATAAAAAGTATTTATTCGCATTAATATAGTATGTATTTTATCCTTCTAATGGATGTCTAGACGATGTATCGTCATTAGCAGAGCTGACCAGATCACGATGGACGAGATATCTCATCATTAGAAAAAATTCACATATTCTCGTCATCATAGAAAAGAGACAATATATTCATCATTCGGAATTTAATCGGCTTCTTGCTGACGAGATACCTTTTAATTTTCAAACTAGGTCAGATCTTGATGGACGATATATCACAGCAAAGAAAATACTCACCTTTTCTCGACATCATAAAAAAGAGACAATATATTCATCATTCGGAATTTAATAGGCTTCTTACTAACGATATGCCCACTAGTGATGCGATATCGACAGCAAAACATCGATGTTCGAAATTAAAACATCGATGTTGATAACACATCGACCCCAAAACATCGATGTTTTTAAAATTCAGTGTATTTAAACTCCCCCCCCACACACATTTCTTAAAACTGGCATAGCAACTAGTGATGCTACATTGTTTGCAAAACATCGATGTTTATAAAATTCAGTGTATTTAAACTTTTTCCCCCATATCTTAAAAATGGTCAAGCAACTAGTGATGCGACATCGGCTCCAATACATCGATGTTTTTTATAAAACATCGGCATCGATGTCCCATCCCTACTTTTCAGACCCTTCACCCTTAGCCACTTTGGTCTAAAAGTATGTTCAATTTGCTGATTATAAAAATTATGTTTCTTGGTTATTTTTAAAATTTTTATAACGGTACTTTTTTCATTTAAAAATAAGACATCAACAACGTAAAAACATCGACACGTTTAAACATCGATGTTACAAAAACATCGACTCCAATACATCGATGTTAAAAACATCGATGTTTTGAAAACATTGACATCGATGTCGCATCCCTAATACCCACACTCGGAAGATCAATATTCGTCGGTAATTGTGAATCTTCTCGATCACAGCTGCCAACTGCCGATTTGTAACAACGCCGCTGTTTCAGCTGCGATCGAAATAACATCCCATCTGCGCTACAAACAGAATTCTTCGAGTGCGTGGTCAGCATTCTCAATTTTTTCAACACCCCACGCTCACCCCTCGCGCTAACAAAAACTTCAACCCGGCTCACTTCATTCGGCCACCAACACAAAAATTCATGTCACAAAATAACGTGCCACAATCCATTTAAACCCTCACACACGGAACCTCCTTCTGTTGGAGCTCACACATGGGGGAACAGCTCCCTACCTTTGTCGACCAAATTCCGCAATAAAAGCGGCCACCTCCCTCACATGCCCCTGTAATTCGAACTTCCCTGCTTCCTTTCGGGGTGTAGGGAGGGGCAATGAATGGTGATTGTTGGCGGATATGCCTCCCCCGTTTCCCATTCTGCCTCCTGGATACGGTCGTATTTCTTAGAATTCCCCCTCATGTTTTCACCTCCAATTGGAAGGGGGAATAAGTACTGGGGATAGATGCCTGTGTTCTTTGGGGTTTTTATTTCGGGTTGCGTGGAAGGAAAGGTGAGGGGAGATTTGGATTGAATGACGTTGGCTCGCCGTTGAATTGTATTCCTGTTGTTGTTGTCCAGCAAAGATCGTTGTGTTCGTTGGGGCTGGTGCACGTTAAATTTGTCTGACCTCAAATGCCCTCACGTTGGCGTAGCGTGGAATCGTTCACCCGACTTCGTCATCTGACCGTTGTTCAAAATTACGAGGTGTTGTTCTAGAATCTTTCCCTTCGAGATTGTTCTCGGTCTGTCGTCAATAGCTCGTTGTGTTGCTTCAGTGTAACGTTAATTATCCGACTACTTACCTGCCTTTTTTTATTTCCGGTTGGACATGTATTCATGTGAACGGTCGTGTTGTTGTTGTCCACTTTGCCTTTCCGTTCTATTGATATGAATGTGAAGGATGTTTCAATGGATACCGACATGACCACGGTAGCCTAGTTGAAAGATTAAAGGATTAGCAATCGGAGGGCTTAGAGTTCGAAACTCGAAGCCTCTATTATAAGAAAAGTACCAATAGAATCTTAAACGTTGAAAAATCTATGGATGCTATTGAATTTATGGATTTTAGAATCCAATGTCAATAGAATCATTTCAAAGATTCTATTTGAAGAAAAGAACCAATAAACTCACTCCAAAATAAGTTTTTTACTATAAGTAAAGAACCAATAAACTCATTCCAAAGAAAGATTCTACTATAAAAAAAGAACCAATAAACTCATTCCAAAGAAAGAGATTCTACTATAAGAAAAGAACCAATAAACTCATTCCAAAGAAAGATTCTACTATAAGAAAATAACCAATAAACTCATTCCAAAGAAAGAGAGAGATTCTACTATAAGAAAAGAACCAATAAACTCATTCCAAAGAAAGAGATTCTACTATAAGAAAAGAACCAATAAACTCATTCCAAAGAAAGGTTCTACTATAAGAAAAGAACCAATAAACTCATTCCAAAGAAAGATTCTACTATAAGAAAAGAACAAATAGAATCTTAAACGTTGAAAAATCCGTGGATTCTTTAGAAATGAGTGGTTATTTAATCAATAAGTGGGCTGTGGGGTAAAAACAACATTACACTGCTCGGAAATCTCGCGGAGGGTTAATCTTCTTGTATATAGAGCTTGTCTCATTCAATGTCCACATGAAAGACACGCAAAAGAGTTCAACCTTTTGCGCTATAAATAGCTCTAATTGCACGATACAAATGGCGTCATTCACTGCGTGGAGTGAAGGGCGTTAATCAGCGCATCCTTAACACTGAGGTGAATTAATCTAGGATGAAAGAGCTGATGAAAAAGTACTTATCTCCGTTGGTTCAGCCGCTTTGTATGTATTTCGTACCACATCTGATGGTAATTCGTTCGGGGTTGCAGCTGAAAGGTTTTAGTAATCGCTACCTGCGGTTAACCACACATACTCGTCTCTTATTTCTTGTTTGCATTCCTACCTTTGCATTGTCGTCTCAAATTGTGGTTCTAATTTCAAAATCACATGCTTGGGAATTCGAGAAGAAACCATTAAGTTTAACCCTCTAGGATGGTTGTTTCGACGTGGTATCTTGTTATTTGCGAAACTAACCAGATTTTGATAGACGAGATACCTCATCATTAGAAAAACTTACCTGATCTTGACTTTGCCGCCCTCAGCGAAAAACGGTAATGTTTACATATTCATTCGGAATTGAATCGACGTTATTGATAACTAAATATTGGCCAGATCTTGCTGTACGAGATATCGCTTCTAAAACACTTGAATGGTTAAGAAACATTATATATATATATATATATATATATATATATACTTTTCTTCTAACTTTCGTTTTCTGGTTTAATACATATGATTTTTATTTTTATTTTGATCTTTCATTAAGTTACGTATTTGAATGATATATATATATATATATATATGTATATATATATATATATATATATATATATATGTATATATATGTATATATATATATATATATATATATATGTATATATATGTATATATATGTATATATATATATATATATATATATATATATGTATATATATGTATATATATGTATATATATATATATGTATATATATGTATATATATATATATATATATATATATGTATATATATGTATATATATATATATATATATATATATATATATATATATGTATATATATGTATATATATGTATATGTATATATATATATATATATATATGTATATGTATATATATATATATATATGTATATATATGTATATGTATATATATATATATATATGTATATATATGTATATGTATATATATGTATATATATGTATATGTATATATATGTATATATATGTATATGTATATATATGTATATATATATGTATATATATATGTATATATATATGTATATGTATATGTATATGTATATGTATATGTATATATATAATATATATATATTATATATATAATATATATATATATATATATATATATATATATATATATATATATATATATATATATATATATATATATATATATATATATATCTGTGTGTGTGTGTGTGTACCCAGGGTGTATTTAAATTCCACCGACAAACTTGGAGAGGTGATAGTACGCATCAAGACGAACAAAAATGCAATAGAACATTGGGTCACAAATGACGTTGAGTGGGTGAAAATTGCGAAAATGCGTCTGAAAATTGTATATGTGTTTACGCGTTCTTCCATTACAGGGGTGCGTACATTGCGGTTTCGTCCTGCATCACACCTAACGGCTTGAACTGTAATGGAAGAACGCGTTCACTTTGCAGACGCATTTTCGTAATTTTCACCCATTCAACGTCATTTGCGAACCCATGTTCTTTTGCATTTTTTATTCGTCTTGATGCGTCCTATCACACTTCCAAGTTTGTCGGTGGAATTTAAATACACCCTGGGTATAAAAGGATTTAGGTGGTGTATGTGTGTGTGTATTCTCTATACAAATCTATACCGTTTGACCAATCCACACCAAATTTGGTACACTTATACTTTAGAACACTGCAGGAAACATGCCATTTCTTTCCTGTCTTCAGACCAATCTGTAGCCATGAAAATTGGCACACATGTCGTCCTAAAAGTGCTCCTCGAAGCCCCAATTTTAAAATCTAAAGTTTGTTTTCCTGCAATAAATGGATGTGGACAAGGAAACAAGTTCTACAGGGTTTATGAGTTTGTGTTACACAGGGAAATGTAGCTGTCATATTTTCGCTGTTGCAAGTCATATTTGAAACCCGAGCAAAAAAAAACTCCGTGTTATTCAGCTAGTTGTTTTTAAAAGAAGTGGGTTTTTAGTATGTTGTGTTAAATTGAAGGGCCTCTCAATGGTACCTCTCCTGTAAGTGCCTAGTAAGGTGTGCGGGCTTCACGGACCCAGGTATTCAAGTGATCTCCTTTCCCATGGGTTTTACTGCCTTTAGTAAACAGAGTCATTCGCCCATAAAACCTCAAGCGATCTTTATTCCCCACAATCCCACTTTTTCCCTCTTTCACGACATTTTTTACTTGACATTGTCTTGTGTTCTACGTAGCTCGGCCAAATATGGTCTTTGTTTCATACAAACCAAAATCAACCTACCATCAACAACTGAAGGACCTCGGGCAGCATAATAATGTGCCATTTTTCAAGTTTTCGGGCCAGTAATCATTTGCTTTTTAAATTTTTTTTTAATTATTAGGGCTTATACATTACTCAAGAGGTTATGTTATCATGAACTTTTAAGTATTAAGCACTCCTTCAAACAACTAGACATTCTTTTGATACTGTTGAGTACTTTGTTTTGAATTTTTTTTCGTTGCAGAACAGATTTCTGTTACTTATCATTGTTTCCAGGAGCCTTTCAATTCTGCATTGACTTTTAAGTTTTTTATATGTGTGGTCAATAAAGAGGTGTAAAATTATCTTAAAAACAATTCTTCGTTCTATCTTTTCCTTTTTCGGATTATTGATGATGTATTTCTACTGTAATATGCACTCTACAACAAAAAAAATAGAAGCACAAAAAACGAATTGTCCGATTGCGATAAAAATTGGTGGACGTAAAGAACATACATAGAAAACAAGCGATTAAAATTTCAGAACAATTGAATAATTTATTTCAGAGTTTGACCGTTACAAAGAGAGGAATTCAATAGGGATATTGCATAGATTGTAAAAGTTCCCGGATGGCGTCTTGCGGAATTTCTAGCCAAATTGTCTCCAACTGTCGGGTTAAATGGTCAGCATTCCGGGATAGTTGCAATCGCCTCCCCATAACGTCCCACATTGTGCTCTATGGGAGATAAATCAGGAGACCTAGCTGGCCAAGGAAGTGTTGGGTAAACTTGGAAACTATTCATAGCAACACGTGCCGGGTGCGACCGGGCATTGTCTTGTTGAAAGTATATCCGGGTGTCGCAAAAGGAACGGTAACACAGTCGGTCGTAGACTGTCGTCTACGTACCGCTGTGCTGTAAGTGTACCAGAAATGACTACCAAAGCGGCCAGGCTATCAAAGGATCCAGCACTCCAGACCATAACGATCTGTTGCGGGCAAGTGTGGCGTGCGATAGTAAGGGCAGGATCCCCACTCTGCCCTGGACGTCTCCAGATCAGTCTGTGGTTGTCATCAGGACACAGTTGAAAACGGAACTTGTCAATTAAGACTATACGTCCTCAGTCAGCGCCGTTACAAGTTGATCGGGTCCGGCATAACTCCTGGACAACTGCTTCTTTGTGCGTCGATTTTCTTTTTATAGAGTATATTAATCTAGACAATCTTTTGACACTGTTGAATAATTTGTTTTGAATTTTTCTCCGTTACAGAACATATTTCTGTGACCATTGTGTATGTATCTTTATGTTGCCAGGAGCCTTTTAATCATACATTGACTTTTAAGTTTTTTAAATGTGTGGTTAACAAAGAGGTGTAAAATTCTCTCAACCAATTTGAAACAAATATTTACTTTTAAAAATATGATTTTTTAAAAAAAAAAGTACCTTAAAATTTTTCATTCAAATATTTTTGATTTTTTATTAAATTAATATTTTTTAAATTGCTGATTCAAAATTAAAGTTAATAAATTTGTGAATAATTTACTGCAAGAATTTTGAAAATTGATCAAGAATATTTTGAGTTTTAGCAATTTAAAATGACCCCTCTTTTTTTAAAAAAATTATACTTTAAAATTTTTTAAAAACTTTTGGAAAAATTTTGTGTTGTGATTTTGCTTATTAGTTATATGGGTAATCAGTACAAAAAATTTCGAAACTCTAAATTAATTAATAAAAATTTTTTTTCGATGTGTCCCGGACCCCCTTAAGTAAAATAAAAACGGTTGTATTAAAAATTTTATTAATATCTACTTCATGACACTTTCCAAAACTAATTTCTGCAGCTGGTATTAGACTCCTCATCCAGTCATTCCAACTGAGATTACGTCAGCTGACCGTGTTTCAAAATTACGTTGTATTGTCCTTGGATCTTTACCATCAGGGGTTGATCCCGGGCCGTCGCCAATAGCCCATTGTTTTACTCGAGTGTGACGTTAGTTAAAATACCTACCTAACAACTGAGATTAAAAACAATGCTTAAATTTTATTTTGGAAAGGATAGTGGCAGCAAATCTTGTGCAAATCTTTCCTGCATGTCCTCGGACGGACCTACGTGATAAATCTTCTACAGATTCCTCATCCAGTCTCACTCCTACTGAGATTAATCTTTCCCCCAGGGGATTGATCCCGGACCGTCGTCAATAGACAGTTGTGTTGCTCTAGTACGACGTTAAAAATGACCAATGTCCAATGACCAACTGATATTTAAAGTAACTCCCTCCTTTTGGAAAGGAAATTTTCAACTAATCTTATGCATATGTTTCCTGCATGTCCTTGGATGGGTCAGACTGAATAAATACCCAATTAAAACCGGGTCTCTTTTTTCTCTATCCTATACGTAAGCTCTTGATTCCTTCTCTCCAACGGTTCCCCATCCCAAAAAAAATCTAGTGGGAGGCTCGAGATGAAAGGACAAATGGGGATTAATGATCCTTCATTCCCTCCCCGGATTATCTCCTGGTCGGTAATGGAGGCCCTCGGCCATCGACCGGAATGGATTTTCGCTCAATCTTTGCTCCCTTTTCGCCTGCTGACCCCCATTGCCGTTTGTTTGCTCCATGTGCACAGAGAAGTGATCATTTGTCCGGGAAAAAACGTTGCGGTTGTGTTCGACGATTTTCTTTTCCGCTTCACGAGTTACATGGATTGCGACATTCGTTTTGGGACATGTTGTTCGAGATTGTTTGTTGGGGTGGCCCATTTGAGAGAATCCATCAATTCCCGATGGTCCACCCCACCCGCCTTTGCTACGAATTTCGTTATCGTTATCTTGCTGCGTTCTGTTTCGGGGATCGAATCTGTAATGGCCTTAATTGAATCAAAGGAGTCGACTCTTCCGTTCAAGATTTTTCCCTGACTTCTCCTGGGGTGGAGGTGGCTCAATCGATTTACCCGCTGCGATAGTAACTCGCGAGTTGTAGGCCACGTTGGTACGATTCCTTCCTGGGTATATATCTCTTTTGTGCCAGTGAAACTTCCCATGTATGTGTATGTCCATTACTTGGTATTGTCTGCCTTGTGACAGTAGCAGCGTGGCCAAACATGGTTCTTGCGCGATATCTCAACCATGCTTTTAATTTGGTAATTGATATCGAAAGACAACGGTTGGTACATAGGTAGTTAATGTGTTTGATGTTCCCTGTCCAAATATGTCCCTTGCGCCATAAAACCCATAACCAACCCCATTGGGGACACATCTTCCTTGGATTGGATTGGACGCCGTAGACGGACACCGTTTCACCTGTGCGGCTTTCAGCTGTATAGTCCGCCTTACGGAGAAGATTCGGGGATAAGGGAGGGCCGAGGATAACATCACGTAATTTTGAACCACGAGTAGATGATTAAAGCAACACCTGAGCTGGCACCCTATTATCCGAGCTTCCACACCACGCCAACGTTAGGACATACGAGTCAAAGACAGATTTAACGGACACCAGTCCCAGTGTACACGACGACTTTTGATTGGATTGAGTTTCGAACTCGGGACCCTTCAACTGACAATACGTTAATTTTCCAACCGGGCTACATGTACCCTACATTTTCCTGGAATTATACATGATGGGTCTTCTTAGAATCTAAACAGTTGCTATGCTCCATTTTGCCAATAATCCGCTTCATTGAAATAGACTACACTGTGTGCTCGAATCCACTGTAGATCTAGTACTACGTTTTCTAGTGTCTAAGCGTGGAAAGTGAATGACATTTCATGTCTTGCTGCATTTCGTAGACCCATATAGCTTAAATAGCTGCTCCAAGGAATCCATGGCTATGCAAGATGTTACACGAAAGAGCAACAGTTGCTAGTTTCGGTCTAAACGGTTGGATAAGTAGTTGTACTTACGTCGCACTAGAGCAACACAAATCGCTGTTGGCGATGATCCGGGATCAATTCGGACGGGAAAGATCCGAGGATAATATAATTTTGAACTACCATCAAATGAAAATATTTCTGAAGAATTTGTAACAGCTGACGAAGGTAGGTAGGTAGTTGAATTTCTGTCGCACTGGAGCAACACAAACGGTTATTGGTGACTGTTCGAAATGAATCCCGAAGTTTGGTCGGCCGTGATTTACCGCTTTCCTATAACAATTATAGATTCCTAAAGTATAAAGTATTGACATTGCCGAGTCTGTTAAAACATGACCGCGGACACCTTATGGTGATTGAACACTGAGAGACGTTCTAAACATAGGAGAGCTCGTGGACTAATGGCAGGAGAGCTAATGTTCTACAAAATTGAAAAAACTATTTATAATTAATTTGAGATTTTTACTGAATGCACATGCTCTTAAACTCTTACCCCTTTCCACTACTCTAAAATCGATTCAACCTTTCGAGTTAAATCTATTTTATCGCGTCGTAAATTTTTTCCCACACCCAGTGATCATTAGCTCATTTGAATAAAAGCAATCTCACCATCCTCGCGCGAGGTTTTCATTCCGCAATAGTCTCACTACGAGAGAACTGCATCTCTCTATATTAAAAAAAAGTTACCGCCGCCGCCGCCGAAGAATTGAAATTTTTGTTGTTTAGCTCCATTCTTAGACGGTTTCCCGAGAAAGTACTGATCGGAAAAATATGAAATTAACATGCTTTGTTCTTCATCGTATTCCCTGGATAATTATTAAGATTTTTTTCCGATGCGGCTATTAGTTTAGGTTTTATTAAGTGTTAAAGTTGAAGAAGTGAAATTTCTTCCGCGAGTGAGCAAAACACATTCAAAATTTCAGTCTTTAGTCGTGAGTTTTTTTTTAAGAGTACCTCTCAACGTAAATTTTTGCAGCTCGTCGAGTTTTTTTTTAAATTTAAATTTGGTTCTTGATAATATTTTTTTGAAATTCGGGAAAAATCGGGACATTTTTGTTACTTTTTTTTAAAACTGCCGTATCTATATCTAATTACTATTAGTTTTTAATTTTTAAAATATCGCTGTATACCTCAGAATATACTATTTCTTACGGTACTATTATTTTTGAAATCGGTTAATAATTAAATTGGATGCGATCAAATGTTCGTGATACAAAATTCGGAATCTTCGGATATTTTCGCTACTTTTTGTTAAAACCATTATGTCTACGGCAAAAACCATTATTTTTTAAATTTGAGAACATCACTGAATACACTACATTACACTCTTTCTTATGGTACAATTATTTTTCAAATTGGTTAATAAACAAAATCGATGCAATTAAAAGTAGGTCATACAATTTTCGGAACTTTCAGATCGTAACTTCCGATACAAAACTAAAATGGTCATATCTATATAGTATTACTGTTAGTTTTTAATTTTAAAAATATTGCAGTATACCTCACAATGTACTCTTTCTTACGGTACAATTATTTTAAAAATTGGTTCATAAATAAATTCGATGCAATCAAAAGTTGGTGACACAAATTTCGTATTTTTCAGATCGCATAGCTGCTTCCGAAAGCAGTAGTGGGTTACACTTTTGACTATCGGGTTTGCCAGATATCAAATTTATCGTAGCAACAATTGCCATAAAAACGATTTCTTTTTATTTGGCGAGGAAAAAGGCTCGCTTTTTCCCCTCTGTTCTCAAGACAGTTTACCGACAAAGTACAGATCGTAAAGTTTGGATATTAACAATGTTTACTTAAAGTTGTACAGGGAACAAGATGCAGAAGATTTTTTACTGATGCGGCTATTAGTTTAGGGTGCATTAAGTGTTAAAGCAAAAAAAGTTAAATCACTTGCGAAAGAAGTATTGGTTTGAGAAAGCAAACCAAACGGGATTGCGTAGCAATCCCCGGGGTCGGCGAGCGTAAGCGAGCAGGGCGCGAAGCCCTCGCTGTGACGTCATGTACCGGAAAGTGAAATCAGCATAATACGAATTATTCAGATAGTTTCACTCTGTGAAAGGAATGTTGGTTTGCGAAGCAAACCAAATGACATCTGTGAAAGGAGTGTTGGTTTGCGAAGCAAACCAAATGGGATTGCGCAGCAATCCCCGGGGGTTGGCGAGCGTAAGCGAGCAGGGGGCGGAGCCCCCTAGTTCTTTTTAAATTATTAATGTAATTTCACCAATCTCAGCACAGTCTTTTCCATTACTGTTGAAGATCTTTTGAAAAGGCTTGGAAAATGCTCCTTTTTCTCTTTTGTACTGATATAATGCCTCTATTGTCTGACATGGCTCAGTAGAGTGAGCAATGTGATAACATCTATATGTGCCCAGGATACTGTGACCAAGGCTAGTAATAACGTGACCCTTAGACTGCTGGGTGGTTCCTAATATTTATCATCGGATTGGTCCACGGGACTAGAGAAAACGTCCATCAATTCAATCATCATCTGATTGGTCCATCGATTGATCATCCAATAGTAGTAGTAGCCGACTAGCCGGCCTGATGGTTGTGTTAGTCTCTAGTTAGGAGGGTTCCCCCCTGATTCGAATCGGGGTCAGTGCATGGATATTTCAAAGCGTATGGTGTAGAGGCGGCTGGTGCACCTTAAATCTGTCGTGGCCGAAAGTCCTCACGTTGGGTTGGTATGCAAGTTTGGAGAGTGGGGTGCCCGCTCAGGTGTTGCCTCGTCATCTGACCGTGGTGCAAAATTACGCGGTGTTGTCCTCGGATCTTTCCCTTAGGGGATTATTCCCGGACAGTCGTCAATAGCCTGTTGCCTTGCTCTGGTACGACGTTAATTAAAATGACCTTACCGTACCTTACCGATAGTAGTAGTCTTTGGTGATTTCACCTTTTTCGTCGCCACCTCTCTATAGAAATACGGATTCACACACCTACCCTGTCATAAGATGTTACATTGCCAAACGAGGTGATGTTGTTGTCGTGTCTATGCATACAGTACTAGTGCAAAGGTTTAGAGTCCTCCAAAAGCCTTGGTGACAAGATCTGCAAGTTCTGGAGCTCGATGGCTATGGAGGATTTCGATTGGGGGTGCTCCAAGTTGAAAGAGGGAACCAATAATGGCCTGGCAGTCGAAACCATGATCTGGAGTTAGTTGCGATTGGGGACAGTACCTGCAGATGGGATAGGATTTTATATTAGTTCGTGAAATCTTCATGCCTTTGAAATGTCCAGTACGTAGCCTAGCTATTGTAGAGGAGAGGTTTCTTGGGCAGTTTAGATCGGGGATTGTTGCCTTGCTAAAATGCTGGTTGTAGATCCTTCGCCTGGCGACGGCATTCGCATCTGCACAGGTGACTACTCGAGGTTGATCTTTGTCGCGTGCTTCCTTTGCAAGGGCATCTGCACATTCGTTCCCCTCAATTCCAACATGAGCTGGGATCCACTGGAGAGTGCAAGGTATATTTAGTAAGCGAGGTGATAAGATGCCAAATCGTGCAACCCATTCAATTTTTCACAGAGCAGTCACGTGACTGCTAGTCGACATGTTGGTCGCACCTTTTGGTGCTCCTCTCAAAAGCATTGCTCAGTCTACTTATGTCTCACATCTATGGTTTTCCCTCTGTGCTAACAACCTACCAGTTGTAGACGGCACAGGTTCGATTTCTGTTGTTGTTTCTCATGCCTACACTGGCAGATCAAAGGAGTGCCAGGCCCGTCGAAGACGGCAAGAGGCGAGGGGGGTGCTCCTTCCATGTAATTGGGCCCCATTGGGAGGAAGTCCGACTTTGCTCGACATACATGACACATCCGTTTTACAGGATGGTCCCTTTCATACATCCATTCATTCACACATATCGTAATTTAGATCCCAATCAGAGGTCGATAACCCCCTTATCGGGTACCCCCAGAGGTATTGATTTGGTATGGGAACATGGGGGCGGGGGGGACTTTGTGACCACGACCTATTTAACGTGCCCCAGTCACCATTAGTGAACACGACGGTCTTTAGCCAGGTCGAAACGCCGATCTCGCAATCATAAGAATTGCAGGCTCCGCCAAGGACAGAACTCACAACCCTTCTGATGCAAGCCCGACCCTCTACTGACTGAGCTACCGCGGCTTATCCTATGTATATTTACCTCTTCTGTTTCAGTAAAATTTCCTTGTATGTTTATGTCTGTTACTTGAAGTCGTCTGTCTTGTGTTTGGCGCAGCATGACCAAATATAGCACATTAGCAATAAAAACTCGACTAACCATTTTATTGTCTGATGCTGTAGTGAACTTTGTAGATGAATCCATACGTTTTCCTGATCTTGTATATTTCAAACTCGTTCTTTCATGTAATCGATCTTAACATCGACAATCATTACTTACATCATGGTTATCAAATACTTTATGTCATGCATAAAGTATTTGACAACCATTATATTATACGTTTGAAACTCGATATCTAATAAATACCTTCTAACTTCAAGAGTGGGTTTAAAAGGGGAAAAAATTAGCTAGTTCAAGTTGCTAATCAAGTTTTTCATTTCTGCATTGTTAACCAACAGATGTATCATCTCTACTTGCTTAAGTATTTTAATATTTATTAAGATATTTTTTTTTTTTTTTTTAAATTTCAAAATAAGATTAATTTTTTTTTCATTCCATGTTTTACTTGCTACAAATCCTATGCTTCACTTATGTTTCACAATTGCAGTATCAAAATTTTGAAGAATAAATTGCGATTCAATTTTTAAAAATATACGAAACAATATTTTTATGTGAGTGATTGTATTTTTTGTTATTCCCAATGTGTGGCAAATAAAGCTTATTCTCGCATGAGAGAATTTCTACCCGAATACTTTCCCGAGCTGCCGTCCCGCCGATCGAATTTGTCATGGTTTTTCCAATTTGTTCGAATTATTCGAATTAGCTCGATCGAATTTGTTATTCATTCTCTCTGTAACCAGCATACTGAAAAGAGCCCTGAGAAGAGCTGCATGAAACTACTGGAAATTAGATCCGCATCTTTCATTCAAACTCTACCACCGTCTTCCATTGGAATAATTTAAAAAAGTTATCAGTAACAGGACATTTAAAAAGGGGGCAGTGGGGCCATTTGACTGAGGCCCTTATTTTTAATTTACTTAACACGTTCGCTGCCAAAGCTGATATGGTGCGTTGATGGTTATTGCCCCGCCGTAGAAAAGGGTTTTTCCCAGAAGCCAATACCAGCCACACCAATACCAGAATAGATTGGCGAAAGCTCAGCCAACAAATTTGCAATTTCATCATCTGTTAGAGCCTTACAAGGCCCTACAGAACTATCGTCTCTACACAACTCATATTACAATATTTTTTTAATAACTAATAAAACTATAAATTCGAAACCATGTACCTTTGCAACTAGCTTAACCTTAACTCCACGCCAATACAACGCCAACACCTAACATATAATGCCGATTGAAGCGGAGAATAAATGTTGAGGCGCAGTTCTTCCAGCGCGAACGCGTGACTGGTTACTGAGACAGAAGTCCACAACACGCGCTGGCGCGAGATTGGCGACGAAAGTGTTAAGGAACTCAAAACTGGAAGTGGTCCGGGCTTCCCTTGAACTTGTAAAGACCTCACTAGCGAGGAAAGAAACATTGATATGTATGTATGGTTTAGAATTACATTTATATGCTTAGAATTTAACTTCTTGGATGTATATAGATTGTTGATTATATTTTATGGTTCACGAGCTATATCTGGAGAGAAAAAAATACAACAAGATTGCGAAAAAAAGACAAAAGCATATAAAAAAAAATACCTGATATACTTGAATCTTCATTATACTTGGAGTAATAGGGCATGTTTGTTACGTCACGAAATAACTCGTCAACAGTAAATTTGACCTAATCTTGGACGAGATATCTCGTCAAAACCATTTGCAGGGTTAAACCCCTGATATACGAGGGTAGGTCAATAAGTATCTGCAATTAATTTTTATTATTTATTACAACAAGAGTACAAAGTTTTTAGTGGGATCGTTTTTTAACATAGCCACCCTGCTTTTCAATACACTTGGTCCACCGTTGCATAAGCTATCCGATGCCCGCGAAAAAAAAATGTTTTTGGTTGCGCAGCAAGCCACGTATGCACCGCTTCCTTCACCTGTTGATCGGAGCTGAATCGACGGCCTCTTAAAGCAACTTTAAGTGGACCAAACAGATGATAATCTGACGGGGTAAGATCGGGACTGTATGCAGAATGCTCCTACACCTCGAAACGCAGCGTCTGAACAGTTTGAGCGGTGTGGAAGGCGGTATGTGGACGCTCATTGTCTTGCAACAAAAGAACGCCTTCCGACAATCGATCTCCGCGTTTCGTATGAATTACAGGCTTCAACTTGTTTACCAGCATATTACTGTACTTTAATCTGTTTACTGTTGACCCCTTGTCCAGGTAATGTTCTAGAATTGGTTCTTGTGAGTCCCAAAACACTGTGAGCATCAATTTTTCTGCAGACGGTTGACTCTTAAATATCTTTGACTGGAGATCCGGGGTGCTTCCATTCCATGCTCTGGCGTTTGTTCTCTGGTTCTAAGTGATGAATCCACATTTCATCTCCAGTGATTATTCGCCTGAGAAACGTTTCAACTTCGTTCGCACAACAGTACAGTAGGTGCTGACAGATTCTCACACGGTTTCACTGACTCTTCATCGATTTGTTTCGGAACTTTCAGACTTTGTGCAAGTTCAGCCTGCTATGATTGATGTCATATGTAGACTAATCTGCATATTGTTTGCCACTTCATCAACAGTCTCTCTTCTGTTATTCATAATTAATTCATGGACTCGTTCAAAATTGTCATCAGTTGATGCTGTAGCTGGACGCTCTACTCTTTCAGCATCCTTCCCGCTCGTTCGACCACTTTTGATCTCTTCAATCCACTTGTAAACACTTCGCTGTGTCAAAACATTGTTCCCGTATTGTGCTAAAAGTCTTCTATGAATTTCAGGACCTGGTAAACATTCAGTCCACAAAAACAGGATTACAGAACGCTGTTCTTGGTTGGTGTACACAGAGAGTGACGCGGCCATCTTTACTTCGCAAAAGTGCAAAGCGGACTGATGTGATAACGCTGCAACCTAGTACAGGCGAAGACAACGGTGACACCTAGCGTCTGGTGAGCGCAAAAAGTCGCAGAGCCATCCTAAAACAAAATAGACACACATTGCAGTTACTTATTGGCTTACCCTCGTACAATGACCCTTAACTTCCAATAAACACTTTTACTCAATCAGAATGGTCATCCACTATACGTAACGAAATGTCCTAAGTCACAACATCATTTACCTAACCTCAAGTCAGAACTTCATTTGCCGATATTGTCGACATAATATACGAGTGGAAAATCAATAACAAAGCTCAACATTGATGTTCCGCTGCTATCTCCCAAGTTATTCTTCCCTTAAATACCTAATACATGGTCCTTAATTTCCAATAAACCCTTTGACTCAATCACAAAGGTCATCCATTAAACTTGAACAGATGTTCCCGGTCCCCTTTTCCCATTCCTCACCAATCAATTTTCGTAATAGCACCCCCTCTTGTCGACATCGAAATGGAAAATCAATGACCGACCTCAACATCCATTTTCTCTTGCCAATCTCCCCTCTATGTTCCCCCTGATGCATGGACCCTTTATTTTTCTCCTATGTACTCTTTTCCACGGCTTTAAATCTTCCAATATACACCATCCCTCCTGATAACTGCAGTTTCTCTTTCGCCGTGTTGAGGGATACTGCAAGAGATAAAGCAGATTCATGGACACATTTATGCGTATGCTTTGGTGAATGGTGAGGGAAAAGCCATTCTCTCCAGGGACAAGGTGTAAAGGATAGGCGGTGCAACAGAAAGCGACAGGAGTAGCATTTTGACTGCTTTTTTTCTTTTCCTTTTCTTTTCTTCTCGCTTCTGCCGTTTTATCTGTCGGGCTGGTTGCCGTTTTGGGCTTGCATTCTGTATTACGCCTTAACGGGGATGGTCTCTTATTGCTCTTCTGTGGACATTTCCGGTTGTTTACCTAGCGGCACGTGATGTGTTTTTAACTATTCCGCTTCTGCCCACAGTTTTATTGCGGTGTGCTGGGAGGTTGAGTCTTTTTCGGAAGGGCACTGAGCTTTTGGTTTTGGGAGGTTTTCTTTTATTCCGCTTGAAGTGTATGTTTAGGGTTTTTTGGACAGGTTTGGGGCTAGAACTTAAGGAATGAGAAGCACAATTTTGATTCGAGAATACTTGTGGGTGCTGAATAAAACAATGGTCTAAGCCATGGATGCATATAATTTAACAACCAATAGCCACTTAGTTCCTATGTAACTTATGGCAAGGGATACCAAACACTTGAAAGTTATCTATCTTTTTTTAAATTTGTATTTTATCATATATCCTTTACAAAGAAGGATAGTAAAAAGTAAATAAACAATTTAGTTTGTTTGCCATAGCCGACCAACCGGTATAGTGGTTAAGATGTTAGCCTCTAGATCGGAAGGTCCCCGGTTCGCATACGGGTTCGGGCATGGATGTTTGTAAGCGTATACCAGCTTAGGTGTTGCTTCGTCATCTGAACATGGTGCAAAATTACGAAGTAATTGTTAGGAGCAATGAGGGTCCTCCCACTGGGTGCTCCTTCACAAGTGGCCATCGCTTCCGGCCTTGTAATGGCCAATGACTTCGGTCAAATGTGCCCGCCATTAGAAAAAAAAAGTTTGTTTGCCATTGCATTGATTTAGCAATTATTTTAATATTTGATTCGATTTTTGTTGTAGCCACAAAGCTAAATCGATTCGTCAAGCGGTTACTATTTTTTCATTTGGTAAACGCCATGACTAATGTCATTGAGTAAGGCCACGAGAATTTATTAAATTAAATCGGTGGAACTATAAATTTCATAACGTGTTCAAACCCTAGTTTAATTCTAGTTATGCTAGTTTTCAACCGAAATTAACTATTGTTTGACTTATTCAAGTTAAAACAACACATAGTGAGGTAGATCGCCAGCGTCAGTGCATCCTTAGTGTAAGCAGCATATGGGCTATTGAAAACAATTCTATGTATTTCTCTTGGTGTCTTCAACCTGCAATTTACCATATATGGGTACATTAAAAAGATAAAAATTCACATAGGTAAAATAAATTCTATAGCTTTGTAGAAAAAAGGTCAATGTCCAAGTTTGATGGCTTTGAGTTATGTCCTCAAATCCCTTAAAGGTAATGAAACTTACATCAGAAAACGTGACACTACATTATGAAGCAACCCAGACGTTAGAAAGTATTTTCGTAAGCAGTATTAAAAAAATTAAAGTCATTGAAATTATTGAATTGGGATAAACTCGCGAAATGGACATGGCCCAGTTTCTACAAAGGTACAGAATTGATAACTTTCTTGAATTCTGTAAATGGTATGTAGTATTTTGCAAGACTTAATTTTCCAGTACTTCTTGGGCTTGGTATTAATTCAATGTTTCCAGACCTTTTACAAACCAAGAAGCCTTTAGTGTGTCTTCTTTGCCCTCGATTAGTAAAAAAAAATGACTGTAGATCGAGCGACAAACCAAGTAAGTATAGTAAAGTCATAACGTAACTTGATAAATTATTATAGTAGGACAAAATGTAACTTGGTGAATAATTATAGTAAAATGGAAACATAACTTGGTGAACAATTGTAGTTAAATCGAAGCGTAACTTGGATAATTGTAGTAAAATCAAAACATAACTTGGGGTAAATAATTTTAGTAAAATCGAAACGTAATTTGGTAAACAATTTTATAGTCAAATCGAAACATAGCTTGGTGAATAATAACAGTAAAATCAAAGGGTAACTCGATGAATATTCATAGTAGATTCGAAACATTATTTGACAAATAATTATAGTAAAATCGAAACAACTTGGTGATCACAGTTCAGTTGTAGCTACATTTTTTCTGAATACATCATTTTCCGTCCTTCATTTATTTAACACAGGTAATAAGCACTTCGCCGTAGCTCAGGCTATTTCATGTAGCACCCCGTTTTAATTCACAGCCGTTAGTAAACAAGCGGAGCAAATTTAGGCTCATCAGGTCACATACAAACACGTGATAATATTTCAACAAAATTGAAAAACTATCCATAGATAGCTAGGGGTGTTTCATTTATTTATAGTGCGTTGTGTTTGATATTACGGCGGTCACACTTGAACCTATGAATAAGAGCATTCACTTAACGCAATATTGACGTCATGCTTCATTTCAGATAAGTTGTTTACTCTAACCAATCAATCACTACAGCCCTTCTTGTTTGTTGTCAGTAAATACACATTTTCCTTGAGAAGTTCGCTCGTAGTAACACATGTGAAGCTCGTAAGGAGCGTTATGTTACTTTACGAAGTTTGTGTTTACTCAACTTAAAAGGATTATATTTTTACTAAAGCTCAATATATAAGGTCAACAGATAACACGTGTAATCTTTCGAACTTTGAGTGCAAAACTTTTTCACTTGCGCTTTCCCATTTTTTAACTTGTTTCCGGATTTGTTTTGCAACGAACAGTTTAAATAACCTGTTAATTGTGCAAATAATTATTTTCTGATGAGATATTATGGGATTATATGAGTTATGTTGTAAGCATTTCATCCTTTTCATATAGAAATATATATTTGATCCTGAGAATGGGCCTTTATGGAGGTATATGGGCCACTATGAGCGTTTATGGAGGTGTCTGCAGTTAAAGAGTGAACGTTTGTACAACCCTTTTTTGAGAGAGAGAAAGAGAGTGAGAGAGAGAGAGAGACACTGAGAGAGTACCTCAATTAGACGCGAAAATCAGAAAATTTCAACATTTTTACTGGGGACTCCGTTGTTTATTGGGTATGTCCACTACGATAGCAACTTGCGAATTGTAGGCATCGTAGGTTCGATTCCTCCCTGTATGTATTTGTTTCCACATGAGTAAAACCTTTCGTTGTGTGTATGTTCATTTTCTTCACCTCGTTTGACACAACTTAGTCAATGATGGCCCTTGCGCCATAAAACCCTACAAATCTTATTTTTACTTGAGAAATTTTAAAAACTTCTCCAGATATTTCGCAAAACGTTCCGCGAAAATTTGCAATTAAGAAACGAAGAAATGGCCATTTCGTCACTTCTTAGAGTATATATGCGTATTCTGTATTTCAATTAACGTCACACTAAACAACAAAACGGGCTATTGGTGACGTTCCGGGATCAATCCCGATGACAATACCACGTAATTTTAAACCACGGTCAGATGACGAGGTCAACACCTGAACTGGCATCCCACTCACCTGTTAGAGATTAGACTGATATAGTTTATAGTCTGTGTTCGTACGCTGTTCATACTGCTAAATACTGTACATAATTCTGTGTGCTGTTGCGATATCCTTGTGAAGTTTGGAAATCTGTTAACGCGAATTTAGAAGTCTGCAATAAAGTGCGTATTATTCAATTTTAACAGTCACGCCACCGATACACTATTAATGAATGAACAAACCAAATGCAAGACACACTTGACTTTACTGACTCTGACATCTGGCTACCAATACTTCTGAGAGGCAACAACAATGGAATGCGTAGATGAAGGGGTGAAATGGCCCAAGAGCCATTACAGAAAGGAAACCACTAGCTGGCTACTTGATGCATGGCAGAATGAATGGGACGAAGGAGAAACAGGCAGGACGGTGCACGATGTGTTACCAAAAGTGTCACTAAAATCATCAAGTTGGACCAGGGAAGAGACACTTTTCTTCACAGGGCACGGCCCATTCCCATCCTACCTAACGAGGTTTAAGAAAATAAAGTCCGAAAACTGCTCCTGTGGTGAAATTGGCACACCTCTACATTACATCACAGTTTGCCCCCTTACAGCCTCATGGCATATGAGAACACCTGCCGACCACCTTAAAATTGCATGTAACAAGGGCTCGAGGGTTAAAATTATTAACATGGTGAGATTCATTGAAAATCATCAGGACTTGATTATCCTAAGAGACTAAGAAAAACGAACTTTTTTCTCACCTAGCATGATGCATATATATATTTATAATGTAACCTAGTATAATGATTTAATGTATATACTGTATAGATGTAAGGATGTATAAATGTAATGTAATGTGCTCTAACATTCTGGGTAGACATGTCACCTTGGTGGCATGCTCTACTCATCCAACCACACTTATTTAAACTGGTACAGTGTCTCACGACACTAGGCACGGGAGTGTGTGTTGGTGTTAGTTAGTTAGTACTCAATAACTAACATTAGTAAGTGCAGTGCGCGTGTCTAAATGTCGAGCCGTCATAGGTTGTCTATTACATAAAATACAGTCAGGGAAGTCACAATATTAAAATAAAATACGTGTGCACGCAGACAGTCATGCCAGTCAGGAAACGAAACTCGGCAACTGAAGTCTTCTTTGGAGAGTCTGGGAAGATGCCACTGAACACTAGAAGTGGAGCCCCTTGAAGCAAGGATTCGCAAGGAACAATGTGGTCTTGAAAAGCAATTTTTTATTTAGCAATCAGATGTTCGCTTAAAATGCAGCTGTGTGATATGTAAAATTTAAGTTGTGGACACCCTACCTCGAGAGTGTTAATGGAGAGTATGAAGTCGTTGGGGGTCGAGGTTAATGAAAGTCTTCTGGTCATAGTAATTGCCTTGTCTGTCTCGCATTGAGTTGCGGAGTTGTGTTTCCATTCTCATTTTCAATAATGTTGTAATCACTTATACTTGTTGCTTAAATCTATGAGATTTTGTGGTAGAGATGTTGTTATTTTCATTTTTATCAATACCAGTGCATGTCCTGAGCGTACCGATTAACTTTTAATAAACCCGAAGCATGTTCTTGAATGGGACTGTTTTGTATTCGACTGTTTGTCTTTCGCCACGTTTGTCCGCTTGTTTGAATCGCACGTTTAGTATTGACGTCATCACCTGTATCATCCTTTCTTTTACTCTCTATTTCATATTATATTTCTTTTATTTACAAAAATGATTAGAACACTTTTGTAACGTTCTTTAAACACAATAGCAATTTTTACATTAACATTATATCAAATTAACTATTCAAGAAAATATGACATATATCATTAATTCCAATCTAAATCCTGACGTACATGGTATATGTTATATATCATTAATATCAGACTGTCTTGAAATTAGATTTGAAAATTAACTGCTATTATTCATGCTTAAGATCCAGACTTTCATCCGGTATGAAAATGTAATTTATAACTTTGGACCCTCTTCTAAAATGAATTTATGGTTACGCTATTAGCCCAACCCTTATGCAGGGCTGCCACGGGCGACTTTTTGACATTATTGTTCATCCTTGGCGACTCGGTGTATCGTTTTGAGCCCAATCGTCTCTCAAAAGTTCCTTTCGTCTTTTAAAATTTTGATGACTTTTCGAAAATTTTGGCGATTGTTTTTTAGAAAATTCACTTTAGGTCAATGAAATTTTAGTCTTCCTGTTTTTCAACTAATAGAGGACGGAAGAAATATTTTTTTGGAGTTTTCTTCAGGGAATAAAATTTTCCAAGGGAAGTGAATTTCAAAGTTTTGGTGCCAACCCGTGGCAACCATGAAAAAATATCATCGGCATCGTCATTTGCTAGATTGCCATAACATCCTTGCTATGAAAATATTTTGTTTCTTAGTTTTGAAATAAAAATATCTTGCGAGGTCTTCAAGGTTTGTTTCATACTTAATTATCACATTTCGTGCTTTAGCCAATTCATTTTGTATCTGAGCTAAAGAAAATTGATACTAAAATCGAGGTTAAGATACTTTTTGGATTATGTTTTAAAGAAAGGTATGCTACTACTGCTTTATTTCACAAGTGATTAGGCTGTGGTTTCTCTGTGTATGAGACTACAACACTGTGTTTACATGAAAACCGCGATTTTTTGGGGTTTCGAAATTTGCTTATGGTCCCTTCGTTCTAGCCGCACAGAATGGGAAGGGGCTCAAATATCCCTTCTTCCTGAAAGGTGTCTGCCACCTCGCCGATAAAAGGATCGCCGGTTGAGTCATGTTACATTCGCTGGGCTTTCACTGATATTTCACTCCTCACTATTAGAAACTCGGCGGGTTTCGGTAGTTTTCTTTATTAGGTCACACCCTAAAGAACCGATCGATATCTATTAAGACTTTGGGTGTACCACCGTTTGGCACGCTAAGAAGGCGGTATCTCCAAGGTCTTTTAGAGTTGGTACATGCTTCGTATATAAGTATGTAATATGTGACAAATATAAAGGATTAACAACCATTACTCTACAACTGTTGATTGACAATGTGCTCATTTCGAGTTATGTAAGCACCATACAAAATGTGGAGTACGAAATGTGAAATGTACAAAAATCCGGGGTCAGGGCATGGATGTAAATTGTACTGTCCTTTGTTAGGAGCAATGATGGTCCTCCCACTGGGTGCTCCTTCACAAGTGGCCATCACTTCCGGCCTTGTAGTGGCCAATGATTAAGTTCAAATGTGCCCGCCATTGTAAAAAAAATACTCCTAGAATACAAACGGAAAATCCGTTTAGTTTTGCACAATGAATGGTATTGTTTCCACCAACCACAACTGACTGTGTTTTTTGTCGTGCTGGTAAGAGACAGTATCCCCCAAACTAATAGTAATAAGATATAGATACGGCAGTTTTAAAAAAAAATAACAAAAATGTCCCGATTTTTCCCGAATTTCAAAAAAATATTATCAAGAACCAAATTGAAATTAAAAAAAAAAAACTCGACGAGCTGCAAAAATTTACGTTGAGAGGTACTCTTAAAAAAAACTCACGACTCAAAACTGAAAATTGGTATGTGTTTTGCTCACTCGCGGAAGAAATTTCGCTTCTTGAATTTTGACACTTAATAAACCCTAAACTAATAGCCGCATCGGAAAAAAATCTTAATAATAATCCAGGGAATACGATGAAGAACAAACCATGTTAATTTTGTTTTTTTCCGATCAGTACTTTCTCGGGAAACCGTCTAAGAATCGAGCTAAACAACACAGTTTTCAATCCTGCGGCGTCGGTGGCGGCGGTAACATTTTTTTAATATAGAGAGATAGAGAGACTTTGTACTTTCACAAGCGTTCGGATTATATTTTATTGTGTACATTTTTGAGCCGGAACATCATCAATCTGTGCATAGAATTATATTCCTCATTTTTTCACAAACATCTTTACAGTATTAAGTACTTTAACAGTCTTTGAATTATATTTTGTTGTACACTTAAGCAGAAGCTTCTTAATTTGTACATAGAATTCTACTCTTACTTTCTTTTCGAAGATTTTTTACGGTAAAAAGGACAAGCTTTCGACTTACCGATAAGCTATTACTCCGTTCAATTTTGTTTCATTTCTCTGACCGAGGTGATAGAGATTAAACCCTTTTCGCAATGACAATCGTTTCGTCAGACTTGAGCTGCGAAAAAACCGCTTCTCTGTGCGAAGAGAGCGCTGGGAAAAACTCAGTGTAAAGAAATCCGCGAAGACTTCTTTATCTTCCGCATTTCACTCACGTATGATCCGCTTTGACAGGATTTCAGCAAGGATTACGATCAGGACAAAATCGATGACTTTATAGAGCTGTGACTGGGATGCCATCTTCGATGTCTCAACCAGAAGTCAGCGAGCGAGGTAAAAAGACAAGAGAGGCTATTTTGCAAGTGGAAGGACAAAAATCGTGCCGAATCGCCGATCTCAAAGATTTCATTTTCGATTTGTGATCGCTGCATGATTTATGACCTAACGAAACCCTTTATTACCATCCTGTCATTCTCTTGCTTTTTGAAGTATTGAGTTGCATGGTTCTCTTTCTTTTGAGTTGAGTTGAGTATTTTGTTTCCTGGGCCGATGCCCTGTAACGAAGCAATTGCTAATAGATATGCAAAAACAGAATAGCCTGGTATCTGATAAGAAAATGCTAATTCATCTTTATTAGTTAGGATAGTATTATATAGTTGTCCCGGAAGAACAAAGACGCATCTCGAGTCGATAAGTCGACGATATCTTTTTCAGAAAGTAGTTAATTAACATCACACACTGGAACAACACAGCGGGCTATTGGCGACGGTCCATGATCTTTCCCAAGGGAAATTTCCGAGAGCAACAACTCGTCATTTTGAACCAAGGTCAGATGCCGAGGTCAACACCTGAGCTGGGGACCGCATTCTCCATTTCCCAAACTTTCAAACCACGCCTATGTGAGGACATTTGAGGCCATGGCAGATGAAGTGTGCAACTAACCCCTACGGGCACGACAGTCTTTGGTTGGGCATAGTCTCGAACTGGTAACCCTCCGACTACTAATCCGTTACGCTTCCAACTGGGCTACCGCTGCTCTGAGACAGATTGGACGAAAATGGAATAAAACGTCTCGAATTTTTATCAATTTTAAAACATTCGTATTTATACTTCAGAAATATCATTTGAGTCAAAAATACGTACTCAATCTTACGATAAAAAGTGCACGCATAAAAGAATGGCACTGAAGATGTATCTACGCACAAGCTCTGATGTAGAATTATATTCAGTGTTCTGCAACACTAACTCCAAGCAATTGCAATTGTTCTGCAGGCATTTTGTCCGAATTTTGAAAATTGCATTAAAATCAAAAACAGACTTAAAACACAATTATCGGCTAAATATGTTTTTCATATTTATAATGAAACATCAAAATTAATTAATTACTTTGCATTTGTAATTCTGTCGATAACTTTTGAAGTTAAATATTATGTCATTGACATAATAGATGTGTTATTAATAAAGTGTTTGTGGTAATTTGGGCGGTGTTGGGAGATCGTTCTGTAGCTAGAAAAGAAAGAAAGCGTGACAAGGAGCGCGCTTTGCACTGCAGAACATCGTAACTTATAATTAAAAAACAAATCAACCACAATTTTGATAAAATTAAGGAAAAATTGTTCTGCAAAGACTTTGTTCTGCGATGTGCGTCGCAGTTTTAAACACTTTCTGCTCCCGGGCGTACAGGTATGGTTTGAGAGACTCCTTTTTGAGTAAGAATTAGAGACTTCTCTCAACCAAACAACTTGAGTCTAGGTAGAGTGTAAAATTTATGAGCACAGTTTTCGGCATGGAGAAAAGGACAGCATTTAAAACAATCTCCACAGTCGCGTGTTTTTATGTTCAATCTATCAGGAGTCTAGCTCTTATCTGAAGAGCCTACAGTTGAACATTGTAAATTTATTTGCCTCCGTTTCTGGAGGACTGGCCTCCGTATCTTCAGTGTCAACACACCAGTATGATAAGGATAAAAGAGGCTTTAAATACCCTCTATCATCGCTGGGTACCCTCACAGCTCCTGATAGAGCGAGCGTAACTTCTCACAGTTTACAATTCCCAAACACATGCGGTTTCAAATTTCCATAAATATTTTTTTTAATCTTGTTCGGGTTCCAATATTGTTCACGTCCCCACTATTGACTAGGGCCCCATGATTGAGACCCATAAGGGATAATTCATTTAATTTAATTTTGTATTAAGGCAGGGCTCTAAATACCCGGGTGCACAGGTGCACTGTGCACATGAACATAAAATTGTGCACCTAATTTTCTCTCGCTAGTTACGTTAAAAAAAAGGGAGGGGGAACGTGTTTTATGTTATTTTGATGTTTGAACAAAATATGAGTATCGACGTCTCTCGCTCTAAAGGAACGTAATTAAAATTCCTAAATACACACAATGCAAAAACAAAATCGCTGGATCGTAACGGGTTTATATAGGAGGAAGGTTTACTTGGTGTCACTGCTACCAGAACTTTCCTATGATCGAAATGTTTTCCAGATGGTTCTGTTGGAATTTTTGTATTCTGTATTCCCGCATTTCTGTAAACACTTCGTGTTTCAATAAAGTGTAAATAAAGCCGTAGGAATTATTGAGAATTGTCTAGCCACTGCATATCGTAAACAATTATTTTCATTATTTATCTTTAAACTCAGATTTTATCTGCTTAAAATATTGTGTACTCGTTTATTTTTATGTTTTTTTTGCCCACCAATGTCTGATGATGACTGAATATTTGTAAGTAATAATTTCGCAGATAAAAAAAATTGTTTAAATATTTTTATTTACTATCTACTACTAACCTATCTAAACAAACCCAACTAATAAATAGTTTATATTAAGTTAATGCTCTTGCATTACGTTTTTTTTTTTTAATGTGCACCTAATTAAAAAACTTAGGTGCACAAAGTGCACCTGTATTGAAAAAAACTATTTCGAGGCCTGTATTAAGGATTTTATTAGGTACTGAAGTTTATTTAAGTAGTTGAATCTTAACAATTTACTGCCTACCATTTACGTCATACTTGAGCAACACGAAGAGTTATTGGTGACGGTATGAAACCAATCTGTAAAGGAAAAATCCCAGGACAACATCTCGTAGTTTTGAACCATGGTCAGATGGCAAGGTCAACACCTCATCTGGCACCCACTCTCCAAACTTCCACACGCTTAAAGACAGTTGAGGCTAAGATAGATTAAAAGTGCAGTTATCTCCCAGTTAAAGGCCGTCTTTTTTTAAGATCAAGTTTCGAACACACCCTCCGCCTGATAATCTGCTATTCTTCCAACCAGGCTACCGCGGCATGGACTATTCCATCCCATGCGTAAATAGTGACGTATAAGATAGGTAGGTAGTTACATTAACGTCGTAATAGAGCAACACAATGAGCTGTTTGGCGACGGTCCGGAATCAATCCGGAGGGGAAAGGAACCAAGGACAACGCCACGTAATTTTGAACCACGGTCAGATGACGAGGTCACACCTGATCTGGCACCCCACTCTCCAAATATTCACATCACGCCAACCCTAGGTCATTTAATCCGACCAACCGGTCTGGTGGTTAAGATGTTAACCTCTAGATAGGAGGGTTCCTGGTTCGAATCCGGGTCAGTGCATGGATGTTTGTAAGCGTATGGTGTAGAGACGGCTGGTACACCTTAAATCTGTCGTGGCCGAAAGTCCTCAATTGGGTTGGTGTGGATGTTTGGAGAGTGGGGTGCCAGCTCAGGTGTTGCCTCGTCATCTGACGGTGGTTCAAAATTACATGATGTTGTCTTCGGTTCTTACTCTTTGGGGATGGATCCCGGACCGTCGTCAATAGCCCTGTTGTGTTGCTCTAGTACGACGTTAACTGAAATTACCATTACCATCCAGCCAGACTGCCGCGGCTTGGACTATTCTATATATAAATAGTGACGCATATGATAGGTAGGTACATTAACGTCGTACTAGAACAACACAACGCTGTTTGGCGACGGTCCGGGATCAATCCGGAAGGGAAAGGAACCGAGGACAAGACCAAATAACTTTGAACCACGGTCAAGTGCCGTGGTCAGCACTTGATCTGGCATTTAACTCTCTGAACGTCCACGCCAAGCTAACGTGAGGATGTCACGATGTCCTTAACATACACCAACCCTGCGTATACGACCGTCTTTGTTTGGACCGAGTTTCGAACTCGTAGCCCTCCAGTTACAAACCGCGACTCTTCCATCTCGGCTACCACTGCCAATCCAAGCAATGGTAATTGGTAATTGGTGATTTTTTGTTAACGTCGTACTAGAGCAACACAACGGGCTATTGACGACGGTCCGGGATCAGTCCCTTAAGGGAAAGATCCGAGGACAACACCTCGTAATTTTGAACCACGGTCAGATGACGAAGCAACACCTGAGCTGGCACCCCACTCTCCAAACTTCCACGCCAACCCAACGTGAGGACTTTTAAAAGCAATGACTTATAACTAATCAAATTCTGACTGGTAGGTAGGTATTTTAATTAACGCCTCACTGGTGAACACAACGGGCTATTGGTGACGGTCCAGGATCACACCCGAAGAAAAAGATCCGAGGACAACAAAGTCGACCAACCTGACTGGTGGTTAAGGTGTTAGCCTCTAGATCGGAAGGTTCCTGGTTCGTGTCCGCGTTAGTGCATGGATGTTTGTAAGCGTATGGTGTAGAGGGGGCTGTGGCACGTTATTCTCACGTCATGGCCGAAAGATCTCACGTTGGGTTGATGTGAAAGTTTGGAGAGTGGGGTGCCAGCTCACAGATGTTGCCTCGTAATCTGACCATGGTTCAAAAATATGTGGTGTTGTCCTCGGATGTTTCCCTTAGAGGATAGATCCCGGACCGTCGCCAAACAGCTCGTTGTGTTGCTCTAGTACGACGTTAGTTAAAAATTACCAATCACCGAGTACAACACCACCGCGTAATTTTAAACCACGGTCGATGACGAGGTCACACCTGATCTAGCACCCCACTGTACAAATTTTTACATCTCACCAACCCTAGGTCATTTGAGCCGACCAACCGGTCTGGTGGTTAAGATGTTTACCTCTAGATCGGAGGGTTCCTGGTTCGAATCCGTGTGAGTGCGTGGATGTTTGTTAGCGTATGGTGTAGAGTAGGGATGCGACGTCAATGTTTTCAAAACATTGATGTTTTATAAAAAAACATCGATGTATTGGAGCCGTTGTCGCATCACCAGTTTTAAGAAATAAGGAAAAAAGTTTAAATACACTGAATTTTTAAAACATCGATGGTTTGGGGCGATGCATTATCAACATCAATGTTTTGCTGTCAATGTCGCATCACTAGTGTAGAGACGGCTGGTACACCTCAAATCTGTCGTGGCCGAAAGTCCTCACGTTGGGTTGGTGTGGAGGTCTGGAGAGTGGAGTTCCAGTTCAGGTGCTGCCTCGTCATCTGACGGAGGTTTGAAATTACGTGGTGTTGTCTTCGGTTCTTACTCTAAGGGCATGATCCCGGAATCAATAGCCCGTTGTGTTGGTCTAGCGCCACGTTAATTAAAATTACCATTTACCTAGGTCATTTGAGGCCACGACAGATTTAAGGTGCACCAGCCCCTCTTTGTAGACGACGGTCTTTGGGTGGATTCGAACTGGCAACACTCCGGTAGGTAATCCGTTACTCTCATACCCTGTCTACCGCGGCTCTCCAAACTATGAATTTCAAGTAATCAAATTTGGGAGTTTTTTATTTTCAAATAAGGCTGTGTTTTTTGATTGACCTTGAATTTCAAGCGCTATGATCAACCTGACCTGACAATCGACGCATTGTTTTGGCGTTCGCCGCGTCATCAATCACGGCTCTTTTTTCGTTTTATTAATCCCTACAAAGGCCACGGTATCCTCCCCTCCCGAAAAACAGAAACAGACCGTCCTCCCCGTGCACTTCAACCGACACTCCCCAATCCCTTCACCATTTAAACAAAGCCGACAACTTTCTGGAGCGAAATCCGGCTTTTGCAGTCGGGGTGGGGCGGGTTTTTGAAGGCCGATTCCAAAGCGCCGATCAATATTCCGGCACGCGGATGAACCGGCCTTTGGAAGCGATCCAGGTTTCGGATGTTTCTTTCTTATTTTCCTTACCCCTCGTGCTCCTTTTTGGTTTTTATTGGCTATTTTTATCTTTTTCGGAGGGAAGGAGGCAGGGAAAAAAAAGCCCCCTTCCACGCGGAAGGGAGATATTGTCACGACGCGTCCCCGCTTCATAGTTATTGATAAGATACCTCGTGGCATGTTTCTACGATTGGGGAAAGTGCGCCAGGAATGTCTTCCGATTTGCTGGGCGTGCCCCGCGTCGTATACCACTGATTAAATTCCGTCAATTACGTTGTCTGCTTTTGCAGCTATTGCTATATTGGGGTTTCTGCTCGAAACGCTTTTTATAGAGTTGCCGGGTGACTGTCGTAGGCTGGGTGACACATTGACTCTGAGTTTGCGTATTGATCGTTGCTAATTGCGATGCCTCGTGAGATAGGGTCAGGAAGACAGGTGCTTAGCGATATATCTTGAAGTGATGAATACTCGTTCTGTGGAGTAAAATTGGCAATGGAAATTGGAATTGTCCTAGGGGAGACCTATTATTATCCTCCCTAGTAGTACTTAGATGATTGTGTGCGACGCTATCGTAAATCTTACGTCGTCCTTGTATAGAAATAGAAGGATGTGCAGTTTCTTGTTATGTCTGACAATCACTTGGTTTCAAGATCTGTCACGTGGTCGGGGGAAAAAGCATGAATTTAAATGTGAGATTAATTATTGATAAGTAGGGCAATTTTTTTTGTTGCAGTAAAAATGGGAAAAGTTGCATTTGTCATTCCCTAAAGTTGCATTTATTTTTGATACACTAAATTCTAAAATAAATTATACGTAAAAAATGAAAAAAATGAAAAATATATTGACAATTTTAGTCGTATACAACAGTACTAAATTACATACTAAAATACAGAAGAACATTGAATGGCCGATCCTTGGCCAGTAATTTCTTCAACATTGAAAACCTGTGCCAGCCAAAGTCATATATTGTGCTGTATCAAATAGTAGAAGCGCAAAATCCTTTTGCTCAACATTCAAAGATTTTAAAACGTCATCTACAAGGCGAACAACATATTGATGATCGACACTCACCTCGCAAACTCTGCAGTCGATTACGCAAGTTTCCTCTGGATTATCAAGAGTGCCAACCAATGTGTTAAAAGTATTTCTTGCCATTTATTTCACTTTAGTCTTAGGACGAACACCTTCTTACCATGAACTTGTTTGATCCGCAATACTTCGGCGTTCGCAAGATCAGACACGTGATCGAAGGGTTGATTCAGAGGGCAAAAAATGAAATAGTAATTTCATATGAATTAATAATTTCATATGAATTAATTTTAAGCTAAATTAAAAAAAAAAAAGGCAGGTGGTTGTATTTATGCAGAAAGTTGCATTTATGTTGCGGTTATAACTCACTTACTATACACCTCATGCAGGAGGAATTTTGGTTTTAGTACTCTACATGCAGCGTAGAATGCTTGAAAAAAAGTTGCATTTGTTGCAAAAAGTTGCCCTATTGATAAGTTAGTGATTATCCAGTGTGATTGGAAAACAGTAGTGAGCACTTTGATATCCAATCGGTCCAAGTCAATTCGTAAGCCCACGATATATCGACTCAGCGTACATGCTCTGTGTAGTACATTAAAGGTGGATGGAGTTTTAAGTGACGTGCAAGTATTTAACAAGGTTTTAGGAACTTAAATATTGCCTTCTATAATTAAAGATTTTTTTTAAATGCCCGACCACTAACGTCTCCGGTGTTCTGCTCTACAAGGAACGAACTGGTAACTATTTGTGCAGAAGCGTCTACAGTAGGTTATGCGCCATTACTCCTAACAAAGGCTATCACCAACATTCAAAGGGGTTGTCGTGTCTCAGTGGGTATGCCCACTGCAGTTGTCGGAGGCACAGGTGGGTTTCCTCCCTGTGACAAAACAACTTGTAATGCATAGTGTATTGCATTAACATCGTAAGGCGCAGCTTGGCCAAATGTGGCTTTTATGGCATAAAATCAAACCCTATTTTCATGCGCTTCAAAGCGGGATTCGAACCCGGTACCTACTGGGTGGCAGACAAGAGTTATCAGTAAGACGGCTAATTCAATTTGATTTAACCTTTAGACTACGGCCGATGCAGCAGGGCTACCGTCGTCAATAACTCGTAGTGTTGCTCTAGTACGACGTTAAATAAAATTACCTTACCTCTCCAACCGGGCTACGCAGCCCTTTTGATATTTGGGACCATTATATTTATTTGGTATACTATAGGGCTCTGCCCACTGCTCGCTTACGCTCGCCAACCCCCGAAAAAAAAACCATTCGCACACCGACATTCTATTTGCAGAGTGAAACTATCTGAATAATTAGTATTATCCCGATTTCACTTTCCGGTTCATGACGTCACAGCGTGGGCTTCCGCCCCTGCTCGCTAACGCTCGCCTAACCAAGAAAAACCAAGTTCTGTATTTAATTATTGGATGCAATCTTCCACCAATGTTAATATTGCAAGTTTTATTGTTAGTCAAGAGTTTGCTAAGAGAGGCAAACCATACACAGACGGTGAATACACTAAAAGTTGTTTTGTTCCAATGCATCCAAAGAGCTATTCCGGCATTTTAAGAACACGGCAGAAATTCTTTCTAAAAAAATTTAAGAGTTACCACTGTTTGCTAAAACAGTAAAAGACAGAATAGTCAAAATGTCTTCGAATATAACGAATCGGCAAATCGAAGATCTTAAATTGGTTTCAGCTTTATCAATAGCTGTTGACGAATCTTGTGACTTAAATGACAGCGCAAGTTTCACTTTTTGTTCGATTTATTTCGTGTTCGGGTCCTAAAGAACTTTTAGGATTATTGCAACCTGAAAGGTCAATAAATAAGATTATTATTATGATATCTGGTTTGATTTAATGTTAATTTATTATGGTTTAATTTAATTTAATGTTATAGCCCGTTGTATTGCTGTAGTACGACGTTAATTAAAGTTACCTTACCAACTAGATTGTGATTTTATCCATTTCGATTCGGTATGTGGTTACATTTATTTTACAAATAATAAAAATGTGACAAGTATGATTATTCTGATTGCAAGTTAGTCCTAGCAGATTAGAGATCAGAACTTTATGCATCGTGTTCTACCAAATGTGCATTTAGCGTCATATTGAGTGACATCATTTGACACATCGCTGGGCCACACAACAACAAATATAAAAATAATCGTGATTCATAATTCATCTTTACGAATTCCTCCCAGGAAGTAATCGTTAGCTTGTGGATAATGAATACTTGTTGTTATTTTTGGTTGATTGAACTGAAGGTTATGCTTTTAAAAGACGGCATTGCATCGGTCTTCCTTCCGCATAATTTCCAGAAATGAGCTGATTCCTCTTTTTCTCATCCGATTATTTCACTTGGCAGCACTTCCTTGCACAACCCTTTTAACCGCTCCACTTCACACCCTAAAATTTCCGCGTTCGATTTTGTTTGCGGTGGCATGGAACAAAGACGTCGACTAGGTTCTTGAGCATCGCCTGTTATGCAAGCTTTGTAACATGTTTTAAGGTGCTTAGAGCTTCAGATTCTTCCGAAGGTCATGACCGATAATGTTGAGTTATTATTCAGTTTCATAAATAAGAGCACCTAGAAGTTCCTCTTCTTTATTGGTGTCCAGTTAATTAGGCAAAATCGGCTTTACCTAGGAAGCCGCTGGATCATGACCTGAGACCGAGGCTTTCCGTCAGATGAAGAGGGGGTGGACTCGGCCGGTAACCTGTGGACATCAGTGGAAGAAGCAGGACATTTTCGGTCGTTAGCGTCCTGGGTTCACGTTCAGGTCGCCCGTGCCTCTCAGGAACAGCTCAGATTGATCTTCCTCCGGTCGTAGCCTATCGTCGTCTCTCATTTTATGCAAGACAGAAAGGGGGCGAAGCATCCCTTCTCGTTCGGACTCTCCCTTTCGCCTGGACTCGTCAATCCAGCGGGAATCCGCAAGTTCCGCACATACATAGGATAAAGCGAGGGCCATCGGAGATCGTAACGTTACATAAATATCCCCCTCCTACGAAGAAAAGCCGACCAACCGGTATAGTGGTTAAGGTGTTAGCCTCTAGATCGGAAGGTTCCTGGTTTGAATCCGGGTCCGGGCATGGATGTTTTGTAAGCGTATGGTGTAGAAGTGGCTGGTGCACCTTACATCTGTCGTGGCCGAAAGTCCTCACGTTGGGTTGGCGTGGAAGTTTGGAAAGTGGGGTGTCAGCTCAGGTGTTGCTTCGTCATCTGACCGTGGTTCATATTTACCAGGTGTTGTCCTCGGATCTTTCCCTTAAGGGACTGATCCCGGACCGTCGTGAATAGCCCGTTGTGTGTAAGACGTTAACTAAAATTACCATTACCTACGAAGAAAAATTTCACAGAATTTTTTTTTTCACATATAACACAGACAGCATTTGAATGATTGTGACATGAGATCGTGACGTGATCGAGACATGACCAAGATATCCAGCCTTAAATTTTTTAGTATGGCTCGAGTTTCTCGTGTTTTTCCTGAATTTTCATATTTCCTTGAGGATTGTTCTCTTACCGTTGCCTTCACGATGGCTTGGTGTGGAAGTTTGGAGAGTAGGATGTCTGCTCAGGTGTGGCCTCGTCATCTGATCCCGGACCGTCACCAATAGCCGGTTGTGTTGATCTAGTGTTTACTTGATACCTACCTAGCTGAATTTTCATTGCAGTTTACTAGACGTCAGCCTGGCTCCGACAAAGGATCTAACTTCTTGTCGTAGCACCGGTCACGCTGGAGCAGCACAATGGGCTATTGGCGACGGTCCAAAGGTAAATATCCAAGGACAGCACCGCGTAATTTTGAACCACGGTCAGATGACGAGGCAACACCTGAGCTGGTACCCCGCTCTCCTAACTGCCACGCCAACATGAAGACATTTGAGGCAACAACACTAGAACAACGTGCACCAGCCCCTTTTTGTACCCGATGGTCTTTGGTAGGGTTCGCACTCGCAATGCTCCGGTTGTTAATCCGTTAATCTTCCATCTTCCAACCGGGCTACCGCGACCCTGCTAGCCCGGTTGGAGGAACAACGGATTAAAAATCGGAGGGTTACTATCTCGAAACTCGATGCAACCTGAGACCGTCGTGTATGGGGGATTGGTGCACATTAAATCTGTCATAGTCTCATGTTGAGACATGATGGGGAAATTTGGAATGTGGTACCAGCTCATATGTTGACCTCCTCTTGATGAACTTCATACTTGATGCCAGTCTGTCTTCAACAAAGAACCTAGGTTCCCCTTTTGTAATACAATAGGTTCCCTGGCATATTTATGATTTATTTGACCACAATTCTTGGTGTACTTATGATTTCGTCAGGTTTTTTGAAGCGTTATTGAAATATTTATCACATAAGACGTCACATACTCTCTGGGCCCAGTACCAGGATATGTTTGTTGGGTTTATGGCGCATGGGCCATATTTTGCCGAACTTCGTCAAGCGCAAGACAATGTCTAGTAAATGGACATACCGTCGGCTTAGAGCAGAAACTCATGAACTGGCCTTTTTTTTAGAAGACAATGCTTATTTTCATGATGCCGATAAATGCATAGTCATATCTCAATCAGTTTAAAAGATACATAACACTATAGAAATGTGTGCTTATGATTTTCATTTTTTGACCTAAAAACTAATTGTTAGTCTTTAAACAGCTGTGCAGTAAAAAATTCGTTTAGCCACTTAAAGAGTTTCTACTGAGCCAACAATACACACAAAAGGAGTTCTATAGATGCAGAAGAAAGGAATACATCCAGGGGAAGGCATAAGAATCGATCCTGCGTCGTCTACAACTCATAAGTTGCTAACACAGTGGGCAAACTCACTAAAATTCAGCGGCCCCCTGACAGGATACATGACGGACCCAATAGCAGGTCATATGACAAGCCTCTCATCATATACAGGGTGGTCCCGAATTCATGGTACAAACTTTAATGGTAGGTACAGGACATTGTAACAATGATTTATTGTATAGGAATGTATAGTCGCAAGTGACGCGGTGAGGCGAAAACAGGGGAAATAACGGCCGAAAGGAAAAACAAAGATTTTATTGAAAGCGTTGTTGACAAGTGTCATGTTTACAGTAATTGTTCAAAATTGCGTCCACCAGTATCGATACATGCTTGACAGCGTCGGTGGAGCGATTGGCGTACACGTTCAAAGATGCCTGGTATTTCACGCACACCTGCAGCAGCTACAGATAAGCGAGCGACGAGATCCTCATCTGAGTCAACTGGAGTCTCATAAACAAGATGCTTTAGATGTCCCCATAAAAAGTAATCGAGGCTCGATAAATCGGGAGATCGGGGTGGCCAAGGGACTGGTCCACCATGCCCAATCCATCGAGTACCAAACGTGGCATTCAGGTAATTCCGTACATCAATGCTGAAGTGTGCTGGCGCCCCATCGTGCTGAAACCACATGCGGTTACGAATGGCGATCGGAACATCATGCAGCAGTTGTGGTAACACTTCTTTCAGAAAAATAAGATAGCTTCCGCCAGTGAGCCGCGTGGGTAGTAAGTATGGGCCAATCAAAAAGTCGTTCACAATACCAGCCCACACATTAATACTGAAACGTTGTTGAAACGCATGTCGACGCGTTGCATGTGGATTATCGGTTGCCCACACATGGGAATTGTGCGCATTAAAGACACCCTCGCGTGAAAATGTCGCTTCATCTGTAAATAGCAAATTCCCCTGTTTACGCCTCACCGCGTCACTTGCGACTATACATTCCTATACAATAAATCATTGTTACAATGTCCTGTACCTACCATTAAAGTTTGTACCATGAATTCGGGACCACCCTGTATAAATACTAGCAAAATACCCAACCTTACTCGGTTTGAATTCGTTTACTTTAGATTGAAGAGATAATCAAAATATATAATGACTTACGTTTTTTGTAGAATAAAAATTTATTTTAACACCTTTCGCCATCTTTATATTTTCTACAACTTACTTTAGACACAAATCCTACACATGCATATCCATTCATGTAATACATTTCACATACATCGCACAATTGCTGTATGACAAAGCTACAAAGAGACGAAAGGTGATACTAAGGTTACTACTATAAAAGACGATTTATAGGAAGATTTGGAATTCCCTTTCTTAAGTTCTTTTCATGTGCAACTCAATTAATTAAAATTACGATTTACGGCGAGTGCTCTCGCACTCATAGTCAACAAAACAATATATTTTTACTTGTGGCACTCTTGCCTCCGGTATGCGACATTGTGAAATTTTGCAATCTTCTCCTGTCATTACTACAACGAATTTTTTAATGTTGGAAAAAGTTCTAGTGTGGATTTTTAAACATTATTATTCTTTCAATAACGGCATTATTGTTTAAATAACGGCATTATTCTTTAAATAACGGCATTATTCTTTTAATAATGGCATAACTACACTTTATATTTACTGAAAATTTATACTGACTTACCTAACATTTTCAAGTCTAATACTTTGTGGTGCTGTTGAGTGTGATGAGAAGGAAACCACATTTATTAAAATAAAAAATATTTAAAACAGAAAACAGTAAAATAGAACAAAATAAAAGATGTCGGAAAAATTGTTCTAAAGATATTAATTTGTGATTCATTTTTATCTCTTGATCTCGCACAGTTGCCACACTTTACAACTAAAAGTGCACAAAATTTAGAAATGTGAAATTAATTCAGAGCGAAAGAAACAGAAAATATCACTGCTCACGCGATCTTGTTCATTCTCGTTTCGTTGAAAAATATCGTCTGTCTCAAATATTCCGAAATCGTTTTCATTGCGCTAAGAATAAAAATAAGACTCGAAATAAATGAAGTATCAGAGCTGAAATCTCATTAAAAAATATAATTTTTTGAAGAATAATTACTTTTTCAGCAGTACTGGTAAAACAATCGAAGTAATCGTAATATTCAATAGACATTCCAATATTTCCAAAACTACCAAATTATGGTTGATTTAAGTATACTTACTCAGGTGTTTTAGCATGAAACTCAACTAAATATAACAATAAAGAAATGTTTGATATTGCATTCACTAAATTAATAGATAATGTATAAAATAAAATACACTGCAATCAAATATCTGGAATATAATTCATGTGATGCCTACACAAACACACAAACACAAAATTGAGCATAGAACAGAAAGACGGACAGATAGACTTTCGCAACCAATTCCACTCACTAAATCAAGATAAGTACTCACTGTATGCAAATTTCCATGAAAATATCTTAAACCGCGTGGACGTGTATAGGGCACAACATACATACAGACAGACAGACAGACACCAAACGAGAAAAAGGCGGGTTCGGCATCAGAAGGGTCCAAAACGGATAGAAAACTTGAGATGGGTCGAAAATATTGAATGTACAAACAAACACTCCATTCTTATTTATATAGAAGATATGTTACTAATGTCTACGTTTAACTTGTACCAAATGATAGTACACCTAATTCTGTTTTTACACGATGGATACGTTCCTGAAGAATACGTGTAAAAAAAGACATTGTATCTATGGAAGAAAGAAAACTGGGGAATAATCAAAAATCAGTAAAAATAATATTAAAATAACCATATGAAAATATTCGTTTTAAGCTAACATTTTTTCAACAAAATGTACATGTATGTACAACATATGTAATAAAAATGTATTAAAGTAACTTTGCATTTGAAATTAAAAACATTCTTCATGAACAATAAAATCTGTTTTACTCAAGATTTTATTAATTTTAACCTTCTGACAATAAACGACGCAAACGTTTGCGTAAGACTGTTATGTGGACATCGTCTTCTTCCTCTGTTAATGAATTTCTTTCTGTAATCTCTTGAGCAAAATCAGCACTAGTCTCCTCTTGTGGTGATGTTTCACTGGTTTTACGAATGAATTCAGTTATTAATCGTTGTGCTTGTGTTTTGGTTAGGCCATTATACTATAACTAGGGGGCCTGCCCCCTGCTCGCTAACGCTCGCCAACCCCCGGAGGATTGCTTCGCAATCCTCATTGATTCGCTGCGCGAACCTATGCTCGCTTCGCTCGCCTCAATGAAGACATGTGTCCTAGCAGAAGGGATTGTTTACAAAATATGTCACCAAAAAAATGATTTTCAAATCTAAATTTGCTGTATTACAGAAAAAATATATACAGTATCTCTAAAATCAGAATTCAAATGAAAACTTTGTGCAAATTTTGACTCGAAATGTGAGCATTGCTTTGGAAATTGAATACCCAGCATGTTGTTTGTGTGTACATTTTCCCAGCACTCAAACGACCCACACTTTTTCATTGAGTTTGTTGCCGTGCAAGCGGCTTGTTGAACTATAATTGTTGGCCCTGAAAAGGACCGTTTATTAAATGGCCCTGAAAAGATCCTCCGCTTTCTTTGATTTCTATTATAAACTAACTGCAACAGCTCATTAAAATTTCCTTCTTTTTTTTCAATAAAATTTCATCCGATAACGCTATAAATTCAATCGATGCGCGAGACTTCGCGATAAACAAACAATCGTACACTGTTGCCAAAACGCGATTACAAATAACGTCTTTTTTGCGTGCCACGTAAGAGAATTATATATATAGATTCTCTGTAAGAGACTATCAACAACTTCAGTTCACGCTGAAATTTCCTAGCGTGTTCATCATTAGTGCGTATAACAATTTAATGATACTATTATGTCCCAAATGAAAAAAAAATTATAATTTAAGGAGAAAAACAATAAAAAATTGACTTGGCCCGCTCGTGTTAAATCAAAATGACTCGCGTAATAAGAGAATGAAATATTTATTTTGTATCCGTGTTAAATCAAATTCGTTTAAAAACATTCGTGCAAAAACAGAATTAGATGTATTTTCTCTCTCTTTTCGGACATATCGCACCCCGGCAAGAAAAGTGACATAAGTCAAAAAATAAAAATTTTGGTGTTATGTCATTGAAAATTATGTTATGAGGTGCCCCAGCGTGTTATATTACTATTCTATTGAATATAATATTAAATTACCACCATAAATACTTACCTAAAATTTAAAAGAAGCCTATACTATTTCAAGATAAGTTTTATAGTATCCTTTAAGTCGATGTGTTCTCCTCAAATTCTGCAATTTTGAGTTGTATCACTTTTCTTGCCGGAGTGCGACATTTACAACTAAAATACAATAACATAACTTCGAAAACAGGCTGTACAATACTTACAGCACAAAAATCTTCGCATTTCCCTGTGTCATGGTATCGGCAATCTCCCTACCCATTGTGCCATGAGGAAAGTTTCTAATTCATATCTTTCGCATATGAATTCAGAGAATCCTAGTTCTCCAAGTCTGAATTTCTTATACTTACATCTGTATGCGAGGGATTATCGGAGTAAAAACAAACAAATCAGATGGACTGCGCAGATTTTACTTCAGTACCCAATGCTCTCGGATGATACATATCAGGGTTACCTTAAAATGTTGCTTATCTCAGTTTCGGCGACGTTTGGCGGTTAATCTAATTGGCGTTGATTAATCAGCTATCATGCAACTATTCGGAACTCAATCTACGTAATTTTTATTGGCGAATATCGAAATCGTGTTCGAAACAAAAGCTAAGTGATTTCACAGTCGGAATAGGTACAGAAAACACTTTTGCCTCCTAGATTTAGCTTGGCAGAATATGTCTCTCATAGTCCAGGTCCTTCATGGTTTCATCTAATAAATAAATTAAACTATGCACATGTTTGTCTGTCTTTTGCAGCTCAATAACCCACATGCGAGCTGTTAGCAGCGCAGATTCGATTATTTGTAACTATCCCCGTTTTTCTCTTTAGTATCAGTAAAACCATCTTTGTGTGTGACGTCATATATGGAGCAGCATGCCTAAATTTTGCCCTTGCGTCATAAAACCCAACCAACCATTGTCCATATACGGGGTCTTCCAAACAGGCATAAATGGTATAATTGAATTTAAAAGTATAATTTGTAACCTCGGGGTTGAAGTGGTAAATGCACAATACAATGCCGATGGATATAACCTATAATTACCTTTTCTGTTCCGTCAAAACTTGTATAAAATATTTTTTGTAGCTTCCTAATCCTGAGTAGTTTTCTTTTAAGCCCACAAAAATAGCTTTTTGCTAGAGCAAAGCCTTTTACTTTATAGCAGACTAGCTGAATAATCTAGCGTTGCTCTCACTTTTCTTACATAAAAAAATTCAATAATTTAAGTTGAAAAAGTAATTTTTAACTTCAATCATTTAAGTTGTACGGAAAATACTTTTAAACTTAATTTTAACTTCTTTTTTTTATAACTTCTATAATTTACTTCAGTTGCAAATATATACATTTTATTCCTGAATAATATATTGCAATATGCAAAAGATTAAGAAATATACAAACAGAAACGAAATTCCGATTAAAAAATTCAGAATTCTGAAAAATGAAATATGTGTAAAGTGTCGAATTTCGACTTCCTGAGCTGAAATGAAGAAATTCGAAAAAAGACAGAAAAATATTGATAACGGCGATAATGATTTATGAAATTTAGTAATGCTCAAATATGACCGCGACATTTCCCTGTATTAACTCAAATACACAAACCTTGTAGAACGTGTATTTGTTACGTGTTTTCTTGTCAATATTCAATTATTGCAAGAATACGAACTTAAGAATTTAAAATTGAGGCTTCGAGGGGCATTTTTAGGACTACCTGTTTTGCCAATTTTCATGGTTGTAAGTGCTATAGATTGTTCTGAAGACAGGAAAGAAATAGCCTATGTTTTGCGCAGTGTTCTAAAGTATAAGTGTACCAAATTTGGTGTGGGTTGGTCAAACGGTGTAGATTTGTATAGAGAATACATCATATATATATATATATATATAGCAATTTAGTAATTTTAGTTAACGTCGTACTAGAGCAACACAACGGGCTATTGACGACGGTCCGGGATCAGTCCCTTAAGGGAAAGATCCGAGGACAACACCTCGTAATTTTGAACCACGGTCAGATGACGATTACATATATATATATATATATATATATAGATTGAAAAGGCGTGGCTTCCATTGGTCGACTTTGCAGACGGGGATTCAAAATACTACCCATTGGAAAATAGTTTTTTAAGCTATTGAGATTTATTTGTAACTAGCTGTGAATAACACGGCGTTGCTCGGGTTTCAAATATGACCACGACCGCTAAATTATGACCGCGACATTTCCCTGTGTAAACTCAAATACACAAACCCCGTAGAACGTGCTTCCTTGTCCATGTCGATTTATTGCAGGAAAACAAACTTTAGATTTTAAAATTGGGGTTTCAAAGAGGCACTTTTAGGACTACTTGTGTGCCAATTTTAATGGCTATAGATTGGTCTGAAGACAGGAAAGTAATAGCCTATGTTTTGCGCAGTGTTCTAAAGTATGAGTGTACCAAATTTGGTGTGGATTGGTATTAGATTTGTATAAAAAATATACACACACAAACATCCTTTTTTTTTTATAGAAGACTGGCTGAATAACCCGTCGTTACTCAGGTTTCAAAAATGATCGGGACAGCTAAAATATGACATTTCCCTGTGTTAACTCAAATACTCAAATCCTGTAGAATGTGTTTCCTACCGCGACAGCTATACTATGACCGTGACATTTCCCTACGTTAAACTCAAATACACAAACCCTGTAGAACGTGCATCCTTGTACATGCTCATTCCATTGAAGGAAAACAAACTTTAGATTTTAAAATTGTGGCTCCGAGCAGCACTTTTAGGACTACCTGTATGCCAATTTTCATGGCTACAGATTGATCTGAAGACAGGAAAAAAATAGCCTATGTTTTCCGCAGTGTTCTAAAGTATAAGCGCACCAAATTTGGAATGGTTTGGTCAAACGGTGTAGATTGGAATAGAGAATACACACACATCCTTTTTTTATATATAGATTGCTTATTAAGGAGCTTTATTGGAAACACGTATACATTCGTTTATCCAATTACAAGATTAATAGTCACTGCTTGTCCATTCGAATGGCACATGTGAAGTTGATCCCCCAAAATATAGGATTCAGGAAATGACTATGATGCAAGTAATCTAGATTTTTGAAATGCTGATGTTTATGACAATTTTGGAAAGGGGAAGCTGAAAGAGAACATTATTTTGATGTAACAGTGTTCCCGTCCTTATCTGATTCGTCATCGGCAACATTCAGATGTCATGATATAAGAGAAGACTTCGTAACTTACGAAACATTTGATAAACTTTCCGCTATATTATATTTGTTATCTGATCTTGGACTTTTTCTGAGTCCATATCACTGTCACATAATTTTGTGTGACAAAATGGATGTAGTAAGTTTTTTCCTTAAGGAAAAATGTTGATTTGCCCTCGTACTAATCTTCCTCATGGATGGTGTTTGTCTACCTTAAACTGGATGGCGGAAACTATTTCTGTTGGTGTCGTAGTTTTTCTGTCTTGTTTTTCAGTTGTCTACGAGTTGCATGCATTAGATTTAAATTTCATTCAAATGCGTTACAATCATCATAAAAACCATGAAAGCTGCATAATTAATTCAGTAATGGATTTCTTTCGCTTTGAATTTATTCGTCAAATTTGAAGTATTGCATTAACTTTTCATTGCAACAAGGTATGACGAGTATGTGTCTTGAGCACAATAAACCATGAAAAGTAACCTTTCGTGTTAATAATTGAGTACGTGCGACATTTAACGTTCTCAATTATTAAAATACAACTGCAATAGTGAGAAGGTTTAAAACCACTTCACGTGTGGCGACAAATGTTTTGGGTAAACTGGAGTTTAAGACGTTTTGTTGGGATGATAATAGTGTTTCGTTTTGCAACTATGAGCTGTTGCTTTTTGGCTATAGTCCAAGAGTACAAAATATGTGGTTTATCTCGTTTAGTACTGTATGATATTGAGACTTATCTTCCTTTCAATCGAGTTTATTTATAAGGTCATAGAAAATTAAGCATAGTTTCTTTCTTTTGATCCAATCTCATCACTCGCAGTTATGAATTCTACGATAACGGTACTGGAAATTGCTTTGTAGTTTAGTAATTTTAAAGTTGCGAGTATCCTTCGAAGACCCAGACATAAAAATTTCGTCCGTTTTCTTTAAAAGCCCTTCCGGTTTACATTCCGTAATGCTTTCTTGATGAAAATGGCGCAAAGGCTTCATTTGCATCTTATCGTGAGGGAGAATCGCATTAATCACCGCCACCGATTCCCATTCTCTTTGCGCCATGATTAATGGAACATCACGTTTCCCACTCTCGGAAGACAAAAAACGTGGAAAAGAACCCTGAAAACCTCCCACATCCTCCGTCTTGTTCTTTGTGCGGGAAAAATGGAATGCAGAAATCTTCCATTGTTCAAAAAGGGATTCGCGGCAACTCCCCTGGATTCGATTTTCTTCCCTTCCCTTTGCCTTGAGAAAGAAACGGAGACTCTTATCTGCATTTGCAGCAAATGTGAAGAAACTGGCAAGATTGTCATCAGCACCCAAAGGCCATTCCTTTTGTGCTCTCAGGCATTCCGGCTATCTGGGTCAGCAAGTTGTTAATCTTCGCCGACTTTTTTACTTGGTGTATTTTTCCTGAAGAAAGGAAAATAGTGTTTGAGAAGATCTTTGATTTTTTTTGGCTTCAGGTAAATGACCAGTCGACCTGTTTGGTCGGAATGATAAATTGTGAGAAATATTTGGATAATTTATTTCTTTAAGATAACTGGAGACACGCTTTACTTTTGTAGAAATATATTATGGATGCTTCAGTTTTTGATATTGAATCGCAGCTGAAATTTCGTTTTGAATTTAAAGTCTTTTGTTGGTCAGATTTCAAAGAATTAAGAACAGAGGTGGAGGCTCCAGATGGAGAAAATTAGCTGCAAGATAAGTCCCAGGGTTCGATTTCCTTCCTTTTGCCTTGAAACAGAGACTGTTGGCTGCTTTGCTACTAAAGTGAAAACATTCTGTCAAGATTTTCATCAGCACCCAAAAAGCCTTTCATTTGCCTTCTCAGACATTCCAGCTATATTAGCAAATTGCTAATCTTCGCCAATTTTTTGTAATTGGTGCGTTCTCCCTGAAGAAAGGAAAATAGTGCTCGAATATATCTTTGCTTTTCTGTGGCCTCAGATGTCTGATCAGTGGTTCAGAATAGGGTGGTCGCGATGGATGAGCTATATAAAATTTATTCCTGTTTAATCTCTGCTATACAAACGAACTAAGAAGCGGTCTGATCAGTATCGCACACGGTCACAAGGAAATCGCTAAATTCCTCGAGAGGCCGGTGCTTGCGGAGGTCTGATAAGTCTTCAAGAAACAAGATAAAAGATACTACGGACTTTGACCAGACCATAGCAAAACTGAGAAATGAACCAATAGTAATGATATGGTCAAGTGAAGCAATAGTAATCAAGAATTGTTCCCTTCGAATTCCCAATCGTACAAACAGGACAATCGTCAGGAAAAGGTCTAAAATTAAATTTGTTTCCAAGGGTAGCTTAATTGTTTAATTATGGAGTATCAGAACCATTTATTAACAGAACGAGTGTTATTTCCGTTGAGCAGATACAAACACAAATCTTACCCAAATCAGAATCGGCAGTATTTCGTCAAATCCACTTGGAGAGTTGATTCACTGGATTTTCTGCTTTTATTAGATGTTATCCCAACGAACTAATTTATAACCTCTGTACATTTGAAAAACATTCGTAAATTAATATTTAACTCCAAAAACTCCCCCAAGTCTTCCACCTTAGGCTGTAGTATTCTCAGCCTATTTGGCTGTACCTTGAAGCTTGGTACTAGTTCTGATATTTACGGGCGGTGTGTACATTTCGGATAAATGAGTTGTTTTTAAAAGAGACATATTTATAAAATTATGGGAAGCTTCGTTACTAAGGAATTTGACTACACCCTTGATGCCGGACTAATAAAATTCATCCAATTAGTCTTCGTGTAATAAAGCATTGACAGAAATGCGATGGAACAAACCAAACAAGTCTCGTCAATTGAATTTGAACGCTTCGATTTTTCATCGTAACATAAAGGAACAAGGATAGTAATCGTAAACGGCTATGAAAACATAAAATCATACGGTACTAGTGGTGTTGTACTATGCCACTGAACACTCTGGGATAGGGATGCGACATCGATGTCGATGTTTTCAGAACATCGATGTTTTTTTAAAAAAACATCGATGTATTGGAGTCGATGTTTTTGTAACATCGATGTTTATACTGGTCGATGTTTTTACGTTGTCGATGTTTTATTTTTAAATGAAAAAAGTATCGTTATAAAAATTTTAAAATCAACAAAGTAGCATAATTTTCATAATCAGCAAATTGAACATACATATAGACCAAAGTGAATGAATAGAAGAATGAAGGGCCTGAAAAGTAGAGATGCGATATCGATGTTGATGTTTCATAAAAACATCGATGCATTGGAGCCGATGTCGCATCACTAGTTGCTAAACCAGTTTTAAAAAATGGGGAAAAAGTTTTAATACACTGAATCTTAAAAACATCGATGGTTTGGGGGCGATGCACTATCAACATCGATGTTTTAATTTTGAACATCGAAGTTTCAAAACATCGATGTTTTGCTGTCGATGTTGCATGACTAGTTGCTAAACCAGTTTTAAGAAATGGGGGGAAAAAGTTTAAATTCACTGCATTTTATAAACATCTATGTTTTTGGGTCGATGTATTATCAACATCGATGTTTTAATTTTGAACATCGATGTTTTGCTGTCGATATCGCATCCCCACTCTGGGATACCCAGATGGGACACATTGTTTACGAAATAATTAATACTTTCTAAATCAAATCAAGAATTAGAATTAGATAATATACTCTCAAAAGCCTAACCGAATCTTGACTATTTACCAAACTATCATACAATGTACACTGATCTGGTAGCAAGCAAGGTATGAGCTTTTTAAAGACGTTTCAAGCAAAAGCCGTGGCTTGAGATTCATTTCAAAAGCTCATCCCACTCCCAAACCCAACCCTTACAAGGGTTGGGTTTGAACTCGCACTCAATGATCGTAGAAATGCATAAAACCGGATCATTTAAAGTGATATCTATCACAATTCGGTAAATGGCTTGTATCAATGCTAATTCGTGGGTACACAAATTTACCTCTGTAACGTAAGACAGTTATCAGTTATTAGATTATTATTAATGATACTTCACACAATAATGTGGAACTAACAATTGATGTATTTGGTGCTGCTTTGCTATAAGTCTTCTGCTATAAAAATCCACTTATTCATCTCTATTGGCTATTTGCATTTTGCTTGAGTTTGCAACTGCCTGTGAGGTCTAAATAGGATTTGGGGTGAATTAAAATGAGGATATGTGAGCCAATTTTATTTACGTTCCTTGATCCATATTTGCTTATAAAAATATGTCTACGTTCACGTCTTGGAGACTAATACCTTCACAGCAGAAGTTTTGAAACTATTCTTTCAAATCTGTTGGAAAGTTAGCGTTGCTTTGTTAAATCTTACCATCCGCCATAAAATTCCACCCATTCATCCATATATATTGGCTATTAACATTTAGTTTGAGTTCCCAACCACGTGTGAGGTCTAAATATAATTAGGATTTGGGGTGATGTAAAACATGGATATGTAAGCAAATTTAATTTATGTTTTTATCCATATTAGTTTATGGAAAAGAGAATTTTACCTTGACATCTTTGGGAGCCTTTCCTTTTGAAGCGCCATTGAACACACAAAAGCACGGAAGTGTTCTTTCAAAGTTGACACTGCTTTGCTAAATCTGGCCCTTCCGCCATAAAATTCATCCATTAATTCGTCTCTCTATTGGCTATTAGCATTTTGTTTGAGTATGCAAGTACAAATGGGGTCGACATAAGATTTGGTGTGAATTAAAACAAGGAACAAATTTAATTTATATTCCTTCATCCATAATTTTATAAAAAAGAATTCTTCATTTGAAAAATAATTATGTTTACATAAAAGGACGGCGTTAGCTCGATTGGAGGAGCAACGGATCAGAGTTGCAGGTTCGAAGGTGTGACCTCGTCATCTGACCGTGGTTCAAAATTACGTGGTGTTGTCCTCGGATCTTTCCTCGTTCCCTTTGGATTTGATCCCGAACCGGAGTTATTAAAATACCTACCTGTTTACCATAAAAAGGATTCTGTCTACCATAAAAAGGATTCTGTCTTCACGTCTTTGGAAAGAAATGCTTTCCCTGCAGAAGCCATTGCACAAACAAAAGTATGGAACTATTCTTTCAAATCTAAGAATAAAACCGAGCGTCAAGTCGGGATGTTATTACCTCGTGACATTTGCAAGAAGCACGTCTGGGTATTTACTCTGCAGTTGCTGGACCCGAGCGGCCTGTGGACTTAAAGGATTACCACGGAGTTTTTCCCAACCAGTGTTTTCTTTTCCTCACTAGTATTTTCACCACAGCCCGCTCTTCTGTCAATGTTTCGCAATGGGAGGAGGAACATAGATGCGGCTGCAGATAGCGGGGACGTTGTAGATACATCATTGTCTTCTCTGTTTGAGTTCTAGGTGTTAAATATTAGTTCAAACATTGCCTCAGCGTCAAAACTGTGATGAAACAATAGTGGTTTCGGGTAAAGAAAATGGTTTCGTGACGAAAACTGGAGAGTTTTTGAATGCGCCGTTTATGAAATTAACAGTGGAAATTAGTTTCAATTGAGAGGCGGTATGATTTTGTTTGGTTCGTTTAGTTATAAGGCGCAAGGCATTTTCTCCTCTTCGTAAGCTTGTGAGTCGTTATTTTCCGAAATGAATTTTAGAAAAGACAGTTTAAAAACAGAATGACTGGTAAATATGTAGTTCGGGCCGTACTTTTTTTTAAAGTGACGAAATATGAACCGATATCCAGCATTTGGCATCCAATGTAAAACAGCCAAGAATCTCATTAATTTGTTCGACAATGTGTATGTCGTGTGTGTGTTGAGTTCATCTTTATGAAATCATTGTTAATTTTTAAATTTGTCTCAATAAAATTCTGCAATAATAAATTTTCTATTGCTATCCCTCATTACAAACAGCTCGGCACGTCAGCAATACCATGTATATTTCTAAATTTTTCGCACGCATATTATTTCTAAATTTTTACAACATTCGCCACCACTCATCTAGTTTGTAATGTTCAATTTTGGAAGTTTTGAATTTCCTTTTTAATACTTTGTATGAATGTATGAAAAAACAAGGCACTGTCTGATTCAAAACGGCGAGAATGAACAGTTCTATCTAACATAAGATTACATACACTCTTTCTTGTTAGGTTGTTAATTGAAGTCATACTTGAACAACACAATGGGCGACGGTCCGGGATCAATCTCGAAGGGAAAGATCAAGGACTACGCCTCGTAATTTCGAACCACGGTCAGATGATTAGAACAACATCTAAGCTGGCATCCTACTCTCCTAACTTCCACATCACGCCCCAACGTGAGGATATTTGAGGCTACGACAGATTTAACGCGCACCGACACCCGTGTACACGATGGTCTTTAGCTGGTCCTAGTTTCGAACTCGGGACCCTCCGGTTGCTCTTCCGACTGGGCAAATTCGATTTAGGAAAAAAACATCTAGGATTCAATTTTTGAAATGGTGAATTTCATTTTTAGTATATTACGGAATACCTGGGGGAAAAAAATCAAGGCACTGTTCCATTCAAAACGGTACTTATGGTCAGCCTATCCTTACATAAGGTTGCTGAAACTCTTCCTTGTTACGAAGAGTGCACCCGATGCCACTTTATTTATAAAGAGCTTGATCACCGTGACCCCGCAAAGGAACATCTGTCACAGTCGAACAACCCATGAGGATGATGACTAGCACTTCCTTTCTGTTTTCAGGATTGACGTTTGGCACCATCCCCCCTGCTTCATCACGAAAGGAACAACACAATCTAGTTGCGTGAATGCGATTTTATTGCTCTATGTGTGTATGTGTGAATCATTGTCCCAGATTTGAACGGAGCTAATAGTTTGAACACGGTGCATTGTGTTTGCTGAACAATCTGTCTGGGGATTGACGGAACTTGTCACTGTTGGTTTCTTTTCTTTCACTCAACAATGGCAGGTGGTTTCGAAATCGATTTACGGATCGTAACGATTTGTCCGTTTTTCATTAGGACGTATTTGTGGTTGATGCTTGATGGTCTAACTTTCCATTGAGGCCATGACGTATTTCTGAACGGGTTAAGTAGGCTGCAGTCTGCAGGACAGATTTGTGATTTTACTGCGAAAATATAAACCTTTAAATATTATTTTGCAATGTATTTAATAAAGTAATGTAGCCTCAAATCTCCTCTCTTGGGTTGTCTGAACCTAAAGCCATTTTTGTTGCAGGACCGATTTGAGATTTTGCTGCGAAAAACATAAACCTTTAAATATTACTCTGAAATGTATTTATTGAAGTAATGGTTAAAAATGTAGTTTGAAAGTCCTCACATTGAGTTGTTTGAAGCAAATGCCATTTTTTTTTGCTCATGTCCATATCAAACTAATTCCAAAATGTTTATTGGATGCATTTGATAAGTTTCTTATACTAGTTTGGATGATATATTTCATCCATCTAAATATGATCAATGTCGTTAATGAAGAGATATCCCGTCATTAAGATATTGCCAATTTTCTTTTGATGACGACATCAGGATTTGATCAGTTTTCCTCTATCAAAGTGATAGATCGTCCATCAAGATTTGGTCAGTTTTGCTAATGATGAGATATCTTGTCAAGACAATCATTCATCACCAGGAGGGTTAAAAAATGTACCATACAAATTTCTCGATCTCACAAATGGTATCCCAGAAATTCACAGGTGTTAGCCTCTAGATCGGAAGGTTCCTGGTTCGAATCCGGGTTCGGGTATGGATGTTTGTAAGCGTATGGTATAGAGGCGGCTGGTGCACCTTAAATCTGTCGTGGCCGAAAGTCCTCACGTTGGGTTGGCGTGGAAGTTTGGAGAGTGGGGTGCCAGCTCAGGTGTTGCTTCGTCATCTGACCTTGGTTCAAAATTACGAGGTGTTGTCCTCGGATCTTTCCCTTAAGGGACTGATCCCGGACCGTCGTCAATAGCCCGTTGTGTTGCTCTAGTACGACGTTAACTAAAAAAAAATTACCAATTACCCAGAAATTCACAAATCTCGTTTTCTGCACCATAAATCATACACAGAAAAATTGATTACTTTTTCAATCGATATATAAAATTATTTCTTCCAAAACGAGAGGTCCGGCTTCTCGACTAAGACCTTGGGATGAACATACACAGCTGCAAAATAACATATTCGCCGCAGTGTGGAAGTTTGGAGAGTGGAGTGGGCAGCTCAGTTGTTGACCTCGTCATCTGACCGCGGTTTAAAATTAGGAGGTGTCGTCATAGGATTTCTCCCTTCTGGACTAATTCTGGACCTTTGTCAATAACCTGTAATGTTGCTCCAGCGCAATGTAACTTCAACTACTTACCAACAAGTTAATTAACGTCACACTGGAGGCAACGGGCTTTGGTCAATGGTCGGTGATCAATCCCAAAGGGAAAGAGCCGGGGACAGCATCACGTTATTCTGAACCACGGTTCAAATGACGACATCAGCACCTTAAGCTGGCACCCCACCCTTTCCAAACTTCCACACCACGCCAACGTGAGGACATTTGATGGCCCGACAGATTTGACGTGCCTCAGCCACCTTGTATACAATGGTGTTTGGCTGGACCGAGTTTCGAACTCTCAGCCCTTCAGTTGCTAATCCAACCGGTATAGTGATTAAGGTGTTAGCCTCTAGATCGGAAGGTTCCTGGTTCGAATCCGGGCATGGATGTTTGTAAGCGTATGGTGTAGAGGCGGCTGGTGCACCTTAAATCTGTCGTGGCCGAAAGTCCTCACGTTGGGTTGGCGTGGAAGTTTGGAGAGTGGGGTGCCAGCTCAGGTGTTGCTTCGTCATCTGACCGTGGTTCAAAATTACGAGGTGTTGTCCTCGGATCTTTCCCTTAAGGGACTGATCCCGGACCGTCGTCAATTGCCCGTTGTGTTGCTCTAGTACGACGTTAATTAAAATTACCATTACCTTTTTACCAAAATACGTTCAAGTTCTCATAAATATCGATCGCATGATAAAAAATTTATTCAACAAAACAGAAAACAAGTTAACTTTAAAAAATGAATATATATAAGCCACTTATTTTCCCCTGGGTCTTCAATTATAATCGCACGACAGCTACTTTATTCCTCAAGACGTACGCATCAACACAGCCCTCGTAATTATTTAGACTCATGCTAGAAAATCCACGAGCCCGATGATCATTAATCAACCTGACTTCCTCCTTTTTGGGCAATTGCACACACGGCCGTCTTTTTTTATTCTCCATCTATTTCTCTCCGATCCTTTCTTTACCGGTTAAATTGAGATACCGTATTCCCGTTCCTGATCCGGGATTTCTCCGATCCCTCACTCCGGATCCCCATCTGCAGAATGTGTCTTTGGTAGGGTGTCGAGTGTCTTCTGCGTGCTGATCAATCACCGCTAATCACCAGCCATCTCAGAGTTGGTGCAATCACGTCCATGTCAGATGGTTCGGATTTGCCGAGGAAAGAAAGCGTCGGGTTTTTCTTGCGTCCGTTTTTTCGCTTTCGGGTGAGCTGCCTTTGACGTCTTAATATGCCGTGAAAATAAAAAGGCCTTTGCAGTGAATTGTCTTTTTTGCCGCGAGGGTGTTGTTGGGTTTCGGATTGCGTGATACCACCCACAACAGGCCTGGTGTTGGAAGCGATATTTAATTATACCGCGCAAAACTATTGGACAGCACGTGGTAAAATCGCCTAATGGCCTAACGACAACACATTTAGCGCACTTCTGGGCATGGGAAGGGCCGCGGTGGCCCGGCTGGATGGTAATTTTTTAGCGTCGTACTAGAACAACACAATTGGTAATTGGTAATTTTTAATTAACGTCGTATTAGAGCAACACAGCGGGCTATTGACGACAGTCCAAAATCCATCCCATTAAGATAGTAAGTGGTAATTTTTAAATACGTCGTACTTGAGCAACTCATGATAAAGGGGGAAGTGTTGTAGCTTCTGTGGGCTAAAAAAAGACCTGGAGAACCTGAGGGAAAAGTCTGTCTAGTCTTAGCTGGGCATATTGGAATGGCCTTCACGCCTAGGGTGTCCCTACCAGGGTACTTCACCCATTCCGCCCATTGACACGCCCTCGCCACGATGAGACGACTAGCAGGACTTGAAGGGGTCTTGAGCAACACAACTGGCTATTGACGACGGTCCGGGATCAATCCCTTAGAGAAAAATCCGAGGACAACACTACGTAATTTTGAACCACGGCCAGATGACGAGTTAACACCTGGGGCTGGCACCCCACTCTCCAAACTTCTACACAAACCCAACGTGAAGACTCTCGGCCACAACAGATTTAAGGTGCGTCAGCCGCCTCAACACCATACTCTTACAAATATCCACGCACTGACAAGGATTCGACCCAGAAGCTTTCGATCTTGAGGCTAACACATTTACCACCTGACCGGATGGACCTGTGGGAAGAGTAACGGATTAGCAACCGGAGGGTTGCGAGTTCAAATCCTACAAACATCGTCGTGTACAGAGGGGGCTGGTGCACGTTAAATCTTTCGTGGCTTCAAATGTCCTCACGTTGGTGTGGATGTTTGGACAGTGGGGTGCCAGCTCAGGTGTTGCCTCGACATCTGACCGTGGTTCAAAATTACGTGGCGTTGACCTCCGATCTTTCCCTTAGTGGATTGATCCCAGACCGTCGTCAATAGCCCGCTGTGTTGCTCCAGTGCGACGTTAATTAAAATACTTACTTATAACCTGGGAGTGGGAATGATAATTGAAAACGTCGCACTGGATAACGTAACGGGGTATTGACCGTATGATTTGGTATGTAACTTAATTAGCGTCGTACTAGTGCAACACAACGAGCTAATGACGACGGTTTGGGTAATTGGTAAATTTTTAATTAACGTCGTGCTAGAGCAACACAACGGGCTATTGACGACGGTCTGGTATCAATCCCCCTAAGGAAAAGATTCGAGGACAACACCACGTAATTTTGAACCACGGTAAGTTGACGAGTCAACACCTGAGCTGGCACTCCCCAAACTTCCACACCTCTACACCATACGCTTACAAACATTCATGCTCGGACCCGGATTTGAATTAGGATGGTAATGGTAATGGTAATTTTAGTTAACGTCGTACTAGAGCAACACAACGGGCTATTGATGACGGTCCGGGTAATTGGTAATTGGTAATTTTTTAGTTAACGTCGTACTAGAGCAACACAACGGGCTATTGACGACGGTCCGGGATCAGTCCCTTGAGGGAAAGATCCGAGGACAACACCTCGTAATTTTGAACCACGGTCAGATGACGAAGCAACACCTGAGCTGGCACCCCACTCTCCAAACTTCCACGCCAACCCAACGTGAGGACTTTCGGCCACGACAGATTTAAGGTGCACCAGCCGCCTCTACACCATACGCTTACAAACATCCATGCCCGGACCCGGATTTGAATTAGGAACCTTCCGATCTAGAGGCTAACACTTTACCACTATACCGACGACGGTCCGGGATCAATCCGAGAACAAAAACACGTGTCTTTGATCCACGCGGTCAGATGACGTGGCCACACATGAGCTGGCACCCCACCCTCCACACTTCTACAACACGCCAATGTGAGGACATTTGGGGGGAGTAACGACGTTTAAAAAAGTATTTAGTTTTTTATTTTAAATATACATTTTTTGCAGGATTTTCAACGTCTGTTTGATACTCATTTGGCACATTTTGTGTTTTAGACCGAGGTTTCCAATCTTTTAGTAACTGCGTACCACTTGAAATTTTTAGAAATTTTTGCGTACCACCAGTCTTATATTTGTATAGAAACATATATCTAATGTCAGAAAATTGCCAATGGCTTGTTTTATCTTAATTAAAATACTTAGAAGCTTCATATTTTATGATTAATGCACTTGCATTTCGTATTAAGGACGTTTTAATACAGGAAAAAATAAAACGTTTATTGAAAATTACTGTTTTATTTTTTTCTTACAGGTCTAAAAACAACTAATTTTAAATAATTAGTACAAACTAAGCAAACAAAGATTAACATAATCAAAATCAATTTTCAATGCAAAACTTGTTGTTTGTCTTTTATTAAAATATCAATATCACGAGCAATGGAGCTTAACTTCACTCTCAAGTCCTCCTCAACATTTACTCTGTTTATACAGGGTGGTCCCGAATTCATGGTACAAACTTTAATGGTAGGTACAGGACATTGTAACAATGATTTATTGTATAGGAATGTATAGTCGCAAGTGACGCGGTGAGGCGAAAACAGGGGAAATAACGGCCGAAAGGAAAAACAAAGATTTTATTGAAAGCGTTGTTGACAAGTGTCATGTTTACAGTAATTGTTCAAAATTGCGTCCACCAGTATCGATACATGCTTGACAGCGTCGGTGGAGCGATTGGCGTACACGTTCAAAGATGCCTGGTATTTCACGCACACCTGCAGCAGCTACAGATAAGCGAGCGACGAGATCCTCATCTGAGTCAACTGGAGTCTCATAAACAAGATGCTTTAGATGTCCCCATAAAAAGTAATCGAGGCTCGATAAATCGGGAGATCGGGGTGGCCAAGGGACTGGTCCACCACGCCCAATCCATCGAGTACCAAACGTGGCATTCAGGTAATTCCGTACATCAATGCTGAAGTGTGCTGGCGCCCCATCGTGCTGAAACCACATGCGGTTACGAATGGCGATCGGAACATCATGCAGCAGTTGTGGTAACACTTCTTTCAGAAAAATAAGATAGCTTCCGCCAGTGAGCCGCGTGGGTAGTAAGTATGGGCCAATCAAAAAGTCGTTCACAATACCAGCCCACACATTAATACTGAAACGTTGTTGAAACGCATGTCGACGCGTTGCATGTGGATTATCGGTTGCCCACACATGGGAATTGTGCGCATTAAAGACACCCTCGCGTGAAAATGTCGCTTCATCTGTAAATAGCACATAATCTACGAAATCCGGCTGCAACGCACATTGCTGCATCACCCACAGGCAGAAGTTCACGCGGCGAGGATAATCTGCCGGATTCAATGCTTGTACTTTCTGAAAATGGAAGGGGTGTAAGCGATTTTCGTTTAACACTCTGCATACAGTCTGATGACTCACACCTACGTCACGCGCAACAGTTCTTGTGCTTGACTCGGGTCTATCAGCCACAATGTTCAAGATGCTTTCTTCCAGCCTTGGAGTGCGTACAGCTCTTACTCGACCAGCGCCATGTCTGTTGACGTCGAACGCACCTGTTTCACAAAGTTGACGATGTAACCGTTGAAAAATTCTATGATCCGGCATTCGTCGATCAGGATACTCCGCGCGATACATTCGTAACGCAGCTCTGCCGTTACCATTTGCACGGCCGTACATGTAATGCATGTCTGCTTTTTCTGCATACGTAAAGTCACCCATCGTCTACGGCAGCACAATTGTGAATGGCGCTTTTCCCTACTGCGATGCATCATGTTCAACAGCGGCTAGACATCTACTGCCCTCTACCGGCAATGATACCAACCGATCACTCCATTTCTCTTTCCTTTTATTTCCCCTGTTTTCGCCTCACCGCGTCACTTGCGACTATACATTCCTATACAATAAATCATTGTTACAATGTCCTGTACCTACCATTAAAGTTTGTACCATGAATTCGGGACCACCCTGTATATATATATTTTTTTATTCACAAAAAAGTTCAGAAAAACCACTCTCACACAAGTAACTAGTAACAAATGGCATAAGAAATAGCATAACGTGGTTGTACATACTAAAAAATCGTGCAAATTTCGTAGAATATTTGGGTCTCTCGTGTCATCCTTGCGTACCACCTGAAACCTTGCCGCGTACCACCAGACGTACGCGTACCACCGGTTGGGAATCCCTATTTTAGACGATTCGTTTTGTATCTCTGAGCAAAACTAAAACTAGGGTTTAGAAGAGAGATTGAAACTATATTATTATGAAAAATGTTTGCAACTATTTCACAAATGTTTTGGCTGTATCTGCCCTGTGGATGCATTAATCAATCGAGTAAAATGGAGGTCCTGTAATTGAGTTGTTTGTTTGAAGATGTGAGCAAAAAATGCCAACGTTTAATAATTAACGTGCAATTTAAATCACAAATCTCCCACCATCGGTAGTTAGTCGGGGTGACATTTGAGGGATCGACAGGTTTAACGTGCACCAGACGGTTTACGCATCTTCGTAGAGTTGGCGTGATCGCGTTCTGTATGGGAAATATTTACCTGCTTCGATAGTCACTCCGTTGGTTATTCTTTCAACAGCTTTTTCGCATCCAGTTGATTTGTTGACTCTCATTTGAAAAAAAATCTTGTGGAGACTAGTCTTTTGGCCCTACGGGAATAGTTGGATTTCGGATACTGGGATTTCTTTTCCCACTGACCCAGTGTTGGAAGTGGTAATCTGTATATTTGTTCGTCTGGGATTCCTTTTTCTTTAACTTGTTCTTTGTCAAAGTGGCGTTTCAACTTTTTTTGGATGATGACCCTTAAGGCAAGCGGCTTCTACTGACTACATGGAAAATTTGATCCAAGGGAAAAAATAATGCTAGTTCTCTTGTGAATAGTTATGCTCCTACTTCTGTAATCCATTCAGGCCGCTAATCACCCCATCTTAGTTATTGCAATCACGATATCATGTCAGCTGGTCGGATTCTCCAAAGAAAGCACGAGAGGCATTTACCTTCTTTCATTGCCGTTCGTGTTTGTTCTGCCTCTTTTCCGTGTTTTTCGATCGTTTCCGAATGAGTTCAGGTGACGTCTTGATCGCACCATGCGATGAAGACAGGAATTGCTGTGAAGAAAGAGTTCTTGGGATTCGTATTGGCGTAATTTGATCAATATTGACCTGATGAGTTGGAAGCGGTTTTGTGCACTCTGAGATTCCTCTGAAATATTTTTATCGAAGGTGTTTTTTGACCGCTGTCCGTTACGATAAGGTGTATTCTATTTAGTGCTTGTTAACGCCTGGTGCCTCACAGGTTTGATTCCTCCCTGGATGCATTCCTCTTCTGTGTCGGTAGACCTTGTCTGTACGAGTTCATAAATTGACCTTGTCTAGTTTGCCAAATATGGCACTTGCGCAACCTCTACATACCATGCTAGTCCAAAAGCCTCTTGCCGAACAACCGGCCATCTTCTAGATAGGAATGTTCTTGGTTCGATTCCGGGTTAGTGCATGGATATTTGTAAGCGTATGGTGTAGAGACGGCTGGTGCAACTTAAATCTGTCGTGGCCAAAAGTCCTCACGTCGAGTTCGTGCGGAAGTTTGGAGAGTGGGATGCCAGCTCAGGTGTTGCCTCGTCATCTAACCGTGGTTCAAAATTACGTGGTGTTGTCTTCAAATCTTTCTCTTAGGGGATTGATCCCGGACCATCGTCAATAGCCCGTTGTGTTGCTTTAGTACGACGTTAATTAAAATTAGCTTACCTTACCGACCAACCGGTCTGGTGGTTTAGGTACTAGCCTCTAGATCGGAAGGTTCCTGGTTTGAATCCGGGTCAGTACATAGATGTTTGTAAGCGTATGGTGTAGAGGCGGTTGGTGCACTTTAAATACGTCGTGGCAGAAAGTCCACATTGGGTTGGTGTGGAAGTTTGGAGAGTGAGGTGCCAGTTTAGGTGTTACTTCATCATCTGACCGTGGTTCAAATTCACCGATCCGTGTTGTACACGGATCTTTCCCTTAGGGGATTGATCCCCGACCGTCGTCAATAGCCCGTTGTATTGCTCAATAACGACGTTAATTAAAATTTACCAATTACCAAAACCCTCTTTCTCCAATAATGGTCATTGATTGATTGACGGTTGTTACGTGTCGTGAATACTGTAGGTACCTTATATACGTAACAATCACTAAACAACAATCTACAATTAATTCAACCAACTGTTGATTAAATGTGCTCTGCTTTCAAGTATTATGAGACATTAGATACTTTCATACGCCAGCTTGTTAATAAACCTTTATTTCAAATACCAAACACGGGCAACACACATACTGTCTTTCTGTCTAGCATTTGCAAACTATTATCTTCCCAATTATTAAAAAATGGATAAATAGTTCTTATTTAGATATATATAGATGGATATTATTTATGGATAATAGGATTTAGTTCTATGTGACTTACAATAACTTCAATAGAATTATTAAAAAATATAAAACAAAATTTTTTAATTAAAATTATTTTGTTAACATATGAAATAATTAAATATGAACTAAGTGACCAAGTGGTAATTAAAATTTTAACATGGGTCTTCTGAAACTTTACCACGGTATATTATGGAAACTGGTTTACTCCAGCTGCATGGGAAAGTGATCCAAGTTGTATGCAAATAATAATGTTAATCGAGCTTACATAAAACCGACATTTCCTTCTTGTTTGTTGAGGTACAATTTTCCGTAACGGAATGAAATGACTGAAATAAAGAACGGAGAGATGGAAGTACTCAACATTTGGCAGGCAGTTTACCTTGCGATTAAGTATCTCTGAATGCAAACTAGTTTGTTATTGATTAGTGTAACAAACACACTCGTAATTAAGCCAATAATTAGCTTCTTTTTAGTGTATAGGTAGTTTTCTGGTTTTTAAAGAGCATGTTGTTCTAGGTCAATAGAGAATAACTTAAAATAGGGCGCAAAATTTATGAATAGCATGTGTTTGTACATAGCATTGTATTCGTATTCGTAAAAATGGGTTACCATTATCGAGTCATTAAGTTGCGGCGTAATTTTGTATTTAAATATGAGAGAAGGCATGTACTGTGACATACATAGAAACTGTTTATGCAGTTTTAATGTATGATACTTATATTTTGACTTTAAAAATCCATTTTTTTTTACCACAGTTAACTGTTGTATTCTTAAAATCATTTCAGGGAGAAAAAATCAGATTTTGCAAATAACTAATTACCTAATTAAGGTATAATTAAAAAATTAGTATGTTTTTTGAAACATGGTACCTCAAATTCTAATTTGTTAAGAAAGATAATTCCTGTTATAAATTATTTTTAATATTATTTTTCATGTTTTGAACCACTATCAAGTTTTTAAAGAAATAGTTTATTTTTTACAATTTTTTAATCAAGAAAGCTTAAAAAAATCATAATTTTTTCAAAAATTTGAACATTTAAAAAAATTAATTAAAAATCAATTTCTTGACTAAATATACTTTGATTGAGGTTCAAAACATTTTAATTGTATTATAAAAATCACAATGATGCAAAAATAGTTACAATTGGTGAATTCATTGTGGAGTAATCACAATTTGAACAAAGCACCCTGTTGCAAAAATGCAGTTATTCAGAAACCGAGTTTTAAGTTTTGGAAACATGGCTTTTCATGGTGACAGTACCCAACTAAAACCTTGTAACTAAAAAACTATTTCTTATGTCTGCGAGACTTGGCATCGCTTGATTGGTAAATGGTAATTTTTAATTAACGTCTTACTAGAGCAACACAACGGGATATTGACATCGTTTGAAAGCCAAGAAATTGGGAAATATTTTGAATTAATAAAAATAATATTGATATATTCTCTCCTCATGTTGATTTTCGGGATTTCTAGAGCATAACATACCTTAAAGCTGCAAACATCTCAATAGGAAAAAAGCTCGTGTTCGCGAAATATGAGCCTTTCTCACTTTAGAGAGAGGTTGCCGACCAACCGGTATAGTGGTTAAGGTGTTAGCCTCTAGATCGGGAGGTTCCTGGTTCGAATCCGGGTACGGGCATGGATGTTTGTAAGCGTACGGTGTAGAGGCGGCTGGTGCACCTTAAATCTGGCGTGGCCGAAAGTCCTCACGTTGGGTTGGCGTGGAAGTTTGGAGAGTGGGGTGCCAGCTCAGGTGTTGCTTCGTCATCTGACCGTGGTTCGAAATTACGAGGTGTTGTCCTCGGATCTTTCCCTCAAGGGACTGATCCCGGACCGTCGTCAATAGCCCGTTGTGTTGCTCTAGTACGACGTTAACTAAAATTACCATTACCATTACCATTACTCTCCGGAAGGTTCCAGGTTCGAATCCGGGTACGGGCATGGATGTTTGTAAGCGTATGGTGTAGAGGCGGCTGGTGCACCTTAAATCTGGCGTGGCCGAAAGTCCTCACGTTGGGTTGGCGTGGAAGTTTGGAGAGTGGGGTGCCAGCTCAGGTGTTGCTTCGTCATCTGACCGTGGTTCAAAATTACGAGGTGTTGTCCTCGGATCTTTCCCTTAAGGGACTGATCCCGGACCGTCGTCAATAGCCCGTTGTGTTGCTCTAGTACGACGTTAACTAAAAAAATTACCAAATTATCCAATTGGCGTACGCCGACCTTACCGGTTTTGTGGTTACGGTGTTAGCCTCTGGATCGGAAGGTTCCTGGTTCGAATCCGGGTCCGGGCATGGATGTTTGTAAGTGTATGGTGTAGAGGCGACTTGTGCACCTTAAATCTGTCGTGGCCGAAAATCCTTACGTTGGGTTGGTGTGGAAGTTTGGAGAGTGAGATGCCAGCTCAGGTGTTGCTTCGTCATCGGACCGTGGCTCAAAATTACGAGGCGTCATTGGATCTCTCCCTTGAGGGATTGATCCCGGACCGTCAGTAATAGTCCGTTGTCTTGCTCTAGTACGACGTTTATTACAAATTACCAATTACAAATTGGCGTGCCTCGTCATGCGCACGATTATAAATCACCTGAACTATACTACAGATTAATCAAAATCATAATTCCCCTTAGGTGAATTCTGTTCTAATACTTATCGTACCTTATGATCCCAAATTAATTGTTTCTTTAAATAAAATCAAACAAAATATATGTCCATTAGTTTTCGGAATATGTACTTACATGCATGGAAACATGGAAAATGCGTGTATGTATATCCCACCCATTTCTCTACTTGAACATTCATATTTCCTATCTGCCTCGCATAAGTCATTACACTAAAAATATCTTCCGTGTGTCCAATGATACTTTTTATAAATGCGTTTGTTTTCTCTACTTAATCCCCTTTGTGTCCACATGCATAAATGAGTCCTAAGTGGCCCGTGGAAGATATTAGTTGTTAATGGCCGCCTCGTTCTGGTGTTTGATGATGATATCCATCCACTCCGTTAATGCCTCTCCAATTGCGGTCTCGTAATTTATTGATTGCTTGCCCAGTGATTAGAGCTAGTTTATGGGCTCGGGGCTAAAGCAAACAGACACGCCTGCTCCAGTGTTGGCCGCTCATGAGAGGACCCCGATGCGTGAGAACGCCACTAGCTCAAGTTACTCAACTTGTAAATCGTTAGGCTCAGGTGTGGGTTTTTTGCACGCTCAGGAAGTGGCTTTTCGGTGCTGGAGAGGGCTCGTAAAATCTGTTTTATGACAAGGCACTTATTCTAAGTGACTAGCGCGTCTTTTTAGTAATGGCTCTTCGTTACGTGGACGATTCTATTTAGAACCGTAGGGAGGTCGGTAGATATTAAACTCGTGATAAGTGAATCGATTCTTCAGTTTGATTCTTTCGTAACTTGTTTTGATCATTTGATCTACAGTGAGCTATGATTATTTACTTGTCTGGTAGTCTTTTTTTTGTGTGTCTTCTATGATTTTTTGAAGCAGATTGATGGAATGTATGATTGATGGAAGGGTGCTTATACTTTAAAGAGCTTCTTTTCGTGAAGCAACGATGGCCTAATGGCTAAAGTCACCCACCTTCAGATTAGCGTCGGCAGCGGAGGATGACTTCCCGAGTTCGAACCCAGCTGGCGGAAAAATTTTTAGATCCTCCAAATTATTTTTAAAAAATTCCAATTTAATTCCTTTTCATTCAAATTTACTTTTCCTAATTTTTAATACCCTTTTCATATTTTTCCAAACTTCCGTTGATTTTACAAAAATAATCTAAGAACCACTCCTGAACTCACTACCAGCTGATATTTTCCCTCCCCTCTGCCGTCCCCTTTGCTTTAGGATGATGGTGTCGTATCCACCGCTGGCTTAGGACCATTCTGATGTAACAAAAAGCATACATAAAACACTAACTTATATAATTATTAACTTATATAATAAAAGGATACAATTTTCGGCTCCCACCTCTACCCACCCATAGCCATGGATCTGAAAAGAAAAGAAGAAAGCAGAAAGGAAGAGATAAATCGCCAACAACTATAAACCTTGATGACATACGTATCTAGGTCATGTGATCCGATTAGCCGATCAAGTTGGACTTGCGTAAAGTACTATCATGGGATTGAGGCGCCTGTCCTCCCCACGGTCCTAAATAGAATCGTCCACGTAACGAAGAGCCATTACTAGAAAGACGCGCTAGTATTCTAAGTGAGGTGATAAAACAGGAAGCGTCTGTGGGTTTGCGTTTCTTTTGAGTGGATTGGTTTTTGGTTTTTGTTTGGCACGGACACACAGACACCCGTGGATGTTGCCAGAGGCAAACCTGGACTTTTTGGAACGAATAAGACTGGTGCGACTGTTGTGTCCACAACAAAAATTTACATATTTAAATCGCTGACCAACCGGTATTGTGGTTAAGGTGTTATATATATATATATATATATATATATATATATATATATATATCTAATATATAAAATTTCCATGTCACAATGTTAGTTACCGTACTCCTCCGAAACGGCTTTACCGATTTTTACCAAATTTTATATGCGTATTCAGTAGGTCTGAGAATCGGCTACTATCTATTTTCCATACCCCTGAGTGATAAATTTTTTTAAAGAAAATAAACATTTATTTTTATTATTAAAGTTTAATCCTGATATATGCTTAGTGTTACCAATCTTAGATTCTTAAAATTTGCCGCGCGTGTCTTTGGCACGATTAGTTCAGTTAATCAAGTTTTAGTTAAACAAGTGATTTACATAACCTTAAAAGTACTCAACACGTGTCACGAGCTCCAACCAACAACGGCTTTTTTACGTTGTAAGTATACTTTTTTTATATAATTATTTGAATTTTTTACAACTATTGTTTCAAATTTTTTTTTCACAAAACTAATATTTTCGCTATAATCCTGGCCGATGCTGATGCACGTGTGAGCATGCAGCAATTGCGTCAAGAACAATCAGAAGATACACGAGCTGAGCGCAATGAAGTTATTTCATTAATTCTATTTATATGTGTTTTGTACAGTGAGCAATGCCAAGAAAACGCAAAGGGGCTGATTTGAGCCGTAATACAAGTAGGTCCAGAAGTATGAGAGATAAAAGATCCCAAAGAACCGAAGAACAAGTCCAGCAACAAAATGCTGATGCACGTGTGAGCATGCAGCAATTGCGTCAAGAACAATCAGAAGATACACGAGCTGAGCGCAATGAAGTTATACGTTTAGAACAACGACAATCACGCCGTTTTACGGTTAATAGACGCAGAACAAATGACCACTAACGCCAACAGGTACATCGTGCATTTACATCTGATTCATTTTTGCGTCTAGCATTCCAGTATGAGCCCGATATTGAATATTATGCTCATTCAAAAGTGGTAATTGGTGCTATGGATAAGGAATGTCCGCATTGTCATGCTCTCAAATTCAAAAATGAGCCACCTGGGATGTGTTGCGCGTCAGGAAAAGTGCAACTACCTGAAATTGAAACACCACCTGAACCATCGAACGGTTTACTTATCGGTACGGATCCAGATTCTAACGTATTCCTGAAGTCAATTCGAACATTCAATTCATGCTTTCAAATGACATCGTTTGGAGCAACAGAAATAGTTCGAAATACTAATGCTAATGGTCAACAATACAATTCTACATTCAAAATCAGAGGCCAAGTTTATCATAAAATGGGCTCATTGCTGCCAATGCCAAACGAACCACATAAATTTTTACAAATCTACTTCATGGGCGGCGAGGATTCCGGAAGCGCACTTGCCAATCGCGTGAATGCACGTTGTGACTATAATAACCTTGATTCATTTTTTGCCAGGCGCATCGTCAGCGACTTGGACGCTCTATTGAACGAGCACAATGAATTGTTGAAAATATTCAAATCACACATGCACAAATTACAAAGCGATAATCACGCTATTGTCATTAATCCTGATAAAACACCAGCTGGAGAACATATTCGTAGATTCAATGCACCTGTTGTTGAAGACGTTGCTGGAATCATGGTTGGCGATCGTACAGGTACACGAGAAATTGTGATTCGTAGAAGAAATAATAATCTTCAGTTCATTGCTGATACACATCGTTCATATGACGCTCTCCAATATCCGCTAATATTCTGGAAGGGGCAAGACGGATATTGCAGCCAATTCAATTCAAACGAATTCAGTTTCCGATTAGATTGGCATTTGCAATGACAATCAACAAATCCCAAGGCCAAACGATGTCTGTTTGTGGCTTAGATTTGAGTACACCATGTTTTTCACACGGGCAATTGTACGTAGCATGCTCTCGAGTCGGTAAACCATCCAGTTTGTTTGTGCTCGCTAAAGATGGGCTAACAAAAAATATTGTCCACGCTATAGCATTAAAAGATTGATGTTTGTAAGTGTTACTTCGTAATTAATATGTGATATGTAATTTTAAGAAATAAACTATAATAACTTGAAAATAATATTGTTTGGCGTTTGTTATTTTTATATTCCCTTATCGTTCATAGCGCTCCATGCCCATTTCACGCATGTACCACATACTTACACACTTATAATAAGTAAGTTACTTTTTGTCTACACTAGAATTTATCTAGAAACTAGAAATAATTTATAAGGCAAAACAACGTTTGCCGGGTCAGCTAGTATATATATATATATGCCTCTAGATCGTAAAGTTCCTGGTACGAATCCGGGTACGGGCATGGATGTTTGTTAGCGTATGGTGTAGAGGCGGCAGGTGCACCTTAAATCTGTCGTGTCCGAAAGTCGTTGGGTTGGTGTGAAAGTTTGGAGAGTGGGGTGCCAGCTCAGGTGTTGCTTCGTCATCTGACCGTGGTTTAAAATTACGAGATGTTGGCCTCGGATCTTTCCCTTAAGGGATTGATCCCGGACCGCCGTCAATAGCCCGTTGTGTTGCTCTAGTACGACGTTAATTAAAAATTACTAAATTACCATATCAATTTAATATGTTGTACTGCTCACACTATTATGTTTTCAAAAGGCTTCAATTTATGAATCTCCAAGATGGAAATCAGAAAAGCATGGCTGCCACTGGCGACTTTTTGCTACTATTTTTTCCCATTGGCGACTAGGGTTATGTATCTTATTTACACGTTCGCTGCCAATCACGCGGCAGCGCGTGGTGTGGACGTGGAGTGATGTCTCGGTAGCCAGTCGGGCGTTCAAGCGGGAAGAGCTGCTTCTCAACATTTATTCTCCGCTTCAATCGGCATTATATGTTAGGCTTTTACGTGGTATTGGCGTTTAGTAGAGGTTAGAAGCTTCATATTCTACGGCGTGACAATAGCTATCAACACAACCTAACGCGACCTGCAGTGAATGGGATAAGCAAAATGGTCTCAAAAACTATTTCCAAAATTTTGACAACTCCTTCAATATTTACCAAAGGTCAACAAAAAAATTCGACCCTTCTTTTTTACATAAATGGATTGACATTTTTCGGACCGATTTGACGTGCACCAGTCCCTTTGTACACAGCGATCTTACGTTAGACCTAATTTCTTACTCGCTGTACTCCGGTTGCTAATCCGCGACACAACCACCTAGACTACCGCACCTCTACTGAATATACAATTATAAATTTTCTGCTCTACCTCAACTAAATATTCAATTGGGGCAGCAGGTACCCCGGGTTGGAAGAGCAACGGATAAGCAACCGGAGGGTTGCGAGTTCGAAACTAGGTCCAGCGAAAGACCGCTGCGTCCTCGGCGCTGGTCCAAAGGGGTTAGGTACCTTTTAAATGTCAAAATATGCAAAAAAATCACTACATTTCGAATCTTAATATCTCCATGAATAAATTATTTACATAAATGAAATTTTTAATACAGATTTTAACTACCTTTATTTTTTTGTAAACTATTTTTAAAAAATTACTATCCCTTAAATATATTGTAAATTGGACCAAAATGAAATGCATTGTTTTTGTTGTTAGAATATTATATGGTGCATTGCGCGCAGTATTCTGGTCAAAATAATTATTATTCTGAGTTGAATTGTTTTATATACTTAAAAATATATAATATAATTACAATGACAAACTCTTGTATTTTTTTTATTTTTTATTTCTTACAAAAAAAATTTTTAATAAAAAAAAATTTCAATTTTTTTTTTTTAACACAAAATTAACTTTTTTTCAAAAACTTTTAACTATATACACAAAAATGTTGGTCATTTTAAACATATATATGGTTTACAATATCAATTACAATCTATATATATAATTCTCTTACGTGGCACGCAAAAAAGACGTTATTTGTTACAAAGTTTTGGCAACACTGTGCGATTGTTTATTTACCAAGAAGTCCCGCGCATGAATTGAATTTTAAACGTTATCGGATAAAATTTTATTGAAAAAAAAATGAATATTAGTCGAACTGTTGCAGCTTATAAACGACATGCTGGGTATTCGATTTCGAAAGCAGCGCTCATATTTCGAGTCAAAATTTGCTCAGTTTTAATTTGAATTCCAAATTGTTCGAGTTCTGATTCTAGAGGTACTGTATAATTTTTCTGTTGTACAACAAATTTATTTTTGAAAAATATTTTTTTTGTAATATAATTTTTTGAAAAAAGTGTCTTTATTGATGCGAGCGAAGCGAGCAAGGTTCGAGCAGCGAACCAATGAGGATTGCAAAGTAATCCTCCGGGGGTCGGCGAGCGTTAGCGAGTAGGGGGCGGGCCCCCTAGTTTCATATAATTCTAACCAACCATTCCAGAGAAATCTTGCGCGTTAGTGGTAAAATCACAGTTTTGAGATATCGTCGTTAAAAACAATTCACTTGTGAAATTCTTTCGCATTAAAGGAAGGAAACAAATGAAACTAAAAGTAGAAGTCAAATACATTGTTCTCAGATAAAAAATAAAATTAATTAAACAGTGTACATGGAGATGGCTTTAGCAGCATAGAGCGTAGTCAAATTACATTTTTGTGATCACTGATATCGACGAAGTTCAAAATGTAAACAAACCATTTGGCTCTAAATGTTTGATTAAGGGCTTCACTCTTTTAACCATAACTTCCGTTCTAGAGGGAAATTTTACACCAGGTTTGTTTTAAAACGTTACTAAGAAACAGAGCATTAAAATTAGATCTTAATAATTTTTTTGATTTTTTTTTAATTTAAAAGGTACCTAACCCCTTAAATTTGTCGTGGCTTCGAAATGTCAACACTTCGTTGTGTGAAAGTGTCGTGGCAGCTCAGGTGTGGTTCTCGTCATCCGACTCTGTTCAAAATTACGAGGCGTTGTCGTTCTCTCCTTCCCTTAGGGATTGATCCCAGACCTTCGCCAGAAGCCCTTTGTGTTACCTCAGTGTGACTTAACTACCGTCCTTTCAATTGATGCTGAGACAAAAGGGTGACGCATATTCTGTACTAGCCATTGCGTGGCCAGCACGGCATTGCCCGTGACAATTCCAAAAAGGTCTAAAATGTTGGCTCAAGGGGAAAAAAACTAATAAATCTCACTACATTAAAAAGGAATTCTCTGGTTTGCTTCACAAACCAAATGGGAAGTTGTAACCTATTGGATAGCAGCCATAACGGGCAGCGCTCATTTTCAAATGCGGCCAAATTCGAATTGCGAAGACGGATTGCAATCGGCGTGACGTCACAATCTCTTGCGAAAATAGAGTATTTAATTGAAAATTTATTTATTAAAAGAAAAGCAAATGTATCTGATATCTGGTGTAAAATTTTCCTCAGATTTCAATTCCATTGAAATCTTTAATCTATCTTCAACGATCCCGATTTTACAAAAAGAACTAAACAATGCCAGTCAAAATTCTTTTTATTTGTTTTTATTTCCTTCGTTGAAATCGTATGAGCGCAGGAAATTGAATCTGTTGATTTCGCAAAAGTCGTGTGACGCCACATCTTTTGCGATAATATAAAAGAGATATTTAATTTAGAAATTATTTATTTAAAGAAAATCATATTTTTAGGTAACGATATAAGAGAAATTTTCCGCAGATTTCAAATCCGTTGAACTTTTTACTCTATCTTTAACGCGCGATCTCAAGACATAAAAAAAATAACTACAAAACTCCAGTTAAATTTTTTTTTTTAGTCTGCTGACAAATTGTTCCTCCGCTAAAACAAACGGGAGCGCGGAAAAAATAAATCTGGAATCTGCGATCATTTATGCTGTTGCCATTCCAAAGAAAACAATAATAATTAAATTTCATTAAATTCATTAAAAAATGTTTTACATTGAATTTTAAAATTCGGCGCGACTCAAACATTGCAAAACATTTGGACTACCTGTGTGCCAAATCCCTTTACTTTAAGTTCCATAGATTCGTCAGGACTTTGCGTGCAGAAAACAAACAAACACATACTTTTATTATATTATAGATGCACGTATTCCTCACTTTTTAATGTGCTTTATGGTCAGTCACTCTTTTCAATAAGATTTTCAACTCCCTGATGTAAGCTAATGCACACAAGTCACATCAGAGCTTTCAGTCCATTCATCAACAGTATTTGAAACGCGGTTTCAGTGACAAGTTATTCTAATCACTTTCCCATTCGATCTGCTTACCCTGAAGGCAGAAACACGCGCGCAGGGAAAAACAACACGGAAAACAGTCCAGATGTAGGACAGACAAGTTCCTTAACTCTTCAAAATGCATTATACAATTAAGATGCAAACAGAATTCGTGATCAAACAATTTCCTTCCAAAACAACACCGATGAAAGTCAATCAATTTCATGCATTCCTATTCGTTCCATGCAACTTTCAATCACGTATAACGGCTGTGTTCCAACCCCAGATTAGAAACCTCTGCACACACCACAAAGCGGAGTGATGCTTCCGCGGAGTGATGCCGTTATAACGCGCGTTGCGCCAACTCCATAAGGGTATTACTCCGCGGTACAACACTGATATGAGCGCACGCCGGAAAGTGGCAAACGACTTTCGAATAACTTTAACTTCTACTTTAATGAATATTCTGTGTGTCCTTTTTCTTGTACTACGTTATGCTCTTTCTTTTCTCCGTGTCTCTGCATTTGATGTCCATTTGATCGAATAAATTGTGTTGTCGTTTATCCCGTGTTACTTTCTACGCTCTCGACAACGCAACAGGCTGTTTCGGTAATTTTCTTTAAATTAACATCATACTAGAGAAACACAACGGGCTATTGACGACGGTCCGGGATCAATCCCCTTAAGGTAAGATCCGTGAACAACACCACGGTCAGATAACGAGGCAACACCTGAGCCGGCTGCTTTGGACTCAATTTGGAAACAAAAGAATTGTCCTCATTTCCCACAATTACTACTTAAAAATTTTCAACGTTGAAAAACGGTTCTAAAAGTATGGAAATTGGATTTTAATTTAATGTTCAACGCTTTTCAACAGTGAAAATAATTTAATTTGGTAATTTTTAACTAACGTCGTTCTTCTCAGATGCCAGCTACAACGGATTCTCCGTAGTTTCTACCGAAGTGAATCGGGTACTACGGATTACGGAATCGATGATTTTTTTTCTACAACCGGAGATTGGTGAGCGGTGGTCACACCTGACCCCACGAAAAGAACTGTCACGGGCAACGCCGTGCTGGCCACGCAGTGGCTAGTGTTGTATATTAAAACTATGCATTTATGGCCTTGAGGTAGATATTGAAAAGGGCGATCCATTGAGATATAACAGGTCATTGTAATGACAAATTAAGGGTCCGAGACATCATAGCTATGTGGAGGTTAGCACTATAAAAGAAAGAAACGAACGCGCTAAAAGACAAGCAGAGCGTGGGAGAGGGGCACGATCAGCAAATTTAGGGGTTAGAAGCGTCTGAGATAGGAATGAACTTGAATTGATAACGCGTCTTTACCGAGTAAGCGGCAGAAGCTCAAGTGTTGATTTCTTCTCTGGGTTAGTCCCTCGGTCCAAACCAAACAGCATCATTTCCACAAATTTACAGTCTTTTAATGGAATAAGAATAGAAAATGAATTTATTTTCATTTTTTCAGTCAGTACCGGCTATATAGTCACCCTGTTATAAGGTCACCCCGCTTATAGGGTCAGTTTTCTAAAGTCCCTTCGAACGTAATAGGGAAACATGTGTTAAAGCGCCCCGCTTATGTAGTCATTTTATTTTTCTGGTTTTCGGTTATAGGATCGGTTTTTGATCTTTTCAATGAGGTTATCGTTTTTTTTTTTGTTGAAAAATAGTAATTGCAACATTTCTTGAGACGAGGAGTAACACAGGGAATGACCAGAAGAAAAAAAGTCCTCGAAAGATATGAATCTGCCAACGTCTTCAACGTTGATGAATGTGGACTTTTTTATCGGATCTTGCCTATCTTTGCTTCAAAGGCGAAAAATGTGTAGGGGGAAAGAAAAGTAAGGAACGCTTAACCGAGTAGTGCAGTAGGCCTTGGCGTGGAGCTTACCATGAATTTGGATCAATGTCCCAGTCCACACCAAGAGAAACACCACCAGACCATAATTCCACCTCCGCCGAACTTTACTGTGGGCACAATGCATTCTGGCAGGAGGCGTTCTCCAGGCAGACGCCAGACCCTGCCATCCGAACGGTAAAGAGTGAACCTTGATTCGTCGCTCCAGAGAATCCGTTATATAGAATTAATTTTTAAAATGTTCGTTAAAAGTTTAATTATTTGTTTATGAGCACTATATTCTGATAGGTGAATATAATCTTGCCATAATTAAACAGTGTAGTATTGTTCCGCATATATGGTCACCCCGCTTATATGGTCTGCTTTTTCTTGACCGCTAAGCTGACCATGTAACCGATAATGAGTGTACTAATTTTTCATTAAATCCCACCATATCCCACGAGATTGAAACCAACCGGTCTTGTGGTTAAAATGTTAGCCTCTGGATCGGAAGGTTCGTGGTTCCAATCCGGGTCAGTGCATGTATGTTTGTAAGCGTATGGTGTAGAGGTGGCTGGTGCACCTTAAATCTGTCGAGGCCGAAAGTCCTCACGTTGGGTTGGTGTGGAATTTTGGAGAGTGGGGTGCCAGCTCAGGTGTTGCCTCGTCGTCTGACCGTAGTTCAAAAGTACGTGGTGTTGTCCTCGGACCTTTCCTTTAGGGGATTAATCCCAGACCGCCATCAATACCCCGTTGTGTTCGTCTATTTCGACATTAATTACAAAATTACCCGCGAGATAGATAGGTGGGTAGTCGAATTTATGTCTTACTGGAGCAACACAACGGGCTATTGGCGGATGTCCGTGATTAATCCTGAAGATCCGAGGTCCACGCCTCGTAATTTTGAACCACGGACAGATGACGAGATCTCCTGGGAACTCGACCGAGAAATGATAAGCGAAGTGATTTAAGGGAAGGTGTTTCAGTTTCGTGATTTCGAGACGAGTTATTAAGTACTTACTGCCTTATATATAACTCCTGATGTAGACTAATTAATACAGCCGTAACAGGAATGTCGTCAATCCATTCGTGATCACAATTTCAAACATGGTTCTAGTGACGAAATATTCTAATCACCCTTTCTGGACCTTGCCTTCCCTGAAGGCAGAAACACGCGAATTGAGAAAAGATATCAAGAAAATCGGTCCCGATGTGGGACAGGCAGAGTTCCTTAACTTTCCGAAAAGCATGAAACAATCAAGACACCAAGAATTCGTGATCGGACAATTCCTTTCCAAACAACAGCGATGAAAAGTCAATCAAACTCACTTCGCTGCCTTTTCCTTTTTTCCCAGCTCGTGCTCCCATTCCGCTGGTCTTAACTTCGTGTGTGTTCTTCGGTAGCTGTCACGGCTGCGAAAAGAGGTAATTATTCGTTAGCGGACGGAATAATTTATTTTTACAACAGGTGTGGACCTGGCGTTGGAAAGATCAGGTGTTATTTTTCATGGGTGATCTCTTTTAACGATATGCCGACGCTGGTTCGCTTTGTAATTGTGACGTGACGGAATTGAGTAAGAGGAATTTCAGCCTTGACGGGGGATTTTTTTTTCTTTCGTGTTGTAACATTGTTCGGAGTTGTGATCGCTTTGAGTGAACAAAACAACTTTTGTACTGGGAGCAATTTTTTTTCCATATTCATTGCTTGAATCTCTGAACCTCGCTGGAATTCGGAGTAGTGTAGTATTGCTTTTACTCTCACAACACACTTAATGAGAAAATAACAGCATCTATTAGTTGAAAGAATCCATGGATTCTTTCAACCTTTACGAAGATTCTGTCGGTTCTCTCCTTAAAATAGAATCAGTTGGCAAGATTTATTGCTAATTTGAGAATAATAGAATCCTATGAAAATATGTATTGCTAATTTCCTTTGAATTAAAAAAAAATATATTTTCAAACTATTTTTTCTTTGGAAGGATTTATTGCTTTTCTTAGAATAGAATCCTTTGGAAATATTTACTAATAGGGAATCGTATGGAAATATTGACTAAGATGGAATCGTATGGAAATATGGAAATATTTACAAAGATGGAATCGTATGGAGATATGGAAATATTTACTGATATGGAATCGTATGGAGATATGGAAATATTTACTAATATGGAATCATATGGAAATATTTACCAATATGGAATCGTATGGAAATATTTACTAATAGTTTCATTTAACTTTTTTTAAATCGTTCCAAAGGAAGAATCATTTAGAATAATTTGCTACTAATTTCCTTAGAATAAAATCCTTTGGAAAGATTTGTTGCTTATTTCCTTAAAATAGAATGCTGTGGAAATATTTATTGCTAATTTCCTTTGAATCTTTTTTTTTTAATCTTTCCAGAGGATTATTCCTTTGGAAAGATTTATTGCTTTTCTTAGAATATAATCCTTTGGAAAGATTTTTTGCCAATTTCCGAATAGAATTGCATGGAAATATTTACTATATGGAATCGTATGGAAATATTTACTTTATGGAATCGTGTGGAAATAGGGAAATATTTACTAATAATTTCATTGAATCTTTTTTGAAATCTTTTCAAAGGATTCTTCCTTTGGAATGATTTGTTACTAATTTCCTTAGGATAGAATCCTTTAGAAGGATTTGTTGCTTATTTCCTTAAAATAAAATCCTTTGTAAAGATTTGTTGCTAATTTCCTTAATTAATTTGAAAAGAAAAGGATGAAATTATGGACAGGTCCCATATCCAAAGATGTCCAGCTCTGTGTGGGGTCTCCGAGGTGAGACGCTACTGGAGTGCTAGAGCCTTGCTGATGAGATACTGACTTTTTTCTCTTACTGTTTTGTATTCTTGTAATCGTTTTGTAAGATATTGTCATTTTCTCTTGCCATTAGAAATAAATAAAAAAAATAATAAATAAATAAAAAATTTGAAAAGAAAAATTTATTCGATTCATTGCTAATTTTCGAAGAATAGAATAATTGGGAAATATTTATTGCTAGTTTCTTTTGAATTCCTTTGAATCTTTTGAAAAATCTTTCCAAAGGAAAATCCTTTGAAAAGATTTTTAGCTAATTTCCTTAGAATAGAAATCTCTGGAAAGATAAAAATGGTTCAGAGGATCAAAATTAGTTAGAAGTCATACAGGGAAGATTGAATATTGCAAAGTGAAATTATGTGTTTGGACCCATCAGAGGGTTAAAAGACCAGTTGCGGATTTAGTGGAGGTTCAAAGGCTGTGAAATGAGACTAAATTTAGACCATTCATGCCTTCTCCTGCCAGCTTTCACACCTTTTCAAAAATCAACTGTCTTCTCGACAGAGACGCATTCTGAATAGGTGTGCAATTATGTTAGGAAGAGTATGCTACACTTAAAAGCATGGTGATCGCCTTGGAATGTTTCCCCACGTTATCCGTTACCTGTTATCACTGATATCGCTTTCCGCACCGTATGACAAACCTACGAAAAGAATCTGTGCTAAAGATGCCAGTTATGAATTTGTTTGCGTTACCATCGTTACCATAGTTCAAATAATAGTCTCGTTCGAAACTACGTAATTCAACTGCTTTCTCGCGAGATTCGCATTATTGGAATTGATGAACAGGAAACAGAAAGATCGCGATAAGACATTACAGAACATTCAAACTTGTTCTTTTGAACAATGGTAAGGAGTTATGAAATAGATTAAAATAATCCAAATCGGTATTTTATAAATGGCAAAATATTCTAAAAGCATTATTTATACACTACATACATAATAAAGCAGGTGACATACTAGTCCAGTCAAATAACGGTTTTGAAGTCCTCATCCTAAAAACAAAGTGGGGTCAAAGGGAAAGAATTTTCGGAATCCTGTTAAAAAGAATACTTCCCAAAAAACCTCAACCCTAAAACAAAAAGTTCCCGTTCAATGGTTAATTTCTGTAAAAGCATCATAAATTTCAAAATTCGAAAATGGCGGAACTTTTTATAAATTCCACCTGAAGTATTTACTTTAATCAACAAGGCAGAAGACACTTGGAATACTTAACTGTAAATAAATCGTTTGTAAGCAATAGGGAATCTAGAAAGAGTCGAGGTTTGGCCTGGAGGTATACCAGAACAATTCCCAAACTGAAATGAAGTAGTGGAAATACAGCAAACATGAAGGGGACAGAAATAATGAAGCACTGAACCGTAAAGATAAAACAGAACCTACAGAGTACTGAAACAATTTAATTAAATTTTATAACACAGTCGAAACATAAATCCTTTCAGTACATAAATTACAGATGTTCGGCAGAAGTTGTATTGATGTGTTACCAAAACTTTTCTTCCTGTTTGTTCTGAAGAGGGGGAGAAATGATGTTTATCAAAATTAATCGCCTTGTAAGTTGATACGTGTCTCAGTTGTCCTTCGCTGAAAATACGACGTAGCTTTTTGGAACTGTCACTACGATGCCGCTTTTATTGATGGGGATACGTCGTAGGTATGATCGATCGTGCTCTTCACGACACGAAGCATGCTAAATTCTTTAGCTCCTGAATTCCCTCGGTAAGACATGATGACTTTAAAAAATAATTTTAGGTATTCATCTGTCACGTTCATCTGTCTGAGTGATACCACTGCATGAACTTATGGAAAGGATAGCTCGAAACAAAATCCGTATATATTTGAATAAATCCATTCCAAGACGTTTCGAATATATGAATGCTTTAAACATGAAGCAGGGAGTTGTGAAAATAAGGCAATGGTTATATTTTTAGATAAACTTAAATGGTTAAATATTCATTTGCATCTTGATGTCCCAAAATAAACAAAAATTGAATGATGATTATCGATTTCCACAGAATGCCCATGTATTTTTAGTTTTCCGAAATATATCCAAGTTTGCGGTATCCCAGTTGGAAGAGCAACCGGAGTTTGCGAGTTCGAAACTAGGTCAGCCAAAGACAGTCGTGTACATGGGGGTCTAGTGCACGTTAAATATGTCGTGGCCTCAAAAGTCCTCACGTTGACGTGGTGTGGAAGTTTGGAGAGTGGGGTTAAAAGGAGGGTTGATCGTTCGAACTGTAAATTAATTGTTGACTGCTCACAGCAATTGTGCGAATTGCCTATGTCTGTTTCATTCATGCTCTAATTCAACACCAGGCCCGCCGACCAACCGGTATAGTGGTTAAGGTGTTAGCCTCTAGATCGGACGGTTTCTGGTTCGAATCCGGGTCCGGGCATGGATGTTTGTAAACGTATGGTGTAGAGGCGGCTGGTGCACCTTAAATCTGTCGTGGCCGAAAGTCCTCACGTTGGGTTGGCGTGGAAGTTTGGAGAGTGGGGTGCCAGCTCAGGTGTTGCTTCGTCATCTGACCGTGGTTCAAAATTACGAGGTGTTGTCCTCGAATCTTTCCCTTAAGGGACTGATTCCGGACCGTCGTCAATAGCCCGTTGTGTTGCTCTAGTACGACGTTAACTAAAATTACCATTACCATCAACACCAGGCCCGAGTATTCATGCCAAAACTACGATTTATGTCCTCGATAAACCTACTAATTTTTGGATTTCTATCCAATGTTGGCATCCAGTGATACATACTTGCCAACTTTTATTAACGGATTATCCGTAATTTTTACGGATTTCCACTTAATTTTACTGATTTACAGATGGGTCTGCCTTTTTTACGGATTTTTAATGTTTTATCGAGCAATCGATATATATGTATTTCATTCTCTGCAACCATCCACTAAATCCATAAAAACCCCGAAGCTTGTTTTGAGCAGAAATTCAGTGCAGAATTATTAAAGAAGACCAAAAAACTAAACTACTGCAGCTTCATTGAATTTTTCTGCAATCCACCTTCTGGCTAGAACACCAACTGAAACAACTTTGTGAATAGAACATTGATTTTTTTTTCTTTCACCTACTAGTAAATAAGCTTTATGAGCACCAATCATGTGTAATCCTGACACAAGTTTAAATAGCATGCAACGTAGTTTTGAATGCATTGTGTAGGTACTAATAAAGTTAATATGTTTTTTAACAGTTGAGATGTATTCAGTTTGGTATTAAAACACTACTGCTTTGAAAGGTTTCTGCAGTTGATAAAAATGTGAACTTCTATTCGGTCATCCGGAAAGTTCTGAGCGTTTTTAAATCGAAGCTTGCTATGTTATTATTTTGCTACCGCTGATAAGGAGTGACCTTGATTGAAGCAGATGTTTAAATTCGGTCTTTTCTGCTTACACTGCATAATTATAGCATCTGTTGTGGCATAATTTTTTGTTTCACTGCTGTGCTAAGAATGGAGAACCAGAAAGTTGATTTTCATCTCATATTATCCTCTTATTTTAAGAAAGGCAAAAATGCTAGTCAGACTGTTCGTAAAATGTGTGCTGTATATGGACATAGTGCTGTTTCTGAGGCCACAGTTCGAAGGTGGTTTGTTAAATTTAAGCGTGGAAATTTCAGCCTCGAAGATGATGCCCGCTTAACATTGAGAGAGGGACTGCATCCCAAAAACCTAATGCTTTCTGTTTGGTGGGACTACAAAGGAATTGTTTATTGGAAATTATGGCCACTAAATCTGACAATGAATTCGGGAAAATACTGTTCTCAAATGGCAGTATTAATAGCAGAAATCGAAGCAAATAGGCCAGAACTGACCAATCGTCGGTGTGTCTTCCAGCAAGACAATTCTTGGCCCCACATTTCGCTGAATGTCAGACAAAGACTTATTGAGTATGGCTGAGATGTTTTGTGTCACCCCCATATTCACCAGACCTTGCCCCCCCTCAGATTTTCACCTCTTCAGGTCACTTCAAAAATCTTTGAACGGCTTGGAGTTCAATTCTTTGGAGACTGTCAAACAGCACCTCGATAACTTCTTTACAAATAAGCCTAATGATTTTTAAAAAAAGGAATTTTCCAGATGCCAGAAAGATGGCAAAAAGTCATAGAACAAAATGGAGTTTTTGTGATTCAATAAAATTTTCTTATGTTTTTGTACTGCTTCGTTGATATTTTCTCTCTATATTAAAAAAAAGTTACCGTCGCCTCCGTCGCAGGATTGAAAACTGTGTTGTTTAGCTGGATTCTTAGACGGTTTCCCGAGAAAGTACTGATCGGAAAAAAACGAAATTAACATGGTTTGTTCTTCATCGTGTTCCCAGAACAATTGTGAAGATCTTTTTCCGATGTGTCTATTAGTTTAGTGTTTATTAAGGGCCAAAGTTGAAAAAGCGAAATTTCTTCCGCGAGTGAACAAAACACCTACAAATTTTCAGTTTTCAGTCGTGAGTTTTTTTTTAAAGAGTACCTCTCAACTTAAATTTTTGTAGCTCGTCGAGTTTTTTTTAGAAATATTAATTTTGTTCCTGATAATATTTTTTTGAAATTCAATAAAAATCGGGACATTTTCGTTATTTTTTTTAAACTGTCATATCTATATCTTATTACTATTAGTTTATAAATTTGAAAATATCACAATATACCGAAGAATGTACTCTTTCTTACGCTACAATTATATTTTAAATTGGTTAATAACTAAATTCGATACGATTAAAAGTTGGTCTTACAAAATTCGGAATATTTTGATATTTTGGGTTGACGAGCGTAAGCGAGAAGGGGGCGGAGCCCCCTAGTATCTTAAATAACCTGCAGAACTTTCCGGATGACCCAATACTTCTGCATTTTTAAATACAAATAATACTAGTTATTGTGACATATACGGATATTTCTAATGCACATTAATTCTTGTATTTATGTTGTGTTTTATGGCAAGGGGCGTTCGGGGGGCACAAAAGTTTTACTGATGCACAGTATTCAAAGTTGGCAAGTATGCGAGATATGATGCTACGCTACGAACTTCTCATGACTGATTTGGATCTCACAAAGATCCGACATCGCGGAATTCAACTTCCGAACAGACTAAAGCCGACAATTATTCTGAATCGAACCATCGAACTAGCATTTCTCACACATGTTCGTGTGACTTACTTTATCTGTTACCGGAAATGTCTTCCCCGACTAGGAGCGGTTAATTAAAGACACAAAGGATACATTTTGAAAGCGCCGTCTGGAATTAGTGGGTGCCCATTAATATCTCGCAACGCTCCCACACTCGGATTTGCTAACAATCACCTTCACTTTGGGAACGCAGCCGATGCAGTTTTCTGCTGAGTGTGAGAAAATTTTCGCGGAGGACTTTCTTCGTCTTGCGTGTCTTGCTGAGAATTTGGGAAATTCCTCGAGGCTCGCATTTTGTCTTGGAGTAACGTGGCTTTTCAGAAACTTGTTGAATGGTTTTCAGAATGACCGGTGGGCATTTAATCAACGTCGCACTGGAGCAATACTGCGGGCTTTTGTCGACTGTCCGGGATCGATTCCGAACCTCGAAGATCCAAGGACAACACCGCGTGAGTTAGAATCACGGTCAGATGACGAGGGCGACACCTGAGCTGACAGCCCACTCTCCAAACTTCCACACCGCGCTAACAGATTTAACGTGCACCAGATCCTCGCGTACACAATGGTCTTTGGTTTGACCTTGTTTCGAACTCGCAACTCTCCGGATTTATCCGCTACTCTCCAATTGGCCCTGTTTTCTTTAGTAACTTGGCTTTTCTGAAACTTGTTGAAAGGTTTTCAGAATGACTGGTAGGTATTTAGCTGACGTTGCACTGGAACAACACTACGGGATTTTGGCGATTATGCGGGATGCATACTACCAACCTTTACTTGAATAGAAGACATGGGGGAAATTTTAAGCCCGCTGATTCGTTGGTTTCTCACCCCGTGATCTCTGACGTCCATCACTCACTCAGTATTTACGTGCAATGTTTGCGAAAAATAATTGAAACTGCTTGGACCGAAAATATAATACTAATAAAAAAGAAAGCGACAGCTTTAGATGATTATACCAAGCGACAGTTCAACGGTTTGTGCCATGTACTCGTAATTGTGATCGCAAATACTTTGTGTTTAAATGCATTTTTAATTCCAGTGTAGATTCTACATGCACAATTTAAAAATAGTCCATATTTGAACTTTAAAGAACACCTGGGTCCTTGAACAGAACAGAAAACGGAAACGGGAGTTTTTCATTCTTACTGGGAATTTGTTGTTGGGATTCGTTATTTATGTTGCAGAGGTTTTGTTTGCTATGTGGGTTTTAAGAGAGTTCATTTTAAGATCGTGTTTTATTTCGGTATTTCGCTGAAACCATCTGGCTTTGGCGATGGTTCTGAGTGTGGTAGATTGGAGGAAGTAGAAACAAACTTCATACCGTACCGAATCCACGTGAAAAACGCCTCTAGTGATGATGTCACGTAGTTGTCCTAGTCGACAGTTTGAAACCACGAATCAGCGGGCTTAAAATTTCCCCATGTCTTCTGTTCTAGTAAAGATTGTTAATATGCGTCCGGGATTGACAACGCAGGTTATTCAAAACTTGTTAAAAAGTTTCAAAAATGACTGGTCATGGTAGAGCAGTGTTGTCCAATTGGTGGGATAATTTAAGTTATCTGTAAGCCATAGGTGCAGATATCTCTCTTCGTGGTTGGATCACTGTAGCCCGATTAGCAGAGTTTAGTAGCTGGAGACCTGTGAGAGAGAGAGAGAGAGAGAGAGAGAGAGGAGAGTTCGAAACTCAATCCAACCAAGGACCGTGGTATACGTGGAGGGTGGTACATATTGAATCTATCTTGGCCTCAAATGTCATCACGTTCGCATGGTGTGGATGTTTGGGGAGTGGGGTGCCAGCTCAAGTGTTGACTTCGTCATCTGACCTTGTATCTCGCCATATTTCTCTTTGGAGTTTATTCCGGAATTTCGCCAAGTTCCCGTTATGTTGCTCCAGTGCGACGTTAATTAATTACCTGCTTACTACTTTTATTCGTGGTTTTATTCTCGATTCATTGGACTAAAATACATTTAGGTTATGTTAAAAAAATACAATGCTAAATTTTTCTACTTAAATAAACTAAATAACTATAAGAAGTGAAACAATAACTATAGGATTCCCATGGGCCTTTAAAATTTATTATTAATGATTTTTTCTAAATTATTATTTTTTTTTTCAATTTAGTTAAGGGCTCTTAAAATGGCATGATTTTTCATTTCAGCTGCCTTCTAAATCAGAAATAAAAATGATTGCTTTAAATCCTTAAAAAAAAAAAAAAAAAAAAAAAAAAAAAAATTAAGCCATATGTTTTACAAATAACAATTTTATTTCGCCTGCAGGTATTCAATACTAATTATCAATTACACGTTACCTTGGACCAGTAATATTGTAATTTTACGAAGTTCCATTCAAATATGGATTTTTTTTTATATCCTCCTTTATACTAATATCAATAACACTTGACCTTAGATAAGTATCAGTACTGGGTCTGCGAAATCTGGCCATAGCACCCTTGGAATTCTTCACCAGACACTTCTATCCATGCTAAATGTAGCCTTTAAAATACATAAATTAGCTTTTAAAATACCTACTTTTCTTGCAGGGACGTTCTGATTCAGATTGTTCTGGCAATTGTAAATTGTCAATCGGCTTCACGCATTCTAAAAATGTTTACCCTAAACTATGGCATCTTAAACAATTTTGCGTATTATAAATTAGCTGAATTCTGCTTAGTATTTGGTAAAAGTAAATAACACCTGTTTGGGTCATGTGATTAATTGATTCTATGATCTATAATTAACTTGAGACTTTTCCACTTTTTTTCCCTGTTCGCACGTGCTGAGAGTCGAAGATGAGAAGCATGTAATTTGGACACGTAAAAAAGTTGAAATCTAGTATTCACCCCACAAAAGCTTGTTGAGTCTTCCACCACTTGTTGTATAACCACAATTAGGATGTTACATTTTAAAACAGCCTTTTCCAAACATGTTTGATCAGCGATTGTCTGTATCTGAAGGACTCCCTTGTATAAAAAAATATACTTTATAGCTAGGCATTTACATTTAATTTAACACTTATATTTAAATAATTGTATTTACATTGAATATTTGATATATATTTTGAATATTGAATAACATTTGAATATTTCTTAAATAAGGTACAAATAAAAACTGTTTTAAGCAAATGAAATGTACTTTCTAACATACTGAATGATCTCAATCACCGACTTTATTCAACATCAGTAACATCCGAGTAGTTTTTCTTATGTATATTTATCGATCCTATACATTAACAATATTCCCTATACATATTGATTTTATGCTTTTATTAAAGCAGAATTTCCTTCAGAAAAATAATCTCAAGTTAATGCGTTCTCGCAAAATTTCTATGTGTAATTTAACATTGAATTTATTTTTCAGATATAAAATTTAAATCTGAAATAAATAATTTTTCCTTCAGGCATACATGCACTTCATCTCGTATGGTAGATACTTTTTGGCTTGTTTTTAACAAGCGATGAATTACTAATGCTCTCTCTTTCTCACTGGATACTCTTGTATCCACAAAATGTGCGACCATCTTGTCGTACACTAAAGCATCCTTATAAGTATTGTACTTTTCACAACGTTAAATGTTTCATTCTTTGAAGAAGAATATGAAAATGTTGTATTCCTAAAATGAAATTTTCACTTTTTAATTTGTTTTGCACCTACTTTACTAGTGTATTCACCTCATTTTCAAGAAGGCACTTGCGGATTTCAACAACTTCTATACACGAGGGACAAAAGAAACATACATTTGTATGCAGCTCTATATTGGTGAAGTTATTCGAACGATTATTATTAACGTATCATATAGGTCATCCAAACCGCCTCTAATTGCAGATCCCATCTCATCTCGAGACCTCGTCACAATGAACAATTAATAGAGATTAAACACCTGATTAGAAAGTAATATCTATCAGAACCAAAAGTAGGGCATCGCCTGAAAAGGCTCTGTGGGAGTTAATTGGAACTGATTCCTATGCAGCAGCAGTTTACAATGATTTAATGATTTAGATAGGCTGTGGAATTGAGCTCTCCATCGAATAATTCTTATTATTACAGTCAATCGAAGAAGAAAAAAACTATTTTAATTTCAGATCTTTGTGTGTGTGGTGCATACGGTTAAGAAATGCATCCTCTTTTTGTCCTAGTTTGGAATTTCTTTTTTACTTTGCAATAACTGTTTGACATTGTGATTTCTTCTATCTTCTGTTAGACGGTCTGCTTCATTTAAAATGACAAGTTACCAAGCGCGCAACGGTTAAAAATTTAAAAACTGTCAGTGCAAGGCATTTTTTCTAATCAGCATTTTTGAAAAGAGTGAAGGGAAGCGGCCTGGGGCTCTGCGGCCCACCCACTCTCCATGGTCCTGGAGAGAAGCCCCAAACGCTGGTAATTGAAAATCAAGGAAAACTCAATTCCTAATGTACTTCTCGAATAATAACCAAATCAAATAGCTGGATCCAAGCGAATAAATTATTTAAAAAACTTAAATATTTTTTTAAAATTCGTTTTTAAAGGAAATGTTTCAAGTGTGAAGAATTGGTGCATGATCTGAAGCTGATTGGCGTTTTTAACTGAATCTTTGAGAATTATGCAATGGAGGGAATCTTTTGGTAATTGGTATTAATTAACGTCGTACTAGAGCAACACAACGGGCTATCAACGACGATCTGAGATCATTCCCCTAAGGAAAAGATTCAAGGTTAATACCACGTAATTTTGAACCACGGTCAGATGACGAGGCAACACCTGAACTGCCACTCCACACTCCAAACGTCTACACCAACCCAACGGGAGGACTTTCGGCCACGATAGATTTAAGGTGCACCAGCCGTCTCTACACCATACACTAACAAACATCGATGCACTGACTTGAACCAGGGACCTTCTGTACGAACTCGAACCTTAACCACCAGAAGAGGGACTCTTTTGAAACTTCCCAGAACATTCTAGAATTTTCTGAAAAATTCTGGAATATTCTGGAATTTTCCGAAGCATTATTGCATTTTGTAGTAATTTTGGAATTTGGCAGTGGTCATAATTATTTATCTTACTTTCTAATAAATTAATTGGTTTTGAAGCATTTCAAACTAATTCGCCAAATTTTAACCCCAAAGGCCTTTTTATTGGTAACACTCATATTACGATTATTCAAAGTATTTAAGTAAAAAGGGCCGACCAACCGGTCTGGTGGTTAAAGTGTTAGCCTCTAAATAGGAAGGTTCATGGTTCGAATAATTGTAAACATTTGCTTACATTTTAAAAAAAATTATAACTTTTTGAATTATTTAAAAAAAATTAAAAAAACCATGTTAAAGTCTTTAAAAGTGTTCAAATATTACTTTGTAAAAATTTCAGATTAATACAGTAATTTATGAATAAATGAGGTGCCCCCAAAGTTTGTGAATTTAACATGGGTGCCTATGGAGGTGCTGGACCCCCTTAATCAATTAATTAGTCATTGAATAAATCAATAATTTCCTTCATTATAATATAATAAGAATAAAGACGCCTTGAAATGAGTGATAATAATAATAAGCCCTTGAAATGAACTGTCTTAAATGTATATCAACATCTGCTCCATTTAATACAGAATTAATTAACTTTATCAGCACGCAATTTAATTAATACTGCTTTCGAAATTCTATGAACGAAGTATGTCGTGAGCGTAGACATATATTCACAACTAGCAAAATACCCGACCTTACTCGGTTTGAATTGGTTTTCTCTAGATTGAAGAGATAATCAAAATATATGACTTACGTTTTTTGTAGAATAAAAATTTATTTTAACATCTTTCGCCATCTTTATATTTTCTACAACTTACTACGGACACAAATCCTACACATGCATATCCATTCATGTAATACATTTCACATACATCGCACAATTGCTGTATGACAAAGCTACAAAATGACGAAAGGTGATACTAAGGTTACTACTATAAAAGACGATTTATAGGAAGATTTGGAATTCCCTTTCTTAAGTTCTTTTCATGTTCAACTCAATTAATTAAAATTACGATTTACGGCGAGTGCTCTTGCACTCATAGTCAACAAAACAATATTTTTTTACTTGTGGCACTCTTGCCTCCGGTATGCGACATTGTGAAATTTTGCAATCTTCTCCTGTCATTATTACAACGAATTTTTTAATGTTGGAAAAAGTTCCAGTTTGGATTAATAAACATTATTATTCTTTCAATAAAGGCATTATTCTTTAAATAACGGCATTATTCTTTAAATAATGGCATAACTACACTTAAAATTTACTGAAAATTTATACTGACTTACCTAACATTTTTAAGTCTAATACTTTGTGGTGCTGTTGCGTGTGATGAGAAGGAAAACACATTTATTAAAATAATAAATATTTAAAACAGGAAACAGCAAAGTAAAACAAAATAAAAAATGTCTCAAAAAATTGTTCTAAAGATATTAATTTGTGATTCAATTTTATCTCTTGATCTCGCACAGTTGCCACAACTTACAACTAAAAGTGTACAAAATTTAAAAATGTGAAATTAATTCAGAGCGAAAGAACCAGAAAAAATATCACTGCTCGCGCGATCTTGTTCATTCTCGTTTCATTGAAAAATATCGTCTGTCCCAAATATTCTTAAATCGTTTTCATTGCGCAAAGAATAAAAATAAGACTCGAAATAAATGAAGTATCAAAGATGAAATTCCATAAAAAAAAAAAAAATTGAAGAATAATTACTTTTTTAGCAGTACTGGTAAAGCAATCGAAGTAATCGTAATATTCAATAGACATTCCAATTTTTCCAAAACTACCAAATTATGGTTGATTTAAGTATACTTACTCAGGTGTTTTAGCATGAAACTCAACTAAATATAACAATAAAGAAATGTTTAATATTGCATTCACTAAACTAATAGATAATGTATAAAATAAAATACAATGCAATCAAATATCTGGAATACAATTCATGTGATGCTTACACAAACACACTAACTCAAAATCGAGCATAGAACAGAAAGACGGACAGACAGACTTTCGCAACCAATGCCACTCACTAAATGAAGATAAGTACTCACTGTATGCAAATTTTCATGAAAATATCTTAAACCGCGTGGACGTGTATAGGGCACAACATACAGACAGACAGACAGACAGACAGACAGACAGACAGACACCAAACGAGAAAAAGACGGATTCGGCATCAGAAGGGTCCAAAACGGATAGAAAACTTGAAATGGGTCGAAAATATTGAATTTACAAACAAACACTCCATTCTTATTTATATAGATGAAATGTGGGCGACGCATTTTGGAATTTTTAATGCAGCTTCTGTTATTTTAATAAGCGGATGTATGTATAGTCTATCCAAGTCCAGGGTCGGATTACCCTCTTACCACGAATAGCCAATCCAAAAGGTGAACAGGTAGTTTGGACAAGTAGTTTCGAAACAGCCTATAGTGTTTCGAAACTTCCTGTACAAACTATAAGAGGTAGTATACAGCAGGACTGCCAAATGCGATAAAAGGGCGACTTTTTACTTCTATTTTTCAGTCTTGGCGACTAAGGAATCTTTAAGTTAGATTGTTTCAATAACTCATATTTTCAGTTTTTGGGACTTGTCAAAAATTTTGGCGAATGTTTTTGAAAATTCACCGAAGGTCAACCAAAATTTATCTCTGGGGTAAAACTTTATAAGTGACGCCAACTTTGATGTTTTGGCAATCATAAAAAAACATTGGAATCTGGTTTATTGATTGTCATAGTTATTTTAATTAACATCGTACTGGAACAACATAATGGGCTATTGACGACGACCCGGGATCAATCCCCCAGGGAAAGATACGAGGGCAACACCAAGTAATTTTGAAGAACGGTCAGATGTAGATTATCATGGAAATCTTATTAATGTAATTCAAGGTAATTTTAATTAACGTTGTACAAGAGCAACACAACGCCTAATTAAGGAAAATATTCAGTTTCTCTGCCGCCCAGCCAGTATGGTGGTTATGATCCTCGGTTGTCACCGAGTGGGCCCGGGTTCGAATCCCGGATAAGGCATGGATGTAAAAACCTGGGAAAGAAGTCGGACTTTCGCCTGGAATGGATTCCCGTCTTGAAAGGAAAGCAGCGCACACCTTCTGTTCTTTGCTGGGATCATCGTTTGTTATAATAAAAATATTCTTCTTCTGTATTGTCTTGAATGTTTCTGTTCACCACTTGCTTTCATATGCATCCCAGAAGAACATACGACAACAACAACATTCAGTTTCTCTTACTTTTAATATCTAAGACAAGATCTTCAACGTCTGTATTATACTTAAGTAGCATATTTTGTGTTTTAGCCAATTCATTTTGTATCTCAGCAATTAAAATTGCTTCTAAAGTAGGGTACAAGAGGAAAATTTGTCTGCTATTTTTAAGAATTTGTGTACATAGTTCACATTTGGCCATGACAGCTCAGAATTCACAATGAAACGTGGATGACATCTTTCTGAATTTTTAATGCAGCTAGTGTTATTTTAATGAGCGGATATCTAGTCTCCGAGTCGAAAGATGAACTACCCTTTTGCCACGAATGGTTAAAACAAAGTCTACAATCTATACTTAACCCTTCTTTGCATGATTTTTTCTTTATTGGTGAAATAAATCATCAAGGTGATATAATTCATGTTCAAAATTAAAGGGAAAATGGTTAAAAAAAATCTTAGTATATATTTATAGTATAAATTTAGCAAAAAACAATATGATGGTATCATGTGGTATTTTTAAAATTAAACGCAAACTTTCTCAGAAATTGCTCTAAAAATAACAGAAACACATGTTACAAACCTTTCTTCCACTCATTTTCACATTTTTAGCAATAGAAACTCAAATATAATAAAACAAAATTAAAAACGAAATCATACGTTTATTGCAACTACAACAAACAGCGGAATGACAACTTAGAGCTCGTTTTACTGATAGTGACACTTGCTTATTTTTGACAGCTATGTTTTTTTATTATGCAATGGACATTAAAAAGGTATCCAGACACGATCAACTTAAAGTGAACTTGTTATTTTATATAATATTTGGGCATTCAATGTAATGATGGAAATTTCCACCATTATGCAAAGAAGGGTTAAAACTCCCTGTACAAACTGAAAGAAGAGTATTAAGGATAATTATTTTGAAGGATAATTATTTGCTAACCATTTGTGTATGCAATGGTTGTCCTTTCCTTTAGGAAAAATTTTCTGACCTGGAAGAGGATATATCTATTTGCCCGAATTTAGTCATTGGCTACTTTTTAAAACAAAACTTAGTTCCTACACTGTCAAAAAGAAAAAATTAAATTAATAAAATGGTTATGGTTTTTTTTATACCACAAAACCTTTAGGTACAGACGGTTTTTCTTTTTAATAAGTCGAGAGTCATTAATCCTTTTTACTCAACAATTTACATAAGCTTTTCTATAGAGCTGAATCACGTGGACGTGGTGTGGAAGTATCGAGAGGGGTGCCAGCTCGGATGTTGCCCTTGCCATCTGACCGTGCTTCAAAATTACGATAGTCGACCAACCGGTATAGGGGTTAAGGTGTTAGCCCCTAGTTCGGAAGATTCCTAATTCGAATCCGGGTCCAGACAGGGATGTTTGTAAACGTATGAGTGTAGAGGCGGCTAGTGCACCTTAAATCTGTCGTGGCCGAAAGTCCTCACGTTGAGTTGGTGTGGAGGTTTGGAGAGTGGGATGCCAGCTCAGGTGTTGCTCGTCATCTGACCGTGGTTCAAATTACGAGGTGTTTTCCTCGGATCTTTCCTTTCGGATTGATCCCGGATCGTCACTAATAGTCCGTTGTGTTTCAACAGTGATTTTAATCACCTACCTACATGTAAAGCTAAATACAGATGGCACTAGTGTTTTGATGCTATCATCCGTAACGTGTGACGTTTTTTGAGATGTCATTCATATTCAATTTTAGCATGCCGCTGAAATTAAAAAAATTTAGCTAAGCTTTTCCAAAAACGCGATGCTACAAACTCATCCTTAACCGCAAGTATTGTTTTTTCTAGTATTTTTTTTTATGTTTACATTGTGTAAAACTTCTCATAAAATAAAATATAATGAATTTTAACTACGGTATGCTATTATGTATTGAATCATCTCCTTTCCCTTTCAAGCAAGGTTCAAAATTACGTGGTATTATTCTTGGATATTTCTCTTCGGGATTGATCCCGGACATTCACCAATAGCCCGTTGTTTTTCTCCAGTGTGACGTTAGTTAAATTACCTACCTATGTACCCTTTTCCTCTCACGCATGGATTAGTGGTAGTCTTGTTGGAAGAACATCGGATTAGCACAACCGGGGGGTTGCGAGTTCAAAACTACGTCCAGTCAGATCGTTGTGTACACGGAGCTGGTGTTTGTTAAATCTGCCGTAACCTTAAATGTCCATAAGTTCGCGTGTTGTGGAAGCGCAGGTGTTCTCGTCATCTGACCGCAATTCAAAATTACGAGCCCGTTGTGTTGCTTCAGTACAACTTTAATACCAGCATACCCTCCTATGTGTACGTATTCCGGGAATCATCTCACTTGACTACGTTTTAAAGAAACTCAACTAATCAATAAGCGAGCATTGTATTACGGAATAAAAACACCGTATCAAACATCTTTGGTACGAAGATGTACACGGCCATGCTAAGCTTCCTTAAGTTATTATGGAAGAATAGTGTGTTTTTCTAGGATGGAAATTTTTAATGCAAAGGAACAGGACAGTTTTCGAAGATTTTAGTACTTCTGTTCAAATCTCTGTGGTTCAAATACTCTCGCATGCGAGATATCGGGGTTACCTTAAATATATTATTTTTCGCTATTTTGGAGTTTATCTAATTGCTGTTAACCAATCAACTATCCTTTATCAATTTTGAATTCATTCTTTGTAATTTTTATTCACGAAATGCTAGAATCGTTTTCCCAAACTAACCAACTGCTGTTGCTTTCAGAATACGGACAGAAAACAAAATAATCTCTGCAGAAACACAACCAATGCTAAAGTTTAGCTTGCCAGTAATTCCTAATATTTCCCGTGTGTTTTATGATCATCAGAGATAACATTAAATAGAAGATTACTTCACTAGTAAAGCAAACATTTAAAAACGAATTTATTCTTCCATCAGCATAGAAACAGCAACACTCCACAAGTACTGTTTTATTTTGGTTTTGGTGTATGTTTAGTATTTATATTTCTTTTTAACATTTATTCGTTGTTCAGCAAGATTTTGAAAACTCAGACGCGAAATTGTTTTTAATAAAGTTTTGTTTTTCTCTCTTTATTGACTTGTTTTTTTTTTCATTCTAGGCCCGAGGACAGAAGATGAAAATGATTCCAAGCCGCAGGTAATTTGAAATAATACTCGATTTTTATTTCCACTTGAATCCACTTTAGAAGTTTTTTACAAGGTCAGGAGAAAAATGGAGAACTACTTTGTGTATCGCACCCCTTTCTCCTCTATCAAAAAAAAATTTGTTCAAATCTTCGCTGAACATTTCGCGCTTTAAATTTGAAACATTTTAATTTGTGATAGCGTTTATCGCCAACAGATGGCGACTCGGATGAAAACTTTGCGCTATATTTAGATTGGGGGTGATTCCAAAAGTTTAAATAAACCTCAATGTTTTGTTTCGGTTTTGGTAGCTTAGTGAAGAAGGAGATGGGTCGTGCTACTGGGAACATGCCATGGTGAGGTCTTGAGTTTCTTAAAAAGCATTTTAAAAATATTCCTCCAAATTTGAATCAAATTCGTTCAATCACGTAAAAGCAACATTCGATTTCTTCAAAAAAGAAACGTGATTTAATTTATATCCTTATGTTGGGATTTAAATATGTTTTGCATTAATGTGCTGGAAAAAATTTCTATTACTGGGTTCCTTATAATAGAAGATAAATCCACAAAAAATAGTTTTTTCCAAAAAAATTTGTATTTAGTGTAAAAAAAAAAAAAATAAATAAAAGATGAAATTCCTGTGATTTTATTTAAATTTTATGAATTAAATATATGGGTCAGGTAAAATACTTTTGTTCCAACTCGATAACATTGAAATTTTCCCAACCCAATCAATAGCAAATGGAATTTTTGGTAAAATAATGTTTTTTTTTTAATATATAAATATGCATGTCTGGTTTCTCTTGAATGGTGAAATATATAAAGGATAACAATTGTGCTGAAATCCGATGTTTGTTTATGATATAAGTCAAACATAATATAAAAGAATTGAAATACTAATTTTTCTATTCTAAATTTTTTATAGTCTTTGAGTTTTGAATAATAATTTCACAATAAAACATTTCCTACTTGTTTTTTTATTTTTTATTTTTGAAAATGTTAAAAACCAATTGCCGTGATACTCACATAGAATTTAAATATTAAAACTGATCAACTGAATTAAAATAATTCTTATTTCTGCATGCCCATAAATAAATCTACTTTTCATATTAAGGATGCTATGAAAATGGAACTCTGCTTACTGATTTTATGTTTGTAGATAATTTTAAAAGTAATTTTCCTTGAAATTTACTCTGAAGCTATTGATACTTAAATGAATTATAATGGTCAGTACACCTATTTCTTATGATTTTTGCCATTAATTGCAAGTTATTCTGGGTACATTTTTTGTATTGCTTTATAATGAGTTACAGAACAAAGTCCCAAATCCGGATATTCGAAATCCAGAATTGTCCAAAATATCCAAATGTTTTGCTAACCGTCATTTTTTTGTTTTGTTTTACTCACTTTTTTACATCTTTCCGACAATTTTTCAAGAACAAGTTAATCTGGATGTAATTGATGAACGTAAATTAATTTACTTGTTCAGAGTAAATACCACATAGAAAATTTAGAAGATATGCATGTAAAATGTGTCGCATTTATTTAGAGATGTTTTTTTCTTTCTAAAAAATTATTCCTATTTTTATATCTGCTATTATTGCAAATGCAAAATTCACGCAGGGATGTTAGATTTAAATTTTTTCGACAAATAATCCGAAAAAGATCGAAATCCGGAATGTGCAAGGTCCGGAAGATTTTGGACTATATATTGTTTTTACTATATAGTCTTATGATATCTGATGTGCCCTTTAATTTCCCAAGGAATAGCATAACACATTTTATTTAATGTGATCCACAGAACTTAACATATACACATTAGTGAAATATTTACAGGAAAAATCAGCTCCCAGGCTATAGTTAATATTGGTCTTCGTGATGCATTTTCAAGTGCCCCAAATTTTGTACTCACAAAATACCTTTTCAATATTGTTTTACAAATGATATTTTATGCCAATCGCCCCCAGACATCCAACTTTCATACTCACCATTCTGAATCCTTGATTATGTCATTCTGAAATGTTCATTGTCGTCAATCCAAGTAGCGGCAGACACTTTACTCCTATTCAAGATAGATAATATATACTGTACAAAATCCAGAATCCTCCAGACCTCGGCCATTCCAAATTTTGGATTATTTGTATATTTTGTTGAAAAAACCTTAATCTAAGCTCTCCTCGTGAATTTTGCGCATGCATTAGTAAAGTAACAGATATATAAATAGGAATAATTAAAAAAAAAAAAACTTCTAATACAATGGAACAAATTTTACTTGCAAATCTAATGTTTCTGTGTGGTATTTACTCTGAACATGTCCGTTATTTTGCGTTGTTTCATCAATTAGCTCCAGGTTTAACTCCTTGTTCTTTAAAAATTGTCTGAAAGATGGGAAAAAGTGAGTGAAAAACAAAACACTGCTCACAAAAAGTCCTTATTTTGGACAATTCCGGATTTAGGACTTTGTACTGTACACCACTGAGTTGCAAAAGTGTATTAAAATTAAAATACTGTATAATACACCATTTTTTAAATTTCTAATGCAGTTTTGCACTTTTACATAAACTCAAGTACTTTTCAAGTATATTAAAAGTTTTAGAATCTAAAAGTTTACTCTCTTTAAATTTTGTGTAAGCCAATCTGAACATACCAAATACTTTGGTTTACATATTGTATTTTTTTGCTCTTAATTTTTCAGTCTACTCTCACGAAAAGTGTTTCGAAACGAGCGAGCAGTGCTCCTCCTGCAAGACGAGCAATGTTCGCATCTTCCAAGTCCTTACCCATTTCGAATAGTAAGTTTCAGACTTGTTCAACATTTCCATTTTATCTGTTATATTAAATTATTGAAGTACAGAAGACTGAAGAAACTGTTTACATGAGTTGAATCTAATGTAAAAATTTGCTTAGTCTGAATGTCGGCTCTTCTAATGTTCCTAAGTGTTTTATATAGTCTATTTAATATATTTTGATTATGGTGAACTTGGAAAGTTTCACCCTAATAGATTCACAAAAACTAAAAGATCATGTCTTAAAAAAAAATTGTATCCACAAGTGTCAAAAGAAATCCCACCCTAGAGAGAGTTGAGTAAGCTTTTCATAAGGAAGTCTGACACTAGGTATATTTGCAAACATCTGTTGTTTTCAACTCATATATGTGACTGTTATACAGCCTACTGTACTTAAAAATGTATTAATACACATTTTTTATGCATGAACCAAGTTTATCCAAATACATGATGTACAAAATGGAATTGAATTTTTTTAGATTTGAGTATTTTAATATTCGATTATAGAAAAATACGCCTTTGACATGTCAGCAATGTGTTTAGGTATTTTTAAAGAAATTACTCCATGTTCTGTGTAATTTGCTTTTAAGCTTCAGGAAGGATAAAAAGATGCAAGTGAAACTTTGATGTATGCATTGAGTATTGTCACATTCATAAATGCCAATGTTTCTATCACTTTATGTACTTTTAATTTTTATTAATGTTTTTTCCTTTATAAAATGCTTCTTGTGTCATGCTCTTATCTACTAACTCCCTATAAAAGGTAAATAAAATTACTCTGTGTTATGCAATTTAGGCAGTTAAATTTAATCATGGATTTTTAAGAAATTTTGTTAGAACTTTGATTGTTGTAATGTTACTACTCAAACTCTTTTTGGTGTCATATGTGCATATGATTATGAAAGTGGTAATTTTAGGTAAAATTTTTTAATATTTAGTTTGTTGCCTAATTTTTTAAAGAAACTACATAAATTGCTTTTACAAAAAAATTCAGCTGTTATTTTATCTAAAAGAGCTAATGTTTTCTAAACAATTTTATTACATTGTAAAATAAAAAAAAAAAAAAATAATAATAATAATAATAAATAAAAAATAAAAATAAATCTAACTCCCAAATTTTATGTTTTTTAAAATGAAAAATGACTTTTACCACCTTTATAATCTTCAGAACATAATTATATTTACTCAATATGTTTTTATCCTCCCAAGCCCACAAAAGGAAACAAAGTTTGAAGAGAACAGTGTCTTCAGGTAGCAACATCAGGCATACTATTTTACTGCTACTGCTACTTTCAATGCTATGCATACTTGAATCCATAGCTTTCATGCTCTTATGTGTGGGGTTTTATATACTTTTTTATTCCCTTCTGCTTAATATAAATTGCTCTATTTTGAAATAGCACCTTGTTTTTTGCTGTCGCTATTAATTAATCTAAATGTGTTTGCTGTGCTACTTAGTCAAATTCTTTGTAAAGTAAAAAGGCACTTTGATCCTTTTTGTTTTCCACTTTTGACTGAAAACTACCAGGAAGTGTTTTTAATAGTATTTATGCCAAGGAATTAAAATAATCATTCCTGTGGAAGTCATAATTGGGTATACAGTTTTTCTAATACATTTGTAAAAAAGGTAGACTTATGTTAAATGACCCTAATGAACCCCTTTGTTCCTGGGAGATTATATCAAATAGTCACTAACTTGCTTATGAAATTTTTGACTTTAATCTAAAAGTACTAAAATATCTATAAACTATATCTATAAACAGCAGTTTATATTTTTGGAAATTGCATTGCTTTAATGCTTTACAGGCCATATTACCTTTTCTGTGCATGTAAACATTACAGCTCTTTTACAGGATGGCATATTGTTATTTTCCTCTTGTTGTTTATTAGCATGTGTTTTCTGAATTTGTGTCTAAAATGACTCAAAATATGCTTCAAATGTGATTTTGCCTTTAATATTCATTAACTATATTAAGAAGTAAACCACTGCAAGTATTTAAAACATATTGACTAGTTTAAATAAGTTTATTTTGCATGAATCATAAAATTTCAATTAAAAACTTCAACAAGTAATTAAAATTGGTCAATTTTAGCTAAAAATGGCCCAAAAAAATTGGCTATTTTTATAAGAATTCTTGAGGTTTTGAAACAATGTTTAAATTCTTATACATACGATAGTTTGTTACGAATAAAAATTTTAATTTGGTTGCATTTTATTTTAGGTGGAGGTGCTGGAGGAGCTGATGAGGAAATGTTCATTAAGTCATTTGAAAATGTCCCCAGAATAACGGTAATACATCGATCATGTGCGCAATATGCACACCACATGACTTTTTGCACTGACTTAAATTACAACTTTAGCTTAGACTTACCTATATTTTTATTATCACATGTAGATAAAAGTTGGGATCTTAGTAAGAATAAGCAAATATAAAAACAGAAGAGTAATTTAAAAACAAGTCATTTAAAACCAATAGTTACCTACTGAATAATTGATAGTTAATTTGCTATTTTGTAAAAGACAAATAAAATATTTATCATAATTTATATAATCATAATTGTTATTTTTTGTGGTATGTAGTTGTATTCTGCCAAGGAGCTTGAAACCGAGCTGACTAAAATCAAAGATGTTCTTGGTAATCCTACTACTGACTGGGAAAAGAGAGTTGAAATGGTGAGTAATGTATTTTTGATGCAAAACTTGAGTAAATTGCGCAAAAATCTAAACATTATTAGCCTATTGTGTTGCTTCAATGTGACATTAATTCAACTACAGTAGAACTCCAATTATCCGAACTCCAGTTATCCAGATCGCTCTGAGAAAAAAGAAATAGTCAAAATACGCATTTTAAAAGTTTCTTGTCATTGAATGACAAAAATGAAGAGGATGAAGTGTTAATTTAGGACATAAGAAACATTCCTGGATGATTTGTTTGCAGTGTAGAGGATGTAGGCAAGTTGCTGGTGTGTGATTCTTTGGACCCTGAATTTCAAATTATCAGTGACGAAATCATTCAAAAGATGAGGAAAGAACTCATTGTTGACCCAGAAGATAACGACGACATTGTTACTCAAGCAGACGTGGGACCATCAGCTAGGGAGACATTTGAGTGCCTCGACACAGCACTAAAATGGATGGAGCCTCAGCCTGATTGCGACCATGTACAGCTACTCACCGCAATTTCATGCGAGATTTGGCTGCATGAAAACGAGTAAAGATAGCGAAACAGCTAACTTTAACTGATATGATCAAACAATGATACATTTTGATGTAGTATGTAAGTACAAACTGTAAACAAAATTGTTTTCATAGTCATCAAATTACATTACATACTGAAGCAAAATTCATTTTTTGTTAAGAAATAACCTTTTTTTTGTGAATTTTCAAATTATCCTGATGCAGTCTGGTCCCAATAGATTCGGATAATTGAAGTTCTACTGTACCAGCTTTCGAAGTTGATTCTTGACATTTTTTGCTGTGTTACATAAATAATAATTGAAGCTAAGGAATCAATTAACAAATTAAGAAATGTCCTAAGTAGAAAAAATAATGCTCAAAGCAAACTGCACCCCTGTCCAAGTATTCTTTTTATTTTTTTAGACAACTTCACCATAAAATCAGCTGTAAAATTACAAATACAAGCAGAAATGACAGGTTGTAAAATAGTTTTATTCATTTTGGAAACGACACAGTACTGAAGAGATTAGTCTTTTTTCTACTTTGATCTACAATAAGTAATGTCTACAATACTGTGAGGTAAATTATAATAAAAATATGACAAGGCTTTGTTTTACACAATACATATTTCTTAATCTCACTCTTTTCTCTGTGAAGAGAGAGTGAAAATATATTTTGGCTTGTACCTAATTTTTCTAGAAATGTATAAATACTCTCCGTCTTCCATGAGAATTCCAGACACAATGTCTTGGTAATGGCTTTCACTATAGAAACAGGGCTTGCTTGTTATATGTGGAGGTGAATCAGATCAAATTTCGGTGACAGGATGATGGGAGAGTACTTTTTTACTATTTGCCTCCTTAAAAGTCAGTTTTAGCCCCTTACAATTTCAGAAATGTATGAACACAAAATAAATTTTGGGAGGATTACCCTTTCTCTGTTTAGAAGACTTATTAACAGGCACTCCTCTGTAAAGGAACATGCATGTTTGTATGTATGTGTGTGGGTATTATGTACTTTCTTGAAATTGTGATGGAAATCTAGCCTGAAGCAGAAAGATCAGTTGTCGCTAAGTGTGCTTATTTTGTTAACTCAATTGCTTAAATGCAAAATCCCCACACCAAAAAAATTTGCTTCATTCTTCGGCAGCAAATAAGTACAGACTTTGAGTCTAGAACAGTTCTTGTAGACAGGCAATACTGCCTTCATCAAGCGACATCTAGAGCAAATGTCCTAATTGTCCTGTAACACAAATCTGACCAAATGGTAAACTAGATATTACTATTATGAACAGAGAAATACAATCTTGCCATTGATGATTTATTATATCAATGTATTGGGTGCATTATATTTACAGACTAAAGGCATCACACCATGTAAGCTGAATCTGTTCTAAACTAAACTCAAGACACTACAATCGCCTTATTTATTTGTTGTCCTTTATCCGCGGTCACGCATTTATTGAAAGATTTTTCCCTCAATAAGCATACAATGCTGGCAAGTCTTGCCATCGTTTTATGTTGATTGAAATTTTTTTTGATTGATTTATATTTTTACGTATTAGTCCTTTATTTCAACAATCTCTACTGCCCTACTTTAGGAATGCCTCTTTTCTAAACCTACAGCAAATTCTCTATTAGCGTTTTCTGAATTTTATGAACTTAAGTTTGTAATTTGTATGCTCTTTTACATAGATCAAAGGTGTGAGAAGCCTGATTGTAGCTGGTGGTCCCGAATACGATGAATTTTACCCTCACTTGAGATATCTGGAGCTGCCATTTCAATCATGCGTGAAAGACTTACGTTCTCAAGTCGTGAGAGAAGCCTGCATAACAATTGCGTAAGTTCTTACAATGCAAGCTCAAATGAAAACCCCAAATTCTTCAGAGAAAAAGATTTCTCAGCGTTTCTCCTCCAGATGAGATTACTTTTTTTCTAGTTATGTGGAATGCAATGTTAAACATACTACTAATTTGTTCATTGTTATTTTTATCTTGAAGTTTTATAATTTCTTCCCAATTTGGATTTTTTTTAATGTAAATTAATTGGAAAATATTTATGTGTATTTAGTTTATATTCTTAAAACCTGTGAGTAGAAATTCATATCTAATGAGTATTTGATAAATTTCTTTTATTGGAATATCCTTCGGTGTGTCAGAATATTCTGTTTAATTTTACGAAAACACAAATTTCATCCTACTTTTTAGATAGATGCTTATATTCATTATAAGTGTATACAAATAAGTTATCAGATGTGAGTTTCATTGCACCATCAACAGATGTGCACTATTTCGAAACTAGTGCAAATGATATGCATGGGTCTATTAGTTCTACCATATTTAGTATTGTTTTAAAAGGTTTGACCATAAATTTGAAGTTTAACTTGTAGTTTTACTTGATGTTAGTTATTAATGCACATAATGTAATGTATAATTACTATCTTTGTATATATATTTTTTATCAACCTTTGTTATTTTGCCTTCTAAATGTAATGTTAAATATTACACTTTTTTACACCACAAGATGTCTAGTATATTAAGTGACTACTGTACTTAAAATGGAAAATTTTAAAAAGAAAATAAAGAATGAAACGTTTTCTTTCTTTTCCTAGGTATCTTTCTCAGCAATTAGGAGCAAAATTAGATCACTTTGCTGAAGCCTTGCTGCCATGCCTTATTAATCTAATTCCCAATAGTGCCAAGATTATGTCCACTGCTGGAATTGTAGCCATACGTTTTATAATAAGAGTAATTATTTGAAAAAATTGTTTTATTCTCATTACTCATAATCAGTTACTTTTCTTTAACTTAATGGCACTGATAAATGATTTTCTTTCCAGTATACCCATGTAAGCCGTTTAATACCGATAATCAATTCACACTTATCCTCAAAATCAAAAGATATCAGGAGGTGAGTTTATGCTTTTAAACTGGTATATTATTTCAAAGGATGGTATATTTTTTAACATCTTTTCTCATTTATGGTTGCATGTTTCAGAACCTGTTTTGAATTTTTGGACCAACTGCTGGTAACTTGGCCAACCCATCCTATGGAGAAACACGTTGTTATCCTTACCGATGCGATTAGGAGAGGTATCAGTGATGCTGACCCTGAGGCTCGGGCATTTTCCAGGAAGTATGTTTTTGATCAGGAAACATTTTTAGCCTTTACCTGATAGAGCAAATTCAATGACTAAATATAAATAACTAGTTAAAAATTATAAAGATCCTATTTCAAAAGTCAGTGTAATTGATCCTTGTGTTGCAAAATTAGCATGTGAGTAACCAACCCAAACCATTATCTATTACAATACAACCTCGTTATAGCGGACTAGTTTGGGCTAAAGATTATTCGTTTTAATGAAAGTCTGGTTTATAACAAATCATTCTTATAGGGGTGTGATGCAACAGGGTGTACATCAATAAAAGTACAGCAGTTAGCTATAAAAGTATTTATTATACATCAATTGAAATACAGACTTCAACATAGGTTGAATTAGAAAAGATGTATATGTATACACTGCATTAATATTTAGAACAAAAAAGTCCTGGTTCATGTTGATTGTTTACATCCATTGTTTGAAATATTTTCCTTTGCTATGTTTGTTTGCTGCTTATTTCTTCAGTTAATAACTGATGAAGGTGCCGTAAGTGTTCATAATATGCAAGCACATTTATAGGGGTGTAATGCAACAGGGTGTACATCAATAAAAGTACAGCAGTTAGCTATAAAAGTATTTATTATACATCAATTGAAATACAGACTTCAACATAGGTTGAATTAGAAAAGATGTATATGTATACACTGCATTAATATTTAGAACAAAAAAGTCCTGGTTCATGTTGATTGTTTACATTCATTGTTTGAAATATTTTCCTTTGCTATGTTTGTTTGCTGCTTATTTCTTCAGTTAATAACTGATGAAGGTGCCGTAAGTGTTCATAATATGCAAGCACATTTATAGGGGTGTAATGCAACAGGGTGTACATCAATAGAAGTACAGCAGTTAGCTATAAAAGTATTTATTATACATCAATTGAAATACAGACTTCAACATAGGTTGAATTAGAAAAGATGTATATGTATACACTGCATTAATATTTAGAACAAAAAAGTCCTGGTTCATGTTGATTGTTTACATTCATTGTTTGAAATATTTTCCTTTGCTATGTTTGTTTGCTGCTTATTTCTTCAGTTAATAACTGATGAAGGTGCCGTAAGTGTTCATAATATGCAAGCACATTTATAGGGGTGTAATGCAACAGGGTGTACATCAATAAAAGTACAGCAGTTAGCTATAAAAGTATTTATTATACATCAATTGAAATACAGACTTCAACATAGGTTGAATTAGAAAAGATGTATATGTATACACTGCATTAATATTTAGAACAAAAAAGTCCTGGTTCATGTTGATTGTTTACATTCATTGTTTGAAATATTTTCCTTTGCTATGTTTGTTTGCTGCTTATTTCTTCAGTTAATAACTGATGAAGGTGCCGTAAGTGTTCATAATATGCAAGCACATTTTCATTTGCCAACTGTTCAATATATTGAATAACAAAATTTAAATAGTCTTTTACTCCGTTCATTGTCCATAATAAGAGATGTCCATTATACGCGATGTCCGTTATAATGAGGTCCTACTATACATTGCAGCTCAAGTGAAAAGGCACAGAATCTTGGGGAAGTCCATTTGTGTCCACGGTGGTTTAATTTGCCAAAGAAAGGATTGCTATACTCTAAATTTAATCATGCATGGCTATTTCAAAAGGGGATTCTTTGTTTTGCCTTTCCGTAGTCATAATTATGGCTTTCGGCATGCAACATTAAACTTCGAGTCGAAAACCACACTAAGATGACAGTTGTTAGAATGCATTGTTTTGATTTAACCTCACTTTTAATTTAATGAATAGACTTGTCCTAAACCACATGACTCGAATGCCAACTTGAGAGAGCTAGACTACAGATGCTAGAGCTAGACAGTTACAAACGCTGCTGTTTTTCCCCATTTCCTTTTGAAAGAAATTAATGTAGTGTGTCTTCCGTTAGAATGCAGCTGAGTTGCATAGTTTTGTATGAGTCTTAGTTAAATTAGGGTGCTGGTGATAAATAAATCCCTTCCACAATAGTTGAACACCAATTATTGGCATTTCTTACTCATGTTCTGATTCCAAGTTTATTGGTTATTGCTAAAAGTGATTGCCTTGATGATTAATTGGCAAGAGGGAAACATCCACAGTAATCACAATTTTTCCTTCTATGCCTATTCAGATATTGACTGACCAATGTCACCTGCCTTCTTACAGGAGCCTTAAAGCAATTATTTCTCAAACCCTAACCCCAAAATAATTTATGATACCAATGAGTAAGTCTATAATACTATAGTGTTTATTGGTTTAAACCTTTTGTCTTATTCTAAAAATGCTGATCAGATTTTAAAATTACTTGCTAAATAAAAGTATAGTATTACACTGGCCAGTTGACATCTAAACATGTATATCTCCTGCTATGTGTTTTTTTAATAAGTATCCTTTTCAGGCCATGTTTTTCAAAAACTGTGCAAGTTAAAGTTTGATAAATGTTAAAAATTATCGTATTTCTTTGCCTTTTGTGAGTTGGAAACTTGTTTATTGGTAGAGTAAATACTGAAACACAATAAGATACACCATATAACAAATAAGTATAATTGTTAAATTGATCATAGTGTCTGCCTGCCACCAAGTAAGTCCTGGGTTTGAATCTCGGTTTAAAATTGCTTGGACTGTCCCTGTTAGGAGCAATAGTGGCTTACCCACTGGGGTAAGCTCCCTAAAAAATAGCTGCTTGAGTGACCTCTGGTCAAAAGAGGTCAGTGGCTGTGCATTAAATGCAAATAAGTTTATTTCATATTGAAAATGTACAAAATTATACATTACTTGGCTTGAAAGTAATTTACTGAAAACAGTGTCAGTGGTTAACGTATCAAGTGCTTGACTATTAACACAACTTTTTCAGAGCATTTTGGAGCTTTGCAGACCATTTTCGAGAGCAAGCTGACTGTCTCCTGAACTCTCTTGACAACAGTAAACAGAGAATGCTTCATGATGAACTTACAATGAGCAACTCATCCAGTAGCAGCTCCTTGACGCAAAATGGCAGACCGTGCAGGTCACATGTTTCAAATCCTGCTGGATCTGTAGAAAGTCTCAGGTAAGAAACAAACTTGCGATGTTTCAGAGGGATGACTGGTGGGCTTTTGCATCCTTCAGAACAATCGAAAAATGAACTTAATAAGACCAGCATTGATTAATGTTTAGTAGATTGTTTTTAAAATGTATATCAATTTCCAATGAAAAGTTTGATTCATAAGTTAATAAGCGACAGAGGTGGGTATTTTATTGACTTCACACTTTAGCAACACAATGAGCTATTGGCGACAGTCTGGGAACAAATCCGAAGGGAAGGATCCAAGGACAACGTCTCGTAATTTTGAACCAAGGTCAGATGACGAGGTCAACACCTGAGCTGGCACCCCACTCTCCTAACTTTCACACCACGCCAAGGTGAGAACATTTGAGGCCACGACAGATTTAGCATGTTCCAGCTCTCCTTGTGCAAGACTGTCTTTAGTTGGATTCAAATTCACAACCTTCCGATTGCAAATCCATTACTATTCCAATCAGGCTACTGCGGTTCTTTTATATGAACGTAATTCTTTTAGAAGGAATAATTATTTTTTAAAATAAAAATATGGATAAAGGAATATTAAATTTAAATTTTCTCAAATTTCTTTGTTGTAATTCAACCGAAATCCTATTTAGACCCCATTTGTACTTGGAAATACCTACTTTCCTAACTTTTACACCATACCAATATAGGACATTTGAAGCCACAACAGATTTAACTTGCACCAACCCCTCGTAAATGACGGTCTTTGGTTGGCCCAAGTTTCAAACTTGTAACCCTCCAGTTGCTAATCCATTACTCCTCCAACTGGGCCACTGTGGCCCTATAGGCATCGGAGATTCCTGAGTAGTAGCTTTTCTCCCGCAACACACATACTAATAAATAACCATATTTATTGGTTGAAGGAATTCAAGGAAAGATTATATTATTCAAGGTCAGAACTGGTTAGTCATAATACATGGAAACTAGCAGGTTTTTACCATGTCCATTCAAAAAGAATAAAACCTCAACAGGAACTTGGTATGGACAGAAATTTAAAAAAAAGGTTGTATTTTTACAGAATTTTAAATTTTTTTCTTCAAAAGTACAGCAATGTTATAAAAGCTCTTTTTTCTATTAGTTTTAAGTGTCTTGTAAGGTTTCCTTTTAAGTTTTATTTTCTAGAAATGTACGACTTATTTTTTAATATCTATCTTTTCCAATAATTAATCGATTATAGCTGAGTATTTAAAGATAAATATGCATTGAAACTAAATACTTTCACTGTGCATTAAAAAATATGTTATTTTTTCTATCTTATTTATTTGGTTTAAGCAATGGAAATGATTTTTCTATTCTTTCGATTAGCTTTAAGTGTCATGTAAGGTAAATTTTAAGTGTAAGTTTCTTTCGATTATAGCTGAGTGTTTAAAGCTGAATATCTTGCGTTGAAATTATATGCTTTCACTGTACTGTTTGATTTCATGTATATCAGGTCTCGAAAAAAGTCGTGGCAACCATGGCAAATGCTGTGAGCTTAGCTTAGATCACTGCAACGGTTCTCACGATCGATTCACGATGTTTTTACGTTGTCGATGTTTTATTTTTGAATAAAAAAAGCATCATAGTAAAAATTAAGAAAAATAACCGTGCAACTACGTATTTGTCTGTGATGACGACATCTGTCCCGTCAGAAAGAGTTTTTTTCCCTAACTGGTGAAAAAAGAAGTCGGCTTAAGGTGGAGAAAGTTAACAAACTTCTCTTTTTTACGAACTGTAAATAACAAATATTGAGGATAATTATAGGCCACAATATTTTCTATTTACAGTAAATAAAAAGTGAGTTTGTTATGCTTTCCCCTAATAAGTTGATGAATAATTAATAATAACTAACAATAATTATTGTTATGTACCTACCTAAATATACTTATAGTTAGTAGTACCTATTAGGGATGCGACGTTGATGTTGATGTATTAGAGCCGATGTTTTTGTAACATCGATGTTTACAATTGTCGATGTTTTAACTTTGTCGATGTTTTATTTGTAAGTAAAATGAGTACCATTATATAAATTTCGATCGTCCTCACGAACGGCAAGTTTTGCTGCGAATATTTGAAACTGAAAGTTTCATTATTTCTCTTTCAAACACCAGCTATTAAAAAAAAAAAAATTAACGAAAAAACTATGTGCCCTATGAGGATAAGTGCGGATGGTCCTTCGCTTTGATTTTCAGGCTGATCGAGCAGTTCAGAAATGGTTTCGTGTATGTGATCCCAAACCTTGCTTTTAGCTAAAAAAAATTGCAGTTGCTTCATAACTACAATTTTTTTAGCCTATTTATTGACTGATGCCTTCGTAAACTTGATAATAAGGAAATAAACATGCGTCTATAATATACTATTTGAGTGTTTCCTTTTTATCAGGAAATTGCAGAAAGCTTACAAGAAAAGTGAAATATTTTTTCTTCTCATTGCATTATTCATTCAATTGTTTTAAAGTTTAGCAAAAAATTTGCAACTGCAATTTACCGTTATTATGAAAATTTTAGGTTTTGCCATGAGCTAAATAGTTTTTGCTGCCAGCTTATAAAAGCTCACAGCATTATTTTCTGCCACCTTCAAAATATTTTTTTGAGCCCTGATGTACATGTTATCTTATGTATCTAGTTTGTGCAATGGAAATGATTCTTTTTGAAGTTTAATTTGCAACTTACCTTAATTGTTGTAATTTTGACTTTTTCATATCTGTATTTTTATTATATTTTGTATTCCAGTCCTGGTCGTGCAAGTACTCTAGGTAGGCGAACTGGAATCTCCAATCTACCTGCTACCAAACAGGATCCTAGTAAGTGTTTGTATAACTAATGCTTTCATTTAAAGAACTGCTTAGGGATGCTTTATTAGAAAAAAAAATGTTAAATGTACCCATTTCATACTGTTAACTTTTTATCATATGTGACTTATTAAGTCATGCATGATTTTAATATATTTCCCTTCATTCTAGATTCAAATATCTGTACCTTGTTATAAATATGTGATTTTAATTAAAGTACTTGTAGATTACTTATTAAAGTAATGATCATTGCTAGTAGTCATGGCTACCCAATTTAGGTAGTTTGTCGACTGTTTCTTTTCCTTTGAGATTAATGTGAATGGGTATATCACGCTTTTGAAATGACGATATCTCCAATGTTTTGAAGCTGATATTATACCATTGTTGAAAACCTTCTTAAAAATGCTTCAAACAAAAGTCACATTTCAAATTCCTAAAATATATCATAAGAGGTCGATATCTATGTTCACTTAAAAATGTACTGTAATGCACTACTTTTTATTTCTTCACTTTGAGCTGATAGTTGATTGCATTCGTTTTAGCATCGGGTATTCCTACTCGATTGAGATCTACCAGTGCAATTGATTTGGCTGCTGTTCGACGGGCTAAAGCTCGAGCTACATATTCCACCATTGCTAACCTTCCTCGTGGATCAGGAGCATCTCTTCGTAAGTTCATTGTTTTAAATTGTTTTTTGCACGAACTTATATTTGTTCTGTTGGACGGATTTTCTTATTGCGCCTTTAAGTTAAATGTATCATTATTCTTTTTTGAATTTTGTTTGACTTGATCAGTGGTCTCAAACTCTGGTTTACTATGACCCAGCACCGCCTGTTTTGCAAACTGGCATGTATGAATGACAACATGTATGTATGAAAAAATGCCAGGTACTTGACTTTATGTCATTGGCCATCTGGTTTCCCTATTTTGTAGTACTCTTACTAAAATTATTAAGTGCAGTGCACATGTCTAAGGGTGAGCCAGAAAAAAAGGTTGTGCTTGTCCATTATTACATAAAATTGTCAGGAGAGCGACAATATTACGATATAATAAATACGCCGATATAATGAAAATAAATCACACTGTTTTCAATAATATAATATGAGGGGACCAAATGCCTGTTGGCTAAGTCCCGCCTACATGATTGGGGACCTGGTCGCTTCAAAATTCCTTTGGATTCAAATAGTGGACTGTATGAGGTACTAGAGATAGCTACTAGGTATAAGTAAAATTTATTTACAATTAATAAATTATTTACATGATTATTTGGATTGGGGCAATCCCCTTTTCCATTCAAGAAGTTGGGAGCACAGTAGTGCGTCCGCAGAGTTCGAATGCAATCTAGCGTCTACCCAAGACGGGATATATTATGGTGAAGCTATCGCCTCATTGGCGAGCTTGCAGCTCGCCAATTCAACCATAGACACCAGGCTCCAACATAATATATTTAATATTTGAATTGTTGCCCCACTGGTGTAGTGGTCATAGCATTTGCCTGCCATCCTTGATCCTTGTTTTGAATTTCCCTTTGTAAGCGCATGGATGTCAGTGATTGTGCCTGTTGGAAGTATTGTCAGTTTACCCACTGTGAACCCATTCACAAATGAGTGTTTGTTCACCCCATATAGTGCCGAAGGGCAAAGTGATCATTGGTTGGGGATAAGAAAGGAAAATATTTAAATTCCCTATCCCATTGTTATTGCACATTTGGCTATATTTCCATTTTTATTCTCTATATTTCTTTTGATTTGCATACTCAAAAGTGTCACTCACTTGTTTGAAACAGTTTGAATTGCATGATTAGTATAATTTCTAAATGTTTTACCATTCATAGATATTGTGTTTTTAGCTTGTTTTATATAATACAGAATAAAAAATGCATAATTTTTGTGCCCTTTTATTTCTTATAAACAAGTTTTTCTCAGCCCTTGCCATTTTGCACTTTTTTCTTGCCCTGCATAAAGAGCTATTTGTCTAGGCATACTATGTATTCAAGTCTCTGTTTTCTTTTATGCTAACAGTGTTCCTGACGGTTTTCACTTTGAACTAAGACTTTTAGTGGAAATATTTTGAAAACTCAATATGTACAATCTTGTGGAACCTTTGTTTCAGAAATAAAATTTTACAACTTTGGTTGCTACAAATTACTACAATGAAAACTTGCATAGGCTGAACACACTGATTCTGTCTCATATTCTTATGAACAGTTCTTTTCAAGAATGAACTAAAATCTCTTAGGTCTGACATTCACTCATATCTTAGCATTATATATTGAGAGAGAAATAAACATAGATGCTATTATTTTGATAATAATTTTTTCCCTGTTATGTGTAGTTTTCAAATGCAAGTGATTAACCTTTCATTTTACCTTTTTTTAAATTGCATTCAATATTGATTACTGGATCTAGCTCAATCAGGTATGATAAAATTTCAATTCTGTGTTAGTGAAATAATTTTGGTACCCTATTTATAGCCTACTTATAGATCTTAAAATTGTCTGAAATGTTTCCTGTGTCATTATATATCCTAACTATTAATTAGGAGAGACTGCGTTAAAAAAGTGCATCGTAAACATGTTTACATATACATTAGTAAAGCATTTGTTACCATCTCATCTCATATCATTCTAGGAGTGCAATTTATTTTGAATACATCTATTCTAATATTTTTACTATTTAATTGATAGTTAATATTTGTACAGCAAATAGCAATGGAATCATTTAGAGCATTTGTAAATAAAAATGTGTATCTGAAACTGAAATTCAGCTGAAATATATTATAGCTTAATTTATATTTTTTAAATTCTAATTTCCAGCTATTTATTTTGATTTAATAGAATCTTTAAATATTGTCAACTTACAAGTGAAATATACTATGTCAAAAAACATAGCTCTGAGAAAACAAGGTGGTTACAGAACCTAGAAAACCGGGAAAGCAGGAAACTTTTTAACTGGAAAAATCAGTGAAACCTCAGGAAAAATTTCACAAAAAATCAGGGAAATTTTGATAACTTTAATGGCTACCATTATCGTTTGTCTTATTTAGAGATGCGTAATTATGAGTGCTTTTGAGAATTCTATTCAGATGAAGAACCTTGACGTCATAATGTTAGAACACCGCGAAAACCGACGCCACTGTTTTTTTCATGGCTGCAGCGCCTTGTCGCATGAGGCTAAGGATACAAGTTGTGGTATACAATGTGAAATTTATGTAACTAATGATATTTTTTGTGTATTATAAATTAATATTTCTTGTTTGCAATTACATTTTTGTAGAATTTTTTTTAATGTATATTTGCATTCAATTTTGATGAATAAATAGTACTATAATGTAGGGTCAGGTGTAAAAAGTTCATAATCAAAATATTTTGTCTTTTTTCTCGTTTTTTCATTGCTATTGTAAGAGTACCATTAAGGGTTCCAACCCTTACAACAACAATTAAAATATCTGTAAAGAAAAAAATACAAAATATTTGTGGTGAATTATGATCCTTTAATACCATTATTTCTTAATAGAATTGTAAGATCAGGTAAATTTTTGTAAGACTATCAGGGAAATCATGGAAATACCAGAGAACTTTTTTCAAGGATTTTGTTGCTACCCTGGAAAACTAATGTGATAAAGTTTTACTAATTCGTTAAACTCACTAAGCTTCATGTAAAGAAATATGACTTAGTGCACACTCTACAAGTCTAAGCATCACTACATTCTAGAAAAGCTAAAAAGAACTCATATTTTGAAAATTTTGATTTAGTGTGCTTCACTTGTAAACCAACAATATAGCTAATGGTATAACATTTTTAGCTTCTTATTAATAACATTCTTATTAATTTACATTTTTAGCTAATTTTGCTTAACATTTGTGCTATAGTTACAGTATCTGAATTTGTATTAAATTATTTCTATAGCACGTGCAGCAACTACTAGGAGGAATGATATTTCTCTTCAAGCCATTACATCTCCAGAGCGAGTAATCAAATCACGTCCTAGAGGTTCATCCCGATCACAACGTAAGTACCCAGCACTGAGAATCTTCAAAACCACATTTAGTTTAAATGTGCAAGAATTTCATTTAAAAATCAATTGATGGACAAATAAAAAAATTTCTTTCTGACTTGGGATTATAGGTTTCTCTTAAGTTTTTATTGCAATTTGAAACCCATACAGTGTGGTTGTGGCATTTGGAAAAATTGATTACTTTTAAGAACTTTATAGAAAAAAACATTTGAATGTTGGGTAATTAAAAATTCAGTTTGAGAACAGGTTCATACTTAAGCTGCTTATTTACATATAATCGACAATTTCTATTGAATTTAGTACTATGCTAATTTATATGATTTTCTAAGGCAACTATGGAATTATAAGAAGCATTGTTAAAATTATGGATTGTGTTTTTATTAGCTTTGTATGGCTTCTTGACTGGATGGAAGTTAAGCATAGGTGGAATTTGAAAATATTTTTTCTTATTGGTGTACACGATTTACCATAAAATAATTCAATTTGAACTGAAATTTAAAAAATTAATGTGAAAACAAAAAAAGCACTTGTAGAGTGACGATTTTCAACCAGTGTGCCACAAGAATGATATACTTCATTTCAGTGGTGTAGTTTTGAACTTTTGCCAGGGGTGTTCACAAATAATTTCAAGTAATATTCGTAAATATAATTTTGAGTTAACTTTTATACTAAGTATCATGGGGATAAATTTTTCAAAGAATTTTTTTTTAAGCCACATTAGAGCAAAAAGGATATGTTATTGTTATTTTTTGCAAATCAATAAAAATTATACCTATTTTTTGTTAAATTGGCAAAAAATATAATAAATATTTTAGGGTTCCTTTTAATTTTAGTGTATGTGCTGCAAGGTAAAAAGGTTGAAAATCCATTGACTTAGAGCATCACTTAAACCTGTTACTGTATGATGAAGTGTTTGTACTTTGGAAATCTTTCGATTCATCAGTATTTACAGCAATGTATTCTTTTTTTATACTTGTTTTATAAGTATGTAAATGTGAAAAATTTGGAAAGTTGCATGCAGATTTATTAACAGGTTTTATGTATTAATCATTAAGAAATTCAATCCTATCCATCCTCCATTATAATTATAAACCTTACAACTCACCATTACAGTTATTAACTTCACTTGCTTCTTATTAACTTGATTATTGTGTATTATTAACCTCATCCAAACTTACCATCCCTAATTATGTGACTTACAGCAAGCAGTAGACCTGAATCCCCTTCCTCAAGGTTAAGCTATGCAACATATTCTTGCACTGATGGTAAATCGAACCGGACTCGTAATAAATCTGGTATACCCATTGCAACCAGTAGAGATGCAAGCCCTACAAGGACAAGCTTTGGTAGTAATTTAATTCCCATGTATTTGTCTCTAATCTAAAAACAATGTTATCTTTTAGTAGTATTTTGTAGCGAGTACTTTTATTCATTGTTTGTAATATTCACACAGTTTGTAATGACATTGTAATATGTCATTACAAACTGCTATGAAAAGTTCAAGTGGTATCTAAGCGGTAATCAAGCACTTTGGTGCTCTTGTTTTTGCAAACTATCTGATTATATATGAAACCGTGGGTATTAAATGCCTTGTTCAGGATCGCCATAAAATAAGATTAAATTGAATAACCATTCAGTATATAGCCTTTATTTTATTCAAAGTGTTCTGTAGTTTCACATGTCTCAGAATTGCATCAAGCATAGGCTGTATGTTAATCAAAACATAGTCCTAGTAACGAAAAACTACCTTAGAGGGATGAACCAAACCTACCAAGTAAATTATGTTATGATATGCACTAGCAGGCCAGCACGGCGATGCCTGTGACAGTTCTTTTTGTGTCCGTACTCATACTGTAAACATTAAAAAGAAAAAACAATTTTTTAAGAATGAGACACACCCAACATGACACAGGTTCCGATTGAAAAAATTAAAAAAAAAAAGAAAATCACATTTAAAGTATTGATTTAGTGTAAAATTTTCTGCAAATTTCAAAACCATTGAAATTTTCTCTCTGTCTTTAGTGATCGCAAGGATAGAAAATCTCAAATAGTCCTTGCCCATGACAAAGTTAAAATCGCTAACAAGAAAGTTATGCTATTGAAAAACAAATCAAAACAAGCTTTCTTCAATTGAGGAGCTATGACGTCGTAACTTGGCACAGTTCCACAAAGGACGAAAAACACAAAATCCTTTGCTTTCTTTAATTGCAGCTCCGCAAATGAAGAGATGAGAAAATATAATAAATTATTTGAAAAATGTTCTAAATTAAATTTTTAAATTCGGGCTTTGCACAAAATTAGGACTACCTGTGTGCCTTAGGACTATAAGTGGTATAGATTGTCTTTAAACAAGACATACGTGCACAAACACTTCTTTTTATAAAGGTGAGATTAAAGACTTCATTGAAACCAAGGAATTACACCTTGTTTTTAAAGGTTAACTCTATTAATTGTGTTTCACCTTTTAGATAATTTGGGTAATTTGTAATTAACGTACTAGAGCAACAGAACGGGCTATTGACGACGGTACGTGATTAATCCCTTAAAGGAAAGTTCCTAGTACAACACCTCGTAATTTTGAACCACGGTCAGATAACGAGACGCCCCCTGATCTGGCACCCCACTCTCCAAACTTCCATACCAACACAGCGTAAGGACTTTCGACCACGACAGATTTAAGGTGCAACTGCCGCCCTCTACACCATACGCTTACAAACATTTATGCCCGGACCCGGATTCGACCCAGGAACCTTCCGATCTAGAGGCTAACACCTTAACCACTATACCAGTTGGTCGGCTCACCTTTTGGAATTACCTTTCTGGTAGCTGTACACATTTTGCTGTATCTCTCTATATTAAAAAAAAGTTACCGCCGCCGCCGCCGCCGCCGCCGAAGAATTGAAATTTTTGTTGTTTAGCTCCATTCTTAGACGGTTTCCCGAGAAAGTACTGATCGGAAAAATATGAAATTAACATGCTTTGTTCTTCATCGTATTCCCTGGATAATTATTAAGATTTTTTTCCGATGCGGCTATTAGTTTAGGTTTTATTAAGTGTTAAAGTTGAAGAAGTGAAATTTCTTCCGCGAGTGAGCAAAACACATTCAAAATTTCAGTCTTTAGTCGTGAGGTTTTTTTTAAGAGTACCTCTCAACGTAAATTTTTGCAGCTCGTCGAGTTTTTTTTGAAATTTAAATGTGGTTCTTGATAATATTTTTTTGAAATTCGGGAAAAATCGGGACATTTTTGTTACTTTTTTTTAAAACTGCCGTATCTATATCTAATTACTATTAGTTTTTAATTTTTAAAATATCGCAGTATACCTCAGAATATACTCTTTCTTACGGTACTATTATTTTTGAAATCGGTTAATAATTAAATTGGATGCGATCAAAAGTTCGTGATACAAAATTCGGAATCTTCGGATATTTTCGCTACGTTTTGTTAAAACCGTTATGTCTACGGCAAAAAACCATTATTTTTTAAATTTGAGAACATCACTGAATACACTACATTACACTCTTTCTTATGGTACAATTATTTTTCAAATTGGTTAATAAACAAAATCGATGCAATTAAAAGTAGGTCATACAATTTTCGGAACTTTCAGATCGTAACTTCCGATACAAAACTAAAATGGTCATATCTATATAGTATTACTGTTAGTTTTTAATTTTAAAAATATTGCAGTATACCTCACAATGTACTCTTTCTTACGGTACAATTATTTTTAAAATTGGTTCATAAATAAATTCGATGCAATCAAAAGTTGGTGACACAAATTTCGTATTTTTCAGTTCGCATAGCTGGTTCGGCAAACAGCAGTGGGTTGCATTTTCTACTATCGGGTTTGCCAGATATCAAATTTATCGTAGCAACAATTGCCATAAAAACGATTTCTCTTTATTTGGCGAGGAAAAAGGCTCGCTTTTTTCCCTCTGTTCTCAAGACAGTTTACCGACAAAGTACAATCGTAAAGTTTTGATATTAACACTGTTTACTTAAAATTGTACAGGGAACAAGACACAGAAGATTTTTTACTGATGCGGCTATTACTTTAGGGTGCATTAAGTGTTAAAGCAAAAAAAAGTGAAATCAATTGCGAAAGAAGTATTGGTTTGAGAAAGCAAACCAAACGGGATTGCGTAGCAATCCCCGGGGTCGGCGAGCGTAAGCGAGCAGGGCGCGAAGCCCTCGCTGTGACGTCATGTACCGGAAAGTGAAATCAGCATAATACGAATTATTCAGATAGTTTCACTCTGTGAAAGGAATGTTGGTTTGCGAAGCAAACCAAATGACATCTGTGAAAGGAGTGTTGGTTTGCGAAGCAAACCAAATGGGATTGCGCAGCAATCCCCGGGGGTTGGCGAGCGTAAGCGAGCAGGGGGCGGAGCCCCCTAGTCATGTAAAAATGTTTTTTTTTTTTTTTAATTTTATTTCCAAGGGCAGAATTTATAAAAACAGCTAAAGGTAAAATACAGTAAAAACAAAACCAAGAATAACGCAAGATCTACAGAAACAGTCTAAACTCAAATGGTTCCAGGCTTTCCAGTTTTTGGCATCAGTCTACACATTAAAATAAGTTACATGACCCTGGCAATGGATTAAATTAAATTAATTTTTCTTACAGTCTTGCTGGCTGTGAATTAAAATATCTTTAGAATGTAGCAATTAAGGAAGATCGATGTAGTAAAATAATTTATTTTGAGAAAAGATGCTATGCTGGTAGACTAGTCAGCATATTAAAATTAATTTTTGATAAATTTTTATTAAAATTTTTCTATTTGCCTTAATTTAATGAAGTCTGAGAATTAACATCCATGTATTCATACCAGTACCAATTGAAAAGTGTGAGAAAACAGCACATCACAGTAAAGTTGATGTTGTCCATTTTCTCTGAAAAATCATAGTGCCTGCATTCTTTGTTACTTTGACGCTGGGATTTAGAAAAGATAGTTTTGACTGTCTGATATAAATACAGGCTTATTTTTTATGCAATTTTTAGTTTGTAGGTATGAATATTTGATAGTCAACTTGAAACGATTTCAAACTATGTAAAATTGATTGTAATTTTTTTATTTGTTTTAAATAATTTTCTGTTCTAGCACATGAGCGACGGTTGAGTGGCTCTCGAACAAGATTGTCTGGTGCTGGAGAAAAGTGTCCATCTGTATCCTGTAAGTACCATTATTACTTAGTTCTCTATGGATGGCTCAAATACTCTTAACATGTAACTTGATTTGCACCAATAATTTTTTTAGCAAATATTGACCAAATAACATGCTGATATTCTGCCTCTAATTTGGAAGTGAATTTTCAGTCCACCGCACAAATCAGTATTGTCACTTTTAATCAGTCGTGATGCTAATAGATTGCTGTTTTAGAAATAGTTATTCAAATTTGCATTCCTCAACTATTTGAATTGTTCACTTCAAAAAGGGATTATCTGTAAAAAACTAATTTTTTGGGAATAAAGGAAAACCTTCCCATTTGTATTCTAGTAAGATTAAAGATGGATGTCCGGCTAACGGGGCTTATTTCATATTATCATATTAGGAATTTTCGTATTTCATGCAAGTTTACAAAGCCGGCGCTTCTCAGATAGCCAATTTTAATTTAATCTCAAAAGAATACATATATTTTCCCAGAATCACATGAAAATTTGAACTGTTCTGTATTAAAGTTTAATTATGCATGTTTGATTCAGTCTGAAAAATTAAAAACTTGCTGTATCTAAATTACCAGCTTCTGCAGCTCCTTTGATGGCAGATAAGACCTTACAGCAAAGTAGAGAAGCTGAAGTGGCAGTAGCAGATGCTTTGGTGAGTTTATGCCTTGCAACATTTTTCTGATTGTTTAAAAAATTCTTGTTTTCAAGCTGCAGTTTTGTGTTTTATACTTATTGTTTCCAGCGAGCACCTGCTCGAAGGAGGTACAATGCTTTTGAGGACCAGTCTGACGAGAGTGAAACTTCCAGTATTTGCTCTGACAGATCTTTCAGCTCCTTTGGGAAAAGTGTGGATGTAAGCATAAATATTTTTACTAGGACTCTATGTTTATCTCAAAAAGAGGATGACAAATATTTTTGTTATTGTTGGCATATACTTTTTTATTTGTGTGAGTAAGTATGTTATTTTTGGAGATAAAAATAACAGACTTATACAGTTAAAGTTTTTAAATATATGAAATATTACTAAATTAAGACCCTCCTCTGTTTTCCAGTCAGAATCCTCATCCAAATATTTTTAGCTTTTTACATGACATTGGTTTTATCCATCACATAATTTTATGTAGTATCCATTCATTATGTTTTGACTCATTTCACTTTATTGTTATATTATATATTTGATTTTTTATCTTGAGTTTGGCATATGTCCCAAGAGGACTCAATGCCACAAAATTATATTCAATCCAATCCTGTTTTCCAGTCCTCAATGTGTGTTTATACCACTTTGTGTTGACCTCTGTCCCTCAGTTAAGGTTTGCTTACCATGGCTTTACAATAAGGCCCATTTCTGATGTTTATTTCTTTTCTTTGAGATTGTCATGTGCTTAATGAACTGTTTTAATCGACCCACTAACCCAATAATCTTTCTCCAAATTCTTAACCCCTTGCACCATTAACCCATCAAATCTTTATCCCCCTGGTGTGTCAGATGTACACATTTAGATTAATAGTAGTAGATTATTAGAAATATATCAAATTATCATTACTATATCATTATAAAACTATATCAAATATTACTATCAAACAAACCCCCATACACTTGAGATATTTGTTTCTTGTCCCTTTACTACTGTCATGTGCATTCTACAGCACATGAAATGCACATAAGAACTTAAATGGAAAAATCTAGTTCAACTGTAGAAAAGTGAAATGTTCTTTGATGTTTGCTATAGCAATATGTAGTTCAACTGTGTCTCTTCTCAAATGTATCTTTGTAATACCAAAAATTGCCATTCTAGGACATAAATGAAGTGATACACAGCCTCCATAGCATCCACTGGTCAGATCGGAAAGATAGCCTTCAAGCCCTGCATGCCTATTTTCGCTCTGGTCGATCCTTATCGCTCATTGAGTTGAAGAAAGTTACTGACATTTTCTCTAAAATTTTTATGGATCCTCATACAAAAGTGAGTATCTACCTATTGGTGTTTATTTCTAAACTAAAAAGCTACCAACAGGTTTAGATGTTACATTTAATTATTTTGTTTTTATTTATGTGCTAATTAATGAATTTTATTATTTGTTTAAATGATGTCTGCATTTAGCTTAAATTCTTTTCCAGTCTTATTGCATAGAACATAGAGTTATCTTAATAATAAAGAAATATATTTTAAGTATATTTCTAAAATATTGTAATATTGAAAGATCAGATATAAATTTACCTCATATTCAGTTAAGTTTTCTTTTAATATATAAATAAAAATTTCCTTTAATCACTAAAAGGTAAGTTTTTTATTGGACTTTATCAAATGCAATAGGGATACAAGCTTAGGCTGTATTGTCAGTATCAATTTCCAGAATATACTCTTCTGAGAAGATAATCAAGTTATTAGAATAATCAAAGAGGTTCAAGGATATTTCTCATTATATTTCTTTAAATCGAAATTTTAAAGTATATTTGAGGGAACTCCATGTAATTGATTTCATTTTACCACATTTTTATTTTATCTGAAAATTTCGATCTTTCAAACAAATTATGAAATTTTTTATTGTTTTATATATAATGGTATTATAATTTGTTTCTTTAGTTTTATTGTGTTTGCTTTTACTATATCAATGAATCATTTTGATTTCTTTCCATAGGTTTTCTCATTATTTCTGGACACTTTGAATGAACTCATAAACATTCATAAGAATGAGTTACATGCTTGGCTGTATGTATTGTTAACTCGCCTCTTCTTAAAAATGGGGTGTGATATATTGGGATCTGTGCTAGCAAAAATACAGAAAACGCTTGAATTAATTAAGTAAGTGTAATTTCTTATTATAGATACCATGAATAGTACTGTAAAACAATTGGGTTGCCAACACTTTGATTATTACTACTCCCACCTGTCCTTGCATGTTGGCTGCTGTAAAAATGGACCTTATTCCATTTTACCAAAAGGGTTGTCAGAGACTCATGGCTCAATGTATTTGCCCTCTGTGTTAGTAACCAGCGAGTTGTAGATAAAACAAGTTTGATTCGGAGGTAGTTCTCTCCTGTATCAGCAAAACTTTCCTTTGTGTATGTCTGTTACTTCATTTTCTGTTTTGTGTTTGGCGAGATACGACCCATGTTTCATAGCAATGTGTAAAAAAATCATGATTAAAAAAAAATAATAATAGTCAGATTTTTTTAACTTAGATCAGATTTTTTATTTAAATTTCAGGCCCTATACACTGTTTTTATAATAATTATATATAATTTTGTTAAATAAAAAATTGAGTTTGTGACATGACATGTAAACTATTATTTATTTTAAGTAAACAATCCTAATTTGTGACATGGTAATCAATATTGTAATTTTTGAACACAGCGAAAACCTCCTCCTCTGTTTTTTTCGCGACTGCAGCGTCTTGTTGCCGTGAGGCCGGCGATAACAACTTGTAGTATACAATTTAAATTTGTGTAATGAATGATGATTTTTTTGTGCATTAAATTCATATTTTTAGCTTGCAATTACATTTTTGAAATTTTTTTATGCATATTTGCATTTGATTTCGATGTATAGTAGGATAATGTAGGGTCAGATGTAATAAGTTCATAATCAAAATATTTTCTTTTTTTCTTTTCAGTTTTTTTAATTGCTATTGTAAGATTTCCATTAAGGGTTTGAACCCTTACAATAACAATTAAAATATCTGAAGAGAAAAAATATGAAATATTTGTGGAGAATCATCCTTTTACTCCATCTGACTCTTAACGGCCGTATTCACAAGTCAGAGTTAACTCGAGGATCAACGATAATCCGCGAGTTATCGAAAAAACCGTATTCACAAGTCCTGATCCGTGGTTTAAACTGCCGATTCGGTGTTACATTTTGATCCTCCGAAATCGGCGAGTTAACTCGCGAGTAAGAGTTACGCATGCGCAGTACTACCTTTTCAGGGATACAAAATGGAGGACACGTTTCATTCTGTGCTAAATTACAGTTTTCTTGCGACGATTGGATTGGACGTATCATTATGGAGCACCTGCTGTATGGCAGCTCATGTCCTCATTATAATATTGCTTAAATGGAAAATTTAAAACATAATTTTATTGAAATTCAAAAGAAAAATGAAAATAAAGGTAGCTGCTTAATCTTAAACAAGCAGCTTGGCGAAACGATAGATGGCGGCACCTCCATCAGCAAAGCCGGAGAGAGCGAACGTTAGAATATGACCATGGCAAATACAAATTCGTCGAAGAATAAAAATTATTTCCCAAACTCATATTAAAATGCTGTGAGTCCTATTGATTCACAATTTGGAATCAATTCTACGGCGAAGTACGTGCTTGATCAGTATGAATGCAGATTTGGGCGTGGTAACCAATGTAAACAATATGATCGTGAGGAGCCAATCACAGTGAGCATCTCATTTTAATCCCCAGATCACTTAACACGCCGTTTGAGAATACCGTTTTTGTTAATCCTCGAGTTAACTCTTACTCGCGGATCAACTGATCCTCGAGTTAACTCGAGACTTGTGAATATGGCCGTTAATATTGTGATTGATAAAAATAATGTGTGAATACTGTATCGATACCAATCACGGATCACAGCATTTACTAAGGGAATGGTGAAATCAGGGAAATTTTATGACTATCAGGGAAATGAGGAAAATATCACGGAACTTTTTTCGAGGATATTCTTACCACCCTGCTATTGCACCACTTGAAACATGAACCAATTTGCAGTGAAAAGTTGTCCAACCTAGGTTGCACTTCCGTGGTTACCTTATTTGTCACTAAGCCTTATTGTGTCTGCATGTTCTTTTTTTCTGGTGTTATTTAACATTCAGAATAATTTATTGATATTGTAATTGCAGAGAATCATTTCCTTGTGAAAATCAATTCAGCACCATTGTGAGATTTTTAAATGATCAAACCCAAACTCCAAATACCAAGGTAGGTCTGATCTTATTGACAAAGAAACACTATCTTCTGCAATGATAGCTATAGACGATTTTCTACTTGTTTATCGTACTTTCCAATTGTAGGTTAAAGTTGCTCTACTAAAGTACCTGCATTCTTTGATATGTGTAATGGATCCCAGCAAATTTTCAAGTGCCAATCCTGAAGTCAGCTTTGCTTTCATGAAGGTCATCTCATGGACAGCCACACCAAAAAGTAGCGACTTGAGAAAGGTTTGTCTCTAGTTTTATTTCAATGACACAATATATGTCATATTAGGGTTGAACAGCAGCCTGGCAAGTTTTATTTTTGTCCTCTGAAACATATATTTGAATATTGCAGTAACTCCTTGCATGGTTGTCACAGGCTCAAAAAGGTGACTTTTACTAGTATTTTTCGATATTGGGGACTATGGATATCTCTTAAAGTAAAATCCTCCCAGAAGGTTCTGTTTTGAAAATTGTTTGGCAAATTTTTCATTCTGATTGGTTTAATGAGGTATCCATGTAAGAGAGCATATAGTATTTTCTGTTAAAATTGTGAAATATTAACTGAGGGCCAAGCGATGCCAAATACTTCTACTCCACACAGTGTTTTATTCTTGAAGAGATCATGCAGAAAGGATGTAACCTCTGGGACAACTAAAAATGTTATCAAAATCTTAGAGAAGACTAATTCTCCTACTATTTTTAAATGTGCCACAGTAGCCTGGTTGCAAGAGTAACGGAATAGCAACTAGAGGGTTGCAAGGTTGAATCCAACCAAAGACTAACTTGTACACGGGGCACATTAAATTTGTGGTGGCTTTTAATGTCCTCCATTTGGTGTGATGTGGACAGTTCGGTGTGACCTTGTCATCTGACCGTAGTTCAAATTTTATTACATATTCTGCTATATCTTAGGAAAAGCAGAGAATCAACTTCGTGTTTAGAATTTATTATTAATTTATTTCAGAATTCGGAGTCAATGATCACCTGTTTCAACCAGTTATTGTAGTCATTTTCTGTGAGTTCTGTAGCCAATGTGGAATTTTATTGAGGCATCTGGAGACATTGCAAAGTTAGAGGCTGAAGTCTTTCATCAGTTGGACCATGGAGGGATAGTAAAAAGATCGCAAATGAGTACATATAAAGAAATTCTCTCAAATTGTAGTTTGGCATAATTTTAAATAAAAAATGTGGGATAATTTATTATATGTACTCTTTTGTGATAGATAAAATTTCCTCAGCCATTGCTATGTTATTCCTGTTAGTATACCACTCTTTTTCTTGTTCCAAAGTATATCAAGTAACTGTAATTTAAGTTTTAATTTAAAATGTTCTAAAATCTAAAATCTCGTCATTGTGATGACAGAAGATCCTATACAGTGATTAAATTAATGAGTGAACATAGCTTTCACAAATTCGTGACATATCTATAGGTTAGATTTGATCAGATAAGTAGTATTATTTTAATAAATAAAGTAAACTAGATTTAATTGGAAAAATAGGAACTTTTGTGTACTAACTATAATAACCTACATTTATTTCTTTGCTATCCTAAGTACACAAATGAGTTTTACTATCTTAAGAACACAAAGAGTGGTTCCTGAAATGGAATGTGTTCTCTGACCGTGGTTGTAAATTATGTGGCGTCCTCTAATCTTTCCCTTGGGGGGATTGATCCCAGACTGTCGTCAAAAGCCTTTCATGGTGCTCCAGTGCGACTTACAAAAATACCTACCTGAAATGGAATGCTGACGTTTTCAACTTATAGCATCAAGAGACCTGGGACAAACTGAAAAGTTGGCAGCATTCTTAGAACTGACTAAGTACATGAAAAGTTATGCAAATCGAGGATTAGTGACAACAACTGGCACAGAGATACACACTGTGAAAACACAAGCTATCCATCATAATTTCTCTATTTAATCATCCACATTAAGCATGTAAGCTGTGGGTCCAGGTTTCTTTTTCAAGTATTAGTTCTCTGATCAATATAAAATTTCCAAGTAGCTTTAACCCCAATGCTCATACTGAGATAACCACATCTATTAGTTGAAGAAACCCTAAAGATTATATTGGAAAAAAAAATCTGAACTGGTTAAAAGCAAGGAAGACTGCAGTTTTCTGAAAGGATAATTGCTGGAGAGGGTTACATGGATCGGAGATACAAATTTTGGTTAATAAATTATGAGATTTTACTGAATTGAAACTGCTCAATTTGCTTTAATATAATAATTAAAAAATATATTTAATTGTGCTCATTTTATATAATTAAAAGTAATATTTTGTTATTTTAGTATGGAGAAGATGTTCTGGTTGCTCTCTTTGGTTTGAATCCTTCAGAATACTCGAATTTTATCGACCAACTACCTAAAGCTTACAAAGTAAGACTTATATATATATTATTTTCCTGCACAACAATTTCATACAGTTGACTTTTTAACTTTACTTATTTTTTCCTTCGAAATGACTTGAATATTGTCATTAATGAAAGGAAAAATGTGTTAATTTTTTTAATCTAGAAAATACCATTCATATGAAATTTTCTGGATATAAAAATTATAACCCCATTAGCTGTTGAATTGTATGTTCTGGATCTAATGTTGTAGAGTCTTGGCATGTAGAATTAATCTACATTTTATCATACTTTAAATGTGTTGTTATTCTCTAATTTATTGACTCTTGTGACTTCTAACTCCCCCTCAAAAAAGATTAACTATTAACGTATTCAAAAATTCAAATTTATAAAATTTCCATAAGGGGCCGTCTTCATTTTAAATTGAGCACCACCTACGTAATTTCCAAAAGAATTCCCCCTGTTACAACACAATTTCAAATCTTTTATCAAACTTTAACTTCAGATACCAAATTTCATGTCTTTAGGTCTTACCATTTCAAAGTTATGAGGACAGAAAAATTAGAACTTTTAATGTTAATCAGTGTCCTATACCTTTTATGGGTATCTTCTTAAATAGTATTTCTATAGTGCTGATATTCCACCTAATCTTTCATCAGAATTGTTTCATTTCTCAAATTACCTTGGTAATCATCTACAGATCACCTAGATAATCTTCTCATGACCTACTAGGTACTCATTAAAGTGAAAATAAGATCTTTGCTTGAATGCCACTACTTTTGTACGCTTAAATTAATACTCAGACAAACAACTCTGTAATTCTAGGTACTACTTTTACTTGCTTTAAAAAAAATCCTGACACAAATTCACACACTAACAGGCAGAAACGAATTTAAAAACGGAATCAGCTGCTTGGTACTTGCAGCCGACCCAAAATATGAGAACGTAAAAACAACAAGCACCTGCGACACGAGCTTTAGAAAATGGAATTGTTGCAGAAGAAGAAAGGGAAGGAGAAGGGAAAGGAATTTAGAGAAACACACTTTTGCACTTTAACGATTCAAAAGCTGTTAACGTGCACGTTACCCTGGTAAAGTGAGGAAAACTCTTATTTTGTAGACACTTCTGCATTTTAACGGAACAAATCAGCTAATTTGAAGATCACCTAGCTAATGCGCTTATTAATGTCTTTCAAGCTTTAACTGTAACATATATATTAGGTTATACCTTGCATGTGTGTCTAAAGAATTTTATTTTCAACTGAAGAAGTCTAGTTTTTTATTTAGTCTTCTATTTTTTTCTGTGATTAGCATTCTAGTATGACTTTTACTTTTGTCTCTAGGACAATGCATTTCAGTTACTTCATTCTCGTTATCCACGATCAAATCCGGACACTCCTCGCTCTTTTAACAACCAAACCTCACCTTCCCCAGTTCTGCCTCGTGTCCAGTCACCCAACTCTGGTATTCCTTGGTAAGTATGCTGCATTTCTTTGAGTGCATTAATATTTGGTATTCATTGTTTATCATTAAAAGTCCAGTAGATTAAAATTCCTTTTAAAATTTTGTACCAAACTGATGGAGACTTGACCGTATTTTCAATGTGGTGGTGGTGTATGTGGCTTGTGTGTGTGCATAAGAGTACAACTTATTAGATGAATATGTTTTTATTAAATTTGCAAAAGAAAACAGCAAAATTAATCTAGTAAAGTTGGCGGATGAAATTGTTCCATCTTTCACACTTTCAAAAGAAGCTAGACGGCGCTTCTGATGAATTTCAGATGGGGATCGCCTCAATCGTTGCATAATTGGATAGTCAATAGTTTAATTGTCTTTGGTAATGCACCATGTCCAACAATTGTCTGACGCTCTGATAACTGAAACTACTTCCACTCCTATCACAGCTTCACGATTTTGGTGCTCTGCCTCATTTCAAGAAAATTGCTGGCTTTATTCAGTCTGCTGTTAAAGGCAACGTAGGACAGTCTAGCGGTCACAATCATCCATTGCGTGATCTTGCATGTGGAAGTACACTCGTAATCTTAATACATCTCTCGTGCATTCTGTTAATTAGTGGTATCTATCAAATTCAGCCCTCTAAATTCTGGAGGGGTGTACTGTGGTGAATTTAGCCACCACTACCGAAATTGCAGTATAACAGTGTATATAGCAGATATAGGAGAGTAATTCAATTCTTCATGAAGTACTTTTTGGTAGACAGTAAATTGAATAATGACAGTTAGCTGAATTCAAATAGGAAGTGCAAGATGCAAAGCGACATGCACAGACCAATCAGGTGCCAGCCCAAGTGGTAAAAAGCTCTGATTTGTCTGCATTTACACTGCTTGTGGTGGCAACTCCGATTAGTCTGAATTAATTCCTATTTGAATTCAGCTCAACTTGTTATCACACTCAGCTAATAAAATAAATCTTATTTTTATTATACAGTGAAACTCCGATTTAACGTAATATTTCATTGGTTCCAAATAGTTTCCAATACTTTCAGTGTTAAAAAATCCTGTATTTAACGTTGCCTGAGTTAGCGATTTTCTTAAAATAGTCAGATGCTAGCAGGCCAGCACGGCATTGCCCATGACTGTTCTTTTTGTATCCTTACTGATACTAAAACATTAGAAAGGAAAAACAATTTTAAGAATGAGTCTCACCTCCACTCGACATGACACGGGCATGTCGCAAATTCGCATAAAATTCAGACTTCCTACAGTATTGATCTAGCGTAAAATTCTTCGCAGATCTCAAATCCATTGAAACTTTCACTCTGTTTTTAATGATTGTGAAGACAGAAAACCTCAAATAGTCCTTTTTGTGTTTTAATGAATATCTATGTCAAATGTGTCAATTGCCAATTAGATATACTAAAAAACACAAAAACTCATATCTATGGATAATGATGTTAATGATTTAGCTAGTAAAAGCAAAACACAATCCAAAATAACAGATTTCTTTAAACAATGAACTATTGTAAAGGAAGAAATAAAAGGTTTATGTTACTTAAATTAATCTTTATGTCATACTTCCTTGTTTTGTTTTTCTCCGACCCTGATTTAACGTTTTCCCGCATATTATTTCTTTCCGATCCCTTGAAATACGTTAAATCGGGGTTTCACTGCAATTCAAATACATGAACTTATTAAATTGCTTTTATATCTAGACCCTTCCTAATGAAGTGTTTTGTTTGATAGGTCCAAAAATCAAGGTAGTACGCCTCAGCATCGTTCATTTGAATATGACGATACAGAGAACTTAAATCCAGAGGAAATCAGTAATTGCTGGAAGAAAACAGTGTCTGAAATTGAAGAATACAAGTCGGATGATTTTTACGACAAAATGTCCGACAAAATAAATCAGGATTCTGTGTTGCAGACTAATGGGTGTCAGCAGAACAGTCCTGATGGTGGATGTGACAATCCTGTAGATCGTTTAGAGCTTAATTCAAGTAATGGTTCCTCCCCTACAAAGAAATCATCATCTGAATGCAGTAGTTTAAATTTTCCATGTAATGTAAGTAAGATTTATTAAGTTCCCTTTTTCATTTTACATACCATTAACTCTTAGATCATAATTTCTGAAACTACTTTGATTCATCGTCCTCTTTCAAAATACATTTTTTGGGGGCCTAAGAATAAATTGAAAATGTAACTGCCTATAATTTTTGAATTTCACCAAAATAATTATGTTGCTGTGAGTGTATAAGAATTTTAAAAACTAGTTTAGAAAAAAAAAACAATTTGGAACTAAAGTTATGAAGCTACTTGGTAAAATGAAATAACAAAAGAAATTACACATGCACACTGGATTGCTGTTTTTAGTTATTCATATCAATCAAATTAAAAATTAAATCGATTGAAAACATGGTCAGATGAGACTGGTGTTATTTTCAATTTGTTTATAGCAGGCTCTATTTTGGTCAGCAGCAATCTTCTATTTCCATAGGTAACTATTTGCAGTCGATTCCTCTGTTTAGTTAAAAGTCTTGTGACCTCTCTTCCGTATTTAACTAAACAGGTTAACAGAAATATAATAAAAAATTAAATTCAAAAGAACTCGCAAGTCGCTTGTTGGACTTGTCATCTTGTATTTAGACCGATGAGTTATAACTTGCATTTTACATCATATAATTCTTGTGACAATACATCAGTATAGTCAGTGTGTCTGTATGGTCAAATGGTTCAATTTTTTAAAACATTTTTTTATACGAGCCATTGTTTAGCATCTTGTTGCGTACTCTTGCACCTTATTACTCCTTATTTTGCCTGAGACTAGCATTGACACCAAAGATTGCATCAGTGCCCACAGGGATGCAGTAGCACCCTCTTTTGAAAACAATGCCTTAGAAATTTGTTGTTTTGCCCATTGTCTTTTCCTTCATGGTTGTTCACCCATTTTGGGCCTTTTTGCACCTTGTACAGCTGCACACTTTGGTATTTTTCTAAATGTGCTTGCTTAATATTATGACATTGTTTAATACAATTTTAGAATTATTGATAAATCAGAATTATAGCTTAAATCTAATTTTTACCAAATAAATGTTGCACAAAGTGTTAAAGAAACATTTACTAACAAAACTTGCTTAAAGTGTAACAGATTTTAATACACAGAAACTATCGGCATTTTTGTCATCAAATAATTCAGAATCGCAATAATTTTCATCATAATCATTGAAAAGCAAGCGTTCTTTCACATTACACTTCTGTAAAACTAGTGATTATTCATACCGTATGCCTTATCATTTGCATCAATTTTGGTGTAGGTGCTAAGCAGGTTCAAAACAGTCTGAAGGGTAAAACTGAGTTTACTTGGACCCAAAGCATTGGATTTTCATGTCAGCTTTCAAGAGCTCTTAAAAACCTTAATTGCTGAAAATCTAAATGAAAAAAAAAAGCCTTGATATTCACGTTCCACTAGTTCCCTAATTTTGACACGTGTAGATGAAGCAAAACAAAAAATTTACGAACTCAACTGTGCTGGTTGGACGGTTTTCTTCCAATGGATACCCAGCCATTGCGATATTCCCGGTAATGAGAAGGCAGACTCGCTGGCTTAACAGGGTTGCAACCTTCCACAGCCTCTTATTGCCTTACCGTACAACCAGGCATTTTCCACCATTGTGAGATCAACGGGGAGATACATACGCAAAACTCAAGAGACTGATACCAAGGGTAAAATCTGGGAAAGCCTATTATGTTATCCGGTCCCAATGTATCTCCCCAGACGAATCTTTGCTGCCAACTTCAGAATTTTAAACGGACATGACTCTCTCCAAGGACATCTCCACCGGATTGGTGTGAAAGACATTCCTGACTGCCCTCTGTGTTTCACTGGAGAGACTCTGAATTTTAGCCACTTGATAGTTTGTGCTACTATGTCCAACTCAAATTTTAACGTTCTACCTCTTGACAACTATGTTTCAAAGGCTAGTTTTTATTGGGCTGCACAAAGGGAAATGGTCAATGCGACCCTTTCCTCAACGTAATTAAAAAAAACCCCAACTAGTTCCCTAATTCAATTAATACTCATTCAGAAATGCATAATCCAAGTGCCTTCTTGCTGATGTCAGACTATACAAACCTTGGTATTGTTCCTCTGCCTGTTAGTGGAAATAAAAACCTACATTGCATATTATATCTAATTTAGTACATGAATTATCTTTACTATTAGTGTTCAGTAGAAATGTGTTTTTTTTTTCTGCTGGTAATGCTGTATCAATTTTGAAATATTTTCCTTGTCTTGTTTCAGGAAGCTGCTCTCGTGTTCGAACAAGAGTTAAATGTAATTCCATCTGATGTTGGGAATGAAATAGATGGTTCGTTGAACACTCACAGTAACTAATACTTTTGCTCTCTTTTATCGCAATTTTAGATGTATCGATAGTAAATGTTCTTCAGTATGCTTAAACTTAATTAATATTATCGTAATGTGTTTACCATGGACTTCTGCTGATCCGAGGGTTGACAGGAAAAATTTTGCCTCTGAATTCTCACCACAAACATAACTTGACTTCATGAACTTCTTCCCCAGACACTACTACTCACTCACCCTGAGTACATGCATTCCATTGCTATTGGGTTGGCAAATAAGTCCGTTCAGTTTTGAGTGGTATAAAATCCAATTTCAAAATGGTTTATTATCAGATTTGTAACTTATTTGCTCCTATTTTAATTGCATCTTGTTTTATAGAGTATTTTGTATAAAATCTATTTATATCTTATCTTTCAAAGCGGTATGCCTGAACACAGCTCAGAAAATTTCGTTCGAATAAGGCCAAGGGAAATTGCCACACGGCAAGTGGCAGACCCTGAATATTCAGGCATATCACACTGACCCCAGGAAATGCTCCTCAAATCTTTCTCCCTCAGATCTTTCCCTTAGTGGATTGATCCTGGACCATCGTCGATACTGTTGTGTTACTCTAGTATGACGTTAATTAAAAATTACTAATTACCATTACCTGAACCACACTTGGGTGTGCCACGAGGAGGGATTCAATTTTCCTTACTAGAAAATGTTTTCAAATGTTTAATTTAATAGTTTTAAATTTTCTTTTGATTCGATTGAGCAAATTTCTGTTGTGATTAAAATGTTCACGGAATTATGTGTTTTCCTTTTTTTCTTATATAGATCACAAAACCATATATTCTATTATCAATGAACTGAACGAAAGCTCAAAGTAAGTACTTTGTTTTACTTTTTAGCAAGTTATAAATGGTTGTAAAAGGATAGTAGTACTGGGATAATTAACAATTAAAAGTAAATATGAGTAGAAAGAAGATAAATATGATAAGTGTTAGATTTGTGTGGGAGGTAATAATTTATATAGTGTGCATGTTATCCCTTTATTTTCTCAGATGTTTTTGATTTAATGTGTTTCACATGTAAACCAATGATATTTTTTATACATACAAATGAAAGGTAACAGAATAGCATACATTTTATGTAGATTAATCACACACTCAAACGAATCTCATTCCTGTGAAAAGAGTTGTAACTGTTTGGCAAAATATTTAATCTACAGCCAGTTTTGCATCTTGGAAAAATTTTTCTCGCATGTTAGAGGAACTTACTAGAAATCTGAATATTTATTATCTACAAACCCTGTATAATGTGTTTCCTTATCCTTTCCATTTATTGCAGAAAAACAAACTTCATATTTTAAAATTAGGGCTTCGAGGGGCACTTTTAAGCACTACCTGGGTGCCAATTTTCATGGCTTCAGATTGATCTGAAAAGCCAGGAAAGAAATAGCCTATGTTTCCACAGTGTTCTAAAGTATAAGTGTACCAAATTTGGCGTGGATTGCTCAAACGGTGAAGATTTGTGTAGAGAATATATACACACACATCCTTTTTTTTATATGATGTTGTGGGCACGGGCAACGCCATGATGTAAGGTATTAAGCTGGTGTAAAAATTTCCGCAGATTTAAAATCTGTTGAAGATATATTTAATTAAAAAATTATTTATTTAAAGAAAATCATATTTTTAGGTAACAATGTAAACTGAAATTTTTCGCAGATTTCAAATCCATTAAAATTTTAACTCTATCTTGAACGGTCTAGGAGATAGAAAAAAGAACTGTGACTCCAGTTAAGATTTATCGGCTCACTGGAAATTCATTCCTCGCGCAAAATCAAAGCGGAAACAAAAAAAATAATTTTCTACACTTTCTGTTGGATGAAAAAAACTTGGCATGGTTCCTAACCCTGACTGCAAGGTTAAGTGAATAGAAAAAGTCCTCCGCGTTTGAAGAACCAGGTAGAGAATAAAAGTATTAAATTCATTTAAAAATCTTCTAGATTGAATTTTAAAATTTCGGCGCTACCCAAAAATTGCAAAAAATTTGGACTACCTGTGTGCCAAATCTCATTGGTGTAAGTGCCATAAAATCGTCAGGATTTTGCGTCCACAAAAAAAAAACAGACAAACACTTCCTTTTATAATATTAGAGATTAGACAATTTGACACAAAGAAATGGTTTTCCAGTTTTAATTTATTGAAAAACAAAAACAAAAAATGTTAATTTTTATTTTAAGGTTTTCAACTGTTTTCTATTTTACGTGTCTGTTATAAACTAGCATTTATTTATTTTTAATTGCTCATGTTTAAAATTGTTTTACTTTTAACAAGGGATGATAAGAAAATCCAAGCTCTGGGCCGTCTCATCTGTTTGGCCAGAGAGCAATCTTCTATTATATCCCACGATGACTTTCGTATCATCTTGAGGGAAGTTATCCATACAGTATCTGACACATCAGTATGTATAACATCTCAACATCATTCAAATTGTTTTTTGTCTAACAATAAGTAATTATTGTTGCCGAATCTTTCTAAAATGACATAAACATGCATAGTTACTACTTTTCAACTATCTTATGTGTTTCAAAGTAGTTTCTTCATGCCCATAGAACTCTAGTTAATTGATAAAGAAAATTGTCCACCTCTTTTCCATTTTGACTATTTAGATGTTCTGAAATAATACTGTTGCAAAGAAAAGATGCTTATAAATTAGTTATGTAACAAAATCAGGAAAAAATTAATATCCATAACATGTAAATCTTCATTATAATTAAAACACATTTTTAGTTCCAATCAGTTCATATTTTTATGGAATGCCATCTTTCATGCATAGTTATGTTACTACATTTTAATCATATTTGGTTTTAAGTAGGGGCTTTTTGAATACTTTTACTTTTATAGAACTCTGGTTGAATTGCACTGAACATTACCAGCCTGTTTCGTTTTGACTATTTAAATGTTTGAAAACAATGCCAGTGATGAAAGATGTTCTCAGGTCAAGTTACAAAACAATGACAGAAAATTTTTAATATTCATATCTAAAGTCTTGTGCAAATAAAAATAAATTTTTGTTTCAACCAGTTCACTTTTTTGTGGCATTGTTTCACTATTAGACTTATTACTCTTTACTTGCAAACACGTGCATAGCATTTGTGCTATATTTGTTTTAAATGCTAATATCTATTATTGGCTGTGTCATTCATGTTTCATACCTTATTTAAATTTAAATCCATTTATAATGAATATAAGCATCATGATAAAATTTTACACGTCTGTCATGTTACCAAAATTAGCTTCAGAACGGCCTCTTAAATTACATCTCATCCATTTGTTCAAAGGCGATTTGATACTTTTAAGACTTCTGAACCTATTTTCAGGTTGGCTCAGATTTTCTGTGCTATGCTAGTTTCTATCTTCTAGATTACTTATTGCTTTCTGTCATCAAACCATTAAAGAATCTTATTAGAGCGGCAAGAGCTCTTTCGTGCAGCTCTAGAAATATTGTGCAGTTTCTTTCTAAATTGAGCATGGATAAATTTTGCCAAAAAATTAGCGAATTAATCGCAACACAGTTGATTTTATATTGTTATATCCGTTTGTTGAAATATATGTTTCAATGTTGTTAATTGTAGCTCTCTTGTGGTCTTTATTTTTAAGCAGAACTGTCAAATCACTAGGAGAGCGTTATACACCAGATTTAAATTTGTTTTCAAAATAACATCCTAAACCATGTGAGAAATATTGCAAATTGGATGATTGTTGTTATTCTAAAGATTATTTATGAACGAGCAAAGCAAAAAAGTGTACCATCATTAAAAATTACTAATACCTAATATTTCACTGTTTCTAGTTACCTGTAAAAACTCTGGCCTTGAAAGCACTGTGTGAACTAATCAAATCAAAAGCCGACTACTTTCAAGATTACATAGAGCTTACATTATTAAGGATTCTGGAAGCTCACAAGGACACAGAAATTGATGTAAGTCAATTAGTAAATTCCTCAAATGATTGCTTGCTTTTTTAATTCAAAATTGTGCATGAATGTGCCATTTTTTTTGCTTTCTACACCAATCAATATATATTTCATTTTTATGAATTCTGTATTTCATCTGGATCCTCTTCAAAGTCTACTTGAGATTTTAATTCAAATGTGTGTGTTTAGGTTTTAAGAAATTTGAAAAGGATTTTCCAATTACCTTAATGTTATGATAATACATGATTTCAACTTGATTTTTATTTACATGATTTCAACATGTATATGTAGCCTGTTGTTCTAGTACAACGTTATTTAAAAATATTATCAAATTAAATAATTCAACATGTATATAACCTTCTGAGCATGAGGAGTAGGAGAAAAGATTTAATTTTTCTACTATTCACTATTTTATGATTCTACCATGCATTCTGACTGAAAGAATTCTAGGAGACCATGTGAAAAATTATCCTTTGTGAGGAGCATAGAAAAACGTTGTTATCATTGTTAAGTTGGTCATTGGAAGAAGGAGTGAAATTTCTTTCTCTTTCAGACTTCACTATAGAACCCTTGATTTATTAGTTCTCCTGTTTCTGACACGAAGACAGGTTTTAGGTATCCTATAAGTGACAAGATAATAAGTTAACCTTAGGTAGGAAGGCATTTTAATTAATGTCGCTCTGGAGCAATATGACGAGGTATTGGCGACAGTCTTTGCTCAAACCTGAAGGGAGAGATCAAAGAACAATACTTGTGTAATTTTGAATCGCGTTTAGATGACAAGATCACACCTGAGCTGGCACCACACTCTCTAAACTTCCATACCATATCAAAGTAAGGAAATTTGAGGCCACAACAGATTGAACATGTACCAACCTCTTTTGTACACAGCAGTCTTTGCTTTTGTTCAGACTTGCAACCCTACAGTTGCCAGTCAATCTTAGAGCCATCCAGAGTAAAATGACACATTAATACCTGTCAACTTTACCAGAAGTCTTTCAACAAAGCACTTGTTTTACCAGTCTTCTAGATAGAAAAGACATTTTCTAGATTTTTCTTCTGGGAAAAATTCTCCAATTTGCCAAATCAGAGTTCAATGCAACTGTTTCAAAACATTCTTCAAGAATTGGTAACCCTTGAAAACTTTTTAATGTATGTTTTAGAAGAACTCTGGAATGGGGAATTGTATTTTTGATGAACTGCATGCAATAACGTATCAGTTAAAGCACCTAACACTTCAATCAGTATATTGTTTTTTCCAGACAAGTGTTTTGTAATTTTATCAAAAGATAATTTTTCTTTTTACTAATCTTAAATTTTAACACTTATATTATAAAAATTTGTTTAGATGCTTGAAAAAAATATCCCATTTAGAGACTTGTATTGAAGAATTGCCATTTTTCAAAGTCGTTTACGTATAATTAATTTAATTATAGAAGTAGGCGAGTGCTCTGAAAGATGCACCAAAGCATCTTTGCAAATACCTGATGTTTACAATGCTTAAAAATTTTCTTCATAGTTAATTTTCATAGTACTGTACAGTTATTTTGACACAAGGACTTAATATTCCACATCAGGATAATTTTTTATGATGTTAAAAGCTTCTGGTGGTGTTTTACTTGGAGTCTGACTGGTAGGGATCCCTAATACTCATAGAGGATTCGAGTGAAAAATCCTTGGCTAATATTCGTTGTATACTCAATTTTTAAATCATGTGTTTACTCTTTAGGTTCTCATGATGGCTGACATGTGTTCTGCTGTTGCTGCAGTTAGCTTGCCACCTGGTCAGTGTGTTCGCATTTTGAATGCTCTCATTCTCACTGAACCAATGCCTATAAATCAAGCTGCTATCAAAATGATGTCAAAGGTAAAATTTGTCTTTTCACCACTCAATGTATTAAGTGTTTGATTCACATATTAACCCTTATCTGTCATGTCATCCCTGATATGACATTGCAACAGTCCTATATAACTCGTATATCTCATGTATAATGTGACAAGACTGAATATGTTGGGAGTATATATAGAATAGTCGATTGTATTAACTCAAATACATACTCTGAGAACGGGTTTTCTTGTCAATATTCATTTATTGCATGAAAACAAACTTTAGATTTTATATTGAGGCTTCGAGGGGCACTTTTATTACTACCTGTGTGCTAATTTTCATGGTTGTGCTATAGATTGGTTTGAAGACAGGAAAGTAATAGCCTATGTTTTACGCAGTGTTCTAAAGTATAAGTGCACCAAATTTGGCGTGGATTGGTCTAAAGGTCATCCTTTTTTATTTATCCTTTTTGATCCCAAAACATCCTTTTTTATACATATAGATACTTAACCTGTAACTGCCAACAAGTTCAGTCTTATTTCACTAATTATTTTGCATGTTAGATCCCTCGAAGCAGCACTTCTGAACACAGCTTGCAAATTCATCTCTGATGATACTTTGCAATGTTCCCGTATTGGTCATGTGTCACATGATGTGACAGTATTGAAAATGTAAATACATGCTTATTGCATGTTTAGTTGATTTTACATTTAAATATTTATTCAGTAGTAGCCAATAGGCTCAAATTTATTTCACTAATTAGTTTTCACGTATTACTTTCCAATTTCTGAACACAGCTCATGAATTCAGGTTTTAAAAAACTGTTTTGATGTTTTATGCTTCTGAAATTAAAAATGTCTTCAAATTTGTGTGATGCAAATTGGGTTAAGCAGTATAGTCACACAATTTCTATTAAAAAACTTCTCTACTATTTAACTCAAATAGATATCATTGAATTCGATCCTCCGAAACAGCTACAAACCAGTTTTATCATTGTGTTTTTGTCTTTATTAGTCCTTTTGTGAAGTTTTCATCCGATTTTTGACCATATCTGCCAATATTATTGCATTATAATTTCAACGGATTCTAATCTGCATATGAAATTACAGAAACAGCTGCTGAAATCTTGGATCTTAATTTTTTATTTGATAATAGCCTTTGAACTCTTTTTTTTAAATAATTTTTTTGATAAATGTGAATACTTTAATGAAATATTTCTCTTTTCAGTTAGTGGATCACCATCCTGAGCAGATTGTTTTAAAGCTGCTTTCAGATATAATGCCTGGACTCATTAAAGTAAGATATTAGCAGCACACAGAAAGTATTTTTGACAGCTTTATTTTTGCAAAATCATTCCTTGAAGAATTATTCACTCGTGGACGGACACAAATAACAGCAAAATATGTTGATTTACATAAGTATCTTTATTGCAAACACAAATAGAATCAACAAAGTTAAAAAGTATTAATCTGTATAATTTTTCGAGATTATTAGATACCGGCAACTATTTACTACTACCTTGGTAACTAGAGATATCTTTTAAGCAAAATCGCCACAAAAACTACTAAATTTGGCAACTTTTTTTAAAATTCTTAAAAGGTCAATAAAAATTTATCCTTTTTTAACTGTTTGCGAAGGGAAAAAAATATTTATTGGACAGAAAATTTTCCTAGGGATGCCAATTTTGGAAGTTTTGGTGGCAAGCCTTGGCATGAAAGAAAAATATATCGGAATCTGGTTGCTCACAGCCTTGTTAAGGAAATATTTAGTTTTTTTAATTTAAAATTTAAGTTAATTGGCAAGAACTTCCAAGGTCTGTTTCATACTTAATTGGCACAGTTTGTGTTTTGGCAGATTTTTTTTTGTATCTGTGCCACTAAAATTGGTATAAAACAGGGTTTAATGAAACTTGCTACTGTTTTAAAGAATTTATTCTACCAAAATGCTATTATTTCAATAGTGATTTGGCTATACAAGCCCTATAAGCCCAGGTGCAGAATTATATTCAGTGTTCTGCAACATAACTCCAAGCAATTGCAATTGTTCTGCAGGCATTTAGTCCGAATTTTGAAAACTGCAGTAAAATCAAAAACAGATGTAAAGCACAATTATTGGCTAAATATATATTACATATTTATAGTAAAACAACCAAAATTAATTAATTTATTTTATTTAAAACCAAGGCATACTTTCAGAATTTGCAATTCTGTTGATAACTTTTGAAGTTAAATATTTTGTCATTGACATAGAAGATGTGTTATTTATAAGGTGTTTGTGGTAATTTGGGCGGTGCAGGGAGGTTGTTTCATAGCAAGAAAGGAAGAAAAAGTGTGGCAAGAAGCCCACTTTGCACTGCAGAACATCGTAACTTATGATTAAAATAAAAATCGGCCAAAATTATGATACAATTACGGAAAAATTGTTCTGCAAAGACTTTGTTATGCGACATATGTTGCAGTTTTAAGCATTTTCTGCTCCTGGGCCTATAAGTAACTAATAAGTTAATAACAGTGGAGAAATTTAAAACTGAACACGCTAATTTGAAGTTTAAGACATACTGCACCTGTATTTTCAATGACCTTATTTTTTTACTACATTGGGAGTGCATGCTCAACTCAGGACGCACTATTCAAATGAGTAAAATGTGTGATGAAAAAAGACTGGGCCCATATGCGAAATTAATTTCTGAATATGTGTGTGTTTCTCAAATTTGAATTTTCAATTATAATTTTCCCTCAGGCATATGATAATCAGGAGAGCACTGTGCGCAAAGCTGCGGTTTTCTGCATGGTAGCCGTCCACTCTAAAGTTGGAGAAGCCATGCAGCCTCATCTTGCAAGTCTAAACAGCTGCAAAGTAAGTTTTCCATAATAACAAGTGTTGTTTTTCTGTGTGCTCAGAAATCTGTTTTTCTCTCATTGTCTGATTTCTGTATTTTGCCAAATCAGGTTTTTATATGTCAAAAATAAAAATATTTCTGAAACAATTCTAGATTTTATATTTGTAAAGTTGTACACATAAAGAATCCTTTTGAACTTATGGCTTGTCGTTTACAAAACAAGACATATTCAAAAAGATAATCTAGCTTTCAAGCACTTGCCAACTTTTACGGATTATCCATAATTTTTAAACTTGATCCAACCAAATACCGTCGTGTTTGTTGTGGCCTGTGCACATTAAATCTATCTTGACCTCTGTTAAAAGTAACATGTTTATTAAAATCCATCTTCACATGTTTTCACCTCCTTGTATGGTTAGGATTGTGTAAACAAACAACCAAGTTGAGTTGTCATGTTTTGTGATTGGCCACAGTATGACATCACAACTATAAATGGGTGTGGTCATAATATTATGGCTAATCATCTACTTAATACAGTATTTTTATTTTGTTTATGGCAATCATTCTGTGAGGTATTAGCTAATTTTTAGATGTACAAGAAGTATAAAAAAGAAAGTTCCTTTCTTTCATATTACATTTTTTGTTATACTTTAGTAAGAGATGTAATTCTTGTTTTTCAGTCTTTGTTTCTTTTCTGTGAGTAGTTTTGCAGCTTTTAAATTAATAAAGGTTCTTAACTTTTTGCATCCTTGAAATTTATTTTTACTCCACATATCACTGGGCACTTTGCATTGCCATTATATGTGGGTGATAGCATCAAATGTCATCATGTTGGAGTGGAGGTTTGGAAAATGGGATGCCAGCTCAGGATCCTTTCCATTTAACCATGTTTAAAATTATGATGTGTTGTCCTCAGAACTTTCCCTTGAGAATTGATCCCAGACCATCACCAATAGCCCATTGGGTTGCATTAGTGTGAGGTCACCCTCCTGGTGATTGTCTTTATGAGGTATCTTGTCATTAGCTAAACTAACCAAATCTTGATGGACAGTATCTTGTCATTAGCTAAACTAACCAAATCTTGATGGACAGTATCTTGTCATTAGCTAAACTAACCAAATCTTGATGGACAATATCTTGTCATTATGAAAACTGACCAGATCTTGATCGTGTCACCCTAAAAAAAATCATCCATATGTTGAAGAAGAGATATATCTTAAACAAAATCGATCAGATCTTGATGGAAGTGGTACCTCATCAAAACCACTTCGTGGATAAATTCAACTATTTCCCATTGACTCAAACCAAAAATATTTAAATGGCAAAATTGACAATTGTATCCCCTAACTGTTAATTTTATGTATGTATCCATAATCTAATTATATGGTTTTATGTACACTGACAAGCACAAACATTATGACCATCCCCACATTTTTCAATGAACTCGTCTGGATGACATGGAGGGCAGGTGATTAAGTGAGAATGATATTTAATTGCTGCTGGAGAAGGTAAGTAATCATTCTTGCACTTTTGCGAGTGATGGGAAAGGCTGCTGATCTAAGCGAATTTGATAGAGGGCAGATCGTAACGGCTCGAAGACTCGGAACGAGTATCACCAAAACTGCACGACTGGTAGGTTGTTCACGATCTGCTGTTGTTAGTATTCATGCAAAGTGGATAAATGACGGTGACACCAGCAGTAGACGCCAAGGTGTTGGTCGTCTATGCTACATCAAAGAAAAAGGACGGAGACTGTCCCGCTTGATAAAGCAAACTTGGCGTGAGACAGTGGCTCAGCTAACAGCCCAATACAATGCAGGTCCAAGCGCAAGTGTTTTTTAACACAAAATTCAGCGGACACTGTTGGATATGGGACTGAAGCAGACGTCCCACTCGTGTGCCTCTGTTGACCAAGTGTCATCGTCAACTACGCCTAAAGTGGGCTGGGAACATCAAGACTGAACCATGGATGTGTGGAAGAGAGTTTCCTGGTCAAATGAATCCCGATTTCTCATTCATCACGTCGATGGTCGTGTCAGGGTACGCCGTCTGCCAAGCAAGCAGTTGCTCCCCTCTTGTACAGCAGGTCATACACTGGATGGTGGTGGGGGTATTATGCTTTAGGGGACGTTCTCATGGGCGACTGTGGGACCCGTAGTTGTTTTAGAACAGACCTTAAACGCTGCAAACTATCTGAACATCATTGCAGATCAGTAGCATCCTTACATAGCATCTGTCTTCCCAACTGGAAATGGAATCTTCCAGCAGGATAACGCCCCATGTCACAAGGCTCGGATTGCGTTGTAGTGGTCCGAGGAGCATACTGATGAATTCCACTTGATGTCCTGGCTGCCTAACTCGCCGGATCTTAATGCGATAGAGCACATTTGGGGTGTCATAGAGGGACAGCTCAGAACTCGAACACCACCATGTCCGAATATCTCGACTTTGTGTGACCGCTGCTTAGACTTTGGTAGAACCTATCTCCATTCATGTACAAAGAACTTGTGGCATCTATGCCCAGGCGAGTTGCAGCTGTTTTGCAGGCCAATGGAGGTGCAACGCGTTATTGAATAGGTGGTCATAATGTTTTGGCTCTTCAGTGTATGTATCCATATCATAGTATTATACAACAATACATACATTCCTTCTATTCACCAGCATATTAATGTTGATTTTTGTATCGTGTATGTGTTAGTGCAATTTATATATGAAACATATATGTGGATACTTATATCTTTTATTTACATTTTTTAACAGATAAAACTGTTAAATGTATACATAAAGAAAGCACAACAGCAGTCGACTAGTGGCAGCGGAAGTCCAGGATCTCCAAGCAATCTGCCGTCTTCTAGCAGCCAGTAAGAGGGTTCACAATTACCATCGCGAATTGTGATATCCAGTCAACCGCACATCGACACATCTTACTATCAAGTGTTGGCAGTCTTGATCTTAAATTATTTAACAATCAAGTTGCCACCTACTTTCTTGTTAAAAGACAGCTAGAACGGATGCTCTGCAAAGCAATAACAATACTTTTTAAAATCTATTAATTTATGTATAAAAACCAACTCGACTCATAACATTGTATTTTATTATCGAAACTTTAGATTTTGCCTTGCGGTTATGACATAACAAAGGGAATAGTCTTTTCTTATAGGACATTTTACTATGTACAAGCGTGTGTGATCTCTAAATTTCTGTTGATATATTTTTTCAATATAAGCCCACCTAGTCTGGCTACTGTAGCAGTTCTGATGATTGCGCTTGTCTTTGCATGTGAAATCTTTTGTAATTTTGTATGTTTCGATCCCAGTTCTCATGAGCTGTCTTCATGTACATAGCATTCCAGATTATTTTAACACAGTTGTTTGGATGTAGGATAATTAAAGTCGGAACCTCAACCTGCTTGGAATCAATAAATTGAAATTTTTTCTCACTCATGTTGTGTGTTCACTTCTGCATGTTCTAAGCGTAATTGGGATCAGCGAAAGGCGACTTTTCACTGCTATTTTTCAACCTTGGTGACTAGGGTCACCTTTTTATTCATGGGGATCACTCCAGCCCAGCTTCATTTTAGCCGAAGACAAGAACCTAATTTGTCGATTCTCATGAGAGGTAAGACGTTTAAATTCGTTGAATATATGGGATATAATGGAAGAGTACAAATTACAAAAACGATGTGGTGTAAATCAGAATCGTAAAACTAATTAAGTAATGGAAATTAAGGAGACCTGACCAACTTTATGCAATTGAAATGTCTTGTGCAGAAATATAAGACCGTAGAGGGACAAACAAAAATGAGTGAAAGTACAGCATGTTATTAAATTTACACTCAAGTGCCAAAAGTCATGGGATACCTCCTAATATCGTGTGGGACCTCCTTTTGCCAGTGAAGTGTAGCAACTCGACGTGGCATTGACTCAACTAGTCGTCGGAAGTCCCCTGAAGAATATTCAGCCATGCTGCCTCTACAGACGTACATAATTGCGAAAGTGTTGGCGGTGCAGGATTTTGTTCACGAACTGACCTTTCGATCATGTCCCATATATGTTCGATGGGATTCATGTCTGGCGATCTAGGTGGCCAAATCATTCACTGGAATTGTTCAGAATGTTCCTCAAACCATCAGGAACGATTTTGGCCCGGTTACATGGCACATCATGGCAATTGTCATCATGGAAATTTCCATCGTTGTTGGGGTACATGAAGTCCACGAATGGCTGCAAATGGTCTCTAAGTAGTTGAACATAACCATTTCCAGTTAATGATCGATTCAGTTTGACCAGAGAACCCAGTCCATGCTATGTAAAACCAACCCTCACCATTATGGAGCTACCATCGGCTTGCACAGTGCCTTGTTGAAAACTTGGGTCCATGTCCTTGTGGGACTTCCGAACCCTCCCATCAGCTTTTAACTGTAATCGTGACTCATCTGAGCAAGGAAAATTTTCCCAGTCATCTAAGGTCCTTCCGATATGTTCACGTGCCCAGCAGAAGCGCTGCAGCCGATGGCGTATTGTTAGTAACGGCACTCTAGTCGGTCTTCTGCTGCCATATCCCATCAAGGCCAAATTTCGCTGAACTGTCCTCGCTGTCTGTCGTACGTCCCACATTGATTATTGCTGTTATATGACGAGTGTTGCTTGTCTCTTAACACTGACTACTCTACGCACACGTCGCTGGTCGCGGTTATTAAATAGACGCGATCGGCCACTGCGTTGTCCATGGTGGGAGATAATGTGAAATTCTACAGGGTGTTTCAAAACTATATGCCAGAAACGTAAAAGCAGTTAGTGGGGACCTAAATAAGCAGATTTCGTATAGGAATGCAGGTGCGGAAATGCCGCGTTGATGCAATAGAGGGCGCTTTTGAGTTCGGCGGATAAAAGCGCTTCGCTGGCTTGAATCGTCATTCATCGCACGGATTTCGAGCAACATGCATTTCATGTATGGAGCTGCATAAGGAAATGGAGCGGCTGCTCAAAGGATGTACACCCGTTAGAAAAAAAACCCGACTCGCCCGATCGCAATCGGACAACTTACATCGCATAACAAAACGGAAGGTAGCAATCGATGGGGATGAATGTTTTCTACAAATATCAATCAGGGTTCCCACTGTCCTTGAAAAGTCCTTGAATTTGTTTTTCCTAACTACGTTCCCTTGAAAGTCCTTGAAAATTAGGAAACTCGGTGAAAAGTCCTTGAAAGTACTTGATTTTTTTAACTAGTACATAATAGTGTAATTTCGTGTTGCATTGCTACTTGTCCAGACTAGTTTCCTCCAAAGCAGGTCTGTCATTTGAGCGTCATTCTGAATGAAACCGATGTTTCCCGCTTTGACACTACAAGATATACTACTAATGCTATGTCTAGATCGTCCATTTTCCACAGTATTCTGTCCGTCTAAGTTGACACCTCTGGTCTACGTTAAGACAGCCATCTTGTTATGTCCGCCACATAATGACGTATCACGTTCGCTAGATAACAGCACTGCTTTCTTAGGAAACCGTAGCTTTAGCAATCAGGATGTCATTGGAAACCTGTCACGCATCCAAAGAAATGAAGCCAAATTCTTATTGCAAAAATATAAAAGTTACAATTGAAAATTTTTTTTTTAAAGAAAATCACATTAAAGATTTCTATTGTTGAAAATTTTCTGCAGATTTCAAATCCGTTGAAATTTTCCCCCTATCTTTAACGATCACAAAGATAGAAACTCAGACTAGATAGTAAAGAAGCCCTAACACCAGTCAAAACTTTTGATTTATTTTGTTACTCAAACAAAATATACCATGACAGCCGTCTGTTGTAGGCAGTGGACGACAGGAAAATAGAGATTGTGTCATGTAGATCGAACCGTCTGTGCTCTACTCGTCCATACTCTTCTTCGTGCGACTAAAAGAATTTATCGCACGACCGAAATTGATATGTGTGCAAGTAGCCTGATAGCATTGAGTTGAGACAAAAAGCAAAATAATAAAAAGAAAGTCCAAATTTTTACCAAAATTGATGATAAACTTTCTTTTTTTGGCTATCAGTAGTTTTAAAAAAATTGTCTTTTTTTTTTGTATTCACATTTTTCTTTTTAATTGACAATTTTTGTGTATGCCTTGTTTTAGGTCGTTATAAAAAATTTTAGGTCCTTGAAAAATTTGTTTTGGGTTTTGAAAAGTCCTTGAATTTTTTTTGGATAAAGGTGTGGGAACCATGTCAATGCAATCAGTATCGGTTGTATGGTCAGCTCAGCGGACCAGAAAAATCAGACCATATAAGCGGGGTGACAATATATACGGAACAATAACACATTATTTAATTATGAGGAACAATTTGTCAGCAGACCAAAAAAAAAAATTTTTTTTTTAAAACATAAATGAACATTTGTCACGTATGATCCAAATGAAACACAATATTCCTATACTCTTTTTGTCTCCATTTCAATGTACTTTTCAAACAGGGAGAGATAACTTCAACCAGTAAACTGACACACGTCCACCTTTTGTGCTTGGGGGGAAGATAATTGAGGGGGTTGGATAACGCCGACGATGATCAAACGCAAAAGAGAAATAAAGGCGTAAATTCAGGTCCTCTCCGGCGTCGCAGACATTTTTTTCCCTTATGGTCATTCCCTGTGTTGCTCTCCGCCTCAAAAAATGTTACAACAATTACTATTTTTTAACCAAAAAAAAAAAAAAAAACGATAGCTACATCGAAAAGATGAAAAAACCGACCATATAACCGAAAACCAGGAAAATAAAATGAGTAAACGGTGCGCTTTAACACATGTTTCCTATTAAGTTAAACGGGACTTTAGAAAACTGACCGTATAAGTGGGGTGACCATATAGCCGGTACTGACTGTATTTAAAATTTGTCTAAGGGGCTGTCTTCATATTAAATTGGGTGCTTGCTTCGATAATTTCAATACAAACCCCCAACTTTTATCAAAAATTTGGATTTTACGCACAATTTCAGGCGGAAATAAAAAAAAGTTAATCAATTTTATTGGATTTTTCACCGATTTATAGGTGTTTGAAAATTAGATCTCCTAATGTCAAATTGATGTTTCACTTTTTTGTGTGTTTTCTTTGCCTAAAACATTAATTTTTCTTGGACATTTTTTTTTCATCCTTTGCTTTTCCAAAACCCAAACACAATCTATAATTATCAAACTAAATTTACTATTTTTTTATCAACTATGAAATTAATATTCATAAAAATTATGAATAGAAACCTGGGCAAATTTTGACACCATGTGATTCAGCTGTCACTGAAGCATCGAAACTCCAAATTTCAGCTCATTATGTGCATAATTAGTAGCGCAGTGAGACTATTTCAAAATTCGATGATTATTATCGTTCTTGGGGATTGTTCAAAAAGTGAAAACAGATATTTCTGCGAACAGATCCTGGGATTCAATCAGAAAGGATTCTGACTTTGTCACCATCTTAATGAACTCCATACCAAGGCTCCTGCAATAGGTCATTGACTTCGACGGCCACTCCACGTCTTTATTAATATTTATAATGTGATTGAACTTCGAACATTTACACGCTCCCTCAATGGTTTTTATGGATTTTCTCGGTCAATTGTGTGTACGCGCGCGCGCGCGCGCCGTTTCACATTACTTTTTAATCAAATCCGTCTGAAATTGTGTGTAGAAGCCAAATTTGTGATAAAATATGGGGGTTCGTATTGAAAATATCTGAGCAAGCTTCCAATTTAATATGAAGACGACCCCTTAGACAAATTTTAAATATTGGTATTTGTAAGAAACATTCACCCCTATCGATTGCTACCTTCCGTTTTGTTTTGTGATGTAAATTGTGCAATTGCAATCGGGTGAGTCGGTTTTTTTTGACGGGTGTACATGGAGCGATTCCCGGGTAGGAATCTGCCGGATCGCTGAACATTCGAGCGTCTTCATCGGAAGTTGTGCTCGAGTGGATCGTTTCATGCTTCCAGGCGTGCTATGGGCACTGGAAGATAACGCAGATTTCCTGCAGTGGAAGAAGTATTAATATTACGTTCAGTAGAGGATAGTCCTTTGACAAGCTCTAGAGCTGTTGGACGTGCGTTGGGTGGAAGCCATGCAGCTGTTTGGAACTATACAAGAAGACGGAATGCACCCGTATCATTTGCAGAGTGCGCAAGCAATGAACCTTGCTGATTATCATCTGCTTTGTCGACTTTGCCCGCTGGTACCTACAGCAGATTGCAACCAATCCCACCTTCCTTATGGATGTTTTGTTCACTGATGAGGCTACTTTTTCTCTATCGGGTATGTTTAACACCCATAATTCTCACCTTTGGGCTCATGATAACCCGCATGGCACAAGAACACATGGCTACCAAGAGAGGTTTTCCATTAATGTTTGGGCAGGCATTGTGCACAATATCTTAGTAAGACCGTACTTTATACCTAGACATTCAACCGGCCACACATACGGCAGCTTCCTACAAGAGGTATTGTCTGAAGTTCTGGTGGATGCAGTTGTTCGCACACGAATGTAGTTCCAGCGTACTTCAGCAGGAACGTCAGGAATCATCTGGACGTTGTCTACAGCCTGCATTGGATAGGACGGGACAAACCTGTTCCTTGGCCACCACGCTCCTCAGATCTGTCGTGCTTGGATTTCTTCTTTTAGGGTCATATTAAGAGCATGGTGTACGATAGACGACCACCATCTCACGGGTTTAAGAATCATAGCAATTGCGCATGCGTCAATTTATTCCGGTCCGGACTTCTGCTACAACCCTTTCTTTACGAATGGTTTGTTTGGCGAAGACGAGGATATTTTCACCCCGCGCCAAGCCAAGAATCTGTCGTTGACATTCTAGAATGAATGAACAGAATAAATGCTATTCTTGTGACAAAACTTTCCAGTATCGACAGAATTTATTACGTCACACAAAAAAGGTGCACATTGTGACTAATGTCAGCAACAAAAGAAAATTTAACATAAACTGCCCTGCAGTATCGTGTGAAGAAACATTTTCAACACGAACAGAGCTGAGGGAACATGTGACGAGTGCTCATAATGTAGTATTGGATGTAGAGCACATGGAATTTCCATCATTTGAAGGTAAATAATTACCATCACTAGATGAAATCCTCTCTACTATAAATTATCTGTCATATCATTTGATTTTCAGATCTTGTACTCTAATTTAAATATTCTTACAGAATTTAAACAGTGGAAGATGGAGTTGGAAAAAGAAATAAATTGCTCTTATGTACTCAGACAAACACCCAAAACTCTAGCGTCAAAGATGACAGCTTATTATTTTTCATGCTTCAGTATTAAATTTAATTATAAAATAATTTATTTTTCAGAAACTCATAATGTATGTGTTTGGCATTTAAATAAACTTTTAAATTATGAACTTACACAAATTAACTTTTGGAAGAAAGATAGTATAGAATAGATAGCACTTAATACTTATTTACTGGTCGTAAAAAAATCGTACTTATACTAAACTATAAAAATAGGATACTAAACTGGCCGTACTTATTACTTTAACATCTGGCAGCAAACTCAAAAAATCCTTATTTTAAGCGATAAATTGCCAAATTTGGCATACCTTTCCCCCGAACCAAACATGCAGTTAAAAATTTCCAACTCCATACGCATGCGCAATTGCTATGATTCTTACACCCGTGAGATGGTCGTTACGATAGTCCCATACATCTGAAGAACTGGTTGCCCGATTGTCTGTTGCTGCTGGAAATGTGCGTGACATGCCTGACGTTTTTACTAATGTACGCCAATCCATGCGCCGCCGCTGTGGATCTTGTATCGCTGTTGGTGGTCGCTCTTTCGTGCAGCTATTGTAAACTGTTTGGTAAATAAATTGTTGATTTCCTTTGTCATTACTTCTCTTATCACTTACCTGTTGTTAATACTGCCTAGCACTTCAACGTTGCATTTCCGCATCCACATTCCTATACGAAATCTGCTTATTTAGGTCCACTCTGCCTGCTTTACATTTCTGACGCATAGTTTTGAAACACCCTGTATATTTCTCGGCCCACTCTTGACATTGTGGTTCGAGTAATGTTGAATTCCCTAACAATTTCCGAAATGGAATGTCCCATGCGTCTAGCTCCAACTTGCGTTCCGAGTTCAAATTCTGTTAATTCCCGTCGTGCGGCCATAATCACGTCAGAAAACTTTTCACATGAATCATTTTAGTACAAATGAAAGCCCTGACAGTGCACACTGGCCTACTTTTATAAAAGGAAGTGTTTGTTTTTTGCATTCAAAGTCCTGACGCATCTATGGCACTTACAGTAATGTGATTTGGCTCAATTCACATCACACATTCAATCTAGAACTTTTTTAAATGAATTTAATAGTTTTTCACCGTTTTTTCTTTAAGGAAATGAAGCATCAAAATTTAGACTTTCCTCCCTCACGTCAACTATTGACGTCGGCCTTTGGAACCATTCCAGTATTTTCACCTTCCGTCTTGAATGGGAGCGAACAGATTCGAATGACCTTTGTTTCATTCTAGATTCGTTCATTTTGATTTCCTGAGAAACAGATTCGAGTGAAACAATAAATCATTAAAATTATCACTGGCGTTCTTCAGTGCTTTTTTCTATCTCAGTGATCGTTAAAGATGGAATAAAAATTTTAACTGATTTGAAATCTGCGGAAAATTTTACATCAGGTAGATACCTCTTACGTTTGATTTTCTTTTAATGCATAATTTATCAATTAAATATTTATATATTTTGGTTTGCTTCGCAAACCAATACCACATGTTATGGCTGTTGTCCAATAGACTACGAATTCGAAAACCAAATGGGAATCCGTGATGGCTGTTATCCAATAAGCTACAAATTCCTATTTGGTTTGCTTCGCAAATCAATAACCCCACAAAAGCAATTGGCACGGGCAAAGCCAGGCTAGCCACGCAGTGGCTAGTTTTCAATAAACAAACATCCACGGAAAAAAACCCGAACCTCTCCTCTTCATTCAAGCAATTTTAATAGTAGAGAAAATTCAAAGATGGCATTTGACTAGAACTACCGTCTTCTATAAATTCAAATTCATAAAATTTGCACAAGGGGCCGTCTTTATATTAAATTGAGCACTAACTTTATAATTTCCAATCGGAATCCTCTGTTTCGACACTAAGTTTCAAATCTTTATCAAAATTTGTCTTCAGATACCAAATTTCATATCATTTGGTCTTACCCTTTCGAAGTTATGAGGACAGAAAAAGTGGAGCTCCTAATTTTAAATCAGTTTCTTAAACTTTTATGAATATCTTATATAATATTTCTATAGCGCTGATATTTTGTACTATGTTACTGTTAAACAACCCAAACAAAATCCACCTAATATTTTATTTTAAAAACAGTTTTTAACATGCAATATTAATTAAGTTTATGTTTGAAAAAATTATGAATGAGAACCTTGTTATATTTTGATAGGAATCGATTCAGAACGACTTATAGTATGGTCATTCAAAATTTCAGCTCTATTCCAATAATTAGTTTCTGAGCTACATTAAAATTTCTTCATTATTGTGATTTTAGGAGCAACCAAAAGTTTAAAAAGCATCTGAAAAACCTCGGATAATAATTCTCGGATCGTTTGCACTTGTATAGTAAATGTAATAATATAATTCTCAAATCGTTTGCAGTTGTGTAATGATGATGATGATGTCGTGTCCATGGATTGCCAAAAATAGTCTCAAATATTGTCAAAGGTCCGAAGGACCGCATCTGCCAGCTTCGGTGCCTCAGAACTGTAGAGGGTCTCCCACAGTTGGGTAATAAATAAATATAATAGTTCTCGATCGCTGAAAAACACGTTTGGAATAGTGTTCAAATTTGTAATTCGGATAGCTATAACTACAATTAATCTCGATCTACGAATAGGGACTTTCTATGTCGAGATGATCCCTGAAATTGACACGAATTTTGGGATGGAATATCTCTTGATATAAAGGTAGTAAAGTCATAAAATAACATCTTTTTTGTGTGCCACGTAAGAAAATTATATACAATGTATAGATATTAATCCTTGTTTATTGTCAGCTTGGGACGAGTGCTTTACAAATGATTTTACAGTTTGTCAATCTATGTATTACTCTGTAAGTTCTTAAAAAAAACCAGATCGTGATCTTTCTTATTGAGATAGAGTCTGAAATGATCATTCATTTTTGCGAGTTTCATTACATCGATACTGAAAGTTTTTCAGACTCAAACCACGTTTCGTTTGTTATTAAAGCAATGCCACCCAAGTTTCAAATATTCTAACACAAAATAATTAAATAATATTCTAATACAAAATAATTAAAATTGAAGTCAGTAAGCAAAAATAATAATTCTAAATTATATACCAGAGTTGCCATTGGCGACTAAAAGGAGACTATTTCCGACTATTTTTATCCTTGGGCGACCATGGCGACTTTGTTCGTCAAAAAAAGCCCCAAAAGTGACTATTTTTAAAAAAGTGACGACTTTTTAAAGTTTAAGATGATTATTCAAATTTTTTTTGTATTAAATCGATTTTCAGATAACTTTGGTAACAAAAAGGGTAACAGCGATTTCGAAGATCACTAGCCGAAATTGCGTCCAATCCGATATCAAGAAAAGATTTCGTCATGCATTTTCTCAGCCAAATATTTAAAAAATAAATTTCTTAAAATTTTTTTTTATATAAAGTAACAGCATTCAAGTTTTTGTTTTAATTGTATTTTTTATTCACTACAGTTATTTAAAAGGTGAAAGGACAAAAATTATTATTTTTTTATTATTATCTCTATTATTATAAAAGTGTTTGTCTGTGTGCTGTGTCCTGACGAATCTATGGCACTTGCAATAATAAAAATTGGCACACAAGTAGTCCCGAAATTTTTTTCAATTTTTGGGTCCAGTCCAATTTTTAAAATTTAATTTAGAACATTTTACAACTAAATTATTAGTTATTTTCACCTTCCGTCCTTCGATCCGAAACGTGACGTCACTCGTACCTCGGAGAGAAGAAGCATGCACATTTTGCTATTTTCAACATCTGACGTCAGCTTTTAGAACCATGCCAGTTTTTCCGATTCTAGCGTGTTTTGATTTACGTTGTTAATAATAGCTACTTCCGAGGCCTGCATGTGTAGTTCTATTGCGAAGCACACCAAATGGGTATACGTAGCAATCAAATCACAAGGGGTTGGTGTACGCCAGCGAGCAGTGGTCACACTTAACGAACATTGTGACGAAGGTTGGCTTAAGAAATCAAAATTTATGTTTGCTTGTAAATTATAAACTCATACTTAGCATTGTCTAGCTATGTTTCACAATTTTCTGTACGGCATATGTACATGTCCTATTCTTTCTGAGTCAGCATATAAGGATAACGGAAAAGGCTACTAAATTATCGCTAGAATTAGACTATTTTGACTACTATTTTCAACTTTTCAGGCTACTAAAGCAACTATTTTACATGTATTGTTATTTCACTTTCATTGAGTATTCGATAACAAAATCTGGATCACAGAAAAGTCTTGATGTCATTTAAGGAAAGAGATACACCTTAAAAAGTAATTTTAAGTCAAAATTTTGAAACGGGCCATTTGAGACTTGGTAAATTTAATGTTAAATGCATCACAAAAAATTATCCTTGTTCAACGACACATTTTTCTTTTATTGTCAGCCTTATCGACCTCTTATTAGCACCAGCCTCTAGAATTTCTCGGTCACCTGTCCATTAGAGTGGGCCGAAAAACACCTTTTTTCGAAATCGCTATTCTAATAGTGCGGAAAGGGTTCTCTCTGGATTCAATAAACACGGTGTAAAATATTTTTTTGATTGGATAATATCTTCTGCCCCCGCATCGCACTTGAATTTAGGAAATTTGGGTAAAAATAGGCAATTTTTACTCGGCGTAGGAAATATAATTATTTTCAATATTGCTATTCTAATAGTACGGAACAGGTACCCACTGGGTTCAATAAGAAAGGCGTAAAATATTTTTTCGATCGAATAATATCTTCTGTTACAGCATCGCAATTGAAAGTTTTCAGTTTTTGAAGAAAATTGCACTTTTCTATGTGTTATAAAAGTAAATCAAACACGAAATATAGATGGGTACAAGTACTGTTTATTGCTGTATTGTATTTTACATTTGATTATATTGCTTGAAAATTATTAAATAATAGCTGATTCGCAATATATTGATAGAATATTTGTTAAGAATATTGTAACCATACAAATGCTATGACATGCCAGTACCAAAAGTTTACTTACACTTCATCAGCAAGAAGAGGCTTGAAATCAGCCATATGGTCGAATTCAGGCATAAGAAATCGGGAAAAGAATGTGGATCTAATGAACCCGTCTCTACATTGAAATACATAAACCTTAGCGGATGCATCTGTCACTAACTTGGCAACTGCCTGTGTGTGTGACATGGGAAGTAAACAAAGTCCCATTCTGGATTTTTCCTATCACGAACAATGGAAGTAAATACTGCAGAATATATATCACGGAGGATTGGTGGAGAAGTAATAGTAATTGATGACCAGTCAATCAATTCCGTATAGTCAGCAGATACAAAATTCAGTTTTGGTGGGAGAAATACATGTACTGACTTTACATTAGAAAATTACTCTCTAGACTTAATTATACGTCGTGCAGCAAGTTCTCTGATGAGCGGTCTTTCATCGTTCAACATACTCAGACAAGAGCAAAGAACGAATTTCTACACATTACTCCATTACGTCCTCTACACATTACGTCCTTGAGGTCTTGAGATTTTTTTTATCAAATGGCGGGCACATATGAACTTAATCATTGGCCACTACAAGTCCGGAAGTTACGGCCACTTGTGAAGGAGCACCCAGTGGGAGGATCATCAATGTCCCTAATAAAGGACAGCACAATTAGATCCATGCCCTGACCCGGATTCGAACCAGGAAATTTCCGATCCAGTGGCCAACACCTTAACCATTAGACCGGTTGGTCGGCGAGGTCTTGAGATAAATACCTGGATCTAGAAATAGTATTCCCCACATGCTTAGTTAGCTCCATCTTTCAGCTAATGTTTAGACTTTATATTAAACCAATTTGGAGTGTAAACTTTCATAACAAATTCAGCGATTTGTTTCAACTTCAAAGAAGGATCTGGAGAACTAACATACTTAGAACTCTGTTCGCTGTTGTTAGGCAGCGTGAATGTGATAATGGACCAGGACTTCGTCTAGCCTGTTCATCAGAGAACTTACCCAATCGCACCAAATTCTAGTAAGTACATTTGATCCTTGCTTAAGTCACGTCTATCAGTTGTTGGTAACTCGCCGTCAATAATTTCGAAAGTTGTCTCTGGCAAAGTTTCACATGTAAGGAGCGCCTTCCCAATATTTCCAAAATATGATTTTGGACCATTTGTTGGCGCATCCAACGTTTCAAACACATGCCTCAGAGTTAGTTCATAAAAATGCAGGAAACGTATTACCCACTGCAGAAGTTTACCAAGTTTCAATTCCGAAAACCGAATTTCACCGGATTTTCATTCGGTATTAACAGATGTGCAGTCACATCCAATTGCCAAAAGCTGTGAAAGATCTCTTGTGATCCCTTTAAAATATCCGATAATAGTCGCGGAAATCTGTTTTGCGGTGCCAAATGATGGATACAAATGAGTAATGTAACGTAAACCCGATTCTTCAATAAGAGATAAATGTTCCTATTTTGCTTTTCTCGTGTATTTTTCAGTATCTCCTCCCTCCTCTACCAATATAGAGACTTTACGACCATCGAAATACAGCCCCTTCAACGGTTATGTCTGAGCTTCGCTTTAAAACTTGAAATTTTAAATCCTTTTTAAATTTAGCCTTTCACTTCGCAGCTTGTTTTTGTCAATCACCAAATCTGAGTTGTTTCTAGTTATGAGTCCGGCATCGTGAAGAACACTTGAAGAAATTGAAGCCACAGCCCTGTCCGTACGAGACTCGAAACCTGTCGGCAACCATAGCAGTTGAAGGGAGGCCAAGTTGCATTTGCGATGATTTAGATAGAAACGGAGTAGGTAAATTGTTTGTACTTACGATCAGTTAGAAAGATTAAATGGTTCGCTGTCGATAGCTTGTAAATGTAAAGATTTAAATCTACTTCAGATATATCTGCAGAGGAATGTGAACTGTGAACCCCCAACCCTCCTTTCACTTCCTGTCAAGAAAGTCCCTCAACATACAGAGAGCATAAAAAGACGAAAAAAGTGCAATTTTCTTCAAAAATAGCAAAATTTCAATTGCGATGCGAGAACTGAAGATATTATTCGATCGAAAAAATATTTTTCACCTTTCTTATTGAACCCAGTGGACACTTCTTCCGCACTATTAGAATAGCACTATTGAAAATAATTATATTTCCTATGCCGAATAAAAATTGCCAATTTTTACCCAAATTTCCAAAATTCAAGTGCTATGCGGGGGCAGAAGATATTATCCAATCAAAAAAATATTTTACACCGTGTTTATTATACCCAGAGAAAACCCTTTCCGCACTTTTAGAGTAACGATTTCGAAAAAAAGTGTTTTTCGGCCCACCCTACTGTCTATCAAGTCAGAAAAAAAATGCCAATATTCCTCAATGTCAACAGCAGTGATCGATGTGTTGTAAACTGTTACAACTAGATGGCGCCACAAATGGTACATTTAGCAATAGCCTTGGTTTAAAACTTGTTCTAAGAAACGGGGTTTCGTAAACTGTGGGATGAACCACGGTTTAATAAGGTCACAAGAGGGTGCCACAATGTTTTTGATTTAAACTTGAAAAAAAAAAGGAACTGCCTAAAAAAACTACATTCAAGAATCATTTGAAAATTTGAATTGTAGGTGAAGAGAATTCTCAACTTACCACTTTCTCTACTATTATAAAAGGAAGTGTTTGTTTGCTTCTTGCCTGAAAATCCTGACGATTCTATGACACTTACAGCAATGAGATTTGCACACAGGTAGTCCCAATTTTTTGCAACTTTTGAGTCGCGGCGAATTTAAAAATTAAATCTAGAAGATTTTAAAATGAATTTAATAGTTTTATTCTCCGTCGGTTTTTCAACGCCTTTCTTTCGCGAAAGAAGAAACACCCCAATCTTGACTTTTTTTACCCATGTGACTTTGCAGTCAGCCTTGGAACCATGCCAAATTATTTTCATGGCAGAGAACGCTCAGAATTTTTTTTTGTTTCCGCTTTGATTTTGCACGAAGGAATGATTTTCCAGCCAGACGATAAATCTTTAAACTGGAGTCACAGTTCTTTTTCTATATCCAAGACCGTTAAAGACAGAGTAAAAATTTCAACGGATTTGAAATCAGCGGAAAATTTCACTTTAGATTGATTACCTAAAATAGATCTAAAAATATGATTTTCTTTGAATAAATAATTTTTAAATTTTATACTTTTGAAAAGAGATTGTGACGTCACGTGAAACAGATTGCATCTTCTGCCCTTCGCGTTAAAAAAAAAAGAAACAGATTACATTTCCTGTGCTATTCCATTTCAGGGAATGAGAGCAAAAAAATTATATATATATTAAAAAAAAAATAAAAAAAAAAAACCACTTTGACTGGGATTGTTAATTATTTTTCGGAAAATCGGAATCCCTAAAGATAGATTAAAAATTTCAACGGATTTGAAATCTGCAGAAAATTTTACACCAGATTAATAACTTACACCACGGGCACCGGCAACACCGGGCTGCTTCCGCGGAAACCTTCACGCTTTCAGCACCCCTTGGCGAGTTGGCGATAGATGGCTGTATCGCCAACTGCTAGAGCTGGTTGTGGTTAGAGTGCCTATATAATAAGAGTGGCGACATACGGGAAACACTTTCTGATTGGCTTAGAGACCTTTTCTACCGCCCGAAGCGGTCTTTTCCCAGCTCCCGTAGACTTAACATGGGAACTTTTTGTGTGTTCGAGAAAAACGTGTGTATATTAAATTAAAAAGAAAATATAGCTTATTCGTGTTCCATTTCGTGTTCTAGAATGTCTATTTATAATTATTTTAGTGTTTTGTCAGTGTAAATTTGAAGACTTTTTAAGTAAATAGCTTTTTGTGTGAACAACATGCTGTTTTTCGCTACTTTGGCGATGTAAACATCGCGCCAAAGGCAGTTAGCAAGTTTTAAACTTTTGATAATGCGTTGTTTTTTTAGCTGTTTCCTTATTAATGGTTTACAATAACCTATGCCGAATTGAATCATCAGAAAAGCAGAGAGTAAATTGTAGCAATGCTTTATATAAAAATAATAAAAGAAATGTTTATATAAAAGTGTTATTTTTTATGCAAACTTTCATCTTTATTTTGCTGCTAGATCTCGGAACAAAACCACCACATCAACATTTATCTGCGAATTTGGATATAAATGCGTACAAATGCTGTTAACTATTTTTTATCTTGAGATTATTCTTGTATGTTTAGGCCAATATTTGCTCATAATTTAGTTTCAATCTGTTAATTCTATTTTTCATATGAAAATGTGATAGATTTTTTAACAAATGTGTACTGATGGTGTTGATTATTTTTGAAATTACATGTCTTTTGACTTGTGTTAATGGATAAAACTTAAAATTAAATTTAAGTGGGTTAACATTTTGTGTTATGTATTAAAAAGGTCAAATAAAAATGTTCAGTATCTTTTCTGGTTCGGTTAATGTAAGGAAAGGATTAATCAGACTAAAAAAAACTACATGTGTTGAACAGTTGGTTGAAAGAAAGTTTTATTTTAAGGAACTATCCATTAATAGTAGGACATTTCAAATCTATTTTTTATTTAATGTTATAAAATTAATGCGTAAACTTCTATCACACAGCATGGAAAGAATTTAAAGAAAAAACTTGTGCCTGAAAGAGACAACACATCAGATCTTATTTTATTTAACACTGAAGTTATAAACTTAACTTTATTCATTTTCTTGTTAATATTCACGAAAACAAGTTGAATAAGTCGTGAGCATAAAAATTACGGGACATAAACACTATCGCCAAAAGAAAGAGAGAGGAGGAAATGTGGGAAACCGATGGAAGAAACATATTCGCCCAGCAACCGATTCTGGTAGAAAAATGGCTGCCGCGCATTTGCATTGGGCCAAATTTGGTTCCTTGTCGCCACTCTTATTATATAGGCACTCTAGTTGTGGTGGGCCACATGGTTGAAGTAGTCGATTTATTCGCGTTTACGAACGCGACCATTAAAGAAAAGATAAATTCATTTATAAGTTACAAGTTGAATAACCGGGCGTTGCTCGGGTTGAAATGGTTAAATGTTAATTAAAAAATGAATTAGAATAATCACTTTTCTTACATAGAAAAATGCGATTATTTAAGTTGTAAGAAAATACTTTTTAACTTCAATAATTTAAGTTGTACGGAAAATACGTTTTAACTTCGTTTTAACTTTTTTATAGCTTCTACAATTTACTCCGGATGCAAATATATACATTTAGTTCCTGAACAATATATTCTAATATGCAAAAGATTAAAACATAAGCAAACAAAAACGAAATTCCGATGAAAAAATGCAGAATTCTGAAAAACGAAAGATGTGTAAAGGGTCAAATTTCGACTTCTTGAGCAAAAATAGAGCAGTTCGAAAAAAATGCATAAAAATATTGATAAAAACGACAATGATTTAAGAAATTAAGTAATGCTCAAATATGACCGCGACATTTTCCTGTATCAACTCAAATGTACAAACCCTGTAGAACGTGTTTCCTTGTCAACATTCATTTGTTGCAAGAAAACAAACTTTAGATTTAAAAATTGAGGACTACCTGTGTACCAATTGTAAGTGCTATAGATTGGTCTGAAGACAGGAAAGTAATAGCCTATGTTTTCCGCAGTTTTCTAAAGTATAAATGTACCAAATTTGGTGGGATTGGTCAAATGTTGTAGATTTGTACAGAAAACTAGGGGGCTCCGCCCCCTGATCGCTTACACTCGCCAACCCCCGGGAAGCAAACCAACATTCCTTTCGCAGAATGAATCTCCTGGACAGCGAAACTATCTTAATAATTCGTATAAGCCTGATTTGACTTTACGGTCCATGACGTCACAGCGAGAGCTTCGCCGCCTGCTCGCCGACTCCCGGGGATTGCTACGTAATCCCGTTTGGCTTGCTTCGCAAACCAATACTCCTTTAGCAAGTGATTTTACTTTTTTTACACTTAATGCACCCTAAACTAATAGCCACACCAGTAAAAAAAACCTTCTGTATCTTGTTCCCCGTACAATTTTAAGTAAACCGTGATAATCTCCTAACTTTACGATCTGTACTTCGTACTTTCTCCGTAAACCGTCTGAGAACAGAGTGAAAAAAGTCAGCCTTTTCCCTTGCCAAATAAAAAGAAATAGTTTTTATGCCAATTGTTGCTACGATAAATTGATATCTGGCAAACCCGATAGTCAAAAATACAAACCACAACTGCGTGCGGTAATGGTAATTTTAGTTAACGTCGTACTAGAGCAACACAACGGGCTATTGACGACGGTTCGGGATCAGTCCCTTAAGGGAAAGATTTGAGGACAACACCTCGTAATTTTGAACCACGGTCAGATGACGAAGCAACACCTGAGCTGGCACCCCACTCTCTAAACTTCCACTCCAAACCAACGTGAGGACTTTCAGCCACGACAGATTTAAGGTGCACCAGCCGCCTCTACACCCTACGCTTACAAACATCCATGCCCGGACCCGGATTCGAAACAGGAACCTTCCGATCTAGAGGCTAACATCTTAACCACTAATATCGGTTGGTCGGCTTTTTGAAAGCGGTGTATTAAGATTTTTTTCATAATGTACTGAGCCTATTGAATTGTGTCGGTAAAGCAACTATTCATCTCTCACAAAGAATGCAAGACAAAAGTATTCATAAATTGTTATATTTGCTGAAGTCTGAGTTGCATGCTGATGAATGAAAACTCGACGTGTTGCAAAAATTTGCTTTGAGAGGTACTCTTTAAAAAAAACTCACAACTGAAGACTGAAAATTTGTATTTGTTTTGCTCATTCGCGGAAGAAATTTCGCTTTTTCAATTTTGACACCTAATAAACCCTAAACTAATAGCCGCATCTGAAAAAAATCTTAACAATTGTCCAGGGAATACGATGAAGAACAAACCGTGTTAATTTCGCCTTTTCTGATCAGTACTTTTTTGGGAAACCGTCTAAGAATATATATACAGGGTGTCCCTGAATTCATGGGCCAAACTGTAAGGGTAAGAGAAGTACACATGAAGAAGCATTTTTTGTATAGCAACATGGGGTTGGGAATGAAAAGTGCAGACGGTAAAACAAGAAATGCTGAGGAAATGAATAAAAGCTCTTTACTTACATAATATTTTTAGAGCAGACGATAGAAACGTTTAGTGACGTCGCTTAAAAAGAAAAGATGAACTTTTGGGAAGAAAAATACTGAATAGTAGAAGTTTATTTAGTTTACATTATCAAATCGACACCAAAACAATTTTTTTAAAGTTTGAATGGCATTACGCGAGCTGCAAACGATTCTTTGCTGTTAGAGAATTAGCTTTCTGTCAGAATCTTTGCTGTTGGAAACGATTCTTTGCTTTTCATTTCCTCAGCATTTCTTGTTTTTCCACCTGCCTTTTTCATTTCCGACCCCATGTTGCTATACAAAAATTGCTTCTTGATATGTATTTTACTTACCCTTAAAGTTTGGCCCATGAATTCAGGGACACCTTGTATATATATATCACTAGTTTTATCACTAAGTTTGGCTTAGAAGTGAATACGTTTTTACTTGAAAATTTCGTGTCACGTCCAATAAGAAAAGAACTTGTTTGAACTTGCGAATTAAATAGCTTCAGTACAGACAAAGCATAGTTAACCTATTACCATTCCTTTAAATGGTTAAATAATTTGACAGCGTTCTACTAAAAAAATTCTTCTGAAATTTTTTTTTACATAAGTTGCTTAAATTTTACTTTGGTTTGTAAAAAAAGCAATCTTGATTTTCCATCGCATTGACAAAAAATTTGTATTGCATCAAAAGTCTAGTTCGGTTATTTTGAACATTAACGTTCTTAAAATAACGGCAAAATTCCACTTAAAAGGCGGTAAGTATGATGTAAAGGAATTGCAATTTATTAAAATAATAGGTATCGTATTTCCAACAGAAAACAGCAATAAAACAAAAATTGTCTTGGAAAAAGTACTAAACATACAGTCTCCCTTCTTTTTTATCTCTTGATCTCGTACGGTTGCCACAATTTACAACCAAAAATTAGATAGAATTTAAAAATACGAAATTAATTCCGGTTTAAAAACCCCCAGAAAATATCACTACACGTGGCAGACGAACACGAGTATCCATTTCGTTGCAAAATATCGTTTCGCCCAAATATTCGGAAATCTATATATATAATTCTCTTACGTGGCACTCAAAAAAGACGTTATTTGTAATCGCGTTTTGGCAACACTGTACGATTGTTTGTTTATCGCGAGGTCTCGCGCAGCGATTGAATTTATAGCGTTATCGAATGAAATTTTATTGAAAAAAAAAAGGAAATTTTAATGAGCTGTTCCAGTTAGTTTATAATAGAAATCAAAGAAAGCGGAGGATCTTTTCAGGGCCATTTAAAAAACGGTCCTTTTCAGGGCCAACAATTATAGTTCAACAAGACGCTTGCACTACAACTTTCGGCAACAAACTCAATGAAAAAGTGTGGGTCGTTTGAGTGCTGGGAAAATGTATACACAAACAACATGTTGAGTATTCAATTTCCAAATCAACGGTCACATTTCGAGTCAAAATTTGCACAAAGTTTTTATTTGAATTCGGATTTTAGAGATACTGTATATATTTTTTTCTGTAATGCAGCAAATTTAGATTTGAAAAACATTTTTTTGATAACATATTTTGTAAACAATCCTTTCTGCTAGGACACATGTCTTCATTGAGGTGAGCGAAGCGAGCATAGGTTCGCGCATTGAACCAATGAGGATTGCGAAGCAATCCTCCGGGGGTTGGCGAGCGTTAGCGAGCAGGGGGAAGGCCCCCTAGTAGTTTATATTTCTCAAAGAAAATAAACAAGACTCAAAATATAAAATGATTAGGCAAAGTGCACACATCCGATTTTTCAACGTGCGTCGCCGCTGCCGCAACGAAGCCCAACTATGCACACATAACCGTGAAATGACACTAGTACTCATTTTGCGCCAGTTGCGATGGATATTCTATCGAAGAAAACGTGTTTATTTCTCTTACTTGGTGTACAAAAGTGTATTTTGAAAAAAAAAAAAATAGCGTTTTACAGGATACAACCATTTCTTAATTATGGTTTACATTCCATTTATTTATGAAAACAAGGTACTACAAACCGGAGAAGCGTGTGCGATGAGCTGTGGTGCCGTGGGGAACTGCGGAACAAATTGCGTCCGAACGTCCAACTTGCGCACTAACCAATGAGGATTACAAAGCAATCCTCCAGGGGATGACCCCCTAGTTCTTATTAATGTAAATACTTTTTAGTAATGACAAGGTTTCGATATTTATAGCCAAATTAGATCTTAGTTTGATGGATTTAACATGTTTTCTACTTGGTGTTAGACCTGAGACTGAAAACAAAATGATTCCTCCACAAAATTCTGCTTGGTTGATCTTAATTATGGTTACGCACTGTCTAATCACTGTCTATTGCTTAAGACTACTTTGTACTGTATTTTGAAACTGGGTTTCTAAAATTTTGTTGATGTTATTGAGAGATATTGAGGGACTCGTAGTAATATACACTAAAATCAAATTTATATGAAATCATTAAAAAAACTGGTTTATCAACGATCCTATTCGCAGATCATTTATGCATTGTTTCAAAACTTGATTATGAAAATTAATTATTGTTTTGGGTGTGACTACATGCTACCAAAGTTGCTTTAGTCCCACAAAAGACATAAAATTATCAAATTTTTACTTAAAGTGAAAGTTTCTTCACATAATGTTTTAGAGTAATTGCTGTGATAGAAGTACACTGCATTGCACAGAGAACAGTAGTTTCTGAGATCTCACTTAAGGGTCATTCCACGCAAAATGAGCAAATCGGCTGTGGCTGGCACATCACCGATATTAATGAAAATTAGTTTTTAAATATATCACATATAGTAAGGAGGAACTGCCAAATATTGGATGTCCAAAATGTATGTTTTATTTTTTATTGAATTTTAAAGTTCAAGGCCACACAAGTGTAGATTTTTTAGCACTACTGTTTTTAGCAGCCTGTTTGAGACACTATATTTCAATAAGTTATTGACACATATTAAAATTTTTTATATTGTTACAGTCTTCTGTAAAAGGTCTTTTAGGATATGACACAGTATAGTTTCATATCCGTCACTACTCATTCTCAGGGATCAGCGAAAATAGAGATTTTGCCCATTTGATACAAATTTAAAATTGCTCTAGTACCTCGAAAAATGGACTAAGACAGTGTCAAAAATTAATCTTAACAAAGCACTTCTATCTAAAAGTTTGGTATAATTTAGTGATTGTGCTTGTATTCCTTAGTTAAGAAAAAAAAATAATAAAAAAGTAAAATAATTGAAAACAGCGATTTTTCTATCTTTTTAAATACAAATTTTATTGTGAACTCCGAAAACCTCACAAATTTTCAGTATTGTGTGTCAAGATGTATATTATCTGTCCTGAAATTTTCGTCATTGTAATTTGCTTATTTTCGTCCTAGGAACAATTTTAGCTAGAAGGAAATTATCGTTTTATTTTATTGCATTATGAATCAAAAAAGGCGGGAACACGCCAGTAAGACATCCATTTCTGCCTTTGAAAGAGAAGCTATTGCATTCAAGGACAGTTAACCGAATAAATAAATACTTTTAAATGAATTATGGTTATAAATGTGCTTGGGTTTTCTGAACTGATAATTTTTTACTGAACCGAAAGCTTTTGATCATTGGCGAATCTTCTAGTGGCAATCCAGATGTGTTCCATCAGTGACCGCAGCCATTACGGGAACGCGTAACTATCATTGCCACATTCCTATTCCCAATTGTACGTCCCAAATCCGTGTTTCATATTTATCATAATTAACAGGAAAAGCAGTAAAGAGTTTAAAAAGAATTCGGCAGCATAAAAAACCCACGTTTCAACTATTGAAGATGTAAATTTAACAAGGAAATTTTACCACATAGTGAATTTGAAAAGGTAATTAGTTAAAAGTCATAATATCTATGATACTAAGTTGAAATTTTTAATCTTGACACGAACTTTTTCTGCTTTTATAATTCACTTTTTAAGCATAAAATGATTTGGTATTTTTTTCTTTGTTTATTTAGGGTTTCATTATCTGTATTTAATTTCACTGTTATCATTGAAGTTCTCGTAATATACATAGACTGGGAAGCAAATGTTGTGATTTTGATATTATTATTGTTGCTTTAGGACTCAGAATGTTTTTACAAGTAATAAACACATTAAACTGTATTTCTGTGAAATGTCGATTTTCTCTGAGCTGTCCTTCATTTAATTTCTTATGCCTTAATTGTCATTTTGTTATTTTCCTTAGCTAATTTGAAGATGAAAGATGTAAAATGCGACTTTCAAACTCTATCAGTAATATTATCATACCTAGCACTGTAACTGGCATGATTTTAAAGGATGTCTTAAAATTTCTTTATCCTATAGAAATGTTTTTAATTCTGTCAAAAATGACAATTTCCATTTTTTGCCACTAAATTTGAGATTAAATAGGATGTTTAAAATTGTTGTTGCCAAATTGAAAAAAATAAAAACTTGTACAGATTATAAAAATGTAAAACATGTTTGTCTACGTTAAGTAGTTTTTGAGAAACAGAACTTCAAACATGCATATTAAGGGAGACCCGGACCCCAAATTTCGATTTTTTTTTAAAGTGTTTTTTTTGGTTTATTGAATAAAACGATGCATTAGATATTCAAGAACAAATGGACAAAATTTCAGAGTCGAAGGAAATTGCTACCAACTGCTTTTTAACTTTTATTTGACCTTCCAACTACATAATCGTCTGCCAACTATTGGCTTCGGTTTTCATGAAAATCTCCATTTATGCAACATTATATCATAGTGTATCTACCGATGATTATTCCAAACATTTAAAATACCCTTAAGGTGGTAGACTCCTGGTTTTTCTATCAATCAGCGAAAGCGAAATGGCAAAATTCAGGTCCTCGTGTGAAACATGTGGTGACGAAATTAAAGGAAAAAAAATTGAAAAAATAGGCTAAATTTCGTCGCATGTGCGTATCAATACAAAAAAGGCTCGTTTACAGAAAAAAAATAGCTGTAAGAAATACTGAAGGTCTATACAGTGGTGGTTTATTTTAAAATAGTACTGATCCAATAAAATACTTTATTTCAGTTTATTAAACAAGAAATGTATAATTTTTCAGTGAATTATCACAATTATTATTTATCACAAATCACTCAGTTGTCATCAGAGATAAAACTGGCTTTAAAAGAATTTATACGAGTTTACGGTAAAAACTCTTGTTTTGATAAGAGTTTCAATGTAATAGAAATTACTAACAAAAATAGTACTTGCAAAAAGTAAGTGGTTTTCGTTAACTTCTGTTGTATTTTGTACTTAAAAATGCGATTATTTCAAAATCAGTTTTTTGCAATTTTGCCAAAGTTCAAAGTACTAAGGCGTTTTGATAAATGCACTTAGAGTTAAACTGATTACATTTTTAAGGTCTTGAATAACTGTTTAACAGACACACGAAGAGCGTTTTTAAAAAAATAGTTCAGTAAAATTTATAAAAATTAATAAACATAAAAATTAATAAACATAAAATTTTTTAAATTTTTATAGAAATTTAACGTGTAATGAGTAAACTAATTTTTTAAATGAAAACCCGTAAATAAATTTAAAAAAAATCTCTCCCTAGGTCGTTTGCATATACTATAACAATATTGTAGAAATTTATTTCATACAAAAATATTGAAAATTTACAGAGGAGTAGGGTTTATAAAAAGTGTGTATATCGGCATGAAAAAACATATTAAAATCGTAATATAAAATATAATTGCAAATAAAAACACATTTTTTATTGATTATTGATTTAAAATATGTGCTTAATTATCACTAAAAAATTGGTTGTGTAAAATGAATAATAAGAATTTTGGGTTTTTCATTACGGATCTCCCTTTAGCGATCTCACAACTGTTCTTCAAAGTTATAAGTCCTTAAAATGCCTCAAACTTCAAAACTATTTAATTTTGAACCTAAATTTTCTGGATATCGTTACATTTGCATAAACTAAACCCCTGTACCAAATTTCATGAAAAAATATTACCATACGGCCAAAGGATAGTTCCTAATTTTTGCTCATTTCACGTGGAATGACCCTGAAGTGATAGGCTTGTCTACCACTCATTATAACAATTTCTCCTACAGCGCAACTACAACTGCAGTCCCCTTGATAACCTGACACCCAAGACTTTACTACGCTTTTGAAAGTTTCTGATAATCTACATGTATTTGGAACACAAGGACTTTGATATCCGAAGACAGAGTTTTTTTCTCTTTGTCGCTACATTTCCACCACGTTATTACTTGCGGAACAGTGGAAACGAAAAGTAATTGAAAGAAAACAAAATGCGTTCAAAGTTCAGAGCCACTATTGGACTTTTGATAACACACGATATTCTAGAACTCCTATTTTTCTTTCATTAAAACTTATATTTTTGAGAATGGCAATAAAGAAGCATCATATATTAAATTATAAACGATATTTATTGTTAGATGAATTGCTTATCATTCTCCTTTTATGCTTTTCTGTGTTAGTTTTTTAATTGATCTTAAAATTTCTTCTCTTCAATTTTTAATCATTTATACGTCCCAATATTCATTAGATAATAATATTATAGTATGACCTCCCATGAAAAATTAAATGTGAGAATGATTTTCAGTTTAAGCAAACTAGACCCAAAACGGAGAATTTACGGCTTTTTACCAAATGTTTGGCTTAATATACATTGCGATTACCTTAAAATGTGTTTATCACCGTTTGGCATCCTAAGTGGCGTTGACCAAATCAACTGTTATTTTTCGCTTTTCAAAATTCTTTGGAATATTTTCTCGGCGTGCTGGAAAGAACGATCCAAATGACGTCACGTTCTGAATACGTAAAGAAAGCTTATTCCTCCGTAACAGCACTATTGCCACCTACAATTAGCTGACAGAAAAAACCTCTAATAGATGGCGCTGTGTTGTATAGATTTTCCTTGAGTTGGGAAAACTAAATCTCCTCAACTAACTCGAAAGATCACCAGTAGAACTAGAAGCAAAAGCAAAAAGAAATGTAGGTATTTTAATTAGCACTGGGGAGCATCATAACTTACTGTTGGCGATGGTAGGGTATCAAACTCGAGGATAAAGATACGAGGACAACACCAAGTAGTTTGATCCACGGTCAGATGACGAGGCTACATCTAAGCTGGAATCCCACTCTCTAAACTTCCAGACCAAGAAGTAAGAAGTTGATCTAAACATTCATTTTTTTTACATACACAGAATACTACACAGCCACCAACTTGGTGGTGTCAAGAAATTCAATCAAATCCGACTAGATCAGTTTGGGTTCGTTTTTATGCAGACGCATTATGACGTCACAAAACGTTTGGCGTTTCCAGTTGAACTGTCTACTTCAGTTCTTGGTAACAATACCCCTTTTTGGAACTTTTTATTTTGAAAAAATAATTTGATTTCGATTCCAAGAGCAAAGGAGCGAGGAAAGTACCCTTAAAATTTGATGGGTTACACGCCCCGTATATGTTTTTATTATAGACCCTCTGTCTATTTAATAGGTTTCGTACGCCTTGTAAATGTTTTGTGTTTGTCACTAAGAGTCAATAAATCTTTCTTAATTTTAATTAATTGTATGATGTTTACAGCCATTTTTTTGCCAGATTATTATCCGCATATAGGCAAATGATGAATAATCATTTGAAAAATGAAAGCAATGATGAATGACTGTTTTTTCTGAGCAGACGCAACAATATCCCACATGTCTATCATGAATCAGTTTCCAGTGATACGAAATTAGAAAGTGAATTTCCAAAAACATTTGCCTTAACGCTATTTGATCTAATTTATTTTGTTAGTATTCTTCGTCCAACAACATTGCACAGTGATTCGTGTACTCTAAACAGCAATTTGCGTCATTCCAGTACTCTTAACAACGTTGTACAGTCATTCGTACACTCATAACATTGTACGGTCATTTGAGCACTCAGAACTACATTGTGCAGTCTTTCATGTACTCATAGAAACATTATACAGTCATTCGTGCACTCAGAACTACATTATACAGTCATTCGTGTGTACTCAGAACAACATTATAAAGTCATTCCAGTACTCAAAACAACATTGAACAGTCATTCATACTCTAACAGAATTATTTTAAAATTTTTAGTCTGGTAACCGAAAAGTAACTTATAAGACATTGGAAATGTGAGAATGTCTAAACCGTATACACAGCTTTAATTTTGTGGCCACACTGAAATAAAATCCTGGTTACGCTACTATTGCCCAAGTCCTTCAATTGAAGAATTAAATAAAGACAGTCTCTTTTTTTTAATAATTTATTCCAATCTTTGTGATAGAATTTGAGGGTAGAACGTTCAAGTCCATTCCCGCAATAAAAATTCCCAAATCATCGAGAATTTGCATAATTCCTTGTGAGAAATTCCACCCTTTGTTTTGGAGCGTGGAAAAATCAATCCTCGGCTGCTGAGAAGAAGCGGAATTGTGGCCTTTTAATTGGAAACACGGTCCCAGTTAAACAATGCGGTGGAACTGGCGGAATTAATTAGGCTCACGGGGATGCGAAGTGAAAAGATCACTTCATAACCGAAGAGGGGAGAGCGGTGTGGGGGGAAGGGTCGGGCCTGGAAAATGGCAGATGAGGCGCAAATACCTGTTGAGGAAAGAAAACACGCTGTTTGAATTTTTGAAAACCGCTTGGAATGTTCTTTTGTTGCGAAGTTTGCCGCTCGTTACGGAGTGACTGTGATTATTAACTTTCAGCAACTCCGAAGCAAAAAGACGTTTCTTAGAATTGAGTTATGTTGTTTACGGTTTGGAAAAAGAACAGAGGAGATAAACAAAATTGGCGCTTTGTATCCACAGTAATATTTTGTATGGTAGACTGTTTTATCGAAAGCACTTTCACTAAGGAATACTGGATGAGATAAACAAAATGTGGCCATGTGTATAGAACATCTACACTAGTATAAAGCACTTTCATTAAGCATTAATAGAAGTTATAAACAAAATGTGTGTTCATAACATCCACAGTAGTATTTTGTATGGTAGACTTTTCGTCTAAGCACTTTCGACAAAAAAAAAATTAAATTACTTTGCTTCGAAATTGCGAGTGTGAAGAAACATAAATTGATGTTATTTGCAGTATTTTAGACTTTTATCTTATTTACTGTACTCTCATACCTCCGACTCACCATAGGTTTAGTTTTCAATGGAGGGACGGGGAGAGGGGAAACGAGCTAAAAAAGATATCCCATGCAATATGACATTTGGACATATACAAGTGCACGAAAGGAACAAAGGGCATCAATGGGCGAAGATTAAAATTGAAAATTAGAGCAAAACATAAACAGAATACAAAGGCATTACACAACACACAATCAACACAGCACGAGGAACAGAATTCAGGGGCTCGAGGACCAAAAGGTGACGTGATTATTCTATTCGTGGTTTCTTAAAATTTATGCAATAGAGATTTACATGATATTAATTCATGATGGTTAAGGCTACCATCGGAGCAATTACACCCCAGTTTAATTGCAAAAATATATTTACCTTTAAATTCCTCAAACTTTCATCAATAGAGCTTTGAGGATTAAACAGGAAAACACCCTCATTGAAAGAGGTCATAAATAAATCAGCTTTAAAATGATTAAAATAGTCGCACTCACATACTCTAGAAAGGTGAATCAATATATTACGTAAAGTCCATTAGCACTATTAAAGAAATCGAAACCCATAAGTCCGAGTAAAACCTCGGATTAACAATAATCCCCGGGTTATCGAAAAATCCGTATTCACATGCCTGATCCGAGGTTTAAACCGTCGTTTCGTGTTACATTTTGATCCTCCAAAATCGCCGGATTAACTCTCGGTTGAGAGTTACGCATGCGCAGTACTGTCTTTTTGCGATAGAAGCGAGATATACTGTGAACTAAACAAAATGGACGACACACGTCATTGTGTGTTAAATTACCGTATTCTTGCGACGACGCGCATGCAACTGATCTTACATGAATCGGAACAAGAACGTGATTACATTTCCTCTAAAAAAAGATAAACCCAGATTTTTTCTGGTTCGAACTATATTCTGGCTCGGCAAAGTAGAACACAATGATAGAGCGAATGATAGAATATGACCATGGTAGATGTAAATTCGTCGTGGAATAAAAATTATTTTTCGGATTTATTTCGAATGAAAGAAATTGACGATGCAAGTTACTTCACTTTGCAGCAACACACACCCATACTGACAAGTATAAAGATAATTGGATTACATTGATTTGTCAAGGCATTGTATACAATTCTTTCTTGCAAAATTTAGGTTTCCATAAAAATCTAATTTGAAATTAAATACCTTTGCGTTTCTCTTTCCAAACCCAAATTAAAATGCCCTCGTATGTATTCTATTAAAATTGCAATTTGGAATCAATTCTGCCGTCGAAGTACGCTTAAGGGACTGATCCCGGACCGTAGTCAATAGCCCGTTGTGTTGCTCTAGTACGACGTTAACTAATAATTACCAATTGCCGGCGAACTACGTGTTTGACCAGTATGAACGCAGATTCGGGCGTCGTAACAAATGAAACAATATCACGTGATCGTGAGGAGACGGTAGTAGCCAATCACAGCGAGCGTATCATTTTAATCCGTGAATCACTTATTCCGCCGTTTGAGAATACGGTTCTTGCTGATCAACTATTTCCTCGTGTTAACTCGAGACTTGTGAATATGGATGAGAGAGTATCACTTGAAATTGATAACTAAATGACATCCGATCAGCCAGAGAGCTCTCCAAACATTTTTTCAAATTGAATTTTTGTTTTTAATAATTGTATCTATCCAAAACGGAAGGTTTTCTTTTGAGGGTTTGGTTATGTGATTTACCTCTTTGTGGGGACAACTGAAAAGGTAGTGAACGGCGTCACCAACTATCCCGGAATCACAGATGTCAGAATTTAAAATTGTAAACCTTTTAAGGTAACAGACAAATGTATACCTTATCTGAAATCTCACAAAAACATTTCCGTAAATGTGTCGGTGCAAAAACAGACCAGGAAATATCTCTGTAGAATTACCATAGGATAGTATCGCTTCTGACGAACTTCCCCAGTAGACCTCGGAAGCCATTCCTAAGGTAATCCCACTCCATTTGTAATGTGTTCCATTAATTGCAGGGATGCTTTGGGAAAACCTAGAAACTTCCTGACAAGTTCCCCAGGGAAATGTGTGCTACGTGTGACGCTTCTAGATTGCGACATTTTTAAATATGTAGGTTGAGAGCTAGTTAAAACCGCGCTGGAGAAACACATTAGCGACGGTCCAGGATCGAAACACTTCGGTGACGAAGGAAAGATCCATGGAAAATGCTCGTAATTTTGAACCACTATTAGATGAAGAGAACAACACATAAGCTGGCACCCCACTCTCGAAAATTCCACACCACTCCAACATGAGGATATTTGAGGCCATGACAGATTTGACATGAACCAACAGCCCCCGTGTACACAATGTCTTTGGTTGAACCGAGCTTCGAACTCGGTACCTTCCGGTTACTAATCCGTTACTGGGTTACAGAGACCCCATTTTTAAGTGGGATTACAATAGTAATGTTCAAACAGGATAATTTTCTAAAGGGCTATCAAGCCTTGGGTTGAATGGACTCTGTTCGAATACTTCTAATGGTGCCTGCTCAGGTGTTGCTTCGTCATCTGACAGTGGTTCAAAATTACGAGGTGTTGTCCTCGGATCTTTTCCTGAAGGGACTGATCCCGGACCGTCGTCAATAGCCCGTTGTGTTGCTCTAGTACGACGTTAACTAATAATTACCATTACCATTACCGAATACTTCTAATAATCACTCTCGAATTAATCTGAACTACTGAGTTGGCAACTCACTCTAAACTTCCACGCCAACCTGAGGACATTTGAAGCCACGACGGATTTTACATGCATCAGCCCCCTTTGTACCCGATGGTCTTTGGTTGGATTTAAACTCGCAAACCTCCGGTTGCTAATCCGTTACTCTTTCAAGCCTGGTTACCTCAGCCCTCAGAGCAGAGAGAATTTCTCCCGAGAATAAAGAGATGACCTCCGTACAAATCAGGTCCATTGATAAATAGAAACACGTAAAGCGCCCAGCATGACAAATGGCTTCATTCAATTAACCACCGCCTTCCTTTTCATCCACGTTTCTGAATTACAGCCCGGGAACACCTAAATCCCGCCCTGGCTTACTTTCTCCCCACCGCAAGTCGCTATTCCCGCAATAGACGGACTCATGAAATTCGAGTTCAATTCCCGAAGAGAGACGCCGTATCTTAGATCATCGGTGGCAGCCAGAGCCGGGGAGCGAATGTTTTAAACATCACCGGGGGTGGGTGGACGAGCGAGGGAACGTTTTGGCGATCGTCCAGTCGAGAAGAAGTAAAAAGTCCACCCGATCGCATTTTCCCTTGGAATAGCCGTCACCGCGTGAAAAGTTAGCCGGAATTTCATAAATAAGTAATCGCGGCCCCCACGTCGAGACGGTAAGGAAGTGCTGACACTGGCGGTGAAATTTTCGGCTTTGTTTCGAGGGGGGCTCGGTCTGTGCTGGTGCCAGGGTGGATTGGAATCGCGTGGACGGCAGCGAGAGGTTGAATTGATGAAAATCATCTGTGCGTTTCGATTTAATTCAGTTGAGCAGAGCAATTGGAATCCTCTCTCGGGGGCGATGGCTTTGCTTATCCTGTGAGTAGGAAGGGAGAAATACCTTCAGTTCCTCCCCCCCACTGAAAAGGTAGCCCGGTTGCAAGAGCAATGGGTTGGCAACCGGGTATATATATATATATATATATATATATATATATATATTTAATGAATGTCGAATGAATTTTTAATGAATGCATTGCAGCAAGAAAAACACCTGTCGGCCACGGTCCGGGATTAGCCCCCCCCCCCTCCCCTCCCCAGGGATAGATACGAGGACAGCATCTCGTAATTTTGAACCATGGTCAGATGACGAGGTCACACCTGTGCTGGTTCTACTGTGGTGTTTTTGGCACCACAGAATTACACTGGAGTCGGACTCGGCTGGTTACCTTTACAAGTTATTTATTACACTTAAAATGTTTCAATTAAACTTTACGATTGGGCAGATTGACCTTTGATGCCACTAAAGTATCGCTTACACCAGCGGCATGGTTGTGGTGGGTGTAAACTCCATTTTAAGTGACCGCTGGCATCGATTACCATTTACGAGCTGTCAGCGACTGACCTTCTAGAGCAAGGGTTCCCAACCTTTTAATAACTGCGTACCACTTACAATTTTTAGAAATTTTTGGCGTACCACCAGTTTTATATATTTTTAGATATAATTTAGTATCTAATGTCAGAAAAGTGGCTTGTTTTAAAAGTGGCCAATGGCTTGTTTTATTTTAATTAAAATACTAAGAAAGCTTCGTATTTTTTGACTAATGCACTTGTATTTCATTTTAATGATGTTTTAATAGATGAAAAAATAAAACGATTATTGAAAACTACAGTGTTATTTTTTACTCGCAGGTCTAAAAACAAATCATTTAAAATAATTAGTACAAACTAAGCAAACAAAGATTAACATAACAAAACTCAATTTTTAGTGCGAAACTTGTTGTTTGTCTTTTATTAAAATATCAGGAGTAATGGAGCTTAACTTCTCTCTTAAGTCCTCTTCAACACTTACTCTGTTTCTATATTTATTTTTTAAGTACAAAAGTTCAGAAAAACCACTCTAACACAAGTAACTAGTAAAAAATGTCATAAGAAATAGTATAACGTGGTTGTACATGTACAAAAATCGAAAAAACTTCGTAGAATCTTTGGGTCGCTCGTATCGTCCTTGTGTACCACCTGAAACGTTGCCGCGTACAACCAATTGGTACGCGTACCACCGGTTGGGAATCCCTATTATAGAGGATCCCTTCATTTGTTCGTTGGCACCTTACCCTGCCGACCGTGAGGTGTGAACGCTCTGGGAAAAACAGAAAGTCGTCAGGTGATATGTTGTCTCACGCCAAATCAAACAATGAAAGGAAAGCGTCATTTGTAAATGCCACTCACATCCCTATCGCTCAAATGAGGTAATTAGGTATTTGGGCTCGGAGAATCAAGAGAAAAGCCGTTCTTTGAGACGATTGAAAAAATCTAATCACCGCAGCGTAAATGTTATCAAATGGAAGGCTATCTACACGCTGTTTTCAGTGAACAATCAATGAACGAATGTTCATGAAGAAACAATAAGTTTCTCTTCACAGTTAGTTTTTTGTTCCCCGGTGTTTAACTTCCCCGTATAGCTTATCCGAGAGGTCCGCTTCTGCTACCTCGCACAAAGGCTCCCTAATCTCGTCTCCGTTTTAGTTTCTCTCCGGGGGGGGGTCTGCCTCCCTCTTGGAATGTTGATTCTGGTGTAAATCAATGACACCTGCAACATTAACCTTTACGCTGCGACAGGTAGACAACGGTTACCACTACAATTTCGTTTACACCAGCGGCAATGGTATAGATCTGCGTAAGGTGAATGTTATCACTCTTTTAAGTGACGCTGGAATCGATCACCATTTACGAGCTGTAACCGACTGACCTTCTAGAGCAGGGGTTCCCAACCTTTTAGTAACTGCTTACAACTTGAAAATTTTAGAAATTTTTGGCGTACCACCAGTTTTATATATTTTTAGAAACGTGTATCTAATGTCAGAAAAGTGCCCAATGGCTTGTTTTATTTTAATTAAAATACTAAGAAAGCTTCATATTTTATGATTAATACACTTGTATTTCGTATTAATGATGTTTTGATAAAGAAAAAAATAAAACGATTTTTGAAAATTGCAGTTTTATTTTTTACTTACAGGTTTAAAAACAAATAATTTTAAATAATCAGTACAAACTAAACAAACAAAGATTAACATAATCAAAAATCAATTTTTAGTGCGAAACTTGTTGTTGTTTATCTTTTATTAAAATATCAATATCAGGAGCAACGAGCTTAACTTTACTCTTAAGTCCGTAGAATATTTGGGTCGCTCGTATCATCCTTGCGTACCACCTGAAACGTTGTCGCGTACCACCAGTGGTACGCGTACCACCGGTTGGGAATCCCTGTTCTAGAGGATTCCTCCTTTTGTTTCGCACCCTGTCGACCGTGAGGTGTGTACGCTTTGGAGGAAATGCAGAAGGTCGTTCTGATGATATACGCCACACAATACCATGAAAGGAAAGCGCCAGTCGTAAATGCCACTCAAGGCTCTATCGCTCGAGTTAGGTAATTAGGTAAAGGGGGTTGGACATGTAGGCGAAAGAGCCGTTCCTGGAGACGATTGAAAACATCTAAGCGTTGCAGCGTGAAGGTTAAGGCCCGGTGCACACATCCGGATTTTCAACGTGCGTAGCCACTGCGGCACCGAAGCCCAACTATGCACACATAACCGTGAAATGATGCACGAACTCCTTTCGCGCCATTCGCAATAAATATTCTATCGAAGAAAACGTGATTATTTCGCTTACTTGGTGTAAAAAAAAGTATATTTTGAAACACAATAGACGTTTTTAGATACAACCATTTTTTTTAATTATTATTTATATTCCATTTGTTTTTGAAAACAAGATACTTCAGAACGGAGACTCATGTGCGGCAATCGTGCGGAACTGCGGTACAAATTGCACACAATTTGGACGTGCGTCGCCTTAGCTGGAGGCATGTGTGCACTAGGGATGCGACATCGATAGCAAAACATCGATGTTTTGAAACATCGATTTGAAACATCGATGTTCAAAATTAAAACATCGATGTTGATAATACATCGACCCAAAAACATCGATGTTTTTAAAATTCAGTGTATTTAAACTTTTTTCCCCATTTCTTAAAACTGGTTTTGCAATTATTGATGCGACATCGACCGCAAAACATCGATGTTTTGAAACTTTGATGTTCAAAATTAAAACATTGATGTTGATAATACATCGCCCCCAAACCATCGATGTTTTTAAAGTTCAGTGTATTTAAACTTGTTTCTCCATTTCTTAAAACTGGTTTAGCAACTAATGACACGACATCGGCTCCAATACATCGAAGTTTTTTTCTAAAACATCGATGGTTTTGAAAACATCGACATCGATGTCGATGTCAAAAAGACCTCAGATGACAATGAGGAAAAACTACTGAAACTTTTAGACAAAACACAATTTTGAAAACATTCTTTATTTCAAACAAAAATCAGTGGTGAGTACATTTATTTTTTACCTTACAGTTTCAGCCGTCGAAAAGCTCGCAGGCTTTTGTTTTACATTTTTAACAAGTTAACAAATTCATCCTCATTTAAAATTTGAAAGTAAACATACTTGAGGGTACAGTTTGGAAAGTTCATTTCTAGCTGGTAGAGACAATCACTCGTGGCTTCAACACATTGTAGAATATTTGAGTACAAAATGAGTCCACTTCCATACAGGGAGAGTTTTTTATTTGGAGACATGCGATGTAAATGGCACACTCCAAATCTATGTTCTTTGTCATCCTCATGGATCAAATTCACTATGTCTTCATTAGTGAGGATTTTAAAATAGCGTACATATTTCTTGTTTTCTTGATTTAGTCCTATGAATGCCTATACACTTTGGACACAATCAAACACACTAGTGTACAATTCGTGGTGAATATAATCATATGTTTTCTCTGAGCTTTGAACGAGATATCCATACCGTTCCATGTCAGAATTCAATTGATGAATTTCCTACTAGAGAACGTACTTATAGCTCGTAAAGTTAGAAACGTGTACAGACACGATTCTCTCCATCTTACGAGCCTTTATTAAGCTCTCTCCATACAGTGGGTAAGTGAAGATCTTTCATGAGTTCGTCACTGTAAAAAATTTTGTAATATCCAATTTTTACTTTCAGATTGGATATACAAGGAACTTCCAAACCATAAGCTTTCGCACTGATGATGCAATCCAGTAAGTTAGAAAACAAAATATCTGATGCAGTTTCAAGAATCATATATTGCTCAGAATCACAGGATTGATACAAGTACATGTATCCATACCTACAACTGATTGGATCTCTGTGCATTAATTTGATCGTTTCTGAATTTTCTAAGATTTGAAAATACACGAGCAGTTCATCTTCATCGATCTTTTGAAGTATTCCACTTTTTACACAATTTACGATATCATCAAATAATACTTTATTCGCACTTTTAACCTTTTTATTGCATGCGTTCAGAATGAGATAACTATATCGCTCCATGATGAACTGTTGAATAACTTTATTCGTGATGTGATAGTGTATTTATTACTTCTAGTTCATTCGTGTAGATTCTTTGATGCGTTATGAAGAGGTTGACAATATTGATTATAAGACAGTTCTGGTGTACTACCAATTTTGAACCAGTGATGGGCAAAACTTTGAACAATTCGTTCGTTTTCGCATACATCTGTAACTCGTAGTTTGTCAATGGATAACCCTCTTGTGATATGCCATAAGAAATAAAGGCAAAATAGTCCACATGATCTGGTTTTAAAATGTTGCAACGTTTGTCTATTCCACTCAAGTTGAGTTGAATTTTTGATTAAGAAGGATTTGATATTGCGACTGGGTGGTGTACCATAAGAGCAAAAGAATGTGCAGTATCCTTTTTCATCAAAATACATAGCTTGCCAGTGTTGTCCTTCACAATGTGCAGGATCGGTGTTCACGATGAAGGAACGATAGCGCTTTCTTTTTGAAGGAAGCATATCACTTGCGAATACACCTCCGAACGTAGTTCTGATCTTATGATCGCTATACGCAAGTCTAGTCAACATTGAGGTGTCCATGATTTTAATAGTCAGTAAAGATGTTTCTGCTTTTATCAATTTCTATGAGAGCTTGCATTTCCATATATGCTATCAATGTAACCGTTTCGTCGAGATCTGTCTCAAACTTCAGATGAATCGATAGATCACCACTTCGAGTTACGTTTGCAAATGGATCGCTAGCAGAATAATCTTGAGTGAGATCGAATACGTAAAAACATAAATTATGTTTATACTCGTTGAATGTTATGCTTGTGTCATGTTTACCAAGATCTGTAAACAAACTCAAATAATTTCGAGCATAAAGATTTTTTGCATAGCTTGGTGCATAAGCGGTGGCCGGGATTTGTACACCGTTCTCTGTCAGAGAAATATGGTTCAGGTTATAATTCTTAAAATTAAAAGGATTCTTTTTAAAATCACCGTTAAATGCAGAATTAGATATCATAGTCAAAATGATTCGACTGGGAAGTGTAACGTTGATTGCATTTGGTATCGTAATACTTTTTAGTCCTAAGCTAAGCGTGAATGTTTTCATTTCAATTCTTCTAAATGGCATTTGTATGAGAGAATGTTTCAACGCTTTCTCATGTCCAATAAGTATTGAACTCGACACTTCACACCGTCTCACAAAGAGACTTATGTTTTCAATATTAAGGCAGTATTCACCGTTATTTGTCAATAGGCTGAATGCATGTTTCGCTTTTTCTAACTTGATGCGTATCGGCACACCGTTTATTAATAATTTGGATTGACTACCTAAATCCAAATGAAGCGCACCATACATATCAAAGAGGGTTCCGTTCTTAGTGCGATTCCACCTTTGCTTCAATCCTTTGTTTCCCCCCGCTGCAATATCCAAATCATCATACTTCTCAGCGGTATCTTTATGAAACATTGCACCACTCAGCAAATTCTTTTGAGAGGATTCTGGATGAAACAATATGCTTTGAATATATGCTTTGTAGGCATAATTGTTTTCTGAGGAAATTTGTCTATCATTAAAGGAGACATGGCATTCAGAGAACATAGTATTTAAAAGATAATTGATGGGCCCGCATTGATCGGCAGCAACAAATGCACTACCATCTGCTTTTACAATCTTTGCTTGAACATTGAGGAAAACATGGGAAAGATCAAAATATGATTCACCTAATCCAGATATGGCAAATTCAATAGTATTGCTGTCCGAAATGGATGCTACAGGATGAACTTCTATGAACGTCGACCGGTCAATTACTAACTGAATTCGTGATGTTTCGAACAAATCTAGTTCACTTTTTGTGCAATAACAGTTTTCCATTTTCTCAGAGACTAGAAAACACGTCTTTCGAACACCTCTTTCGGCGTTTCATCTGATTTTTCTTCGTTTGTTTCTTTCTTTTAATACCTCCACCACCTCTCAGTTTGCGAAGTAGATCGTGTTGGATCTCTCTGCCAGATTCCCGTAATCGATTACGGGAGGCTTCTCTGAAGGATTTCCCACGTGAAAGGTCTTGTAGTACGTTCTCTCCTGCAGTTAGTAAGTGTTTGCCTAAATATTTCCCCGCTTTGATCATAATGGTTGAGCAAATCGACGCAAATTATTGAATATTCCATATCCTCTCTGTATGGGGAAATCTGATGAAAAATAACCCCCTTTCCCCGATTGTTGATTACAGTAGTAATCAATACAGTCCTGGGGATCCAGCATTCGACCGTGTTTATGCATGATTAAAGACATATATGAAGGAAGGGTCGTTTGTACACCGCTTTATAACGATTTTTTTCGAAAGGAGAGCACCAAGCTCGTTTTCCCAGATATAAATTGTATGGGTGTACCCCTACTTGTTCGCAGTTCGATCTCAATAGCATCGAAGTGTTGCTTTTTAACGCGAAAGTAAAGTAGCACGGGAAAATGTTTTACAATTTGATCCTGTCGTTCATTCGCAATCGGAATGATTTTTAAAATCGGAACCAATGAATCACCAACAAGCGATGAAGATACAATATCACTATATACATATATTTCTGTTATACCCGCATTTAACTCCAAGTTATAATCGGAAATGTATGCTCCTTCCGTGAAAGTGTTTAGCGTAAATCCTAATATATCCTAGAGTTTATCTTCAAACACTACTTTGGTGTCATGTGGTACAATCAGTTTGACTTTAGAATTAGGTAGTACTTTGAATTGAATGGATTTGAATTCACTAAAGAAGTCTTTGGCTTGTCGATACATGCCACTGGGTATTTTAAAATTATATGTTCTAAGCTCATGATGAAGTGTTGGAAATACTTCATTGACAATAATCTTAAACTTTTCACCTTCAGCTCCATTTAATGGATTAGAGTAGTTGAATGTGATTTCTTTTTTATCACCTCTAATAATGTAAGAAGATTCATCGATGCCTAGAGACCTCATTAAATTGGGGCAGGAGTCACGTTCAAGAAGTATATCTATATGTTCTTTTAATTTTACAACTATACTATTTTCGCTTCGTAAGAACTGTGCTAGACTATTCGCTGTTGTAGCAACGATCTTTCTATTGATTTGTTCAAATACATTATCATTAATTTTATCTAGTAATATATCATAAGTGAGTTTTGGTACTGGTTTATTGGCGACAAGTGTTATAAACTGATCTCGAAAATTCTCTAAATTCGGTTCGTGATAATCCGTAGTGTAAACTTGTTCTGTACTTATACTACGAGTTATATCATCAATTTTTGGGTTGACTTTTAAAAAGCGCAAGAAATGTTCCGCATGTTGTACAGTAACGTGCATATCCCAACCTACTTTTAATGTTACACGAAGTCTTGATTTTACCTCATTCAGAAAAAGAATAAGAGGAGGATCTGTAAATGTCTTTTTAAGATATGAATTTATTCCTTCCACAAAGTCTGTATGATCTTCACTATAAAGTGGTATGTCATATTTAGGTAAAGTTGTTACACCTTCTACTTCCACTATTTTCTCTATAGCATATTCATCATTATAACCGGGGTGAATGGTAAAGAATCTACCTGGAATGGTTGCTTCTGCTAAACAACATTCCCATGTCCCATTTAAAGCTAATTTAGTCCGATAACGATCAGGAGTGTTGTTCGGAAAGTAGTTCATACTAGCATTTGAAGGTAATATGACATGGAAATTATCTATGTTCTGATCCATTCTGCTTTAATCCACGAGTTGAAGGAATCGTTAAATCCTAGCCACTTTATCAAAAGTTGACGAGATGGTCCTTTGCCTTTAGTTCGAATAATTTTCTCAATAGCCCAGTAACCGTCTGGAGTTTTTTCTATCTTTTGTAACTCCTCAGCATAAAAACGTCCGTCAATCTCTTTTCCATTCAAATCCTGTAGAATATAAGTATGTGAACTTGTAGGATATCTTTTATAGATTTTAAAACATTCTTCGGTCCACCCTGGTAGATATCCCTTTCTAAACGTTCTGAGAGCTTTCGATATTCTAACAACATCACCTACACCAAAACGAAATTTGGTTAAGGAACTGAACTCATACAGGCGTTTATATATGATCGGCTCATCATCAGTGGTTACTTCAGCCAGTTTGAAACCATGAATACTGTGTACGAAATGATTATACGAATCCACAAGGGATTGTAAAATATCATAATATTTATATGAGTTACGATGGGTGAAAACTCGATACATACGCGCACGCAGCGTTCGATGCATGCGTTCTAAAATAGCACATTTGGTCTCACTTTTAGTGGAATAATGATGAATACCATATTTCTTGAACAGATCCCGAACCTTTTTATTATAGAACTCACTTCCTTTGTCGGTCTGTAAATTCGAAGGTTTCGTTTCTTGGAAAACATTTCGAAACACCTTTACCATCGTACTTGCTTTCTTATTTTTAATAGGAACGGCTCTAAAGAATCGGGACATCACATCGATAATGGTAAGAATATAACGATATCCTTTATTATGTCGCGATAGTTTCTGTACATCTACCAAGTCACTTTGCCATAACTCATTCACACCGTAGGATATTGTTTTCCGTCTCTGAAATTTGTAGCGCACTGGTTTGTGTAAAGTATAGACGTCTTGCTGCGAGAGCCATTTCTGCACATCGTGCCTATTAATACCAGTTACCTTTGACAGTCGGCTGACTCCTCCAAACGAACCGGGCTCTTTGGGGTTGAAGTAAAGTTTTCTCATTCGTTCCATGCTTCCCATTTTGGTTTTCTAGTCTCGACAGAAGAGAGTGAACCCGTTCTCTTCATCAATGGATTCATCTCTGAAACAGTTAACTGCTCTCGAAGTCTTTTATTGCCAATCCACTGATGTGGAATGTTAATTTCGTAAATGCCTTTAAAAAATTTATCAAAGCCTCTCGGAGGAGGTTCGATTTTCTGTGTGTCTCGCATCAGATAATTAAAAAGATCTATTGCATTGCTTCGATATTCTGGTTTCCCATTCACTTCTGATTCACTGTTTCCATTAAATGTATAGCTTGCACTCTTCAATTTTTCCAAGATTGGCAATACATATTTCTTTAGTGTTTTCGGAACAGCATATCCCAGGTATTTAACCAGCATACTAGGAATAGAAACATCTTCAGAAGGTTTTGTTTCGGGTAATTGTATACTCTCCAACAATTCAGGAGGAATTTCAAACGGTTTCTGAGGTGGTGGAGGTTGCATTGCCCTCTGGTACTTGGGTATTAACTGTGAGAGAAGTTTAGCCCTCATATCGTCAGGCATTTCATTCTGTCGTAACAAACTAAGAATATTGTCTTCCAGTCGAATTTCGGGTTTATTTAACTGGTAATATTCAGATACCAGCTCCGGTGGTACTAACGCCATTTTCTTTGACATTTTCAAATGCGTTTACCAATAGCTTTACCTGCAATTCCCCCCAACAGACTCAACACGGCAGGTAAAATCAAGGGTAGAAATCCACCCGTTTGCTTCGTGAACAATTTGCGTTTTCTTGTAATTGGTATTTTTCTATCTGCCAACTGACGAATCACTCTCTTGTAATAGCCAAGTTTTTTCACTTTAGCATTGGGTATATTTCCCGATAACAAATTCTGACAAATTCACACAATGATTGAATTTGTTCATTTGACGCTGTTCTTAAAATGGCCTTTCGCTGTTGGGGACTCGCATTGGAGAGTAAGTGTAGTAAATGTACATGACGTCTCACTCTATTCATTTTTCAACGGTAAAAAGACCCAATTAATAAGCCCACGATCTGGAAATATAGACTGTCGGAGGCGTTGCTCCTCTGGACTTCTCGGGTGAACATCAACAAGCAAATAGGTGAAAGGTTCTGCGGTTGCTTTTTTATAGGCATCCATGAAATATTTCGTTTTCCCAGGAAATGCCTGCCTAGAGAAACAAGCAGCCTGAGATAGATCCCGGCTATTGCGAAACATGATCAAATAGTGTGTATTTAAGCTGATATCACGCATAACTCTCACACGAGGAAATAAATTTTGTGTGATTAAAATAACGCTATAATTCTCGTGGTGTGAACCAACTGTAAACATGGACGAAATAGTACTTGTTAGATCATTCATCATGTCATCGATTACGATCAAATTGCATGTATTTTCCTTCGGTGGTAAACCACAAACAAACGCTATGTTTTTCTCTTCGACAAACCAAGGTTGCCACACTGAGTAACACCACAAAATTTTGTTCATATTGCATTCATAAACTTGCTCGGCAATCATTTTTCTCACAAGTTGTGTTTTTCCACTCTGTGACGGTCCTGTCACCATGCAGGTCGAAGGATGTCTCAGTTTTAACATACTTGACATAACTGACGAAATTCGGATTCTATTAGTTGTACTCCTACAACATTTGCTTTTAAACCCAAAGATTCGTCTTTAAAAAAATAACGTATATCATACACGCGTGAATCTCCTTTCCGACAAACATGAAAAAACAAATTCTTTCTATCACCTAACCGTTCAGAATAATAACACGTTGAATTCGAAGTGTCCACCTCGCCAAAGTCGTCTCTCTGACTCAATGTAAATATCACTAATGCAATTGAGACGATTCCTAAGACCGACATGAACACCCTCTTGTAATCCATGGTAAATTCTGATGTACTCTCACCTCACTTTATATATATATATATATATATATATATGTATGATGAACCAAAAATCTGGACTCAATTAACATTATTAACTGGAATTATTAAACTGGGGCCTGTACACAATATTTAGGCCACGTGTCAACACTTTTTCTATCCACCCGATATTTAGTCTAGGTGTCAACACTTTTTCTATCGACATGATGTTTAGTCTAGGTGTCAACAACTTTTTTAGCGACAGGCCATTTAGTCCAGGTGTCAACAACATATACTACTCGCATCCCTAGTGTGCACTGCTCCATTGGATCTAATGTATCTCAGACCGCACTTGCGTTGCGGCGCCGCACGTTGAAAAACCGGATGTGTGCACTTTGCCTAAGGGGTGTCAACTCCACAAGTGTGAGCCTCTTCCTTGGATATGGGAAACGTTAGAAAATGACGTGTGTTACAGGGGAGGTGCAAGAAGTCGGATAACATGCCGACCCTACGTCAGATTTGATGTCTTTCTGGCCTGAATTATCACCGAACTGTAACACACGTGTTCTTTTTGGGTGACCGTCTGCTTCCTTCTCACGGAAGGCTCCCGATGATTCAGGTGTTGAAATCGTCTTTTTTTTCAGACACTACTGCCTCCCATTTACGTCGCACTGGAGCAACACAAAGAGCTATTGGTGACACACTAAAACCAACACGAAATCAAAAAAATCCCAAGACAAACATCTCGTGGTTTTGAGTCACGATCAGATTCCGAGGCAAAACTTGGGCTGGCACACCTTTCTCGAAAACTCCTCACCACGTCGCGTCATCTGACCGTGGTATGGTGATATGGTATCGTCCTCGGATCTTTCCTTACGGGTTTGATCCGGGACTGTTTCCAATAGTACATTGTGTTGCTCCTTTGTCGACGTTAGTTAAAATACCTAGTTTAAATCAATGGGTACGGCTATTTCGATATTATGCGTTATATGAGGTAAAGGTCACTGCTAGGAAATCTCGTGAATCTGAGATGGTTAAGTATTGCCTTTATAAAGTTTGACAACAATTCATTGAAGTTAGTAAGGTGAAAATAGGCATTCTCTTGCTATGCAGCAAGAAAACGTACGCAGACAAACCTTCAAGGGTTCGTACATTCAAGAGTTACCCAAAACCTTTACAGTACGGCCGGTAAGGCATTTGTTCCTTGATCGCACCAAGAAAGAATTTAGACAACGGCTGGTACAGCAGTTGTACATTGAAAGTTATCGCGGCAGTTAAATCTATCGCCCTATTCAAAAGATTAGATGCGCAAAATCGAATCAGATCCTCGGTATATGGACGAATTTAAAGATTCATGGTTTTAATTAGAACATGAGTGATTTTTGCCAAAACTGACTAATTTTTAATGATAAGACTACCGGTAGCCCCTGTTAATACATGTAACAATGATTACAATGGTGATTTTCAGATTAAGGATCGTATAGTGGGAGTTTAAAAATGTTTACTAAGGAAGACAGAGTACTGGTGATAAATGAACCCCTGTTTGTTCATTTGAGAATATATGCATATATGAGTTGTACAGGTAATAATGATAGTTGTCAGTATAAAAAGTTATTCAAGGGCTGGTGGTGTTCCAGCGGGAGTTGAAATGGATACTTATAATGCTCTAGTCTTTTTAACAAGCCACAGAAATCGTCCAAGAATAGAATCGTTACTTCCGTGGGAGGTGACAAGTCTCACTAGAGATATGAAATTGTCAAAAATTTAAGGAGGGGAGAGTGTAATTCAAAACATTTAAATACCTGAGTCGTTGGGCCACCACAGACGGTCCGAAAAACGAAGGGAAGACTGAAAATCGAAAACCCTCGTTTTCGCGCTTGAGCTTTTCTCTCGCCAATCAGTGCTTGGAGCTAAAAGATTGACGACAGCGCTCGTGCTATGGTTGGGTGGAATGTCGTTATACGCCAAACACTGTGCGATTCCACTCCAATTCTGGCGGCCTCAACGGACATGGAACTTCACACATCTGGTTTTCTCATTAAGGGAAAGTTTCGTTAAGCGATTTTGCATATGTGAGATTGGAGCGTATTTCAAATGGACTCCAAACCGTTTCTCTCGTATGGTGTCAAACTGGGAAATTGGGTTCTGTTCTTCGGGATTGGTACTGAATTTTGGAAAGGACGGATGTCGTATGACAATACAATTAAACAAAATTTTGTTGTTAAAAAGCAATGAGAAAATCGATTAAAACGAAAGCAAAAGTGCTACTTTTTCAACGTAAATCTGAGTGGAGCGGCAGTTTCTATTTTAAATTCCTTGACTTTCACAGTAAAAGACCAATCAGAAATTTCTGATGTTCTTAGTATGATTGGTTAATGGTCAGGCGCAGTGGATAACTTCAGCCTTACCTTCTCTGCCACTACTTGCTTCTTACTGAGACAAGCATTTAGTCCTGAAAATATAATCTGCGGGTCCAAACGGATGGGCGATCACTCTTTCATTCTACCACCTCTAACAAAGACTGCCATCAAACTCTAAGATAGCTGCTGATATCATCCGTCAAAATCTACGATAGCGTTTGGATCCTACATCACGCCCAAAGATAACATTTTGATTATCCATAGTTTCCATGGAAATGACCGACAAATTGTGAACTTGGTTTTAGTCCTCCTTCTCTCGACGAGGTATCTCGTCAAGAGCAAAACTGACCAGATCTTGATGGACGAGATATCTCGTCGTCATTTCAAAATTGACCAGATTTCGGTCACCATTAAAAATGTGCTGGAGACAATATCTTGATGACGCGAATTCTCGTCATTGTCAAAATTAGTCATATTTTGATGGACGAGATATATCGTCAACTTGGAGGGTTAATGAAGCTTTTCGTTCTCTTATAATCCAGGCAAAACACGCAGCACTTAAACTACTTTTAAAATTATGTTTCAGAGCTTAAAGTGAGTTTATCTTACCCCCAAAAGTGCACATAGAGTCTCTTGCGCGTTTTTTTTGTTAGCTTGTCAGATATTGAAAAAAATCGGGCGATGGTAAACAACTACGCCGTGCCTATACGGAGTCAAAAGAGATTTTCCGCGAAAAATATAGCACACAATGATTTATCTGTTATGGAAAACGAGGAGCTACATTGTTGAGAAGTAGCGCATAAAAAACTCGTAAGGATTGCCGAAATTTGCTTTACGATGCGTTTGGTGATAAATTTTTCTTTATAGATCATTCGGCCATAAAGTAAGGGACACCAAAGCTTCGGTATTGAAGCCAAATACGTCATTCATCAAGGTCAAGATTTCGACAATTTTGCTTTGAGGCATATAGATAAGTGCATAGTAGAACAGGACCTGTTATGACCATCAAATCTATGAGTGAAGTACATGAAATCTTGTAGGATAAATGAAAAATATGCCCCTTTTCCACATCCTCTGATGTGGTCTAGGACCACTATTACGGATGTTTTAAGTATTGTATTTCTAAATAGAATGAACCGTTACGAGAGTTATCGTCAGTACTGTCGCTTCATTTAAATATGACCCGGTTATGAAACAATAGTATTTTGTTTATTTTATTTGTTCACTTGTGCAGGTGCAAGATGATCCTAGAATTCTAATAACTGCTAAATGTAATCTATGTAAATAAGAATGGAGTGTTTGTTTGTACATTGAATATATTCGACCCATTTCAAGTTTTCTATCCATTTTTGACACTACTGATACCAAATCCGCTTCTTTCACGTTTGGTGTCTGTCTGTATGTATGAATGTGCCCTATACACGTTCACTCGAATTAACCTTTTAAACGCCGCAATTCATTAAAATTTTTTTTAATTTTATTTTTACCCTCAAATGGCTTATTTTACTGCTAGTATAACTGTTTCTAGACCTTTTTTGGCGGAAAAAAAAATCCTAAGTAGGATTTTGAGGATGTTCCCATTTGGGAACATTGGCGTTTGGGATGAAGTAAATAGGGACATTTTTCCGAAAGGTAAATTTTTTGCAATAGACTCAAAAGGAGGACTAAGTTTGGTTTCTATTACATACTTTTATACATCTTTTATACATTTCTCTTCGGAAGGATACATTTTTGTTTTATTGCCAGTGCTTAGGGGGGGGGGAGCAAGATAAATGTATCTGCTTTTTGCATGCAAAGCTCTGCTGTCTAACATTCTTCTTGCACAATGCGCAACGTCTTTGGATGCAAGCGACGAGATAGTGTTAGTTCGTCTTTCTAAGGTGAACTAATAGATAAGATCGTGGTCCTGGTCTTGCTGAGACGACTTTTGATCCTAGTGGAGCCTCTGCTTTGGCACCATCCTATATAGATACCGATTAGATATCATCCAAATTTTTTACCCAAATCTGATGGGGTTTCCGCGAATAAGCATCTTACAAGAATGATGTCCGTAATACGGCACCATTGATCCGTCAATGGTTAGTTTATCGTGAAAAACTCCAAACTGAATCAAGTTTCTACACAATTCATCGTACTCGTATATTGGCGATATCTTTTCTAGTTTATCACCCGGTTGAACATCCTTATTGTTGTCAACAAGATGAAAGTACTTTTTAAGCTGACGAAAGCGTGCCCATGCCATTATCTTAGGAAAGATTGTAACACTTGACTTCAGAATAACTCCAATATAAGTCCTCTGTATGCACCGTGTGGTAACCGCTCAAAAGAAGTAGATCTAGGAGCTGAAGAATTTCATCACTTCGAACTGTTAATATATGCCCCTTTTGTAGCGTATACAACGCTTTCATCTCAACTAGATGTTGCACATAATTCATAGGGAGTATTTTCTGGAATAACTCTAGAAGATCCATTGTCTCAAGCTCAGGAAATTTTTAAGCCAGCTTTTCGAGGCTTTTTCCTGAAAGATCATTATCCAACGCTGCATCCTTTTTTCATCTGGGATTGGGTTCTTGTCTCCGCTTCTTTGCATTTGGAGCAGAACATGAGGGTGTGCTTCTCCTTTGATCTTCGCCCGAATCGGGAATTCGGTCATCTGAAATAGTCGAATCACCATCTTCATTGTTAATCATCAAGTCAATCTGGCCACAAACTTCTTGAGAACGAACCTCATTCAAAGCTTCATCGTTGATGTGTTCTTAATCACTCAAATTAGCTTCTTCATCAGATGACAATATGTAAAGATCAGGAGCGTCTACGTCCTCGAGCTCGTCATCCGATAGTTAAAAAATTCCAGCGCAGCTCGCAGGAACTTGTGTGGTATCTCTGAAAGATGTAGTTGACACGGAGTGATACCTGAGAAGCACTTGAATAGTCAATTCCTATTAGGAATGGCGTATTACGTAAAAAAAAAATTATTAAAACTACATCGTACAGCGTATATTATACAGTAGTACTCTCTGATATAGGCGAGAAATAAAGTCTATGGTGAGAATGAAACTCATTGGTTGAAACCGTAACGACTACAGGTCACACCTTCGCCGAGTCTTGAAAAAGGAATGTTGTTGGAATGTGATCTTTGTAAAGGTCATTCAAAACGCGCTCCTCTCTTTTCCTACTCGTAAGACACGTGATACATTTCAACCAAAGGGGAATGTAGTTACTAATCTAGTAAGGTGATTAGAGTGAAAGAAATCATTCCAATCGTAAACATTAAAACTGTAACAATGCGATTACCTTACAATAGCGTATAACAGTTTGCAGAGAAAACGGGTGTTAGACACATGCAGATACAAAAGTGCCAGCTGGAAGTATGAAAGAATCAGCCACCACATTTATTAAGTTACCCATAGCAGAATAACCGTGATGATTAAAAAAAAAGAGAGTACTGACTCAAATTTTTTTTTTGCGAGTTAAAAAAAATCCCATCAAACACTATACCCCACACGCCAATGTTCCCATTTGGGAACATCAAAATTGTTGTAAGAATTACTTCCTACAAATGATGATTGGAAATATTTTGTTAATTTGTAAGAGAATATAAGTCCCTTGTGTGACTACCAAATCACGTCAATAATTTTTTTTAAAAATTATTTTAAAAACAGTAGAAATTAAAATGTGCATGACACTTTAAAGTTCCCAAATTCAGTAAATTTGACCTAAATTATGTAAAAAAGCTGAATTTATTTTTTGAAAAACGGTGGCACCTAAAATAAATTTATGTTATTATGTGGCATTTCGACAAGTATGAATTATTCTAAACAAAGAATAAAGTTACTAAACAAATTCACAAAAAAATGTTCCCATCTGGGAACATTGGCAGGTAAAAGGTTAACATTTTTTCACGGAAATTTTCTTTCAGTGAGTTCTTATCTTCATTTAGTGAATGGAATTGGTTCCGAAAGTCTGTCTGTCCGTCCGTCTTTCTGTTCTATTTTGTGTTTGTGTGTTTGTGTACGCATCACATGAATTTTATTCCATATTTTTGATTGCAATGTATTTTATTTTATACATTATATATTAATTTAGTGAATGCAATATAAAATATTTATTTATTGTTCTATTTAGTTGAGTTTCATGCTTAAACACCAAAGTACGAACACTTAAATCAACCATAATTTGGTAGTTTTGGAAAATTTGGAATGTACAATATATACTGGGTGTAAGAAATTAAGAGAATTTCCAGACTTGGTCCATTATCTCTAGAACTACTGTACCGATTTTAATGAAATTTGATATGTACATACATTGATACAATACAAAACAAATAACCATTCAATAATTGTAATACACACGCATGATCGTGCGTGACACTCGTTGGAGTCGGAAGGTATGAAACAGAGATTGCAGAATAAACACAAAAATGGGTTATTAGATGGGTTAATAGGGTGTATGGTCCCCTCTTACAGATATACAGGTCTCGCAGCGTGATTTCATACTTGAAATAAGGCAGTTTATCATTTCCTGTGGCAATTGGTCACACGCGCTCAGAACCACTGGCAACTCGCAACCCCCCTCTCGGAGGGGGGTTGCGAGTTGCAATTGCCCTCCCCAGAGCGTCCCAGACATGCTCTATAGGGTTAAGATCGGGAGATCTCTGGCTGTATAATTCATCCGGCGAATATCCTCACTCTCTAGAAATTCGTCGACCAGAAGAGCTCTATGTGGCCTCGCGTTATCGTCCATTAAAATGAACTCAGGGCCAACTGTACCCCTGAAAAGGCGAACATAATGCTCCAAGACCTCATCCCTATACATCACACCAGTCACACTGCCTCTTTCAAAGACATTTAGAGTTGTGCGGCCATCCAACATGATGCCTGCCCAGACCATTAAACATCCTCCGCCATAATGGTCGATATCGCGGACATTGGAGGGTAGGTAGCGTGTTCCTGGTTCTCTTTATATGAACGTACGGCGAGAATCGGTGTTTAGGCTGAAGTGAAGAGAACGGTCGCCCATTGATCCATACTCCAATATCTATGCTCTCTGCACCATGATAAACGGATTCTCCTGTTCGTAGAAGTGAGCGGGACGCAAACAGCAGTTCTTCTTGCGAACAACCCTCTCTCTTGAAGTCTTTTGGAAACGGTCACCCTTGATAGACGGGTTCCTGTGGCTGCATACAAGTCACGAGAGAGCCGAGAAGCTGTAGCACTCCTGTTACGCCTCGCTATAATCGACAAATGGCGATCTTCTCTGGCCGTCGTGGCTCTTGGACGACCTTGCCCAGGCTTTCTCACTATGGATCCGGTATCCTGGAACTGTTTCCATAACTTAAACACGACGCTGGGCGTTAAATTGAACTCTCTACAAATTTGGGCTTGAGATTGGCCTGCTTCTATCTTCACCACAATTCGCCACCTCATTCCATCATCTAAACGTTGGAGGTTAAACATTTTTACTGTTACAATTTGAAACAAACCGATTGCTGCAAAATAACATCAAGAAATTCGCCGAGGTGTACTAGCGAACGAAATGCATCTTAACTTACACACGCTTATAAAGCCTGTTTATCTACTGGCTCCGTCTAGACACACGTGTACGCTTACGTATTTGACGTACAAGATTTGCATTTTTGTCTAGAAGCAATGGTTTTACATTCAGTTCAGTTCTTTTCATGAAATTCGATAAAATATGCAAATACTCTTAATTTATTTCACCAGTGTATTAAGTAATACGATCACTTAGATTGCTTTACCAGTACTGCTGAAAAGCCAATTATTTTTGTCCTAAAATTATTTATTATTTTTTTTATGGAATTTTAGATATGATACTTGATTTATTTCGACTCGTATTTTTGTTCTTTGGGCAATGTATACGATTGTCTGTCCCAAATATACGATTTCCTAATATTTGGGACAGACGATATTTTTCAAAGAACGGGAATAAAACAAAAACTCGTGTTTCTTTCGCTCTCAATTAATTTCACATTTCTAAATTGTTTGCACTTTTTAGTTATATCTTGTGGCAACTGCGAGATCAAGAGATTAAAAGGAATTACAAATTAATATCTTTCGAACAACTTTTTCCCGACATCTTTTATTTTGTTTTATTTCCCTGTTTTCTTTTATTTTCCGTTTTAAACACTTATTATTTTAATAAATTGTGTTTATTTTCCATCATATGCAACACCACCGCAAAGTATTCGATTTAAAGTAGCAGATAAGTCAGAATAAAGCAACTTTAACAACTGTAATTATGCCATTATTTAAAGAATAATGCCTTTATTTAAAGAATAATGCCGTCGTTGAAAGAATAATAATGTTTTAAAAAATCCAAACTAGAACTTTTCAAACATTAAAAGATTCTTTGTCATACTGAAAGGTAATGGTAATTTTAGTTAACGTCGTACTAGAGCAACACAACGGGCTATTGACGACGGTCCGGGATCAGTCCCTTAAGGGAAAGGGACAACACCTCGAGGACAACACCTCGTAATTTTAAACCACGGTCAGATGACAAAGCAACACCTGAACTGTCATACTGACAGGAGAAGATTGCGAAAATCCACAATTTCGCATACCGGATGCAAGAGTGCCACACGTAAAATAATATTGTTTTGTTGACTATGAGTGCAAGAGTACTTGCCATAAATCGTCGGTTTTATTGATTGAGTTGAACATATAATGGTAATGGTAATTGTAACTAGCGTATTAACTAGAGCAACACAACGGGCTATTGATGACGGTCCGGGATCTGTCCCTTAAGGGAAAGAAAGATTCGAGGACACCTCGTAATTTTGAAACACGGTCAGATGACGAAGCAACACCTGAGCTGGCACCCCACTCTCCAAACTTCCACACCAACCCAACGTGAGGACTTTCGGCCACGACAGATTTAAGGTGCACCAGCCGCCTCTACACCATACGTTTACAAACATCCATGCCCGGACCCGGATTCGAACCAGGAACCTTCCGATCTAGAGGGCCTAAACGGGGAAATGAATTCCAAAATATTATTGCTCGTGGCGCTTTCAGTCGATCGAGGAGATCGATCACGTTGCAATCGAATCTGAACCTAAGTGAACGATTAGTATCAATTTCAAAACCAGATTCCAAATCAGAAAGTAAGAACGCTACGCATTTTAAATTTGACTGGTTTTCACAGTGAAAAAACACATAAAAATATGGGAATACGAGAGACTTTATGCCAGGATAAATGTATGTGGTGGTTATGTTTTTACGGCGGAATGTACTTCCTCCGCGTATTCTTTACGTGACGTCACATAACTTTTGTATTCGAATCCGGTTTCAGCCACGTCGACAATTAGAAATTACAAACAAAGAGTCCGGTTTGATGCATAAGAGTTAATTGCTCAACGACGAGATTAAACACCAAATGTTGATAAACTATGTTGTATGGTAACCTCGATATGTATCATGTGAGATTATTAGGTAGGTAATTGGTTAGTTTAGTTAACGTCGTACTAGAGCAACAGAACGGGCTATTGACGACGGTCCGGGATAGTCCCTTAAGGGTAATTGGTAATTGGTAATTTTTAGTTAACGTCGTACTAGAGCAACGGGCTATTGACGACGGTCCGGGATCAGTCTCTTAAGGGAAAGATCCGAGGACAACACCTCGTAATTTTGAACCACGGTCAGATGACGAAGCAACACCTGAGCTGGCACCCCACTCTCCAAACTTCCACGCCAACCCAACGTGAAGAGTCGTAGTCCCTTAAGGGAAAGATCCGAGGACAACACCTCGTAATTTTGAACCACGGTCAGATGACGAAGCAACACATGAGCTGGCACCCCAATCTCCAAACTTCCACGCCAACCCAACGATGAGAGTATTAGGATTAACGAAAAAAAATTTTTCTGTCGTGTCGCTCAAAATTGCAATACACAAATCGGTAATTCATTTTATTAAAAAAATAGGACCCACGTTTTTTATTAAATACAGCAAAACGTAAAATAAATTCTCTTCGGAGTTTTGAAGCTAATCAATAAACCAACAAAAAGTAATCACCCGAAAATAAAATTCGCTCTCCGTCGAAGCAGAAAACCAATTTCCACTTAATCTCTAAAAGCTCCACTTAATTGGTCAGCAATTTCTTTTTCCGACGATAAAAGTTGATTACTCGAGATTAAATCTCATCAAAAATTGAGGGTGATACGGCACATCATTTCTCCGTCTTTCCGAACGCGCCCTCTTCGTAATCACCGTAGACGACTTGCTTCGTCGCACCTGCGGAAATATAACAGTGACAGTCGCAGTGAGCGAGACCGTTAGAGAAATCGTTTGGGAAGAAACGGGAAAAAAATAAGAAATAAAGTAAATAAACAAGACGCAAATGACAAAGCTCTCGGAAGGCGAAGTATATCCATAAAATGGAGTGTAACAGCTGTGGATTTATTGAAAACTGTTCTGCGGGAGTTAGGGCGATAACACTTCTAAACAGTTGCAAGTAGCTTCCTATTTCCTAGAAGATGTAAGCTGCCATTAGTCGCCGAGTCAGCATCGATTCCAGGCAATGCAATTTAACTGTTTGGGCTTCGGATGAAGGGGCCGTCTGCCGGCGAAAGAACAGTGCTTTGAAGTCGATTTCCAAACAAATTTGGGCTCGTCATCTGACCATGGTTAAAAATTACGTGGTGTTGTCAGTCTAATTATCCTTCCTTACTTCCCTTCAAATGTTCTCGTATGAGCATGCCGTGGCCATTTTGTAGAATGTTGAAGAAATCCTTGTGTATAAATTCAATTAAAAAAATGTATCGGTAATTTGGTAATTTTAGTTAACGTCGTACTAGAGCAACACAAAGGGCTATTGACGACTGTCCGGGATCAGTCCCTTAAGTAAATTAAAAAAGGTAATGGTAATGGTAATTTTAGTTAACGTCGTACTAGAGCAACACAACGGGCTATTGACGACGGTCCGGGATCAGTCCCTCAAGAGAGAGATCCGAAGATAACACCTCGTAATTTTGAACCACGGTCAGATGACGAAGCAACACCTGAGCTGGCACCCCACAATTCAAAATTCCACACCAAACCAACGTGAGGACTTTCAGCCACGTCAGATTTAAAGTGCACCAGCCGCCTCTACACCATACGCTTACAAACATCCATGCCCGGACCAGCATTCGAACCAGGAACCTTCTGATCTAGAGGCTAACACCTTAACCACTATACCGGTTGATCGGCTAGTTTACAGAAGAGCTATTGTTTATGGTAATGCTAATTAGAAATTACAAACAAAGAGTCCGGTTTGATGCATAAGAGTTAATTGCTCAACGACGAGATTAAACGCCAAATGTTGATAAACTATGTTGTATGGTAACCTCGATATGTATCATGTGAGATTATTAGGTAGGTAATTGGTTAGTTTAGTTAACGTCGTACTAGAGCAACACAACGGGCTATTGACGACGGTCCGGGATCAATCCCTTAAGGGAAAGATCCGAGGACAACACTTCGTAATTTTGAACCACGGTCAGATGACGAAGCAACACCTGAGCTGGCACCCCACTCTCCAAACTTACATACCAACCCACCGTGATGACTTTCGGTCGCAACAGATTTAAGGTGCACCAGCCGCCTCTACACCATACGTTTACAAACATCCATGCCCGAACCCGGATTCGAACCAGGAACCTTCCGATCTAGAGGCTAACATTATAACCACTATAACAGTTGGTCGGCAGCTATTGTGCACGAGCAAAAAGCCTGTGCCTTCTATTCTGTCAACCTCTCGTTTCCTGTTTCTCCAAAAACACAGCGTTGGTTCTACACGACACCCCTCCAAGGGGTCGTACCCAAGCTGCCAGATGTTAATGTCTTAAGGGTGCTTGGGACAGGACTGTACATTGTCCTCAGGTATTTCCATTTGGGATTGATCCCAAACCGTCTCCAATAGACCGTCGTGTTGTTTCAATGATACGTTAATTAAATTACCTACCTTATGAATTTCAAGTCCGCGGTAATTGGTAATTTTTTAGTTAACGTCGTACTAGAGCAACACAACGGGCTAATGACGACGGTCCGGGATCAGTCCCTTAAGGGAAAGATCCGAGGACAACACCTCGTAATTTTGAACCACGGTCAGATGACGAAGCAACACCTGAGCTGGCACCCCACTCTCCAAACTTCCACGCCAACCCAACGTGAGGACTTTCGGCCACGACAGATTTAAGGTGCACCAGCCGCCTCTACACCATACGTTTACAAACATCCATGCCCGAACCCGGATTCGAACCAGGAACCTTCCGATCTAGAGGCTAACACCTTAACCACTATACCGGTTGGTCGGCTTCAAGTCCGCGGAAGACCAGTTGGAAGTAATTGGTAATTTTAGGTAATTTTTAATTAACCTCGTACTAGAGCAAAAACAACGGACTGTCCAGTTGGACGAGAAACTGATTAGCACCTGGAGTGTTGCGAGTTCGAATCCAATCAAAGACTATAGTGTACAAAATGGGCTGGTGGACGTTAAATCCGTCGTGGCCACAAATGTCTTCACGTGGTGTGGAAGGTTGGAGAGTAAGGTGCCTGCTCAAGTGTTTACCTCGTTATCTGACCATAGTTCAAAATTACTTGTTGTCCACGGATCTTCGGGGGTTGATCCCGGACCGTCGCGCAGTGAGACATTTTCGAAATCTAGTAGGACGAAAGTCTTGATGCGGAAGTTTGGAGAGTGGGGTGCTAGGTCAGATGTTGCTTCGTCATCTGACAGTGGTTAAAAATTACGTGGGGTCGTCCTCAAATATTTTGATTTGGGATGTATACCAGACCGTCTCCAGTAGCCCGTTGTTTTGATCCAGTGCAACGTTAGTTAAAATAACTATCTTTCGATGGTAATGGTAATGGTAATGGTAATTTTTAGTTAACGTCGTACTAGAGCAACACAACGGGCTATTGACGACGGTGCGGGATCAGTCCCTTAAGGGAAAGATTCGAGTTCAACACCACGTAATTCTGAACTACGTTCACATGACGAGGAAAAACCTGAGCTGGCACCCAACTCTCCAAACTTCCGCGCCAACAAAACGTGAGGACTTTCGGCCACAACAGATATAAGGTCCACCAGCAGCCTCTACACCATACGCTTTCAGTCATCTGACCGTGGTTCAAAATTACGAAGTGTTGTCCTCGAATCTTTCCCTCATGGGACTGATCCCGGACCGTCGTCAATAGCCCGTTGTGTTGCTCTAGTACGACGTTAACTAAAATTACCATTACCATTACCATTACGCTTACAAATATCCATGCACTGACCCGGATTCGAACCAGGAACCTTATGGTCTAGATACTAACATCTTAACCATCTGACCGATTAATCGGGCCAAGTACAATAGGTAATTGTAATGGTAATTTTTTGTAACGTCGTACTAGAGCAATACAGCGGGCTATTGACGACGGTCCGGGATCAGTCCCTTAATGGAGAGATACGAAGACAACACCTCATAATTTTGAACCACGGTCAGATGACGAAGCAACACCTGAGCTGGCACCCCACGTACAATATGAAGCTAGTGGGTTGATCCCAAATCGTCTCCAATAGCCCGTTGTATTGCTCCAGTGCAACGTTAAGTAAAATACCTACTTTCGAATTTCAGCGCCGCAGAAGCCCAGTTGGAAGAGTGGTAATGGTAATATTAGTTAACGTCGTAGTAGAGCAACACAACGGGCTATTGACGACGGTCCGGGATCAGTCCCTTAAGGGAAAGATCCGAACCCAGTTACAAGAGAAACTGATTAACAACCTGAAGGTTACGAGTTTGTAACTCGGTCCGATAAAGACCGTCATGTACAACGGAGCTCGTGCATGTGCAATCTTCCGTGGACGAAAGTGTCCTCAAGTTGCCGAGGTGTGAAACTTTAGAAAATGGGATACCATCTCAGGTGTTGACCTTGTCATCCGACCGTGGTTCTAAATTTCGCGTTGTGGTCCTCTCGGAAGATCTTTTACCGTCACCAATAGCCCATTGTGGCGCTCCAGCGGACTTAAATTCAACACCCGTGACCTACAGTTCTGATGAAAGTTATTGCCATCTATTCTTGCGGATAAGTCAAAAGTATGAGACTTCACAAACTCACTTGAATAAATATTTCATAAATTTGAAGGTTTGCCTACTGAGCTGATCCGCTGTGATGACTACGCAGGTCATAAAAACGAGTTAAATTTATATTTATTGTCTTTTTAACCCCTAAATATCAAACTATCGAGCCATTAACGAGACTAACCGTTTGAAATATAACCGCAAGTGGGACAAATTACTACCGAGATTACACTTCATGAGTTATTGCTCTGCAGAAAAAGACGTGGTTAATATCTTAGTACTGAAATGCAGTAGCTCGGACAGTGGTTTTTACCCAAGAAAATAAAGAGCTACCTTTAAAATGTAAAAAAATAATATGGAGTGACCAGTTCAAAACAACAATGAAGACTTAAATCGCATTTGGAAGATTGAACTTCTGAACATCGATTCCTTAAATCATTCTAGCCGACCAACCGGTATAGTTGTTAAGGTATTAGCCTCTATATCGGAAGGTTACTGGTTTGAATCCTGGTCCGGGCATGGATGTTTTTAAGCGTATGGTGTAGAGGTGCGCCTTAAATCTGTGGTGGCAGAAAGTCTTCACGTTTTGTTGTGATAGGAGAGTGAATAGTGGGGTGGCAAGCTCAGGTGTTGCTTCGCCATCTGACCGTGGTTCAAAATTACGAGGTGTTGTCCTCGGTTCTCTCCCTTAAGGGACTGATTCCGGACCGTCGTCAATAGCCCGTTGTGTTGCTCTAGTACGACGTTAACTAAAATTGCCATTACCATTACCTTAAGTCAATCCAATGCAAAAATGTAATAATGAATACATCTGTAGAACACCTGTTCCCTCAGAATCGACTGAAATGCCAAATGGAAGTTGAAGTTCTATCTTGAGTTCGAAACCAGGCCCAGCATAGACAGTCGTGTGCGTGGTGGCTGGTGCACGTCAAACCTCTCATGGCCTAAAATGTCCTCACGTTGTCGTGGTGTTGATATTTGAAGATTGTGGTGCCAGCTCAATTATTCTCATCTGGTCGAGGCTCAAAACTACGAGGCATTGTTCCTGAATCTTTCTCTTCGGGATGGTTGCCGATGTTTGGTATATTAAATTAACGTCGTACTGAAGCAACACAACGGGATATTTATGACGGTCCACGATCAATCCCCAACGGAAAGATCCTTAAGACGACATCACGTAATTTTGAACGACGGTCTAATGACGAGGCAACACCTGAGATGGCACCCCACTCTCCAAACTTCTAAACCAATCCAACGTGAGGACTTTCGGCCATTACCGATTTAAGGTGCACCAGCCGCCTCTACATCATACATCTACATTTCCACACCACACCAATGTGAGGACTTCTGAAGGCACGATTAATTTAACGTACACCAGAAAAAAAGTTGCATTTGTTGCCCAAATTATGAGTGTTGGTAAGCTACTACCACTTATAACGTATTTGAAACAGTGTTTCGCCAATACTGGAAAAGTACTGATGATGTATAAAAGCCCTTTTGTCGGTGACACGCCTCCCGTGTTGTTGCCCTTGGATCTTTCCCTTGGAGAATGATCCCGAACCGTAGTCTGTTTTTCTAGTAAGACATTAATTGAAACATATACTTACCTTCCTATTTCTTTAGTGACCCCTGCAGGTCAGGACAGAAGGGTTTCGCCCCCAAATAAGAAGTGTCCGAAAGATTGCCGGCTATAGAGTTTTGGTATCAGAACATTTAATTTCGGATTGGGGGGGGGGCAATTAGTTAGTACAAACATGATACATTTCCCGACATGGATAGAAAAAGGGCCGGCGTCCATTTTGCAGGTTTTTAATAACATTTTTTTGGTACTCTTAATTTAAAATTTTTTAATACGGTGTACAAAAATGCTTTCCAATGTTTTGATAATTTCGTAATTGTATTGGCCGGAGGCCATTGGCACTCTTAATTTTTACTTTCTTTACCTTGAAGCTATAATAAGGCACTACTCAGAATCGATAAATTTCTACTTTGGCTCTTTTCCTACCAAGGGGTTAAGGTGTTAGCCTCTAGATCGGAAGATTCCTGGTTCGAATCCGGGTCCGGGCATGGATATTTGTATGCGTATGGTGTAGAGGCGGCTGGTGCACCTTAAATCTGTCGTGGCCGAAAGTCCTTACGTGGGGTTGGCGTGGAAGTTTGGTGAGTGGGGTGCCAGCTCAAGTGTTGATTCGTCATCTGACCGTGGTTCAAAATTACGAGTTGTTGTCCTCGGATCTTTCCTTTAAGGGACTGATTCCGGACAGTCGTCAATAGCCCGTTGTGTTGCTCTAGTACGACGTTAACTAATAATTACCAATTACCATACGCTTAGAAACATCCATGCACTTAGCCGGATTTGAACCAGAAAGCTTACGATTTAGATAACCTTAATCATCAGAGCGGTTGGTTGTCTACCAAGGTACAGATATATAGTATAATTATTTTATTTGTTTCATCTATTACATTTGGTTATAGTATGACACCAATCACATTTTGTGCAGCCGACCAACCGGTCTAGTGGTTAAGGTGGTAGCCTCTAGGTCAGAAAGTTCCTGCTTCGAATACGGGTCAGTGCATGGATATCTGTATGGTGTAGTGGCCGCTGTAGCACCTTAAATCTGTCGCGGCAGAAAGCCCTCACATTGGGTTGGGATGGAAGTTTAGAGAGTGGGTTCCAGCTCAGGTGTTACCTCGTCATCTGAGCATAGTTCAAAATTACGTGGTGTTGTTATCGAATATTTCCCTTAAGGGATTGATCCCGTATTGTCGCCAACAACCCGTTGTGTTGTTCTAGTGTGACTGTTAAATACAAATTACCTTACTTACCGTATTTCATGCAATTTTTTTATTACTAGCAGTTTTAGGCTACCACTTTAAGAAAAAATGTTTTTGTTACTTATCCCGTGTATGTCTAATTGGTATGCAATAGTCATCCTCGTCATCTGAGCATAGTTCAAAATTACGTGGTGTTGTTATCGAATATTTCCCTTAAGGGATTGATCCCGTATTGTCGCCAACAACCCGTTGTGTTGTTCTAGTGTGACTGTTAAATACAAATTACCTTACTTACCGTATTTCATGCAATTTTTTTATTACTAGCAGTTTTAGGCTACCACTTTAAGAAAAAATGTTTTTGTTACTTATCCCGTGTATGTCTAATTGGTATGCAATAGTCATCCTCGTCATCTGAGCATAGTTCAAAATTACGTGGTGTTGTTATCGAATATTTCCCTTAAGGGATTGATCCCGTATTGTCGCCAACAACCCGTTGTGTTGTTCTAGTGTGACTGTTAAATACAAATTACCTTACTTACCGTATTTCATGCAATTTTTTTATTACTAGCAGTTTTAGGCTACCACTTTAAGAAAAAATGTTTTTGTTACTTATCCCGTGTATGTCTAATTGGTATGCAATAGTCATCCTCGTCATCTGAGCATAGTTCAAAATTACGTGGTGTTGTTATCGAATATTTCCCTTAAGGGATTGATCCCGTATTGTCGCCAACAACCCGTTGTGTTGTCCTAGTGTGACTGTTAAATACAAATTACCTTACTTACCGTATTTCATGCAATTTTTTTATTACTAGCAGTTTTAGGCTACCACTTTAAGAAAAAATGTTTTTGTTACTTATCCCGTGTATGTCTAATTGGTATGCAATAGTCATCCTCGTCATCTGAGCATAGTTCAAAATTACGTGGTGTTGTTATCGAATATTTCCCTTAAGGGATTGATCCCGTATTGTCGCCAACAACCCGTTGTGTTGTTCTAGTGTGACTGTTAAATACAAATTACCTTACTTACCGTATTTCATGCAATTTTTTTATTACTAGCAGTTTTAGGCTACCACTTTAAGAAAAAATGTTTTTGTTACTTTTCCCGTGTATGTCTAACTGGTATGCAATAGTGGGTTTGGGTTGTGTTAATTAAACTATGCAATCTCAAAAGGTCGCATTTGCTATATCAATAAGCTGTCTTGAATGATTCAAGCAGTTAGGAATGAGGTAAGTTGTTCTGGGCTATATCCCGGATTATCCAACGGTCTTTTAACGACAACAGAATCCAGGTTAATTTGAATCCAGTGGTATCTGACTTACGAAGACTTGGGTGTGTTGAACTTATATAGCGTGAAAGGTTTTTTAAACAAAACAAGCTATTTCTTATGGAAGAGACTTTCTCAAATCTGTCAGTTTCGACTGGGGGAGGCTGGTGCATGTTAAATCTGTCATGTATTCAAATATCTCTAATATTAGCGTGGAGTGGAATTCAAAGAGTTTGATGCCAGCTCAGGTGCTGACTCCTTCATCTTAACCATGTTTCAAAATTACGATGTGTTGTGTTTCGTAGGATCTTTCACTTCGGGGTTCATCCTAAACCACCGTCAATAGCGGAGTTATAGGTAGTTATAGGTAGTTAACTTAGCACTAGAACAACACATCTTATATTTGAAATAACAATGCACAAATTAGAATCTAAAAAAAGCTATCGACATTTTATTTATTATAATTTGATAGACAGTTGGCAAGATGAGCTGTTTTCTTTTTCCGCTTACTTAATTTTTTAACAATTCATAATAATTGTTAAACATTTTCACTAATCGTTATTATTAACAGTTAAAAAGACGCTCTTTATGACGGCATAGATATTTTAAACCTGTTATCACAAGTTAAAAATAACTTCTTATTACATTTAAAAGTGTCATAATTTTTAACTTGTTATCACAAGTTAAATATAACTGTTAAGAATTGTTAAAACAATTTTGCCCATCTATTATTATATTCAGTTATACCATACATCAGGCCTCGAAATATATTTTTTAATACAGGTGCACCTTGTGCACCTAAGTTTTTAAATTAGGTGCACAGGTGCGCCTAGCGGAAAAAAATTAGGTGCACAATTTTATTTTCATGTGCACAGTGCACCTGTGCACCCGGGTATTTCGAGCCCTGCCATACATGACTTCCAGAAGGCACTTAAAAGTATTCTAAGATGTATTCTAAGATGCACTAAGAGAATACTCAGAAGTATTTCTTAGTATTTTCTTAGTGCATAAGTACTTCTAGAATACTTAGAAGTATTCTAAGATGCACTAAGATGTTTTCTTACGGGCACTTCTGCCCGTAAGAATACATAAATAACGTTTACAGACTTTTTTCAAAAATTCACATTTCTCAGGTTTTCTATAAACTTATTTGAATATCCCTAAAAGTACCGTAGTAACGAAAGTTTAAGTGCAACACTGAAAGTTTCCAGAGGAAAGAGATGAAATTTCGCACAGTTAAATTAAGACTGACTTTTGATTCAACTTCTATCAAAACAAAGAAATTTTTTATTATATTCATACATTTTTTCCGAAAATAATTGAATAATTAATGTTGTAACCTAAAACTATTTTAAAATAAAGCATTAAGTACATTTAATTTGGGTTTCTGAAAAGAAACATGGTACAAAATTGCAGCTATACGGCAATATTATTTCGAAAGATGACAATATAAGTCTTGGAAACTGATTTAATATTACTAGCCCATTACGTGTTCTCAAAATTAGAAAACGGTTGGAACGAATGATATGAAAATTCGTATCTGACGTTAATTTTTGCTAGAAAAATGCGAAATCTGTTAAAAACAGAGGGTTGCTATTGTATGAAAAGTTGATGCTCAATTTAATATGATCTCTTATGAAAATTTTAGGCACCTCAAATATTGGAAAACTTTATTCCCTGTCAAATGTCATAATTGAATTTGCTCTGAAGTCAAAATTATTCGATTAAATACGGTTGGTTCGTTTCTGTATACCTTGCCTTTTATAGAGCTCTCATTTGCATATCTCTTTCAAGTGAGGAAAGAAGTAGGGTCCTCTATAGGTAAAAGTATGAACTAAAGTTTTCTTTCGCCGAGTTAGGTAGTTGAATTAATGTTGTTCTGAAGCAACATAGTTCCACCCCCCAGATAGTTAATTCCGAAGGGAAAGACCCAATATACCCTTCTTGAGTTTCCTCTTCGGTCAAACCACCCAATTTTTATGAACTTCTTAAATGTTATCAAATGGGATACCCTGCATTATAATAATTAATTGTACGGCGTCATATACAGTAGAGTGGGCAGAAAAAAGGTTTTTTTTTGTTATTAAATTCTAATAGTGCGGAAAAGTTGACTCATGCAGTAAAACTAATGTTTAAAAAATTTCATTCCTATTTATTGATATCTTTTGCCTCCCCAAGGAGTTCAAACGCTCCAAAAAGATCAAAATTTGGGCATTTTTTATAAACATAAAAATGTTTACAATTACGTTCTAATAGTGCGCAAAAGTAAGCTAATACATTCAATATCAACGGTAAAAATAATTGTTTAGATCAGTTCATATCTTTTGCCTCAAAAACGGGAGCCAAATAGCAAAAAAAACTGATCAACAGTTTTTACCGCAATTGCAAAGTCGATGTTTTGCAAAAATCTTATTTTTTTCAGTTTTTTCTGTAACAAAGTTTTTACAATAACAAAGTATTGCAGTGGCCGGGAGCACACGCAATGTAAATACCGTTTTAGTCCCTACCGATCGAAGACTGTTGCCATCTGGAGGAAAACAATAATTATTAAATATCTCATTAAATTAATTTTAAAATGTTCTAGATTCAATTTTAAAATTAGTGCTAGACTATAGAAAAGCAAAATTTTCAGACTAAATGTGTGCCTAATTTCATTATTGTAAGTGCCGTAGATTCATCAGGACACGGTGAACACGCAATACACGAACTTCATTTTGTAATAGTAGAGATACAGGTTTCCTAGAATATTTCAAATGTTCCAATATTCAAATGTTTAAATGTTAATAAATTTATCTATCAGTAACCGAACATTTTTTCTTCTACAGATACAATGTCTTTTTTGTGCGGAACGTTGGACATTTGATGTGTGAAAATAAGTCTAGAATTAATTTCTGACACTTTCATTCCATTCACCATATGGTATCACTGACGTATTGCACGCCTAAAACTTTGCGGTCAAAGCACCATCAGTTTTCTTTTGTTCATGAAGAGTACTTTTTTTTCAAAGGAAATTTATTTTCATACACTTTAAATTACACATTATTACAATTGTATTTTTTTAAAATAAAGTAATAAATAAAAAACGAATATTTTCAATATTTGTTTAATTACTTTTAATGATTTTATCGATCAGGAACCGCTTTTTTGTTCTATAGATACAATGTCTTTTTTACAGGTATTCTTCAGGAATGTTTCTATAGTGTAAATACAGAATTTTGGGTATAAGTATTGTGAAGGATAGATTTCGAGACTTTTGATTTAGACTGTACATCGTGTGTGGGGATAGAGTGTTTGTAACTTCTTCCTGAGGAAGGACGATTGCAAGTCATGATTTTATTTGCACTTTGTTTTGTGATTTTTAAATTTATATTTTACTTAAAACTTTTGGGAGCGATTACAGTCATTTCGAGAACCAAATTCGGATGAATGTTTCACATTTGAAAGTCCCACCTGTGGCTTGATTAGTTGTAATTCTTGAGTCAATTCTTCCCTATTTGAGATGATTGACCATCGCTGAAAACAATGAGCACAGTTAGAAACATTTGTCATTTGGAAAGGATGAAACATGGCACCGGAATTAAAAATTGTAGGTGACGATCATGTTTCACATCTAGCAATATCTAATTGAATATACCGATTGCCAGTTAAAAAAATATTTTAAAAGTTATTCATAATATTATAGTTGCATTATACCTAAGCTATCTTTTACCTCTGTGAGAGTTGCTTAGTCGCTCTCGTCTTTTTGGCTAAACGAAAGCAAATTAGATCATGGATGTACGTTTTAAAGTGGATTCCGAACTACTATGGTTATCCTTGCCATAACCAGGATTTGAACCCAGAACCTGTTGAAACATGGACCAGTTTGAATGGAAAGGCGTGCGGAGTATTTTATTTATGCAATCAATAAATTCACTACTCGTCAGGTAGGAGTGTAAGAGACGTATAAGTGAAGCAGAGAAGCCGAACGTTTGTGGATAAGTACGCTCACCCAAACTCGATCGAAAGCTTTGGCTACCTTAAGGAAAATTAAGCCAATGCTGTTTCTCATTTTAAATACATCAATAATATATTCAATGATCCTGAGTAGATGATAAGTTGTAGACAGCTGTTTTCTGAAACCAAATTGTTGAGGTATCACAAAAATGACACGTTGACAGAAGGGCAAGCGAGGGGAAAAAGGAAGGAAGGACGGAAAGTGAATTTTACCTGGACCTCCTGCGTTGAAGCCTTGTCTCCAGATAACAAAGTCCTTGTGCTCCAAATACATTTAGTCGAACAATAACTTTCAAAGGTGTAGCTGTCTTGGGTGTCAGGTTATGAAGGAAGTTGTAGTTGCTTACGTACTTAATTAGAGCCGCACTGGAGCAACACACCGGACTACTGACTATTGTCCGGGATCATTGCAACACCTCGTAATTTTGAATCACGGTCAGATGACGAGACAACACCTGAGCTGGAACCCTTCTCCAAACTTTCGCAACAGTCCAACGTGAGGACATTTGAGGCCACGACAGATTTAACGTGCATCTCCATGTACACGACGGAATTAGATTGGATTCGAACTCCAATAAGTCTGAACTAAACTCGAAAGGTTAAAAAAATACCTCAATATATTCTTCCCCTCAAATCTTTGTATTAACTTTATTTACCAAGAATTCTTTTCCCAGCAATTCCTTTTTCATTTCTTGGCATGGAATGTAAGCAGGAAGGTCTTTAGTAACCATCTTGGTTGGTCTTTGGTGTTAAGAATACTGTAAAAGTACTGATCTGTATGATCATTCGATGAGTTAGAACGAAGTTCCAAGATGCTCACTAGAGGTGTTCCTATTACCCACTATAAATTCTTTACAACAGTCTGAACGCAACTCCAAATCCAAAAGTACCCCAATAGTATTGCCCTCCCCCAATCTTTATATTAATGCTATACCTTATTTACCAACAATTCTTTTCCCAACAATTCTTTTTACATGTTTTGGCTCGGAATGTAGGCAGGTAGGTCTTTAGAAGCCACATTGATCTGTCTTTGGTGATTAGAATACTGTAAAAGTACTGTGATATGTATGATTATCCGATGAGTTAGAATGAAGTTCCAAGATGCCCGCAGAAAGCCTTCCTATAACCCCCAAAATAAATTCCTAACACTGGAATTTCTTCCGATTTTAGACAAACCACCACTTTTTTAAAATATTAATTTACTATACATTACAAAACAAAACACTTGCTCTTAGCTTGCGATGATTATTACACTCCGTTCTTTAAACACAGCTCTGCTCTCTGGTGGTTGCTAATGATGTAAATAAATGGTTTCTAAGGTTTATTTGTGATTGCAACCGAGTAAAATCTGTTTCAACCAATTAGATACTGTCTTTGTTTGTAACTTTATGTAATAGGTTGGAAAGGATGCTGGTTCTTACAATAAAAGATATTTTGCAATACATATTGGAAGTACTCTGTATCTGACTCGCTAACCTCGCGTCTGGAAGAGAAGTAATTAGTCAGATCACTTTTCAATCAGCATTTAATTATTTCCACCCGAGCAACGCCGGGTAATTGATTCTACTACTTTAAAAATAAATATAAAACACTTTCCTAGTGTTTTTTACTTTTTGTTTGATTTTCTTCTCGTGAAATTCTAGTATTCCGATGGTTTTTTCTAATTCATCGATTGCAACTGCATTGGATGCTTTATTTTTGTCCAGGTAAGACTTCACATTCCATAAGCACTACTGTTCCACATAAGCATTAACAAATTTGACCGTAGCATCATCACTCCAACGAATCATGGTGCCGATAAAAATGTTATTTAAAGAGAATAAAAAACGTTAAACATTTAAACAAAACCGATTTATTGACTAAAGAAAAACAATGGATTTAAATTACAGCGATGAAAACGATCCACGAGACACACGATCAAGAGACTATTGCAAAAATTTAGAACTCATATGTGTGTACTAAGCATATTTTAACAAAAAACACACACACGAAAGAGACCTCGAGCAATGGAAATGAATAACTAATGAACTCTACTGAGCAGATGTGTTCACACCTGTCTAGTGTCCCGATATTGGTGAGAGGAGTGGAGTGGGGGGCGCTACACTACCGCATACTATCTATTAGAGATGCTACTTCGATAGCAAAACATCGATGTTCAAAATTAATTAAGTACTTACTTAACGTCACACTGGTGCAAGAAAACGAAGTATTGATGACGGTCCGAGAATCATCCGGTCAGCAATGGCTCGGTTAGACGATTACATCGCCCCTAAAACATCGATGTTTTTAAAACTCAGTGTATTTAAACTTTTTTCAGCCATTTCTTAAAACTGGTTTAGCAACTAGTGATGCTACATCGACAGCAAAACATCGATGTTCAAAATTAAAACATCGATGTTGATAATACGTCGCCCCCAAACCATCGATGTTTTGAAACATCGATGTTCAAAATTAAAACATCGATGTTGATAATACATCGTCCCCAAACCATCGATGTTTTTAAAATTCAGTGTATTTAAACTTGTTTCCCCATTTCTTAAAACTGGTTTACCAATTATTGATGTGCCATCGACAGCAAAACATCGATGTTGAAAATTAAAACATCGATGTTGATAATACATCGTCCCCAAACCATCGATGTTTTTAAAATTCAGTGTATTTAAACTTGTTTCCCCATATCTTAAAACTGGTTTACCAATTATTGATGCGCCATCGACCCCAAAACATCGATGTTGAAAATTAAAACATCGATGTTGATAATACATCGTCCCCAAACCATCGATGTTTTTAAAATTCAGTGTATTTAAACTTGTTTCCCCATATCTTAAAACTGGTTTACCAATTATTGATACGCCATCGACCCCAAAACATCGATGTTGAAAATTAAAACATCGATGTTGATAATACATCGTCCCCAAACCATCGATGTTTTTAAAATTCAGTGTATTTAAACTTGTTTCCCCATTTCTTAAAACTGGTTTAGCAACTAGTGATGCGACATCGGATCCAATTCATCGATGTTTTTTTAATAAAACATGAAAGTTGTGAAAGCATCGACTTCGATGTCACATTCCTACTTTTCAGACCCTTCATCCTTGGTCACTTTGGTCTAAAAGTATGTTCAATTTGCTGATTATAAAAATTATGCTACTTGGTTATTTTTAAAATTTTTATAACGGTACTTCTTTCATTTAAAAATAAAACATCGACAACGTAAAAACATCGACAAGTATAAACATCGATGTTACCAAAACATCGACACCAATACATCGATGTTTTGAAAACATCGACAATGATGTCGCATCCCTACTATCCATTTGACTGGATCGAGTCCACTAAATCGTTTTACTAAGCTACTCGACTAAATAGTTTTGTCCCAACTCGTTTAGTTACTAAATCACTCGCTACTCGACTAAATTACTGGCCTAGTGTGTAGCAGCCTTTAAGAATTGATCCCGGGCCGTATCCAATGACCCATTGTGTGGCTAGAGTGTGATGTAAAGATGTTCGTAAACGACTAGTCCGTTAAAATTTCTCATTGACTTCATTAAATATCTCCAATTTGGTATAATTCTTGCAATTACCTTATTCATTCGCAAAAACTACTCTTTTCATTTGACGAAATATTCGGTATATTTGTTATTACACCTGAAATAGCACCCTACTCTCCAAACTTACACACCACGGCAACAAGACATTAGATGCCTTGACAGATTTCGAGTGCTAATTTTTAACTTGTTATCAAAAGTTAAATATAACTGTTAAGAATTGTTAAAACAATTTTGCCCATCTATTATTAGATTCAGTTATACCATACATGACTTCCAGAAGGCACTTAAAAGTATTCTAAGATGCACTATGAGAATACTTAGAAGTATTTCTTAGTATTCTCTTAGTGCACAAGTACTTCTAGAATACTTAGAAGTATTCTAAGATGCACTAAGATGTTTTCTTACGGGCACTTCTGCCCGTAAGAATACATAAATAACGTTTACAGACTATTTTCAAAAATTCACATTTCTCAGGTTTTCTATAAACTTATTTGAATATCCCTAAAAGTACCGTAGTAACGAAAGTTTAAGTGCAACACTGAAAGTATCCAGAGGAAAGAGATGAAATTTCGCACAGTTAAATTAAGACTTTTGATTCAACTTCTATCAAAACAAGGAAATTTTTTATTATATTCATACATTTTTTCCGAAAATAATTGAATAATTAATGTTGTAACCTAAAACTATTTTAAAATAAAGCATTAAGTACATTTAATTTGGGTTTCTGAAAAGAAACATGGTACAAAATTGCAGATATTCGGCAATATTATTTCGAAAGATGACAATATAAGTCTTGGAAACTGATTTAATATTAATAGCCCATTACGTGTTCTCAAAATTAGAAAACGGTTGGAACGAATGATATGAAAAATCGTATCTGACGTTAAATTTTGCTAGAAAAATGCAAAATCTGTTAAAAACAGAGGGTTGCTATTGTATGAAAAGTTGATGCTGAATTTAATATGATCTCTTATGAAAATTTTAGGCACCTCAAATATTGGAAAACTTTATTCCCTGTCAAATGTCATAATTGAATTTGCTCTGAAGTCAAAATTATTCGATTAAATACGGTTGGTTCGTTTCTGTATACCTTGCCTTTTATAGAGCTCTCATTTGCATATCTCTTTCAAGTGAGGAAAGAAGTAGGGTCCTCTATAGGTAAAAGTATGAACTAAAGTTTTCTTTCGCCGAGATAGGTAGTTGAATTAATGTTGTTCTGAAGCAACATAGTTCCACCCCCCAGATAGTTAATTTCGAAGGGAAAGACCCAATATACCCTTCTTGAGTTTCCTCTTCGGTCAAACCACCCAATTTTTATGAACTGCTTAAATGTTATCAAATGGGATACCCTGCATTATAATAATTAATTGTACGGCGTCATATACAGTAGAGTGAGCAGAATTTTTTTTTTGTTATTACATTCTAATAGTGCGGAAAAGTTGACTCATGCAGTAAAACTAATGTTTCAAAAATTTCATTCCTATTTATTGATATCTTTTGCCTCCCCAAGGAGTTCAAACGCTCCAAAAAGATCAAAATTTGGGCATTTTTTATAAACATAAAAATGTTTACAATTACGTTCTAATAGTAAGCTAATACATTCAATATTAACGGTAAAAATAATTGTTTAGATCAGTTCATATCTTTTGCCTTAAAAACGGGAGCCAAATAGCAGAAAAAACTGATCAACAGTTTTTACCGCAATTGCAAAGTCGATGTTTTGCAAAAATCTCATTTTTTTCAGTTTTTTCTGTAACAAAGTTTTTACAATAACAAAGTATTGCAGTGGCCGGGAGCACACGCAATGTAAATACCGTTTTAGTCCCTACCGATCGAAGACTGTTGCCATCTGGAGGAAAACAATAATTATTAAATATCTCATTAAATTAATTTTAAAATGTTCTAGATTCAGTTTTAAAAATAGTGCTAGACTATAGAAAAGCAAAATTTTCAGACTAAATGTGTGCCTAATTTCATTATTGTAAGTGCCATAGATTCATCAGGACACGGTGAACACGCAATACACGAACTTCATTTTGTAATAGTAGAGATACAGGTTTCCTAGAATATTTCAAATGTTCCAATATTCAAATGTTTAAATGTTAATAAATTTATCTATCAGTAACCGAACATTTTTTCTTCTATAGATACAATGTCTTTTTTGTTCCAACTGTGGTATAGTGCGGAACGTTGGACATTTGATGTGTGAAAATAAGTCTAGAATTAATTTCTTACACTTTCATTCCATTCACCATATGGTATCACTGACGTATTGCACGCCTAAAACTTTGCGGTCAAAACACCATCAGTTTTCTTTTGTTCATGAAGAGTACTTTTTTTTCAAAGGAAATTTATTTTCATACGCTTTAAATTACACATTATTACAATTGTATTTTTTAAAAATAAAGTAATAAATAAGAAACGAATATTTTCAATATTTGTTTAATTACTTTTAATGATTTTATCGATCAGGAACCGTTTTTTTGTTCTATAGATACAATGTCTTTTTTACAGGTATTCTTCAGGAATGTTTCTATAGTGTAAATACAGAATTTTGGGTATAAGTATTGTGAAGGATAGATTTCGAGACTTTTGATTTAGACTGTACATCGTGTGTGGGGATAGAGTGTTTGTAACTTCTTCCTGAGGACCAGGATTTGAACCCAGAACCTGTTGAAGCATGGACCAGTTTGAATGGAAAGGCGTGCGGAGTATTTTACTTATGCAATCAACAAATTCACTACTCGTCAGGTAGGAGTGTAAGAGACGTATAAGTGAAGCAGAGAAGCCGAACGTTTGTGGATAAGTTCGCTCACCCAAACTCGATCGAAAGCTTTGGCTACCTTAAGGAAAATTAAGCCAATGCTGTTTCTCATTTTAAATGCATCAATAATATATTCAATGATCCTGAGTAGATGATAAGTTGTAGACATCTGTTTTCTGAAACCAAATTGTTGAGGTATCACAAAAATGACACGTTGACAGAAGGGCAAGCGAGGGGAAAAATGAAGGAAGGACGGAAAGTGAATTTTACCTGGACCTCCTGCGTTGAAGCCTTGTCTCCAGATAACAAAGTCCTTGTGCTCCAAATACATTTAGTCGAACGATAACTTTCAAAGGTGTAGCTGTCTTGGGTGTCAGGTTATGAAGGAAGTTGTAGTTGCTTAGGTACTTAATTAGAGTCGCACTGGAGCAACACACCGGGCTACTGACTATTGTCCGGGATCATTGCAACACCACGTAATTTTGAATCACGGTCAGATGACGAGACAACACCTGAGCTGGAACCCTTCTCCAAACTTTCGCAACAATCCAACGTGAGGACATTTGAGGCCACGACAGATTTAACGTGCATCTCCATGTACACGACGGAATTAGATTGGATTCGAACTCCAATAAGTCTGAACTAAACTCGAAAGGTTAAAAAAATACCTCAATATATTCTTCCCCTCAAATCTTTATATTAACTTTATTTACCAAGAATTCTTTTCCCAGCAATTCCTTTTTCATTTCTTGGCATGGAATGTAAGCAGGAAGGTCTTTAGTAACCATCTTGGTTGGTCTTTGGTGTTAAGAATACTGTAAAAGTACTGATCTGTATGATCATTCGATGAGTTAGAACGAAGTTCCAAGATGCTCACTAATGGTGTTCCTATTACCCACTATAAATTATTTACAACAGTCTGAACGCAACTCCAAATCCAAAAGTACCCCAATAGTATTGCCCTCCCCCAATCTTTATATTAATGCTATACCTTATTTACCAACAATTCTTTTCCCAACAATTCTTTTTACATGTTTTGGCTCGGAATGTAGGCAGGTAGGTCTTTAGAAGCCACATTGATCTGTCTTTGGTGATTAGAATACTGTAAAAGTACTGTGATATGTATGATTATCCGATGAGTTAGAATGAAGTTCCAAGATGCCCGCAGAAAGCCTTCCTATAACCCCCAAAATAAATTCCTAACACTGGAATTTCTTCCGATTTTAGACAAACCACCACTTTTTTAAAATATTAATTTACTATACATTACAAAACAAAACACTTGCTCTTAGCTTGCGATGATTATTACACTCCGTTCTTTAAACACAGCTCTGCTCTCTGGTGGTTGCTAATGATGTAAATAAATGGTTTCTAAGGTTTATTTGTGATTGCAACCGAGTAAAATCTGTTTCAACCAATTAGATACTGTCTTTGTTTGTAACTTTATGTAATAGGTTGGAAAGGATGCTGGTTCTTACAATAAAAGATATTTTGCAATACATATTGGAAGTACTCTCTATCTGACTCGCTAACCTCGCGTCTGGAAGAGAAGTAATTAGTCAGATCACTTTTCAATCAGCATTTAATTATTTCCACCCGAGCAACGCCGGGTAATTGATTCTACTACTTTAAAAATAAATATAAAACACTTTCCTAGTGTTTTTTACTTTTTGTTTGATTTTCTTCTCGTGAAATTCTAGTATTCCGATGGCTTTTTCTAATTCATCGATTGCAACTGTATTGGATGCTTTATTTTTGTTCAGGGAAGACTTCACATTCCATAAGCACTACTGTTCCACATAAGCATTAACAAATTTGACCGTAGCATCATCACTCCAACGAATCATGGTGCCGATAAAAATGTTATTTAAAGAGAATAAAAAACGTTAAACATTTAAACAAAACCGATTTATTGACTAAAGAAAAACAATGGATTTAAATTACAGCGATGAAAGCGATCCGCGAGACACACGATCAAGAGACTATTGCAAAAATTTAGAACTCATATGTACTCATATGTGCATATTTTAACAAAAAACACACACACGAAAGAGACCTCGAGCAATGAAAATGAATAACTAATGAACTCTACTGAGAAGATGTGTTCACACCTGTCTAGTGTCCCGATATTGGTGAGAGGAGTGGAGTGGGGGGCACTACACTACCGCCTACTATCTATTAGGGATGCGACATCGATAGCAAAACATCGATGTTCAAAATCAATTAAGTAGTTACTTAACGTCACACTGGTGCAAGAAAACGAAGTATTGGTGACGGTCCGAGAATCATCCGGACAGCAATGGCTCGGTTAGACGATTACATCGCCCCCAAAACATCGATGTTTTTAAAACTCAGTGTATTTAAACTTTTTTCAGACATTTCTTAAAACTGGTTTAGCAACTAGTGATGCTACATCGACAGCAAAACATCGATGTTCAAAATTAAAACATCGATGTTGATAATACGTCGCCCCCAAACCATCGATGTTTTTAAAATTCAGTGTATTTAAACTTGTTTCCCCATTTCTTAAAACTGGTTTACCAATTATTGATGCGCCATCGACAGCAAAACATCGATGTTGAAAATTAAAATATCGATGTTGGTAATACATCGTCCCCAAACCATCGATGTTTTTAAAATTCAGTGTATTTAAACTTGTTTCCCCATTTCTTAAAACTGGTTTACCAATTATTGATGCGCCATCGACAGCAAAACATCGACGTTGAAAATTAAAACATCGATGTTGATAATACATCGTCCCCAAACGATCGATGTTTTTAAAATTCAGTGTATTTAAACTTGTTTCCCCATTTCTTAAAACTGGTTTAGCAACTACTGATGCGACATCGGATCCAATTCATCGATGTTTTTTTAATAAAACATGAATGTTGTGAAAGCATCGACTTCGATGTCACATTCCTACTTTTCAGACCCTTCATCCTTGGTCACTTTGGTCTAAAAGTATGTTCAATTTGCTAATTATAAAAATTATGCTACTTGGTTATTTTTAAATTTTTAAAACGGTACTTCTTTCATTTAAAAATAAAACATCGACAACGTAAAAACATCGACAAGTATAAACATCGATGTTACCAAAACATCGACACCAATACATCGATGTTTTGAAAACATCGACAATGATGTCGCATCCCTACTATCCATTTGACTGGATCGAGTCCACTAAATCGTTTTACTAAGCTACTCGACTAAATAGTTTTGTCCCAACTCGTTTAGTTACTAAATCACTCGCTACTCGACTAAATTACTGGCCTAGTGTGTAGCAGCCTTTAAGAATTGATCCCGGGCCGTATCCAATGACCCATTGTGTGGCTAGAGTGTGATGTAAAGATGTTCGTAAACAACTAGTCCGTTAAAATTTCTAATTGACTTCATTAAATATCTCCAATTTGGTATAATTCTTGCAATTACCTTATTCATTCGCAAAAACTACTCTTTTCATTTGACGAAATATTCGGTATATTTGTTATTACACCTGAAATGGCACCCTACTCTCCAAACTTCCACACCACGGCAACAAGACATTAGATGCCTTGACATATTTCGAGCGCACAACTCTCTTTAAAGACGAAGATGTCTGATTGTAAACAAACTCCAAAACCTCCTAGCAGACCGATTCTTTTCCAACCGGGTGATAGAGTTAAATGAAAATTTTAATCGACTATTTTTAATGAAAGTCAACATCTTGAATAAGAAGAAAAAAGGAAACATTGAAATATAACAATTAGCATTGATATACTATACTTCATGTAATTTAAATGCAAATATTTAGTGGTGGAGACAGTAGCGTTGAACCGCTTTTGATCAATGGAATTCACTTGAATCTACATCCCGTAGAAATTTACATTCAAAAGAGCCGCATCGCACGAAATAGCTTGCTTGTAAAAAAACATTCACACTGCCTAAATATGAAGTACATTTCGCCTCAATGCACCTGAATGTTAGTTTCTAGTGGAGTCGGATTGACTCGAATTCTGTCGTTGAAAGGGTTTCGTTAAGGACAATCGTAGAACATACTCATTCAGAACATATCGTAATATTCATGTGTGGGATTTTAATAACCACAGTTCAGCAAGCAAAAGGATGAATTAAAACTAAAAGGAATATATTGTGAGCTAAATACAGACTATATTTTAAATGCTGAATGTATTGAGGGGGTCTGGGGCCATCTTATAACATAACAATTAAAGTTAGCGCAAATCAACACTTGTATAATCAACCACCAGTTGTGTTCTCTGTCGTTCTGCTGATTTGGTGGAAAACTCCAGCCATTTCTGGATGTCTGATGCGGGGGTGTTTGGAGCAGACAGTCGTCTTCTTTTTCGACATCTACGTTCAATATGCTACGAGGGATTTCCATCACCCAAATTCCTGTTTTAATCACTATGGCCGATAGCATGGACCAAATGTGTTAGAACCGAAATTTCCAAGCTCCACGCAATTCGATTCCCCTTTCATACTGTGTTCTACATTACTCGAGAGATTTCATGATAAAAATATACGAATCAAATGTATATTTTACAAACTCCAACTTCTTATGAAATTAAAATTTCCAATAGAGTTACGTACCGAAATAAAATTTACATACGTTATGCGTTCAATTACGAGATTTTCATTTTAAGTCGCGAAGAATTACAAATTAAAGCTAAATCCATTGAAAAATATTTTATAACCTTAATAAAAGTGGTTAGAATATTTTGAAAACAAATTCCTCCTCATCCTGACATTTACCTCATCATGAGTTACGAATAATTTCAACAAACTCGATTAAAATAGTTTAAATATCTAGATAGGTACAAAACTATCATCGAACTGGAGCATCACAACGGGCCATTTGCAACGTTTCGGGTAGGTATGCATGTATTTTAATTAACGTCGAACGAACTGGTGCAACAAATGGGCTATTGACGACGGTTCGGGATCAATTCCAAAAGGAAAGATCCGAGCACAGCAACGCGTAATTTTGAACCTGTGTCAGATGACGAGGCAACACCTGAGGCGGCAACCTACTCTACAAACTTCCACACCATGCCAATGTGAGGACACTTGAGGCCACGACAGATTTAACGGGCACCAACCCCCTTTGTACACGACGGTGTTTGCTGAATTCGAACTAGGGATGCGACATCGATGCCGATGTTTTCGAAACATCGATGTTTTAAAAAAACATCGATGCATTGGAGTCGATGTTTTTGTAACATAGATGTTTATACGAGTCGATGTTTCTACGTTGTCGATGTTTTATTTTGAAAAGAAAAAAGTACCGTTATAAATATTTAAAAAATAACCAAGTAGCATAATTTTTACAATCAGCAAAATAAACATACTTTTAGATCAAAGTGGCCAAGGGTGAAGGGTCTGAAAAGTAGGGATGCGACATCGATGCCGATGTTTTCCAAACATTGATGTTTTATAAGAAACATCGATGTATTGGAGCCGATGTCGCACCACTAGTTGCTAAACCAGTTTTAAGAAATGGGGGAAAAAAGTTTAAATACACTGAGTTTTAAAAACATCGATGTTTTTGGAGCCATGTAGTCGTCTAACCGAGCCATTGCTGACAGGATGATTCTCGGACCGTCACCAATACTTCGTTTTCTTGCTCCAGTGTGACGTTAAGTAACTACTTAATTAATTTGCACTCTCCCTTGTGAAGCAGCCGACCAACCGGTCTGTTGGTTAAGGCGTTACTCAATAGATAGGAAGGTTCTTGGTTCGAATTCGGGTTAGGGCTTGGATGTTTGAAGGGTATGGTGAAGAGGCGGTTGGTGCACCTTAAATCTGTCGTGGCCGAAATTGCTCACGTTGGGTTGGTGTGGAAATTTGGAGAGTAGTGTGCCAGCTCAAGTGTTGCCTCGTCATATTCCTGTGGTTCAAAATCACGTGGTGTTGTCCTCGGATCTTTCCCTTAGAGTATTGATCCCGGACCGTCGTCAACAGCTCGCTGTGTCGCTCTAGTACGACGTTAATTAAAAATTACCACTACTATTACTTAGCTCATTACTTTTAGCATAGCTGCTAATCTATTCTTCACATGGTTGAAGTTGAGAGTAGACATGGTTCACTACACATAAAAGGGGGGGGGGGTTGATTCGTTATTGGATCATCAAAATTGATGGTCAAAACTGAATTTGTATCCGAGAATCATTGTACTTGAATTTGGTCCCGAGAACTACTGAGCCAAAAGTAGAGAGAATTTAAAAAATGTTTATTACCTAAACATTTAATGAATAAAGATAGAGTAGCTGTTGAATTAAAGCAAGAGACTATTATTTAGGAACGGCTCTTTTGTACTTTCGAGATGACGACATTCATACCTGGGAATATACATTAAAGCCTAATTTTCATTAAAACAATAGCCTTGATACAATTTTTTAGACATGTGCAAAACATTCTCTTTATTCAGGACCACCGAATTGATGTCGAATTAGTATATTCTTGTAAAATCAAGGAATACCGGTACTAATTCTTAAAGTAGAATTTCGATATTCTAATTTATTAATATGGGTAAAAGTAGCATATTTATAAAGTTAACAAGTGTAGCTGAGTATAGGATTATTTTATTATCTACTAGCCACTGCGTGGCCAGCACGGCGTTACCCGTGACAGTTCTTTTCGTGGGGTCAGGTGTGACCACTGCTCGCTAATCCCCAGTGATTGCTACGAATTCGTAGCCTATTGGAGGACAGCGTTAATGGCATTGCCCGTGGTGTTTTGTACTTCGCAAACCAAATGGAAATTCGTAGCCCAGGGTTCGAAACACCCGGGTGCACAGGTGCACTGTGCACATGAATAAAAAATGATGCACCTATTTCCCCCCCCCTAGGTGCACGCAATGCACCTAACGTAAAAAGGGAAGGGGGGGGGGACTTGTTTTATGTTATTTTGATGGTTGAACAAAATATTAGTATCGATCTCTCTCACTCTAAATGAACGTAATTAAAATTCCTAATTACACACTATGCGAAGTAAAACTCGCTGGACCGTAACGGGTCTATACAGGAGGAAAGTTTACCTGTGTCACTGCCACCAGAACTTTCCGATGATCGAAACATTTTCCAGGTGGCTCTGATGTAGTGACTGTCGCGACGGCCGTACGACGGAAAAGGGAGAATTTCGGTTTTTAAATATTTTTATTTACTATCTACTACGAACCTATATAAACATACCCAACTAATTAAGTACTTTACATTACATTAATACTCTTATATTTCGGTTTTTTTAAAAATGTGTACCTAAAATATAATCTGTTCACCTAATTTAAAAACTTAGGCGTACAAGGTGCACCTGTATTAAAAAATCTATTTCGAGGCCTGTCGTAGCCTATTGGAATGAATTCCCTGCTAATTCCAATTTGGTTTGCTTCGAAAACCAAATTATGAATATCATGAACTATGGTTTGCTTCGCAAATTGGATAACATCTATAACGGAGTTGCCCGTGGTTCCAAATAGGAATTCACAATCTCTTTCGAAAATATAAATATTTAATTGAAAAAAATTATATTAAAAGAAAATCAAATGTATAAGGTATCTGGTGTCAAATTTTCGCAGATTTCAAATCCGTTGAAATTTTTAATTTATCTTTAACGATCCCAATTTTACAAAAAAGAACAAAATAATGACAGCCAAAATGTTTTTTTATTTTCTTTGCTTTCTTTCACTGAAATCGTAAGAAGGCAGGAAATGAAATCTGTTTATTTTTGGAACACGAATGTTGGCGAGACGTCGCATTTTCCTGAAAAATATAAAATATATTCAATTTTTAAATTTTATTTATTTAAAGAAAATTATACTTTTAGTATCGATCTAATGTGAAATTTTCCGCAGATTTCAAATCCGTTGTATTTTTTATTCGGTCTATAACGGTCTAGGAGATAGAAAAAAGAACTCCAACTAAAGTTAAAACTTTGTTTTTTATTTTCTGCTGGAAAATCATTCTACCACGCAAAATGAAAACGGAAACTAAAAAAATAAATTTAGAATATGATCTTTTATGCTGTTGCCCTTCCAAAAAAAACAATAATAATTAAATTTCATTAAATTCATTTAAAAATGTTCTAGATTTAATTTTGAAATTCGCCGCGACCCGAATATTGCAAACAATTTCTTCTACATGTGTGCGAAATCCCATTACTGTAAGTGCCATAGGATTTTGAATGCAAGAAACAAAAACTTCCTTTTATATTATTAGAGATTGACGATTTTGAGTTTTTAGTTATAAAAAGTAAAACAACATCCCGTGTACTTATCAACTTGCATCTAAGGAAGGAGACATACGTATTCCAAGAAAAGTGATTGTATAACGTCTCTAAGGTAAAAGTAAAGACTAGAGATCAAGGTAATCTTTCCTAACTTTTGAAGAGGGGATGCAGGTGTTCGTTCCTGGCGAATATATTACCGTTTGTAACTTATTCAGATTTTTTGGGGTTCTAAAATCAATATGAAAAGAACACAAATGAATGGAGGTCTTTGAGTGTTTTACAGATATTTGTTTCACTAACGTCGCAGTGGGCAATTGGAGACGGTCGGCGATAAATCTCAAAGGGAAAGAACCGAGGACTCCTCGTCATCTGTCACTTCCATCTCCAAACTTCTACATTATGCCAACCTTAGGACATTTAAGGCCACGACAGATTTACTGCTCCCCAGTACCCACGAACCTAACTGTCTCTGGTTGGATCGAGTTTTGAACTCAAAATCTTCAGGTAGCTGATCCACAATTCTACCAACTGGGTTACCAACGTGTAAATACACTTGAACAAATAGAGTTCAATATCTCAACGAAATAATGCAATACCTGAATAAGAATAGAATGACAAAATAAAAGAAATAGAGATATAAAAACGTAACAGAATTAATCCTCACCAATTTCTAGGAGCGATCCGTTACCCGAAACAGACGTATAAATTACTGAGTAACTGCCAATTGACAGTAGTTTTGCGACATCAACAGCAAAACATCGATGTTTTGAAACATTGATGCTCAAAATTAAAACATCGATGTCGATAATACATCGCCCCCAAAACATCGATGTTTTTTAAAATTCAGCGTACTTAAACTTTTTTTCCCCATTTCTTAAAACTGGTTCAGCAACTAGTGATGCTAGATCGTTTGTAAAACATCGATGTTAAAAATTAAAATATCAATGTTGATAATACATCGCACCAAAGCCATCAATTTTTTAAAAATTCAGTGTATTTAAACTTTTTACCACATTTTTTAAAATTGGTTTAGCAACTAGTGATGCGACATCGGCTCGAATACATCGATGTTTTTTATAAAACATCTCAATGTCTTGAAAACATCGCATCGATGTCGCATCCCTACTTTTTTGACCCTTCACCCTTGGCCACTTTGGTCTAAAATTATGTTCAATTTACTGATTATAAAAATTATACTACTTGGGGTTTTTAAAATTTCTTATAACGGTACTTTTTTTATTCAAAAATAAAACATCAACAAGTATAAACATCGATGTTACAAAAACATCGATGTCGCCCATCCTTAATTGACTGCTAACCTTCACAGCTCAATTGAGTTTAATAATTTGACAATAGACAGTGGCATTAATGAATAAGAACATTAGAACTAGACCCAAACTAAAGAAGTACAGTGACTTAGAGTGAAACATAAATAATGGTCACCAACCACTCCAAGAGTGATCGGTTGGCTTGAAATGTATCTACGGACCTATCAGGTAATATAGAAAAGTACATCCTTCCATTAATATAAATAATATTTCTTTAATAATGAGGTGGTAAATAAAATAAGTAAAATGCTAACATATCGCACCCCGGCAAAAAAAGTGACACAACTCTAAAAGTAAACATTTTACTATTATGTCATTGAAAAATACGTATGAGGTGTCCCATCATGTTATATTACTATTCTATAGAATGTAATAGAACTTACCACAATATAAATACTTACCTGAAAATTAAAAGAAGCTTATAGGATTTCATTATAAGTTCTAAAGTATTCTTTAAGTTGATGTTTTTCAAATAATGCAATTTTGAGTTGTGTTACTTTTCTTGGCGGGGTGCGATATATTTTCGTAAATAAAAAATGAAGCTATTTATTTTTGAAAACCTACGACAGTGTGAGTTTAAGTAATTTTCAACGTGTTTACAAGAACTTCAGAAAATATTATTGAACCACACATTCTCTGATTCTTCCTTTTGTACAGATTGATGTTCAGCTGTAAAATGTTAATAGTCTGAAAACGACAGAAAAATTATTGAATAACTAAATAACTTTGGCAAATTTGGATTCGGATCCAATTTGTATTGCATCAAAAGAAAGATAAACATTTCACAATTAGGAAACTTTTTTCAGTCTAAGAATAAACCATAGTTTGAATATACCCTTTTCCAAATATAACTCTATTGTAATAATTAAAGAATTAATATTAAAATCAAACAAAATTATTCAAGGAAGAAAATTATTTAAACTATGTATCATTCTATGATTGAGCTTATGCGACTTTTTGCCTGAAAGAGAAACCTACCTGTTAGGATATTTAAGAAAATAAAACTTTATCTAAATATAATTTCAATCAGTTTTTCGGTTTCTTAGTTGCAACTCGTCTGACCCAAGTAATTCTGGCCCAGATTTAGATGCCATAGAATGAATTTTCCTGAAAGTAAAGTAAATATCTTTCTCTGGTTGCAGAACAGCTTGAATCCAAATCGAAATTTGCAGACAGATAAATAGTTTTTGAATACTAGCTATCGGGCTAAGAAAATTTGACTTCTGAACAATGATCTGTTGAAAATTTGGATCAAAGATGGTGGCTCACTACTATTTTCCGTAGTGTGTTTGTCAAGCTATTCTAAATTGTTATTAATAAAGTCGTAGAGATAGACCCTCGCTAAGTGAATCCAACGGTTACAATAGTATAGGCTTCGTTGTACATCTGAAGCCGTGACTCTTACTTTACGGGGGCATCGTTCCTTCTTGCCTCACAGCTGTAAAGCAGTTTGTGAGTACATCACAAACTGTAGAAGCTATCCATCAGAGAACTCCCTTTGAAAGAATTGGAACATAGCTGCATTTGGCAATTTTGAATTATATTAGGACCAAGTGAAAAACGTCATATACAAATCCCAACTTATTGACATAGAGCGACTTTTCAAAGTGCTACGACGCCTGGGGACAGCCTCGATTATGAAACATCTCATCGATTTACATTTCGTCGCAATCCATCAGTTTAGACCACGGGTGACCAATCTTTTTGGGAAGAGTGTCATACATACTAAAAAATATAAAAAGATGAAAAAATGTTATTTATAGGCTAATTATGGGATTTTTATGCAAATAGCACATTTTTTTCATCTAAGTCTAAGTAGTGTAGATTTAAAAAATAATATAATAAATAAAACACAAGTACAAACTTAGATTTTGTTGTTAATAAATATAAAGGTTCAAAAAGTTAGGTTCTGTATAAAATAAAAATGAATATAACTTGAAACATTTATTTCTAAATAATTATTAATTTTTTAATAAGTCTTCGCATGCCATTATTAAAACTCAGCCGTGCCACTAGTTGGCCATCCCTGGTTTAGACTGTAGACATATGTCAGACGACACGAGCGGTGGTCACTGGCTGTTGCATGTTACATCTCTCGTGGCCTCAAATGTAAACTCGTGGGCGTGCTTTGGAAGTATAGAGAATGGGGTGCCCGCACAGATGTTGTTCTCTTTATCTGTCCAAGGGTCAAAATTGCGAGTTGTTGTCCTTGGATCTTCAAATAGCCCTTGTTTTATCCAGTTTTAACGTTACTTAAATTCATACCTACCATGGATATTTCCATTTGGGATTGATCTCGGGTCGTTACGAAATTCCCGATGTATTGCTCCAGCGATGATAATTAACTACCTAACTAAGGATTGATCCCAGACCATCAACAATAGTCAGTTCTGTTGCTTCAGTGCGACACCAATTCAACTATCAACCATGCTAGTTACAGGTGCTTTGAGTGTATTTCTATTTTATGTCTTAGTAAAGCTTTATTTTTGCATATTGTTCATTTACTAGACTGTTTTTAGCACGGAGTGATCAAAAAAGGCCCTTGCTCCATAAACTGAATCGTTGGAACTGATTCCCGCATTCCAAATTCAGAGATCGTCATGTGTCTGTGGTTCAAAATTACAAGGGTTTATCCTCCGATCCATAGATTGGAAACGTAAGTACACTGATAATTGCTATTGAGAGAAGCTTAAAAAAATTGATTAACATGTTGATAGTCACGTGATTGTCTGTGACAAATAGACGCGGTTGGCTTTATTTGGCATTTTATCGCCTCGTACGGCGATACTATATCTTTTGGCAGGGTATATGTACCTATGCGCTTTCTCGGAGAGTGGCTACAAAAATGTTGAAATAGTCAAATTGTACTACGTCGCGTGAGCCAATCAGATGTTAAATTCATAGATGGGCGCTTTCTACTATCCCCATGAGCGAATTAGATGATCAATGTTCGCTTCCACACGCAGACGAAAGTATTCTAGTGGACACAGTATTGGGAAATTTGGTCACATGAACAGGGCGTATTAAAACATTAAAAGAGGTCACCATTGTTCACTTCATATTTCCTCTATGCTATGATTTTTTTCATCGTAATTTATCCCGAACCATCACTAATAGCCCGTTAGATAGATCCAGTTGGATGTTAATTCAATTATCTACTTACTTGCATAATTAAGATAATTCTGTTTGTCAATTCTCTTCAAGACCTGTTACAAATCTTGAAGTACTTTAAAATTTGCCAGCTTAAAGAGTAAAGGCTGGCTCATCTTGCTACGTTGAATCTAGAAAGAGAAGAGCTCAGAAGAATTGTTTCATACCGCAATGTAGACTAAATTCTATAGGGTAAAGAAAATAATGTAGATTCACCATTTTGGGTTTTGTCTAAAACTAGATGTCTTATACTCTGATAAGGAAGTTGTTTTAGTTTTTAAGTAATTTTTGTTAGATATTTCTCAGACAGCTGTTTCGTCTAAATCGGTTCCCAAACAGTTTTATAGAATTTAAATAGCTCTGCTGTTAGTAGGCTTTGCGGTACTTTAATTTCAGAGCAGTAAAATTATTTTTACCCACAGAGAGGCTAAAATTGATATAGTTTATTTCAATCCACCCTAAATATTTAGGTTTAGGGAACATTTGACCTCGGAATCTGTTGGATTGAATGCCAAAGCTCTGATCACTAACTAGACGGACAAACAAGAAATATCAAATTGAGGTGCTAACGATCAAATCGAAGAGAATTCTATGAAAATTTCTTAAATTTTATTGCTACAACCTCTAAATATTCAGTTGTTTACCCCATTAAAATATCTAAAGATTCAGTTCCTTTATCCTTCTTTCTTTCTGAATAGCCAATATTTTCCTATCTTGTTCCGAAAGGAGCAGCACACTTTAAACTCGAGGCTAGGCTCTGCATCAACGAGAATTGTATCTATAATATCGATTGATACCAAGCATATTCATCCTTGTTTAGAAAAGTTAGATAAGGTATGTGTAAATTGGAGATTCAAACAAAATACGAAAGTAAGGTGGAAAAAAAATCTTTGCGTTTGGATGGTGGGTGCCATCATTGCAAAAGAGGATTGGGGACACCGGCAATATATAGATATTCATGTGACATTTTTGTGATCTTGAACGCATTTGTAAAATTACTAGAAAGACACTGCTACGATAGAGAAGAAAGCAAAATGTGCAAGTTTGGTATCCAAGTAGAATTGTGACAATATGGCACCATTAACACAAAGCAACATATTTATTCCAGGATTCTTTCGACAAGTGATTCATTTAATGGGGTTAAAATAAGAGAGATCCAAGCTGTCTCCAAAACTAAATATTTTCATTTAAAGTGGATGAAGTATAGTATATCATTACTAATTCAAAGTTAAAAATTTTTGATTTACAATTATAGACGTTGGCTTTCTTTCAAATAGCCGGTAAAATTCAGAAAATAGTGTTTTGCTATAACCTGGTTGAAAGAGCTTGGGCTTAACAAACCGGAGGGTTACGAGTTGAGATTCAACCAAATACCATTCTATATAGGGAGTAGGGGGGAGGGGGAAGGGGTTGTGCAAATTAAACCTGCCATTGGCTCAAATGTCTTCACGTTGGCTTAGCGTGTATGTTTGGTGAGTGGGCTCCCAGCTCAGGTGTGGATACAAATATTTGTCAACTGAAGAGTTTCAAAAAATAATTTGGGCCCGGTAGCTTGGTTGGAAAAGCAACGGATTAGCAACCGGAGGTTTGAGTTTAAAACTAGGACCAGCCAAGACAGTCATGTTTGTGGTGGCTGGTGCAAGTTAGTCGAATTCACCTTCCTTCCTTCCTGCAAATGTGCTCGGATGAACACGCCGTGGCCATTTTGTAGAATGTTGAAGGAATCATTGAGTATAAGTTCAATTAAAAAAGGAACGGAGCAATTAAGTTAAAATTAAGGTTTATAAACAAGTTAGTTATAAATGTTACAGAAAAGTCAACTGGATTGTTTAAACTTGAAATATTAATTAACAGAACTATTCTTTCCGAGCAAAACGCCTACGCCAGGCCTCCCCCGATTCTATCTACTCTGCTCTTTCTTCCAAAACACCCCGTTCCTTTCTTCGCGACACCCCTCCAAGGGGTCGTACACAAGCTGACAGCAGTCAATGTCAGGCAGCTTGGAGACGGACTGTAAAAAGTTAAATATGTAGTGGCCTCAAATATCCTCTCGTTGTCGTGGTATTGACATTTGGAGAGTGGGGTGTCAGCCCAGTTATTCTCGTCATCTGGCCGTGGTTCAAAATTATGTTGCATTTTTAACTCTTCGGGAACTCCCGGACGGTCTTAATAAAAACTCCCGGATCCTAACCCCCAGACCGTCACCAATAGTTCGTTATTGCTTCAGAGCAACATTAATTAACTACCTACGAAATAAATTTGCACTCTCACTTGTGAAGCAGGTCATATTGCCTGAATCGTGGCTATTGGAGACAGTCCGGTCTATTTGTAACTCCAGGATGTTTCCGGGGATGTGGTATCCCAGTTGGAAGAGTAGCGGATTAGCAACCGGAGGGTTGCGAGTTCGAAACTGGGTCCTGCCGAAGGACGTCGTGTTCACTCGGTGATGGTGCACGTTGAATAGGTAGCGACCTCAAATGTTCTTACATTGGTGTGGTGTGGAAGTTTGTAGAATGGGAATGGGGAACTCAGGTGCCTCATTATCTGACCGGTAGAGTGGTTAAGGTGTTAGCCTCTAGATCGGAAGGTTCCTGGTTCGAATCCGGGTCCGGGCACGGATGTTTGTAATCGTATGGTGTAGAGGCGGCTGGTGCGCCTTAAATCTGTCGTGGCCGAAAGTCCTTTGGGTTGGTGTGGAAGTTTGGAGAGTGGGGTGCCAGCTCAGATGTTTCTTCGTCATCTGACCGTGGTTCAAAATTACGAGGCGTTGTCCTCGGATCTTTCCCTTAAGGTACTGATCCCGGACAGTCGTTAACAGCCCGCTGTGTTGCTCTAGTACGATGTTAACTAAAATTACCATTACCATTATCTGACCGTGGGCCAAATCCATTTTTGGTTGATAATGAGACGAACGATGTTTTAACAGCTGTGGAGCTCGACGCATATAACGGTAAATTGTCGAAGCGTCGAAGAGGGTCATATGAGTGTTGGTAAGAATAAATCACACAAAAGAGTTTTAAAGCTTCCACTTATAACTTATTTGAAACGGTATTTCGCAAATACTGGAAAATTACTGGTGATGTGTATAAGTCCTTTTGTCGGTTACACGCCTCACATGGTATTGGCCTTGGATCTTTCCCTTGGAGAATGACCCCGAACAGTCGTCTATAGACCGATCTGTTTTTCCAGTATGACATTAATTAAACTACATACTTACCTTCCTATTTCCGTAGTGACCCAGCAGGTCGGGGCAGAAGGGTTTCGCCACTGACTAAGTAGTGTCCGAAAGATTACCGGCTATAAAGGTTTGGTGTCAGAACATTTAAATTCAGATTATGATTAATTACCACAGACATGATACATTTCCCGACTTTGATGGAGAAAGGGCCGTCGTCCATTTTGCAGGTTCTTAATAACGTTTATTTTAGAACTTTCAGTTAAAAAATTTTTAATACGGCGTACAAAAATTATTTCAATGTTTTGATACTTTCGTAATTTTATTGAATGGAGGTCATTGACACTCTTTATTTTAACTTTGTTTTCCTTGATTATATTTTAGGGCACAACCCAGAATCAGTAAGCCGACCAACCGGTCTGGAGGTTAAGGTGTTAGCCTCTAGATCGGAAGGTTCCATATTCGAATCATCCTGGTCAGTGAATAGATGTTTGTAAGCGTATGGTGAAGAGGCGGCTGGTGTACCTTTAATCTTCCGTAGCCGAAAGTCTTTACGTTGGGTTGGTGGGGAAGTTTGGAGAGTGGGGTGCCATCTCAGGAGTTGCCTCGTCATCTGACCTTCATTCAAAATTAGTCTTACGATCTTTCCCTTGAGGAATTGATCCCGGACCATCGCCAATAGCAAGTTGTGTTTTTCCTGTGCTAAGTTAACCTTTGGACTATGGCCGGTACAGCAGTTGTACAATGATCGAGCCAGGAAAGAATTTATTCCGCGACCGTTAAAGCAGTTGTAATATATAAGTTATAAGAATCGAGGCAAGAAAGAATCGCGCTTTTTATATCTATAGCCGTAGTCAAAAGCTTAACTACCTACATATTACATTTAAAATAATAGTGCACAAATTAGAATTTAAAAACAGCTATCGACATTTCATTTATTCTAATTTGCTGCACAGTTGGAAATAAAAACTATTTCGTTTTTCCGTCTACGTAGCTTTTTTTCACAATTCACAATAATTGTTAAACATTTTCACCAACTATTATTAATCATTACTTTTACTAAAAGTTAAAAATAACTGTTAAGAATTGTTAAAACAATTTTTCCTATTTATTATTGGATTCAGTTAAAGAGATGAAAATTTTCACAGTCAAATTAAGACTTTTGATTCATCTTCTATTAAAGAATATAAAGGTATTTTTTTATTATATTCATACATTTTTCAGAAAATAATTTAACAATTTAAGTTGCAATCTAAAACTATTTTAAAATAAAGCATTAAGTACGGTTAATTTGCGTTCCCAAAGAGAAGCATGGTAGAAAAATGTAGCTATACGGCAATAATATTTCGAAAGATAATATAAGTCTTGGAAACTGATTTTTAATTATAAGCCCCATACCTGTTCTCAAAATTAGAAAATGGTTGGACCGAATGATATGAAACATCGTAATCTGACGTTATATTTTTCTAGAAAAATGCGAAATCTGTTAAAAACAGTGGGTTGCTATTGGATGAAAGTTGATGCTCAATTTAATACGATCTCTTGCAAATTGCAGGCACCTGAATTCTTGGAAGACATTATTACCTGTCAAATGTCATATTTGAATTTGCTTTACAATCAAAATTATTCGATTGAAGAAGAATGGTTCGTTTTCTGTACACCCTGCCTTTTATAGAGCTCTCATTTGCATATATTTTCCAAGTGAGGAGAGAAGAAGTGTCCTCTATCGATAAAAGTATGAACTAAAGTTTTTTACCTCCGAAATAGGTAGTTTAACGTTGTTCTGGAACGACACAGCAGATAGTTAATCCCAAAGGAAAGATCCGATTTCCACCCTTCTTGAGTTTCCGTTTCTGTCAAACCACACAATTTTTATAAGCTGCTTAAATGTTATCAAATGGGAAACCCTACATTAAAATAGTTAATCGTACGACGACATATACAGGCCCAATGTTTCCGTAAGTACGAAAATCGTTTGAAACGTGACTTGAACAATACTTTGCTAAAGCTAATTCGACTCCAAATTTAAATATTCTAAATATTAAACATTTGAAGTAATATTTTGTATATATGTTTCCTAGAATATTTAAAATCTTCCAATATTCAAATGTTTAAAAGTTAAGGATTTTATAGACCAGGAACCAATCTTCTTTTATTCTGTAGATACAATGTCCTTTTTTATACTTATTCTTCAGGAACGTATCTATTGTGTAAAAACAGAAGTCGGTGTGCAAGTATTGGGAAGGATAGTTTTCGCCACTTTTGATTACCACTGTTCACCGGGTTCGAATAGTGTTTGTAACACTCGTTTCGTTGGATTCTTCCTGAGGAAGGAAGATTGCTGGTCATGTTTTTATTTGCACTTTATTTCATGATTTTTTCAATTTATATATTACTTTAAGCCCTTGAAAGCGATTATAGTCCTTTCGAGAACCAAATTAGGATGAATGTTTCACATTTGAAAGTCTCACCTGTGGCTTGAATAGTTGCAATTTGTAGGTCAGTGCGTCCCTATTTGAGATGATTGACGATCGCTATTCGCAATGAGTGAAGTTAGAAACATTTGTCATCTGGAAAGGGTGAAACAAAGATACCGGAACCAAAACTATCGGTGACGATCATGTTTCACATCTAGCAACATCCAATAGAATATGCTGATTGCCAGTTAAAAAAAATATTATTAAAGTTATTCATAATCTTATGGTTGCATTATACCTAAGCTATTTTTTACCTCTGTCAGAGTCGCTCTCGTCTTTTTTGGCTAAACGATAGCTAATTAGATCGGGGATATACGGCTTAAAATGGATACCAAACAATTATGATGATCCTTGCCATGACCAGGATCTAAACACAGAACCTGTTGAAAAATAGACCAACCAGAATGGTAAGACGTGAGGGGTGTTTCATTTATACGAACAACGAATTCCCTACTCGTTAGGGAGGAACGTACGAAACGTATAAGTGAGTCAGAGAAGCCGAAGGTTTGTGGATACGTCCGCTCACCTAAACTGGATCGAAAGCTTTTGCTACCTTATGGAAAATTGCGCCAATGCTATTTCTCCCATTTTAAATCCATCAATAATATATTCAATGACCCTGAGAAATTGATAAGTTGTGGATAGCTGTTTTCTGAAGCCAAATTGCTGAGGCATCACAAAAGTGACACGTTGACAGAAGTCAATGCGAAGGTAAAAATGAAGGAAGGACTGAGAGTGAATTTTATCTGGAGCTCCTGGGCCGAAGCCCTGTTTTCAGATAACAAAGTCCTTGTTCGCAAATACGTTTAGTCTATCAGGAACTTTCAAAGGTGTAGCTGTCGTGGGTGTCAGGTTATGAAGGAAGTTGTAGTTGCTTAGGTACTTAATTAGAGTCGTACTGGAACAACACACCGGACTACTGACAATTGTCCGGGATCATTCCAACACCACACAATTTTGAATCACGGTCAGATGACAAGACAACACCTGAGGTGGAACCCCACTCTCCAAACTTTCGCACCACTCCAACGTGAAGACATTTGAGGCCACGACAGATTTAACATGCACCTCCATGTACACGACGTAATTAGATTGGATTCGAACTCCAACAGTCTAAACTCAACCCCAAAAGCCAAAAAATACCCCAATAGTGTTGCCCTCCCAAATCTTTATATTAGTGCTGCAACTCATTTGTTAACATTATTTACCAACAATTCTTTTTCCAACAATTCCTCTTTCGTTTCCATGCACAGTATGTAGGCAGGTAGGTCTTTAGAAATCGCCTTGATCGGTCTTTGGTGTTAAGAATACTGTAAAAGTACTGATCTGTATGACCATCCGATGGGTAAGAATAAAGTTCCAAGATGCTCACTCAAAGCCTTCGTATAACCCACAGTAAATTCCTTATACACGAAATTCCTACGATTTTAGTCAAACCACCACTATTTCCAAAAATATTAATTTCGTATACATTACAAATCAAAACGTTTATCCAAATAAGAGGAAACACAATTCAGTATTTAAACACAGCTCTACTATTTGGTGGTTGCTAATGATGCTAAAAATCAGGTGTAGTTATGAGTAATACCGAATAATATCTGTTTCAATTAATTAGAGATACGAACTTCGATTGTAACTTTATGAAATGGGTTGGAAAGGATGTTTGTTCTTACCATAAAATATATTTTGCAAAACACTTTGGAAGTACTCAGCATCTGAGTCGCTAACCTCGCGTCTTACAACGCAAAAGTACTGATTTCGAATCTCGAATTAACTTTCGATCCACCAAGTACTATATCTTAAAGAAGTGTTTATTTATTAACACACCAACCCTTAAAATTGCCAGCTCTATGAAATGAAATATTGTTACCATATACTGTACGAAAATTTTGTAAACATGAAAAATGACGGTTTAATTATTACCAGGATAGCATTTTAATGACATATAACCTTCACCCATTTTCAAAATTATTATTATTTTTTAACCTTTACTCATCTTGGGATTTTAATGCTAGAATGAAATGTGGGTAAAACTGATAACTGTTAACTGTGGCAATTTTTTAGTTAACGTCGTACTAGAGCAACACTATGGGCTATTGACAACGGTCCGGGATCAGTCTCTTAAGAGAAAGATCCGAGGACAATACCTCGTAATTTTGAACCACGGTCAGATGACGAGCTGGAACCCCACTCTCCAAACTTCCACACCAACCCAACTTTAGGACTTTGGGCCACGACAGATTTAAGGTGCAGAAGCCGCCTCTACACCATACGCTTACAAACATCCATGCCCGGACCCGGATTCGAACTAAGAACCTTCCGATCTAGTGGCTAACACCTTAACCACTATACCGGTTGGTCTTCGTGGGAAAAACTGAATAAATCATCTTACATAATGAAATAATTTTTTTAGCGTAAAAGAAATCAGTGTGCAACCATATTAATGTTCTATTTGTAATCCCATTATGAAATCGAAATAATTATTTGATGACTCAATCTCAGTTAACGATATGGACCAGACCAGACCGTGTCAAGAGCAGAACAACTTTGTTAAGGCAACCTACCTACCAAACTGAGGACCTTTTCTGTATTTAACCATGGTTTTGGCTGCCTCAAACTGAATTAAAATCCTGATACCATGGAAACCATCCGGAATGACCAAGATCATAGAGAGGATTAAAGATTCCAACAGCTTACACTTGCAGAAGAAGCTTATAAAATGTACAAAATAAGGAACTCTGAAATCAGCAAGGCTATTGAAGACTTTTGCATAATTAGTCCAATGAGGTCACAAACGAAGATGCACCACTTCTAATGGAACAACTGAAGATCCAGTCTTGAACTATCAAAGTTTAAACGTCAGTCCAAATCTCTTGGTCAATGTAGTTATTCAAGGTGTACTAGGCACCATCATTCTGATATTATTGATTACGAATTTCCCCCATTCACGATCCCTATCAAGATTGCCGAACTGTTCTTCCAAACTCACAGGAAGAAACTTCGGATAAGACATATAAAAACTTCACCTTCCAATACCACTACTATTCAAAATAAATTTAACCTGCTAAACAACGCTAACTTATATGCCAAGACCGATCCTGTTTTGAGGGACACATTGAAGAAACGAGGCGTTGATGACATCCTGCGTCGCCAGTCAAAATCAAAATATGAAGAAAATATTTCTTGTGTGGTCTTCATGATTGTGCGAGTACTTTGATGTCAACTGCACGCAAACTTATAAGCATTCATAATCGTTTTACTGGATTTACTGAAAAAAGGATCTTTAATGTGCCCATACATATACTGGGAAGTTTATATTTTTATTGGTGAGAGTCAAGAATTGTCACCTAATCATGTCATTGTTTTTGAATGACAGTGCAAATATTATGCATTTAATACCTATAAAAAGCATTTATTACCTATGAATCAGACTAAAGTTATGACCGGAGAGAAAACAGCTTCTACCGTGTTGTATTAAACCTATCATATTTGAAATTTGAATTTCTCTCCTTACAATGCTAACATTTATGATATACTGCATTGTAAGATTATAAGAAAAATTAATTAATTATTGCTAATAAGCCATTTTAAATACCTATATCCAAGCTCTTGTTGTAATAGCAATAGTTTGGTTCAAATAAATGGTTGATGTGAAATATAAATCAGCATTTCAGAGGATTTTAATTGAATCAGCTTACCAATTTTACGACTTTATGAAACCGTCGAGTACCCGTTAGGAGTCCCTCTTAGTAAATGGGCCATCAAAAAAGCTCGATTGGCATGATGTGGAAGGTTGGAAGTTGTAGTGCCAGTTCCTATGTTGACCTGGTCACCTGACAATGGTTAAAAATTATGATATTGTCCTTGGATCTTTCTGTAAAGGATTGATCCCGAACCGAATCCAATGACCTATCGTGTTCCTAAAGTGCAATGAAATCTAAATCAGCATTTTATACGATTTTAATTAAATTAGCTTACAAATTTTGACCATCTTATGAAACTGCTGAGTACCCGTTAGGAGTCCATCTTGGTAAAAGGGCCATCCAGAAAGCTTGATTGGCATGATGTGGAAGTTTGGATGGTAAGGTGCTAGCTCAGGTGTTGACATGGTCAACTGACTATGTTTAAAAAATATAATATTGTCCTTGGATTTTTCTCTTAAGGATTGATACCGGACCATAACTAATGACCCATTGTGTAGCTGAAGTGTCCTGTTAACTAACTACTTGCGGTGAAATCCAGGAAGAAAATTCTGTTAAGCTACCAGTAAAAAGGGCAGTAACTCCAAGTCTGATCTTACCATAGCAACATTTCAAAACTTTTCTGGTGTGAATATCCCTCATTTGACTTTTCCTATCTTATATTTAGCGCAACTTGGTCAAAAAAGGCCCTTGCGTCATAAATCCCCAAAACTGACAAAATTCAGACGGGATGTACTTTGGTGAAGCCAGGGTATCAAGGTGTTCGAAAAGAACTAAATATTTAGTAGTATAGACTGTAGAGTTGAACTGCGTTTGACAAATAGAATTCACTTCAATCTACATCCAGTAGAAGCTAACAACGTACGAAATAGCTTAGACGGTTTAATGCTTTATATCTGCTTGAATTACGAACCGGGTTAAAATGGCCAACACTTTTTTAAAATTCGACTGACTATTATTAAATTAACTAATTTGCAGTAGTTCCGATACTGGAATATATTGATTTCCACACATAGAACTGCTACATCATAATTCATCCACTTTAAAAGTAAATATTTAGTGGTAGATACCGTAAAATTGAGCTGCACTAGACCACTAAAGAATTTACCTCAATCTACATTCAGTAGAAATTAATTACTTTTAATTTAAAGTCACGAAAAATTTCAAGTCAAATGGTAAATCCATTGAAAAATATTTTATTACATTGCTAAAAGTATTAGAATATTTTTGAAAACCGATTCCTTCTCATCCTTACATATATTTCTTAATGAGTTTCGCATATAATTTCAACAAACTTGATTTAAGTACAGGGTGGTCATAAAAAAACGGCCAATATATGGACCTGTAGTGGCCGTTCCGTTCAGCCGATCGATATGAGATTTCAGATATAGTTATTCAGAGGTATGAGCTCGATATTCTGCGAACGACAACAAAGTGGCAACCACGGTTACAGTTATAGGTAGAGGAACTCGAAATTTTCGAAAGGCAACGCCCACTTTTTCCCGTCTCAAAATGCTCAGCGCATGCGAAAACCCTAAAGAGCGTTGGAACGGTATGTGTATAAAAAATTGACGCGTTATGCACGCACAAAAAACGGCTCTGCGAACGGCCAACAAAACCACGTTCGAGGCGCACGGAGGAAATTTGCATATGACAGATGCAAGACACCAATTACTGATGACAACAGAGATAGGACAAAGGAAATATTATATTTGGATTTCACATTTTTTACATGGGTGCTGTAACAATGATTACAATGGTGATTTTCAGATTAAGGATCGTATAGTGGGAGTTTAAAAATGTTTACTAAGGAAGACAGAGTACTGGTGATAAATGAACCCCTGTTTATTCATTTGAGAATATATGCATATATGAGTTGTACAGGTAATAATGATAGTTGTCAGTATAAAGTTATTAAAGGGCTGGTGGTGTTCCAGCGGGAGTTGAAATGGATACTTATAATGCTCTAGTCTTTTTAACAAGCCACAGAAATCGTCCAAGAATAGAATCGTTACTTCCGTGGGAGGTGACAAGTCTCACAAGAGATATGAAATTGTCAAAATTTAAGGAGGGGAGAGTGTAGTTCAAAACATTTAAATACCTGAGTCGTTGGGCCACGCCAGGCGGTCCGAAAAACGAAGGGAAGACTGGAAAATCGAAAACCCTCGTTTTCGCGCTTGAGCATTTATCTCGCCAAGCAGTGCTTGGAGCGAAAAGATTGGTGACAGCGTCGAGCTATGGTTGGGTGGAATGTCGTTATATGCCAAGCACTGTGCGATTCCACTCCAATTCTGTCGGCCCCAACGGACATGGTAACTTCACACATCTGGTTTTCTCATTAGGGGAAAGTTTCGTTAAGCGATTTTGCAGATGTGAGAACTGGGGAACGTCTTTCAAATGGCCTGCAAACCGTTTCTCTCGTATGGTGTTAAACTGGGAAATTGGGTTTTGTTCTTCGGGATTGGTACTGAATTTTGGAAAGGACGGATGTCGTATGACAGGTGCCATCACAGTCAATTGCACATTGCATACGGGAGACTGTGTAGGGTTAAGCCGAACGTAACATAGCATGAGGGATGTTTGCAATCTCACGTTTGATAGAGTGTTTCAAATATGGCAAAATTTGCGGATTGCACATGTATACTCTAGATTTTAGGTATCCGCAGAACCAGAAATCCATAGGAGTGAGGTCGGGGAATCTAGGAGGCCACGGAAATGGAAAATGGCGTGAGATGACGCGGTCGCCAAAATGCTGTTCCAGAACCCTGCGATTAGACGTCGCTATATGTGGAGGTGTGCCATCTTGCATCCAAACGATGTCATTCAGTGCATTTCGCTGCAACAATTATGGTATGACGTAGTTTTGCAGCATGTCTGTATAACTAGAGCCTATCACAGAACATGTTACAAACCCCGTTGGTGTCGTTTCCTCAAAGAAGTACGGGCCGAGAACATTTGAGCCTGCAATGACGCACCATACAGTAACTTTAGCGTCGTATAAAGGTACTGGTGCCACTGCGTGCGGATTCGTGCCTGCCCAGTGTACACAATTTTTGGTGTTGATTTTGCCAGTTAAGGTGAAATGCGCCTCGTCCTTCCATAATATGCGAAGAGACCAGTCGTTATCGCCATCATTTCGGATAAGGAATTCATTTGCAAAGTCGATACATTGTTGATGGTCCCCCGCGTGCAACATCTGGACGCGCTTTTACCGGTATGGAAACATGCGGAGTATAGATCGCAGTAGCTTTAAGACCATTGTTTTCGGCATATCCAATACACTAGCTGTACCTCTTGCAGTTTGTATATGCCCTGAAGTCACTGTGTGATGCACTTCCGTAACAGCATCCTCAGGAACAGTTGGTCGTCCGGATCGCGGTCTGTCACAGGTGCAGTCAGTTTCTTCGAATTTCTTTGCTAAATCACGCAGACCTTTCAGGCTACATGGGCCACGTATTTGACTATGGTTTAGACGATAAACTCGCAAGGCTTCCGCGGCATTCATCCCATTTTGATAATGGAGTTTTATCAATTCCCCACAAACTTTCGCTGACAGGTCATTTCGTTGGCATGTGCGAGCTCCCGACTGAAGATCTGGCGAAAGGCGTACTGTGATTGGTGTCTTGCCTCCTATATATGCAAATTTTTTCCGTGGACCCCGATCGTGGTTTTGTTGGCCGTTCGCAGAACTGTTTTTTTTGTGCGTGCATTACGCGTCCATTTTATGTGATACACGTACCGTTCCAACGCTCTATAGGGTTTTCGCATGCGCTGAGCATTTCAAGACGGGAAAAAGTGGGCGTTGATACTCGAAAATTTCGAGTTTCTCTATCTATATCAGTAACCGTGAATGCCACTTTGTTGTCGTTCACAGAATCCCGAGCTCATACCTCTGAATAACTATATCTGAAATCTCATGTCGATCGGTTGAACGGAACGACCGCTAGAGGTCCATATATCGGCCAAGTTTTTTATGACCACCCTGTAGTTTAAATTTCTAGGTAGGTTCATAACTATCATCGAACTGCAGAAGCACAACGGGCCATTTGCAATGTTCCGGGTTCCAATTTTAATTAACGTCGAACGGGAGCAACAAAAGGGTTGTTTTAGACGGTCTGGGATCATTTATAAAGGGAAAGATCCGAGGATAACAACGCGTTATTTTGAACCTCGACACACACACTACAGGAGTCTACAGGAGTCACATGACGAAGCAACACCTGGAGCTGGAACCCCTCTCTAAACTGCCACACTCCGCCAACGTGAGGACATTTGAAGCCATGACAGATTTAAGGGGATAGGGAACCCCCCAAAAAAAGCCTTAGAAATTTGAATACGACTAAAAAAGAACTTGGATTTAAAAAAATGTTTTTCTATTCTGCACCCATCAAAAGTAAAAATTTTGAATTCTCATGATTTTTAAAAGAGTTATAGGAATTTTTATCGAGGAGGCGTGGCCGTTTAAAACTGCTGACACTTGTTTACATTGTGAAAAAAGAGCCTTTACATTTATTTCATTCAGAATTTTTATTTCTTTCGGCTCGATTGGCAACACAGTAGGTAACTGCAACTGAAATTGTTGTTCTTTGCCGATTGTTTACATTCAGCTAGCGAATAACACGTTTATTTTGCTACTTCGATTTTTCAGTATTCGTGTCTTTTACGAAAGTTTTCCTTTTTCGAAATATTTTTGGTTTGCTACACCAAGTATTCTTTGATTGTTCGATTAGTTTTGATCGATTTTCACTGTACAATACTATTTTGCTGCTGTAAAGTACCACTAGCCTGCAATTCAAGGTTCAACAGAACTTTTCTTTTGTTGTGATGGAAAAGTGCAAAGCACCTCGTTCAAGTGGACGTATTTTGAAAAAACGGCCATCTAAATCTTCCAACAAAGAAAGAATCCTCAATCAGAAGAGGTGGAAATCTTATGTTCCAGCCAATAATGATGATAATGCAGATGCAGCTTCAAACAGTATTGCAGTTCCTGTTTTGCATGCAGCACATCTGCAAGTTCTGCTTCCTCAACCCAAATTGACGTCAGTGTTGAAGAAAAAGCCACATCGTTTTCCACAGGTGAAAAGAAGCTGAATGCATTCAACCAGAATGGAAGTGACTCTCTACAAGCTGCAGATAGTGTCCAATATTCAGTGATCCACAAGAAGGTTTGGACAGATCTCCTAAAAGACGTTTGTTGTAGTAACTGCTATGCAAAAATCCGCTACGAACATTTTCCCCAACGTATGCTTTTGCCAGCAAAATTGAACTTCACTGTACGTTATGTGGAACACATCACAATTCCACGTATTCCTCTCCACATCTACGTGGTAAGAAATCCTTTGACAAAATTGAAGGGTGGTGAATTCTTTTTTATAGGATTTGATAAGGTTCATCCGCCCTCGAAAAATTTTCACTGGGATGAGCATGGATATCATGGACACCAGAACATTTACGAGTCACATGAAGCAAGTTGCAGTCGAAGGAGAAGAATTGAAAGAGGAAGTTTTAGAAAAGGCGAGGAAAATTGTTCGATAAGCCCATGAAGCCATTGACGAGAACCTCAAAACAAAGGACGTTCTCGACATTGCTGTTTCGTATGACGGGACGTGGCAAAAACGTGACCATTCCTCTTTATGTGGAATTAGCTTTGTGATTGACATTTTGACTGGTCTCGTGATCGACTACAAGTTGTTGCCAAAATACTGCCATATCTGTACTCAAACTAAAGCTGACCTTGGCGAAAATTCTCCTGAATTAAAATTTGGTTTGAAGGTCATAAACCATCATGTGACAAAAACCATGACAGTTTTTCAAACTCTATGGAAGTTCAAATTGCTGAAATTCTCTGGCAAAGATCAGAGAACAAGTGTAAAATGCGCTACACTACTGTTCTATCTGATGGAGATTCCAAAGCTTATCAGCATGGGCAGAAATTGAATGTTTACAGGAACCAGGGAATCGAAAAAGAAGAGTGCCTCAACCATGTTTCTAAACGACTCGGAACGGGTTTGCGAAACATTGTAAAAGAATGTAAGGTGAAGAAAACTACCTTGGGAGGTCGTGCAAAAGGCAGTCTAAAGGAAACTACAATAAAAAAAACTGCAACATTATTATCGATGTGCAGTAAAAAACAATATGCCAAATGTTATGCAGATAAAAAGTGCAATTTTTGCAACATTTAAACATTGTATGTAAACAGACGAAAGTCCTCGTCATCAAAAATGTCCAGGAGGTCCAGATTCGTGGTGTGTTTTCAACCGAGCTGTCGCGAAAGGTGAAACGCCTCAAAAGCATAATACGATGAAAATTACATTAAATGAGTTGGTGGTTGAGAAAATTATGCCTCTTTACCAACGGCGTGCGTCAGATGACCTGTTGAAAAGATGTAGCCGAGGAAAAACACAGAACAACAACTAGAGTTTGCACAGTGTCGTATGGTCGCTCTGCTCGAAAGAGGTTTTTGTTTCCAAGAAAGGACAGTGTATAACCGTAATTTCAGCAGTCAGCGATTTTAATATGGGCTGGACTGCATCTATAAGAATGATGAATTCCTTGTAGAGAAAACTTCTACTTGTGAATCTGCTTTTTTAAAATTGGACGAAAAGTGGATATACGTAGAATTTTAAATTCCAGACGTAAAAGTGACAAACGGATGCAGCTGGCAAAAAACGTATATAAAGACTTAAAAGAGACACTGAGAACTGTAAAATAAAGGCTGAAGGTGTAACGTATGGAGCTGGAAAGTTTTAAGGTTGTACGTATTCATTTATTTTGCTAAATCTCTTTCCCAACGTTTAAATCCTGTTTTCTCAATAAATTTTTTTCTGTGTTTTCCTAACTTCAAAAATTGCTCTTCGCGATTCAAATATCAATAGATCTCTCTAATATTTTATATTTATTTTGTTTATCATATTTAAAAGAAAATGACACATGGGTTTCGCTCTCATTACATAATTTCTTAACTAATTAATCAAATGTAGAAAAATTCTACCCGGAATTAAAAAAAAAAATTTCTTTGCTAATTTTACAAATTGTTTTCTCAAAAAAGTAATCATTGTATGCAAAAGCATGTGTCAAATTATTTAAAATAGATTAAGAATAATTAGAAATTATTTGGAACAAATTTAACAAAATTTGAATCGCAACGAGTAAATTTAAATTTACAATACTAAATTTTTAAAAACTTTAATATTTAAAAATGTTTTGGAAATAATTTTGATGAAAATTCACAAGTGCGATACTAATGTTGTGTTTAATAAACGTAAAAAAAATTGAAAAAATCTGTTAGTAATTTAAAAAAATAATTTTTTGGTTCCCGCATTCCCTTAACTTGGTTGTATCTGAACTCGAATTCCTCCGACTGTTATTATGTTGTTCTTCAAACCGGGTTATAGAGAAGAAAGCAATTTTTGAATTTGACTGGCTTTACGAGGTAAAGCTAAAATCTTAAGAACAATCATATGAAATCCCAAAAGCCTAGAAATTTTATATTATGCTTCATCAAATTTAAAAGTAAATACTTAGTGGTGGAGGGAGTAAAGTTGCGCTACACTAAACCACAATAGAATTCACCCCAATCTACATTCAGTAGAAATTAATTATTTTTAATTTAAAGTCACGAAAAACATTTCAAGTTAAATGCTAAATCCATTGAAAAAAATATTTTATTACATTGTTAAAAGTGTTAGAATATTTTTGAAAACAAATTCCTTCTCATCCTTACATATATTTCATCACGAAGTACACATATAATTTCAACAAACTCGATTTAAGTAGTTTAAACTTCTAGGTAGGTCAATAACTATCATCTAACTACAGCAACACAACGGGCCATTTGCAATGTTACGGGTTCCAATGTATGTCTTTTAATTAACGTCGAACTGGAGCAACAAAAGGGTTGTTGACGACAGTCCGGGATCATTTCTAAAGGGAAAGTTCCGAGGATACCAACGCGTAATTTTGAACCTCAGTCACATGACGAAGCAACACCTGAGCTGGCACCCCTCTCCAAACTTCAACACCACGCCAGCGTGAGAACATTTGAAGCCACGACAGATTTAACTTGGTTGTATCCGATCTCGAAACTCTCCGACTGCTATTATGTTGCTCTTCAAACCGGGTTATAGAGAAGAAAGCAATTTTTGAATCTGACTTTCTTTATAAGGTAAAGTCAAAGTCTAGAAGGGACAACGATTGGAATTTACAAACGCCTAGAAATTATATATTCTGGGCATTTGACAAATTACGTACGATTAAGAATAGGATTTCATATTTTTGCACTTTTGTGAGTCTTTGTCCACAGGCGATAGAATAAAAAATGCTTTATAAGATTATAAAATCTCTTTTCCTTTTTTTGCAGAACCAGATTATTAGAGAAATTCTGAAAAATTGCTTACAATTGTTTGTTGAAGTATCCATATTGAAATTGTAACTCTAATATGTATTCATCAGACAAAAGTTTTGACAGGAGAGAGAAAAAGCTTCCACCGTGTTGTATTAAACCAATGATCAATGATATTTGAATTTTCTCTCCTTACAATGCTAAAACTTCTGTATTGCTCCGTATATATTTAACAACTGTATTGTAAGATGATTAGAAAAACGAATAAATAAATGCCACTAAGCCAATTTATATCCCTATTTCCATGCTTGCTGTGACAGCAATAGTTTGTTTGAAAGAATACGTCGATTTGAAATCTAAATAAGCATTTCAGATGATTTTGATTAAATTAGCTTACAAATTTTGATCATCGTATGAAACTCTGAGTAACCTTTAGTCGTCCATCTTAGTAAAAGGGCCATCAAGAAAGCTAGATTGGCATGATATGGAAGTTTGAAAGTTGTAGTGCCAGTTCATATAAACCTGATAACTAGGGCAACTTTTTTGTTGCAGTAAAAATGAGAAAAGTTGCATTTATTATTCCCTAAAGTTGCATTTATGGAAATAAAGTTGCATTTATTTTTGATACACTAAAATCTAAAATAAATTATTCGTAAAAAATTTCAAAATTTATCGATAATTTTAGTGGCGTACAACAATATTATAATACATCATTAAATACAGAAAAACGTTGATGTCGTTGAATGGCCGATCCTTGGCCAGTAATTTCTTTAACATTGAAAAACTGTTCTCAACAGATATTGCCTGATATTGTTGCACTAGAAAATACTGACTTGGGGGAAAATCATTTCGCGAAAGTGCAGCAAAAACCATCAAAAGAGTGCCAACCAATGTGTTAAAGTACATCCTGCCATTTATTTCACTTTCGTCTCTGTTAGGATGAACGCCTTCTTTCCATGAACTTCTTGTTTGATCCGCAATACTTTGACGTTCGCAAGATCATACAAACGTGATCGAAGGGTTGATTCAGAGGGTAACAAATGAGTTGCATTTACGCAGAAAGTTGCATTTATGTTGCGGTTATAACTCACTTACGATACACCCCATGTAGGAGGAATTCAGGTTTTAGTACTGAACATGCAGCGTAGAACGTGTGAAAAAAAGTTGCATTTGTTGCAAAAAGTTGCCCTACTGATAACCTGACCATGGTTAAAAATTGCGATAGTGTCCTTTGATCTTTCTGTAAAGGATTGATCGTGGACCATCTCCAATGATCTATTGTGTTCCTAAAGTGTAATGTTAACTAACTACCTACAAAAAAAATGAAAAGTTTCATCTTAAAATAGGAACATTTATTGTCAGAACTTTCTTGGGTAATTTTCCCTCATTTGACTTTGCCTGTTTAAAATTTATCGCAGCTTGGTCGAAAATGTCCCTTGCGTCATATATCCCCAAAACTGACAAAGTTTAGACGGGATACAATTTGATGAAGCCACAGTATCGTTGTGAAGGTGATCGTAAAGGCCTAGTCAATTGAAATTATTAATTGATTTCGTTTTTTTGTTAATATATTTGTTGGAATTGATGTATTTGTCTCGCAATTACCTTACTCATTCACAAAACGCTTTCCAGTTGACGAAATATTTGTTTTCACATCTGAACTGACACTCTACCTCATAAAACTTACACAACACGGCAAACGAGAGGACATTTGATGCCGCGACAGATTTCGTGTGCACAACCTCCTGTTTAGAAGATGTTAACTTAGTTACGATTCGAAACACTCTGACTGGCAATCCGTTGCTTTTCCAACCGGGGTATAATGGTCAACACAATTTCTGAATTCAACTGGCTTTTCCTAACGAAAGCCAACTTCTAGAACTATAACTGATTATATCTCAAAAATACTTAACAATAATTAATGATATGTCGTTGTTGTTTCTAATCCCACTCATTTGACAGAAGTCAGACGAGCTCCAATAGGTTGTTGACATATAAAAATGTCCCTTACAGTCAAAGGGTCAGAAGTAATGTACTGCTTTGTAAGTCCAAGACACTGGATGACATGCTCAGGCGACTCCTGATCAACTGTCGACAAAACCATATGGAAGAGGAACTGTGCAGCTTCTGTTGTAATGGAGCACCCATGTGTAGAAGTCTGTCTTGGCTCCTTTGCCTGCTAGTATTAGCTGGGAATAATGGAGTGGCCTTCACGCCTTGGGTTACCCTACCAGGAGTGAAAACTCCCGACGTACTTCGCCCACTCCTCCCAGGAACACCCCCCCCTTGCCACGCTGAGGCCGCAAGCAGGACTAAGGGGTATATGATATACTATACTTCATTCAATTTAAATGTAAATAGTTAGTGGTGGACACAGAAAAGTTGAACTGCGTTTGACCAATATAATTCCCTTCAATCTACATTCAGTAGAAACTAACTTTCATAAGTACAGCATCGCACGAAATAATCCGCCCGTCAAAGAGCTTTGACATTGCTTGAAATATGGAGTACAGTTCGCTTCAATGCACCTGAATGTTAGTTTCTACTGGAGTCGGATTGCCCGAATTCTGTCGGGGTCCGTAAAGGACTCCCTATTGTAGAACTTAATCAAAATTCATTAAATAAATCAATTAGTTGTGTTTCTCTCAATTACCTTATTCTTTAGCAAATTCTGTCAGTTGACGAAACATTCTTAACACAGACCAATATAACTGATTCCTGATTTAAAATTATCTGAGTTGTACTCTCTTCTCGACAAAATGAGTCTCTCCGCACATGAAAGATTTTACCAGCTATCACACATGATTACGCCCCTATTGTATTCAATACAGTTATTTTAAACATTATTTGTTTTAAATAAATCCCTGTAGTTTATTTTAAGTTGACAAAAAATTGTGTGAATTGAATCATATATTCCGCCTACATTTAAAATTCTACAGAATCTAATGATTTTGCATAAGATCATTGCAGAAGTTCGTGGCGAAATGAATATTCCTATCCATGAAATATTGTTAAGCGTAATGTCTTTTAAAAGATCGAAAAATTTCATTAAAATTATTCATGTAACAAATGCTTAAGTTTGTAATATTTTACTGACGTTATCAAGCACACGCTCAGTATTTTTCTCTTTAGTTATATTTATAGAATTAGTCGTCCCTATGAATAAAAGATGATAAAGAGGAATCCTAATTTAGTTTTCAACTTAATCGAAAACAAAATAGCCCTTTGTTGCACCAGTCCATAGTTAACTTTACTACTCACCGTATAGCATATAAAATCCTTTCGATTAAAAAAAAAAAAATCTTGGTCAAAACACCTTGTTTTACTGAAAATATCTTTGAAACGGAAACAATTTTTTTTTAGAATGAAACAGTTTACACAAATACACATTTGTTATGACTGAAGTAAATTCATATTGTAGAAACATTGAATGCTCATTGTATTAAAGGGAGCCTTCGTAGCCCAGTAGCAAGGGAAGTATATTTGTAACAGGAGGGTTTCGAGTTCGAAACAAGTTTCAGCCAAAGCCAGTGGTGTATAAGGGGGGTTTGGTGCACATTAAATCTGGCGTGACCTCAAATTTCCTCACATTGGTGAAGTGTGGAAGTTTCAAGATTGGGGTCCTAGCTCAGGTGTAGCTTTTGTCATCCGACCGTCGATCAGGATTACGAGGCGTTGTTCTTGGATTGGTTGTTGTCTTTCAGTGATTGTAATCCAGACTGTAGCCAATTGCCCGTTCTGCTATTCCATTGCGACGTGTGTTAACTACCTACCTTCTTAGAATATGATCTGTTGAGAGGTAGTTGATGGGCTGAAAGAGTATTCTGGAAAGTAACACGTCAACCGTTAGGTGTACTGATAAGTGAACATTTAAAGACAACTGGAGTTTGGGTCTAAGACCAATGACTATGGAAGTTTAAATAAAGCACTTACGAGAATGTAAATAATTTAAGAAATGGTTTAATGAAGCAATTTATGTATTAAGAGCAAAAAAATTAAGGTAATTAAAAATGAAATTTATTACCTAAACATTTAATGAATAAGGGTAGAGTAGGTGATGAATTAAAGCAAGCAACTATTATTTAATAACGGCCTCTTTGTATTTTCTGGCTAACGACATTCATACCTGTGGATAAGCATGGAATACAGCTGGATTTTCATTAAAACTATAGCAGTGGTAAAAATTTTTAGACTTGAGCCAAAAAGTCTGTTCATCCAAGACCATTGAATTGATGTCGCATTTTAATATTCCGCTAAAATCCACTGTCGGTACAAATTCCAAGAATAGAATTTCGATATTCTAATTTATTAATATGGGTGATAGCTGCATATTTTCAGTCCTGACAAATCTAGCTAAGTGCTTTTGGGAACATTACTTTGTGTAGGAGTATATTATTATCCATTGAGAATTTGGAGTTTAGTAATAAAAAGCAAAACAACATTACGCGCAGCTGTAGACTTGTTTCTAAGGAAGGAGCTATACGTATTCCAAGAAAAGTTATTCCTAAACGTCACTAAGGTAAAAGTACAAAATGGAGATCAATGTATATATTTCCAAAACAGTTGAAGAGGGGATGGTGTAGGTGTTGGTTCCTGGAAAATATAACCGCTTGTAATTTATTCAGATTTTTTGGGTTCCTAAATCAACAAGCAATAAAACAAATGAATGAAGGTATCATTTGAGTGTTTTACAGATATTGTGTCTACTAACGTCGCACTGGTAAAACATAATGGGCAAAGGTGACGGTCCGCGATCAATCTCAATGGAAAAGAGCCGAGGAAAGTGCTCATCATTTTCCATGGAAATCAGATGACGAAGTCAACACCTGAACTGGCACCTCTTTCTCCAAACTTACACAGTACGCCAACCTTAGGACATTAAAGGCCACGACAGATTTATAACACACCAGCTCCCTCGAACCTAACTGTCTCTGGTTGGATCCCGAAGTTTGCTGGTTTGAACTCGAAATCCTCCGGTTGCTAAGCCACAACTCTACCAACTGGGTTACCCACGTATAAATAGACTTGAACAAAAGACGTTCAATAACTCAAAGAAATAATGCAATGTATGAATAAGACTAGAACGACATATCAAATGTAAACAAATAAAGATATAAAAGTGAAACATAATTAATCGTCACCAATTTTTTGGATCAATACTTTGAAATTTGACTGCTTAGATATCATTATCACGATACAGACGTAGAAATTACAGAGTAGCTGGAAATTAACCAGCTAATCTCCACACCTCAATTGAGTTCCATAATTTTATAATAGATAGTGACATTAATGAATTAGAACACAAATACAATTACAATAATTATAGTGACAAGAGTTTAACATAATTAATAGACACCAACCGCTCTATTGAGCAATCAGTCTGTTTGAAATTTGTCTACGGACCTATCAGTAATAAAGAAAAGTATATCCTTGCATAAATATAAATAATATTTATTTTATTACCAGGTGGTAGATAAAATTAGTAAAATGCTAACATATATTTGCGTAAATAATAATGAAGCAATTTCTTTTTTAAAACATACGACAGTGTGAGTTTAAGTAATTTTTAAACGTGTTTACAAGAACTATAGAAAATATTATTGAACCACCCAAATCTCTGATTCCTCTTATGAACAGATTGTTGTTCAGCTGTCAAATGTTAGTAGCCTGAAAACGACCGACAGTTTGGATTCGGATCGAATTTGTATTGCATCAAAGAAAGATATCCATTTCACAGTTAAGAAATGTTTTCAAATTTGAATATACCCTTTTTTAGAAATAACTCTATTATATTAATTCATATAAATAAATGCTAAAATCAAATAAAATTATTCCAGGAGGAAAATTATTCAAACTATGGATCATTCTATGAAAATGAAAGAAAAATCTCGCGGTTAAGATTTTTAAGAAAGTAAATAACTTCATACACACACTGTTCCTTTTGGAAAAGTTCCTGGTTCGAATCCGGGACTGGACATGGATGTTTCTAAGCGTATGGTGTAGAGGTGGCTGGTGCACCTTAAATATGTCGTGGCCGAAAGTCCTCACGTTGGGTTGGTGTGGAAGTTTGGAGAGTGGGGTGCCAGCTCAGGTGTTGCTTCGTCATCTGATCGTGGTTCAAAATTACGAGGTGTTGTCCTCGGATCTTTCCCTTAAGGGACTGCACCCGGACCGTCGTCAATAGCCCGTTGTGTTGCTCTATTACGACGTTAACTAAAATTACCAATTACCTTTCGGCAAAACTTTTTCCCAATATAAATTTCAATCTCGATTTCTGTTACTTAAGGGCAAGTCGTCTGACACAAATAATTCTTCTCGCTTTAGATTCTATGAATATATTTTCCTGAGTGTAAAGTAATTGTCTTTCTCTGGTTGTAGAACAGCTTTAATCCAAATCTGAATTCGCACATAGATAATTACATAGATAAGCACATAGCTAATTACAATCCCCAGCGGTCATAAGCTGTGTGTTGTGATAGCTGGTATAGTCCCTATCCATTGTACGAGCGGATAGATATGCAACTGTTTCCACTGACGTCACAGAATCGATAACCAATGAGAAGAGAATGGGAGCAGTTGTTGGCTAATCGGATCACATGACCTAGATACGTATGTCATCAGAATTTTTCTGTTGGCAATTTATCTCTTCCTTTGGCGTACTTCGAAATTTATGTGAGGATAAATTTCTTTGCTGCTGTTTAGTTATATATTTTAGTTGACTCGGTAACTTTAAATTCAGATCTGCTGTATAATCAAGAGGCTATAGAAAAAAGGAAATAAGGTGTGTAACATGATTTTCATTGATCTAACATCATCATCGAAAATTGTATCCTTTTATTATATAAGTTAATAATTATATAAGTTAGTGTTTTATGTATGCATTTTGTTACATCAGAATGGTCCTAAGCCAGGGGTGGATACGACACCATCATCCTAAAGCAAAGGGGACGGCAGAGGGGCGGTAAAATATCATCTGGTAGTGAGTTCAGGAGTGGTTCTTAGATTATTTATGTAAAATCAACGGAAGCTTGGAAAAATATAAAAAGGGTATTAAAAATTAGGAAAAGTAATTTAGAATCAAAAGGAATTAAATTGGAATTTTTAAAAATTAATTTGGAGGATCTAAAAACTTTTCAGCCAGATGGGTTCGAACTCGGGAAGTCATCCTCCACTACAGACGTCAATCTGAAGGTAGGTGACTTAGCCATTACGCCATCGTTGCTTTCCGTAAAATCGCTCTTTTAAAGTATAACTACCCTTAGGATAAGTTGGCGAGATCAAAATCAAAATGGTTACTGCAACAATCAGATTGGCGAGATATCCAAGTGAAGCCAAGCCCGTGAAACTAGCCAATCAAGATGGACTTGCGTAAAGTACTATCATGGTTCTCTTCTCATTGGTTATCGATTCTGTGACGTCAAGGGAAACCGTTGCATATCTATCCGCTCGTATCCATTGTAATCGTTCACTGTAGTAAAGTATTGAAGAGAAGAGAAACATTTCGATGCAATTGAGTGGTTTCTGTGGATGAATATTCTGACGAACGCGCGAATTTAAATTGGTTGGGTAACCCAAATTACACAAATACACTTCCGCCGACATGAACATATTGTAGACAGTTGTACCCAGACCACTTGAGCATTGTCTACAGAGGAAGGGGTCTAGCGACATGAGACCTGCATATTGTTTGATTACTGAAGTCGTAGAGGTTAGACCCTCGCTGTGAGTGAATCCAACGGTTACAAGTGTGTTGGCTTCGTTGTATAACTAAAGCCGGGACACTTACTTTACGGCGGCACCGTTCCTTCTTGCCTTACAGATGTACAGCAGATTCAGCACAACACAAACTGCAGAAGGTATCCATCTAGAAATTCCTTTTGAAAAAATTGCAACACAGCTTCATTTGGCAATTCTGAAACATACACTGGTATGCAAAAATAAAGGACGAAGTGGAGAAATTAGCATAAAAAAGGAAAGAGGCAACAGAATGGACCGAAAGACCAATTAGGAGATAGACTAGGGACTGTTACATTAGGGCATGCGCTTATATGGCACATGACGTCGGGGAAGGAGTATCGGAAGGGAAAAAGCACACGGGTAGTGTCCGCTCAGCAATTCGGTGAAATCTATTGCACTGTGTACAGAAATTTTAAAGACGTCAAATTGCTCTGCTACCGTGATATGGGCAGAAGGCAATCTATGAGACGTCATCTGGATGACTTTACCCGTCATTGGGAAGTTGGAAGAAGGTCGAAGTGTGACAGTATGGCTTAGGAGTTCGGGATAGCTCACAGCATCGTTTCACGAGCCTGGAGAGCACATCAAACTACAGAAACAGCTATCCGAGCGTTCAGCAGTGGTCGTCCACGAGCAACAACGAAAGCGAACGACAGGTATATTGTCGTATGACTTGGTATAGACGTGGTATTAAATTAAGGTACTGTCAGAGATTAATTTGGAATGAATCTTTGAGTTAATCGCGTTTGGCCTAAAAGGAATGATCAATAGGTATACAAAGAGTTGACAATAACCAGGAGTCCTTTTCTTCATTTGCTCCATGAGATCACCTAGGAAGTAATAATTAAAACCACGTACCTCTAAGGAAGACCAAAAGCACTTTCCATATTCAACATCTTTTATTCAAAACGAGAACGAGTATATCCGGTGGTGCAATGGAGAAGCGCTGATGATATCACAAGACACCAAAAAAGGAGGGAAAACTACGCGAATGTAGTGAAAGGCGAATCTATCTGCCTCAAATCTAATCGGAGATGTGGACATTTGATCGCACACAGGGAGGTGAACATATCTACCTCACGTCAAAATGGGGGGAAAAGACGATGCATCTTTTCCCGGGGATGGGGATCGGAGTCCCGCATTTCGCGAAAGTGCAGCAAAAACCATCAAAAGAGTGCCAACCAATGTGTTAAAGTACATCCTGCCATTTATTTCACTTTCGTCTCTGTTAGGATGAACACCTTCTTTCCATGAACTTCTTGTTTGATCCGCAATACTTTGACGTTCGCAAGATCATACAAACGTGATCGAAGGGTTGATTCAGAGGGTAAAAAATGAGTTGCATTTACGCAGAAAGTTGCATTTATGTTGCGGTTATAACTCACTTACGATACACCCCATGTAGGAGGAATTCAGGTTTTAGTACTGAACATGCAGCGTAGAACGTGTGAAAAAAAGTTGCATTTGTTGCAAAAAGTTGCCCTACTGATAACCTGACTATGGTTAAAAATTACGATAGTGTCCTTTGATCTTTCTGTAAAGGATTGATCGTGGACCATCTCCAATGATCTATTGTGTTCCTAAAGTGTAATGTTAACTAACTACCTAAAAAAAATGAAAAGTTTCATCTTAAAATAGGAACATTTATTGTCAGAACTTTCTTGGGTAATTTTCCCTCATTTGACTTTGCCTGTTTAAAATTTAGCGCAGCTTGGTCGAAAATGTCCCTTGCGTCATATATCCCCAAAACTGACAAAGTTTAGACGGGATACAATTTGATGAAGCCAGAGTATCGTTGTGAAGGTGATCGTAAAGGCCTAGTCAATTGAAATTATTAATTGATTTCGTTTTTTTGTTAATATATTTGTTGGAATTGATGTATTTGTCTCGCAATTACCTTACTCATTCACAAAACGCTTTCCGGTTGACGAAATATTTGTTTTCACATCTGAACTGACACTCTACCTCATAAAACTTACACAACACGGTTACGAGAGGACATTTGATGCCGCGACAGATTTCGTGTGCACAACCTCCTGTTTAGAAGATGTTAACTTAGTTACGAATCGAAACACTCTGACTGGCAATCCGTTGCTCTTCCAACCGGGTTATAATGGTCAACACAATTTCTGAATTCAACTGGCTTTTCCTAACGAAAGCCAACTTCTAGAACTATAACTGATTATATCTCAAAAATACTTAACAATAATTAATGATATGTCGTTGTTGTTTCTAATCCCACTCATTTGACAGAAGTCAGACGAGCTCCAATAGGTTGTTGACATATAAAAAGTCCCTTACAGTCAAAGGGTCAGAAGTAATGTCCTGCTTTGTAAGTCCAAGTCACTGGAGGACATGCTCAGGCGACTCCTGATCAGCTGCCAACAAACCATGTGGAAGAGGAAATGTGCAGCTTCTGTTGTAATGGAGTACCCATGGGTAGAAGTTTGTCTTGGCTCCTTTGCCTGCTAGTGTTAGCTGGGAATAATGGGTGACCCTACCAGGAGTGAAAACTCCCGACGCGTACTTCACCCACTTCGCCCACTCCTCCCAGGAACACCCCCCCCCTCCCTGCCACGTTGAGGCCACAAGCAGGACTAAGGGGGTATATTATATACTATACTTCATCCAATTTAAATGTAAATAGTTAGTGGTGGACATAGAAAAGTTGAACTGCGTTTGACCAATATAATTCCCTTCAATCTACATTCAGTAGAAACTAACTTTCATAAGTACAGCATCGCACGAAATAATCCGCCCGTCAAAGAGCTTTGACATTGCTTGAAATATGGAGTACAGTTCGCTTCAATGCACCTGAATGTTAGTTTCTACTGGAGTCGGATTGCCCGAATTCTGTCGGGGTCCGTAAAGGACTCCCTATTGTAGAACTTAATCAAAATTCATTAAATAAATCAATTAGTTGTGTTTCTCTCAATTACCTTATTCTTTAGCAAATTCTGTCAGTTGACGAAACATTCTTAACACAGACCAATATAACTGATTCCTGATTTAAAATTATCTGAGTTGTACTCTCTTCTCGACAAAATGAGTCTCTCCGCACATGAAAGATTTTACCAGCTATCACACATGATTACGCCCCTATTGTATTCAATACAGTTATTTTAAACATTATTTGTTTTAAATAAATCCCTGTAGTTTATTTTAAGTTGACAAAAAATTGTGTGAATTGAATCATATATTCCGCCTACATTTAAAATTCTACAGAATCTAATGATTTTGCATAAGATCATTGCAGAAGTTCGTGGCGAAATGAATATTCCTATCCATGAAATATTGTTAAGCGTAATGTCTTTTAAAAGATCGAAAAATTTCATTAAAATTATTCATGTAACAAATGCTTAAGTTTGTAATATTTTACTGACGTTATCAAGCACACGCTCAGTATTTTTCTCTTTAGTTATATTTATAGAATTAGTCGTCCCTATGAATAAAAGATGATAAAGAGGAATCCTAATTTAGTTTTCAACTTAATCGAAAACAAAATAGCCCTTTGTTGCACCAGTCCATAGTTAACTTTACTACTCACCGTATAGCATATAAAATCCTTTCGATTAAAAAAAAAAAAATCTTGGTCAAAACACCTTGTTTTACTGAAAATATCTTTGAAACGGAAACAATTTTTTTTTAGAATGAAACAGTTTACACAAATACACATTTGTTATGACTGAAGTAAATTCATATTGTAGAAACATTGAATGCTCATTGTATTAAAGGGAGCCTTCGTAGCCCAGTAGCAAGGGAAGTATATTTGTAACAGGAGGGTTTCGAGTTCGAAACAAGTTTCAGCCAAAGCCAGTGGTGTATAAGGGGGGTTTGGTGCACATTAAATCTGGCGTGACCTCAAATTTCCTCACATTGGTGAAGTGTGGAAGTTTCAAGATTGGGGTCCTAGCTCAGGTGTAGCTTTTGTCATCCGACCGTCGATCAGGATTACGAGGCGTTGTTCTTGGATTGGTTGTTGTCTTTCAGTGATTGTAATCCAGACTGTAGCCAATTGCCCGTTCTGCTATTCCATTGCGACGTGTGTTAACTACCTACCTTCTTAGAATATGATCTGTTGAGAGGTAGTTGATGGGCTGAAAGAGTATTCTGGAAAGTAACACGTCAACCGTTAGGTGTACTGATAAGTGAACATTTAAAGACAACTGGAGTTTGGGTCTAAGACCAATGACTATGGAAGTTTAAATAAAGCACTTACGAGAATGTAAATAATTTAAGAAATGGTTTAATGAAGCAATTTATGTATTAAGAGCAAAAAAATTAAGGTAATTAAAAATGAAATTTATTACCTAAACATTTAATGAATAAGGGTAGAGTAGGTGATGAATTAAAGCAAGCAACTATTATTTAATAACGGCCTCTTTGTATTTTCTGGCTAACGACATTCATACCTGTGGATAAGCATGGAATACAGCTGGATTTTCATTAAAACTATAGCAGTGGTAAAAATTTTTAGACTTGAGCCAAAAAGTCTGTTCATCCAAGACCATTGAATTGATGTCGTATTTTAATATTCCGCTAAAATCCACTGTCGGTACAAATTCCAAGAATAGAATTTCGATATTCTAATTTATTAATATGGGTGATAGCTGCATATTTTCAGTCCTGACAAATCTAGCTAAGTGCTTTTGGGAACATTACTTTGTGTAGGAGTATATTATTATCCATTGAGAATTTGGAGTTTAGTAATAAAAAGCAAAACAACATTACGCGCAGCTGTAGACTTGTTTCTAAGGAAGGAGCTATACGTATTCCAAGAAAAGTTATTCCTAAACGTCACTAAGGTAAAAGTACAAAATGGAGATCAATGTATATATTTCCAAAACAGTTGAAGAGGGGATGGTGTAGGTGTTGGTTCCTGGAAAATATAACCGCTTGTAATTTATTCAGATTTTTTGGGTTCCTAAATCAACAAGCAATAAAACAAATGAATGAAGGTATCATTTGAGTGTTTTACAGATATTGTGTCTACTAACGTCGCACTGGTAAAACATAATGGGCAAAGGTGACGGTCCGCGATCAATCTCAATGGAAAAGAGCCGAGGAAAGTGCTCATCATTTTCCATGGAAATCAGATGACGAAGTCAACACCTGAACTGGCACCTCTTTCTCCAAACTTACACAGTACGCCAACCTTAGGACATTAAAGGCCACGACAGATTTATAACACACCAGCTCCCTCGAACCTAACTGTCTCTGGTTGGATCCCGAAGTTTGCTGGTTTGAACTCGAAATCCTCCGGTTGCTAAGCCACAACTCTACCAACTGGGTTACCCACGTATAAATAGACTTGAACAAAAGACGTTCAATAACTCAAAGAAATAATGCAATGTATGAATAAGACTAGAACGACATATCAAATGTAAACAAATAAAGATATAAAAGTGAAACATAATTAATCGTCACCAATTTTTTGGATCAATACTTTGAAATTTGACTGCTTAGATATCATTATCACGATACAGACGTAGAAATTACAGAGTAGCTGGAAATTAACCAGCTAATCTCCACACCTCAATTGAGTTCCATAATTTTATAATAGATAGTGACATTAATGAATTAGAACACAAATACAATTACAATAATTATAGTGACAAGAGTTTAACATAATTAATAGACACCAACCGCTCTATTGAGCAATCAGTCTGTTTGAAATTTGTCTACGGACCTATCAGTAATAAAGAAAAGTATATCCTTGCATAAATATAAATAATATTTATTTTATTACCAGGTGGTAGATAAAATTAGTAAAATGCTAACATATATTTGCGTAAATAATAATGAAGCAATTTCTTTTTTAAAACATACGACAGTGTGAGTTTAAGTAATTTTTAAACGTGTTTACAAGAACTATAGAAAATATTATTGAACCACCCAAATCTCTGATTCCTCTTATGAACAGATTGTTGTTCAGCTGTCAAATGTTAGTAGCCTGAAAACGACCGACAGTTTGGATTCGGATCGAATTTGTATTGCATCAAAGAAAGATATCCATTTCACAGTTAAGAAATGTTTTCAAATTTGAATATACCCTTTTTTAGAAATAACTCTATTATATTAATTCATATAAATAAATGCTAAAATCAAATAAAATTATTCCAGGAGGAAAATTATTCAAACTATGGATCATTCTATGAAAATGAAAGAAAAATCTCGCGGTTAAGATTTTTAAGAAAGTAAATAACTTCATACACACTGTTCCTTTTGGAAAAGTTCCTGGTTCGAATCCGGGACTGGACATGGATGTTTCTAAGCGTATGGTGTAGAGGTGGCTGGTGCACCTTAAATATGTCGTGGCCGAAAGTCCTCACGTTGGGTTGGTGTGGAAGTTTGGAGAGTGGGGTGCCAGCTCAGGTGTTGCTTCGTCATCTGATCGTGGTTCAAAATTACGAGGTGTTGTCCTCGGATCTTTCCCTTAAGGGACTGCACCCGGACCGTCGTCAATAGCCCGTTGTGTTGCTCTATTACGACGTTAACTAAAATTACCAATTACCTTTCGGCAAAACTTTTTCCCAATATAAATTTCAATCTCGATTTCTGTTACTTAAGGGCAAGTCGTCTGACACAAATAATTCTTCTCGCTTTAGATTCTATGAATATATTTTCCTGAGTGTAAAGTAATTGTCTTTCTCTGGTTGTAGAACAGCTTTAATCCAAATCTGAATTCGCACATAGATAATTACATAGATAAGCACATAGCTAATTACAATCCCCAGCGGTCATAAGCTGTGTGTTGTGATAGCTGGTATAGTCCCTATCCATTGTACGAGCGGATAGATATGCAACTGTTTCCACTGACGTCACAGAATCGATAACCAATGAGAAGAGAATGGGAGCAGTTGTTGGCTAATCGGATCACATGACCTAGATACGTATGTCATCAGAATTTTTCTGTTGGCAATTTATCTCTTCCTTTGGCGTACTTCGAAATTTATGTGAGGATAAATTTCTTTGCTGCTGTTTAGTTATATATTTTAGTTGACTCGGTAACTTTAAATTCAGATCTGCTGTATAATCAAGAGGCTATAGAAAAAAGGAAATAAGGTGTGTAACATGATTTTCATTGATCTAACATCATCATCGAAAATTGTATCCTTTTATTATATAAGTTAATAATTATATAAGTTAGTGTTTTATGTATGCTTTTTGTTACATCAGAATGGTCCTAAGCCAGGGGTGGATACGACACCATCATCCTAAAGCAAAGGGGACGGCAGAGGGGCGGTAAAATATCATCTGGTAGTGAGTTCAGGAGTGGTTCTTAGATTATTTATGTAAAATCAACGGAAGCTTGGAAAAATATAAAAAGGGTATTAAAAATTAGGAAAAGTAATTTAGAATCAAAAGGAATTAAATTGGAATTTTTAAAAATTAATTTGGAGGATCTAAAAACTTTTCAGCCAGATGGGTTCGAACTCGGGAAGTCATCCTCCACTACAGACGTCAATCTGAAGGTAGGTGACTTAGCCATTACGCCATCGTTGCTTTCCGTAAAATCGCTCTTTTAAAGTATAACTACCCTTAGGATAAGTTGGCGAGATCAAAATCAAAATGGTTACTGCAACAATCAGATTGGCGAGATATCCAAGTGAAGCCAAGCCCGTGAAACTAGCCAATCAAGATGGACTTGCGTAAAGTACTATCATGGTTCTCTTCTCATTGGTTATCGATTCTGTGACGTCAAGGGAAACCGTTGCATATCTATCCGCTCGTATCCATTGTAATCGTTCACTGTAGTAAAGTATTGAAGAGAAGAGAAACATTTCGATGCAATTGAGTGGTTTCTGTGGATGAATATTCTGACGAACGCGCGAATTTAAATTGGTTGGGTAACCCAAATTACACAAATACACTTCCGCCGACATGAACATATTGTAGACAGTTGTACCCAGACCACTTGAGCATTGTCTACAGAGGAAGGGGTCTAGCGACATGAGACCTGCATATTGTTTGATTACTGAAGTCGTAGAGGTTAGACCCTCGCTGTGAGTGAATCCAACGGTTACAAGTGTGTTGGCTTCGTTGTATAACTAAAGCCGGGACACTTACTTTACGGCGGCACCGTTCCTTCTTGCCTTACAGATGTACAGCAGATTCAGCACAACACAAACTGCAGAAGGTATCCATCTAGAAATTCCTTTTGAAAAAATTGCAACACAGCTTCATTTGGCAATTCTGAAACATACACTGGTATGCAAAAATAAAGGACGAAGTGGAGAAATTAGCATAAAAAAGGAAAGAGGCAACAGAATGGACCGAAAGACCAATTAGGAGATAGACTAGGGACTGTTACATTAGGGCATGCGCTTATATGGCACATGACGTCGGGGAAGGAGTATCGGAAGGGAAAAAGCACACGGGTAGTGTCCGCTCAGCAATTCGGTGAAATCTATTGCACTGTGTACAGAAATTTTAAAGACGTCAAATTGCTCTGCTACCGTGATATGGGCAGAAGGCAATCTATGAGACGTCATCTGGATGACTTTACCCGTCATTGGGAAGTTGGAAGAAGGTCGAAGTGTGACAGTATGGCTTAGGAGTTCGGGATAGCTCACAGCATCGTTTCACGAGCCTGGAGAGCACATCAAACTACAGAAACAGCTATCCGAGCGTTCAGCAGTGGTCGTCCACGAGCAACAACGAAAGCGAACGACAGGTATATTGTCGTATGACTTGGTATAGACGTGGTATTAAATTAAGGTACTGTCAGAGATTAATTTGGAATGAATCTTTGAGTTAATCGCGTTTGGCCTAAAAGGAATGATCAATAGGTATACAAAGAGTTGACAATAACCAGGAGTCCTTTTCTTCATTTGCTCCATGAGATCACCTAGGAAGTAATAATTAAAACCACGTACCTCTAAGGAAGACCAAAAGCACTTTCCATATTCAACATCTTTTATTCAAAACGAGAACGAGTATATCCGGTGGTGCAATGGAGAAGCGCTGATGATATCACAAGACACCAAAAAAGGAGGGAAAACTACGCGAATGTAGTGAAAGGCGAATCTATCTGCCTCAAATCTAATCGGAGATGTGGACATTTGATCGCACACAGGGAGGTGAACATATCTACCTCACGTCAAAATGGGGGGAAAAGACGATGCATCTTTTCCCGGGGATGGGGATCGGAGTCCCGCATTTCGCGAAAGTGCAGCAAAAACCATCAAAAGAGTGCCAACCAATGTGTTAAAGTACATCCTGCCATTTATTTCACTTTCGTCTCTGTTAGGATGAACACCTTCTTTCCATGAACTTCTTGTTTGATCCGCAATACTTTGACGTTCGCAAGATCATACAAACGTGATCGAAGGGTTGATTCAGAGGGTAAAAAATGAGTTGCATTTACGCAGAAAGTTGCATTTATGTTGCGGTTATAACTCACTTACGATACACCCCATGTAGGAGGAATTCAGGTTTTAGTACTGAACATGCAGCGTAGAACGTGTGAAAAAAAGTTGCATTTGTTGCAAAAAGTTGCCCTACTGATAACCTGACTATGGTTAAAAATTACGATAGTGTCCTTTGATCTTTCTGTAAAGGATTGATCGTGGACCATCTCCAATGATCTATTGTGTTCCTAAAGTGTAATGTTAACTAACTACCTAAAAAAAATGAAAAGTTTCATCTTAAAATAGGAACATTTATTGTCAGAACTTTCTTGGGTAATTTTCCCTCATTTGACTTTGCCTGTTTAAAATTTAGCGCAGCTTGGTCGAAAATGTCCCTTGCGTCATATATCCCCAAAACTGACAAAGTTTAGACGGGATACAATTTGATGAAGCCAGAGTATCGTTGTGAAGGTGATCGTAAAGGCCTAGTCAATTGAAATTATTAATTGATTTCGTTTTTTTGTTAATATATTTGTTGGAATTGATGTATTTGTCTCGCAATTACCTTACTCATTCACAAAACGCTTTCCGGTTGACGAAATATTTGTTTTCACATCTGAACTGACACTCTACCTCATAAAACTTACACAACACGGTTACGAGAGGACATTTGATGCCGCGACAGATTTCGTGTGCACAACCTCCTGTTTAGAAGAAGATGTTAACTTAGTTACGAATCGAAACACTCTGACTGGCAATCCGTTGCTCTTCCAACCGGGTTATAATGGTCAACACAATTTCTGAATTCAACTGGCTTTTCCTAACGAAAGCCAACTTCTAGAACTATAACTGATTATATCTCAAAAATACTTAACAATAATTAATGATATGTCGTTGTTGTTTCTAATCCCACTCATTTGACAGAAGTCAGACGAGCTCCAATAGGTTGTTGACATATAAAAAGTCCCTTACAGTCAAAGGGTCAGAAGTAATGTCCTGCTTTGTAAGTCCAAGTCACTGGAGGACATGCTCAGGCGACTCCTGATCAGCTGCCAACAAAACCATGTGGAAGAGGAAATGTGCAGCTTCTGTTGTAATGGAGTACCCATGGGTAGAAGTTTGTCTTGGCTCCTTTGCCTGCTAGTGTTAGCTGGGAATGATGGGTGACCCTACCAGGAGTGAAAACTCCCGACGTACTTCACCCACTTCGCCCACTCCTCCCAGGAACACCCCCCCCCCTCCCTGCCACGTTGAGGCCACAAGCAGGACTAAGGGGGTATATTATATACTATACTTCATCCAATTTAAATGTAAATAGTTAGTGGTGGACATAGAAAAGTTGAACTGCGTTTGACCAATATAATTCCCTTCAATCTACATTCAGTAGAAACTAACTTTCATAAGTACAGCCATCGCACGAAATAATCCGCCCGTCAAAGAGCTTTGACATTGCTTGAAATATGGAGTACAGTTCGCTTCAATGCACCTGAATGTTAGTTTCTACTGGAGTCGGATTGCCCGAATTCTGTCGGGGTCCGTAAAGGACTCCCTATTGTAGAACTTAATCAAACTTCATTAAATACATCAATTAGTTGTGTTTCTCTCAATTACCTTATTCTTTAGCAAATTCTGTCAGTTGACGAAACATTCTTAACACAGATCAATATAACTGATTCCTGATTTAAAATTATCTGAGTTGTACTCTCTTCTCGACAAAATGAGTCTCTCCGCACATGAAAGATTTTACCAGCTATCACACATGATTAAGCCCCTGTTGTATTCAATACAGTTCTTTTAAACATTATTTGTTTTAAATAAATCCCTGTAGTTTATTTTAAGTTGACAAAAAATTGTGTGAATTGAATCTTATATTCCGCCTTCATTTAAAATTCTACAGAATCTAATGATTTTGCATAAGATCATTGCAGAAGTTCGTGGCGAAATGAATATTCCTATCCATGAAATATTGTTAAGCGTAATGTCTTTTAAAAGATCGAAAAATTTCATTAAAATTATTTATGTAACAAATGCTTAAGTTTGCAATATTTTACTGACGTTATCAAGCACACGCTCAGTATTTTTCTCTTTAGTTATAATTATAGCATTAGTCGTCCCTATGAATAATAAATGATGATAAAGAGGAATCCTAATTTAGTTTTCAACTTAATCGAAAACAAAATAGCCCTTTGTTGCACCAGTCCATCGTTAACTTTACTACTCACCGTATACCATATAAAATCCTTTCGATTCAAAAAATAAAATCTTGGTCAAAACACCTTGTTTTACTGAAAATATCTTTGAAACGGAAACAATTTTTTTTTTAGAATGAAACAGTTTACACAAATACACATTTGTTATGACTGAAGTAAATTGATATTGTAGAAACATTGAATGCTTATTGTATTAAAGGGAGCCTTCGTAGCCCAGTAGCAAGGGAAGTATATTTTTAACAGGAGGGTTGCGAGTTCGAAACTAGTTTCAGCCAAAGCCAGTGGTGTATAAGGGGGGATCGGTGCACATTAAATCTGGCGTGACCTCAAATTTCCTCACATTGGTGAAGTGTGGAAGTTTCAAGATTGGGGTCCTAGCTCAGGTGTAGCTTTCGTCATCCGACCGTCGATCAGGATTACGAGGCGTTGTTCTTGTATTGTTTGTTGTCTTTCAGTAATTGTAATCCAGACTGTAGCCAATTGCCCGTTCTGCTATTCCATTGCGACGTGTGTTAACTACCTACATTCTTAGAATATGATCTGTTGAGAGGTAGTTGATGGGCTGAAAGAGTATTCTGGAAAGTAACACGTCAACCGTTGCGTCCACACCGGATCAATCAAGAGAGCTCGGACACAAAATGTTCCATGTGCTCACGATCAATCTGGTTGGTTGTGTGTTGAAGTTAAACTGCAAACTTATTGTTTGAAGCAAATTGTTTTAAGGTCTCGTTCTTTACGAAGTCGGCGCATAATCGCGAGTGCAGCGTATATTATCATTAAAGATTTATTAAAGAGAAATAGGAAGAAAAGTTCCCAAAAAAGGCGACATTGGTGATGGAAAATATTCTCAGGAGCCATAAGACTGAAAATGTATACGTCTTTTGCTCACACGCGGTAGAAATTACGCTTTTCCTACTGGGACACTTAATAAACCCTAAACTAAAAGCCGCCTCGGAAAATAATCCACTTCATCGTTAACCCTGTACAATTTTGAACAAACCGTGTTTTAAATCCTGCGACGGCGGCTGCGGCAACCACTTTATTATATATATATATATATATATATATATATATATATATATATATATATATATATATATATATATATATATATATATATATATATATATATATATATATATATATATATATATATATATATATATATATATATATATATATATATATATATATATATCCATACGTACTTGCAAAATTGATATTAGCAGATTATTTCCCTACAAAATAAATATTTCTTACTGAATATTTCACTCATATGTTCCAACATATTGAATGTCTCTTTCAATTCGGCATTTTCTCTCTATATTAAAAAAAAGTTACCGCCGCCGCCGCCGCCGCCGCCGAAGAATTGAAATTTTTGTTGTTTAGCTCCATTCTTAGACGGTTTCCCGAGAAAGTACTGATCGGAAAAATATGAAATTAACATGCTTTGTTCTTCATCGTATTCCCTGGATAATTATTAAGATTTTTTTCCGATGCGGCGATTAGTTTAGGTTTTATTAAGTGTTAAAGTTGAAGAAGTGAAATTTCTTCCGCGAGTGAGCAAAACACATTCAAAATTTCAGTCTTTAGTCGTGAGTTTTTTTTTAAGAGTACCTCTCAACGTAAATTTTTGCAGCTCGTCGAGTTTTTTTTGAAATTTAAATGTGGTTCTTGATAATATTTTTTTGAAATTCGGGAAAAATCGGGACATTTTTGTTACTTTTTTTTAAAACTGCCGTATCTATATCTAATTACAATTAGTTTTTCATTTTTAAAATATCGCAGTATACCTCAGAATATACTCTTTCTTACGGTACTATTATTTTTGAAATCGGTTAATAATTAAATTGGATGCGATCAAAAGTTCGTGATACAAAATTCGGAATCTTCGGATATTTTCGCTACGTTTTGTTAAAACCGTTATGTCTACGGCAAAAACCATTATTTTTTAAATTTGAGAACATCACTGAATACACTACATTACACTCTTTCTTATGGTACAATTATTTTTCAAATTGGTTAATAAACAAAATCGATGCAATTAAAAGTAGGTCATACAATTTTCGGAACTTTCAGATCGTAACTTCCGATACAAAACTAAAATGGTCATATCTATATAGTATTACTGTTAGTTTTTAATTTTAAAAATATTGCAGTATACCTCACAATGTACTCTTTCTTACGGTACAATTATTTTTAAAATTGGTTCATAAATAAATTCGATGCAATCAAAAGTTGGTGACACAAATTTCGTATTTTTCAGTTCGCATAGCTGGTTCGGCAAACAGCAGTGGGTTGCATTTTCTACTATCGGGTTTGCCAGATATCAAATTTATCGTAGCAACAATTGCCATAAAAACGATTTCTTTTTATTTGGCGAGGAAAAAGGCTCGCTTTTTTCCCTCTGTTCTCAAGACAGTTTACCGACAAAGTACAATGTATTGATATTAACACTGTTTACTTAAAATTGTACAGGGAACAAGATACAGATTTTTTACTGATGCGGCTATTAGTTTAGGGTGCATTAAGTGTTAAAGCAAAAAAAAGTGAAATCAATTGCGAAAGAAGAATTGGTTTGAGAAAGCAAACCAAACGGGATTGCGTAGCAATCCCCGGGGTCGGCGAGCGTAAGCGAGCAGGGCGCGAAGCCCTCGCTGTGACGTCATGTACCGGAAAGTGAAATCAGCATAATACGAATTATTCAGATAGTTTCACTCTGTGAAAGGAATGTTGGTTTGCGAAGCAAACCAAATGACATCTGTGAAAGGAGTGTTGGTTTGCGAAGCAAACCAAATGGGATTGCGCAGCAATCCCCGGGGGTTGGCGAGCGTAAGCGAGCAGGGGGCGGAGCCCCCTAGTTCGGTAAAACGTATTAATATTGCAGTACAACAATTTAAAATTTTATTAAATTGCAAAAGAGTTTAAATACATTTTAAATATCCACCTCTTATTTATCTTAAACTAGCCACTGCGTGGTGATTGCTAAGAATTCCCATTTGGTTTGCGAAGCCTATTGGATAACAGCAATCATGGCATTGGTTTGCCTCACAAACCAAATGGAAATTCGTAGCCTTTTGGAATGGATTCCCAGCAAATTATAATTTGATTTGCTTCGCAAACTAAATTATGAATATTATGAACTATGATTTGCTTCGCAAACAAACACCTCGGGCAACGCCGTAATGACCTCGTCATTGCCAAATTCGAATTGCGAAAAGATCCAATCGGCGTGACGTCAGAATCTCTTGCGAAAATATAAATATTTAATTGAAAAATTATTTATTAAAAGAAAATCAAATGGAAGGTAGAGATTTAGGGGTTTAGATTTTATTCAGATTTCAAATCTGTTGAAATTTTCATCTGTCTTTAAGGATCCCGATTTTACAAAAAAGTACTTAACAATGCCAGTCAATATGTTTTTTTTTATTTGTTTTGCTTTTCTTCGCTGTGAAATGGTTTGAGCGTAGGAAATGAAATCTGTGATATCTCGAATCAAACGAAAGTCATTCTTCACAGAAAGTGGCGTTCGTGTTGGAAAAAATATGTTTCAATTTAAAATTATTCATTTATCGAAAATCATATTTTTAGGTATAGATCTAATGTGAAATTTTCCGCAGATTTCATATCCGTTGAAAATTGTACTTTATCTTTTACGATCAAGGAGATAAAAAAAAAAGAACTACATAACTAAAGTTAAAACTTTAGTCTGCTGACAAATCTTTCTCCGCAAAATGAAATCGGAAAAAATACATTTAGAATCTGCTAACTTTTTATGCAACTTTTATTCCAAAGAAGACAATAATAATTAAATTCCAATAAATTATTTTTTAAGTGTTTTAGATTGAATTTTAAAATTCAGGCTGGACACAAAAATTGCAAAAACTTCGGACTACCCGTGTGCCAAATTTCATTATTGTAAGTGCAATAGATTCGTCCGGACATTGCGTAGTGGAGGTCGGACACTTCATTTTATAATAGCAGAGATTTGACGTGCAAAGTTCCCCAAGACCACTAATATAGACCATCTAAATACACATGGATGGACACATCAATTTTGACACTAATATGGGCAGATTACATTTTCACAACTAAGTTTTAATCGTCAACTATGTATAGCAAAACACACAATGCTTACAAATAGACTACTTAAATAATAGTATCACTTTACAATCCGAAGAAATATAAATATTTCTATTTTCCGATCCCCGACCCGTTTCTTAACGATGACCCCGGTGATTGATTGAACGTCGAGCAAGGGAACGAAAAAACGCCGTCCAAATAGAGCGAGCACGAGCACTTGCTTTCCTTTGATGTACCGAATAGAAGCGGATCATTTTGCTCGTGCTCAAAATGATCCGCTTCTAGTCGGTACATCAAAGGAAAGCAAGTGCTCGTGCTCGCTCTATTTGGACGGCGTTTTTTCGTTCCCTTGCTCGACGTTCAATCAATCACCGGGGTCATCGTTAAGAAACGGGTCGGGGATCGGAAAATAGAAATATTTATATTTCTTCGGATTGTAAAGTGATACTATTATTTAAGTAGTCTATTTGTAAGCATTGTGTGTTTTTCTATACATAGTTGACGATTAAAACTCAGTTGTGAAAATGCAATCTGCCCATATTAGTGTCAAAATTGATGTGTCCATCCATGTGTATTTAGATGGTCTATATTAGTGGTCTTGGGGAACTTTGCACGTCTAAATCTCTGCTATTATAAAATGAAGTGTCCGACCTCCGCAATGTCCGGACGAATCTATTGCACTTACAATAATGAAATTTGGCACACGGGTAGTCCGCAGTTTTTGCAATTTTTGTGTCCAGCCTGAATTTTAAAATTCAATCTAAAACATTTAAAAAATAATTTATTGGAATTTAATTATTATTGTCTTCTTTGGAATAAAAGTTGCGTAAAAAGTTAGCAGATTCTAAATGTCTTTTTTCCGCTTCCGATTTCATTTTGCGGAGAAAGATTTGTCAGCAGACTAAAGTTTTAACTTCAGTTATGTAGTTCTTTTTTATTATCTCCTTGATCGTAAAAGATAGAGTACAATTTTCAACGGATATGAAATCTGAGGAAAATTTCACATTAGATCTATACCTAAAAATATGATTTTCGATAAATGAATAATTTTAAATTGAAACTCATATTTTTTCCAACACGAACGCCACTTTCTGTGAAGAATGACTTTCGTTTGATTCGAGATATCACAGATTTCATTTCCTACGCTCAAACCATTTCACAGCGAAGAAAAGCAAAACAAATAAAAAAAACATATTGACTGGCATTGTTAAGTACTTTTTTGTAAAATCGGGATCGTTAAAAACAGATGAAAATTTCAACAGATTTGAAATCTGAATAAAATCTAAACCCCTAAATCTCTACCTTCCATTTGATTTTCTTTTAATAAATAATTTTTCAATTAAATATTTATATTTTCGCAAGAGATTGTGACGTCAAGCCGATTGGATCTTTTCGCAATTCGAATTTGGCAATGACGAGGTCGGCGTTGCCCGAGGTGTTTGTTTGCGAAGCAAATCATAGTTCATAATATTCATAATTTAGTTTGCGAAGCAAATCAAATTAAAATTTGCTGGGAATCCATTCCAATAGGATACGAATTTCCATTTCGTTTGTGAGGCAAACCAATGCCATGATTACTGTTATCCAATAGGCTTCGCAAACCAAATGGGAATTCTTAGCAATCACCACGCAGTGGCTAGTTTAAGATAAATAAGAGGTGGATATTTAAAATGTATTTAAACTTTTTTGCAATTAAAGAAAATTTAAAATTGTTGCACTGCAATATTAATACGTTTTACCGAAAAATGCCGAATTGAAAGAGACATTCAATATGTTGGAACATATGAGTGAAATATTCAGTAAGAAATTTTTATTTTGTAGGGAAATAATCTGCCAATATCAATTTTGCAAGCACGTATGTATATATATATATATATATATATATATATATATATATATATATATATATATATATATATATATATATATATATATATATATATATATATATATATATATATATATATATATATATATATATATATGTGGATCGGTGTCTAGGGGGTATGAATTTACTGCTTAAAATGACAACAAACTTCTTAAAAAACAAAAAAACATTTATTCACAATTATATAGTTTAGGGGGGAAATTACTACAACAGATATTTACATAAAGCGTTATTATCTTACATTCGTTTCTCTCTCTCTCCTTTTGGCGCCCTATCACAACTAGCGACGCAGTCGAAAAACGCGTCTTCCTCACACGGACGTTAATGGCGATCTTCCCTATTCTAGAAGGAACATTCTTATCGCAAGAGCGCGCCAAAAGAGAAGTGTTAATACAGGACTAGTAGCGCCATCTATCGCTAGATATTGCAACTGGTTAACTAAATCCTACAATCGGCCATCCTGAAAGTATCACTGGCCTCAGTGATGATCTAATATTTGTGAACACACAAACGCTTACTTAATTAACTCTAAAAGAATAGAAAAACCCAAATACAACAATGAAAATATAGCATACTGCTGACATGACCTTTACGTTGAGAAAATCTAAATACCATTAAGAATATAAAAATAAATTTAAACTAAACATCTTTTGTGTTTAGTCAGTTGAAAAATATTTCATCAGGTCCGCTGACGTGGTTGTCACTTTTGGACCATGACAATCATCAATTTTCTCAACTTCGTATCTATCTCTAGGATTTACTTTGGTTACGCGATATGGACCAAGGTATTTAGGCCTCAGTTTCAATCCGGTACCAAATTGTGTTCTCTGAATCGCGACTAAGTCACCTATTCGGTATTGAGGAGCTCTTTTCCGCTTTTTATCATAAGTCCTTTTATTCTCAGATTGGATCTTCTGAATGTTTTTCTTCGCATCTTGTCTCAGGAAATTTCTTTGTTCATGAAGCTCCTCCATCATCTCTTCAATTAACAGGTCTTTAACAATTGTGTCTTCTTTATTTCTCATCTTGACACCTGTTCGTAGTTCAAAAGGTGACAACTTGTTACTTCGGTAGACTGGTCTCATCCTTCAAGATAGTTTTCATCGAAACATTAGTGGTTTCTGTTTTTTCTGGCTTGTCCTCGGAAACTATTTCTGCAAGCTCATTTCTGACTTGAGTACCTCGAATGTGGTTCAATTCCACTTCTTCAGTATTCAGTTGGAATATCTGCCCACACCAGGCTCTTGTCTCGTATTTAGCAAATTCTACACCATCATTGGTAAATTTCAGGGAGGCTTGCTCCAAAATATCGGAACCTATGACTGCTTGGAAACTCAACTGTGACTTAGGCACCACATGCCAAACCAAAGAATAATTATTGTCATCTAAGACGAAACTTAGTTCAAAAGAGCCTTTCGTGGAAACTACTGAGTTTCCTATTCCCGATAACATTATGTTATCTTTTGACAGTTCCGGTTTATCTACAATTCCGTTACTTGCATCTTCCCGAATCAGACTGATTGAGCTACCCGTATCTACGAGTGCTACTACTGTTTTGCCTCCGAGAATTATTTTTCTCGTCATCATTCCCTCTTGCGGGACAACTGAACATGTTTGCACTGATGCGCTTGCAGTTTCTGTTGGTTCTGTACCTCTTCTCAGCCTAGGGCAATTTCTGACTGTGACCAGGAGCATTGCAATGGTGGCAATTGATCTGTCTTCTCCTCTCAGGGATTCTACTTTGATAGGATTCATCAAACCTTCCCTCAGGTTTCGGTCCTTCATTCCTAGCATTTTCAACTCGTCGATTGGGATTCTCATATTTTCTGAATCTAACTGGTCCTTTAGATTCGTATCTTCCTTTGGCAGGATTACCAAATGACTTCGGTCGAAGTGTTTTCCTCGCGTCCTCAAATTCTTCTAATTTTTCAGCAAAGTCACCTGGGGTGGTGATTGCAACCCATTCGTCTAAGTAGTACTCTTTAAACTCAAATGGAGCTCGCTTTTTCATTTGATCAGTGATAATGAGATCACGCAATTGATCAAAAGTTCCAATTTGTAGACCCGACGTCCATCCATCAAAATAACCTTGTAATTCATAAAAGAAATCTCTCCATGTTCCATCAGCATTTTTCTGGTGTGTAACAAATAGTTGCCTAAATTTTTCTGGAGTTAATCTGTACCTCTTCAATAGTAGACTTTTCACATGATCATAATCATTTCTTTTCTCATCAGGTTCTCTTATGATTATTTTTACTATATCTGCAGGTAACAGGTTCGACAGGTGCGTAACCCAATCTTCCTTCGGAAGGGATGCTGCAGTAGCTTGCTGCTCAAAATATGCTAAATATTGACTAGCATCTTCCTTTCCATCAAACGCACGCATTTGTTGAATTAATTTTTCAGACGGTGCCCTACTCCTTTCAGCAGGGTTCCCTTGATTTGATTTGATTTGAGCTTCCAATCTCAATTTCTCTAGTTCAAATTGCATTCTTTTTTCTTCCTGTTCCGCAGCTATTCTTTTCTCTTCTTTTTCTGAATTTATTCGTTCCTTTTCTGAATTTATTCTTTCTTTTTCTGCATCTCTTCTTTCTTTTTCTGCATCCTTTCGTTCCTCAACGATGTTGTCAAGTATCCATTTAGCCTCTTCCTCATTATAATCATGTTTAGCGAGAACCGTGCTCTTCAATACCGATATTGTCATTCCGGGGGTGACTTTTAGACCTAACTCTATCGCTAACTTTGTTAAATCTTCCTTTTTTGCTCTAACTAAAAAAGACATTTTCGAATGAGGATAAGGTAAATATTACTTTAAAATTTCAATTCAATTTCCAAACAAATAAGGCCTAGCTCTAAAAGCTTGATGGTTTTGAACTATACTTAAAGTTGAATTCAATTTAAGTTATTACCATTTCATGTAATAAATTCTTAATTCATAACACTCCTCAAAGAATAAAACCGAAAAAAAATCAAAACATAACACTTAAAGCAATTTGAAATCAGAAAGAACACTTTAAAAGCATGGAATATTCCTCAATAAACACTAAAGGTATCAATGCAAAAATTATTGAAAATAGTTTCTGATACACTTATTTCTTGAACATTCCAAAAAATCAATGACCTAAATAACCTTTACCGTTCTAAAAATCGACCATAGTAATTCTTTCTTTATAAGAAAAAGAAAAGCCCAAATAATATATGTAAAATGTTCTCAATTCCGCGAAAATACTATTGTAAAAATATATAAACAATCCGAAAATATAGCAAATATCAAAATGACCTTTCAGAATAATAGTAATTAAAATGCTAAGTCAAAAAGAATTAATAATCTTATATCAATAAGAACACTTCTTACGCAAAGAAATAAAAAGATGAAAGAGCATAAATTTTGTCAATAAGAACCCTTCCTCTCAAAGAAATAAAAAACAAGTATTACAATTCAAATAACATCAATCAAATACTCTCCTTCAGAAACGCTTTTTTTCAAGCAGTATTGATAGAAAAAGGATCATGAAAATAATTTATTTCTTTCCTAAATTTTCGCTAGTATGACTCATGCAATAAAAAATAAATGGATCACATTACTCAATCAGAATGCAGATATGAACTCCGTTAAAAGAATTCGAAATACTTTATGTCATAAACATGTCAAACATACCAAAATGTTTTGCTCGTATTACTCGTATTTGCTAAATTATACCTTACTTTCAAAATGAATATTCTAATAATATCGTTTTCAATAAAAACATAATTAATTTTCTGTTAAAATAAAAAGTCAATATACACAGGAAAATCATAAAAAGAAACAATTATCTAAACAATGTTGAGATAAATTTTCAAATAAAAAATAGCAGGAACGGAAACACAAATTTTTCCGACTTTTTTGAAGAACTGGATTTCGTGATTTGCAGATATTTTAATGCACAATATACTTTTGCTACCGATGCACCGCACACATCGTATCAAAAGGATTTTCACACTTGAGCCGTTGACACTTTTGATTGATCGATACACACGCGCACTAAATAGCAGGAACACACGAAGATGGAACACTTTCGTTTCTTGATGCACACAGCTGAGCTCACATCCAGTGCCGGGTGCACTTTGCAAAAACAAATTCCAGGGCAGGGAGTTTTCTAGTGCCGGGTGCACTTTCCAAAAACAAATTTCAGGGCAGGGAGTTTTCTAGTGCCGGGTGCACTTTCCAAAAACAAATTCCAGTGCAGGGCGCACTTCCTTGAAAAATCACCAGGACAGGGATTTTTCCAGTGCAGGGCGCACTTCCTTGAAAAATCACCAGGACAGGGGCGTCCTGCGTCGACTTGGCTTTCAGCTCGTCTTGCAACGAGATTTGAGCTCCTCAGCGTAGCAAACCTAGCTACTCAAATAGGACAGGTTATCCGTTCGGTTTGGACAGGATGTCCGCAGCAACAAGTTCTTGTTCGCAAAAGAACTTTTCACACAGGGCAGGTGAGAGAGGATAATTTTTAAACAAGCAAAATTACTGAAATTCAGATCCAGGCCGTAGCCCTCAAATTTATGTGGATCGGTGTCTAGGGGGTATGAATTTACTCTGCTTAAAATGACAACAAACTTCTTAAAAAACAACAAAACATTTATTCACAATTATATAGTTTAGGGGGGAAATTACTACAACAGATATTTACATAAAGCGTTATTATCTTACATTCGTTTCTCTCTCTCTCCTTTTGGCGCCCTATCACAACTAGCGACGCAGTCGAAAAACGCGTCTTCCTCACACGGACGTTAATGGCGATCTTCCCTATTCTAGAAGGAACATTCTTATCGCAAGAGCGCGCCAAAAGAGAAGTGTTAATACAGGACTAGTAGCGCCATCTATCGCTAGATATTGCAACTGGTTAACTAAATCCTACATATATATATATATATATATATATATATATATATATATATATATATATATATATTAAAAAAGTGGTTGCCGCAGCCGCCGTCGCAGGATTGAAAATACGGTTTGTTCAAAATTGTACAGGGTTAACGATAGTGGATTATTTTCCGAGGCGGCTATTAGTTTAGGGTTTATTAAGTGTCCCAGTAGGAAAAGCGTAATTTCTTCTGCGTGTGAGCAAAAGACATACATTTTCAGTCTTTTGGCTGCTGAGAATATTTTCCATTCGGGTGTCACTAAATGTCGCCTTTTTTGGGAACTTTTTTCCTATTTCTCTTTAATAAATTTTTAATGATAATATACGCTGCACTCGCGACTATGCGCCGACTTCGTAAAGAACGGGACCTTAAAACAATTTGCTTCAAACAATAAGTTTGCAGTTTAACCTCAACACACAACCAACCAGATTGATCGCGAGCACATGGAACATTTTGTGTCCGAGCTGTCAAACCAGAAAAACCAGAGAGATTGATTCACCAAACCTGTCTCGTGGGGTTAATCAATCATCCATGTTTTGCTCTGCTTCTCCGGTGTGGACGCGGCTTTAGGTGTACTGATAAGTGAACATTTAAAGAAAACCGGAGTTTGGGTCTAAGACCAATGACTATGGAAGTTTAAATAAAGCACTTAAGAGAATGTAAATAATTTAAGAAATGGTTTAATGAAGCAATTTATGTATTAAGAGCAAAAAATTAAGGTAATTAAAAATGAAATTTATTACCTAAACATTTAATGAATAAGGGTAGAGTAGGTGATGAATTAAAGTAAGCAACTATTATTTAATAACGGCCTCTTTGTATTTTCTGGCTAACGACATTCATACCTGTGGATATGCATGGAATACAGCTAGATTTTCATTAAAACTATAGCAGTGGCAAAAATTTTTAGACTTCAGCCAAAAAGTCTGTTCATTCAAGACCATTGAATTGATGTCGCATTTTAATATTCCGCTAAAATCCACTGTCGGTACAAATTCCAAGAATAGAATTTCGATATTCTAATTTATTAATATGGGTGATAGCTGCATATTTTCAGTCCTGAAAAGTCTAGCTAAGTGCTTTTTGGAACATTATATTTGAGTAGGAGTATATTATTATCCATTGAGAATTTGGAGTTTAGTAATAAAAAGCAAAACAACATTACGCGCACTTGTAGACTTGTTTCTAAGGAAGGAGCTATACGTATTACAAGAAAAGTTATTCCTAAACGTCACTAAGGTAAAAGTACAAAATGGAGATCAATGTATATATTTACAAAACAGTTGAAGAGGGGATGGTGTAGGTGTTGGTTCCTGGCAAATATAACCGTTTGTAATTTATTCAGATTTTTTTGGGTTCCTAAATCAACAAGCAATAAAACAAATGAATGAAGGTATCATTTGAGTGTTTTATTTCATCATTTGAGTCATCATTTTCCATGGAAATCAGATGACGAAGTCAACACCTGAACTGGCACCTCTTTCTCCAAACTTACACAGTACGCCAACCTTAGGACATTAAAGGCCACGACAGATTTATAGCACACCAGCTCCCTCGAACCTAACCGTCTCTGGTTGGATCCCGAAGTTTGCTGGTTTGAACTCGAAATCCTCCGGTCGCTAAGCCACAACTCTACCAACTGGGTTACCCACGTATAAATACACTTGAACAAAAGACGTTCAATAACTCAAAGAAATAATGCAATGTATGAATAAGACTAGAACGACATATCAAATGAAAACAAATAAAGATATAAAAGTGAAACATAATTAATCGTCACCAATTTTTTGGATCAATACTTTGAAATTTGACTGCTTAGATATCATTTGCACGATACAGACGTAGAAATTACAAAGTAGCTGGAAATTAACCAGCTAATCTCTACACCTCAATTGAGTTCAGTAATTTTATAAAAGATAGTGACATTAATGAAATAAAACACAAATACAATTACAATAATTATAGTAACAAGAGTTTAACATAATTAATAGCCACCAACCGCTCTATTGAGAAATCAGTTTGTTTGAAATTTATCTACGGACCTATCAGTAATAAAGATAAGTATATCCTTGCATATATATAAATAATATTTCTTTTATTATCAGGTGGTAGATAAAATTAGTAAAATGCTAACATATATTTTCTTAAATAAAAATGAAATAATTTCTTTTTAAAACATACGACAATGAGAGTTTAAGTAATTTTTAAGCGTGTTTACAAGAACTATAGAAAATATTATTGAACCACCCAAATCTCTGATTCCTCTTATGAACAGATTGTTGTTCAGCTGTCAAATGTTAGTAGCCTGAAAACGACCGACAGTTTGGATTCGGATCGAATTTGTATTGCATCAATGAAAGATATCCATTTCACAGTTAAGAAATGTTTTCAAATTTGAATATACCCTTTTTTAGAAATAACTCTATTATATTAATTCATATAAATAAATGCTAAAATCAAATAAAATTATTCCAGGAGGAAAATTATTCAAACTATGGATCATTCTATGAAAATGAAAGGAAAATCTCGCGGTTAAGATTTTTAAGAAAGTAAATGATTTCATACACACTGTTCCTTTTGGAAAAGTTCCTGGTTCGAATCCGGGACTGGACATGGATGTTTCTAAGCGTATGGTGTAGAGGTGGCTGGTGCACCTTAAATATGTCGTGGCCGAAAGTCCTCACGTTGGATTGGTGTGGAAGTTTGGAGAGTGGGGTGCCAGCTCAGGTGTTGCTTCGTCATCTGATCGTGGTTCAAAATTACGAGGTGTTGTCCTCGGATCTTTCCCTTAAGGGACTGATCCCGGACCGTCGTCAATAGCCCGTTGTGTTGCTCTAGTACGACGTTAACTAAAATTACCAATTACCTTTCGGCAAAACTTTTTCCCAATATAAATTTCAATCTCGATTTCTGTTACTTAAGGGCAAGTCGTCTGACACAAATAATTCTTCTCGCTTTAGATTCTATGAATATATTTTCCTGAGTGTAAAGTAACTGTCTTTCTCTAGTTGTAGAACAGCTTTAATCCAAATCTGAATTCGCACATAGATAATTACATAGGTAAGCACATAGATAATTACAATCCCCAGCGGTCATAAGCTGTGTGTTGTGATAGCTGGTATAGTCCCTATCCATTGTAATCGTTCACTGTAGTAAAGTATTGAAGAGAAGAGAAACATTTCGATGCAATTGAGTGGTTTCCTTGGATGAATATTCTGACGAACGCGCGAATTTAAATTGGTTGGGTAACCCAAATTACACAAATACACTTCCGCCGACATGAACATATTGTAGACAGTTGTACCCAGACCACTTGAGCATTGTCTACAGAGGAAGGGGTCTAGCGACAGGAGACCTGCATATTGTTTGATTACTGAAGTCGTAGAGGTTATACCCTCGCTGTGAGTGAATCCAACGGTTACAAGTGTGTTGGCTTCGTTGTATAACCAAAGCCGGGACCCTTACTTTACGGAGGCACCGTTCCTTCTTGCCTTACAGATGTACAGCAGATTCAGCTCAACACAAACTGCAGAAGGTGTCCATCTGGAAATTCCTGTTGAAAAAATTGCAACACAGCTTCATTAGGTAATTCTGAATCATATACTGGTATGCAAAAATTAAGGACGAAGTGGAGAAATTAGCATAAAAAAGGAAAGAGGCAACAGAATGGACCGAAAGACCAATTAGGAGATAGACTAGGGACTGTTATATTAGGGCATGCGCTTATATGGCACATGACGTCGGGGAAGGAGTATCGGAAGGGAAAAAGCACACGGGTAGTGTCCGCTCAGCAATTCGGTGAAATCTATTGCACTGTGTACAGAAATTTTAAAGACGTCAAATTGTTCTGCTACCGTGATATGGGCAGAAGGCAATCTAGGAGACGTCCTCTGGATAACTTTACCCGTCATTGGGAAGTTGGAAGAAGGTCGAAGTGTGACAGTATGGCTTAGGAGTTCGGGATAGCTCACAGCATCGTTTCACGAACCTGGAGAGCACATCAAACTACAGAAACAGCTATCCGAGCTTTCAGCAGTGGTCGTCCACGAGCAACAACGAAGGCGAATGACAGGTATATTGTCGTATGACTTGGTATAGACGTGGTATTAAATTAAGGTACTGTCAGAGATTAATTTGGAATGAACCTTTGCGTTAATCGCGTTTGGCCTAAAAGGAATGATCAATAGGTATACAAAGAGTTGACAATAACCAGGAGTCCTTTTCTTCGTTTGCTCCATGAGATCACCTAGGAAGTAATAATTAAAACCACATACCTCTAAGGAAGACCAAAAGCACTTTCCATATTCAACATCTTTTATTCAAAACGAGAACGAGTATATCCGGTGGTGCAATGGAGAAGCGCTGATGATATCACAAGACACCAAAAAAGGAGGGAAAACTACGCGAATGTAGTGAAAGGCGAATCTATCTGCCTCAAATCTAATCGGAGATGTGGACATTTGATCGCACACAGGGAGGTTAACATATCTACCTCACGTCAAAATGGGGGGAAAAGACGATGCATCTTTTCCCGGGGATGGGGATCGGAGTCCCGCATTACCCCGTTTACCATAGTGAGCACCGCACGAAAAATCAAGTGTTTAGTCTGCTTCCATCCTAGTCTAACCGACTTCTCTCTCTCCTCTTGAATCTGGACATTCAAGGTTTTCATAAGTTTTTGTTCTGAAGAGATGAGTTGAGAGAAAGCCTGTCTGCTTAATGTGCTCGGAGACGTTTGTTGTTTCACTCTGTCATGTTGAGTTGTAGTCTTTTCCTCTTCTTCTCAAGAAGACGACCACTCTGGCATTTTAATGTGTTTGTTTTTCACAGTTCTTCGGCCAGGGAGCTTCCTCTCGCACCCGTACCCTGGGTTCAGCGACTTGTAACGGCTTTTTGTGGGGGTTCTGCGTCCATTGCAGACCGAGATTGCAGGGGTTGTGTCCACGAGGTAGACGTACACTGATATAGGTCAGTTATATATAAAAATAAAATGTGCAATGTCACATATATTGTCCAACAGGTGACAAGGAACAGACGGCAGACAGTGGGAGAAATCGCAAGGCACATATAACAGAGAACTGGGCGTCCGAAATCACGTTTAACCGTGGCCAGGAAGCTGCACAAACGTTGTCTATTGGTACGACGACCAGTACGGTGTGTGCCATTAACGCCTGCTCATCGGTACGCCGGTTTCTGTGGTGGTGTTAAGACAAGATCTGAACCCAACAATAATGGGGTCAAGTGCTCTCTATGGATGCGAGCTGATTTAATCTGACGAGCGATACTGGACGTATACAAATCTGAAGAGAGAAAGAAACATGCAATCACCCCTACACATCATCGAAGGGGACCGTAATCGAGGTGCCGGAGTTCTCGTTTGGAGAGGTATCCTGCTTGGTAGCGGTACAGACCTCCATATTCCAAGGAGGTTCAGTCAAATGTATCTCTATTGTACCGAGGTTCTCATGCCTCACGTACGTCTGTTTAAAGGTGCTTGGGTCAGGACGTCCTCTTCTTGGACGACAAATCTACACCTCATCTTTCAATGGCTATCGCAGAGCTCTTGGAGAGTGAGGGTATGCAACGCATGGATGGGCCTGCAAGGTCCTCGGATCTAACTCCTATATCACATGTTTGGGAATTTATCGGGAAACCCTTGGCAGCACGTGACCAGCCACCAGCAATGATTCTGCATCTGCGACTGGCGCTACAAGAGGAATGGACTGCGATGTCGCAATAGCTCCTTGACAACCACGTTCTCAGCATGGACAGACGTTGTAAATCCTGCATCGCAGTCAGGGGTGATAGTATCCTCTACAAAACACTGTATTCTTTTTGCCAGGCGCCTGTCACATGAACTTTTCTGACTTCTGTTCACTTGTACTCGAAGCTACCTTCTTAATAAAGTGCTTTTGCATAATTTTGAATCGTTGTTTGGATGGTTTTGCACACTTGTCCCAAATTAGCACACCTTGGGGATCTTATTATATGATTTGGGTCGATATAGAACTCTTCTGCCAGTTGGTACATTCGAAAAACTGTCTCGTCCTTAATTTTTGCACACCAGTGTATATGGAGACAAGTGCGAAACTCCATATAAAAATCCCAACTTTTTGACATAGAACGACTGTTCAAAGTGCTACGAAGCGCTAAATGTCGATTCTGAAACAACTCATAGATTTCCATTTCCTCGCAATCTATCAGTATAGACTGTAGACCAAGGTCAGCCGTAGCGGAAACCGCACGAGCGGTGGTCACCGGCTGTTGCATGTTACATCTGTCGGGGCCTCAAATGTCCTTTGTCACATGAACAGTGTACATTAAAAGACTTTAGTCTCCTTAGTCTTTAGACTCCTTAACCATTAATTAATGATTCCCCATCTTTAACCAAAGTGAACAAATTCGATTTCAGCATAAACAACAAGATCAAAAATCAATGTAAATGAAAGTGACCTTAAGTTTTAAATACAATCCTAAAAAATGTATACTTTAAAAATAAATCGTAGGAAAATCTTAGCAACAATTGGAGTTTGTTATATTTTTAATTAGGGGTAACGCGGGGTAATTGTAAACAGAATTCGTATGTTCACTTTCAATCCCTATTTTAAAACTCTTGATAAAGTAATTAAACATTGTTTACCCTACTAAACTAACTTGTCATTATTCTACTTTGATATTTAATTAGTACGAAGATTCCAGAAAATAAATTTAACACCGTACTCGGATGTTTACAATTACCCCGCATGTTTACAATTATCCCTGAAAGTAGGGGTAATTATATACAGCGCTTTTTCTCGTGATATTGAATATTGTACAAGTGACAGCATGAGCAGTAGTCATGGTAGTAGAAGGAACTCCAATGGTATTTTTACCCTTCTAATACCCTGTTTACAATAACCCCGTTTTGATCTTTACCTTTACCAAATACTCCCACTTCTTCCCCCCCCCAAAAAAAAAAAAAATAGTGACACTTGAAAGTTGCATTGATCATGAGGTGAACTTCCAGGAATACATAAGAATAAATGATTCAATCACTTACTGCACAAAGAATGTATTTAGTGTGTAAGGAACAAAAAATTATAAATTTAAAAATTAAAAATAAAAACTAAAAATGGAAAAATACAATCTTAGGTACAAAAAACTAACACACATTACATTTTTAACAAATTAACAGTGTCCTCAAATTGAAAAATTTCTTTATGGTCTTCTTTGCTACAAGTTGGAGTAGGTAAAATTGCTTTGACATGGTCTTTGGTAACGCAGAATTAATCTTTTTGAGCCACAGCGAATTTAGTCTATGCATTGTCGATGCATTTGAGTCCGGTTACCTCAAACTCCTCTTCTTCAATGTCTTCCATGAATGGCTCCAAAATATTTAACTTCCCCTACAAGCTAGTCTTCTATATTTTGCTTAAATGTTTGGGGAACTTCAAATTCATCACCGTCAATGTTAGTCAATACTTTCAATAGTTCCTCATCTTCGCTGTCCTCGAGTTCTGCTGTCCTTTCCATTTGCTTCTTTCTTGGTTACCTTCTGTTTCTTTCTCTATTTTCTCACAAGGCTTACTTTTGTTCTTTTTCGCTTCTGCCTCCTTCAAGCGTGACAGTATTTGGTCAGTTGTAAGAATTTCACCAAATGTGTGGTTTTAGTAAATCAGTCTTCTCCCCAAGAACAAGAAAAATGCAATCAAACGTAATTCAAACGTACTAAATACGATTAAATACAAAATTACACGGGAAAACATATTGGTTTTCCATCCAAATTGTACGAAACTATTGACGAAGTTATGTTTACAATTGCCCCGTCCCTTGAAAAATATGGGGTAATTGTAAACATTGAACTGTAGGCGCATTAAAGTTCCCAGAAGCAAAAGTCAATGATTTTCTGTTCGATAGAAACATAACTGGCCATAGTAAAGTATTGGAACAACATACCTTTCAATGTATTATGGAGGGCAGCAGAAAATGCAGCACACAAAAACTTTAAAACGCAAACTTTTGAACCATAAATTTTTTAACTAAACATATTGTTATCAGCTGTGGTTCAAAGAAATACGGGATCACCATATTGAATCCTCAGGGTTACCAACTTCCAAATTTCACAACTTTTTAGTTTCTCGGAATTCCATGTGGGTGCTTGTATAGTTTGTTTACAATTAACACTTGTTTACAATTACCCCGCTTGACCCTACGTCATACTAGAGAAACAGAACGGGCTATTGGTGACCGATCCGGGATCAACCCCAAAAATGCCAGGACAACATGCAATTTTGAACCATAGTCACATGACGTGGTGACACATGAGCTGGAACCAGACTCACCAAACTAATACATTACGCTAACTTGTGGATATCTGAGGACACGACATACGTATTTACTGTGAACTAACAGCATTAGTAGACGATGGATTTTTGGGATTCGAAATAGACACCCTTTAGTAGCTATCCAGTTGCTTTTTAAAGAAAGTTATAGAAATACAATTTATGAATTCAATTGGCTATTAAAAAAAAGCCAACCCCTGAAAAGGAATATCTATACCATTGCAAAGCCACCTGCTAGTAATGAAATACTATACCTCATCCACTTTAAATGTAAATATTTAGTGGTGGAGACAGTAAAGTAGAGCTACGTTAGACCAATAGAGTTTTCTTCAATCTGCATTCAGTAGAAACTAACATTCATAAAAAGCGGATTTTACGAAATAGCTTGTCCAACAAAAAGGTTTCACACAACTCGAAACATGGAGTACATTTCGCTTCAAGGTCTAATGTGAACAGGGACTAATGGATTGATCCCGGGTCATATCCAATGACTCATTGTGCTGCTAAAGTGTGAAGTTAATTACCAACGAAGGATTGCTAGGAGAAATATTCCGTTAAGCTACAAGCAAAAGGCAGTAACTCTTAAAGTTTGTTCTTACCATAGGAAAATTTCTTACGATATAACTTTTTTTGTGTGAATTCCTCTTATTTGATTTTTTCCATCTTGCATGACACGTACCTTAGTCCAAAATGGCCCTTGCGCAATAAATCCACAAAACTGACAAACTTCAGCCGGTGTGTATTTTGATGAAGCCAAGGTATAATAGTTGAGGGGTTCGTAATAGACTAGTCCGTTGAACTTTGGAAGATATTTCTCTGTGACTTCATTAAATACCTCAATTTAGTATTTCCCTTACAACTACCTTATTCATTCGACAAAACTCTTTTCAGTTGACGAAAAATTCGGTATATTTTTTTCACACCTGAGCTGGCGCCCCACTCTGCACTCTTCACGACGCAAACGTGTGGGCATTTGCGGCTTCGAAGAATTGTAGTGCACCTACTCCCTTTGTACACGAAGTCTTTTATTAGGTTCGAACTCGAAACCCTCCGGTTTCTTGTCCGGTACCAACCGGTTACCCACCTGGCTATAGCGGTACGTACAAATTTTGAATTCCTCTGGCTACTCTTAAGGAAAGTCAATTTCGGGACTTTTGATAAATTATGTACGACTAAAAATAGGATTTTGAAATTTTGCACTTTTGTGAGTCTTTGTTCACCAGTGATATAATAAAGTATACTCTACACGACAAAAAAAGCACTTTTCCATTTTTGAAGATCCAGCTTCTTAGCGAATTTAAGCAAAATTGTTTAAAATAATTTGCAGAAGTATCCAGATTGAAATAGTAACTAATATATATGCATCAGACAGAAGTTATGACAGGAGAGAGAAAAAGCTTCCACTATGTTGTATAAAAATAAATCATCAATGACATTTGCATTTGCACTCCTTATAAAGCTAAAATTTCTGATATTCTCCGTATATATTTAACAACTGCATTGTAAGATGATCATAAAAATAAATAAATAAATGCTGATTAACGTAATTTTACCATTATAATTTATCGTAACGATAACCATTTTAAATTCCTATTGCCATGATCTTGTTGTCATAGCAATACTTAGGTTGAAAGATTTCGTCGACATGAAATGTAAATCAGCATTTTATACCATTATAATTAAATTAGCTTACAAATTTTGATCATCTTATGAAACTGCTGAGTACCCGTTTGGAGTCCATCTCGGTAAAATGACCATCAAGAAAGCTTGATTATCATGATGTGGAAGTTTGCATGGTAAGGTGCCAGCTCAAGTGTTGACCTTTTCAAGTGACTATGGTTAAAAATTATGATATTGTCCTTGGATCTTTCTTTTAAGAATTGATCCCGTGCCGTATAAAATGACCCATTGGGCTGCTAAAGTGTGATGTCAATTGATTACTTACGAATACTAGGAAGAATATTCCGTTAAGAGTTTCAGCAAAAGGACAGTAACTCCAAGTTTGACCTTGCCATAGGAACATTTCTCTCATTTTCCTTTTCCAATCTGATATTTAGAGCAACTTGGTAAAAAATGGCTCTTGCGCCATACATTCCCAAAAACTGAGAAAAGTTAGACGGGATATACTTTTGTGAAGCCAGAGTATCGTTGTGAAGGTGTTCGTAAGGAACTTGTCAGTTGAAATTTCTCATTGACTTCGTTAAATATTTCCAATTTAGTATATTTCTCTCAATTACCTTATTCATTCTAAAAAACTCAACTCTCTTCAATTAACGATGTATTCGGTATACTTGCTATTACACCTGAGATGGTCCCCAATCTCCAAACCACGCTAACAAAAGAACATTAGATATAAGGACAAATTTCGTGTGCAAACCGCCATTTCCAGACAAAGTTATTTAGTGAGATACCAACTTTGAACACTCTAACCCGTTGCTCTTCCAAACAGGTTAAAAGTTTCAAAACATTTTTTTAAATTTGACTCGCTACGTTAATGAAAAATAACTCCATGAAATAGTAGAACAACGATATATAAATATTAGTAATGATATACTATACTTCATCCAATTTAAATGTAAGTATTTAGTGGTGGAGACAGTAGAGTTAAAATACGTTTGATAAATACAGGGTGTCCTAAAAGTTCCCGTACTGTCGATTCGTGAATTTTGTTATACACGAACAACATACTTTAGAACAATTATTTTTATGCCAATCGTGAAAAGCATTTTTATCCTAACGTAGGAAAAAATTTCAACTTAAATTTATAAAAAATGTTCAAAATTTCCGCCTTTTTCTTGGAGGTAAAGCTGAAGTTGTTAGCGCATATTTTTAGAAACGCGTTTCAAGATGCTGGGAGTGACTTCTTGTATCCTTTTAGTAATGGCAATTTTCAGACCACATATTGTTTGGTGATTATATTCATTAACTCTGTTCTTTAAATATCCCCACAAAAAAGTTAGGGATGCTCAGATCAGGGGAACTAGATGGCCAAAGGTTTCTTGAGATCAGTCCATCGCAATAAGATCGCAATACCATCGGCAATAATAAAGCCGCTTCTCATTGTCCGGAGGCTTTAGCTTCTGTAACATTTTTACACAATAAGCACGAAAGTGCATAGCTCTTAAAACCTTATGTATCGATCCCTGTGATGTGCCCATTTGTTACTACAAACGCCTCACGGATTGATGAGGGGCTTGCAATATCCTCCGTTGAGTTTTTTTTTTACACAAAGTCTGGTTTAACGACTTTCGATCTTCCACTCCTGTGGTTTGTGTTTCACCAAACCTGTCTCAAGAAATCGCAGAATGAGTTGATATAGCGTATCAGTACTCGGTATTGCATCATTTGGATATTTATGCTGCCAAAATTCTTTACATCTTTTATATGATTTGCATTCAACATAAGCCTCAAACAACGCAATTCTCTGAATGCGTGAAAAATTCATTTTACAATGAATAAAAAATGGCGTGAAACTTCATTATCGCACAACTTGAGCGCGAAGGAAACCTGACGATAAATATTAAAGACTCGATAAAACTATAAGCAGACGATAAAATTCAATAATAATAAAAAAAAAAAACACGGGCAATAATTTTTTTAAAGATTGAGTACGAGAACGTTTAGGAGAGTGTAGATTTCACTTCAATCTACATCCTGTAGAAACTAACATTCATCATAGCCCCATCGTAAGAAATAGCTTGCCCGTCAAAAAGTTTCACACTGCTTGAAATATAAAGTACATTTCACTTCAATGCACATGAATGTTAGTTTTTACTGGAGTCGGATTGACCAGAATACTGTCGTTGTAAAGGGATTCGTAAAGGACTATTGTAGAACATGCATACTGATTTCATGAAATGCATCAATTTGGTGTTCTCTCAATTACCTAATTAGTTAGCAAATATTCTTCTCGGTTGACATACACATTCGGTACACAGACCAATATAACTGAACCCCGAATTAATGTTATCTGAGTTGTATTCTCTTCTCGACAAAATGAATCTTTCCGTGAGTGGAAGTTTTCACCAGTTACCCGATATGTGTTTAAGCTATTATGTTCTATACACGTTCTATACAGTTCTCTCAAACCTTATTCGTTTGAAATAAATCCCTTTTGTTGATTTTCAGTTGACAAAATATTCAGTGTATGAACCGATATAATCCGCTTACATTTAAAATTCCACAGAATCTAATTGTTTCGCCTAAGAGCATTCTGTGTTTACTCTAAAACAAATCGCAATTATTTGCAAGTATCGGGTCATCCAGAAAGTTCTTCGTGTTTTTTAAGATAAATAACAACGAAGCAGTACAAAAACATAAGAAAACTTTATTGAATCACATCAGACCTATTTCGTTCTATGACTTTTTGCCATCTCTCTCTTTCTGGCAGCTGGAAAATTACCTTAAAAAATCTTTAGGATTATTTGTAAAGACGTAATAGAGGTGCTGTTTGACAGTCTCCAAAGAATTGACCTCCAGGCCGTTCAAAGAATTTTAAAGTGACCTGAAGAGATGAAAATCTGGGGAGGGGGGGGGGGGTGACTCAAAACATCACAGTCATACTCAATAAGTCTTTATCTACCATTCAGCGAAATGTGGGGCAAACATATTCTGCTGTGTTAAAGTATAAGGGTACCCATACATTGTAGTGGCTTACATATCCAATCTTCTTTAGATGATCACGAACTGTACTTTTTGCAATATTTAGACTGTGCGATAGTTCCTGAACTGAGTAACCTGGATGTTCAGTGATGGCATCACGTCATTTTTATACCGTGGTCAGATGACGAGGACACTCATTAGCTGGTACCCCACTCTCCAAACGTCCACATGAAGACTGATGAGACCACGACTGTTTTAATTTGACTTAAGCACACTTTGTACACGCCAGTCTTTGATTGGATTTGAGCTCACAAACCTCCGTTTGCTTACCCGTTACTCCTTCAACTGTGCTACCGGGGTCATTGTTTTAAAAAGGTAACTTTTAAGGGACACTGAAATGCCAAAAAACTGCTATACTAGTATAATACTTGGTTTGCCTCCCACTGGATCGTTGACCAGCACATATAAAATGGCGCTTGGACACCACAAGACTCTGGAAATATTCTGTAGACATTGAAAACCTCACTGATCGGTTCGCAATTCTGTTGATAAGTGTTCCTCAAACCATAATTTGTTGTGTCTAGAATCGTGCGATGGCATGGTAACGGTAATTTTAGTTAACGTCGTACTAGAGCAACACAACGGGCTATTGACGACGGTCCGGGATCATTCCCTTAAGAGAAAGATCAGAGGACAACACCTCGTAATTTTGAACCACGGTCAGATGACGAAGCAACACCTGAGCTGGCACCCCACTCTCCAAACTTCCACATCAAACCCAACGTGAGGACTTTCGGCCACGACAGATTTAAGGTGAACCAGCCGCCTCAACACCACACCATTACAAACATCCATGCCCGGACCCGGATTCGAACCAGGAACCTTCCGATCTAGAGGCTAACACCTTAACCACTACACCGGTTGGTCGGCAATCCTGCGATGGCGTATTGTCGTGTTGGAAGAAACTAATCCGAATAAATTCTATCAGAATGAACGCAGGACATGATCGAGCGCTACAAGTCAGAATGAAGGCATACATAGCCTTCACCAACCAGAAACGTCTACTGTTGTTGCTGTCGTGCGGGCCATATATGGCCCAATTGGGGGTGCCATTGCCTCGAAGGGTAGGACTTCTTCATACATTACACATCCGTTTTACAGGAAGACGTCTACTGTTTTTTGTCTAATATTATCTAATGGCCTTTAAATTTCAGCTAAACAAACCTCATGCAATTATATCAGAAGCCCCACCAGACCTGTTCATTGAACTTGTTGATATGCAAGAGGCATGATTTTTTTTCTTACTCTTGTGGAAATTTTATCAGCACAAAACAGTTGGATCAGCGACACTTCGAATAAAGCTTCGCATTGACAGTCATCAGGTATCCTAAGGTGGTGTTTCCGAACCCAGGTGAGTCACATGGTTGTGTGTGTTGAGTATATTCTAAGGTTCTCTAGTTTGACGTCGAGCCTTTAACCTATACCTAATATTGGGTTGGTGTGGAAGTTTGAAGAGTGGGTTGCCAGCTCAGGTGTTGCTTCGTCCTCTGACCGTGGTTGAAAATTACGAGGCGTTGTCCTCGGATCTTTCCCTCAAGGGACTGATCCCGGACCGTCGTCAATAGCCCGTTGTGTTGCTCTAGTACGACGTTAACTAAAATTACCAATTACCAATTACCAATTGGCACAACATCGTATTCTAAAGTCGTATCCTCAGCTATCGTATCCTCATCATCTGACAGTGGTTCAAAATTATGCGGTGTTGTGTTGGATTCTTTTCCTTAGGGGATTAGTAGTAAGTAGCTCGTTGTGTTGCTTTAGTACGACGTTAGTTAAAAAAATTACCAATTACCTTTAACTTACATCTTTGAGGGACCGTCATATAATGTGCTCACTGATATTTTCTGAGGGCAGAGCATTGAATCCTGATAATATTTGAGGCAGTGTTGCACGCCTATCGCGTAAAACGGCTCTCTTGTCTAGGCAACTCTTTCGGTGGAATCGGTTCTAGATATTTCCACAGATGTCTATTGCTTTATACATGCACTGGAAGGCCGATAAAACGATTTGCATAGGTGGCATTACGGTGTAGTTAGCATAAGATGATCTGCATTAGTTTTGCTGGCATTTTAGAGTACTCAAAACCACTATAATATTGTGAAAACTTACTAACTATTGATAGAATGTGCTTTAACAATTCTTACTCTGTATGAATTATGTTAAACGAAGCTTTTCAACTATTGTCATTCCTAGAGAAATTTTGAAACTATCAATTCCTCAACTTGCACACGAAATCTATTAAGCCAACATCTCCTATAAAGTTCGTTCTAACCTTAACGCACTAAAAGCATAATGTCTTTTTAAAGGAGGAAATGATTTATTTACATCATTTCTGTAAAAGGATATTAGTTTACAACTTTTTATCGGGTTTATCAAGATCAGTTTTGTCTATAGACTCCTTAACCATTTATTAATGATCCTCTGCCCTTCGCCGAAGCAGGAAAAATGGGAGGGCGGATATAGATAACAAGATCACAAATAAAGGTAAATGCAAGTAACCTTAAGTTTCCGATAGCACTGTCAAAGATGGATATTTTAAAATTAAATACCAGAGAAAAACTTTGCAACCAGTTTTGATTATTTTAGTATTTTTATAATTAACGTCACCCTGGAGCAAAACGAGCTATAGGTGAAAATTCCGGGATCAACCCCCGAAAGAAAGAAAATCTAAGAACAAGTTCACTAACGAGTCAAAACATTATGACCGTTGTGGTGAAGCTACCCTCACCACATGTCCATTAGACCTTAAACATAGCGCATTAATACATGCCCCTTACTAGTTTCCCTTTTGAGATGACCCCCATCCCATCTGAAGCCAGTGGGATGACATCCAGTTATCTTTTCCTCCAATGCGGGTTTCCCCTTTGCTCCCGCCAAACTTTGGACCCAGAGAAGTGAGAACGCTGGATGCACGAGGCTCACTTGAGACGGAGAAAGAAACCGGATGCAACGGGGTCCTGACGATGCGAACGACTTCAAACTATATATATATATATATATATATATATATATATATATATATATATATATATATATATATATATATTAAAATTTCAGAACAATTGAATGATTTATTTCAGAGTTACAGTAACGAGCTCAATAAGGTGTTGATTGCCTGGATGCAAGCTGCCACACGGCGTGGCATAGACCGATAAAGCTCCCGGATGGTCTCATGCGGTATTTCTTGCCAAATTTGCTCCAATTGTCGGACTACGTATTAACATTCCTTACCGGATGCAGTCGCCTTCCCATCATATCCCAGACATGCTTGATGGGAGAGAGATCTGGTGATCTGGTTGGCCAAGGAAGTGTTTGACAAGCTTGAAGACAGTTCATAGCTACACGTGCCGTATGTGGTCTGGCATTGTATTGCTGAAAAATAGGCCCAGGGTACTGCGAAAGGTACGGTAGCAAAACAGGTCTCAGAATGTCGTCAACGTACCGCTGTGCAGTAAGTGTACCTCTAATGACGACCAAAGGGGTCCGGCTATCAAGGGAAATGGCACCCCAGACCATAACTCCTTGTTGAGGGCTCGTGTGGCGTGCAATAGTGAAAGCAGGATCGGCACGCTGCCCTGGGCGTCTCCAGATACGTCTTCGATGATCGTCAGGACACAGTTGGAAGCGGGATTCGTCGTTAAAGACTATACGTCCCCAGTCAGTATCATTCCAGCCTGATCGAGCCAAGCACCACTGTAATCTGACTAGACAGTGTGCAGGCGTGAGTGGCAGGTGGCGTAACGGTCGGTACGGGGGTTGGCGAGCGTTAGCGAGCAGGGGGCAGGCCCCCTAGTATATATATAATTCTCTTACGTGGCACGCAAAAAAGACGTTATTTGTTAACACGTTTTGGCAACATTGTACGATTGTTATTTACCACAAAGCCTCGCGCCTCGATTGAATTTATAGCGTTATCGGATGAAATTTTATTGAAAAAAAATAAATTTTATTCGAGCTGTTGCAGTTTATAATTAGAAATAAAAGAAAGCAGAGGATCTTTTCAGGGCCATTTAAAAAACGGTCCTTTTCAGGGCCAACAATTATACTTCAACAAGACGCTTGCACTACAACTTTTGACAACAAACTCAATGAAAAAGTGTGAGTGTCTCGAGTGCTGGGTAAATGTACACATAAACAACATGCTGGGTATTAAATTTCGAAATCAGTGCTCACATTTCGAGTCAAAATTTGCTCAAAGTTTTCATTTGAATTCTGATTTCTGAGGTACTGTATATATCTTTTCTGCAATACAGCAAATTTAGACTTGAAAAATATTTTTTAGGAATATCATATTTTGTTAACAATTCATTCTGCTAGGACAAATGTGTTCATTGATGCGAGCATAGGATCGCGCAGGGAACCTTTGAGAATTGCCAAGCAATCCACCGGGGGTTGGCGAGTGTTAGTGAGCAGTTGGCGGGCCCCCTAGTATATAATAATAGCATAAAATATACAAAATAACAGTTACATAACATACACATAATAACAAAAAATGTAACAAAATATAACCAAATAGCCGGGGTGCATTAACCAGAAACCGAAACTCGAAACTACCCATGCAAGCGCGCTGAAGCTGCAGACATAGCATGGTAAGCAATATAATTTCAAGAACCCAAAAATATCCAAACAAATTTCAATAAAAATCTTAAAAAATGATAAAAAACTGAAGAAATTGGTGGATCAGGGCGTCATCAGGGAGATTTGCCTTCAGATAAATACTGCTTTTAGATTTTAGATTTATAGATTTATTGATGATTTAATTGTTTTTAATAATAGCAACTTTTCTAATATATGGAAATCCATCTATCCAGACGAACTTTCTTAATTAAAACCAATCTGGATAACAATAATATTGATTTTCTAGACATAAAAATTTCTGTTTCATCCGGCAAAGTTGACATTAATGTATATGATAAACGCAGCGATTTTAAATTTCCAGTCATTAAATTAATATTTTGGGACTCCAATATCTCTAAAAGAATATACTACAACACGATAGTTGGTCAATTGGTATATTTCAAAAAAATTTGTAATTCTGATTCAAACTTTTTATTACAATGTAAATATCTAAAAAACACACTTCTCAATAACAAATACCCGTATTCATTCTTTAATAATATTTTTGAAAGATTTATTAATATCAACACCTACACAACCCATGAATAATTATTTTTTCAATTTTATTTTACTATTTGTGAATATATTTTTGAATAGGGGCTGGGGGGATTTTCATATTATTTATATTTTTATTTTTCTGCATTTTTTTTGGACTTGTTGCATTGGGGAAATATGATGTTAGCATATGAGTTAGATTGTGTAATTTTTAGGCTTGTTGTTGTTGATATCCCGGCTGCGGCTTCGGGTTTCATTTCGTTTTGTTCCTGCTCTGTTTTGGTATTTTGTTTTACTTGCTTTTTGGTGGTGTTTTGGGGAGTGTATGAGCAATTTGTTCAGCCTAATGCTGCTCATATGTAGAAAACACCAATTTGTGTTGTCTGGGTCAGGCTCCTCCCTGATGACGCCCTGATCCACCAACATTTCTTCAGTTTTTTATCATTTTTTAAGACTTATTGAAATTTTTTTTTGGATATTCTTGGGTTCTTGAAATTATATATATATATATATATACACATATAGCATATTTTAATCCAATCTTAGTTCTGTTGATTCAAAAACCACTATATTATCACCGTCTCTATTTCGTATAGAATTAATACAGTAGATACTCACCTTACAACCATACCGCCATTTTTCAACGAACTCGTCTCGATGACGTGGAGGGCACGTGATTAAGTGAGAATGGTATTTAACTGCTGCTGGAGAAGGTAAGTAATAATTCTTGCACTTAAGGCAGGTTTACACGCTACGATAAATCTTAACGATGTGATTGATAAATTTACTGTTCCAATAAATCGAAAGAGTGAGTATTGTTTACACGCTACGATAAATCGTAACGATTTCTTGTCAAATATTCGTTGTCGACAGATAAATAAGCTTTTGCCGTAGAGAAATGTGTTGTTGTTATATATCGGTTGTTCAGCGAGAAAAGTGAAAAAGTCGCGAAGACCAAGAACAAAGTGGAGTCGCCAGTGGTGGCTAAAGAAAAGGGAATTCTCTCATGTAAAATTATTGAAAGAATTGGGAAATGGACCAAATGACTGGCGAATTTATTTGAGAATGGACGAAGAGACTAATTTTGAGTTGTTATGGTTAGTTTCTCCGTTTATTGCGAAAACTGATACTGTTATGAGAAGAGCGATATCTGCGCACGAAAGACTAGAACGAACTATTCGACACAACCTTTCAGATGCAGATGCAAATGCAAACGGAGTCATGTCGTAGCGAGAAATGGTTACCACTTGTTTACAATTTCCAACATATCGTTACGATTCGCAGAAATTGATGCCGATCGGAATCAACCATCCAATCCAATTCCAATTCCAATTAATCGTTACAATGTCCCTGTTTACACCCAACGATAAATCGTAACAATTCGATCATTACGATAAATTGCTACAATTTATCGTAGCGTGTAAACCGGCCTTTACATTTGCCAGTGATGGGAAAGACGGCTGATCTAGGCAAATTTGATAGAGGGCAGATCGTATTGGCCCATATTTTGGTGAAGCCGGGGAATGGTTGCAAAAGGGTTCACAAAAGACTAGTCCGTTGAATTTTCTTATTGACTTCATTAAATACCTCAATTTGGTATATTTTTCTCTCAATTAGCTTATTCATTCCCAAAAACTCTTTCCAGTTAAAAAAATATTCGGTATATATTTTTCGTCATACCTGAACTGTCAACCTGCTCCAAATTTTCACAACGCGCCATCGTAATTACATTTAAAGCCATGAAAAACTTCATGTGAACAGGGTAAGATGTTTGGTTGGATACGAACACGAAACAATTCGAATGCAAATTGTTTGCTCCTCCAACCGGGTTACAGCGGTTAACATAATTTTAAAGATCGATTGACTTCATATTATAAAAGCCAACTTCTAGAATTAACGACAGATTTGTTGTTACGTAATATAATTAGTAATGATGTACTATACTTTATCCAATTTAAATGTAAATGTTTAGTGGTGGAGACAGAAAAGTTGAGCTGCGTTTGATCAATTCCCTTCAATCTACATTCAGTAAAAACTCTTTCATACAGGGTGCATTATGAAAGTAATGCGTATTTTCTGGGAAAAATAGATTTATTGATCCGATTGGTACAAATGGTTAAAATTCTTCAAAATAGTCCCCTTGTGCATCAACACACTTGCGGAGACGATTCTGCCACGCCTGGAAGGCACCCTGGAACTCCTCGACTGGAATGCCTCTCAGGAACCTTGTAACATGATGTTGGATGTTCTCCACCGACAACCAGCGCTTACCCTTCAGCTCTCTCTTCTGTCGGGAGAACAAAAAAAGTCACACGAAGCCAAGTCAGGGATGTAAGGAGGCTTGGGGCGCCAACGGGTCTTGCTCTGGATCAGGGAGTTGGTGACGACGAAGGCCGTGTGGCTGGGGTACTGTCGTGGTGGAGCTTGAAGACGTCTTTGATGTTAGGCCTGACTCGCGCGATCCGTCGTAACAGTCTCTTGAGCACCTCCAGGTAAAAAGCTGCGTTGACAAATTGTCCTTGCGGTACAAACTCAAGATGGACGATTCCTCGGATGTCAACGAAGACAATCAGCATTGTTTTGATGCGAGACTTGCTCATGCACGCTGTTTTGGGTTTGGGAGAAGATTGTGTGTGCCATTTGAACCATTTGATAAGTTTCCGTTGCATTCTTCCCAAGCCGCACACAAAACTTTATCGCGTACCGCTGTTCCAGCGAACACTCCATCGTGCTGTGACACAAGAAAAAAAAAGACTTTGCGTGAATACATGTCCTACTGCTCGGAACGAACTGAGACCGGACGCGTTTGGAAGGGCAGATCTCCCACCACATTTTTAGACCAATCCGAGCACGCTGCGATGGATAGTCGCGTCACAATAAAATCAAGCGCATTACTTTCATAATGCACACTGTATGTGCCGCATCGTACGAAATAGCTTGACCGTCAAAAAGCTTTCACACTGCTTGAAATATGAAGTACATTTTGCTTCAATGCATCTGAATGTTAGTTTCTACTGGAGTCGGATTGATACGAATTCTGTCGTTCTGAAGGGTTCCGTAAAGAACTATTGCAGAACTTATACATTAACTTCATTAAACACATCAATTTGTTGTGTTACTTTATTACCTTATTCTTTATAAAATTATCTTTGCAGTTGACGAAACATTCGTGACACAGACCAATATAACTGATTTCCGATTAAAAATGATTTAACTTGTACTCTCTTCTCGTCAAAATGAATCTTTCCGTGTAATGTTTAAGCCCCTATTGTATTCAATACAGTTCTCGCAAACCTTGTTTTTTAAAAATAAATCCCTGTGGTTCCTTTTGAGTTGACAAAAAAGTCAGTGAATTGACCCATATATTCCGCTTATATTTAAAATTCTGCAGAATCTAATGGTTTTGCAAAAGATCATTGCAGAAGTTTGTGGCGAAATGAATCTTCCTATCCATGAAATTTTCGTAACGTCTTTTTAAAGATCGAAAAATTGCATTTAAATTATTTGTCTAACAAATGCTTGGGTCTGCAATATTGTATTGACGTTATCAAGGACACGCTCTCACTCTTTTATCTGTCATTACATTGATATCATTACTGGTCAGAGTTAATAATAGCTGACGAAAAGCAACCCTAACTAAGTTTTCAACTATCAAAATATCCGTTGTTCACAAGTCCAAAGTTAACTCTACTACTTACCGTATATAATATAAAAACCCTTTTGACGAAAACACCTTGGTCAGAGATTATTGTTACTAAAAATATCTTTGATTAGGAAACAATTTAATTTTGAATGAAACATTTTACACAAATACACATTTGATGTGACTGAAGTTTTTCCTGAAACACCTAATGTCCATGATATTCAAGGGGGCCCTGGTAACACAGTTGCAAGAGAAACGGACTTGTGAATGGAAGGTTGTAATTGCCGAAACTAGGTGCAGAAACAAGACCATTGTGTACATGGGGAATGGTGCACATAAAACATGTTGAGGCCAGAAGTACACTCATGTTGGCGCGGTGTGGAAGTTTCGTGAGTTGTCATCGCAGGTGTTGCCACGTGATCTAACTGTGGTTCAAAACTACGTAGCGTTATACTCGGATCTTTCTCTTGGGAATTGATCCTAGACTTTCACCAGTTGCTGCTTCTGTTCGAAGTTAATTAAAATTCTTACTAACCTAAATCTTTTCAAATTCATTCAGTTCAAGTCAAGTGCTTGAAACAGTAATTCTTTGTGTATTTTTGGCGAACTTTTGGTAACTAAATCTAATGAAGAACATACTATGATTTCAGATTCCGTTTACCCCACAGAGAGATTTATTCCATTTACAAATATGATGGATTCGTAAGATACATGAATGAAAATTAAGAAGAGGAATTTTTCATTTTAAATTAATACAGATTATTTAGAAATCTGAGATGAGTTGACAAAGTTTGGGGCTGTCTTATGAGCGAACAATTAAAGTTAGCTCAAATGAACAATTTTCTAATCAACCACCAATTGCGTTCTCCGTCGTTCTGCGAGATTTGGAGGGAAACTCTGCCATTACTGGATGTCGCATTAGGGTGGTCACAAAAAATCAATTTTCGAATTTCTTACAATATTCAATTACATCTGCTTTCCAGATTTTGCTTTTGTATTTTTCATTTTGTACATTAACAAGGCTTTTGTTAGAGGTAATTTCAAAAATAAATTCAACAATATTTAAATTCAAAATGAAGGAATTAGAGATAAAGAAGAGGAAGCAAGGAGTAAAAATGACTTCAAATAGTGTTCAAATGTATTTACTAATTATACTGTTGAATTATACATCATTACATTATTATTATTTAAATATACAAATTAAGGTGGTAATGTCTTAGATATAGTAGCTTTTAAAGAGTCTTGAAAAATGTGCATACATTCAGATACAAGTTGTTAAAGTTCTTCAGGTACAACTTGTGAGTGGTATTTAGCATTTTTCAGACATTAGGTCATGACCCACAGAATTTAATTCTAAGTAGAAGTGTCATACGACTCTGCAACTGATCTCATCAAAAATAGATTTAGAAATTCCGATTTACAGGGAGCTGTTGTCCACTGGGATGGGAAATTGCTTCCAGATTTGTTGAGTGAAGAAAATGTGGAGCGGATAGCGATTTTGATTACTTGTGGCGATGAAGAACATTTGATAGGTGTTCCAATCTTTGAAAATAGTACGAGGATAATTCAGGCAAAAGCTGTATTATCAGCAGTTGAGAATTGTAGGGGGAGGGGGCAGTTGGGAAAATTCAGGTATTGTGTTTTGATACAATGGTAGTAAATACTGGTCGCCTTGGGGGAACCTGCGTTTAGCTAGAGCAGTTATTAGAGAAAAACTTTCTGAATTTAGCATGTCGCCACCATGTTTTAGAAGTGGCTTACAAAGCAGTTGTTAATTGCAAAATAAGCACATCCACTGGTCCTCAGCCAGATATTTTTCGAAAATTCTAGACTGGGTGGTCTAAGCTAGACAAGAAAAAATACAAACTGGTATAGAAGATGAAAATATTAGCAATAAAATAAGTTATCCAGACCAAATTTCAAGTTTTGTTTTTGAACAATTAAAAAACCGACAGCCAGGGATGATTATAAAGAATTCATCCTACTTTGCTTAGTTCATTTAGGGCGTCTTCCTCAAAAAGACATTACTTTTAGAGTAGCTGGTGCTATTCATCACGCCAGTAGAATGACAATTGCCATTTATTCTCTTAAAATGCATATTTTCAGGGATCAATTTTCGTTAACTGATTTAGAGAGAAAAGGTATTGCATATATTTGTTTATTTATAATCAATATTTATGTAGAAGCATGGTTCAATGCCCAAAAACCCACTTTGGCCCCCAACCTAGACCTATAATTATTAAAACCTTTAGTTAGATACAGGAAAATTGATAAAGAGGTTGAAGACAAGGCCCTGTATAAAATAATAAACTATCTGTGGTATCTGAACTCGGAGCTAGTTGCATTTTCATTTTTCGATGATACTTTGGGAAAAAATGCCAAAACAAGCATGGTTGAAAAATTAAGGGTCCAAAGTAGAAAATGATGAAGATGATTGTGATGATAGGGATGTAAAACCAAAACTCAATCTCCCACAAGTTGTACAATTATTGGACAAAAAACTTAATTATTTTGTTTCTGCTTGAATTCTAAATTTTTTTTAAGAGATTTGAAATCGTACAGATTTTTTAAATACTGATCCAGATGTATGGTGTAAAAATCAACATTATTTAAAAGCTAAAAAAAAAACCGGTTAAGGGTTGTTAATGATAGTGCTGAGAGAGAAGTAAAATTAATTAAAGACTTTAATTCCTCTTTGACGAAAGACGAAGAACAACTGCAATTCCTTTTACAAGTAGTATCTGAATGTAGACAAATTTTTCCGGACTCTTCAAAAGCTACAATATCTAAGACATTACCACCTTAATTTGTAATTACTACTTAATTGGTATATTTAAATAATAATAATATAATGATGTATAATTCAACTATATAATTAATAAAATACATTTGAACACTATTTGTTGTCATTTTTACTCCTTGCTTCCTCTTCTTTACCACTAATTCCTTCATTTTGAATTTGAATATTACTGGATTTATTTTAAAAAATACCTCTAACTAAAGCCTTTACCCAACGATAAATCGTAACAATTCGATCGTTACGATAAATTGCTACAATTTATCGTAGCGTGTAAACCGGCCTTTACATTTGCCAGTGATGGGAAAGACGGCTGATCTAGGCAAATTTGATAGAGGGCAGATCGTATTGGCCCATATTTTGGTGAAGCCGGGGTATGGTTGTAAAAGGGTTCATAAAGGACTAGTCCGTTGAATTTTCTCATTGACTTCATGAAATACCTCAATTTGGTATATTTTTCTCTCAATTAGCTTATTTATTCCCAAAAACTCTTTCCAGTTAAAGAAATATTCGGTTTATCTTTTTCGTCACACCTGAACTGTCGACCTGGTCCAAATTTTCACAATGCGCCATAGTAATTTCATGTGAACAGGGTAAGATGTTTGGTTGGATACGAACACGAAACAATTCGGATGCTAATCGTTTGATCCTCCAACCGGGTTACAGCGGTTAACAAAATTTTAAAGATCGATCGACTTCATATTATAAAAGCCAACTTCTAGAATTGAAAAAATATTTGTTGTTTCGGAATATAATTAGTAATGATGTACTATACTTTATCCAATTTAAATGTAAATATTTAGTGTTGGACACAGAAAAGTTGAGCTGCGTTTGATCAATTCCCTTCAATCTCCATTCAGTAGAAAATCTTTCATACAGGGTGCATTATGAAAGTAATGCGTATTTTCTGGGAAAAATAGATTTATTGATCCGATTGCTACAAATCGTTAAAATTCTTCAAAATAGTCCCCTTCTGCATCAACACACTTGCGGGGACGATTCTGCCAAGCCTGGAAGGCACCCTGGAACTCCTCGACTGGAATGCCTCTCAGGAACCTTGTAACATGATGTTGGATGTTCTCCACCGACAACCAGCGCTTACCCTTCAGCTCTCTCTTCTGTCGGGAGAACAAAAAAAGTCACACGAAGCCAAGTCAGGGATGTAAGGAGGCTTGGGGCGCCAACGGGTCTTGCTCTGGATCAGGGAGTTGGTGACGACGAAGGCCGTGTGGCTGGGGTACTGTCGTGGTGGAGCTTGAAGACGTCTTTGATGTTAGGCCTGACTCGCGCGATCCGTCGTAACAGTCTCTTGAGCACCTCCAGGTAAAAAGCTGCGTTGACAAATTGTCCTTGCGGTACAAACTCAAGATGGACGATTCCTCGGATGTCAACGAAGACAATCAGCATTGTTTTGATGCGAGACTTGCTCATGCACACTGTTTTGGGTTTGGGAGAAGATTGTGTGTGCCATTTGAAACATTTGATAAGTTTCCGTTGCATTCTTCCCAAGCCGCACACAAAACTTTATCGCGTACCGCTGTTCCAGCGAACACTCCATCGTGCTGTGACACAAGAAAAAAAAAAGACTTTGCGAGAATACATGTCCTACCGCTTCTTCTGCTCGGAGCGAACTGAGACCGGACGCGTTTGGAAGGGCAGATCCCCCACCACATTTTTAGACCAATCCGAGCACGCTGCGATGGATAGTCGCGTCACAATAAAATCAAGCGCATTACTTTCATAATGCACACTGTATGTGCCGCATCGTACGAAATAGTTTGACCGTCAAAAAGCTTTCACACTGCTTGAAATATGGAGTACATTTTGCTTCAATGCATCTGAATGTTAGTTTCTACTGGAGTCGGATTGATACGAATTCTGTCGTTCTGAAGAGTTCCGTAAAGAACTATTGCAGAACTTATACATTAACTTCATTAAACACATCAATTTGTTGTGTTTCTTTATTACCTTATTCTTTATAAAATTATCTTTGCAGTTGACGAAACATTCGTGACACAGACCAATATAACTGATTCCTGATTAAAAATGATTTAACTTGTACTCTCTTCTCGTCAAAATGAATCTTTCCGTGTAATGTTTAAGCCCCTATTGTATTCAATACAGTTCTCGCAAACCTTGTTTTTTTTTTAAATAAATCCCTGTGGTTCCTTTTTAGTTGACAAAAAGTCAGTGAATTGACCCATATATTCCGCTTATATTTAAAATTCTGCAGAATCTAATGGTTTTGCAAAAGATCATTGCAGAAGTTTGTGGCGAAATGAATCTTCCTATCCATGAAATTTTCGTAACGTCTTTTTAAAGATCGAAAAATTGCATTTAAATTATTTGTCTAACAAATGCTTAGGTCTGCAATATTGTATTGACGTTATCAAGGACACGCTCTCACTCTTTTATCTGTCATTACATTGATATCATTACTGGTCAGAGTTAATAATAGCTGACGAAAAGCAACCCTAACTAAGTTTTCAACTATCAAAATATCCGTTGTTCACAAGTCCAAAGTTTACTACTTACCGTATATAATATAAAAACCCTTTTGACGAAAACACCTTGGTCAGAGATTATTGTTACTAAAAATATCTTTGATTAGGAAACAATTTAATTTTGAATGAAAATTTTTACACAAATGCACATTTCATGTGACTGAAGTTTTTCCTGAAACACCTAATGTCCATGATATTCAAGGGGGCCCTGGTAACACAGTTGCAAGAGAAACGGACTTGTGAATGGAAGGTTGTAATTGCCGAAACTAGGTGCAGAAACAAGACCATTGTGTACATGGGGAATGGTGCACATAAAACATGTTGAGGCCAGAAGTACACTCATGTTGGCGCGGTGTGGAAGTTTCGTGAGTTGTCATCGCAGGTGTTGCCACGTGATCTAACTGTGGTTCAAAACTACGTAGCGTTATACTCGGATCTTTCTCTTGGGAATTGATCCTAGACTTTCACCAGTTGCTGCTTCTGTTCGAAGTTAATTAAAATTCTTACTAACCTAAATCTTTTCAAATTCATTCAGATCAAGTCAAGTGCTTGAAACAGTAATTCTTTGTGTATTTTTGGCGAACTTTTGGTAACTAAATCTAATGAAGAACATACTATGATTTCAGATTCCGTTTACCCCACAGAGAGATTTATTCCATTTACAAATATGATGGACTCGTAAGATCCATGAATGAAAATTAAGAAGAGGAATTTTTCATTTTAAATTAATACAGATTATTTAGAAATCTGAGATGAGTTGACAAAGTTTGGGGCTGTCTTATGAGCGAACAATTAAAGTTAGCTCAAATGAACAATTTTCTAATCAACCACCAATTGCGTTCTCCGTCGTTCTGCGAGATTTGGAGGGAAACTCTGGCATTACTGGATGTCGCATTAGGGTGGTCACAAAAAATCAATTTTCGAATTTCTACCGGGGCACCCCCCTAAACGTTGCCAATGGGCTAGAAAATGGGATTGGCAAAGTTTTAACTCATTCTGATAACATTAACCCGTGCCTCATTGAGGTTAAATTAAAGAAAAACAGCGATTTTTAGCAAAAAATCGTAGTTTTTACGCTTAAAATCGAAACTATTCGTCCTAGAAACCTAGTTTTTGTCTAATTTCATACGAAATTTTACTGACTTGAAGTTTGATATCATCCGCTTTTTTTTGCTAAAACGGATAGAATGGTATTTAGCATTTTACTGGTAAGGTCGTAGTGGATATTCTCAAAATTGAATTTTTATGCAAAGTCACTAAAAACATTACAATATTCAATTACATCTGCTTTCCAGATTTTGCTTTGGTATTTTTCATTTTGTACATTAACAAGGCTTTTGTTAGAGGTAATTTCAAAAATAAATTCAACAATATTTAAATTCAAAATGAAGGAATTAGAGATAAAGAGGAAGCAAGGAGTAAAAATGACTACAAATAGTGTTCAAATGTATTTACTTATACTGTTGAATTATACATCATTACATTATTATTATTTAAATATACAAATTAAGGTGGTAATGTCTTAGATATAGTAGCTTTTAAAGAGTCTTGAAAAATGTGCATACATTCAGATACAAGTTGTTAAAGTTCTTCAGGTACAACTTGTGAGTGGTATTTAGCATTTTTCAGACATTAGGTCATGACCCACAGAATTTAATTCTAAGTAGAAGTGTCATACGACTCTGCAACTGATCTCATCAAAAATAGATTTAGAAATTCCGATTTACAGGGAGCTGTTGTGCACTGGGATGGGAAATTGCTTCCAGATTTGTTGAGTGAAGAAAATGTGGAGCGGATAGCGATTTTGATTACCTGTGGCGATGAAGAACATTTGATAGGTGTTCCAATCTTTGAAAATAGTACGAGGATAATTCAGGCAAAAGCTGTATTATCAGCAGTTGAGAATTGTAGGGGGAGGGGGCAGTTGGGAAAATTCAGGTATTGTGTTTTGATACAATGGTAGTAAATACTGGTCGCCTTGGGGGAACCTGCGTTTAGCTAGAGCAGTTATTAGAGAAAAACTTTCTGAATTTAGCATGTCGCCACCATGTTTTAGAAGTTGCTTACAAAGCAGTTTTTAATTGCAAAATAAGCACATCCACTGGTCCTCAGCCAGATATTTTTCGAAAATTCTAGACTGGGTGGTCTAAGCTAGACAAGAAAAAATACAAACTGGTATAGAAGATGAAAATATTAGCAATAAAATAAGTTATCCAGACCAAATTTCAAGTTTTGTTTTTGAACAATTAAAAAACCGACAGCCCAGGGATGATTATAAAGAATTCATCCAACTTTGCTTAGTTCATTTAGGGCGTCTTCCTCAAAAAGACATTACTTTTAGAGTAGCTGGTGCTATTCAACACGCCAGTAGAATGGCAATTGCCATTTATTCTCTTAAAATGCATATTTTCAGGGATCAATTTTCGTTAACTGATTTAGAGAGAAAAGGTATTGCATATATTTGTTTATTTATAATCAATATTTATGTAGAAGCATGGTTCAATGCCCAAAAACCCACTTTGGCCCCCAACCTAGACCTATGATTATTAAAACCTTTAGTTAGATACAGGAAAATTGATAAAGAGGTTGAAGACAAGGCCCTGTCTAAAATAATAAACTATCTGTGGTATCTGAACTCGGAGCAAGTTGCATTTTCATTTTTCGATGATACTTTGGGAAAAAATGCCAAAACAAGCATGGTTGAAAAATTAAGGGTCCAAAGTAGAATATGATGAAGATGATTGTGATGATAGGGATGTAAAACCAAAACTCAATCTCCCACAAGTTGTTCAATTATTGGACAAAAAACTTAATTATTTTGTTTCTGCTTGAATTCTAAATTTTTTTTAAGAGATTTGAAATCGTACAGATTTTTTAAATACTGATCCAGATATATGGTGTGAAAATCAACATTATTTAAAAGCTAAAAAAAAAAAACGGTTAAGGGTTGTTAATGATAGTGCTGAGAGAGAAGTAAAATTAATTAAAGACTTTAATTCCTCTTTGACGAAAGACGAAGAACAACTGCAGTTCCTTTTACAAGTAGTATCTGAATGTAGACAAATTTTTCCGGACTCTTCAAAAGCTACAATATCTAAGACATTACCACCTTAATTTGTAATTACTACTTAATTGGTATATTTAAATAATAATAATATAATGATGTATAATTCAACTATATAATTAATAAAATACATTTGAACACTATTTGTTGTCATTTTTACTCCCTGCTTCCTCTTCTTTACCACTAATTCCTTCATTTTGAATTTGAATATTGCTGGATTTATTTTTAAAAATACCTCTAACTAAAGCCTTTTTTGTCTAAAAAAGCCTTTACCCAACGATAAATCGTAACAATTCGATCGTTACGATAAATTGCTACAATTTATCGTAGCGTGTAAACCGGCCTTTACATTTGCCAGTGATGGGAAAGACGGCTGATCTAGGCAAATTTGATAGAGGGCAGATCGTATTGGCCCATATTTTGGTGAAGCCGGGGTATGGTTGTAAAAGGGTTCATAAAGGACTAGTCCGTTGAATTTTCTCATTGACTTCATGAAATACCTCAATTTGGTATATTTTTCTCTCAATTAGCTTATTTATTCCCAAAAACTCTTTCCAGTTAAAGAAATATTCGGTTTATCTTTTTCGTCACACCTGAACTGTCGACCTGGTCCAAATTTTCACAACGCGCCATCGTAATTTCATGTGAACAGGGTAAGATGTTTGGTTGGATACGAACACGAAACAATTCGAATGCTAATCGTTTGATCCTCCAACCGGGTTACAGCGGTTAACAAAATTTTAAAGATCGATCGACTTCATATTATAAAAGTCAACTTCTAGAATTGAAAAAAGATTTGTTGTTTCGGAATATAATTAGTAATGATGTACTATACTTTATCCAATTTAAATGTAAATATTTAGTGGTGGACACAGAAAAGTTGAGCTGCGTTTGATCAATTCCCTTCAATCTCCATTCAGTAGAAAATCTTTCATACAGGGTGCATTATGAAAGTAATGCGTATTTTCTGGGAAAAGTAGATTTATTGATCCGATTGGTACAAATGGTTAAAATTCTTCAAAATAGTCCCCTTCTGCATCAACACACTTGCGGAGACGATTCTGCCAAGCCTGGAAGGCACCCTGGAAGGCACCCTGGAACTCCTCGACTGGAATGCCTCTCAGGAACCTTGTAACATGATGTTGGATGTTCTCCACCGACAACCAGCGCTTACCCTTCAGCCCTCTCTTCTGTCGGGAGAACAAAAAAAGTCACACGAAGCCAAGTCAGGGATGTAAGGAGGCTTGGGGCGCCAACGGGTCTTGCTCTGGATCAGGGAGTTGGTGACGACGAAGGCCGTGTGGCTGGGGTACTGTCGTGGTGGAGCTTGAAGACGTCTTTGATGTTAGGCCTGACTCGCGCGATCCGTCGTAACAGTCTCTTGAGCACCTCCAGGTAAAAAGCTGCGTTGACAAATTGTCCTTGCGGTACAAACTCAAGATGGACGATTCCTCGGATGTCAACGAAGACAATCAGCATTGTTTTGATGCGAGACTTGCTCATGCACGCTGTTTTGGGTTTGGGAGAAGATTGTGTGTGCCATTTGAACCATTTGATAAGTTTCCGTTGCATTCTTCCCAAGCCGCACACAAAACTTTATCGCGTACCGCTGTTCCAGCGAACACTCCATCGTGCTGTGACACAAGAAAAAAAAAGACTTTGCGTGAATACATGTCCTACTGCTCGGAACGAACTGAGACCGGACGCGTTTGGAAGGGCAGATCCCCCACCACATTTTTAGACCAATCCGAGCACGCTGCGATGGATAGTCGCGTCACAATAAAATCAAGCGCATTACTTTCATAATGCACACTGTATGTGCCGCATCGTACGAAATAGCTTGACCGTCAAAAAGCTTTCACACTGCTTGAAATATGGAGTACATTTTGCTTCAATGCATCTGAATGTTAGTTTCTACTGGAGTCGGATTGATACGAATTCTGTCGTTCTGAAGGGTTCCGTAAAGAACTATCGCAGAACTTATACATTAACTTCATTAAACACATCAATTTGTTGTGTTTCTTTATTACCTTATTCTTTATAAAATTATCTTTTCAGTTGACGAAACATTCGTGACACAGACCAATATAACTGATTCCTGATTAAAAATGATTTAACTTGTACTCTCTTCTCGTCAAAATGAATCTTTCCGTGTAATGTTTAAGCCCCTATTGTATTCAATACAGTTCTCGCAAACCTTGTTTTTTTTTTAAATAAATCCCTGTGGTTCCTTTTTAGTTGACAAAAAGTCAGTGAATTGACCCATATATTCCGCTTATATTTAAAATTCTGCAGAATCTAATGGTTTTGCAAAAGATCATTGCAGAAGTTTGTGGCGAAATGAATCTTCCTATCCATGAAATTTTCGTAACGTCTTTTTAAAGATCGAAAAATTGCATTTAAATTATTTGTCTAACAAATGCTTAGGTCTGCAATATTGTATTGACGTTATCAAGGACACGCTCTCACTCTTTTATCTGTCATTACATTGATATCATTACTGGTCAGAGTTAATAATAGCTGACGAAAAGCAACCCTAACTAAGTTTTCAACTATCAAAATATCCGTTGTTCACAAGTCCAAAGTTAACTCTACTACTTACCGTATATAATATAAAAACCCTTTTGACGAAAACACCTTGGTCAGAGATTATTGTTACTAAAAATATCTTTGATTAGGAAACAATTTAATTTTGAATGAAACATTTTACACAAATACACATTTGATGTGACTGAAGTTTTTCCTGAAACACCTAATGTCCATGATATTCAAGGGGGCCCTGGTAACACAGTTGCAAGAGAAACGGACTTGTGAATGGAAGGTTGTAATTGCCGAAACTAGGTGCAGAAACAAGACCCTTGTGTACATGGGGAATGGTGCACATAAAACATGTTGAGGCCAGAAGTACACTCATGTTGGCGCGGTGTGGAAGTTTCGTGAGTTGTCATCGCAGGTGTTGCCACGTGATCTAACTGTGGTTCAAAACTACGTAGCGTTATACTTGGATCTTTCTTTTGGGAATTGATCCTAGACTTTCACCAGTTGCTGCTTCTGTTCGAAGTTAATTAAAATTCTTACTAACCTAAATCTTTTCAAATTCATTCAGTTCAATTCAAGTGCTTGAAACAGTAATTTTGTGTGTATTTTTGGCGAACTTTTGGTAACTAAATCTAATGAAGAACATACTATGATTTCAGATTCCGTTTACCCCACAGAGAGATTTATTCCATTTACAATTAGGATGGACTCGTAAGATCCATGAATGAAAATTAAGAAGAGGAATTTTTCATTTTAAATTAATACAGATTATTTAGAAATCTGAGATGAGTTGACAAAGTTTGGGGCTGTCTTATGAGCGAACAATTAAAGTTAGCTCAAATGAACAATTTTCTAATCAACCACCAATTGCGTTCTCCGTCGTTCTGCGAGATTTGGAGGGAAACTCTGCCATTACTGGATGTCGCATTAGGGTGGTCACAAAAAATCAATTTTCGAATTTCTTACAATATTCAATTACATCTGCTTTCCAGATTTTGCTTTTGTATTTTTCATTTTGTACATTAACAAGGCTTTTGTTAGAGGTAATTTCAAAAATAAATTCAACAATATTTAAATTCAAAATGAAGGAATTAGAGATAAAGAAGAGGAAGCAAGGAGTTAAAATGACTACAAATAGTGTTCAAATGTATTTACTAATTATACTGTTGAATTATACATCATTACATTATTATTATTTAAATATACAAATTAAGGTGGTAATGTCTTAGATATAGTAGCTTTTAAAGAGTCTTAAAGAATGTGCATACATTCAGATACAAGTTGTTAAAGTTCTTCAGGTACAACTTGTGAGTGGTATTTAGCATTTTTCAGACATTAGGTCATGACCCACAGAATTTAATTCTAAGTAGAAGTGTCATACGACTCTGCAACTGATCTCATCAAAAATAGATTTAGAAATTCCGATTTACAGGGAGCTGTTGTGCACTGGGATGGGAAATTGCTTCCAGATTTGTTGAGTGAAGAAAATGTGGAGCGGATAGCGATTTTGATTACTTGTGGCGATGAAGTACATTTGATAGGTGTTCCAATCTTTGAAAATAGTACGAGGATAATTCAGGCAAAAGCTGTATTATCAGCAGTTGAGAATTGTAGGGGGAGGGGGCAGTTGGGAAAATTCAGGTATTGTGTTTTGATACAATGGTAGTAAATACTGGTCGCCTTGGGGGAACCTGAGTTTAGCTAGAGCAGTTATTAGAGAAAAACTTTCTGAATTTAGCATGTCGCCACCATGTTTTAGAAGTTGCTTACAAAGCAGTTTTTAATTGCAAAATAAGCACATCCACTGGTCCTCAGTTAGATATTTTTCGAAAATTCTAGACTGGGTGGTCTAAGCTAGACAAGAAAAAATACAAACTGGTATAGAAGATGAAAATATTAGCAATAAAATAAGTTATCCAGACCAAATTTCAAGTTTTGTTTTTGAACAATTAAAAAACCGACAGCCCAGGGATGATTATAAAGAATTCATCCAACTTTGCTTAGTTCATTTAGGGCGTCTTCCTCAAAAAGACATTACTTTTAGAGTACCTGGTGCTATTCATCACGCCAGTAGAATGGCAATTGCCATTTATTCTCTTAAAATGCATATTTCAGGGATCAATTTTCGTTAACTGATTTAGAGAGAAAAGGTATTGCATATATTTGTTTATTTATAATCAATATTTATGTAGAAGCATGGTTCAATGCCCAAAAACCCACTTTGGCACCAAACCTAGACCTATAATTATTAAAACCTTTAGTTAGATACAGGAAAATTGATAAAGAGGTTGAAGACAAGGCCCTGTCTAAAATAATAAACTATCTGTGGTATCTGAACTCGGAGCAAGTTGCATTTTCATTTTTCGATGATACTTTGGGAAAAAATGCCAAAACAAGCATGGTTGAAAAATTGAGGGTCCAAAGTAGAAAATGATGAAGATGATTGTGATGATAGGGATGTAAAACCAAAACTCAATCTCCCACAAATTGTTCAATTATTGGACAAAAAACTTAATTATTTTGTTTCTGCTTGAATTCTAAATTTTTTTAAGAGATTTGAAATCGTACAGATTTTTTAAATACTGATCCAGATATATGGTGTGAAAATCAACATTATTTAAAAGCTAAAAAAAAAAACCGGTTTAAGGGTTGTTAATGATAGTGCTGAGAGAGAAGTAAAATTAATTAAAGACTTTAATTCCTCTTTGACGAAAGACGAAGAACAACTGCAGTTCCTTTTACAAGTAGTATCTGAATGTAGACAAATTTTTCCGGACTCTTCAAAAGCTACAATATCTAAGACATTACCACCTTAATTTGTAATTACTACTTAATCGGTATATTTAAATAATAATAATATAATGATGTATAATTCAACTATATAATTAATAAAATACATTTGATCACTATTTGTTGTCATTTTTACTCCTTGCTTCCTCTTCTTTACCACTAATTCCTTCATTTTGAATTTGAATATTGCTGGATTTATTTTTAAAAATACCTCTAACTAAAGCCTTTTTTGTAAAAAACGAAAAATACAAAAGCAAAATCTTGAAAGCAGATGTAATTGAATATTGCAATGTATTTAGGGGCTTTACATAAGAATTCAATTTTGAGGATATCCACTACGACCTTACCTGTAAAATGCTAATACCATTCTATCCGCCTATAGCGAAAAAAAGGGGATGATATCAAACTTCAAGTCAGTAAAATTTCCTATGAAATTAGACAAGAACCAGGTTTCTAGGACGAATAGTTTCGATTTTAAAGCGTAAAAACTACGATTTTTTTGCTAAAAATCGCTGTGTTTCTTAGTTTTAACCTCAATGAGGCACGGGTTAATATTATCAGGTTGAGCTGAAACTTTGCCAATCATAGTTTCTAGCCTATTGGCAAATTTTAGGGGGTGCCATGGAAGATTGAGCGAAATTTTTTTTCCCCATATACCTTGTGACCACCCTAATGTCGCATGCAGGGGTGTTTCGAGCAGACAGCCATCGTCTTCTACGACAGATTGAACGTACACTCCCCTCCCTTTGTACACGACGGTGTTTGCTGAATTCATACTAGCAACCCTCCGGTCGCTAATCCATTAATCTTCCTCAAATCTTTCCCTTAAGTGATTGATCCCGGACCGTCATTAATAGCTCGTTGTGTTGCTCTAGTACAACGTGAATTAAAATAACCTTACCTTACCATATTTCGTGCAATTTGTGTTGATTACTACCAGTTTTAGGCTACCACTTAAAGAAAAACTGCTTTTGTTACTTATCACCTGTATGTCTAATACATGTCATGTAATGGGTTTGGGTTGTGTTGCTTAAACTATGCGATCTCCAAAGATTGCTTGTGTAATATCTATAGGCTATCGTATGTGATCTAAGCAGTTAGGATTGAGTAAAGGTGTTTTGGCTTTCTCTCGCATTATCTAAGGGTCATCTAATATCAACAGAATCAAGGTTTATCTGTTTTCAGTGAAAACTTTGTGACGAAGACTAGTGTGTATAATTTAGATAGTATGAAAGGTATTCATGCAAAACAAGATATATCTATAAGAGGCTTTTACATATCTGCCACATTACTGGAGAGGCTGGTGCATGTTTAATATGGTATGCCTTCAAATTTCCTCTTGTTGGCATGGAATGAAAGTTCAGGTGGTGACCCTGTCCATCTTAACGTTTCTCAAACTGACGAGGTGTCTTTCCTAGAATCTTTCTCATCCGGGTTCATCCCGGACCATTGTCAATAGCGAGTTGTGTTGTTCTAGTGCAACTTACATCTTACATTTAAAATAACAGTGCACAAATTAGAATTGAAAAACAGCTATCGACCTTTTATTTATTCTAATTTGCTAAACAGTTGGCAAAATCAACTGTTTCGTTTTACGTTTATTCAACTGTTTAATTTATTTTTAACTTGTTATCACAAGATAAAAATAAATGTTAAGAATTGCTAAAACAATTTTGTACATCCCTTATTATTCAGTTATACCACGCATGACTTTTAGAAGGCAATGCACGTAGGAATACACATGTGATATTTACGAAAAAATTTCAAAAATTCACGTTTCTCAGGTTTTTTATAAATTTATATTGATGCCCCTGAAATTACCATAGTAACAAAAATTTAAGTGTAACGCAGAAAGTATCCTGAGGAAAGAATTGAGATTTTGCAGAGTCAAATTAAGTCGATTCACCTTCAATCAAAACATATCAAGGTATTTTTTCATTATATTCATATTTTTTCCAGAAAATAGTTTAATATCTCGTGTTGCAATCTAAAACTATTTTAAAAAAAGCGTTAAGAATATTTAATTTGGTTTCCTAAAGAGTTGAATGGTAAAAAATTTCGGCTCTACGAGAATATTATTTCGAAAGATAACAATATAAGTCATGGAAACTGATTTAATATTAGCACTATACATGTACTCACAGTTCGATAACCTTAGAAAAATGCGAAATGTGCTTCAAACAGTGAGTTGCTATTTGATGAAGTTGATGCTCGATTTAATATAATAACCTCTTAATCAAAATTTAGGCACATGAATTTTTGGAAGACATTATTCCCTGTAGAATGCCATATCTGAATTTAGTGTGCTGTCAAAATTATTCGAATAAAGATTAGGTGGTTCTTTTTTTTTGTTGATTGTGCACCTTGTGTGTGTTTGTGTGTGTGTGTGCCTTTTCTAGATTCATTTGCATTTTTGAAAGTGAGGAAAGAAGTACAGTGTCCTCTATCGGTAAAAGTATGATCAAAAGTTTTTCTATCGCCGAGGTAGCTATGTAGTTGAATTAACGTTGTTCTGGAGCAAAACATTAGGTTGTTGTTAATTCTGAAGTAAAAGATCCGATTTTCTCCCTCGTTGAGATTCCCCTTACGGTCAAACCACACAAAAATCTTTCAATTTGTGCGATTTTTAAAAATTACCTAAATTTTATCTTACGGATAACTTGCAATAGAATATATAATCTTACGGCGACATATAGGCCCAATATTTCCATAAGTATGAATATCGTTTGAAACGTGACTTAAGCATTTTTTTGCTAAACTAATTTGAGTCCCAAATTTAAATATTCTAAAGATTAAACGTTTGAAGTAATTTTTGTTTTTACAGGTTTCCCAGAATATTTCAAATGTTCCGAGGGCATAAAATTATTAAAATTAAAAAGAAAGGTAATGCATTTCGAAACTGTGCTCCATTATCCTCTATTTTTGTAAAATTTTTATTGCTTAAAATATATTTTAGAATATAGAATAAAACAAAATACATTATTTGTTCATGCCGTGCAAGAATAATATTTATCAAACAGTTACAATGAAATAAAGTATAATCGTACAATAGTCGTTTGCAAGCTTCTTCGTCACCAGCAAAAGTTTTACTAAATTTTCTATTTATAAAATGCATTAATTTATTTTTTTAAAGTTGTTTTTAGTATCATTGTGTGTCAAATTATTTATAAGTAACTAAAGGGGATAAAAAGTGATCTTTCAAAGCAAGCTTAAGCCTGTATTACTCGATTGTGATGTATCTTGTACCGGATGGTTTTGCTTTTTTTAAAGCAAAAACGTAGGTAAGAATTTTTGCGGAATGTAATATAAAACTGGAGTCAAAGATTTTGTTAAATTCGCAAACATTAACAGTCCCGGGTGCGTCTATTATTATTATATTTTATTTTATAAAATAGTTTTTACACAAACAATTAACTACAATTGGTACATATACCACTCAATTATAATACTAAATCCTGTATAAGAAAAGCATCAGCATGAGAAACGTTAAAAATAAAAATTTCGAAACAATAAATATTTAACCTTTTGACTACGGCTATAGATATAACAAGCGATTAACGTTCAAGATACAAAAATGATGTACTGGCCGTTGTATAAATTCTTGACGCGATCATGGTACAACTGCTGTACCGGCCGTAATGTAAAGGTTAATTTGCACTTTTGTAGATATATTCAAAAGATTTCAAGAATTATAAAGTAAGAATTTGGAAGAAAATAGATCTCAATCGGTATTTTTTAATCAACGTCCCATTGAAGCAACTGAACGGGCTATTGGTGACGGTCCGGGATTAATCCCTGAAAGGAAAGATCCGAGGACAATATCACTTAATTTTGAACCATGGTCAGATGAACAGGTCATTCCTCAGCTGGCACCCTACTCTCAAAACTACCACACCACGTCACAGATCTCAATCGGAGACGTCGGGTAATTAATGCGCATTGTTTTACATTTCGAAGATGTCAATGGAATCGAGAAGCAGTAAAAAAAGCATTTTCTTTGTTGGTGAGGTGAGTCATTGAGAAAGGTTAGAGCGAAATCCATAAAATCCGATTTTCAGAATAACGTGCCCGAAGCAGCTACCGTTTATTACGATAGAAAATTGTTACCAGGCCTGTATGTGTGAAGTTCTAAAGAAGACCGCCTGTCGATCCCTATTTCATTTGGAGAGAAGGAGCAACTTCTTACAGTACAAAAGCTGGACAACTCTTCCGGCAAAGATGAAGCTGAAGCAGTTTCAAACGCACTTAAAGAATGGAACCTCAATGATAAAGTACAAATAATGTGCTGTGATACGACAGCTTCTTATACAGACCGATTGAATGGAGCTTGTGAGCTTTTAGAACAAAATCTTGAAAGAGAATTGTTACTGTTTGCTTGCCGTCATCATGTTTTATGAACTGGTTCTGAAAAGTGTAATTGAATCAAAGATCCACCAAGTCGCAAGCAGTCCCGATATTCCACTGATCGAAAAGTTCAGAGACAACTGGAAAAACATTAATCCTAATGCTATCGAAACATGCACAGAGTTTGCCAAACAGCATCTTTTTGACGCGACAATTAACGGATTGGTGACGTTTTTTAACCATGAACTGCCAAAATCCATTATACGTGACGATTATCGGGAACTGATCGAACTATCTGTTATTTTCTTGAGAGGAGGTAACGAGAATAAAATTAAAATCAGACCTCCTGGCGAATTGCATCCAGCAAGATGGATGGCAAAAGCTATTTACTCTTTGAAAATATGTTTGCTGCAGTCCCAGTTCAAAATGAGCTTTGAGGACAAACGAGAGTTGCAAGATGTTTGTTTATTCATAGTGGCAGTTTATGTGATGCCCTGGCTTGGATGCAGTTTGTTGATGAAGGCGCCGAATCAAGATTTGCGTTTTTTAAAGACGTTAAATGAGTAAGAAATAGTTGACAAATTGATTTTCAAAGCTGCCCTGATCAAGTTCAGTCAACACCAGTGGTATTTATCAGAGAAAATAGCCGTACTATCACTCTTTGATGCTATAGTTTATAAACAAACCAAGGTGAATATTGTAACGAACTTACTAAGAGAAAGTTAATATGACAATATATTATATATGAAAGTATATACGTTTGTTCTATTGAAGGAAGAGATGTCTGTATCTTTATACGATGAGAGTTTTGTTTGATCGGTTATTTTAAATTCTGTTAATTTTCTTGTAATACCAATTTCTCTTATTGTTTTAGGGAAATCAATGAGTGATTTCGTATGCATCAAGAGCAAAAATTTGTTTTCGTGATTAAAAGTTGACAACAGCTTCCTCCAAGAAAGCGTATCTTCATGGGAAGAAAATGCAGCCTTTGTGGAAGCTAAAAATAAGATTTTAAACTTAAAAGCAGTAAATGACACAGCTGAAAGAGCTATTAAGCTAATGCAAGCCTTCCATGGTTTAAATACCGCAGAAGAAGAACAGAAACAGTTCATATTAGGGTGTGTGCAAGAACATATTAAGATGTATCCAGACTGTAAAAAAGATACCTTAAAATAAAAGTATCCTGAATAATTATGTGTAACTTTATTTTATAATAATTACAGGCATTACTTAAATTTGTCTTTAAATCAATATTTACTTAAGATATGCATAGTTGCGATGACCTAGCTACATATTAAGATCTGTTCAAAAATGTCTATTTCCATAAACTTTGGGACCCTGTCGGCACAAGGAACAGTAGCAAAACAGGTCTCAGAATGTCGTCAACGTACCGCTGTGCAGTAAGTGTACCTCTAATGACGACCAAAGGGGTCCGGCTATCAAGGGAAATGGCACCCCAGACCATAACCCCTTGTTGAGGGCCCGTGTAGCGTGCAATAGTGAAAGTAGGATCGGCACGCTGCCCTGGGCGTCTCCAGATACGTCTTCGATGATCGTCAGGACATAGTTGGAAGCGGGATTCGTCGCTAAACACTATACGTCCCCAGTCAGCATCATTCCAGCCTGATCGAGCCAAGCACCACTGTAATCTGTCTCGACAGTGTGCAGGCGTGAGTGGCAGGTGGTGTAACGGTCGGTACGATTGTAGATTTCGCTGTCTCAGCCGTCTGTGAATGGTCATGGTGGACACTCGTGTGTGGGTCGCACGACTGATGGTTGATAGCGATGAATCAGGCGCTGTGACAGCTGATCTGACAATCACTCTGTCCCTACGATCTGTTGTGGCCCTACGTAGACCGCTACCATCATGGCTGAAATCTGCCATTGTCCACCCACTCTTGCCAGCATCTTCTAATCGCCGCATCGCTTCGACTCACATGACGGGCGATTCTCCGATTTGCCCAACCTGCCTCTTTCAAACTCTGAAAGTTGCTTGTAATGACCTCGAATCCAGCGGCGAGGCATTTTTTCAGTCGTTAAAAGGTATCCTAAAACGCAAAGCAGCAGAAAATTTTAACAACAGTTTAAGAACAACTCCTTATATACATCTGCTGGATGCGCAGTTCCGATGCGCTTGAGACCGCACTAATCATTCATAGGACACCAAATTTTAATCATTTGCATATTTGGTCAAAACATTTTTGCATACGAAATTTCAAAGCAATAGGATGATTCCTTCTTGGTGCGTCGATTTTTTTGTTATATATATATATATATATATATATATATAGCATGAAATATGCAAACTAACAGTTACATAACATACACATAATAACAAAAAATAAAACAAAAAAGGTAACAAGAAATAACTAAATAGCCGGGGTGCATTAACCAGAAACCGAAACTACCCATGCAAGCGCGCTGAAGCTGCAGACAAAGCATGGTAAGCAATATAACTTCAAGAACCCAAAAATATCCAAACAAATTTCAATAAAAGTCTTAAAAAATTATAAAAGTCGGGCTCGCATCAGAAGGGTTGTGGGTTCTGTCCTCGGTGGAGCCTGCAATTCTAATGATTGCGAGATCGGCGCTTCGACCTGGCTAAAGACCGTCGTGTTCACTAATGGTGACTGGGGCACGTTAAATAGGTCGTGGTCACAATGTCCCCCATGTTCCCATACCAAATCAATACCTCTGGAGGTACCTGATCAGGGGGTTATCGGTCTCTGATTGGGATCTAAATTACGATATGTGTGAGTGAACGGATGTATGAAAGTGACCTTCCTATAAAACGGATGTGTCATGTATGTCGAGCAAATTCGGACTTCCTCCCAATGGGGCTCAATAACATGGAAGGTGCACCCACCTCGCCTCTTGCCGTCTTTGACGGGCATGGCACTCCCCTGGTCTGGCAGTGTAGGCATAAGAAACAACAACAACAACAAAAATGATAAAAAACTGAAGAAATGTTGATGGATCAGGGCGCCATCAGGGAGATTTTCCTTCAGATAAAAACTGCTTTTAGATTTTAGATTTATAGATTTATTGATGATTTAACTGTTTTTAATAATAGCAACTTTTCTAATATTTGGAAATCCATCTATCCAGACGAACTTTCTTTAATGGAGAAGTTGCAGATCTGAGGAAACTGCTCAAATTTATAATTTTCTGGTAATTTTAGCTTCACCTTTTTCGAATATGCCGCTTTAATTATCGGAAAGAAGTCAAATAAATTACAAATTTAGTTTTAAAAAAGCGAAAAATGACGTAATCGCACAATGCAATGTGATTGGCTCTGACGTCACTGTGCATGAAGTATCAATATTTACGTGCTGAAACTGATGCTGTTTTCGCTCGCCTTTTTGCCACTTCAATCCTTTTATCGTTTTAACTAAATTTTATATCTGTGTTTAACTTTTATAGTCATCTTTCGTTTATTTTATTGTATATTTCGTTTACGATGTCGATTTTACCGGGATTTGTCAAAGGCCAATCTGATAACCTTCCCAAGATAGATACGATTTCCATGTTTTCTTTCTTGGGAAAAAATCCGGATTTTATAGGAGCAGAAATACGAGGAGTTAAAGCTATGAAGTATGTATGATCTTTAGTAGCATTCATAAATTGACCTAAAATTAATTGAGATTAAAGAAGTTCTCCATTAATACTTAAAAATTTAATTTTTATTGCACATTGAAACACTATAATACTATTTTGCCTGTAGGTTAGTAGGTTAGTTGTACTAGTTCATTGTTCACTAGTTCATCACACCGTTTCATTGCGTTAGTCCACACTTTTCTTTTAACTGGATCCTTTGGGACGCTAAAAAACAGCTTATCAACTGAATTTGAAGTTGTGTTTACGCAACAAGGTACAATACAGTACTTGTAAGGTGGTTTTTCGTTCTTCAAAAAAAAGATAGATAAAGAATTTCCACAGAAAATCAAATGGCAATCACAGAATCTAACATAAACAACGAATTGCGCTGTTTGTTTACATGCACAGTGACGTCACAAGAGCAGCCATTGCAAAAGTAGCGTTTTCGCGCCAAATGCCCAACTGCAAACTTAAACAATTTTTAATTAATTATAAGCATTCATAAATTAAGAAACAATATACCATTATTCCTGTTTCTTTCTCTTCTACCAAATAAAAATATAAAAAAAAACTATGCAAATTCCTCATTAAAACCAATCTGGATAACAATAATACTGATTTTCTAGACATAAAAATTTCTGTATCATCCGGCAAAGTTGACATTAATGTATATGATAAACGCAGCGATTTTAAATTTCCAGTCATTAAATTAATATTTTGGGACTCCAATATCTCTAAAAGAATATACTACAACACGATTGTTGGTCAATTGGTACGTTTCAAAAAAATTTGTAATTCTGATACAAACTTTTTATTACAATGTAAATATCTAAAAACACACTTCTCAATAACAAATACCCTTATTCATTCTTTAATAATATTTGTGAAAGATTTATTAATATCAACACCTACACAACCCATGAATAAATATTTTTTCAATTTTATTTTACTATTTGTGAATATATTTTTGAATAGGGGCTGGGGGGATTTTCATATTATTTATATTTTTATTTTTCTGCATTTTTTTCGGACTTGTTGCATTGGAAATATGATGTTAGCATATGAGTTAGATTGTGTAATTGATGGCATTTGGTGTGTGGTAATTTTTAGGCTTGTTGTTGTTGATATCCCGGCTGCGGCTTCGGGTTTCATTTCGTTTTGTTCCTGCTCTGTTTTGGTATTTTGTTTTGTTTTTGTTTTACTTGCTTTTTGGTGGTGTTTTGGGGAGTGTATGAGCAATTTTTTCAGCCTAATGCTGCTCATATGTAGAAAACACCATTTTGTGTTGTTTGGGTCAGGCTCCTCCCTGATGACGCCCTGATCCACCAACATTTCTTCAGTTTTTTATCATTTTTTAAGACTTTTATTGAAATTTTTTTTTGGATATTCTTGGGTTCTTGAAATTATATATATATATAGCATATTTTAATCCAACCTTAGTTCTGTTGATTCAAAAACCATTATATAATCACCGTCTCTATTTCGTATAGAATTAATACAGTAGATACTCACCTTACAACCATACCGCCATTTTTCAATGGACTCGTCTCGATGACGTGGGGGGCACGTGATTAAGTCAGAATGGTATTTAACTATTGCTGGAGAAGGTAAGTAATAATTCTTGCACTTAAGGCAGGTTTACACGCTACGATAAATCGTAACGATGTGAAAGACAAATTTACTGTTCCAATAAATCGAAAGAGTGAGTATTGTTTACACGTTACGATAAATCGTAACAATTTCTTGTCAAATATTCGTTGTCGACCGCTAAATAATCTTTTGCCGTAGAGAAATGTATTGTTGTTATATATCGGTTGTTTAGCGAGAAAAGTGAAAAAGTCGCGAAGACCAAGAACAAAGTGGAGCCGCCAGTGGTTGCTAAAGAAAAGGGAATTCTCTCATGTAAAATTATTGAAAGAATTGGGAAATGGACCAAAAGACTGGCAAGTTTATTTGAGAAGGGACGAAGAGACTAATTTTTAGTTGTTAAGGTTAGTTTCTCCGTTTATTGCGAAAACTGATACTGTTATGAGTAGAGCGATATCTGCGCACGAAAGACTAGAACGAACTATTCGACACAACCTTTCAGATGTAGATGCAAATGCAAACGGAGTCATGTCGTAGCGAGAAATGGTTACCACTTGTTTACAATTTCCAACATATCGTTACGATTCGCAAAAATTGATGCCGATCGGCATCAACTATCCAATCCAATTCCAATTCCAATTAATCGCTACAATGTCCTGTTTACACCCAACGATAAATCGTAACAATTCGATCGTTACGATAAATTGCTTCAATTTATCGTAGCGTGTAAACCGGCCTTTACATTTGCCAGTGATGGGAAAGACGGCTGATCTAGGCAAATTTGATAGAGGGCAGATCGTATTGGCCCATATTTTGGTGAAGCCGGGGTATGGTTGTAAAAGGGTTCATAAAGGACTAGTCCGTTGAATTTTCTCATTGACTTCATGAAATACCTCAATTTGGTATATTTTTCTCTCAATTAGTTTATTTATTCCCTAAAACTCTTTCCAGTTAAAGAAATATTCGGTATATCTTTTTCGTCACACCTGAACTGTCGACCTGGTCCAAATTTTCACAACGCGCTATCGTAATTTCATGTGAACAGGGTAAGATGTTTGGTTTGATACGAACACGAAACAATTCGAATGCTAATCGTTTAATACTCCAACCGAGTTACAGCGGTTAACAAAATTTTAAAGATCGATCGACTTCATATTATAAAAGCCAACTTCTAGAATTGAAAAAAGATTTGTTGTTTCGGATTATAATTAGTAATGATGTACTATACTTTATCCAATTTAAATGTAAATATTTAGTGGTGGACACAGAAAAGTTGAGCTGCGTTTGATCAATTCCCTTCAATATCCATTCAGTAGAAAATCTTTCATACAGGGTGCATTATGAAAGTAATGCGTATTTTCTGGGAAAAATAGATTTATTGATCCGATTGGTACAAATGGTTAAAATTCTTCAAAATAGTCCCCTTCTGCATCAACACACTTGCGGAGACGATTCTGCCAAGCCTGGAAGGCACCCTGGAACTCCTCGACTGGAATGCCTCTCAGGAACCTTGTAACATGATGTTGGATGTTCTCCACCGACAACCAGCGCTTACCCTTCAGCTCTCTCTTCTGTCGGGAGAACAAAAAAAGTCACACGAAGCCAAGTCAGGGATGTAAGGAGGCTTGGGGCGCCAACGGGTCTTGCTCTGGATCAGGGAGTTGGTGACGACGAAGGCCGTGTGGCTGGGGTACTGTCGTGGTGGAGCTTGAAGACGTCTTTGATGTTAGGCCTGACTCGCGCGATCCGTCGTAACAGTCTCTTGAGCACCTCCAGGTAAAAAGCTGCGTTGACAAATTGTCCTTGCGGTACAAACTCAAGATGGACGATTCCTCGGATGTCAACGAAGACAATCAGCATTGTTTTGATGCGAGACTTGCTCATGCACGCTGTTTTGGGTTTGGGAGAAGATTGTGTGTGCCATTTGAAACATTTGATAAGTTTCCGTTGCATTCTTCCCAAGCCGCACACAAAACTTTATCGCGTACCGCTGTTCCAGCGAACACTCCATCGTGCTGTGACACAAGAAAAAAAAAAGACTTTGCGAGAATACATGTCCTACCGCTTCTTCTGCTCGGAGCGAACTGAGACCGGACGCGTTTGGAAGGGCAGATCCCCCACCACATTTTTAGACCAATCCGAGCACGCTGCGATGGATAGTCGCGTCACAATAAAATCAAGCGCATTACTTTCATAATGCACACTGTATGTGCCGCATCGTACGAAATAGCTTGACCGTCAAAAAGCTTTCACACTGCTTGAAATATGGAGTACATTTTGCTTCAATGCATCTGAATGTTAGTTTCTACTGGAGTCGGATTGATACGAATTCTGTCGTTCTGAAGGGTTCCGTAAAGAACTATCGCAGAACTTATACATTAACTTCATTAAACACATCAATTTGTTGTGTTTCTTTATTACCTTATTCTTTATAAAATTATCTTTTCAGTTGACGAAACATTCGTGACACAGACCAATATAACTGATTCCTGATTAAAAATGATTTAACTTGTACTCTCTTCTCGTCAAAATGAATCTTTCCGTGTAATGTTTAAGCCCCTATTGTATTCAATACAGTTCTCGCAAACCTTGTTTTTTTTTTAAATAAATCCCTGTGGTTCCTTTTTAGTTGACAAAAAGTCAGTGAATTGACCCATATATTCCGCTTATATTTAAAATTCTGCAGAATCTAATGGTTTTGCAAAAGATCATTGCAGAAGTTTGTGGCGAAATGAATCTTCCTATCCATGAAATTTTCGTAACGTCTTTTTAAAGATCGAAAAATTGCATTTAAATTATTTGTCTAACAAATGCTTAGGTCTGCAATATTGTATTGACGTTATCAAGGACACGCTCTCACTCTTTTATCTGTCATTACATTGATATCATTACTGGTCAGAGTTAATAATAGCTGACGAAAAGCAACCCTAACTAAGTTTTCAACTATCAAAATATCCGTTGTTCACAAGTCCAAAGTTTACTACTTACCGTATATAATATAAAAACCCTTTTGACGAAAACACCTTGGTCAGAGATTATTGTTACTAAAAATATCTTTGATTAGGAAACAATTTAATTTTTAATGAAACATTTTACACAAATACACATTTGATGTGACTGAAGTTTTTCCTGAAACACCTAATGTCCATGATATTCAAGGGGGACCTGGTAACACAGTTGCAAGAGAAACGGACTTGTGAATGGAAGGTTGTAATTGCCGAAACTAGGTGCAGCATAAGACCATTGTGTACATGGGGAATGGTGCACATAAAACATGTTGAGGCCAGAAGTACACTCATGTTGGCGCGGTGTGGAAGTTTCGTGAGTTGTCATCGCAGGTGTTGCCACGTGATCTAACTGTGGTTCAAAACTACGTAACGTTATACTCGGATCTTTCTCTTGGGAATTGATCCTAGACTTTCACCAGTTGCTGCTTCTGTTCGAAATTTCTCTTCTGTTCTCTTGCTTCTGTTCGAGTTAATTAAATCTCTTACTAACCTAAATCTTTTCAAATTCATTCAGTTCAAGTCAAGTGCTTGAAACAGTAATTTTTTGTGTATTTTTGGCGAACTTTTTATAACTAAATCTAATGAAGAACATACTATGATTTCAGATTCCGTTTACCCCACAGAGAGATTTATTCCATTTACAAATATGATGGACTCGTAAGATCCATGAATGAAAATTAAGAAGAGGAATTTTTCATTTTAAATTAATACAGATTATTTAGAAATCTGAGATGAGTTGACAAAGTTTGGGGCTGTCTTATGAGCGAACAATTAAAGTTAACACAAATGAACAATTTTCTAATCAATCACCAATTGCGTTCTCCGTCGTTCTGCGAGATTTGGAGGGAAACTCTGCCATTACTGGATGTCGCATTAGGGTGGTCACAAAAAATCAATTTTCGAATTTCTACCGGGGCACCCCCGCCCTTAAACGTTGCCAATGGGCTAGAAAATGGGATTGGCAAAGTTTTAGCTCATTCTGATAACATTAACCCGTGCCTCATTGAGGTTAAATTAAAGAAAAACAGCGATTTTTAGCAAAAAATCGTAGTTTTTACGCTTAAAATCGAAATTATTCGTCCTAGAAACCTAGTTTTTGTCTAATTTCATAGGAAATTTTACTGACTTGAAGTTTGATATCATCCACTTTTTTTGCTAAAACGGATAGAATGGTATTTAGCATTTTACAGGTACACTGTAAAAAAAATCCCGTAAAATTTACGGTTTTAAACTGGCAGCTGGGTTGGTTGTGCTTAACCGTAAAAATTACGAAGTTAATCCGTAGAAATAACGGTTTTTTACCATACGAGAACAAGTTTTTCCCGTAAAAGTTACGAATTAAAACCGTATTCACAACGGTTTTTTCCCATAAGAGATCCAGTTTTTCCCGTAAAAGTTACGAAGTAAAACCGTATTCTCGACGGTTTTCCCCATATAAGACCAAGTTTCCCCCGTAAAAGTTACTAAATAAAACCGTATTCACAACGGTATTTTGCCATATGATATCACATTTTTTCCGTAAAAGTTATGAAGTAAATTTGTAGTCGCAACTGTTTTTTACCATGAGATCTAGTTTTCTCTGTATGTTTCAGTTTTCACTTGTTTACATAAAAGTATTTAATCGGTGAAAGTTACAACCAGTTACCATAAAAAATACAGTATAATTTCGCAATCAGAACTATTTTTAACTAGTCAAGAACAAGTTTACTGTAGTTTTTAGTTTATAACTGTTTACAAAACCATATGGAATTGAAGTTACAACCAGTTACCATAAAAAATATGCTGCAATTATGCAGTGAATATGGTTTTACCACAAAATAATGCAATTACACTAAATACTATAAGGTTTACAAATTGTGTAAAAATGTAAATATCAGCTATACAGATGAAACAGTTTTGCGCACAAAATAATGGGTTTTCTCTGAAATTTAGTTTTGAAGTGTGGATAAAATGATAAAGTCATCTTTTAAAATAGTATAGAACTATTGCAGAGCAAATAAATTAAAGAAAAATACTGTGCTGTACACAGTACCTTTTATTCATAATACTGTCAATATACAGTGAAATCTGTGTGTAACGATACTGTCTATAACAATATTTTATTTAGGTCCCTACAGAATGGTTATAGACAGGTTTCACTGTATAATATTTATTACTTTTGTTATTTCAATAATGTTCAAACATTTAAATTAAATAATCTAACTAAATTATGCTAGAATATTATTCAATTATACAGAATAATAAAAATTAAAGTAAATCATTTTTCAATATGCATGTTGAGGATACTTATTAAGTAACAAACTATATAAGCATGTAGAAAAAAGTCTGTATAAATGAAAAAATAAATATTGTTGTCTTCTTATAATGTCAACTGTGATAAATTTTCAAAATATAGAACTCTGGAGCTTTTCATTTAAGAAACCTTGATAACTTTTATTAAATAGCAAAACACCTTTAAATATGGTTACATTATACACTGTGCTGTGCTGAACACGATAATTACATAATGTTTTGTGAGGTACATTTGTTTGTTGCATATAATTTAAGTAATACAAAATGAGCAGGCAAAAATATACAATAAACAGAAATACAAATATAATCAGGGTTCATTGATTGTAATTTTTAAAAATCAAACCACGATTACAATAGAATAACTTTGATGCAATTAACAGAATCAAGAGACCTAATATTTTCATATCTATTCAATGAAATGTTCAACACCATTCAAAGTCCATAAGTTTATTTTATAAGGTCAAAACTTTTTGATTCATGGATTTCTTTTTTTGGAGGCTTTGGATCCTTTATCAGGATTCATCCTTAGAAAACACCTGTAAAATACAAATAGGACAGAGAAAAATTCTTTAGTGATTTTGCTTTATTCAAAGTTTTACAAGTTTATTTAACCTTTAACTGCTGTCATGGGTCTCACAGACCCCGAGTGACAGGTCGTTTCCACCTCTCAAAGTGAATATTGGTCAATGTCCAATATTCAGTACCTTCCTACTACGTCCAAGAGAAGCCACATTCCAACACTGGTTTGCATGTCCCAACTATTTCGTATTTCACACTATTTGCATTTCCCCCACGGTCTCTTAGACCCTTCACAGCATTTGCGTTAGTGTTCTTGCTGAATGAAATAGTCTGTTTGAGTATGGAATTTCAGCTGAGTCTAAAATGGTTACAAACTTTACTAAGAAACTACCTCTGTATCTAGCACAAAAAGAAGTTCAGGATATTGTTGATAATTGGTCGGAAATAGAGTACTGGGACAGTGAAATTTCGGATACTATTGAAAGCAAACATGAAACGGATTCGGAAATTTATGCAGATGAAGACATTTCAAGTGCGTCTTCACAAGAATATTTCTACGGAAAAAAAACTTCAAATGGGATGCTTGGGGGGGGGAACCTAATCGTGCCGTTAGAACACCAAACCACAACATAGTTTTAGTTTCCAGGGTTGAAATGTCCTGCAAAATTAGTTCCGAAAGCTGAGCCTGAAGAGACATGGAATCTACTTTACTTGTATAGTAATATAAAATATATTCATGTTAAGAATTGAATTATCTAAATTTAAAATGTATAAATAATAATTATCTAAAGAATCTTTCATTAATATATATTAATTAACTTTATACACACTTTAGTGAGCGAGGTCTGAGAGACCCCTCCACACTAGTCACGAGACGGTTTGTAACACAGCAGTTAAGGGTTAAAGCTAATTTTAAAAATACAATCAAACACTATAGCACCCAACCCTTTTTTTATAAATGTTATGTGAGAAATTAACTGCGACAAATCAGTTAAAGTAATGTTCTCGCATGTACTTAAACTGCAATTTACAATTGTCACAATTACAGTGCCTTCAATTCTTCACATTTCTTTGACAAATTTATGATCTTGAAAAACATGAATTGTACAGGGTGTCCTAAAAGTTCCTGTACTGACGATTCGTGAATTTACTATACAAAATCAACAAACTTTAAAACAAATATTTTTAAGGTTATGGTGAAAAGCACTTATAAAAGAAAAAAATTTGGACTTACATTTATAGTAAATGTTTAAAATTTCTGCAATTTTCTTGGGAGGCAAAGCTGAAGTAGTTTACACATATTTTTAGAAACACCTTTCAAAATGCTGGGAATGACTTCTTGTATCTTTTGAGTAATGGCACTTTTCAGATCACCTATTGTTTGGTGATTATCTTCATAAACTTTGATCTTTAAATATCCCCACAGAAAAAAAGTCAGGAATGTGTAGATGACGGAACGAGGTGGCCAATGGTTTCTTGAGATGAGTCGATCGCCAAAAAAATCTTGAAGCATGCCCGTGGTGTCATAACTTGTATGGCAGGTTACAACGTCTTGTTGGAACCAAGAGTCTTGTTCATGCACTTCTAATATTCCAAAAAATTATTAAGTTGATATACTGTATCTGGGTCATTCTGAAATTAAGTGGAAATTTGAGTCACATGTATTTTTTTTATGAATTTCATGTGTCAATTGATTTTTATACAATAGTAATAGATCTTAATTGAGGTATATTTTCATCAGATATCTTCAAGTGAATAAATATTTGCATATTTATACTTAAAAAAGTGAATTAAACATGGAAAATATCACCTCCGTGGCTGTTCTTAACCATGTTTTTAGGTTAAGAAACAAAATTGAAACTTAAAAAGTATAAAAATTCCTTTATTTAATAGCTGTATTTAATATTAATAGTTTCATTGTTAACAGTTTTCATTTCATTGCACCAGAAATTATTATATTTTTCATTAAATTTAATGTTGAAAAATCAGTAAATTATTTTGTCCCTACTATTTTTGTCAGCTCTGCATAAAAAGTAAATATCCTTTAAAAAAGTCTACTAGAAGGCAGTACATGTCTGAAAGTGTAATTAAAAGAAGCTCTAATGAGCCATCTTTACTGTAAGATATCTTTGACTCAATAGCAAGTATGATTTTGTCTGTTTCTTATATTTGCACTCATGGTAAAATAGTGATTATAAATGGTTATTTATTAAAGTAAGAACAATGTTGGGTAAACAAATAAGCAGTCCAACTGTTTTTTCTCTAACCAGTACCGATTTAACTTGCCAATTGGTTCTGATTTGAACCTGTAGAATAAAGCCTAACAGCTTTATTTGATTTACAATGTTTGAACACTTGTAACTTTGGGTCTGATTGTGTACGCTGATAAAATCTTTTAATTTTTCCTTAAAAATATGCCATTGAGTTGGGAGATAATTTAAGTATCCTCATGACTGAAATTCTCTTTGCTGTTTCTGACATAGTACCAGTTGGTATCATGTCAATCTGGCCTAGTTGGTACCATGTCTAAGAAATCTGATATAATCAAATTTAAGAAAGTCTGGAAGGAGTCTTAGCAAAAAAGAAATAGAATTAAAAATGATCCAGAACTTTAAGACATAAAAGAGGGCTCAGCAAAAAAAATAGGTTGAAAAGACAAGAAAATTTTGTTTAAAGGAAAAAAAAAATTAATATTCCACCAAACAGAGTGGAGTAGTTAACCCAGATTAAGCTGTTGGGTATTGCAATCTGATGTAAGAAACATGTGCATGTGAAAAGCATGAAAATGTTTTGTTAACTTTTGAAAAATTATCAGCTAAGAAAGTGGTTAAATCAAAAGTTGAAATAGAAGTCAAAGCGCTAGTTAATAAATTTAATGATATGCTTCGTTACTTCATGAAGCATGTTTGCAACATAGTCCCATCAATACAGGTCAATTTTCAACCTAAAGATAACCTTGGAACAGATGAGATACTGATACATGTTGATTTTGGGAGATACAACATGTGCATTTCAGAGATTCACATGACCAAATCACATTACATAGATAAATTGAAAATAGTGAAAAACTTAATGTTCTGTCATTCTACTCATTGTCTGAATCTTTGCGACCCGACTCAAATGCATTTAATGAATATGTAATTGTCAAAGTATTTGGTAGAAAGAGTGTTTGCTATTATGTGGCAAATGTCATTAAATGTTTTGAAGCTTCTTACCAGATCCGCTTCATGTCGAGATGACATGACACTAAAAACAAATTTGTTTCCTATGAAGAATGTGAAGCAACAGTTCAAGATGAGGTTATGGCCATTTTAAAACAACTGACAATGAATACTCATGAATAGTATATTTTTGATTAAATACCTGAAGACTATTTACATTGTGTTAGATGAATCTGAAACATCTCGTCACCTCCACGTTTTAAGGAAATAAAAAATTGGCTTTAATTTGCTTAAAATATTATCTTGACCTGTTTCAGTTGCACAACTTCAATGCCCTAACATGACCATAAATACATAAAATAAATTCAATGATCCATATTTACTCGGTATTGCACCACTTGGATATTTATGTCGCTAAAATTATTTGCATTCAAAATAAGTTTAAAACAGCGCAATTCTCTGTATGCGTGAAATTCATCTTGCAATGAAGAACAAAATGACGTGGAACTTTATTATCGAACAACTTGAGTGCAAAGAAAATGAAACGATAAAAATTAAAGAGCCGATAAAATGCAATAATTAAAAAAAAACCACGGGCAATAATTATTTTTAAAGTTGGAGTACGGGAACTTTTAGGACAACCTGTAGTTTTTAAAACAGAGATGGCAAGATTGAGCACCATAAGGGAATGTTACTCCGTGAACATTTCGATGCAAACTCCAGAGGACAACATAGGGTTTGATTAATTTTGTTTTGAAAATACAGAGTTCACATTTAAACACAGACATTACGGTAAGAATCTAATTTCTAAAAATTAACAAAAGGAGCATGAAAAGTAAGTAAAAGCTCACCTGATAATTAGAGTTGAAACTATTTGAGCACTCGACGATCAAAAATGGTGGCCAAACAACATACGACCTGGTTGCCAACTGATGAATAACGAAAAGCTTAAATAAAAGTCGAATCGCACTTTTATTTACATGATGTTCAAAACCATAAAATAATTGCTGAAAAATAAGAGCAAGTGTAGAAAATAATCTTAAAATGATTTAAGAAAAGGGAAAGTTATCGTACGCAAAGCAATACCGTAATGACGAGAACTCGAATTTGAACTGACGGTTTTAAACCGTATAGGGCTAGAGTGAAAAACGGTAAAAAACCGTTTTGTCAACAAAACAGCTTTAAACCGTCAAATATACGGGAAAAGTCCGTAAAAACAACGGATAATTTTTGCAGTGTAAGGTCGTAGTGGATATCCTCAAAATTGAATTTTTATGCAAAGTCGCTAAAAACATTACAATATTCAATTACATCTGCTTTCCAGATTTTGCTTTTGTATTTTTCATTTTGTACATTAACAAGGCTTTTGTTAGAGGTATTTTCAAAAATAAATTCAACAATATTTAAATTCAAAATGAAGGAATTAGAGGTAAAGAAGAGGAAGCAAGGAGTAAAAATGACTACAAATAGTGTTTACTAATTATACTGTTGAAGTATACATCATTATATTATTATTATTTAAATATACAAATTAAGGTGGTAATGTCTTAGATATAGTAGCTTTTAAAGAGTCTTGAAAAACGTGCATACATTCAGATACAAGTTGTTAAAGTTCTTCAGGTACAACTTGTGCGTGGTATTTAGCATTTTTCAGACATTAGGTCGTGACCCACAGAATTTAATTCTAAGAGTAGAAGTGTCATACGACTCTGCAACTGATCTCATCAAAAATAGATTTAGAAATTCCGATTTACAGGGAGCTGTTGTGCACTGGGATGGGAAATTGCTTACAGATTTGTTGAGTGAAGAAAATGTGGAGCGGATAGCGATTTTGATTACTTGTGGCGATGAAGAACATTTGATAGGTGTTCCAATCTTTGAAAATAGTACGAGGATAATTCAGGCAAAAGCTGTATTATCAGCAGTTAAGAATTGTAGGGGGAGGGGGCAGTTGGGAAAATTCAGGTATTGTGTTTTGATACAATGGTAGTAAATACTGGTCGCCTTGGGGGAACCTGCGTTTAGTTAGAGCAGCTATTAGAGAAAAACTTTCTGAATTTAGCATGTCGCCACCATGTTTTAGAAGTTGCTTACAAAGCAGTTTTTAATTGCAAAATAAGCACATCCACTGGTCCTCAGCCAGATATTTTTCGAAAATTCTAGACTGGGTGGTCTAAGCTAGACAAGAAAAAATACAAACTGGTATAGAAGATGAAAATATTAGCAATAAAATAAGTTATCCAGACCAAATTTCAAGTTTTGTTTTTGAACAATTAAAAAACCGACAGCCCAGGGATGATTATAAAGAATTCATCCAACTTTGCTTAGTTCATTTAGGGCGTCTTCCTCAAAAAGACATTACTTTTAGAGTACCTGGTGCTATTCATCACGCCAGTAGAATGGCAATTGCCATTTATTCTCTTAAAATGCATATTTTCAGGGATCAATTTTCGTTATCTGATTTAGAGAGAAAAGGTATTGCATATATTTGTTTATTTATAATCAATATTTATGTAAAAGCATGGTTCAATGCCCAAAAACCCACTTTGGCCCCCAACCTAGACCTATAATTATTAAAACCTTTAGTTAGATACAGGAAAATTGATAAAGAGGTTGAAGACAAGGCCCTGTCTAAAATAATAAACTATCTGTGGTATCTGAACTCGGAGCAAGTTGCATTTTCATTTTTCGATGATACTTTGGGAAAAAATGCCTAAACAAGCATGGTTGAAAAATTAAGGGTCCAAAGTAGAAAGTGATGAAGATGATTGTGATGATAGGGATGTAAAACCAAAACTCAATCTCCCACAAGTTGTTCAATTATTGGACAAAAAACTTAATTATTTTGTTTCTGCTTGAATTCTAAATTTTTTTAAGAGATTTGAAATCGTACAGATTTTTTAAATACTGATCCCGATGTATGGTGTGAAAATCAACATTATTTAAAAGCTAAAAAAAACCAGTTTAAGGGTTGTTAATGATAGTGCTGAGAGAGAAGTAAAATTAATTAAAGACTTTAATTCCTCTTTGACGAAAGACGAAGAACAACTGCAGTTCCTTTTACAAGTAGTATCTGAATGTAGACAAATTTTTCCGGACTCTTCAAAAGCTACAATATCTAAGACATTACAACCTTAATTTGTAATTACTACTTAATTGGTATATTTAAATAATACTAATATAATGATGTATAATTCAACTATATAATTAATAAAATACATTTGAACACTATTTGTTGTCATTTTTACTCCTTGCTTCCTCTTCTTTACCACTAATTCCTTCATTTTGAATTTGAATATTGCTGGATTTATTTTTAAAAATACCTCTAACTAAAGCATTTTTTGTAAAAAACGAAAAATACAAAAGCAAAATCTTGAAAGCAGATGTAATTGAATATTGCAATGTATTTAGGGGCTTTACATAAGAATTCAATTTTGAGGATATCCACTACGACCTTACCTGTAAAATGCTAATACCATTCTATCCGCTATAGCTAAAAAAGCGGATGATATCAAACTTCAAGTCAGTAAAATTTCCTATGAAATTAGACAAGAACCAGGTTTCTAGGACGAATAGTTTCGATTTTAAAGCGTAAAAACTACGATTTTTTTGCTAAAAATCGCTGTTTTTCTTAGTTTTAACCTCAATGAGGCACGGGTTAATATTATCAGGTTGAGCTGAAACTTTGCCAATCATAGTTTCTAGCCTATTGGCAAATTTTAGGGGGTGCCATGGAAGATTGAGCGAAATTTTTTTTCCCCATATACTTTGTGACCACCCTAATGTCGCATGCAGGGGTGTTTCGAGCAGACAGCCATCGTCTTCTACGACAGATTGAACGTACACTCCCCTCCCTTTGTACACGACGGTGTTTGCTGAATTCATACTAGCAACCCTCCGGTCGCTAATCCATTAATCTTCCTCAAATCTTTCCCTTAAGTGATTGATCCCGGACCGTCATTAATAGCTCGTTGTGTTGCTCTAGTACAACGTGAATTAAAATAACCTTACCTTACCATATTTCGTGCAATTTGTGTTGATTACTACCAGTTTTAGGCTACCACTAAAAGAAAAAATGCTATTGTTACTTATCACCTGTATGTCTAATACAAGTCGTGTAATGGGTTTGGGTTGTGTTGCTTAAACTATGCGATCTCAAAAGATTGCTTGTGTAATATCTATACGCTATCGTGTGTGATCTAAGCAGTTAGGATTGAGTAAAGGTGTTTTGGCTTTTTCTCGCATTATCTAAGGGTCAACTAATGCCCCCAGAATCAAGGTTTATCTGTTTTCAGTGAAAACTTTGTGACGAAGACTTGTGTGTATAATTTAGATAGTATGAAAGGTATTTATGCAAAACAAGATACATCTATAAGAGGCTTTTACATATCTGTCACACTGCCACATTACTGGAGAGGCTGGTGCATGTTTAATATGGTATGCCTTCAAATTTCCTCATGTTGGCATGGAATGGAAGTTCAGGTGGTGACCCTGTCCATCTTACCGTTTTTCAAAATGACGAGGTGTCTTTCCTAGAATCTTTCTTATCGGAGTTCATCCCGGACCATTGTCAATAGCGAGTTGTGTTGTTCTAGTGCAACTTACATCTTACATTTAAAATAACAGTGCACAAATTAGAATTGAAAAACAGCTATCGACCTTTTATTTATTCTAATTTGCTAAACAGTTGGCAAGATCAACTGTTTCGTTTTACGTTTATTCAACTGTTTAATTTATTTTTAACTTGTTATCACAAGATAAAAATAAATGTTAAGAATTGTTAAAACAATTTTGTACATCCCTTATTATTCAGTTATACCACGCATGACTTTTAGAAGGCAATGCACGTAGGAATACACATGTGATATTTACGAAAAAATTTCAAAAATTCACGTTTCTCAGGTTTTTTATAAATTTATATTGATGCCCCTGATATTACCATAGTAACAAAAATTTAAGTGTAACGCAGAAAGTTTCCTGAGGAAAGAATTGAGATTTTGCAGAGTCAAATTAAGTCGATTCACCTTCAATCAAAACATATCAAGGTATTTTTTCATTATATTCATATTTGTTCCAGAAAATAGTTTAATATCTCGTGTTGCAATCTAAAACTATTTAAAAAAAAGCGTTAAGAATATTTAATTTGGTTTCCTAAAGAGATGAATGGTAAAAAATTTCGGCTAAACGAGAATATTATTTCGAAAGATAACAATATAAGTCATGGAAACTGATTTAATATTAGCACTATACATGTACTCACAGTTCGATAACCTTAGAAAAATGCGAAATGTGCTTCAAACAGTGAGTTGCTATTTGATGAAGTTGATGCTCGATTTAATATAATAACCTCTTAATCAATATTTAGGCACATGAATATTGGAAGACATTATTCCCTGTAGAATGCCATATCTGAATTTAGTCTGCTGTCAAAATTATTCGAATAAAGATTAGGTGGTTCTTTTTTGTTGTTGATTGTGCACCTTGTGTGTGTGTGTGTGCGCGCCTTTTCTAGATTCATTTGCATTTTTGAAAGTGAGGAAAGAAGTACAGTGTCCTCTATCGGTAAAAGTATGATCAAAAGTTTTTCTATCGCCGAGGTAGCTATGTAGTTGAATTAACGTTGTTCTGGAGCAAAACATTAGGTTGTTGTTAATTCTGAAGGAAAAGATCCGATTTTCTCCCTCGTTGAGATTCCCCTTACGGTCAAACCACACAAAAATCTTTCAATTTGTGCGATTTTTAAAAATTACCTAAATTTTATCTTACGGATAACTTGCAATAAAATATATAATCTTACGGTGACATATAGGCCCAATATTTCCATAAGTATGAATATCGTTTGAAACGTGACTTAAGCATTTTTTTGCTAAACTAATTTGAGTCCCAAATTTAAATATTCTAAAGATTAAACGTTTGAAGTAATTTTTGTTTTTACAGGTTTCCCTAAATATTTCAAATGTTCCGAGGGCATAAAATTATTAAAATTAAAAAGAAAGGTAATGCATTTCGAAACTGTGCTCCATTATCCTCTATTTTTGTAAAATTTTTATTGCTTAAAATATATTTTAGAATATAGAATAAAACAAAATACATTATTTGTTCATGCCGTGCAAGAATAATATTTATCAAACAGTTACAATGAAATAAAGTATAATCGTACAATAATCGTTTGCAAGCTTCTTCGTCACCAGCAAAAGTTTTACTAAATATTCTATTTATAAAATGCATTAATTTATTTTCTCGAAGTTGTTTTTCATATCATTGTATGTCAAATTAGTTATAAGTAACTAAAGGGGATAAAAAGTGATCTTTCAAAGCAAGCTTAAGCCTGCATTACTCGATTGTGATGTATCTTGTACCGGATGGTTTTGCTTTTTTTTACAGCAAAAACATAGGTAAGAATTTTTACGGAATGTAATATAAAACTGGAGTCAAAGATTTTGTTAAATTCGCAAACATTAACAGTCCCGGGTGCGTCTATTATTATATTTTATTTTATAAAATAGTTTTTACACAAACTATTAACTATATTTGATACATTTACCACTCAATTATAATACTAAATCCTGTACAGAAAAGCATCAGCCTGAGAAACGTTAAAAATAAAAATTTCGAAACAATAAATATTTAACCTTTTGACTACGGCTATAGATATAACAAGCGCGATTCTTCCTTGGCGCGATTAACTTTCAAGATACAAAAATGATGTACTGGCCGTTGTCTAAATTCTTGACGCGATCATGGTACAACTGCTGTACCGGCCGTAATGTAAAGGTTAATTTGCACTTTTGTAGATATATTCAAAAGATTTCGAGAATTATAAAGAAAGAATTTGGAAGGAAATAGATCTCAATCGGTATTTTTTAATCAACGTCCCATTGAAGCAACTGAACGGGCTATTGGTGACTGTCCGGGATTAATCCCCGAAAGGAAAGATCCGAGGACAAAATCACTTAATTTTGAACCATGGTCAGATGAACAGGTCATTCCTCAGCTGGCACCCTACTCTCAAAACTACCACACCACGTCATAGATCTCAATCGGAAAAAAACGTAACGTATGTACTTATCTAATGTTACGACATCAAAAAATTGCAATTGAAAATTTCTTTTTGTTTTTTAATATTAATTAATTTTTAACACTAAAATAAAAAAATTGTTTTTCAGACTACTGACCTGTTAAAAGCAGCTTAAATTTAAAGCCGCTTCAAAGATAGTTAAAAGGTTAGCTAAGAACTTATTACTTCACGATAAGTTTAAAAAAAAGTTATTTATTAGATACAGCTAATAAAAATTCAATTTATAAATAGTAACATTTATTAAAAATTTGGTATGATTAATAATTGAAATGTTTATAATTTCAAATCCTTAAATAAGAGACTAAGATAAATTTCAAGAGTTAATTACAAAATACGAGCGGGGTATCGCGCCTTATGGCAGTACTTTACCAATTACCAATAAATAATTGGTACTTAATAGCAGCACAAGGGGCTATTGGCTGCGATCCTGGATTAATCCTTAATGTAAAGTAAGAACTTTTACTTAAGGGATTGATCCCGGACCGACGTCAATAGCCCGTTGTGTTGCTCTAGTACGATGTTAATTAAAATTACCTTACCTTAGTACCTTACCAAGAATAACAAGCCGACCAACCTGTCTGGTGGTTAAGGTGTTATTAGCCTCTGGATCGAAAGGTTCCTGGTTCGAATCGGGGTCAGTGCATGGATGTTTGTAAGTGAATGGTGTAAAGGTGGCTGGTGCAACTTAAATCTGTCGTGGCCGAAAGTTCTCACGTTGGGTTGGTGTCAATTTTTAGAGAGTTGGGTGCCATCTCAGGTGTTGCCTCGTCATCTGTCCGTGGTTCGAAATTACGTGTTGTCCTTGGGTCTTTTCCTTAGGGGATTGATTCCGGACAGTCCGTCAATAGCTCGTTATGTTGCTCTTGTAGGACGTTAATTAAAAATTACCATTACCTTGCTCACGACTTTTAGCTTTTGGTCAACTGCGTATTTACTCTTCACGAGGTTGAATTTGAGAGTAGACAAAGTTCACTACACATAAAGTTGATTAATTAGAGGATAATCAATATCTATGCAAAAAACTGAATTTGGATTCGAGAACTATTGTACTTTGGTAATTAACGTCGTACTAGAGGAACTCAACGGGATAATGACGACGGTCCCGCTGGATTAATCCTTTAAGAGAAAGATCCGAGGACAGCACCTCTTAATTTTGAACCACGGTCAGATAACGAAGCAACACCTGAGTTGGCACCCTACTCTCTAAACTTCCACACCAACCCAACGCGAGGACTTTCGGCCACAAGACAAATTTAAGTCGCACCATACTCCTCTACACCATACGCTTACAAAAGCCATGCCTGGACCAGGGTTTGAACCAGATACCTTACGATCTAGAGGCTAATACCTTAACCACTATACTGGTTGGTCGGCTATTATACTTTAAGAGAATGCTACCCATTATACACCAATGCTGACTTTTTGATTGCAAAATGGATACAAGAGGCAATATCACAAGTATAATTATCATATAGGTATTAAAACGCAAAAATTAACTCCATCAACCACAGCAAAACATCATTTTTCCCAAACACCTTTATTATCTAAATTAACTGCTTATCAACTAATACAAATTTGTTCAAGCTAAGGAGGAAGATTGGCTTATTTTGCGAATTCAATTTCAGCACCTCAAATAAAAGTTTCAAAAATTAAATATCTAATTGATATTTATATTTGATTGATCAACGCCGACTCCCGCCCAAGTAGTTCCTCACCAAAAAGTGGATAACTGCACCCCCTATGTATTTACCAGTAATCAATATGTGTGTTTGTAAAATAAAAAAAAACCTATATGTTCTTCTTCTGTGTCTGTCCTACTTCAGATCACTGGGCCTGATCTCGTGTTTCACAGTTCAGGAGACACACGTTAACAACAAAACAACTAACAACATTGATCAACGCCAATTCGATTAACCGTCGCCTAAACGCCAATAAACTTGCCCACACTGAAAATCCCTCTCATCGACAGATTATTTCGGTTTGTTGGGTTCTTATGACGCAATCGTCATATTTGGCCACACTGCACCAGACAAAATGTATACAATATGAAGCAGTGGAGATACACGACACAATGAAAGTTTTGCTGATACAAGAGACAAATACCACCCAGGGAGAAATCACATCTGCATCGCCTACAATTCGAGGGTTTGTTATAGCAATGATCATAACCCACTAAGCCAAAACGTCCTGTCCCTAAGATAAAAGCCGTTATTTTTAAAGTGGTACAAGTCCATTTTTTCATACATCGAGATATTTAAGGGTTTGCGTTTAAACAACTTTAAAATATTGGCAAACGTTAATCAATTCGGATCATGTTTTTAACACTTAAATCTGTTAACATTTACTATCAATAACAATTATTAAAATTGTTAAAGAAAATAAACTTTTTTTTTCTTTAAAGTGAACTTTACCACTTTCAAAAATAATTGCTCATATATCAAAGAAAATCGTCGATATATCAATATCAGATAGATACAGAAAAAAATCATATCAATCTTGAACTAAGCCCTGATTGTTTTGAATATCCTTGGATTTCATTATGTCACTCAATAAAAGATCTAAGTTCAGTTAATGGAGATATACAGGGAATAATATGAACACTTGTGAAAAAATAGCAATCGAAAGAAACCTCTCGTATACTCCTGCCCTCTAGCGGTGAAGGGTGCCACCAAGCGGATGAGAAAGTACCCACATAAGTCTGCTACTAGCAGTGATAGAAGTAGGATGCGAAATATATTTCTGTGTTAAAATTGTTTTATGGCTGACCTCTCTGATTTCGAAAGAGGCATGATTGTTGGGGCCCGTCTTGCTAGAGCCTCAGTAACGATAACGGCCACCCTTCTAGGTGTTGGGAGAAGTACAGTGTCGACTGTAATGTCAGCATATTTGAAACAGGGAAAAACATCATCTAAAAAGCACAACAGTGGTTGAAAATCGAAGCTGAATGACAGAGACAGAAGGGTTTTGAAGTGGATTGTGGGGAAAAAAAACACAAGACAACAGCATCCCAGATAACATCTGAGATGAACACACATCTACAGGAAGCAATATCTTAAAAACCTATCCGGCATGAACTGCATATGGCAAATATTCATGGTAGAGCGGTTATTTCAAAACCATTGATTACACCATGCAATGCCTTGAAGCGACGAATATGGTGTCGCGAGCATAAAAATTGGACACAACAACAATGACAGTATATAATCAGAGAGTATATGGTCAGACGAATCGTCGTTCACACTATTCCCGACAAATGGACGTGTTTACGTTGGGAAAAGAAGCGAGAAGCCTATCAAGTTGACTGTCTTCGGCCTACGGTTAAGCGTGGCGGCAATTCAGTGATAATCTGGGGTGCGATATCACATCGTGGTTTTGGTCCACTTGTTGTTCTGGATGGCCGTGTTACAGGAGAGGATTATGTCAGTCTTTTGGCCGACCAAATTCAACCAATGGTGCAAACTGTGTTTCCTGATAAACGACCAGTCTTCCAAGATGATAATACTCCCATTCACACCTGTGGAATTGCCCGAGACTGGTTTTATGAACACGACGATGAAATAGAGCACCTCATCTGGCCTCCTCAGTCCCCTGATTTCAATATAATTGAACCTTTGCGGGGTATTTTGGAAAACAAGCTGCGCAGTCGAAAATAGGGACTTTTTGAATGACTTTGACTTTTGAATGTCATTCTGAAATAGGGACTTTTTTGCAATTAGCGTAGGAACGTATCCCTCTGAATGTTGTATGTGACTTGTATTTGTGAATTCCACGTCGGATACAAGCTGTAATTCGTGCAAAAGGATGACCAAAGGCATATTAATAAAAAAATTATTTTTTCACAGGTGTTCACATTATTTTGTCCAACCCCTGTACTCTATAGAGCAAACAAATCGACGCACGAAGGAGTTGTTCAGGAGTTCCGGGCTCGATCCACTTGGAACGACGCTGACTGGGGACGTATGGTCTTTCGTGACGAGTACCGTTTCCAGCTCTGTCCTGACTACAACCTTAGAGGTATCTGGAGACGTCCAGGGCAGCGTGGGGATCTTGCCGTTACTATTGCATGCCACACATGTACACAACAGTTCGTTATGGTTTGGGGTGCCATCTTCTTTGATAGCCGGATCCCTTTGGTAGTAATTTTTGGCATACTTACAGCACAGCGGTACGTAGACGACATACTATGAACGGTTGTGTTACCGTTCCTTTTGCGACACCCTGGACTTACTTTTCAATAAAATAATGCCCGGCCGCAAATGGCGCGTGTTGCTATGAATTGTCTTCAAGCTTTCCCAACATTTCCTTGGGAAGATAGTCAACAGTCAGATAGTCAACATTCCCAACATTTCCTTGGTTTCCAGTTCTCCATTCTGTTGAGAACATTTGGGACGTTATGGGAAGGCGATTGCAACCATCCCGGAATGTTGACCATTCAGCCCGACAGTTGGAGACAATTTAGCAAGAAATTCCGTAGGACACCATCCGGAAACTTTTTCAGTCAATGCCACACCGGGAGACAGCTTGCATCCAGGCCAGAGGTGGACCAACGCCTTTTTGACTTACTCCCATTTTTAACGGTCAAACTCTGTAATAAATCCTTCAATTGTTCTGAAACTTTATATATATATATATATATATATATATATATATATATAAGATTCGTGTTGTTCTGTTTCGTAAGGTCTATATTAAAGACTTCGAATCTTACAGCACATTGACATTTAATGAATAAATATCCACAATTATTATGTACAGTTGAGTTATATTTTAAAACAGTTCCGTCATTATCTGCAGCAGTCGTCTCTGCTCAGAAAAAATACGTCAGCTCTCAATGGCGTCCAGGGGAAAAAGTGTCTGTTCTATTAATTTTCTCGTAACTGAATACCAGAATGTGAATGGCTCGTGACAGTCTTGCCTTGCATTCCTACTACAATGCAACTGACTCCTACCAGTCTCGTTGCTCTTATAATGAGTTCTTTCCAGACTAGTAGACAACTACCGTTGTCTAGTATTCCTACAACCGGCCATCCTGATGATCTTTCGTCCTCGAAAGGGGGGAACACGTCAAACCTAAAAAAAAACCACAAAATAGTATCTGGGAATACATTGATTCAGTATTAGTTATTGAACCACGACTTCATATGGTCAGCTGCTGTCGACGTCAAGTTCGGTCCTTCATGGTTTCCAACTTTCTCAACGTCATAGCGATCATGGGGTTTCACTTTCTTCACTCGATATGGTCCTAAGAATTTCGGTCGTAATTTCATTCCGACACCAAATTGAGTCCGCTGAATAGCAATAAGATCGCCCTCTTTGTATTGATGAGGTTTCTTCCTCTTCTTATCATACGTTCTTTTATTCTCTTCCTGAATTTTTAGGATATTCTCTTTGGCATCGTCTCTAAATTTCTTCCTCTTCTCTAGAAAAACTTCAGTATATTCTTCTTCTAAAAGCTGGACTATCTTGAGATCTTCTTTGTTTCGCATTTTCACACCTGTCAAAAGTTCGAAGGGTGTCCATCTTGTGCTTCTGGAGGTTGTACTATTGAGTATTCTTTGTACGGCGTCAAAGTGTTTGAACCATTTGATCGGTTCTTCAATTGAAAGTTTGGATAACACTGGAATCAGGGTTTTGTGCATTCTTTCTACTTGTCCATTGCCTCTTGGGATTCCTGTTGTGATTTTTAGGTGTTCAATCCCGTTTTCACAACAAAAATCTGTAAATTCTTTAGATGTAAAAGCGGATCCTCTATCCGAGATTATCCTCGCAGGATTTCCAAAACTATTTTGTTGTTGTTTGAGTTTATTTATTGCGTCACCTGATGTCGTAGATTTGGTAGGATATAACCAAGTGAATTTTGTGAATGCGTCAACTACCGTGAAGATATGCTGATAGTTCTTAGATGTTGAAGGTAACGGACCTATGAAATCAATGTGATAAGTGTATAATGGAACGTCCTCTTTAGGAATTGGATTTAGAAATCCTTCAGCCTTTCCTAGCTTCTTATTACTGAGTATGCATGGTACACAATTACTTATAAAATCTTCAACATGTTTCCTCAATTTAGGAATAAAAAATTCACGCTTAACTACCTCTTCAGTTTTATTTACATCTCTTTAGGGACACACGTCGGCCTTGTGCCCATAATTTTTACATTTAAAGCATTTCACACCCTCAGTTTTCTTTTCACAATTTATCGACTTATGTCCATATTCATTGCAGTTGTAACATTTTATATGATTGGTGTTAGTTTGTTCAGGGCGCACGAAAGATCGAGGCTTTAATTTGTCAAAATCCCTATTGAAACGCTTCTTATATTTATCGTCTGATGTTTTCGAATCTCTATTGGTTTTTAAATGACATCGAGCCGCTTCATATTCGTCTAATTTATTGACGAGTTGGTCTATTTTCGTTATTTTCGGTAGCTCTTCTATAAAATGGTCTCGAACGTCATTGGGTATTTTTCGTTTTAGTTGATCGGTAATCATGAGTTCTTTAAGGTCTTGGTAATTTGATACTTCCAACCCACTCGTCCATTCTTCAAAGAAATTTTTCAGATCATGAGCAAAGTCATTCCAAGTAGAAGACGCTTCTTTTCTATGCGAAAGGAAATTTTGCCTAAATTGTTCCGGATTTAATTTAAAACGTTTCAACAATAATCTCTTGACATTTTCATAGTCATTAGCCTTTTCGTCAGGCTCACGCGTGATAAGATTAGCCAAATCCAATGGGAGTAAACCCAACAAATGTGTAACCCATTCCGTTTTTGGTATTTCGATACGACTAATCTGTCTTTCAAATAAAGTTAAATAACAGCTAATATCCTTATTCGTCTCGTAACGGTTAATCAATTTCAATAAATCGTTATTGTATAGGCTGGTAGTTTTACCATAACTGTTGCCTTGTCCGTTAGCAGTTTCGATTTCGAGTTTCCTTAATTCGAATTCGCGGGCTTGTTTTTCGGCTTCAATTTCCTCTGCGCGTTTTTCGGCTTCAATTTTCTCTGCGCGTTTTTCGGCTTCAATTTTCTCTGCGCGTTTTTCGGCTTCAATTTTCTCTTCGCGTTCAGTTCTAATAACGCTCAACAGATTTTTTTGTTATCTCCTCGTCATAATTTTCAGAATCTATTATAAGTTTCGAGCACTGCGCTACTTTGGGATTAGCTGGCACTATTAGGCCTAATTCGTCAATCAATGTTAGCAAATCTGCTTTCGGGCCTTAGTTAAATATGCCATGTCATCAAGTAAAACAAAATTCTGTACTCACAGTTTCGAAAGTTCCTTCTATCCGTCTTTTCCGTCAACTCGTCTTTTGCGTCTACGCGTTTTTTCGTCTACGCGTTTTCTTTTTTGTCGTTTCAGTCTATCATCAGCACCACGTCAGGAGAAGTCATGAAACTGTTCTTGCAGATGATTAAAACACAAGTCCAGGTTTGCATAGGGAGTCAAAACATTCCGCCGGCCGGTTCAATCGTCACTGCTTTCGGGGTCTGCTAATCCGTCGTCGCTAACCTTAGTTGGAGCGGAAGGGGTTCACGCCCTCGTACGAAGGCGGCATTTTCACATCGCGGCCGAACCCCCATTTTTTGTAAGATTCGTGTTGTTCTGTTTGGTAAGGTCTATATTAAAGACTTCGAATCTTACAGCACATTGACATTTAATGAATAAATATCCACAATTATTATGTACAGTTGAGTTATATTTTAAAACAGTTCCGTCATTATCTGCAGCAGTCGTCTCTGCTCGGAAAAAATACGTCAGTTCTCAATGGCGTCCAGGGGAAAAAGTGTCTGTTCTATTAATTTTCTCGTAACTGAATACCAGAATGTGAATGGCTCGTGACAGTCTTGCCTTGCATTCCTACTACAATGCAACTGACTCCTACCAGTCTCGTTGCTCTTATAATGAGTTCTTTCCAGACTAGTAGACAACTACCGTTGTCTAGTATTCCTACATATATATATATATATATATATATATATATATATATATATATAATCGTTTGTTTCCCAATGAATATTCTTCACAAGCACAAATTTTAATCGCGATTGGACAATTCCTTGGTATGTCGATTTTTTTTGTTATAGAGTGTATATGAGAGATGGTCTGAACCATGTGATGTTCAGAGACTAGTATGGTAAGGGATAGCTCACCGAGAAGTTCCCCCTAGAGCCTTCCTACAACCAAGAAATTCTTTACACAATTAAAATTCCATCGATTCTTGTAAAAGTCACCAGTATTTTAAAATATGAAATATTTACTTATTAGACATTATAACAATGTCTGTTAAGCGAGATAGAGCATCCATAAATTCACCTTACCGTCTGTTGGATTTGTGGTTAGATTAATTTTGTTTTAATGGAGTTGGAGTTATTTTTCTTGCTGGAGCGCCATTTCTTGGCAGTTTCCTATTTTGGCCATGCCTGGAATAATCACCGCTGCCACACGCCTCGGTATTGATTCAAAGAGACTTTGGATGTGTTCTTGGGGGGTACAGCAGACCAAGCAGCTTCCACACGTTGCCAAAGTTGATCTGGTGTGGCAGCTGGGCATCTAATCTGGGTCAATCGTTGAGCAACCATGGACCACATGTTTTCTATCGGCGAAAGATCCGGAGAGCGAGCTGGCCAGGGAAACAATTAAATCTGGCGATTGACGAAGAACCCTTGGACAATATGTGCCACGTGTGGTCGCGCATTATCCTGTTGAAATATGGCTGTGGGCAAGCCCTGAAGGTAAGGAAGGACAACTGGCTCCAACACCTCGGAGATGTAGCGCTGGCTGTTTAAAGTACAGGCAATGCGTACTAGAGGAGTGCGAGAGTGATATCCAATACTGCCCCATACCATAATACCCGGTGCAGGACCAGTGTAGCGGTGCATAACGCAGCTGTTCAGCATCCTCTCTCCAGAGTGTCTCCAAACTCGAATCCGACCATCGTGTTGTTGCAGACAGAAGCATGACTCGTCAGTAAAGACAATTTCATTCCATTTTGCCGTCCACATCCTTCTTTCATGGCACCATCAGCGGCGGAGACGCCTGGGGTTCTGCGTCAAGGGTAGACGAAGCAATGGGCGTCTTGCGGACAGACCACTCTGCTGTAAACGGCGTCGAATGGTACGCGCAGACACTGAATGATGCGTTACAGACTGAATGTGCTGTGCTATGGTTCGTGCTGTGGCTGAGCGATCCGCCACTGCCATACGCACAATATGCCTGTTATCACGTGAAATGGTGCACTGAGGTGGATGCGATCGAACACTTCGGTCCGTCGTACCCTCCTGCATCCAACGATCCCATATCCGCATTACAGTTGTTTGGTGTCGTCCAACACGACTACCGATTTCCCTGAAAGATAATCCACAATGTCGATAGAACTATCCTTCCTCTGTCGAACTGGGATGCTTGATCAAAAGATGATCGCTGTTTTCTGCAAGGCATAATTGATCGGTTTTTTTTTTAAAAACCTCAAGAAAAACACAACAGTCGCTTAATAATAACCTTAAATATCGCTTTGAAGTGGCGCCACATTCAAGCGTGATGTGCTTCTGCGCTGAAATTCTAATCATTTGCATATCTCACCTTCGCTAATGAATGTTGTAAATTTCATATTATTTGCATGCTTCCTTCAGGGTGTTGCATTTACGGTGGCCAGCAGGGTAATATGACTTTTCCCCTACGAGTTTAGTTATGATACGGACCAAAATTAACCTTTTGACTACGACTAAAGGTTATAACAGTGCAATCCTTTCTTGACTCGATTCTCATAACGTATAAGGTACAAATGCTGTACTTTCCGTAGTTTAAATTTATTCTTGTTTCGAATAAGTAACAACTGCTGTACCGGCCGTAGTCTGAAGATAAAGTAGATAAATCAAAATTTGAACATCTAATAAATTTTCTTGAATTCCAGCACTGTCACCACTATAAGTAAATGGGATAAGTTACACATATAATTTCAAAATTACTTGTTTTGTATGTTGGCTAAGATTTTAAAACGGTTTGTTCTAGTAAGCGTTTGTGCAAGACGCATTATCAAAATGATTCACAACTTATATTCTTACCATATTCATTTATTTTGGTGGTTGTCTCAAACAAAAGGCGCATGTACTGCGGGGTTTAAGAGTAGTAAAGTACTGAAAACTTCTTAAGTTGCTGTATCATGCGGAATTACTTATTATTTCAACTTTGTATCAAGGGATTTCACGGTTAAAGAGAAGACATAAATTGAAGGTTTGTAAATGTTGTGCAATTTGTTGGAGACCGCATTTAACTCCTTATGTATAGTCTTCAAAAGTCTTGGTGATAACAGCATTCCTAATTTTGGACTTTTTGTAAGCTTATACTGCAAGTGTAAGTGGCTTTGCATTTCGTCCATAATACGGTTTCGGTCATTCAGGACTTGGGATAAGAAGTTATTGTCAGAAAAGGCCCTCAGCATGGTAGACAGGAAGAAAAAATTGTTCTTGGTACCAAGTAGGACAAGTTTCGATTGATAGATGACAGAATATGGTCCTCGAGTAGCTGGTGGAATTGAAATTCGGTATTCTATGAAGTTGAGGAAACAAAAGCAAAGACAATTGTAATTATGGTTTATTTAATGTGAAGGATCATGCTAAACCATTTTGCACAAACAAAATCCAGTATCAACTGTTAAGACGATTAGGAAAAGGCGTTAAATAGCTTGTTCGTCTGAAATCCTTTCACACTGGCTGATTCCGGAGGTTGGTTGGTTTGGGAATTTTTTTGGCGCAAGGGCCCTAATCGGTCTTGCTGTGCCTGACCATTTCTAGCGAACTCCACTTGAATAAAGGGGTGACCACATTAGTCAGTTTTAACTGAAGTCAGATTACATGGGGACCCTGGGATGAGAACTCCCTACATACTTCGTTCATTTGTCCCAGTATCACCGTCTAGTCAGAATGAAGAATTTTACTGGAGATCTGGTGAATAGTGTCATGTCCAAGGAACACGGCGCTTTAACTAACCCATAACTGCGCTACAGTCTAGCTCTATATTGCGCTACAACCCGGCTTCATAATCGAAACGCTCAAATAATCGGAATCGAAATGAGCGTCGCCCGTAAGCATTCGCGGAATCCCTCACGCTTTCAGCACTCCTTGGCGAGTTGGCGAAAGCCGGCTGTATCGCCAACTGCGAGAACTATATCGGGCCACGCGAGACAAGACGACATTTTTAACAGGCGCCTCAATCCCATGATAGTACTTTACGCAAGTCCAACTTGATTGGCTAATCGGATCACATGACCTAGATACGTATGTCATCAAGGTTTATAGTTGTTGGCGATTTATCTCTTCCTTTCTGCTTTCTTCTTTTCTTTTCAGATCCATGGCTATGGGTGGGTAGAGGTGGGAGCCGAAAATTGTATCCTTTTATTATATGTTAATAATTATATAAGTTAGTGTTTTATATATGCTTTTTGTTACATCAGAATGGTCCTAAGCCAGCGGTGGATACGACACTATCATCCTAAAGCAAAGGGGACGGCAGAGGGGCGGAAAAATATCAGCTGGTAGTGAGTTCAGGAGTGGTTCTTAGATTATTTATGTAAAATCAACGGAAGCTTGGAAAAATATAAAAAGGGTATTAAAAATTAGGAAAAGTAAATTAGAATGAAAAGGAATTAAATTGGAATTTTTAAAAAATAATTTGGAGGATCTAAAAATTTTTCCGCTAGCTGGGTTCGAACTCGGGAAGTCGTTGTCCGCTGCCGACGCTAATCTGAAGGTGGGTGACTTTAGCCGTTAGGCCATCGTTGCTTCTCGTAAAGATGCTCTTTAAAGTATAAGTACCCTTAATATAAGTTGGCAAGAAATACTTCTAACAACAACCATACAACATATATATGAGGAGCAAATCAGAGTCCACTTGTCGGACACTTACGCTGTACGCTCAGGCGCTAGTGTATGTATTGCATTTCTACGAAACAACGCGCATATTCAAAATCAAATGGTTACTGCAACAATCAGATTGGCGAGATATCCAAGTGAAGCCAAGTCCGTGAAACTAGCCAATCAAGTTGGACTTGCGTAAAGTACTATCATAGTATTGAGCCGCTTCTACATTTTCATATACCCTCTTGCTGCCATCTGTTGACTCAGAAAGGAATCTTTTTATTACAAGTTTTTTTTTTTTTCCTGTTTTAAATGTTTTCTATTTTAGATGTTTTACCTCAGCTACAAATATATATTAAATATTTAAATATTTTTTTCCCTTTGAGAATACATGTGTTAAAAATTTCTGTCTCCTTAACACCCCAAATGCAAATGCTATAATTATAGGATATGAGTTAGAAAAAACCTTGTTTCGAAGAAAGTTATTGAAAATAGTAAAAATAGAATATTTTTCATTTTAAATTTTGTAATCTTGAGCTCAAATGAGTAAAACTTATCTAGAAGTGTATTTGTTTACAAAAAATTACTTTAGTTAAATCTTAATACTTATTATTGATAACTGCTTTTACTAATATAAAAAATGTCTACTACTAGTTGTCTCCCCAAACAGTGGCGGGATTATATTAAGTATGCGATCTAACAAGAGATTTGATTCGTAAGAAAGTATATTATGAAAATAAAAACACTTGGTTTATAAAGGCGAATAATTTCCATAATAAACAGAGTAATTGATTTATCCTCCACCCCACTCGCATCTTAAACAAATACATTCTCATCAACTCTTTCTATTTGACGAGTTTTAGAGTAAGTGATTATTTTATATTGTAAAAATCATAACAAAACGCAATTGATTGACTAAATTTCAAATAGATGTAAACATATACAATTTGTTTACATGAGGTACTTCTTTTATCGCCTGCTTCTTATATCAACCAATATTACGAAGTAGTTACAATAGAGATAGATAAAGTAAAACAAAAATAATCATGTTATATATTGAATGTCAACAAAATATATATAGAATATCCTATAAAAAATAAGACTGAAAATCATAGCACTCAGCGAGAAAAAAAATGTCGATCTTCTAAACTACTTAGTAGGGTTGCTCGAGATATTGAGAAGGATTGCCAATTTCCCCAGCTTTCGGTTCTCAAAGCGGTTTATATCGCCAACTCGCCAAGGAGTGCTCAAAGCGTGAGGGTTTTCGAGATTGCCCCCCGCAACGCAATTGATAAAAGGGCGCGCGTTCGGATGAACACTCTCTCTAAACTTTCTCGCGCCTGCCGTAACGATGTAATTCTAACTTTTGTTGTCGTCGCACGCCTTTAGCTCGTGGCCTACGGAGCACCTTTGATAATGAAGAATCGTTTAGTATTTTTTCGTTCATTGTTCTGCAGAGCAATGGAGTGGCGTGTATTTATTAGACTAAATGTCCTAACGCCACTCCTCCAAAATACCGCGCTATGTCTGGCAAGAGTAGAGTAATATATCGACTAGTTATGTCCATAAAATAAGGTCAAGATTAAATTTTTTTTTTAAATTAAAAATTTATATTTTATTTTTATAATTTATAAATCCTTTTTACAGATACATCGTATATCAAACCTTAAACGATTACCGTTTTATCTGTTATAATATCTATTTGCGGTAAGATATTATTTGCTTCTATTAACAGTTTTGATACTTGACAAGTGGCATATAGAGGTATCAACTAAACATAATTTTTATTGTTTTAGAAATATACACAAACAATGAAGAAATTTTAACTGTTTTAATTAATCTGATTTCTTTTCAACGCAATAGCACTCTCAGATAACTATTAATACTTTTGAAAGCAGATAATAAATCCTAAGAATTTTGACAGTAGTTGGTAACTGAAACTTTTGAAACATTGTTTTTCAAATTACTGTAGGCAATACTAGCAAATCGAATGAATTCTCATTAACTGACTACTATTCTTAAACTTTGAACAGCCATATGTGATGTTGTGCTAATCCCTGATACGGATAAAAATATTTCTTTTTGTTCATGTTTAGAAATCGTAAATTTCTGAACCCATTTCCATTGGTACCAAAGGGGACTACACAGCTTTTTCGAGTTAATTGCGGTGGGGGAGGTCTATATTATTTAACCATTTCTGTCACAACTACATTGTTATGTTAAGTATATTAGATATACTATTTTGAAACGTCATACAATCTTCGATGTTCTTAAATGTCAGTTTACAAATAGTAATTCGTTCTGTTTTCAAAACGAAATTTGAGAAATATCCCCAAAATGACCGTACTGATAATATTACCAATCGTACTGTTAGATGTTAATCGATTTAGTTACCGTCATCATTAAGTTTGTTAACATAAGAGCAACAGGGTTGAAGTGCTGTTTAACTTCATACAATCCTGCGGGCACGTTTATTAGTTATCACTCATCCTTTGATCTACACTCATGTTCATAAATTAAGGATAATTCAAAATCACACTAAAATCGAACTCTAAAGTAAAAATTTCACCTGTAGAAACGCTTTGGAAAAGGCTTTGGCAACGATTCCAAAAATTATCGCACACATCTTCAAGAATAATATCCAAATTACAGGAAGCCATCCGATGACGCCGATAGTACGTCATTATGACGAGAGTGTAAGAGAGGTGTATATAAGAAATGGTAGCAAAGAAGTAAAATTGTTCACGAGCGTTCTGTAAGCCGCTCAGAGCCACAACCGAATAGTTATGGCACAGAAGACGCATGTCGATGATATTTTAATGACCCAAAGTGTCATCTCTAGGCTTTGGCAACGATTACAAAATGGTGGAAATGTTAGTAGACGTTACAGTACAGGTCTTTCCCGAGTTACAACAACGAATGACGACCGGTATTTGGCAGTAACTGCAAAAAGAAGCAGACGGAGCACAACATCCTACCTTTCTCGTCAGCTATCTTCAGCCACGGGTACGATAGTTTCAAGGCAAACCCTTTACAGACGTTTGGGACATGTTGGTCTATATGTTCGCAGGTCTGTCAAATGTGTTCTGCTCACGGCAAATCACTGTCGCCAGCGGTTAGCCTGGAGTAGAGAACATGCAAGGTGGACATCGTCATAGTGGGCTTTTGTGAAGTTTTCCGACTAGTCCAGATTTATTTTGAAGTCTGATTCACGGCGGACGTTCATATGGAGAACGCCAGGTACCCGCTACCACCAAGACAACATCATTAAACGGCCCTTTTACGGTGGTGCAGGATTGCTCTTTTGGGGCGGAATTATACTGGGCTCCAGATCTACATGTTCAAATCGGAACCATGAGAGGTCAAATTTATCGGGACATCATTCTGGAACAATATTTACGTTTGTTTAGGGGTGGCATGGGCTCAGAATTTGTGTTTACGGATAACAACCCCCGTCCTCACCGTGCAAACATTGTAAACGAATGCCTTGAATCTGAGGTTATCACCCGTATGGAATAAGCAGCATTCTCACCTGACTTGAATCGGATAGAGTATGTGTGGGACATGCTTGGTCGACTTGTTGCAGCCCGTCAATCACCTCCTACATTTGTACCGGAACTTCGGAGAGCATTGCTTGCTGAGTGGAGTGATCTTCCCCAACATCAGCTCGATAATTTGATTCTCAGCATGCCTAGGCGTTGTACGGACTGTATTACTTAGTCTGGGAGACACAATGTATTAACCATCATATCAACCATGTCATGTTAAGTTTCTGTAAGGTCGATAGTTTTTGCAATTGCTCCAGTGAGCAAAAATAGTAGTTTTTATGAATGGTATCATTTTTTTTTGGTAATGGCGGGCACAAATGCACATAGTCATTGGCCACTACAAGGCCGGAAGTGATGGTCTCTTGTGAAGGAGCTCCGAGTGGGAGGACCATCATCGCTTTCTAACAAAGGACAACACAATTTACATCCATGCCCTGACCACGGATTCGAACCAGGAACATTCCGCCAACACCTTAACCACTAGACCGGTTGGCTCATACATACACCATCTTTTTAGTTCTTTATCTTTTGTTTAATAAATGGGCTTTATGAATAAGTCACGTTTGTTTTGTTTCTGAACCTTTATTTGCCGGAGCTGGCATTATTCTTATTTTATGGACATGAGTGTAGATAGAAACAAATGTGTATACGAATAAAATTTTTATTAAATATCTAATTCCTATTAAAAATTAGAATGCAAATAAATAAATACTTAGTTATCAAATACTCTAAAAAGTGAAACTATTAAATAAGCAGCTAACTAATATGTTATTATTAACCATTTAGTTATTGTTTTATACGTAGGGGAGAAGGGGGCTATTGTGGAAAACTTGAATAATTCTGCTATTTATCAGTCAAAATCTCTTCAAGTTTTTGCAGAATAGCAATACTGATATAAACTTCCATGTGCAGTTGCATGACTATACACTTGATAGTTGAGTAGCAATTTATAAAACAAAGTTTTATGGTGGAAACGTATGTTCCTGATTTGTTTTTAACTACTAGATTAGACTATTTTATTTCAAATTTTTTTTTTAAAGTGACAGTGGGTTATGAAGGAATATATGCAATAGCTACTTTGATATTTATTTTTGCTCTACATGGTTTAAATTAACCAGGAATAGACCTAAATAAACAAATGGCTCCACGGGGCTGTCCACACTAGCCTTATTTAGCTTTCAGTGGTAAAAACATGGGTTAAGTATTACATTTTCGGTTATTTATTTATTAAATAAAATCGTTTGTGTAAAAAATTTATTCAAAAAAATTTCTATTTTTTATTCAGGCTTTTATGTGTAAAATTAAATTAATTTTTATGAAGTGGTAAATTAATTTACAAAGATGTATTGTTTTTACACATAAAGCAACTTTTATAAAAAGCTGAATGAATGTTTCTTTTTCCAGCCCTCAGAGGCACTCTTCTTTAGGTTTGTACGGGCTTCACAACCCCGGGGTACCTGAGTGATCTTCTCTCTCTTCATTTTTCCTGTCCTCTACACATCTGCTTTTTGCTTTTTCTTCCTCCCTCATTGTGGTTGCCTCTTCGTAGGTGAGGGCTCCCCTTGAGAAGCTTTTCTCCACTCTGTTGCTTTCAGCTCTTCTTGTGAATTAAATCACTCACGTGTTTGCCGTGTGTGGAAACCCGTGTCCTTGGAATACAGGATCCTGGCAGTTGTAGAGCGTTATACAGACCCAATACGCTGCTTCGGCCTCTGCTTCAGGCAAACGGGAGGTGCACTGCATCACACTAGCCTCATGAAATGGGGATAGTGTGAACAAGTTAGTGTGAACAAAAACAAGTTTTTTAAATAAAATATTATTAAAAAAACTATACTGCTAAATACTTTGATATATCAACAAAAATAAAAGTAAAAGAGCACATGATCTCTTTTTCTTTTAATGTTACCGCAGACGCAGCTGCCGAAGCAGGACTGAAAACTCGCGATTTTCGCTCGATTCATAGTCGGCTTCCCGAGAAAGTACGAATCATAAAATTACGAAATTAACATGCTTTGTTACAAATTGAACAGGGAACAAGACGAATAAGATTGTTTTCATTAGAGGCTAATAGTTTCGGGTTTATTAAGTGTCAAAGTTGAAGGAGTGAAATTTCTAAAGGCAAAGTGAGCAAACGGCGTACAAATTTTCTCCGTAAGTCTCCGTAAGTCTTCAGCCGTAATTTGTTTTATTAGATTATCTCTAAATGTAATATTTTCCAAAACGCCGAGTTTTTTTTAGAAATTTCAATTTAGTTCCTAATAATATATATTTTTTAATTGGAAACAAATTAGGATATTTTTGTTATTTTTTTAAAAACCTGTCATATTTATATCTTATTACTATTTTTTTTTTATTTGAAAATATAGCAGGGAACCTTATAGTTATAACTGGTGCGATTCTTTCTCAGCTAGAGTCTCATAACTTACAAGGTACAACTGCATTTATCGTTGTCTGAATTCTTTCTGGGCGCAATCAAGGAATAACTGCTGTACCGGCCGTAGTCTAAATGTTAAATAATAAATTTCTTTCATTTTAGCATTGTCACCACTACAAGTAAATGGGATAGGTTATACATATGACCGGAAAATTTCCTTGATTCGTATGGAATCGCGCTGTACATGACTGGAATTCTAGTAAGCGTCTTTACAAAATGCAATGTCGAAAGGAAACGTATGATAAGTCTTAGTATGCTTTTCTTTGTTCCCGTATTCTAAACCGAAGGCTTGTTAAATACGGAGGTCACAGGGATATTGTACTGAGAACTTCCTATGATAAAGTATCAAACGAAATTTCTGATTTTTTCAAGTATGAATTTATAGGTTTGACGGATAACACGTGTTATAAATTGAAGGTTTCAGAAGTGATGCATATTTGTTAGCCAGCATTGGGCTTCTTACAGTGTTTAAAAGCTCTGGTGATACCAGCGTTCGATAATATGGTTTCGGTCATTCCGGAATTGGAATAGCAAGGGTCACCGTCAGAAATGGTCCTAAAAATTATTGGTACCAAGTAGGACATGTTGCGATTGATAGATGATAGAGAATATGGTCCTCGAGTGGTGGAATTGAAATTCGGTATTGTATCAATTTGAGGAAACAATAGCAAAACATAAATGTAATTATTGTTTATTGAATGAAAAGGATTATGCTAAACCATTTTGCATCAACAAAATCCAGTAAGAGCCAGATTTGGTGTTGCTGTGCCTAACCATATTACGTAGGATACCACAGCAATAAATGGGGATACAAACTAGTCGGTTGGTTGATGTTTTATGGCACATACACGGGTCCTATTTGGCCATGCTGCGCCAAACAATAGCATATAACTATAGCAAAATAGTCAGTTTCTACGTAAGTTAGGTTATAGAGGGGCCCTGTGCTAATAGAACTCACGAATTACTTCGTTTATTTTCCCCACTGTCATCCTCTCATTAGAATGACGAATTTTACAGGAGATCTGGTGAATAGGGAATCACTGTAGTAGGAAGAGATATCTACCAGCAAATGCGTCTGGATATTTACAGATAGCAGGAGCTCTGTATACTTCAACCATTGGTCCAATAATGCTGACCAGATAAGCAGATATCACTTTCACCTGTTAAGATGACAATCTCCAAACTCGTAACGTTGCAATGTAATGTAATTCTTTTCCACATTAGAAATGCTCTGCTGTTCTTTCAGCAATTATAATAATACATTTATTACAAAGTAACAGTTAAAAAACGGCTATCGAAAGTAATACGTTATTAAAATTTGGATTGAATGATAATCGATATTTTTTTTTCTAATGGCGGGCACATTCTGACCGAAGTCATTGGTCACTACAAGGCCGGAAGTGATGGCCACTTGTGAAGGAGCACCCAGTGGGAGGGCCATCGTTGCCCCTAACAATTACATCGTATTTTTGAACCATGTTCAGATGACGAAGCAACACCTAAGCTGGTATACGCTTACAAACATCCATGCCCGAACCAGGATTCGAACAAGGGACCTTCCGATCTAGAGGCTAACACCTTAACCACTATACCGGTTGGTCGGCTGATAATCGATATAAATTGCTTAATTTTACTGTCTATGGCAAAATTTATCAATCAAAATAATTGTTAAACTTATTCACCGCACTTAACTTGTAGAAGCTACTGTCCGTTAGATTACACATTAGATACTTTCAAAAATATTTGACCACTTTATATTCCTGACATAATTGGCATAACTTTTTGTATGTGTTGGAGGCCCACTAAAATTAGCATAGCGATGAAAATTGAGGTATAGTGCAAAAAATATTCGGAGCAATAATCTGAAATTTTACACGGTCATATTAAAAGTCTCTTTGAATCAATTGCTATGAAATCTATCAACATTCCTATTAATTAATTTTTAAAATATTATTTCAATAATTAATTGTGTGAATAAAAGATATTTAAAAAATAAATCATAATGTATAATTTGTTTTGGTTCCTTTATATAAATATGGGAAAAAGTAAGAACGCCATAGGAATATTATTTAGAAATATATAAATAAGTCTGGGTAACTACTGTTTTAACATTAGGCGTTACAAACTTTCTGTAGTCCTTAATTCCAAACGTTACGCTCGAATGACATGTACTCTTGCAACTAAAGTTTAACATTGAACATTAACATCATAACGCTTCTCAATTTTTGGTTCTTACGTTCACGGTTGCAGTAAAACCTAGGCTTTTTATAAAAGAAAATATAGTGCCTTACAGTGGTTAACTCTTGTTCACGAGGAACATTGTCCTTCTGGAATACCACTGCAAACTAAAATATAGGAAGTGTAACATATATGTTTTAAGCACCCAACTGTTGGTTTCGAAAGAGACCAATAGATGGCGCCTGGGAGGTTCCTCCTCCAATGCGCAGTTAAGTTGCGCAGATGTATTTTTCAAGGGAGCCCCGGATGTACGAAAAGTAAAGTGTGATGTGACGCTTGGATGTGTAAAAGACGCGATCCGACTCAGTCGCGGCCTTCATGTATATAGAGTCAATGATTGCTGTTAATAAATCGCAGTAATTACGACCAGGCAGTCCTGTCGATTTATTTTAATCCACCACCCACACACATATTCGTAAGTTGCCCGGCGCTCGAGTTGAATAATGCTGCAAAAGGTTCCTTCAGCCCAGCCGAGAATTTACATTGGCGCCCAACGTGGGGCCGGATTGATGAATTGACGGAAATGGTGCCTGGAAATCGCTGGTAGTGTTCCGCAGAAGCAACACTTTACAGTCTGGAGATCGCGGTAAATCGGGAAAAGCGTTCGCTTGGATTTGCCTACACGTGGAATTGACGGGAAGCGGTCGCTTGGAGTCGTCGCACGTGGAAAGAGAGCCATTCTACAGGAAAGTGATAATCCGGAACATCGTCTTTCTTGGACCCAGATAAGAAATTTGATTGATTTTTCAAATTGTCTAACTTTGTGAATTTAGTGTGATTCAAGTTTCGATTTAACTTTAACTTGTATAACTTTGTAAAGTTAGTGTGTTTCAAGTTTCGATTTAACTTCAACTTGAAAAACTTTATCGATTTAGAGTGATTCAAGTTTCGATTTAACTTCAGCTTGAAGAAATTTATCGATTTAGTGTGATTCAAGTTTTGATTTAACTTCAACTTGCATAAATTGGTAATTAGAAGTGCTGCATCGCATATGAATCGGAATTGGTTTTGAATTATATGAGTTAAAATTGCTTCATGATATATGAGAGACTAGGGAGTAAGATTTATAGTGTTAATATTTTTGTGTTCTCTCTTTAATTAGAAATGCTGCATCGCATAGGAATCTCAATTATTGTGTTTCAAGTTTCGATTTAACTTCAGCTTGAAAAACTTTATCGATTTAGTGTGATTCAAGTTTCGATTTAACTTCAGCTTGAAAATTTATCGATTTAGTGTGATTCAAGTTTCGATTTAACTTCAACTTGCATAAATTGGTAGTTAGAAATGCTGCATCGCATATGAATCGGAATTCGTTTTGAATTATTTGAGTTAAAATTGCTTCATGATATATGAGAGACTAGGGAGTAAGATTTATAGTGTTAATATTTTTGTGTTATCTCTTTAATTAGAAATGCTGCATTGCATATGAATCTCAATTATTTTGAATTATATGAGTTATAATTGTTACATGATATATGAGGCTAAGTTATAAGTTTTAGTGCATATGTATTGTGTGTTCTATCTTTTTAGGGTATAAGATTTAGTGCTAGTATTTTGTGTTCTCTTTTAGAGTATAGGATTTATTGCATATATTTTTGTCGTTCATATATATTGTATGAAATCTAGTACTTTCATTTAGTCATTTAAAAATCTATTTTCAAAATTCATTGTAAGAGGAACCTCTAATTGGTTAAAAGCTGGTTTTGAAAACAAAAATGACATTTTTGGCAAAAGGTAGACGGGAGGATCTTAGGATCCTAGCAGAGGAACTAGGGGAGGTCTTAAGAGAAAATCTAAAAATCTTTGAGCTAAAGGATATTATTGTCAATTCAGAGCATTATGAAGAAACATTCGCAAAAGAACTCCTGAAAACAATCATAGAGAACAGAGAATCTGAAAGGGAAAGAACTTTTGAACTGGAGAAATCCGAAAAGGAAAGAACTTTTGAACTGAAGAAAGCCGAAAAGGAAAGAACTTTTGAACTGGAGAAAGCCGAAAAGGAAAGAACTTTTGAACTGGAGAAAGCCGAAAAGGAAAGAACTTTTGAACTGGAGAAAGCCGAAAAGGAAAGAGTTTTTGAACTCGAAAAGATAAAGTTGCAACTTGAAGCTCAGTCTGTGAATTTGACCACAGAAACTGGGCTCGAAAGGGAAAGTGAAAACCCTAAATGGGAATTGAGAAAACTAATTCCTAGCTTCAACCCAAAAGATGACGATATGGGTCTCTTCCTTAACATTTTTGAAAGACAGTTAAAGTTCATAAAAGTACCAGAGGATCAGTGGGTGGCTTATCTGATAGGAGCCCTACCACCAGATGTAGCTAAACTGATTGCAAGAGAGCCAGAAGAGGAGTCTAGAGATTACAGATACATCAGGGAAATGCTTCTGAAACGTTACAAACTCAGTGCCGAAAAATTCAGGCAGTTGTTCTCTCAACATAAAAAGACACATGAGAGCACCTGGAGAGATTTTTACTTCGAGCTGAGGACTTATTTTGAGGGATGGCTATCTGAACTGCACATCCAGGATTTTGATCAACTCAAGGATCTAATAATATCTGACCAGATGAAGAGGAGAACCCCTCCAGAAGTTAAAGAACATTTCCTTGATGAGTGGGCCGACTGCACTTCCCCTAAGGAACTTGCAGAAAAACTAGAGTCGTTCGACAATTTGCGAAGTAATATGAAGAAGGACCCTAATCCTGATTTCAAGAAGAGAGTTTTCAATAAACATAAGGATGAAGTTTCCAGAATGGGAAATTCGAAGAACCAGTTTTATCAGAAAAGGTTTGAAAGGCCGAGGCAAGAAACGAACCAAGAGGAGCGACCTGCTATAAGATGCTATGGATGTAATGAACCAGGTTATATAAAAGCCCGATGCCCAAAGTGTAATCCATCTGTGCAGAATAACCCGGCTCGAATTGGTTGCGTCCAACTACATTCTAGTACAGCTGAGTCATCTCCAGTTGCAGTGCTGAGAGTGAGCATCAATGGAATATGTGAAACAGCATGTGTTGACTCTGGAGCGAGTCACTCCATCGCTGGTGAAGCACTGTACTACCTCTTGCGAGAGCAGGGAGCGGAATTTATTTCTACTCATCTTAGCATATCCCTCGCGGATGGACACAAGTCGGAAATGACAGCTTACACTACCCTTGTGACCGTGGAGCTTGAAGGAAGATACTTTTCAACCACTTTGATTGCATTACCCGAAGCCAAAGAAAACCGAACACTTTTGGGAACGGATTTTTTGAAGATATCTGGCGTAGTTCTAAATATAAAAGAAGGAGACTGGTTTTTCGGCGATAGTCCTCGCCACAAATACCCATTTGCAGAACAAATGAAATCTGTGTCATTTAAGAAATTCGGAAACGAGATTAAAATTAATTCGTGCTCACTTCGAGAGGTGGAAGGCCTTGCCCTTACGTCAACTCAGCGTGAAACGATGAACTGTCTCCTTAACGAGTATGAAAGGTCTTTTCATCCAGGGGGAGAGGCTACCCCTTTCATTGAACACCGGATAGACACTATGGACCATCCACCTGTTGCAGTACCTCCGTACAGAGTTTCCCCAGTAAAGAAAAGTATAATGAAAAACGAGATAGAGAGAATGTTGGAAGAAGGCATAATTGAGGACTGCGAGTCACCATATGCGGCTCCTGTGGTTCTGATCCCAAAACCAAATGGAACCTACAGATTTTGCGTTGATTATCGCAAACTGAATGCTATTACGAAGACTGATACCTATCCTCTTCCACTCATTGACGACTTGCTCCACGAAGCCAAGCATACATCCTACATGTCAACGATTGACTTGCGAGCGGGTTACCATCAAGTTAACGTGGCAGTTACAGACCGTGACAAGACTGCTTTCACCTGTCCATTTGGCACTTACCGTTTTATCAGGATGCCTTTCGGGCTGAAAAACGCACCAGCAACCTTCCAAAGACTCATTGATCGTTTCAGAGGGGGTCTGAAAGACATGCACTTGCTGTCTTACCTTGACGACATAATTGTCTTGTCAGAGACCTTTGAAGAGCATCTCTCACACTTGAGAGCTGTATTTGAGCGACTCCTTCAATTTAAGTTGCATGCCAACCGGGAAAAATGCAACTTTGGATGCTCTAAGGTCAAGTACCTAGGTCATTGGATAACTCCATCCGGACTCCAGGCTGACCCTGAAAAGACTTCCGCTATCCAGTTAATGCCAAATCCTAGAAATGTGAAACAGGTCCAATCGTTTCTGCAAACTTGTTCTTGGTATCGCCGTTTCATCCCTAACTTTTCTGAAATTGCTAGACCCCTTAGTAATTTGACGAAGAAAAATGCCTCATGGAAATGGACAGAAGAAGAACAGAAGGCTTTCATCACCTTAAAAGAGTTGTTGATCACTCCCCCCATTCTCAAGCAAAGTGATCCATCAAAGCCCTTCATAATCCGAACGGATGCCAGTAGTTACGCCCTGGGTGCCGTACTAATTCAAGGAGACCCTCCTGAAGAACATCCCGTAGAATATGCTAGCAGACTCCTTCTTCCTGCTGAACGAAATTATTCTACCACTGAGCGTGAGGCCCTAGCTGTTGTCTGGGCCCTGGGGAAGTTTCGCGGTTACATCGAGGGACAAAAGATCACCATAGCCTCTGACCATCAACCTCTGAGGTGGTTGATGAGCCTGAAATCTCCAACTGGGAGGTTAGCCAGATGGGCATTGCAGATCCAATCCCACAATCTGCAAATAGTATATATTCCAGGAAAGGCTAATGTTGTGGCTGACTTGTTGTCTCGTCCTTTGTGTGAACACACCGAAGATCATTGTGATATCTGTATGGTATCTGTTGACATTCCCACTAGAAGTTCCAGTGACATAAGAGAAGAACAATTGAAAGATGACGAGCTAAAGAAGATTATAGACTGTTTTGAAAGCGTAGAGAAAAGCGCAGATTTTGCAAATTGGACTGATAGAGGGTACCTCATGAATCAAGGTGTGCTCTATCGTTTTTCCCCCTACTCCGATTCGGAAGAAGCCCAGCTGGTCGTTCCTCTTCAGGAACGGAAGAGGGTATTAGAAGAATACCATGATGCTCCATCCGCAGGACACTATGGCGTTGAGGGCACATATCATCGGATTGCCCAGAGATACTTTTGGCCTGGTTTGCGTAAATCCATTGCTGAACACGTCAAAAGTTGCGTGGAATGTGCCCGTTTTAAAGCCTCGAACCAGAAGCCTTCTGGACTGCTCAGAACTCCCATATACAATCAGCGCTTTGAAACCTTAGCGATTGATCTGTTCGGACCTCTACCTGACTCAAAGGATAGAAACAAATGGATTTTTATAGTCGAAGACTGTTGCACCAAATGGGTTGAACTATTTGCATTACCCAATGCCACTGCCAAGGAATGCGCTGTAACTCTCATCGAAGAAGTTTTCCTAAGATATGGAATCCCCAGGCGTGTCATTAGCGACAACGGAACGCAATTCATTAGTGCTACAATGCAACAAGTCTGTTACATTCTTGGAATCAAACAGGAGTTGATACCTGTATATCACCCACAAGCTAACCCTGTTGAGCGAAAGAATCGGGACCTAAAGCCTCGTCTGGCTATTCTTGTGGGAAATGATCACACTGCATGGTCTGAGAAGTTGCCCATCATTCGTTTCGCCATGAACTCATCCAGATGTTCGACCACGGGCCAGACTGCAGCTTTTCTTCATTTTGGTCGAGAACTTAAAACCACAGACGATGTCCAACATGACCTTCGCTCTATTGTCACAAATGATAATTTTGTACCCGAAATTACCCCTTATCTTCAGAAATTTGCCAACCTAAGCACGGAAGTACAGTTATCCATGGAGAAAAGACAAGACCAGAGAAAAGCCTGTGCGGATAAGGGAAGAAGTTCAGGACCGAGCTTTTCTCCGGGCGATTCTGTTTGGGTGACACTCCACCCTGTTAGTAATGCCAAAAAGAAACGAACAAGCAAGTTCATGCCTCGGAGGGACGGTCCCTATGTCATTCTCACTCAGCGATCACCTACTACTTATCAAATAGCCAATCCAGACTCTCCTGAAGTCTCAATGGGAGTTTATCACTCATCGGCTTTAAGACCTTGCCTTGATTCGAAAGAGACCAATAGATGGCGCCTGGGAGGTTCTTCCTCCAATGCGCAGTTAAGTTGCGCAGATGTATTTTTCAAGGGAGCCCCGGATGTACGAAAAGTAAAGTGTGATGTGACGCTTGGATGTGTAAAAGACGCGATCCGACTCAGTCGCGGCCTTCATGTATATAGAGTCAATGATTGCTGTTAATAAATCGCAGTAATTACGACCAGGCAGTCCTGTCGATTTATTTTAATCCACCACCCACACACATATTCGTAAGTTGCCCGGCGCTCGAGTTGAATAATGCTGCAAAAGGTTCCTTCAGCCCAGCCGAGCATTTACAGAAGTAATTTCCGCTTCTAAGTAATTCACCTGAAGGTTACCAGTTATTCAAATTTTGAGTCAGGTTGACTTAAAAGTCAACACGGTTGATCTGATAAACGCTGCGATAAACGTGTTTCCAATTTACAAAAATGTAATTACTATTTCGTATGTTGACTTAAGTTTACTGTTCTTTCAGAGTTGGCTTTTCATTAATCGTTCATTTTAACTCAAGTAAAATTTGTAGTAAAATATCTAAGAATGTAGAGCAGAGAAAATGCCCGTGGTATAGCAACTGATCGTATGGTACACATCGTCAAGTATTTTTTACTGCTATTAAAAATATGAATGTGTTAGTAAAGTTTCATGAGTTGAAATGCTGGTTATACTACCTTCATACATTGGCAAGGTATATTTAAGTTTGCGATGCTGTTTTACCACTAGGTGCTGCACACTTTTTGGTGTCATAAATCCCAAACGGCTAGAGCGAATGACACGTAATCTGGCCAACTAAAGTTTAACATTGACATGTATGCTCGGGAAGTGGTCGGGTTGTCGGAGCGCCATCTAGTAGGTAAATAGCCAACATACTTTATATCTGACATCCTCTTATTAATTAGAGCCGCTGAAGCCCTGTTGGAATTTTGGAAGAGAGCGGACTTGCAATAGGAGTGTTGCGAGTTCGAATCCAACGAAAGAGTGTCGTGTGCAAAGGAACTCAAATGACCTCAGGTTGGGGTGCAAGTTTGGAGAGTCGGATGTCGGCACAGGCGTGAATTCGTAATGTGACCTTGATTGAAAATTACGTGATGTTGTCATCGGATATTTGTGTTCAGGTTCAATACCGGACCGTCACGAACTGCCCGTGGTGTAGGTCCAGTACGACCTTAATTAAAAATACAAAAATCAAACCTAAAAGTTTTGTATTGAAATTAAGACCGCAACCAAAATTGTCATTGTGTTCATTTCCATACAGGATATAAAATGAAATTTTTCCCACAATTTTAGTTATCTGACAAAACAAAATTTACCTGTTGACTATGGTTAGAATTAAAACTGGTGAGATTCTTTTTTGGCTAGAGTCTCATAACTTACAAGGTACGACTGCATTATCCGCTGTCTGAATTCTTTCTGGGCGCGATCAAGTAATTACTGCTGTACCGGTCGTAATCTTAAAGTTAAATAATAAATTTCTTTCATTTTAGCAATGTCACCACTACAAGTAAATAGGATAGGTTATACATATGACCGGAAAATTTCCTTGATTCGTATGGAATCGTGCTTAACTGAACTAGTCTTCTAGTAAGCGTTTATAGTAAGACGCAATATCGGAACGTATGTTATGATTTAGTAGGCTTTTCTTTATGTCCGTTTTTTAAGGTAACAGTACACCTTTGAAATGTCATTTTCGACAAAAATATCGATTTTCTAATTTTGATAGAATATTAAAATATAATTTTTTTTTCTGTAAAATACTGCTTAAATTTTGTTTCTATCTAATTTAGAACCGAAGTTATAGCGTTTTAAAAATTAGTCGAAACTGATTTTTTACATCGTAAGTGCTTGTTAGTAGACGAAAGTCATCTTAAATGTTTGTTTGCATTCCTTATTTCTTCAGAATCCTATTATAAAAGTGAAGAGTTTACTCAAGTAAGCCAAAATTATTAAAATTAAATATATTACTAAATTTTTAATGTATCTGGCAGCGTATTATTTTTCAATTTGGGATTCGAAAATGGCAATAAAATAGCTATTCATTGGGTTGTTTACTTGTGTGTTTTAGATATTTTGAATTCACCTAGCGCTTATTTCAATACGTATTTCTTTTGAAAATTTACACTTTATTTATTCAACATTTACGCTGCGGTGCTTAGATTTTTTTTCAATCGTCTCACAGAACGGCTCTTTAGCCTGCATGTCCACTCCCCCTCCTTACCTAGCTTAATTGACATACTTAGTTGAGTGATAGAGCATTGAGTGGCATTTACGCTTTCCTTACATAGTATTGTGCAGCGTACCGTTTGGTATGAGAGATATCACCGGAGCGACCTTCTGCCTTTCCCCCAAAGCGTTCACACCTCACGGTCGACAGGGTAGGGTAGCGAACAAAAGGAGGTACACTGTAGAAGTCAGTCGCTGACAGCTCGCAAATGGTGATCGATGCCAGCTGTCACTTAAAAGGGGGATAACATCCACAGTTTACAAATCTATACCGTTCCGATATGTGTAAACTATGTTTTAAGGGTAACAATTGTCTATCTGCCATAGCGCAAAGGTTAAATGCCTTCCCGGTGAAACCCAGAATCCAAATGAATGTATGAATTTTACGATATGGCAAAGAGTACCAAAAAATGAATTCGTTTGCCTACAAACTTAAAAAATTGGGGAGAATGATACTGTGATTCAGTTTAACGATGGCTTTAAAACCTGTTTATCAATTTAAAAAGAAAATAAAAGTTTCTAATCCTGCGTATTTTAACTTGATAGGATATAGTTACTTGGATCAGGCGAGAATTAAGGACGCGAAAAGACTTTCTACTCCCCAATTAAAAAAGCGTAAAAAAGTGCTAAAAGCACTTAGAAAGTAAAATAATATCGTTTTTGAATCTAAAGAGGGTGAAATATATAAATCTGGTGGATTTCAGTTTTTAAAATACATTTTTAAAAACAAATTTGATGCACAAAACTTGTTTTTGGCATTTTCTCATAATAAGATTTTTAGTCGATTTTGTTTACGCAAAACATCATAAAACACATTTTTATGTATTAAATGCTTTAAAATTTGCCATGATTACGTTTTAATTAATCATGAAGGGAATAGACTCTGCTCATGATTGTAGATTAATTATTTTTATTTTTTTATATCAACTTATATTTATTGTTGCAATATATTTTATTAATTTTTCAACAATGTATTTCTCGATCAACCATAACTCTTAAAATATCTTCAGAAATATTATGTGAAAAATCTATTCCCTAGATAATATTGTTAGATTTGTTATTTAGTGTTTAAAATCTTAATATTTTGATTGAAATTTGAGTTATCAGGTATAAGGTATGAGTAATTTTGTTAAAATTTCCCCTATTTTTCTTGCATAAAATTTTTTTTTCAATGTAAACAAAGTTTTTATAGTATTTTTCTGTGTTTTATGTTATGTTTCAATTTAAAACGTAGTTCTGAAAAAAAAAATTAATAAATTAAAAAAAAACACCTCCGAAGGTGTACTGATACCTTAAGCCAAAGGTTTGTCAAAGACAGGGTTAATGTACTGAAAATCTCTTATGATGTAGAATCAACCGAAATTTCTGATTTTTTTCAAATTTGAATTTATAGGTTTGACGGATAACAGAAGTTATAAATTGAAGGTTTGAGAAGTGGTGCATATTCCTTAGACAGCATTGGGTTTCTTACAGTGTTTAAAAGCCTTGGTGTTACTAGCGTTCCGGAATTGGAATAGCAAGAGTCATTGTCAGAAATGGTCCTAAAAATTATTTGATTAGGAAGAAAACAACTTCTTGGTACCAAGTAGGACATGTTGCGATTGATAGATGATAGAGAATATCTTCATCAAGTGGTGGAATTGAAATTCGGTATTGTATCAATTTGAGGAAACAATAGCATAACATAATGGTAATTAGGGTTTATTGAATGAAAAGGATTATGCTAAACCATTTTGCATCAACAAAATCCAGTAAGGGTAAAATTTGGTGCTGCTGTGCCTGACCATATTACGTAGAATACCACAGCAATAAATGGGGTTACAAACTAGTCGGTTGGTTGATGATTTATGGCACACGGGTCCTATTTGGCCATGCTGCGCCAAACAATAGCATATAACAATAGCAAAATAGTCAGTTTCTACGTAAGTTAGGTTATAGAGGGGCCCTGTGCTAATAGAACTCACGAATTACTTCGTTTATTTTCCCCACTGTCATCCTCTCGATAGAATGACGAATTTTACAGGAGATCTGGTGAATAGGGAATCACTGTAGTAGAAAGAGATATCTACCAGCAAATGCGTCTGGATATTTACAGATAGCAGGAGCTCTGTATACTTCAACCATTGGTCCAATAATGCTGACCAGATAAGCGGATATCGCTTTCACCTGTTAAGATGACAATCTCCAAACTCGTAACGTTGCAATGTAATGTAATTCTTTTCCACATTAGAAATGCTCTGCTGTTTTTTCAGCAATTATAATAATACATTTATTACAAAGTAACAGTTAAAAAACGGCTATCGAAAGTAATACGTTATTAAAATTTGGATTGAATGATAATCGATACTTTTTTTCTTCTAATGGCGGGCACATTCTGACCGAAGTCATTGGCTACTACAAGGCCGGAAGTGATGGCCACTTGTGAAGGAGCACCCAGTGGGAGGGCCATCGTTGCCCCTAACAATTACATCGTATTTTTAAACCATGTTCAGATGACGAAGCAACACCTAAGCTGGTATACGCTTACAAACATCCATGCCCGAACCCGGATTCGAACCAGGGACCTTCCGATCTAGAGGCTAAAACCTTAACTACTATACCGGTTGGACGGCTGATAATCGATATAAATTGCTTAATTTTACTGTCTATGGCAAAATTTATCAATCAAAATAATTGTTAAACTTATTCACCGCACTTAACTTGTAGAAGCTACTGTCCGTTAGATTACACATTAGATATTTTCAAATAAATTTGACCACTTTATATTCCTGACATAATTGGCATAACTTTTTGTATGTGTAGGAGGCCCACTAAAATTAACTAGAAAATTGAGGTATAGTGCAAAAAATATTCGGAGCAATAATCTGAAATTTTATAAGGTCATATTAAAAGGGTCTCTGAATCTATTGCTATGAAATCTATCAACATTCCTATTAATTAATTTTTAAAATATTATTTCAATAATTAACTGTGTGACTAAAAGATATTTAAAAAATAAATCATAATGTACAATTTGTTTTGGTTCCTTTATATAAATATGGAAAAAAATAAGTACGCCATAGGAATATTATTTAGAAATATATAAATAAGTCTTGGTATCTACTGTTTTAACATTAGGCGTTACAAACTTTCTGTAGTCCTTAATTCCAAACGTTACGCTCGAATGACATGTACTCTTGCAACTAAAGTTTAACATTGACCATTAACATCATAACGCTTCTCAATTTTTGGTTCTTACGTTCACGGTTACAGTAAAACCTAGGCTTTTTATAAAAGAAAATATAGTGCCTTACAGTGGTTAACTCTTGTTCACGAGGAACATTGTCCTTCTGGAATACCACTGCAAACTAAAATATAGGAAGTAATTTCCGCTTCTAAGTAATTCACCTGAAGGTTACCAGTTATTCAAATTTTGAGTCAGGTTGACTTAAAAGTCAACACGGTTGATCTGATAAACGCTGCGATAAACGTGTTTCCAATTTACAAAAATGTAATTACTATTTCGTATGTTGACTTAAGTTTACTGTTCTTTCAGAGTTGGCTTTTCATTAATCGTTCATTTTAACTCAAGTAAAATTTGTAGTAAAATATCTAAGAATGTAGAGCAGAGAAAATGCCCGTGGTATAGCAACTGATCGTATGGTACACATCGTCAAGTATTTTTTACTGCTATTAGAAATATGAATGTGTTAGTAAAGTTTCATGAGTTGAAATGCTGGTTATACTACCTTCATACATTGGCAAGGTATATTTAAGTTTGCGATGCTGTTTTACCACTAGGTGCTGCACACTTTTTGGTGTCATAAATCCCAAACGGCTAGAGCGAATGACACGTAATCTGGCCAACTAAAGTTTAACATTGACATGTATGCTCGGGAAGTGGTCGGGTTGTCGGAGCGCCATCTAGTAGGTAAATAGCCAACATACTTTATATCTGACATCCTCTTATTAATTAGAGCCGCTGAAGCCCTGTTGGAATTTTGGAAGAGAGCGGACTTGCAATAGGAGTGTTGCGAGTTCGAATCCAACGAAAGAGTGTCGTGTGCAAAGGAACTCAAATGACCTCAGGTTGGGGTGCAAGTTTGGAGAGTCGGATGTCGGCACAGGCGTGAATTCGTAATGTGACCTTGATTGAAAATTACGTGATGTTGTCATCGGATATTTGTGTTCAGGTTCAATACCGGACCGTCACGAACTGCCCGTGGTGTAGGTCCAGTACGACCTTAATTAAAAATACAAAAATCAAACCTAAAAGTTTTGTATTGAAATTAAGACCGCAACCAAAATTGTCATTGTGTTCATTTCCATACAGGATATAAAATGAAATTTTTCCCACAATTTTAGTTATCTGACAAAACAAAATTTACCTGTTGACTATGGTTAGAATTAAAACTGGTGAGATTCTTTTTTGGCTAGAGTCTCATAACTTACAAGGTACGACTGCATTATCCGCTGTCTGAATTCTTTCTGGGCGCGATCAAGTAATTACTGCTGTACCGGTCGTAATCTTAAAGTTAAATAATAAATTTCTTTCATTTTAGCAATGTCACCACTACAAGTAAATAGGATAGGTTATACATATGACCGGAAAATTTCCTTGATTCGTATGGAATCGTGCTTAACTGAACTAGTCTTCTAGTAAGCGTTTATAGTAAGACGCAATATCGGAACGTATGTTATGATTTAGTAGGCTTTTCTTTATGTCCGTTTTTTAAGGTAACAGTACACCTTTGAAATGTCATTTTCGACAAAAATATCGATTTTCTAATTTTGATAGAATATTAAAATATAATTTTTTTTTCTGTAAAATACTGCTTAAATTTTGTTTCTATCTAATTTAGAACCGAAGTTATAGCGTTTTAAAAATTAGTCGAAACTGATTTTTTACATCGTAAGTGCTTGTTAGTAGACGAAAGTCATCTTAAATGTTTGTTTGCATTCCTTATTTCTTCAGAATCCTATTATAAAAGTGAAGAGTTTACTCAAGTAAGCCAAAATTATTAAAATTAAATATATTACTAAATTTTTAATGTATCTGGCAGCGTATTATTTTTCAATTTGGGATTCGAAAATGGCAATAAAATAGCTATTCATTGGGTTGTTTACTTGTGTGTTTTAGATATTTTGAATTCACCTAGCGCTTATTTCAATACGTATTTCTTTTGAAAATTTACACTTTATTTATTCAACATTTACGCTGCGGTGCTTAGATTTTTTTTCAATCGTCTCACAGAACGGCTCTTTAGCCTGCATGTCCACTCCCCCTCCTTACCTAGCTTAATTGACATACTTAGTTGAGTGATAGAGCATTGAGTGGCATTTACGCTTTCCTTACATAGTATTGTGCAGCGTACCGTTTGGTATGAGAGATATCACCGGAGCGACCTTCTGCCTTTCCCCCAAAGCGTTCACACCTCACGGTCGACAGGGTAGGGTAGCGAACAAAAGGAGGTACACTGTAGAAGTCAGTCGCTGACAGCTCGCAAATGGTGATCGATGCCAGCTGTCACTTAAAAGGGGGATAACATCCACAGTTTACAAATCTATACCGTTCCGATATGTGTAAACTATGTTTTAAGGGTAACAATTGTCTATCTGCCATAGCGCAAAGGTTAAATGCCTTCCCGGTGAAACCCAGAATCCAAATGAATGTATGAATTTTACGATATGGCAAAGAGTACCAAAAAATGAATTCGTTTGCCTACAAACTTAAAAAATTGGGGAGAATGATACTGTGATTCAGTTTAACGATGGCTTTAAAACCTGTTTATCAATTTAAAAAGAAAATAAAAGTTTCTAATCCTGCGTATTTTAACTTGATAGGATATAGTTACTTGGATCAGGCGAGAATTAAGGACGCGAAAAGACTTTCTACTCCCCAATTAAAAAAGCGTAAAAAAGTGCTAAAAGCACTTAGAAAGTAAAATAATATCGTTTTTGAATCTAAAGAGGGTGAAATATATAAATCTGGTGGATTTCAGTTTTTAAAATACATTTTTAAAAACAAATTTGATGCACAAAACTTGTTTTTGGCATTTTCTCATAATAAGATTTTTAGTCGATTTTGTTTACGCAAAACATCATAAAACACATTTTTATGTATTAAATGCTTTAAAATTTGCCATGATTACGTTTTAATTAATCATGAAGGGAATAGACTCTGCTCATGATTGTAGATTAATTATTTTTATTTTTTTATATCAACTTATATTTATTGTTGCAATATATTTTATTAATTTTTCAACAATGTATTTCTCGATCAACCATAACTCTTAAAATATCTTCAGAAATATTATGTGAAAAATCTATTCCCTAGATAATATTGTTAGATTTGTTATTTAGTGTTTAAAATCTTAATATTTTGATTGAAATTTGAGTTATCAGGTATAAGGTATGAGTAATTTTGTTAAAATTTCCCCTATTTTTCTTGCATAAAATTTTTTTTTCAATGTAAACAAAGTTTTTATAGTATTTTTCTGTGTTTTATGTTATGTTTCAATTTAAAACGTAGTTCTGAAAAAAAAAATTAATAAATTAAAAAAAAACACCTCCGAAGGTGTACTGATACCTTAAGCCAAAGGTTTGTCAAAGACAGGGTTAATGTACTGAAAATCTCTTATGATGTAGAATCAACCGAAATTTCTGATTTTTTTCAAATTTGAATTTATAGGTTTGACGGATAACAGAAGTTATAAATTGAAGGTTTGAGAAGTGGTGCATATTCCTTAGACAGCATTGGGTTTCTTACAGTGTTTAAAAGCCTTGGTGTTACTAGCGTTCCGGAATTGGAATAGCAAGAGTCATTGTCAGAAATGGTCCTAAAAATTATTTGATTAGGAAGAAAACAACTTCTTGGTACCAAGTAGGACATGTTGCGATTGATAGATGATAGAGAATATCTTCATCAAGTGGTGGAATTGAAATTCGGTATTGTATCAATTTGAGGAAACAATAGCATAACATAATGGTAATTAGGGTTTATTGAATGAAAAGGATTATGCTAAACCATTTTGCATCAACAAAATCCAGTAAGGGTAAAATTTGGTGCTGCTGTGCCTGACCATATTACGTAGAATACCACAGCAATAAATGGGGTTACAAACTAGTCGGTTGGTTGATGATTTATGGCACACGGGTCCTATTTGGCCATGCTGCGCCAAACAATAGCATATAACAATAGCAAAATAGTCAGTTTCTACGTAAGTTAGGTTATAGAGGGGCCCTGTGCTAATAGAACTCACGAATTACTTCGTTTATTTTCCCCACTGTCATCCTCTCGATAGAATGACGAATTTTACAGGAGATCTGGTGAATAGGGAATCACTGTAGTAGAAAGAGATATCTACCAGCAAATGCGTCTGGATATTTACAGATAGCAGGAGCTCTGTATACTTCAACCATTGGTCCAATAATGCTGACCAGATAAGCGGATATCGCTTTCACCTGTTAAGATGACAATCTCCAAACTCGTAACGTTGCAATGTAATGTAATTCTTTTCCACATTAGAAATGCTCTGCTGTTTTTTCAGCAATTATAATAATACATTTATTACAAAGTAACAGTTAAAAAACGGCTATCGAAAGTAATACGTTATTAAAATTTGGATTGAATGATAATCGATACTTTTTTTCTTCTAATGGCGGGCACATTCTGACCGAAGTCATTGGCTACTACAAGGCCGGAAGTGATGGCCACTTGTGAAGGAGCACCCAGTGGGAGGGCCATCGTTGCCCCTAACAATTACATCGTATTTTTAAACCATGTTCAGATGACGAAGCAACACCTAAGCTGGTATACGCTTACAAACATCCATGCCCGAACCCGGATTCGAACCAGGGACCTTCCGATCTAGAGGCTAAAACCTTAACTACTATACCGGTTGGACGGCTGATAATCGATATAAATTGCTTAATTTTACTGTCTATGGCAAAATTTATCAATCAAAATAATTGTTAAACTTATTCACCGCACTTAACTTGTAGAAGCTACTGTCCGTTAGATTACACATTAGATATTTTCAAATAAATTTGACCACTTTATATTCCTGACATAATTGGCATAACTTTTTGTATGTGTAGGAGGCCCACTAAAATTAACTAGAAAATTGAGGTATAGTGCAAAAAATATTCGGAGCAATAATCTGAAATTTTATAAGGTCATATTAAAAGGGTCTCTGAATCTATTGCTATGAAATCTATCAACATTCCTATTAATTAATTTTTAAAATATTATTTCAATAATTAACTGTGTGACTAAAAGATATTTAAAAAATAAATCATAATGTACAATTTGTTTTGGTTCCTTTATATAAATATGGAAAAAAATAAGTACGCCATAGGAATATTATTTAGAAATATATAAATAAGTCTTGGTATCTACTGTTTTAACATTAGGCGTTACAAACTTTCTGTAGTCCTTAATTCCAAACGTTACGCTCGAATGACATGTACTCTTGCAACTAAAGTTTAACATTGACCATTAACATCATAACGCTTCTCAATTTTTGGTTCTTACGTTCACGGTTACAGTAAAACCTAGGCTTTTTATAAAAGAAAATATAGTGCCTTACAGTGGTTAACTCTTGTTCACGAGGAACATTGTCCTTCTGGAATACCACTGCAAACTAAAATATAGGAAGTAATTTCCGCTTCTAAGTAATTCACCTGAAGGTTACCAGTTATTCAAATTTTGAGTCAGGTTGACTTAAAAGTCAACACGGTTGATCTGATAAACGCTGCGATAAACGTGTTTCCAATTTACAAAAATGTAATTACTATTTCGTATGTTGACTTAAGTTTACTGTTCTTTCAGAGTTGGCTTTTCATTAATCGTTCATTTTAACTCAAGTAAAATTTGTAGTAAAATATCTAAGAATGTAGAGCAGAGAAAATGCCCGTGGTATAGCAACTGATCGTATGGTACACATCGTCAAGTATTTTTTACTGCTATTAGAAATATGAATGTGTTAGTAAAGTTTCATGAGTTGAAATGCTGTTTATACTACTTTCATACATTGGCAAGGTATAATTAAGTTTGCGATGCTGTTTTACCACTAGGTGCCGCACACTTTTTGGTGTCATAAATCCCAAACGGCTAGAGCGAATGACATGTAATCTGGCTAACTAAAGTTTAACATTGACATGTATGCTCGGGAAGTGGTCGGGTTGTCGGAGCGCCATCTAGTAGGTAAATAGCCAAAATACTTTATATCTGACATCCTCTTATTAATTAGAGCCGCTGAAGCCCTGTTGGAATTTTGGAAGAGAGCGGACTTGCAATAGGGGTGTTGCGAGTTCGAATCCAACGAAAGACTGTCGTGTGCAAAGGAGCTCAAATGACCTCAGGCTGGGGTGGAAGTTTGGAGAGTCGGATGTCGGCTCAGGCGTGAATTCGTAATCTGACCTTGATTGAAACTTACGTGATGTTGTAATCGGATATTTGTGTTCAGGTTTAATACCGGACCTTCACGAACTGCCCGTGGTGTTGGTCCAGTACGACCTTAATTAAAAATACAAAAATCAAACCTAAAAGTTTTGTATAGAAAATAAGACCGCAACCAAAATTGTCATTATGTTCATTTTCATTTAGGATATAAAATGAAAATTTTCCCACAATTTTAGTTATCTGACAAAACAAAATTTACCTGTTGACTATGGTTAGAGTTATAACTGGTGCGATTCTTTTTTGGCTAGAGTCTCATAATTTACAATGTACTGCTGTATTTTCTGTAGTCTGAATTCCATATTGGCACGATTGAGGAATAATTGTTGCACCGGCCGTAGTCTAAATGTTAAATAGATAAATCAAAATGTGAGCATCTAAATAATTTTCTTTCATTCTAGCATTGTCACCACTATAAGTAAATGGGATAGGTTATACATATGACTGGAAATTTTCCTTGTTTCTTATTCTTGTGTAATATATCAATCATTGCTCTAGTAAGCGTCTCAACAAGACGTATTATTAAAACGAGTAGCATGTTACGTTAGTTTTCTATTCATAATACCTGTTTTCTGTCCTTTAAACTAATATTTCGATTTTGGCGGTCACAGGGTTATTGTATTGAAAGCTTCGTATGTTGTAATGTCATCCTAGCATGTAACAATTGCAGTATAGTAAGATTCTACGGAAGTCAGATTATAGGAGGTCCTTGTTCAGGAGAACTCCTGGCGTACTGGTTTATTTGTCCCTCTCGTTAGAATGAAGAATTTTACTGGAGATTCGGTGAAAAGAGGAAAACTATATTAGGAAGAGATATCTACCAGCGAAAGTGTCTGGATATTAACAGAAAGCAGGAGGTCTATATACTGATACGATGAAACGTATCATGTTCATATATACGCTGGTGACACAATCCTAGCAACCCCAGATCCAGCTCGCTGCGGCAACTCCTCTTGCCTTCTCCACCCCGTAAAAACAACACCTCACAACTCGACCGAAAACCAGTCTTGATCACCACTCCCTGGAGAATGCGGATAATTTTTTGTTATTGAACCGATGATAACACCGGTTCATTGGTGCCGTGACAATTCGAACCCAGTGTTCGCGGATACTTTTTATGTAATCCTTCCCAATCCATTCCTTACATTCAAGTACAACTGTAGTATTGTTTAAAATTTTAATTTCATGGCATTTATTTTCCTTATTTTGTATTATTTACTAAAAAAAACCTTGTAATTTGTGTAAAAAGTAAATATGCCGCCACGCAGATGATTTACCAGTAGAAGTTTAAATACTGCCGGAAATAGTTCTAGAAATGAATTCTTGTCACTGATTTCCAAATCTTTCAGGTGATGTTGATATGTCAGCATTAGAATTTATCGCTAAAATCTAGGAAATAGTTCGGTTAAGTGGGTGGACTGAAAGTGTGAAACTCACAATCGCCAAATTAAAAATAACGGGTAAAGCAGCGAGAATAGCCATCGCAAATTCGGAAATAAAATGTAGCGGCAATTTTGATGAGTTTTCCACTTTATTAATCGACAGACTTGAAGAGAAATATCTTCTGGCAACACATTTAAGCAATTTTGCACAGTATAAAAAGCTGGAAAACGAAGCAGTCCGCGATTATGCGTCACGTTTAAACAAGTTTTCCTACGCGATTCTTTTGTAGGTTTCTATATGTTCGAATGAAGTGATTCATGTGCATGATCGCATGGTCCAAGCAAAATTTGTGTCTAGTCTCAGATCAGAAATTCAACGGCCTGTTTTATCGCGCACTCCAGGGACCGTCTCCGAAGTGATAAAAGTTGCAATTTGTGAGGAGCCAAACCACAAAAATTTCGCAGTCAGTAACGCCCATGAAGAGCCGTTTCTAAATGTATTAGCTCAACAAATGCAAAATTTGAACTCACAATTGGATGATTTAAAAACAGAACAGGCTGTAAATAATTTTCAAAATTTCGCCACTTCTACACTCAGAAATATTGAATGCTATTATTGTGAGAGACGTGAAAACATTCAATCACAGTTTAGGGCTAGATATGCAGACAGCCAACTCGGGAACTACAATAACCAGCGCCGGAGGCAGCCAGCTATTAGGCGATCGTACAGCGGTCAAGACGACGGAGGTAGGACCTCTACAAAGAGCGATGTGCCTTTAAATGCCAGAAGGGAATCCATTCGAAATGCGAGCCAGGCAGTGATATTCCCCCGATTCCAACATTAGGCTCCTTTAAAGACAATTTTGCTCTTCCACTCGTACAGGTTAAAGCCCCTAACTGCGCATTTTATGATTTGCGTGATTCAGGTGCTTCAGTAAGTTTGATGTCCCCTCAAAGTTTTGAAATAATTGGGAAAATTAACGGCCGTATTCACAAGTTCGAGTTAACTCGAGGATCAACGATAATCTGCGAAATCAAAAATACCGTATTCACAAGTCCTGATCCATGGTTTAAACTGCCGTTTCGGTGTTGCATTTTGATCCTCCGAAATCGGCGAGTTAACTCGCGAGTAAGAGTTACGCATGCGCAGTACTACCTTTTCAGCGATACAGAATGGACGACACATTTCATTCTATGCTAAATTACAGTTTTCTTGCGGCGATTGAATTGGACGTATCATTACGGAGCAACTTCTACATAGCAGCTCATGTCCTCATTATAATATTGCTTAAATGGAAAATTTAAAACATAATTTTATTGAAATTCAAAAGAAAATGAAAATAAAGGTAGCTGCGTAATCTTAAATAAGCAGCTTGGCGAAAATATATATGGCGGCAACTTCCGTCAACAAAGCCGGAGAGAGCGAACGGTAGAATATGACTATGGCAATACAAATTCGTCGTAGAATTAAATTATTCTGTTGATTTTTTACGAATGAAAGAAAATTGACAATGCAAGTTACTTTTCACGACACCAACACACACCCATACTGACAAATACAAAGATAATAAGATTACATACATCTGTCAAGACATTGTGTACAATTTTCCATGTGTACCGATGACTACAAATATGCTCTTGGTGCTGTCTTGTGTCATGCAGACGAATCCAGGTTCCTACACCCTGTTGTCTATGCCATTAGAAAAATAAAAAATGCTGAGATCAATTATTCTACTGTTGAAACGAAATGCTAGGAGTAGTCTTTGGAGTGTCATATTTGAAACAATATCTGTACTGTGGATATTTTTCTATCTATTGTGAGCAGGCAAGTTTTCCAATTGCCCTTTTACTCAATGACCCACCTCTCGAATAGCACGAATAGAACGTTGGGTTATGACTCTCCAACAATATGATTATAAAATCATACATAAGCCGGGGAAGCTAGACGTGGGCAACACAGACGGCTGTCGTGGTTTATATTATTCGAGAAACAAAACAAAGTGTATTTTTTATTGTCTTGTCCAAAGTTTCTAACTTGGGGATCGTTGAAGGAAGAGTGAAAATTTCAACGGATTTCAAATCAGCGTGAAATTCTACGCCAGATCGATACCAAAAACAGTTTTAGTATTCAACTATTTATCATTTGATTATTTAATTATTTATTAAATAATTAATTATTTATTTAAAGAAAATCACATTTAAGGTATCGATCTGGTGTCAAATTTTCTGCAGATTTCAAATCCATTGAAATTTTTATTCTGTGTTTAACGATCCCAATTCTACAAAAACGAACTAATCCATGGTAGTCAAAAATGTTTGTTTGTTTTGCTCTCCTCCGCTCGAATCGTTTGTCGCAGGAAATGAAATCTTGCCGCTATAAGAGAAAAAATGTTCCCCTACTGTTTGAGACCGCTATGACGACAGTCATGTAAATGGCGAGTGTGAGTGAGAGAGGGAGAGATAGATAGAGAGAGAAAGGGAGAGAGAGGGAGGGGGGGGGAGAGATGTATTAAACGAATAACATACTCCTATCAAAATTACCGTTTTGATGGCAGAAACTCTTTTAACACAATTGGAAATTGTGCACTTTTGTGAGTCTTTGTTCAAAGGTAATAGAATCAGACTGAAAAAGCTTATGCACCGTGTTGTATCAAACGAATCACCAATTAAATTTGAAATTAATATCCATCCAATGCTAAAACTTCTGATAATACTCTGTACATACTTAACAACTGTATTGTAAGATGATCAGAAAAATTAGTTTGATCTTACCAAGGAACATTTCTTATGTTAGAACTTTTCTTGTGTGTGAATTTTCCTCATTTCACTTTTCCCATATTATACTTTGCGTAACGAAGACAAAAATGGCCCTTGCACCATAAATCCCTAAAACTGACAAAGTTTAGACGAGTGTATTTTTGTGGAGCCAGGGTATCATTGTAAAGGGGTGGTTCCGTAAAGGAATAATCCGTTTAACTTTCTCATTGAATTTATTAAATACATATATATATATATATATATATATATATATATATATATATATATATATATATATATGTTACCTCTCTCACTTACCTTATTAATTCGCAAAAACTCTTCAGTTGACGAAAATTTGTTTTCACACTTGAGCTGGCACATTCCTCACACTAAGCCAACGTGAGTACCTTTTAGTTTATGAATTATATAGACTGGTGATTGGTTGAATCCAAACTCAAAACACTCAGGTTGCTCCATCATGAGCTTTCTGAACCAGTTCATAAAATTTTTTTTTTTTGAATTGGACTGGCTATTTGAAAGAATACCCATGTCTAAAATTGTAAAACGATTAACCTACACTTTTTAATGACATTCTATACTTCATCAACTATGAATGGAAATATTTAGTGGTGGACACAGTAAAGTTGAGATGCGTTAGACCAATATAATTCACTTCAATCTACATTCAGTAGAAACTAACTCAGCTGGAGTCGGATTGACCCGAATTCTACCGTTGTGAAGGGCCCGTTAAGGACTATCGTAGAACATACTCATAGACTTCATTAAATACATCAATTTGTTATGTTTCTCGCAATTACCGTATTCTTTCTCTCCTTAGCTCTCTCTCTCCTTACCTTCTAAAGGACTAGTCCGCTGAACTTTCTCATTGATTCATTAAATACCTAAATTTGGCATCTTTCTCTCAATTACATAATTCATTCGCTAAAACTCTTTTCAGTTGACGAAACATTCGGTCCATAGACAGATAAACGGATCCCCATTTTAATTGATCTGACTTCTACTCTTTTTTATAACAAACGCTATTTTAGAGGCTTTTCTTGACAAAATGAATCATTACGCCCGTTAACATTTTTACCATAATTACCAGAAATGTGTTAAAGTCATTACTTTCTGTATAGTTCTCTCGAACCTCATTCTTTCGCAATAAATCCCTGTTGTTCCCTTTCAGTTGACAAAAAATTCAGTAAGTAGAACGATATAACTCCTCTCCGATTTAAATTCTACATAATTTAATTCTTTTGCCGAACATCATTTCAGAACTTTATGGTGAAATGAATTTCCTGTCCATGAAAGTTTTTCAAACGTAATGTATTTCTATAGATAGCAAAACCTTGAGATCATTTGTGAAAAAAATACCTAAGTCCACAATTCTACATTGACGTTGGCAAGGACACGCCCAATGTTACATTAATAGCATGTGTCATACCAATGACTAAAAATTACTGAAAAGGAATCCGAACTTAGTTTTAAACTCAATCGTAAAACTTAAAAAATAATAGCCCGTTGTTGCTCTAGTCAAAAGTTAATTTCACTAAACCATCCACTATGGTTATCATTTCAAGAAACTGGGTTTAAACAGTTTAAATATGTAGGTAGGTTTATAACTAACATCGAAACTCAAGCAGAACGACGGGCCATTTGCAACGTTCTTGGTAGATAGATATTTATTTTAAGTAAAGTCGTACTAAAGCAACATGACGGGCTATTAACGATGGTACGAGATCAATACCAAAGGGAAAGATCGAGGACAACACCACGTAATTTTTAACCTCGTTAAGATGACGAAGCTACACCTGAGCTGCAGTCAGAGGCTGTAGGAGCAGATTGATTGGGGCCCATATTTTTCGTAAGACAGATTTCTATGCTACCACTCGAACATCCCTGTCAGTTTTAAGACGTCCGTCCAACGTGTAGGAAACATTGCCAGATAGGCACAGATCCTCTGCGAACTAGAATTATACAACACGCTACTTAAAAATCATGATCCTGTTTTGCGAGTGTTTATTTCTGTACGTCCCCGTCATCAAACACTAGCACAACATACGCTACAATGTGTTATTCGCCAAACAATGACGTACATAGATGGTGTTATTGTGTGAATTTTGCATTAGATGGTTTGCATCAAATTATACTACACAATATTGTTATTGCAGATCTGTATTGCAGAACGATATTGTTATTGCTAACTGCTGATACTGTGCTTTAACTATTCATACTTTATGAGTAATTAGATATGTTAAACGAAACATTTCATTGTTACTCCTAGAGAAAGTTTGGAAGTATTGGTTCCTCGACAAAAACATCAAATGTAGCAAGCCAACATCTTCTGTGAAGTATTGGTTAAGTTTGTTCAAAACGTAATTATAATTTACTTACATAAGTTCTGTAAAAGAGGATAAAATTCACAACTTCATACTGGCTTTATCAAGATCAGTTTTGTATTTGGAATCCTTAACCCTTAATTAATGATTCTCTAGTCTTAACCGAAGTGCAAAAATTCGAAGTCAGCATGAATAAGGTCACAGATCAAGGTAAATGAAAATGACCTTAAGTTTTAAAAATACAATCCTGAAAAATGGTAGCTGGTAATTATTAGTTAACGTCGTACTAGAGCAACACAACAGGCTATCCTGAAAAATGGATACATTAAAAATAAGTATTCGGAAAATCTTAGCTAACAATTGTGCTTTGTTATATTATTAATTACGTTACACTGGAGAAACAGCACGGGATAATGGTGACCGATCCGGGATCAATCCTTGAAGGGAAAAATCCGAGGACAACACGTTATTTTGAACAACGATCACATAACGTGGTGAGATCTGAGCTGGCACCAAACACTCCAAACATATACATTACAATAACGTGAGGACATCTTAGGCCTCATCAGACTTAGTATGCACCGACCTGGTTTGTGACGACAGTTTTTAGTTGTATCTGAACACGAAACCCTCTTCTAACAGGGTTATAGCGGCCAAAACAATTTTTAAATTCGACTGGCTATTTATAATGAAAGCCAATTTCTGAAACGTTCGAAAGTAAAATTTATCATGATAACAAGTATAAGTGACATACTATACTTCATCCACTATAAATGGAAATATTTAGTGGTAGAGACAGTAAAGTTATAAGCTGCGTTAGACCAATAGAATTCACTTCAATCTACATTCAGTAGAAACTAACTCTCATAAGAGCCGCATCGTACGAAATAGCTTTGCCTTCAAAAAGCTTCACACTGCTTGAAATATGGAGTATTTTGCTTCCATGAACCTGGATGTTAGTTTCTACGGGAAGCAAATGGACCCAGATTCTGTCGTTGCATAGGGGTTAGTAAAGGACTAGTCGGCTGAATTTTCTCATTGACTTCATAAAATACCTCCCCAATTTGGCATCTTTCTCTCATTTACCATATTTATTAGCAAAAAGTCTTCTGTTGACGAACATCTGTTTTCACACCGGAGCTGGCTCATCACTCACACAAAGCCAATGTGAGGACTTTTGAGTCAATGGCTTATATAGATTGCACAACCCAATGTATATAGAACGGTGTTTGTTTGAAGCCGAAGTCTAAATCCTCTAGTTGTTCAAACCAGAACTCCTCCAATCAGGTTATAGCAAACAATTTTCTGTATTCGACTGGCTATTTTAAGGAAAGCCAGCGTCTAGCAGAGTCAAGAGACTCAAAAAACTAAATCGAACACTTTTTAATGACATTCCATACTTCATCCACTATAAATGAAAATATTTAGTGGTGGAGACATTAAAGTTGAAATGCGTTAGACCAATAGAATTCACTTCAATCCACATTGTGACGTCGCTAACACCGCCACTGACATTTGATTCTAAAATACTGAAACATATGCCCGAGCCCTGCTGATGAAGGTCACAACAGCTGTCCCGTTTGTTTTGGGGTGCCAGTGATTTGTGGCTGGCGGAATGAGGGGTCTGCCGACAGAGAGATCGGTTGAAGCACTCGAGGGAAGCGGAGGTTTTTGTTTTGCGGTGCTCGTTGATGAGGCCGCGGCTGTTGAGTCTTTGCCTGTTTCGCACCACCCATCTCATAGGGATGCAAATTTCTACTGTTCTAACTGTAAATATAATTCTTTGCAAAATAAATGCAAGTTATTTTTAAACTAGGCTGTTTCATTTTGTAGAAAGGCACACCACTCGGTCCACTACGTTACAACATTCAGTAGAAACTAACTCTCATAAGAGCCGCATCGTACGAAATAGTTGTGCCTTCAAAAAGCTTCACACTGTTTGTTATATGGAGTATTTCTATTTAATGCACCTGGAAATTAGTTTCTACAGAATCCATATTGACCCAAATTCTGTCGTTGTGAAGTGGTCCGTAAAGGACTAGTCCGCTGAACTTTCGTAGAACTTTCTAATGAATTCATTAAATACCTCAATTTGGCATCTTTCTCTCAATTACATTATTCATTCACAGAAACTTTTCAGTTAACGAAACATTCGGTACAGCCGTCCAAAAAAATGACTCACACGATCGCAATGGCACAATTTACATCACAGAACAAAGCGGAAAGTAGCAATCGATACTGTGCTAATGTTTTCTAAAAATAACAATACTTTAAACTAGTCTAAGGGGCCTTCTTCATATAAACTTGGGTGCTTGCTCCGATAATTTTAACACGAACCCCCATCTTTTATCAGATATTTGGATTCTACATATATTTTCAGGCAAAAATAAAAAAAGTTCATGAATTTCATTACATTTTTCACCGATTTGTAAGTGTTTGAAAATTTGATATTGTGATGTTAAATTGGTGTTTCACGTTTTTTTGTTATATTTGCTAAAAACATTCATTTTGCTTGGAAATTATTTTTTCATCCTTTGCTACTCAAAAACCCAAACACAATCTATAAACATTTTAAATTTTAAACTGAATTTACTACTTTTCATCAATTATGAAATTAATATTCAGAAAACTTATGAATTGAAACATGGGCAAATTTTGACATAATGAGTTTCAACTGTTTCTGAAGCATCGGAATTCAAAATTCCAGCTTATTACGTGCATAATTAGTAGCGCAGTGAGACGGTTTGTAAAATTCGATGATTACTATCGTTATTGGGGATTGTTCACAAAGTGAAAACAGAGATTACTGCCAACAGATCCCGGGATTTAGTCAGAATGAATTCTGACTTTGCCACCATATTAATGGACTCTATATAAAGGCGCCGGCAACAGGTCATTGACTGCGACGGCCACTACACGTCTTCATTTATATATATAATGTGATTGAATTCCGAACATTTATACGCACCTTCAATGATTTGTATGAATTTTCTCTGTCAATTATACGCCATTTTACATTTTTTTTTTTCAAATCCGCCTGAAATTTTTTGTAGAATCTAAATTTGGGATAAAAGATGAGTGTTCGTATTGAAATTATCGGAGCAAGCACCCAATTTAATATGATGACGGTCCCTTACACAAATTTTAAGTATTGATATTTTTAGTAAATGTTAATCCCTATCGATTGCTACCTTCCGTTTTGTTCTGTGATGTAATTTCTGCATTTGCGATTGGGTGAGGCGTTTTTTTTTTGACGACTGTACATATACCGATATAACTGATCCCTATTTAAATTGATCTGATTTCTACTCTTTTTAGCCGAAACGCTATTTCACAAGTTTTTCTTGACAGAATGAATCATTTCCGCCTCGTTTTTACCAGAATTACCCGACATGTGTTCAAGTCATTACATTCTATATAGTGCTCTCAAACCTCATTCTTTCACAGTAAATCCCTTTTGTTCCCTTTCAGTTGACAAAAAATTCAGTAAGTAGAACGATATAACTCCGCTCAGATTTGAATTCTACAGAATTAAATTCTTTTGCTGATCTTTATTTCAGAACTTTATAGTAAAATGAATCTCATGTCCATGAAAATTGTTCAAGTGTAATGTCTTTCTATAGATTAAAAAAACTCATTTAGACTATTTGTGTAAAAAGTGCCCAAGTCCACAATTTACCATTGACGTTCTCGAGGACACGTTCAATGTTTTTCTGCTTTATTACATAAATAGCATGTGTCACACGAATGAATAAAAATTTTCGAAAAGCAATCCTAATTTGGTTTTTAACTCAATCGAAAAACTTACAAAATAATAGACCGTTGTTGCAACAGTTCAACGTTAATATCGCTATTTTTCTACCTACCATATAAAATCCTTTCGAAGAACAGTTTGTTCAAAACATTGACCTACTAAAAATATAGAATTTTTTGCAATTTTTGGGTGGCGGCGAATTTTAAAATTCAATCTAGAACATTTTTAAATGAATTCAATCGTTTTATTCTCTTGCGGGTTCTTCAACGGGTTTCTAACGGAGAAAAGAAGAAATAACCGAATATGGACTTTTTCTACCCACGTGACCTTGCCGTCAGCCTTGGAACCATGCAATTTTTTTAATCACGAAGAACGCTCAGAAAATTATTTTTTTCTATCCCGCTTTGATTTTGAGCGGAGGAATGATTTTCCAGACAGACGATAAATTTTTTAACTGGACTCACTCAATTCTTTTTTTATTATCTCCCAGACCGTTAAAGTTAGTATAATAATTTCAACGGATTTGAAACCTGCGAAAAATTTCATTTTAGGTCGATGCCTAAAAATATGATTTTCTTTAAATAAATAATTTTTAAAGTGAATATTTCTTTTATATTTTCTCAAGAGATTGTGACGTCAAGTGAAACAGATTGCATCTTCTGCAGTTCGCATTAAAAAAAAAAAGAAACATATTACATTTCCTGTTCTATTCCATTTCAGGGAATGATAGCAAAAAATAAAAAAACATTTTGACTGGGTTGTTAATTCTTTTTCGTAAAATCGGAATCGCTAAAGATAGATAAAAAATTTCAACGAATTTGAAATCTGCGGAAAATTTTACACCAGATTTATTACTTACATTACGGGGTTGCCGTGATGTTGGTTTGCTTCGCAAATCAACACCACGGGCACGGGCAACGCCGGGTTAGCCACGCAGTGGCTAGTTAATTATAAAAATATATAGAAAATAAATCACATATGTGCATTTACGTTAAGTTATTCTTTTGTCTCAGAAACTACAACCATTCGATAAATATAATTTGAGAGTTCTCAGTTTACATTCACTTGAGAAATTTTCCACAATATTGGTAACATATTATCCTGCCGTGGAATCAAGTTGAATTTACATCGAACACGAGCAACACTGTGTTATTGTAGGGTCAAAAAAATTACTTCAAGGTGATGATTATTTTTTCGTTATAAGGTTAAAATACAGCAAAATAACCCATGTTCTGTTCCTGGGTGATTCATAAAATATGACACAAAATTTCAGAACAGAAACAGAATTTTGAAAGATATCGTTAGTTTAACATTGGAATAGTTCAATAAAAATAAAAAGTAGCACAAAGAACGCTTCGAAAAAAAAAAATGAAATATATCCAGAAATCCCTTTTCCCCAAGAGGTTTCTTAAAATAACCCTAAATTTACGCTACTTCATTATTCATTTAAGAAAACAAACACGTACGATAAGTACGTAGAGACAAATGCAAGCGAAGCAATCTCTAATATTGTATAAATATCGCCAGAAGTTCAAATAAAAAATATCGCCAAGCAGGTGCTCTGAAGAATATTTTCCACGTTTCGCTACCCATATACATAGAAAATACCATTTCGTGCTGTCTGGGCCATGCTCCTTCCTGACGACGAGCTGACACACCAACACTTTCATTTTTAATGAATTCCTTTTGGTTTTTATTTTGAATTTACTCTTGTTTTAGAAATTATTTTGCTTACCATGCTATGTCTGCAGCTATCAGCGAGCTTGCATGGTTAGTTTTAACTTCTGTTTTCACTTTCGTTTTCAGGTTGAATACACGTGCTGTTTGCCGTTTGAAATAACTCCTCCATAAATAATGCTTGAATTTTGTTACGTGCCTGGTCGAATGTCTCTATAGTCGCACATGATGGATTGTTTGAAAACCATTACTGGGCTGCCCAGTGAGCTTAGATTGTAAAAAGCATCTAGTGACTTTACATGACAGTAGTTGAGTTCCTTAAGGTCCGAGACCTGTTTTAGGAACCATTGGGTTTTTAAGGGATCACCACTGAAGGTTTCAATGGTAGAGTTAAATTGTTTCTACATACTTTGTTTCTTTGGAATAGTGTAAAGATATTATAGGTTACTCCCGATCTTAATGTTATAATCGGAGTTAAGTTAACTCATAATAGAACTCACAAGCAATAAATACAAAATCACTCAAAATATTCTTAAGGTACTCTTCATTTGACTTTAAAGCAGGTGATAATAACTCCCAGAGATTCTATAAAGAGACTCAGTGTGACATTTGTTTAATAAAAATGGAAACAGAAAATTCATAATAATTTCTGGAATAATAGTCATAATAATCATGAAATAATAACCACAATAACCATAAATCATTAATTTTATTTATAATTGCTCACACATATTTGAATGTAAAAAATAATGCAAAACGATATAGATACGCAATAAATGAAAATTTATGTTAAAATAAAATGTCGTAGAGTGGATACCTGATCCACAATATTAAACAAAATGACTGGTCATACAGCACCATATTTTGTCGTTAGGTTCTGAATGACCATTGTTGACCGTGTTCCAGAAAAGGAAAATTTGGAAAAGAAGCAAATAAAAATTAGTTTAATGGCTTAGCGTGATAAAATGTATAGTGGTTGAGCAATTGTGTTAATAAATTAATGACAGGTATCCTTCAGATGTTCACCGCCGGATAATCACCTTGGAAAGCATAAAGAAAAGAAGAATACCTCATAAAATTGAAGAGACACAATATGTAAGAGAGACGTGAGTGTTGTGTGTGGGGGAATCTACCTGAGTATGCATTTTAAACCCGCACTCTTTTGAGATATGTTGAGGTGTCTGCATTCTTCTTATTTTGTTCGGAAACTATTTTTCCGTGATCCTGACGGAGTTTAGAAGTTCCATCTTCCCTGGTTGCTGCTTAAGAGGGGAAGAAGATGCGTACAATGGCAGTTTTAGTGCCTTGTTTTGTAAAGTCTCCGACTTAGTAGGACCCACGACTTTACTAAAACTGGGTTTGCTGACTTGTTATCGTCCTTTTAATGGGGGTTATGTGCCCATTGCAGACCCAAATTGGTGGAGATTTGAAGGGACTCGTACTTAAATCCCATCGGTCATTTCCAATATGCAGAATGCCGTGGAAAGCTATGGGCAACAGCACATTGCGTAGCTCCAATACCAACCTTAATTAAAAATACAAAAATGAAGCTTTAAAGTTGAACATAGAAAATTAAACAGCAACCAAAATTGTCCTTGCGTTCATTTCCACTCAGGATATAAAATCCCCCACAAAGTTTGTTATCTTAAAAGCAAAATTAACCTTTTGACTACGGTTATAGATACAGCTGTTGTGATTCTTTCTTGGCGTGATTCTCATAACTTACAAGCCGACCAACCGGTATAGTGGTTAAGGTGTTAGCCTCTCGATCGGAAGGTTCCTGGTTCGAATCCGGGTCCGGGCATGGATTTTTGTAAGCGTATGGTGTAGAGGCGGCTGGTGCACCTTTATACTGTCGTGGCCAAAAGTCCTCACGTTGGGTTGGCGTGGAAGTTTGGAGAGTGGGGTGCCAGCTCAGGTGTTGCTTCGTCATCTGACCGTGGTTAAAAATTACGACGAGTTGTCCTTGGATCTTTCCCTTAAGGGACTGATCCCGGGTCGTCGTTAATAGCCCGTTGTGTTGCTCTAGTACGACGTTAACTAAAAATTACCATAACTTACAAGGTACAAGTGCTGCACTTTCCGTAGTCTAAATTTTTACTTGATGCAATTAAGGTACAATTGTTGTACCGACCGTATTCATAAGTCCAAGTTAGACCGCGGATCGACGATAATCTTCAGGTTATCAAAAAAACCGTATTCACAATGTCTGATTCAAGTTTTAAATCGCCATTTTGGTGTTACATCTTGATCCTCCGATATCTGCAAATTAATTTTCGGCTGAGAGTTACGCAAGCGCAGTGCTATCTTTTCGAAAAAATGCTAAATACTGTAAACAAAACAAAAAGGACGACAGTCTTCATTCTGCGCTCAATTACAGTAATTTTGTGATGACGCGCATTCTACAGATCTTATATAAATCGGAACTAGAACGTGATTATATTTTCTATAAAATAGATAGGTAATGGTGATGGTAATTTTAGTTAACGTCGTACTAGAGCAACACAACGGGCTATTGACTACGGTCCGGAATCAGTCCCTCAAGGGAAAGATCCGAGGACAACACCTCGTAATTTTGAACCACGGTCAGATGACGAAGCAACACCTGAGCTGGCACCCCACTCTCCAAACTTCCACACCAACCCAGCCTATAAAATAGATATGCCCAGATGTGTTCTAGTTCAAACTAAATTCTGAGTCGCCAAAGTAGAACCCAATGAGAGCAAACAGTAGTATATGAGCATTGCAGATGCTAATTCGTTGTGGAATAAAAATTATTTTTATTTATTACTACTGATAGAGAAATTGACAATGCAAGTTACTTCACTTTACACCAACACACACCCATACTGACAAATACAAAAATTATCCGATTGCATTGATTTTTCAAGGCATTGTGTACAGTTCTTTCGTGCAAAGTTTCCACAAAAATCCAATTTGAAATTAAATACCTTTGCATTTCTCTTTCCAAGCCCAAATTAAAATGATGTATGAATTTTATTAGAAGCAATTCTGCCGGGAAAGTACGGAATGGTATTTTTAATTAACGTAGTACTGGATAAAAACAACGGTCTATTGACGACGGTCCGGGATCAATCCCCTGATGGAAAAATCCGAGGACACCCCCATGTAACTTTGAACCACGGTCAGATGACGAAGCAACACTTGAACTGGCACCCCACTCTCCAAACTTCCACACCAACCCAACGTGAGGTCATTCGGCCACGACAGATTTAAGGTGCACCAGCAACCTCTACACCATACGCTTACAAACATCCATGCCCGGACCCGGATTCGAACCAGGAACCTTCCTATATAGAGTCTAACACCTTAACCACTATACCGGTTGGTCGGCCCGCAAAGTACGTAATTGTAATGGTAATTTTAGTTAACGTCGTATTGGATCAACACAACGGGCTATTGACGACGGTCCGGAATCAGTCCCTTAAGGGGAAGGTAACATCTCGTAATTTTGAATCACGGTCAGATGACGGAGCAGCACCACGCAAAGTACGTGTTTGACCAGTATGAATGCGAATTCTGGCGTCGTAACAAATGTAAACAATATAATGTGATCGTGAAGAGACGGTTGTAGCCAATTACAGCGAGTGTATTATTTTAATTCATGGATCACGTAACCCCCCGTTTAAGAATACAGTTCTTGATAATATGCGGTTTAACTGTGACATGCGGATAAATTGATCCTCTGATTAATTCGAGACTTGTGAATATGGCCGTAATGGTTAAATAGTTAAATCAAAATTTAAACATCTAAATAATTTTCTTTCATTTTAGCATTGTCACCACAATAAGTTATGGTTGCAAAATTTTTTCAGACTTACCTCATTTAGAAAAAATTAGACTGATTTCTATCAAAAGTCTGCACAAGATGCATGATCAAAACTAATCACTAGGGCAACTTTTTTGTTGCAGTAAAAATGAGAAAAGTTGCATTTATCATTCCCTAAAGTTGCATTTATGGAAATAAGTTTACATTTTTTTTTGATAAACTAAATTCTAAAACAAAATATTCGTAAAAAATGAAAAACATATTGACAATTTTAGTCGTGTACAACAGTATATTATAATATACTAGGGGGCCCGCCCCCTGTTCGCTAACGCTCGCCAACCCCCAGAGGATTGCTTCGCAATCCTCATTGGTTCGCTGCGCGAACCTATGGTCGCTTCACTCGCATCAATGTAGACATCTGTCCTAGCAGAAGGAATTGTTAACAAAATATGATATTCCAAAAAAATATTTTTCAAATCTAAATTTTATGCTGTTTTTCAGAAAAGATATTTACAGTACCTCTGGAATCAGAATTCAAATGGAAACTTTGAGCAAATTTTGACTCGAAATGTGAGCGTTGATTTGGAAATTGAAAACCCAGCATGTTGGCTGTGTGTACATTTACCCAGCACTCGAGCCACCCACGCTTTTTCATTGAGTTTGTTGTCGAAAGTTGTAATGCAAGCGTCTTGTTGAACTATAATAGTTTGCCCCGAAACGGACCTTTTTTTAAATGACCCTGAAAAGATCCTCCGTTTTCTTTGATTTCTATTATATACTGCAACAGCTCGACTAAAATTCATTGTTTTTCAATAAAATTTCATCCGATAACGCTATAATTTCAATTGAAGCGCGAGGCTTTGGGATAAACAAAGAATCGTACAATGTTGCCAAAACGCGAAAACAAATAACGTCTTTTTTGCGTGCCACGTAAGAGAATTATATATATAGATACTGAAATACAGAGCATTGAACGACCGATCCTTGGCCAGTAATTTTTTTAACATTGAAAACCTGCGCCAGCCGCTGTCATATAATGTGCTGTATCTCTGCAGTCGATTACGCAAGTTTCCTCAGGATTATCAAGAGTGCCAACCAATGTGTTAAAGTACTTCTTGCCATTTATTTCACTTTCGTCTTAGGACGAACACCTTCTTACCATGAACTTGTTTGATCCGCAATGCTTGGGCGTTCGCAAGATCAGACACACGTGATCGAATTGTTGATCCAGAGAGCAAAAAATGAAATAGTAATTTGATATTAATTAATTTTAAGCTATATTTTAAAAAGTTACAGGTGGTTGCATTTATGCAAAAAGTTACATTTATGTTGCGGTTATATCTCAATAACTATACACCCCATGTAGGAGGAATTTTGGTTTTAGTACTTTACATGCAGCGTAGAAAGCTTGAAAAAAAGTTGCTTTTGTTGTAAAAAGTTGCCCTACTTATCACATATCAAGTTACGACGTTATCCTTTATTTACGTATTTAGGTATCGCAAAACTCTGGCGCTTTAAATGCGGGGGTTACGGGTATTGTACTGCAAACATCCCTTGTTGTAGTATCATCCAAAATTACCGAATTTTCAACTTTGAACTACGCGATTTCACTGTTAAGAGCAAAAATTATAAATTGAAGTTTTGCATGGTGATGATTAGAACTGAAAATTTGCAACTGAGCATTTGAAGAGAGCTCTATCTGGTGTAATCGTCAGAAGTTCATCTAGCATTATTAGTTAGATTATTTTTACTGCCACTGAGGTTTGAGGTACATATTATGCTAAGCACGTTCTAGTATTATTAAGATGAAAGTTCTACCAAATCCGTTTGTGACGTTATTCGTCACATTTCTTGATAGTTGATTCTTTCTTACGTTGCATTCTAGCAACCCTAAAAATATCCGCGTCAACCACTCAGGGTTACTAGTTTCTTTACCCAGCTGGCAACACGGGGTAGTACCGAAGCGGTGCTTTTTGAAAAACCGATGGTGGAACATTCGAGACTCCGGAGTTGCACGTACGGTTAGGAACTTCAGTATTTTTCGTTTGGGGGTTTTAATAGAAGTTATGAGACTCCAGCACTTTTTAAACTATAGCTCTTGCCTGATCTCACAGAATCCCTGGACCTTTAGCTCCGAATCATAAAATAAAGAAGTTCGTGTCGTATTGCTTTTTGTATAATTTTACTTCTGACATTTAATTTAGAATTTCGCCATGCAGGTAAGACTTGTAAACCTTGCTTGAGATCGACTGGAGTCAATCCCTCTGGTCCCTTGCTTTTGGGCACAGTGCAAAAATTTTACTTATTATTTTGATAATTATTCAACCTTTTAACTCCCCACTATATCACACCGTTGATTAATTCTTTAACACAGGTTGCTGGTTCCGACGTTAATGCGTATGTAAAATCATAATAATACTAGAAGGATATAAGAATACATGCAAAATGTAGTGTTTTAAACTACTTTAAAATTGCTGTGTGTTTTGATTTCATAACTAAAAGAAACATCCAGACGATACATTTAGCGTCGTACAGGCAAACTATGCCCATACGTGAAATGATCCCAACGAATATCCAGGTGTTCTGACGCTGGGATATATTGTCTACAATATGTCGAGATTCCAATGTGCTGGGTGAGATCTGTGCCTGTGTAACTGTGGAGTGCTTAGAGTGAAGACGGCATAAATGGTGTTCGAAAGCTGAACAACTGCGGTTTTAACACGGGCCTTTAATCAACATAACTATTATTCTTTAATTTTAATATCAAAATGCACATTAAAAGTTCTAGTCTGATTAATATATAGGAGTTATTACTTATGTGTGGATACTTCTAACTATTGTAAACAATTTCTCTTAATTTCTCTAATAATCTAATTCTTCACTCTCACCAGTAAAAATATAAACTATTTTTTTGTATATCTATATAAAAATTGGCATGAAATGCTGTATAGTTGCACTGAAACGGTATACTTCAAGAACTTGCTTACGAACTTTCGTATGTGAGTGAAAAATTTCAATATGGTATCGATCATATAGCAACAGGTGTATTATATTTTTTTGTGTTCTGGTTCTGACTTGGGACTTTGGTCATCATTAATGCCTCGTTTTTTCATCGGGTCCCACGAGGGTGCGCTGTTTATATATTTTTCTGCTTTTCTGATCGGTTCCTTTATTTGTGCAGTTTGCTAGTTTGCTCACTATGCTAAACAAAATTTTGAGTGTCAGAGAGCAGCTTAAAACTTTAGCAAAATGGAAGTTACATCAAGGGCATTTCAATAATTAGTACTTAAAAACGCATAGAAAAACTAATTTCAGCAGGTATCCTGTTTAATGTACCATCAATTGCGAATTTTTGTTTACAAGTGGTAAAATTCGACTGATAGGAATGGATTTTGAATTTTTAAGCACAATGCCCCAAGTAAGAGGGGTCATGAAGCAAAGAGACCCGAAGAGGCTTTAATCTTCGTGGTTGACATTTCAAGCTTGCAAAAAATGTGTTTCTTGATGTAGATGTTGAAGCTACCAGAAAACTTGAGAAGTTTTTGTGTAAAATTTATAAAGCGCTTTTTTTTGGGGGGGGGGGTGAATAGCTTTTGGATGATGATGATTTTTCTGGAGGGGATTTGTCTTAAGGAAGTCTGTTCATAACAGAAGAGAGCACTCCCAAAAAGATGAAAATGATTATAATTTCTTTAAATAAGTTATGGACTTCTGAAATGCCCTCCAACGAAGAATTGGGAGATCGGTTTCGAGTTGGATCGATATGTGAGAGGGTTTGTATTGCAGATAACGTTGTTAACAGTTTTATTTGCGGTTATGTTATTGTTAGTAATATTCTTTAAGGTCAATTTGATTGGTAGGGATTTTGGTAGAATTTTGAGTTCAAGGGAGAGGGTATTTTTCCTTTGAAACATTTAAGCTCATGCAGGATGCAGTGTGTCACAGTATCAAAACAATTAATACATTGAAATGTCAGATCTTGGTTGGGAGCATTGGGAAGTTTGGTGATCATTGCCGTATCTGAAACATGGATGGGTAATTAAATAGTTATTTAAGCTATGGTCGGAAGCCGTTGCAAATAAAACATAGGATGGGGTTGGCAGTTCCTCTAGTTTTCAACGGTGATTTTCATGTAAAGTCATTCTTAATTATTGTCAATTTGGGTGACTTCAGTTTGAATTGGTTTTACGGGCTCCTTTATTATGGGACCATTTTTCTTTGAAGAGCTATGCCCAGGGACTGACTGGAAATCGTGCACAGTGAATGGACAACGTTATTTGACTCTTCTGTTTGAGCAAGTCGTTCCGTCTTTATGTGAACGAAATGTCTTGGCAAGCATAACCTTTATGCAAGATGGGGCGCCAGCTCACATTGCAAGTCCTGTAAGGATTTTTCTGCTAGACATCTTCGGGGAAGACAGACTTATCAGCAGACACTGCAAGAACCCACGGCCCCCTCGGTCTCCAGATTTAACACCAGCTGATTTCTGGTTGTGAGTGTGCTTCAAGTCGCGGGTCTATCGATCAGGCCCATTCACATTGATGGAGTAGAAAGATTCCATTCGGCATGAAATGCATTCCATACATCCGGACATGCAGCACTGCGGTAAGTCCTTTATTAGTCGGAGGGAAGAGCAATTTCGGGCTTCTTTTTAGAAGGATGTTAAATGTAGAAGACTTACTTAATGCAATTCAATGCTTCAAAACTCAAGTTGTGGAACTCATTGAGGATACATTGTCAGCTAACTTGACTTGTTGAAATGCAAGCAAATATTCTCTTAAGGATTCATTATCCGAATATAGAAATTGCCCTCAGGATTTTTCTTTTACCTTACCGGTTACAGTGACGTCATACGATCGCAGGTTTCGTAAGTTGAAACATTGAAAACAACCTCCGGTCAAGCATAGGTCAAGAGTCGTCTGACAAACCTTGCAATTTCATCCATTTTACAAAAGATGGCAGAAAATATCTTTTACGAAATAACAGCAGAATTTGCCTTGCGAAAAGCACGAAAAGTAAAGTAGCTTTTAAGTTTTACAAATTTCCATGTAGTTTTTTTTAAAACCTTTTAATTTAAATGAAGTAGAGTATGTCCACTTACGCTTTTTATTTTTAGTCCTAGTTGTGCCTGTATGCATTTTGATATGGGGGCCCCCAAGTCCTATATTTGCGAAGGGCCCAGAACCCTATATACTACACTGGCACAGGCAAGACCGGTACCCGCAATACCAAAAAGGCTGATTTTCTTTAGAGGCCATTCATATCCATCGAATATTTTTTGTGATATTAAGGCCCCTCCACCCCTAAAATATCAAACGATATCAATTACGAAATAGCCTCCCCCTTTCATTTGATACCGATATCCCCCCAAAAAAATTTCATACTAAAAATCTTAAATTCAATTTTTTTTTTAATTTTAAATTCTAGGGGGCTCTGCACTCTGCTCGCTATTGCTCGTCAAACCCCGATGATTGCTACGCAATCATACTTAGTTCGCATTGCGAACTATACTTTTCAACAAAAAGGGGGATGGGATTGCTTCCTAATCCATCCACATATGGATCGCTGCTGGATTGATCCCGGACCTCTAGTACAACATTAATTGAAGGTTCCCTTCCCTTCCGATTGCGATATTTATCGCATGTTCCCGAGTAACGGAAAATTGCCTATTTTTTTTTGCGAGATAAGCAGATCCGAATATAAGCCGACTCCAGTACTTTAGCTTTAGAAAACGTTCCAAAAAAGCTCGGCTCATACACGGAAATATAGTGTAAATAAAAACAAATGTTTTAAAACATGTCAAGAACAAAGCATCTCATTTCAACATAAAAAAGGAACTGTTTTAGCACAACATATTGTTAAAATTCAGAGGAAATCTCATCATAATTTTAAATGTTTTAGCTTCTCAGTGTTGTTTGTTGTAATACTTCTTAATATTTTCATATTCGACTGTTGCTATGGAAACGGCGAACGAATTGGCCGGTTCTTCTGAAAACATTGCAAACTCTCTAGCGCGTGCTCTTAAAATTTTATGAATGAACTAGCAAAATACCCGACCTTACTCGGCTTGAATTCGTTTACTCTAGATTGAAGAGATAATCAAAATATATAATGACTTACGTTTTTTGTAGAATAAAAATTTATTTTAACACCTTTCGCCATCTTTATATTTTCTACAACTTACTTTGGACACAAATCCTACACATGCATATCTATTCATGTAATACATTTCACATACATCGCACAATTGCTGTATGACAAAGCTACAAAAAGACGAAAGGTGATACTAAGGTTACTACTATAAAAGACGATTTATAGGAAGATTTGGAATTCCCTTTCTTAAGTTCTTTTCATGTGCAACTCAATTAATTAAAATTACGATTTACGGCGAGTGCTCTCGCACTCATAGTCAACAAAACAGTATTTTTTTACTTGTGGCACTCTTGCCTCCGGTATGCGACATTGTGAAATTTTGCAATCTTCTCCTGTCATTACTACAACGAATTTTTTAATGTTGGAAAAAGTTCTAGTTTGGATTTTTAAACATTATTATTATTTCAATAACGACATTATTCTTTAAATAACGGCATTATTGTTTAAATAACGGCATTATTATTTAAATAACGGCATTATTCTTTAAATAACGGCATTATTCTTTAAATAACGGCATTATTCTTTAAATAACGTCATTATTCTTTAAATAACGGCATTATTCTTTCAATAATGGCATAACTACACTTAAAATTTCTGAAAATTTATACTGACTTACCCATAGAGGAGATATAATAGAATTCTATGGACTTACCTAACATTTTCAAGTCTAATACTTTGTGGTGGTATTGGGTGTGATGAGAAGGAAAACACATTTATTAAAATAATAAATATTTAAAACAGGAAACAGCAAAGTAAATCAAAATAAAAGATGTCGCAAAAAATTGTTCTAAAGATATTAATTTGTGATTCAATTTTATCTCTTGATCTCGCACTGTTGCCACAACTCACAACTAAACGTGTACAAAATTTAGAAATGTGAAATTAATTCAGAGCGAAAGAACCAGAAAAAATATCACTGCTCGCGCGATCGTGTTCATTCTCGTTTCATTGAAAAATATCGTCTGTCCCAAATATTCGTAAATCGTTTTCATTGCGCAAAGAATAAAAATAACACTCGAAATAAATGACGTATCAGAGATGAAATTCCATAAAAAAAAAATGTTTGAAGAATAATTACTTTTTTAGCAGTACTGGTAAAGCAATCGAATTAATCGTAATATTCAATAGACATTCCAATTTTTCCCAAACTACCAAATTATGGTTGATTTAAGTATACTTACTCAGGTGTTTTAGCATGAAACTCAACTAAATATAACAATAAAGAAATGTTTAATATTGCATTCACTAAACTAATAGATAATGTATAAAATAAAATACACTGCAATCAAATATCTGGAATACAATTCACGTGATGCCTACACAAACACACAAACACAAAATCGAGCATAGAACAGAAAGACGGACAGACAGACTTTCGCAACCAATTCCACTCACTAAATCAAGATAAGTACTCACTGCATGCAAATTTCCATGAAAATATCTTAAACCGCGTGGACGTGTATAGGGCACAACATACAGACAGACAGACAGACAGACAGACAGACACCAAACGAGAAAAAGGCGGATTCGGCATCAGAAGGGTCCAAAACGGATAGAAAACTTGAAATGAGTCGAAAATATTGAATGTACAAACAAACACTCCATTCTTATTTATATAGATTAAGTAAAAAAATTTTTTCTTTTTTCATCGTCTGCTCGTGCCTAAAATTCATTAGCCCGTTGAAACACAAGACTCGATAGCACGTGACTCGCTATTACCAATAACAAAGCGAAGACTGTAATTTTTTTTTATAATAGAAAGATAGATTTCTTTTTGCTAGGGTTTGATACCGTTTATATCAGTGTTGCTATTCTGCAAAAAATTGCAGAGAGTTTTTGACTCACGAATAGCAGAATTAATCAAGTTGTACACACTAGCTCCATGTCCACACGAGTCCCCTTCTCACCTATAGGTAACAACTAAACACACTTTTTATTGGTTTAGAAGCAAACACAAACAGTTAAGTTTTAATTGTTTAAATTAATCTTTCTTTCCAACGCGATGACACTTTCAGAAAACTATTAATACTTTTTAAAGCAGTTAATAAATTCTAAGAATTTCAACAGTAGTTGGTAACTGAAACTTTTGAAAACACTGTTTTTGAAATTAATGTAGTCAGTACTAGCAAATCGAATGATTTCTCATTAACTACCTATTATTCTTAAACTAGGAACAGCCATATGTGATGTTGTGCTAATCCCTGATATGGAGGAAAGTATTACTTTTTGTTCATGTTTAGAAATCGTAAATTTCTGAACCCATTTCCATTGGTACCAAAGGCGACTGCACAGCTTTTTCGAGTTGTTGCGGAGGGGAGGTCTATATTATTATATTATTTGACGATTTCTGTCACAACTAGTACATTGTTATGTTAAGTATTTTAGATATACTATTTTGAAACTTCATACATTCTACGGTGTTCTTAAATGTCAGTTTTCGATCTGCAATTCGTTCTGTTTTCAAAGCGAAATTTGAGAAATATGCCAAAACAGACCGTACTGATAATATTACCAATCGTACTGTTAGATTTTAATCGATTTAGTTATCGTCATCATTAAGATTGTTAACATAAAATCAGCAGTGTTGAAGGGCTCTTTAACGTCATACTATCCTACGGGCACGTTTCAATTGTTTTCAGTCATCCCTTTTATCTAGATAAAAACTTGTATAAGAATGATATTCTTATTAAATAACTTATTAATAACTAAAATTTGAATGCAAATGAATAAATACTTTGTTATCAAATACTCAAGAAAGAGAAACTATTAAATAAGCAGTTAAATAATATGTTATTAATTATCATTTAGTTATTGTTTTATACGTAGGGGAGAAGGGGGATAGTGTGGAGAACTCGAATAATTCTGCTATTTATCAGTCTGCACGTTTTTGCAGAATAGCAATACTGATATAAACTTCCATGTGAAGTTGCATGACAATACACTCGTTAGATGGAAAAGTAAATTTCTGATTTGTTTTTTAATTAATATATTAGGTAATTTTAATTCAAACATTTAAAAAAAGTGACAGTGCGTTATATAAATGAATATATGCAATAGATATTTTAATAAACACTTTTGCTCTACATGGTTTAAATTAACCAAGAGTAGGCCTAAAAAAGCAAATGGCTCCACGGGTTAGTGTGGAAATGACCACACTAGCCCCATTTAACTTTCAGTGGTAAAAACATGGGTGAACTATTACATTTTAGGCTATTTGTTTATTAAATAAGATTGTTTATGTGAAAAACTTATTCACGAAAAATTCTATGTTTTTCTGAGGCTTTTAAGTATAAAAATAAATTAATTTTTATGATGTGGTAATTGGTTTGCTTCGCAAACCAACATTCCTTTCGCAGAGTGAATCTCCTGGACAGCGAAACTATCTGAATAATTCGTATAATCCTGATTTGACTTTCCGATCCATGACGTCACAGCGAGGGCTTCGCCCTCCCCTCGCTTGCGCTGGCCGACCCCATGGGATTATTACGCAGTCCCGTTTGGTTTGCGAAGCAAACGAATACTTTGGCAAGTGTCAAAAATACAACCCAAAACAGCATGCGGAACCTGTTCCGCGAAGTATAAAATACTAAGTTTGTGTGACCAACTTTTGATTGCATCAAATTTATTTATGAACCAATTTTAAAAATAATTGTACCGTAAGAAAGAACACATTCTGAGGTATACTGCGATATTTTCAAAATTAGAAACTAATGGTAATACGATATAGATATGACAGTTTTAGTTTTGTATCGGAAATTAAGATCTCAAAGTTCCGAAAATTGTAAGACCAACTTTTAATTGCATCGAATTTAATTATTAACCAATTTCAAGAATAATTGTACCGAAAGAAAGAATACATTCTGAGGTATACTGCTATGTTTTAAACATTAAAAACTAATAGTAATAAGATATTGATACGGCAGTTTAAAAAAAAAATAGTAACGAAAATGTCCCGATTTTCAAAAAAATATTATCAAGAACCAAATTGAAATTTCTAAAAAAATCGACGAGCTGTAAAAATTTACGTTGTGAGGAATTATTTAATAAAAACTCACGGCTGAAGACTGAAAATTTTTTTGTGTTTTGCTCACTCGCGGAAGAAATTTCGCTTTATCAATTTTCACACTTAATAAACCCTAAACTAATAGCCGCATCGGAAAAAATCTTAATAATTGTCCAGGGAATACGATGAAGAACAAACCATGTTAATTTCGTTTTTTTTCTGAACAGTACTTTCTCGGGAAACCATCTAAGAATCGAGATAAACAACACAGTTTTCAATCCTGCGACGGCGGCAACTTTTTTTTAATATAGAGATATACAAACACGATGAGTGGTCGGGTTGATTGCGCGCCATCTAGTAGGGAAATACTCAAATCCACTTTATATCTGACATCCTTTTATTTTTCAGAGCCACGGTTGCCCGGTCGGTAGAAGGGACTCGCAATCGGAGTATTACGAGTTCGAATCCAACGGAGGACCTACGTTTGCAAAGAGAGCTCAAATGATCTCACGTTGGGGTGGAAATTTGGAGAGTCGTGTGTCAGCGAAGGGGTGATATCGTTATCAGACCTTGATTCAAAATTACGTGTTATTGTCAGAGGATCTATCTGTCTGGGTTATGTACAGGATCGTCACCAACTACCGATGGTTTTGGTCCAGTATAACCTCAATTATAAACACAAAAATCCTACTTCAACTTATGCATAGAAAATAAAACAGCAACACAAACTATGATTACGTACATTTCCATTCATGATATACGTAAAATATCAAGGTAGTATCAAATGATTAAATTTATAGATTTCTGTGAAGTGTGGTTCCTGCCAAAATCAGTAGCCAGAGTTGCCATTGTTGGAGATCACCGCTGCCAAACGCCTCGGTATTGATTCAAAGAGACTTTGGATGTGTTCTTGGGGTACAGCAGACCAAGCAGCTTCCACACGTTGCCAAAGTTGATCCAGTTTGGCAGCTGGTTATGTAATCTGGGTCAATCGTTGAGCAACCATGGACCACATGTTTTCTATCGGCGAAAAATCCGGAGAGCGAGCTGGCCAGGGAAGCAATTCAATCTGGCGATTGACGAAGAACCCTTGGACAATGCGTGTCACGTGTGGTCGCGCATTATCCTGTTGAAATATGGCTGTGGAGAAGCCCTGAAGGTAAGGAAGGACAACTGGCTCCAACACCTCGGAGATGTAGCGCTGGCTGTTTAAAGTACCGGCAATGCGTACTAGAGGAGTGCGAGAGTGATATCCAATACCGCCCCATACCATAATACCCGGTGCAGGACAAGTGTGGCGGTTTCTGACGCAGCTGTTCAGCATCCTCTCTCCACGGTGTCTCCAGACTCGAATCCGACCACCGTTTTGTTGTAGACAGAAGCGTGACTCGTCAGTAAAGACAATTTTATTCCATTCTGCCGTCCACATCTTTCTTTCGTCGCACCATTGGCGGCGGAGACGTCTGTGGTTCTGCGTCAAGGATAGACGAAGCAATGGACGTCTTGCGAACGACCACTTTGCTGTAAACGGCGTCGAATGGTACGCGCAGACACTGAATGATGCGTTACAGACTGAATGTGCTGTGCTATGGTTCGTGATGTGGCTGAGCGATCAGTCACTGCCATACGCACAATATGGCTGTCATCACGTGAAGTTTTGCACTGAGCTGGATGCGATCGAACACGTCGGTCCGTCGTACCCTCCTGCATCCAACGATCCCATATCCGCATTACAGTTGTTTGGTTTCGTCCAACACGACTACCGATTTCCCTGAAAGATAATCCACAATGTCGATAGAACTATCCTTCCTCTGTCGAACTCGGATATTTGATCAAAAGATGATCACTGATTTCTGCAAGGCATAATTGATCGTTTTTTTTTAAACCACAAGAAAAACACAATTGCCGTACTTGAAATCGTCGAAATCTCCTAGCCTTAAATAGCGCTTTGAAGTGGCGCCACAGGCGCGCATGATGTGCGTGTGCGCTGACATTCTAATCATTTGCATATCTCACCTCCGCTAATGCATGTTGTAAATTTCATATTATTAGCATTCTTCCTTCAGGGAGTTGCATTTACGGTGGCCAGCAGTGTAATTATACCAAAATTAACCTTTTGACTACGACTAAAGGTTATAACAGTGCAATCCTTTCTTGACTCGATTCTCATAACGTATAAGGTACAAATGATGTACTTTCCGTAGTTGAAACTTATTCGTGTTACGAATAAGTAACAACTGCTGTACCGGCCGTAGTCTGAAGATAAAATAGATAAATCAAAATTTGAACATATAATAAATTTTGTTGAATTCTAGCACTGTCACCACTATAAGTAAATGGTATAAGTTACACATATAATTTCAAAATTTTATGTTGTAGGAGATTCCAAACCGCTATGATCTATAGTCTGTTTCACCCTAACTTGGCAGTAGAGTAAAGGCTACGTTGACCGCATCGCAGCCGTTGTCGTAGAAACTAGGGTTACACTGTCGGAAGAAGTCAACTATAAGCGAGGAAATTCGCCCTTTTTGGCAAGGAGAGATAAAATGCACGTGGAAATTTTATGCGTTTCACAGATTTTTTATTTTAATAGCTCTTGCATTACAGTCGTTAAAAAACAAAAAGCTACTCTATGTTAATAAAAATCCATTTTGATTTTTCTAATTGAGTATTATTTTTAATTATTTAAAAAATTATATATTTAAATAATTATTAGCAATAAATGTTATTTAAAAAAAAGTCTATTAAAGATGTGTTGAACCATAAAATTCATTTTTAAAATTTACTTACCTGAAAGCTATAACACCTTGATTAATACTTTTTTCGATTTTATTAATTTTAGTAAAGGAAATTAATCCTTTCTTCTTACCTTTGGTTGGACAAGGTAAGGGATAGTGCGTTGTCTGCTAAAATATGCGTTTTAATGAACAGCAAAATATAGTCTCCAAACTAAATCAAATCACATTTATTCTGACATTAAAGAAAATAAATAACAAATAAAAATACATATAACCTAGAGGATATAAATCCTTTGTAGGTTTTAAAAGATACAAATACATTCATAATAAATAAACATAATTTTAAAAAATACAAATTTTGTGAATATACATATAATAATAAATAAATGAGACCATTTTAAAAATTAAGAGTTGAAAAAATAAACCTTATATGTTAAACAAATTCTGAAACTGCGGAACGGTGTCGGGTTGATTAGTAGTAAATTATTAATTTTATGAATCCTTTAAAATAGTTTACAAGAAAGTGTGCAGAAGAAACCAATCTCTTTCATGAATATTAGTTGCAATGAGAAAACTATATTTACGTTATACTTATTCACACATCACATGCATTTATACATCATCAATATATATAAAATATAACAACCAAATCTTTCAGTATCCTGTACAGTGTACTTCGGCTAATGTTTGTCGAAAAAATATTCTTATCGTTGTTAATTTCATTTAGAACTTTGTCCAATGTAGGAATTGCATTTCGACGGAAAAAATCACGAATTTTTCGTCGGATGCACGATAAAGTAAAGTTGTCATATTTCATCATTCTTGTTCTTTTTCCAACGACAGAAGGTCGTTTTTTTCCTGGAGTACTCAAAGGACTTGACGTCTTCTTTTCTTTTTTAAAAGGAATAACAGTTCTTTTGGAAACACCAGTTAGTTGGGACACCTTTTCGACGATTTGGTTAATGGAGTCACTAGGGTTTTCTTCTCGAAGTCGAGAATAAAAATTCAATATGTTCCTCCGAGCTCCACTGCCAATTGATTTTCCTTGCTTTGATGGCGCATACAGCTTGGTTGGTGACGTACCTTTTTCAGCCATGTTCAGAGTATCAAACACACTCCAATAAAATAGCACAAGAGAGATATGTGAACGTAAATACACACGCTAGCAAAGACGCAGAGCGAAATGGCGCAGACTTGGCGGGAAAGCGTATTTAGCTCGCCAGAAATGTTACCTTGGAAACCGGTTTCAACCGAACTAGAATTCCGTTTCGGATATATTCATTCGCTTCGGTCAAAAAAATAAATGCTTTTTACAAATAAGTAACCGATTATAAAGCTTCAAAAATCACTCCTTCATTGTAGGACAATTTTTACACGTTTATATGCATTTTCTTTATTTTAAATTCCAAACCAAGTTGGAACTATTTTTCATGCGGATGAACATCATTTCTGCCTTTCCCAATGCTGACAAGTTAAGGTGAAACAGAGTATAGTAAGTGTTTGTGCAACGTGCATTATCAAAATGAATTATAACTTATATTCAAACCATGTTCTTTTATCTTGGTGGTTGTTTCAAACAAATGGCGCATGTACTGCGGGGTTCAGAGTAATAAAGTACTGAAAACTTCTCAAGTTACTGTATCATGCAGAATTACTTATTTTTTAAACTTTGAATCAAGGAATTTCACGGTTAAAGAGAATTCATAAATTGAAGATTTGTATAATTGTGCATATTTGTTAGAGACCGCATCGGATTCTTTATGCATAGTCTTCAAAAGTCTTGGTTATAACAGCATTCCTAATTTTGGACATTTTGTAAGCTTATACTGCAAGTCTAAGTGGCTTTGCATTTCGTCCATAATACGGTTTCGTTCATTCCGGATTTGAGATAAGAAGTTATTGTAAAAAAGGCCCTCAGCATGGTAGATAGGAAGAAAAAATTGTTCTTGGTACCAAGTAGGACAAGTTTCGATTGATAGATTACAGAATATGGTCCTCGAGTAGCTGGTGGAATTGAAATTCGGTATTCTATGAAGTTGAGGAAACAAAAGCAAAGACAATTGTAATTATGGTTTATTTAATGTGAGGGATCATGCTAAACCATTTTGCACAAACAAAATCCAATATCAACTGTTAAAAAGATTAGGAAAAGGCGTTCCATCTAAAATAGCTTGTTCGTCTAAAATCCTTTCACACTGGCTGATTCCGGAGGTTGGTGGGTTTGGGGATTTTTTTGGCGCAAGGGCCCTAATCGGTCTTGATGTGCCTGACCATGTTCTAGCGAACTCCACTTGAATAAAGGGGGGACCACATTAGTCAGTTTTAACTGAAGTAAGATTACATGGGGACCCTGGGATGAGAACTCCCTATGTACTTCGTTCATTAGTCCCAGTATCAGCGTCTAGTCAGAATGAAGAATTTTACTGGAGATCTGGCGAATAGTGTCATGTCCATGGAACACGGCGCTTTAACTAACCCAAAACTGTGCTACAGCCTAGCCCTATAATGCGCTACAACCCGGCCTCATAATCGAAACCTTCGAATAATCGGAATCGAAATGAGCGTCCCCCATAACGCAATTGATAAAAGGGCGCGCGTTCGGATGTACACTCTATCTGATCTCTCTAGCGCCTGCCCTAACGATACAATTGTAACTTTTGTTGTCGTCACCCGCCTTTAGCTCGTGGCCTACGGAGACCCCTTGATTATGAAGAATCGTTTAGTATTTTTTCGTTCATTGTTCTGCAGAGCAAAGGAGTGGCGTGTATTTATTAGACTAAATGTCCTAACGCCACTCCATCAAAATTCCGCGCTATGTCTGACAAGAGTAGAGTAATATGTCGACTAGTTATGTCCATAAAATAAGGTCAAGATTTTTTTTTTTTTTTTAATTAAATTTTTTTTTTATGTTCATAATTTATAAATGCTTTTTTACAGATGCAACGTATATCAAACCTTAAACGATTACCGTTTTATCTGTTATAATATCTATTTGCGGTAAGATATTATTTGCTTCTATTAACAGTTTTGATACTTGACAAATAGCATATACAGGTAGCAATTAAACATAACTAGGGTGCTCGCCCCCTGCTCGCTAACGCTCGCCAACCCCCGGAGGATTGCAAAGCAATCCTCATTGGTTCGCTACGCGAACCTATGCTCGATTCGCTCGCATCCATGAAGACATGTGTTCTAGCAGAAGGGATTGTTTACAAAATATCATATTCCAAAAAAAAATATTTTTCAAAACTAAATTTGCTATATTACAGAAAAGATATATACAATACCTCTGGAATCATAATTCAAATGAAAACTTTGAGCAAATTTTGACTCGAAATGTGAGCGCTGCTTTGGAAATTGAATACCCAGCATGTTGTTTGTGTGTACATTTCTCCAGCACTCGAGCCACCAACACTTTTTCATTGAGCTTGTTGTCGAAAGTTGTAGTGCAAGCGTCTTGTTGAACTGTAATGGTAATTAAATGTTCCTGAAAAGATCCTCCGCTTTCTTTGATTTCTAACTATAAACTGCAACAGTTCGACTAAATTTCATTTTTTTTCTCAATAAAATTTCATCCGATAACGCTATAAATTCAATTGAGGCGCGAGGCGCTACGTGGTAAACAAACAATCGTACAATGTTGCCAAAACGCGATAGTAAATAACGTCTTTTTTTGCGTGCCACGTAAGAGAATTATATATATAGATTTTTATTGTTTTAGAAATATACACATAAACAATGAAGAAATTTTAACTGTTTTAATTAATTTGCTTTCTTTTCAACGTAATAGCACTCTCAGATAATTATTAATACTTTTGAAAGCAGATAATAAATCCTAAGAATTTTGACAGTAGTTGGTAATTGAAACTTTTGAAAACATTGTTTTTGAAATTACTGTTGGTAATACTAGCAAATCGAAAGAATTTTCATTAACTGACTACTATTCTTAAACTTTGAACAGACATATGTAATGTTGTGCTAATCCCTGATACGGATAAAAATATTTCTTTTTGTTCATGTTTAGAAATCGTAAATTTCTGAACCCATTTCCATTGGTACCAAGGACTGCACAACTTTTTCGAGTTAATTGCGGAGGGGGAGGTCTATATTATTTTACCATTTCTGTCACAACTCCATTGTTATGTTAAGTATATTGGATATACTATTTTGAAACGTCATAGAATCTTCGATGTTTTTAAATGTCAGTTTTCGAATATTAATTCATTCTGTTTTCAAAGCGAAATCCGAGAAATATCCCCAAAATGACCGTACTGATAAAATTACCAATCGTACTGTTAGATGTTCATCTATTTAGTTACCGTCATCATTAAGTTTGTTAACATAAGAGCAACAGGGTTGAAGTGCTGTTTAACTTCATATAATCCTACGGGCAGGTTTATTTGTTATCACTCATCCTTTGATCTACACTCATGTTCATAAATTAATGTAATTCAAAATCACACTAAAATCGAACTCTAAAGTAAAAATTTCACCTGTAGAATTATCGCACACATCTTCAAGAATAATATCCAAATTACAGGAAGCCATCAGATGACGCCGATAGTACGTCTTTATGACGAGAGTGTAAGAGAAGGTGTATATAACGAATGGTAGCAAAGGAAAATTGTTCACAAGCGTTCTGTAAGCTGCTCAGTGCCACAACCGAATAGTTATGGCACATATCAACAATGGCATGTTAAGTTTCTGTAAGGTCGATAGTTTTTGTAATTGCTCCAGTGAGCAAAAATAGTAGTTTTTATGAATGGTATAATTTTTTTTTGCTAATGGCGGGCACAAATGCACATAGTCATTGGCCACTACAAGGCCGGAAGTGATGGTCTCTTGTGAAGGAGCACCGAGTGCGAGGACTATCATCGCTTCCTAACAAAGGACAACACAATTTACATCCATGCCCTGACCCCGGATTCGAACCAGGAACATTCCGTCAACACCTTAACCACTAGACCGGTTGGTCGGCTCATACATACACCATCGTTTTTGTTCTTTATCTTTTGTTTAATAAATGGGCTTTATGAATAAGTCACGTTTGTTTTGTTTCTGAACCTTTATTTGCCGGAGCTGGCATTATTCTTATTTTATGGACATGAGTGTAGATAGAAACAAATGTGTATACGAATAAAATTCTTATTAAGTATCTAATTCCTATTAAAAATTAGAATGCAAATAAATAAATACTTAGTTATCAAATACTCTAAAAAGTGAAACTATTAAATAAGCAGTTAACTAATATGTTATTATTAATCGTTTAGTTATTGTTTTATACGTAGGGGAGAAGGGGGCTATTGTGGAAAACTTGAATAATTCAGCTATTTATCAGTCAAAATGTTATCAACTTCCATGTGCAGTTGCATGACTATACACTGGATAGTTGAGTAGCAATTTATAAAACAAAGTTTTCATGGTGGAAACGTATGTTCCTGATTTGTTTTTAACTACTAGATTAGACTATTTTATTAAAATTTTTTTTTAAAGTGACAGTGGGTTATAAAGGAATATATGCAATAGCTACTTTGATATTTATTTTTGCTCTACATGGTTTAAATTAACCAGGAATAGGCCTAAATAAACAAATGGCTCCACGGGGCTGTCCACACTAGCCTTATTTAGCTTTCAGTGGTTAAAACATGGGTTAACTATTACATTTTCGGTTATTTATTTATTAAATAAGATCGTTTGTGTAAAAAATTTATTCAAAAAAATTTCTATTTTTTATTCTTAGGCTTTTATGTGTAAAATTAAATTAATTTTTATGAAGTGGTAAATTAATTTACAAAGATGTATTGTTTTTACACATAAAGCAACTTTTATAATAAGCTGAATGAATCTTTCTTTTTCCAGCCCTCAGAGGCGCTCTTCTTTAGGTTTGTATGGGCTTCACAACCCCGGGAACCTGAGTGATCTTCTCTCTCTTCATTTTTCCTCTCCTCTACACATCTGCTTTTTGCTTTTTCTTCCTCCCTCATTGTGGTTGCCTCTTCGTAGGAGAGGGCTCCCCTTGAGAAGCTTTTCTCCACTCTGTTGCTTTCAGCTATTATTGTGAATTAAATCACTCACGTGTTTGCCGTATGTGGAAACCCGTGTCCTTGGAATACAGGATCCTGGCAGTTGTGGAGCGTTATACAGACCCAATACGCTTCTTCGACCTCTGCTTCAGGCAAACGGGAGGTGCACTGCATCACAATTTAGTGTGAACAAAAACAAGTTAGTGTGAACAAAAACAAGTTTTTTAAATAAAATATTATTAAAAAAACTATATTGCTAAATACTTTGATATATCAACCAAAATAAAAGTAAAAGAGCACATGATCTCTTTTTTTTTTAAATGTTACCGCAGACGCCGCTGCCGAAGCAGGACTGAAAACTCGCGATTTTCGCTCGATTCTTTGTCGGCTTCCCGAGAAAGTACGAATCAGAAAATTACGAAATTAACATGGTTTGTTCAAAATTTAACAGGGAACAAGACAAATAAGATTATTTACCAAAACGCCGAGTTTTTTTAGAAATTTCAATTTAGTTCCTGACAATATATATTTTTTAATTGGAAACAAATTAGGACATTTTTGTTATTTTTTTTAAAACCTGTCAGATTTATATCTTATTGCATTAATTTTTTAAATTTGAAAACATAGCAGGGAACCTTAGAGTTATAATTGGTGAAATTCTTTCTTGGCTCGAATCTCATAACTTACAAGGTACAACAGCATTTTCCGTTGTCTGAATTCTTTCTGGTCGCGATCAAGGAATAACTGTTGTACCGGTCGTAGTCTAAATGTTAAATAATAAATTTCTTTCATTTTAGCATTGTCACCACTACAAGTAAATGGGATAGGTTATACATATGACCGGAAAATTTCATTGATTCGTATGGAATTGCGTTGTACTCGATTGGAGTTCTAGTAAGCGTCTTTACAAGACGCAATATCGAAACGAATCGTATGATAAGTTTTAGTACGGTTTTCTTTATTCACGTTTTTTAAACGAAGTCTCGTGGAATACGGAAGTCACAGGGTTATTGTACTGGAAACTTCCTATGATGTAGTATCAAACGGAATTTCTGATTTTTTCAAGTATGAATTTAGAGGTTTGACGGATAACACGATTTATAAATTGAAGGTTTCAGAAGTGATGCATATTCGTTAGCCAGCATTGGGCTTCTTACAGTGTTTAAAAGCTCTGGTGGTACCAGCGTTCCTAATCCATAACATGGTTTCAGTCATTCCGGAATTGGAATAGCAAGAGTCGTCAGAAATGGTCCTAAAAATTATTTGATTAGGAAGAAAAAACTTCTTGGTACCAAGCAGGACATGTGTTGCGATTGATAGATGATAGAGAATATGGTCCTCAACTGGTGGAATTGAAATTTGGTATTGTATGAATTTGAGGAAACAATAGCAAAACACAATTGTAATTAGGGTTTATTGATTGAAAAGGATCATGCTAAACCATTTTGCATCAACAAAATCCAGTAAGGGCCAAATTTGGTATTGCTGTGCCTGACCATATTCCGTAGGATACCACATCAATAAATGAGGATACAAACTAGTCGGTTGGTTGATGTTTTATGGCACACACACACGTGTAATATTTGGACATGCTTCACTAAACAATAGCATATAACAATTGCAAAGAATTTCTTTTTTACGGAAGTCAGATTTTAGGGGGACCCTGTGGCAGTAGAACTCACGAAGTACTTCGTTTATTTGCACCCACTGTCATCCTCTCGTTAGAATGACGAATTTTACAGGAGATCTGTTGAATAGGGAATAATTGTAGTAGGAAGACATATCTACCAGCAAATGCGTCTGGATATTTACAGATAGCAGGAGCTCTATATACTTCAAGCATTAGTTCAATATTGCTGACCAGATAAGCAGATATCATTTTCACTTGTTAAGTTGACAACCTCAAAACTCGTAACGTTGTAATGCAAAACAATTCTTTTCAATAAGAATTGCTCTGCTGTTCTTTCAGCAATGATAAAATAAATTTATTACAAAGTAAAAGTTATAAACGGCTATCGAAAGTAAAACGTTATTAAAATTTGAATTGATTTATATTCGATATAAACTGCTTAATTTTACTGTTAATATCAAACTTTAACAATCAAAATAATTGTTAAACTTTTTCACCGCACTTCACTTTTAGAAGCTACTGTCCGTCAGATTACACATTAGATATTTTCAAAAATGTTTGACAAGTTTATATTCCTGTCATAATTGTCATAACTTTTTGTTTGTATTGGATGCCCACTAAAATTAGCGTAGCGATGAAAAGTGAGGTATAGTGCAAAAAAAATTCGGAGCAATAATCTGAAATTTTATACGGTCATATTAAAAGTCTCTCTGAATCTATTGCTACGAAATCTATCAACATTCCTGTTTATTAATTTTTAAAATATTATTTCAATAATTAATTGTGTTACTAAAAGATATTTAAAAAATAAATCGTAATGTATAATTTGTTTTGGTTCCTTTATATAAATATGGGAAAAAAGAAGTACGCAATAGGAATATTATTTAGAAATATATAAATAAGTCTGGGTAACTACTGTTTTAACATTAGGCGTTACAAACTTTCTGTAGTCCTTAATTCCAAACGTTACGCTCGAATGACATGTACTCTTGCAACTAAAGTTTAACATTTACCATTAACGTCATAACGCTTCTCAATTTTTGTTCCTTACGTTCACGGTCACAGTGAAACCTAGGCTATTTATAAAAGAAAATGTAGTGCTTTACAGTGGTTAACTATTGTTCACCAGGAACATTGTCCTTCTGGAATACCACTGCAAACTAAAATATAGGAAGTAATGTCCGCTTCTAAGTAATTCACTTGAAGGTTACCAGTTATTCAAATGTTGAGTCAGGTTGACTTAAAAGTCAACACGGTTTATCTGATAAACGCTGCGATAAACGTGTTTCCAATTTACAAAAATGTAACTACCATTTCGTATGTTGATTTAAGTTTACTATTTCTTTCAGAGTTGGCTTTTCATTAATCGTTCATTTTAACTCAAGTAAAATTTGTAGTAAAATATCTAAGAATGTAGAGCACAGAAAATGCCTTTGGTATAGCAACTTATCGTATGGTACACATCGTCAAGTATTTTTTACTGCTATTATAAATATGAATGTGTTAGTAAAGTTTCATGAGTTGAAATGCTGGTTATACTACCTTCATACATTGGAAAGGTATAATTAAGTTTGGGATACTGTTTTACCACTAGGTGCTGCACACTTTTTGGTGTCATAAATCCCAAACGGCTAGAGCGAATGACATGTAATCTGGGCACCTATAGTTTAACATTGACATGTATGCTCGGGAAGTGGTCGGGTTGTCGGAGCGAAATCTAATAGGCAAATAGCCAACATACTTTATATCTGACATACTCTTATTAATTAGAGCCATTGAAGCCCTGTTGGAAAGGTTGGAAGAGAGCGGACTTGCAATCGGAGGGTTGCGAGTTCGAATCCAACGATCGACTGTCGTGTGCAAAGGAGCTCAAATGACCTCAGGTTGGGGTGGAAGTTTGGAGAGTCGGATGTCGGCTCAGGCGTGAATTCGTAATCTGACCTTGATTAAAAATTACGTGATGTTGTCATCGGATATTTGTGTTCAGGTTCAATACCGGACCGTCAAGAACTGCCCGTGGTGTTGGTCCAATACGACCTTAATTAAAAATACAAAAATCAAACCTAAAAGTTTTGTATAGAAATTAAGACCGCAATCAAAATTGTCATTGTGTTCATTTCCATTCAGGATATAAAATGAAATTTTTCCCACAATTTTTGTTATCGGACAAAACAAAATTTACCTGTTGACTATGATTAGAGTTATAACTGGTGCGATTCTTTTTTGGCTAGAGTCTCATAACTTACTAGGTACTACTGTATTTTCTGTAGTCTGAATTCCATCTTGGCACGTTTGAGGAATAACTGTTGTACCGGCAGTAGTCTAAATGTTAAATAGATAAATCCAAATGTGAGCATCTAAATAATTTTCTTTCATTCTAGCATTGTCACCACTATAAGTAAATGGGATAGGTTATACATATGACTGGAAATTTTCCTTGTTTCTTATTCTTGTGTGATTGTTTCCATCATTGTTTTAGTAAGCGTCTCAACAAGACGCATTATCAAAACGAGTAGCATGTTACGTTATTTTTCCAATCATGATGTCTGTTTTCTGTCCTTTAAACTAATTTTTCAATTTTGAATTTCTCAGGGTTATTGTATTCTAAGCTTCGTATGTTGTAATGTCATCCTAGCATGTAACAACTGCAGTATAGTAAGTTTCTACGGAAGTCAGATTATAGGAGGTCCCTGTTCAGGAGAACTCCTGGCGTACTGGTTTATTTGTCCCTCTCGTTAGAATGAAGAATTTTACTGGAGATTCGGTGAAAAGAGGAAAACTATATTAGGAAGAGATATCTACCAGCGAAAGTGTCTGGATATTAACAGAAAGCAGGAGGTCTATACACTGATACGATGAAACGTATCATGTTCATATCTACGCTGGTGACACAATCCTAACAACCCCAGGTCCAGCTCGCTGCGGCAACTCCTCTTGCCTTCTCCAACCCGTAAAAACAACACCTCACAACTCGACCGAAAACCAGTCTTGATCACCACTCCCTGGAGAATGCGGATAATTTTTTGTTATTGAACCGATGATAACACCGGTTCATTGGTGCCGTGACAATTCGAACCCAGTGTTCGAGGATACTTTTTATGTAATCCTTCCCAATCCATTCCTTACATTCAAGTACAACTGTAGTATTGTTTCAAATTTTAATTTCATGGCATTTATTTTCCTTATTTTGTATTATTTACTAAAAAAACCCTTGTAATTTGTGTAAAAAGTAAATATGCCGCCACGCAGATGATTTACCAGTAGAAGTTTAAATACTGCCGGAAATAGTTCTAGAAATGAATTCTTGTCACTGATTTCCAAATCTTTCGGGTGATGTTGATATGTCAGCATTAGAATTTATTGCTAAAATCTAGGAAATAGTTCGGTTAAGTGGGTGGACTGAAAGTGTGAAACTCACAATCGCCAAATTTAAAATAACGGGTAAAGCAGCGAGAATAGCCATCGCACATTCGGAAATAAAATGTAGCGGCAATTTTGATGAGTTTTCCAGATTATTAATCGACAGACTTGAAGAGAAATATCTTCTGGCAACACATTTAAGCAATTTTGCACAGTATAAAAAGCTGGAAAACGAAGCAGTCCGCGATTATGCGTCACGTTTAAACAAGTTTTCCTACGCGATTCTTTTGTAGGTTTCTATATGTTCGAATGAAGTGATGCATGTGCATGATCGCATGGTCCAAGCAAAATTTGTGTCTAGTCTCAGATCAGAAATTCAACGGCCTGTTTTATCGCGCACTCCAGGGACCGTCTCCGAAGTGATAAAAGTTGCAATTTGTGAGGAGCCAAACCACAAAAATTTCGCAGTCAGTAACGCCCATGAAGAGCCGTTTCTAAATGTATTAGCTCAACAAATGCAAGATTTGCTCACAATTGGATGATTTAAAAACAGAACAGGCTGTAAATATTTTTCAAAATTTCGCCACTTCTACACTCAGAAATATTGAATGCTATTATTGTGAGAGACGTGAAAACATTCAATCACAGTTTAGGGCTAGATATGCAGACAGCCAACTCGGGAACTACAATAACCAGCGCCGGAGGCAGCCAGCTATTAGGCGATCGTACAGCGGTCAAGATGACGGAGGTAGGACCCCTACAAAGAGCGACGTGCCTTTAAATGCCAGAAGGGAATCCATTCGAAATGCGAGCCAGGCAGTGATATTCCCCCGATTCCAACATTAGGCTCCTTTAAAGACAATTTTGCTCTTCCACTCGTACAGGTTAAAGCCCCAAACTGCGCAATTTATGCTTTGTGTGATTCAGATGCTTCAGTAAGTTTGATGTCCCCTCAAAGTTTTGAAATAATTGGGAAAATTAACGGCCGTATTCACAAGTTCGAGTTAACTCGAGGATCAACGATAATCTGCGAGTTATCGAAAAAACCGTATTCACAAGTCCTGATCCATGGTTTAAACTGCCGTTTCGGTGTTGCATTTTGATCCTCCGAAATCGGCGAGTTAACTCGCGAGTAAGAGTTACGCATGCGCAGTACTACCTTTTCAGCGATACAGAATGGACGACACATTTCATTCTATGCTAAATTACAGTTTTCTTGCGGCGATTGAATTGGACGTATCATTACGGAGCACCTTCTACATAGCAGCTCATGTCCTCATTATAATATTGCTTAAATGGAAAATTTAAAACATAATTTTATTGAAATTCAAAAGAAAAATGAAAATAAAGGTAGCTGCGTAATCTTAAACAAGCAGCTTGGCGAAAATATATATGGCGGCAACTTTCGTCAACAAAGCCGGAGAGAGCGAACGGTAGAATATGACCATGGCAATACAAATTCTTCGTAGAATTAAATTATTCTGTTGATTTATTACGAATGAAAGAAAATTGACAATGCAAGTTACTTTTCACGACACCAACACACACCCATACTGACAAATACAAAGATAATCAGATTACATACATCTGTCAAGACATTGTGTACAATTTTCCATGTGTACCGATGACTACAAATATGCTCTTGGTGCTGTCCTGTGTCATGCAGACGAATCCAGGTTCCTACACCCTGTTGTCTATGCCATTAGAAAATTAAAAAATGCTGAGATCAATTATTCTACTGTTGAAACGAAATGCTAGGAGTAGTCTTTGGAGTGTCATATTTGAAACAATATCTGTACTGTGGATATTTTTCTATCTGTTGTGAGCAGGCAAGTTTTTCAATTGCCCTTTTACTCAATGACCCACCTCTCGAATAGCACGAATAGAACGTTGGGTTATGACTCTCCAACAATATGATTATAAAATCATACATAAACCGGGCAAGCTAGACGTCACAGCTGATTATCTTTCTCGTCAAGTTAATAGTATAGACAACTCTCTTTCCTACACTCGTTTTGATCCTCAACTCCATGAAATAATTAAATTATATCAAAGGGATGACCCTTTCTGCATTAAAATATACTGAGTACTAGTAATTCTTTTTATGTTACCAATACAGGTGCAATTTTTTTTTCAAGGATGATGTTTTATATGCCACTCCAAAAATAAATCAATTTAAATCTAATAGGGGAGAAGGGGGTTAGTATGGACAACTTGAATAATTGTGCTATTTATCAGTCAAAATCTCTCAGCAAGTTTTTGCAGAATAGCAACACGGGATGTAAACTTCCATGTACAGTTGCATGACTATACACTTGATAGTTGAGAAGCAATTTATAAAACAATGTTTTCATCGTGGAAAAGTAAGTTCCTGATTTGATTTTTAATTGCTGGATTTAACTATTTTAATTCAATAAGTAACAAAAAAAGGTGACAAGATGACATAAATGAATATATTCAACACCTATTTTGATATTCACATTTGCTCTACATGATTTAAATTAACCAGTAGTAGGCCTAAATAAACAAATGGCTCCTTGGGGCTAGTGTGGACACATGGTGGTGGGGCTACTGTGGACCATTTCCACACTAGCCACTATAAAAACCGTTTTGACGAAAACATCTTGCTCAGAACATTGTTGCTGAAAATATCTTTGATTAGGAAACAATTTAATTTTGAGTGAAGCATTTTGCACAAATACACATTTGATGTGACTGAAGTTTTTCCTGAAACACCGAATGTCCATTATATTCAAGTGGGCCCTGGTTACACAGTTGCAAGAGAAACGGACTTTTGAATGGAAGGTTGTAATTGCCGAAACTAGGTGCAGCATAGTACCATCGTGTACATGGGGAATGGTGCACATAAAACATTTTGAGGCCAGAAGTACACTCATGATGGCGTGGTGTGGAAGTTTCGTGAGGTGACAGCTCAGGTGTTGCTTCGTGATCTAAACTACGTAGTGTTATACTCGCATCTTTCCCTTGGGAATTGATCCCAGACTGTCTCCAATTGCTGCTTCTGTTCGAAGTTAATTAAAATTCTTACTTACCTAAATAATTGTTTCCGTGGTAATAATTGTTCCTAAATAAATCTTTTCAAACTAAGTCAGTTCAAGTCGAGTGCTTTTATTTATTTTTGGTTTTTTGCTTTTATTTTTTGCTTTTTGATTTTTGGCGAACTTTTTGTAACTAAATCAATTGAAGAGCATTCTATAATATGATTTCAGATTCAGTTTACACCACAAAGAGATTTAGTTCATTTACAATTATGATGGACTAGTAATATCCATAAATGAAAATTAAGAAGAGGAATTTTTCATTTTAATTTAATTCAGATTATTTAGAAATCTGAGATGCGTAAACAAAGTTTGGGGCTGTCTTATGACCGAACAATTAAAGTTAGCTCAAATGAACAATTTTCTAATCAACCACCAATTGTGTTCTCCGTCGTTCTGCGAGATTTGGAGGGAAACTCAGCCATTACTGGATGTCACATACAGGGGTGTTTCGAGCAGACAGCCATCGTCTTGACATTGCATATACGTTCACTGGTACGACGAGGGAGTTCCAGAAACTCCTTATTCCCATTTTCTTCACTATCGACGATTGCGTGGATCATATGTTTTAGAAACGAAATTAGCAAGTTCCATGCAAATCGATTTATCATTCATACTGTGTTCCACATGACTCGAGAGATGTCATGATAAAGTTATACGAATCAAATGTATATTTTACTTCTCCAACTTCTAATGAAATTAAAATTTCCAGTGGAGTTACGAACCTAATGAAAAACTGCATACATTTTGCATTCAATTAAGGCTTTTCATTTAAAGTCATGAACAATTACAAGTTAAATGCTAAATCTATTGAAAATTATTTTATTACATTGCTAAAAGTGTTAGAATATTTTTGAAAACAAATTCCTTACATTTACTTCATCATGAGTTATGTAATCATTTAAATATCTAGGTAGGTTCATAACTATCATTGAAGTACAGCAGTACAACGGGCCATTTGCAGCATTCTGGGTAGGTACGTATGTATTTTATTAACGTCGAACTGGAGCAATAAAAGGACTGTTGACGACGGTCCGGGATCAATTCCAAAGGAAAGATCCGATGACAACAACGCGTAATTTTGAACCACAGTCGGATGACGAGGCAACACCTGAGCTGGCTACCCACTCTCCAAACTTCCACTCCACGGAAACGTGAGGAAATTTGAGGCTACGACAGATTGAACGTACACTACCCCCCCCTTGTACACGACGGTGTTTGCTGAATTCAAACTAGCAACCCTCCTGTCGCTAATCCATTACTCTTCCTCAAATCTTTCCATTAAGTATTTGATCCCGGTCCGTCATTAATAGCTCGTTGTGTTGCTCTAGTACAACGCGAATTATAACAACCTTACCATATTTCGTGCAATTTGTGTTGATTACTACCAGTTTAGGCTACCACTTAAAGAAAAAATGCTTTTGTTACTTATCACCTGTATGTCTAATACATGTCATGTCATGCAGTGGGTTTGGGTTGTGTTGCTTAAACTATGCGATTTCGAAAGATTGCATGTGTAGTTTCTGCAGGCTATCGTGAGTGATCTAAGCAGTTAGGATTGAGTAAAGGTGTTTTGACTTTTCTCGCATTATCAAAGGGTCAACTTATGCCAATTGAATCAAGAATTATCTGCTTTTAGTGAAAACTTTCTGACGAAGACTTGGGTGTTTATAATTTAGATAGTATGAAATGTATATATGCAGAACAAGATATATCTATAAGAGGTTTTTTACATATCTGTCACACTGCCACATTACTGGAGAGGCTGGTGCATGTTTAATATGGCATGCCTTCAAATTTCCTCATGTTTGCATGGAATGGAAGTTCAGGTGGTGATCCTGTCCATCTTACCGTTTTTCAAAATGACGAGGTGTCTTTCCTAGAATTTTTCTCATCGGGGTTCATCTCCGACCATTGTTAATAGCGAGTTGTGTTGTTCTAGTGCAACTTACATCTTACATTTAAAATAACAGTGTACAAATTATAATTTAAAAACAGCTATCGACCTTTTATTTGTTCTAATTTGTTAAACATTTGGCAATATCAACTGTTTTGTTTTACGTTTTTTCAACTGTTTAATTTATTTTTAACTTGTTATCACAAGAAAAAAATAATTGTTAAGAATTGTTAAAACAATTTTGTCCATCCGTTGTTATTCAGTTATACCAAGCATGACTTTTAGAAGGCAATGCACGTAGGAATACACAAGTGATATTTCCGAAATTTTTTTAAAAATTCACGTTTCTCAGGCTTTTTATAAATTTATTTTGATGCCCCTGAAATTACTGTAGTAACAAAAATTTAAGTGTAACGCAGAAAGTATACTGAGGAAAGAATTAAGATTTTGCATAGTCAAATTAAGTCGATTCACCTTTAATCAAAACATATGAAGGTATTTTTTCATTATCATATTTTTTTCTGAAAATAGTTTAATAACTCATGTTGCAATCTAGAACTATTTTTAAAAAAGCGTTAAGAAGATTTAATTTGGGTTCCTGAAGATTTAATTTGGGAAGAGATGAATGGTACAAAATTTCAGTAAACGGGAATATTATTTCGAAAGATAACAATATAAGTAATGGAAACTGATTAGCACTATACGTGTACTCACAATTCGAAAACCCTAGAAAATGCGAAATGTGGTTAAAACAGTGAGTTGCTATTTGATGAAGTTGATGTTCAATTTAATATTATAAAATCTTAATCAATATTTAAGCACATGAATTTTTGGAAGATATTATTCCCTGTAGAATGCCATGTTTGAATTTAGTTTGCCGTCAAAATGATTCTAATAAAGTTTAAGTTGTACCTTTTTTTTGTTGATTGTGCACCTTGCCTTTTTTAGGGATATAATTTGCATTTTTGAAAGTGAGGAAAGAATTACAGTGTCCTCTATCGGTAAAAGTATGATAAAAATTTTTCTATCGCCGAGGTAGCTATTTAGTTGAATTAACGTTGTTCTGGAGCAAAACATTATGTTGTTGTTAATCCTGAAGGGAAATACCCGATTTACCCCCTTGTTGAGAATCCCCTTACGGTCAAACCACACTAAAATCTTTCAATTTGTGTGATTTTTAAAAATTACCTAAATTTTATCTTACGGGATACCTTGCAATAGAATAGATAATCTTACGGTGACATACAGGCCCACTATTTCCATAAGTATGAATATCGTTTGAAACGTGTCTTAAGCATTATTTTGCTCAGCTAATTTGAGTCCCAAATTTAAATATTCCAAAGATTAAACGTTTGAAGTAATTTTTGTTTTTACAGGTTACCTAGAATATTTCAAATGTTCCGAGGGCATAAAATTATTAAAATTACAAAGAAAGGAAAGGCATTTCGAAACTATGCTCCATTATCCTCCATTTTTGTAAAATTCTTATTGCTTAAAATATATTTTTGAATATCGAATAAAACAAAATACATTATTTGTTCATGCCCGTGCAAGAAGAATATTTATCAAACAGTAAGGATGAAAGAAAGTATAATCGTACAATAGTCGTTTGCAAGCTTCTTCGTCACCAGCAAAAGTTTTACTAAATTTTCTATTTATAAAATGCATTAATTTATTGTTTTTGTTCAAAGTCGTTTTTCATATCACTGTATGTCAAATTAGTTATAAGTATATAATGGGGATGAAAAGTTAACTTTCAAAGCAAGCTTAAGCCTGCATTACTCGATTGTGATGTGTTTTGTACCGGATGGTTTCGCTTTTTTTACAATAAAAACGTAGGTAAGAATTTTTGCGGAATGTATTATAAAACTGGAGTAATAGATTTTGTAGAATTCGCAAACATTAACAGTACCATGTGCGTTTATTGTTATATTTTATTTTATAAAATAGTTTTTACACAAACAATTAACTTCAATTGGTACATATACCACTCAATTATAATACTAAAAATCCTGTATAAGAAAAGAAAATCCTGACAAACATTAAAAATTTAAATTTCAAAACAATAAAATTGTAACCTTTTGACTGCGGCTATAGATATAACAAGCGCGATTCTTTCTTGTCGCGATTCTTATAACGTTCAAGATACAAATGATGTACTGGCCGTTGTCTAAATTCTTTCTTGACGCGATAATGGTACAACTGCTGTACCGGCCGTAATGTAAAGGTTAATTTGCACTTTTGTAGATATATTCAAAAGATTTCAAGAATTATCCAAAAAGCATTTGGAAGGAAATAGATCTCAATCGGGTATTTTGTAATTAACTTCCCACTGAAGCAACTGAAAGGGCTATTGGCGACGTTCCGGGATTAATTCCCGAAAGGAAACATCCTAACACCTTAATCACTATACCGGTTGGTCGGCTATTATACTTTGAGAGAACGCTACCCATTATACACCAATACTGACTTTTTGATTGCAAAATGGATCCAATAGGCAATATCACAAGTATAATTATCAAATAGGTATTAAAACGCAAAAATTCACCTTCATCAACCGTAGCTAAACATCCTTTTTCGCAAATAACTTTCTTATCTAAATTAACTGCTTATCAATAATAAAAAATTGTTCAAGCTAAGGAGAAAGATTGGCTTATTTTGCGAATACAATTTCAGTACATGAAATAAAAGTTTCAAAAATCAAACATCTAATTGATATACTATATATACTTGATTGATCAATGCCAATTCGATTAACCGTCGCCAAAGCTGCCAATAAACTTGCTCACACTGAAAATCCCTCTCATTGATAGATTAATTCGGTTTTTTGAGTTCTTATGGCGCAATCGTCATATTTGGTCATACTGCACAAGACAAAAAGTATACAATATGAAGTAGTAGAGATACACGACAAAATGAAAGTTTTGCTGACACAAGAGACAAATACCACCCAGGGAAAAATCAGACCTCACCGCCTGCAACTCGCAGGTTTGTTATCACAATGATCGTAACCCACTAAGCCAATACGGCCTGTCCCTAAGATATGAGCCGTTATTTTCGAAAGTGGTATAAGTATATTTTTCATACATCGAGATATTTAAGGGTTTGCGTTTAAATTAATTTTAAAATATTGGTTAACGTTACTCAATTCGGATGATGTTTTTAACACTATAAACCTGTTAAATTTTACTATGTAGTAATAATTATTAAAACTGTTAAAGAAAAAAATCTTTTTTTTTTCAAAGTGGACTTTACCACTTTCAAAAATAACGGCTCATATATCAAAGAAAATCGTAGATATATCAATATAAGATCGATATAAAAAAATCATATCAATCTTGAATAAGACCTGCTTGTTTTGAATATTCTTAAATAATCCTTGGATTTCTTTATGTCACTCAATAGACGATCTAAATTCAGTTAATGGAGATATACTCTATGAAGATACTCTAGGAGATATATGGAGCAAATAAAAAATCGACGCACGAAGAAGGGCTCAATCCACTTAGAACGACGCTGACTGACTGAGGATGTCTAGTCTTTAGTGACGAGTACCGTTTCCAGCTGTGTCCTGACGACAACCGTAGAGGTTTCTGGAGACGTCCAGGGCAGCGTGGGGATCCTACCGTTACTATTGCATGCCACACATGCACACAATAGGGCGTTTTGGTTTGGGGTGCCATCTTCTTTGATAGCCGGATCCCTTTGGTAGTCATTTCTGGTACACTTACAGCACAGCGGTACGTAGACGACATTCTACGAACGGTTGTGTCACCGTTCCTTTTGCGACACCCCAGACTCATTTTTCAACAAGATAATGCCCGGCCGCACACGGCACGTGTTGCTATGAATTGTCTTTAAGCTTTCCCAACATCTTCTTAGACATATAGTCAACAATCAGATAGTCAACATTCCCAACATTTCCTTGGTCTCCAGTTCTCTATTCAGTAGAGAACATTTGGGACGTTATGGGAAGGCGATTGTAACCATCCCGGAATGTTGACCATTTAGCACAGTTGGAGACAATTTAGCAAGAAATTTTGTAGCACACCATCCGGAAACTTTTTCAGTCTATATCACACCGGGAGACTGCTTGCATTCAGGCCAGAGGTGGACCAACGCCTTATTGACTTATTCCCTTTTTTAATGGTCAAACTTTGTAATAAATGCTTCAACTGTTCTGAAATTTTAATCGTTTGTTTCCAAATGCATATTCTTCACAAGCACCAATTTCAATCGCGATCGGAGAACTCCTTGGTAAGTCGATTTTTTGTGTTATAGTGTATATGAGAGGTGGTCTAAACAATGTGATGTTCAGAGACTAGTACGGTAAAGGATAACTCACCGAGAAGTTCACCCGAGAGCCTTCCTACAACCAAGAAATTCTTTACACAGATAAAATTCCTTCGATTCTTGTCAAAGTCACCAATATTTTAAAACATGAAATATTGATTCATAACACATTATAGCAATGTCTATTATGCGAAGTAAAGCATCCTTAAATTCAACCTTTTTTCACGATCCCGATTTTACAAAAAAATAACTTAATAATGTCAGCCAAAATATTGTTTCTTTTCTTTGCTTTCTTTCTATGAAATCGTAAGAGGGCAGAAAAAGTAATCAGTTTATTTTTGAAACACGAATGTTGGTATGATACATTCTCTTGCGTAGATATAAAATAAATTCAATTAATTTTTTTTTATTTATTTAAAGAAAATCATATTCTCAGGAATCGATCTACTGTGAAATTTTTACTCTATCTTTAAAGGTCTAGGAGATAGAAAGAAGAACTACATAACTAAAGTTAAAACTTTGTTTTTTATCGTCTGCTGGAAAATCCTTCCTCCGCGCAAAATAAAAACCGAAAAAATAAATTTTAAATCTGGTCTTTTATGCTATTACCATTCGAAAGCAAACAATAATGATTAAATATCATTAAATTCATTTTAAAATGTTCTAGATTGAATTTTTAAATTCCCCGCGACACTAAAATTGCAAAAAATTAGGACTGCATGTGTGCCAAATCCCGTTACTGTAAGTGCCATGGATTCATCAGGACTTTGCGTGCATGAAACAAACACTTATTTTTTATAATATTAGAGATTATTTGTATATACTATATTATATCATTTTTATATTGCACCCACTATTAACGAACGCGCTGGGAAGTTTCAACGTGAACTGAAGTTGTTGACGACCTAAGCAAAACAAGAACACACCGATTAATAATTGAATTCGTTCTTAAAACCGGTGAAACATCAGAATAAAAGAAGTCTCGTGCTGATTTTGCTCAAGAGATCACAGAAATACATTTATTGATAGAGGAAGAAGACGACGAACAACATTTTTAGTGATAGCCAGTCATATTCCAGTCATACGCACACGTATGCGGAATTTATTGTCAAAAAGTGAAAATGAATAAAATCAATCTTGTTACGTGTAAAACATATTTTTGACGTAGAACACGTCTTACCTTTCGGTACCAGTGCTAAGCTTTATTTGTAAATGTCACCAAAAAGTGTAAGTTCAAAAAATTTAATTACTTGAAAAGCATAAATACATAAATGAAAGATAACGCTTCAAAAGAACATTAAACAAAGAACGTAATCACAATGCTCATTGATCTTGCGCTGATGTTATCGACTGATGCAATCGCTGCGCATAGTTTAGTCATGAAAATACGCACTGTGACATCGTGAGAAACTACGTTGTGCTTAACCTTTAGGAGGGGTCACGTGTAAGGCAGGTGCCCACTCTATACTGTCATCGGATGCAGAATTTATTCTAATTGGTTATTTTCTGGAGCCAGCTGCTGTTTTTGCTTCGCGCTTTACAACGACTTGAAAAGAGCAGATGAAAATAGAGCGTCTTCTGCAGGTAGGGTTCGTCCAGATGATCTATGATTGGTTAATAACTTTTACCGTCAGGTTATTTTTAGACTGCAGAAAAGTACATTTGGGGACGACCGACATTTAAGCTTCGGTTTCCTAAAAAAGTGGAGCCGTTATCTAACAGCCGTGATACGTCATGATGCGGGCATAACTAGGCAGCTGTCTAAACAGACTCCAGAGGTGTCAACTTAGTCGGACAGATTGCGTTGGAGAATGGGCAACACAGACGGCTGTAGTGGTTTATTTTATTCGAGAAACAAAACAAAGTTGCTTTTTTATTCTCTTGTCCAAAGTTTCTAACTTTGGGATCGTTGAAGATAGAGTGAAAATTTCAACGGATTTCAAATCAGCGTGAAATCCTACGCCAGATCGATACCAAAAACATTTTTATTATTCAATTATTTACCATTTGATTATTTAATTATTTATTAAATAATTAATTATTTATTTAAAGAAAATCACATTTAAGGTATCGATCTGGTGACAAATTTTCTGCAGATTTCAAATCCGTTGAAATTTTTATTCTGTGTTTAACGATCCCAATTCTACAAAAACGAACTAATCAATGGCAGTCAAAAATGTTTGTTTGTTTTGATCTCCTCCGCTCGAATCGTTTGTCGCAGGAAATGAAATCTTGCCGCTATAAGAGAAAAAATGTTCCCCAACTGTTTGAGACCGCTATGACGACAGTCATGGAAATGGCGGCTCCGATCATTTTCGTTACGCTCACAAACAACGCTTTTTGGGAAACCAACACCATCTGTTAGTATAAACAACGTTTCAGTGACGTCACCCATCGATACATCACGACTACGCTTTCTTAGGAAATCGAAGCTTTAGAGAGAAAGCAGCTGGTGAGGCTAGTTCCCCGCGCTGGACTGTGAGATACATACTTCTATGTATGGTTGTAACGATGTCAATGTGATGCTGTACAAATACTGTATGTTTTCATAATGATCTTGTAATACTAATAACTTAGTTTCCTTAGCTGTTGGTTGTCTTCTCCTTGTGTACGTTTCGTACTGTTTACACGTCAACGTTAGAGCCGCGGTAGCTCAGTCAGTAGAGCGTCGGGCTCGCATCGGTAGGGTTGTGGGTTCTTGTCCTCGGCGGAGCCTGCAATTCTGATGGTTGCGAGATCGGCGCTTGGACCTGGCGAAAGACCGTCGTGTTCGCTAATGGTGGCTGGGGCACGTTAAATAGGTCGTGGTCACAAAGTCCCCCCATGTTCCCATACCAAATCAATACCTCTGGGGGTACCTGATCAAGGGGTTATCGGCCTCTGATTGGGATCTAAATTACGACATGTGTGAGTGAATGGATGTGTGAAAGGGACCTTCCTGTAAAACGGATGTGATGCATGAAGAAGTCCAACCCTCCGGGACAATGGTACCTCCAATTGGGCCATATATGAATCGCACAACAACAACACGTCAACGTTTTGGGGCGACGGCACCACATCTCTTGCGCTCACATAAATGAGTCTAGCTCCGCCCTTCTTAGTTCGAGCACGACGTTTGAAGTGTTATTTGTTTCGTCTCTTAGCGCTTTATAAATAATAATAAACAAAAACTAAGTAATTGATACTTGTTTATATATCGGAATTCAGAGTGTGGAAAATCGAAAAAATTTCAAAATGTTCAAATATTTGCATAGTAAACACCAGAATAATAATAGAAAAATGTAAGCATGAAGAAAGAGTGAGAGATGTGAATCTACAAAGATCCGGACGTCCTATGCTGAGTGTCAACGGGCTAGGAGGAAGTTTTTGAAGAAGGGCGTTGCATCTTAAAGATGTGAACAAATGCCCGATAGGAATGCTTTAGTTCTTTTACCGAACCGCTCAGTTTGACGCAAATGGCATATCTGTTGACACAAACGTTTAACAATCGAATGATGGAGTTGTACCCATAGAGGTCGATATTGAACCAGATCCTTCAACATCAACAGCGAGTGCACCACTTGTGGTACTCGAATTCACTATATGGTCTCACTGACGTGTTACACGCCTTTAACCTTGCGGGCTAAGTCACGACAAAGCTTTTGTACTATAAATACAATGCCTTTTTTACACTTATTCCTTAGGAACGTATCTATCGTGTAAAAACAGAATTTCGGTGTATAAGTATTGGGAAGGGATGGTTTTTTTTGCCACTTTTGATTTCCACTGTTCTTTGGGTGGAGATAGAGTGTTCGTAAGACTCGTTTCGTTGGATTCTTCCTGAGGAACGACGATTGCTGGTCATGTTTTTATTTGCACTTTATTTTAAGATTTTTCAATTTATATTTTACTTTAACTTTTGGAAGCGATTATAGTTCTTTCGATAATCAATTTCGGAGAAATGTTTAACAGTTGAAAGTCTCACCTGTGGCTTGATTAGTTGCAATTCCTGAGTCAAGGAGTTCTAATATGAGATGATTGACGGTCGCTGAAAACAAAAAGCTTGAAACATTTGCCATCTAAAAAGGATGAAACAAGGGCATCGGAATCAAAACTGTCTGTGACGATCATGTTTCACATATAGCAACCTCTAATTGAATATGCTGATTACTAGTTCAAAAATATCTTTAAAGTATTCATATAATAGTTGCATTAAGCCAAAACTAATTTTTGGCTACTGTGAAAGTTGATTAGTCTTTCTAGTCTCTTTTGTGTAAACGAAAGCTAATTACATCGGGGATGTACATCTTAAAGTGGATTCCGAACCACTACGATCATTCTTGCCATGACCAGGAGCTGGTCCCAGAACCTGTTGAAACATGGGACAGCCAGAATGGCAAGGCGTGCGGGGAGTTTTGTTTATGCGAACAACGAACTACCTACTCGTCAGATAGGAATGTATGAGACGTATAAGTGAGGCAGAGAAGCCGAACGTTTGTGGATAAGTCCGCTAACTGAAACACGATTGAAAGCTTTTGCTGCATCAGGGAAAAAATTGCCTCAATACTGTTTATCATTTAAATCTATCAATAATAAATTAAGTGACCCTGATAAGTTGATAAGTTGTGGACAGCTGTTTATTAAAGTCAAATTGCTTAGATATCACAAGAATGACATGTTGATAGAAGGGCATGCGAGGGTAAAAATGAAGAAAGGACGGATATTGAATAATACCTGGAGCTGCTGGGAAGAAGCCCTGTCTCCAGATAACCCAGCCCTAGTGCACCAAAGGACGCGTAGCTATTTTATTAGAGTCGCACTGGAGCTACACACCGGGCTATTGAATATTGTTCGGGATCATTCCAACAACACGTAATTTTGAAACACGGTCAGATGGCGAGGCAACACGTGATCTGGCACCCCACTCTCCAAACTTTCACACCACGCCAATGTGAAGACATTTAAGGCTTCCACAGGTTTAACGTTCACCCCATGTACACGACGGAATTAGATTCGATTCGAACTACAAATAATCTAAACTAAACTCGAAAAGCTAAAAAAAATACCTCAATATGTTCTTCCCCTCAAATCTTTATATTAACCTTATTTACCAAGAATTCATTTTCCAGCAATTCCTTTTTCATTTCTTGGCATGGAATGTAGGCAGGTAGGTCTTTAGTAACCATCTTGGTTGATCTTTGGTGTTAAGAATACTGTAAAAGTACCAATCTGTATGATCATCCGATGATTTAGAACGAAGTTCCAAGATGCTCACTAAAGGTCTTCCTATTACCCACTATAAATTCTTTACACTGGAATATCTTCCGATTTTAGTTAAGCCTCCATTTTTTTAAAATAATTATTTCCTATATGGTAACAGATCAAAACGGCAAGACTACATTTTACGTGTGGAATTCCGCTTTCTGGTTCTTGAAAAATTGTGCTATTCACAGATGAGGCGACTTTCACAGAAAGGTGTATTTTTAATTAGTACAATACTCGTGTGTTGGAACCAGAGAGTCAACACGTCCACATGCATTCCAAAAACGCTTCTCTGAGTATTCGTGCCGTTGTGTTATGAATGATTTCCTCATCAGTCCATATCTCCTACAAACGTGACTCAATGGCTCACATTATTGAATTTTTATGGAAGAGGTTTTAGCAGGAAGTTATTAATTTGTCCCGACTGTCGTTGATTACCACATGTGGTTTCAGCATGATTGTGCGCCTGAACATTTCAACGTGACTGTCCACAATTACCAAAATGCCAGATTTGCCGGGCGATGGATTGGACGTGAGGGACCAGTTGGATAGCAACACCGATAGCCAGATATATAGAGCATCGATTACTTCTTATGGGGGCATCTGAAGACCATTGTTTACGGAACTCCAGTTGACTCAATTGAGGACCTCGTTGCTCGACTATCTGACCAAATGCATGACATCTTTAAACCTGTTCACCAGTCACTCCTTCCATGCTACCAAGCATGTATTACTGTTAGTGGTCACAATTTTGAGCATTCATTGTAAACATTGCTGAAAAGAAGCAATTTTTAAGGATGTTGTAACTAAACAACATTTTTCTGTTCATGTCTCTTACTTTGTGTTCGTGCCTACTCTCGTCAATTTGACCATATATACCTATACGAAAAATGTATGGTTTAGTAAGCTGTACCACTGCTTGAAGTTTGTCCTATGACCGTAGAATCACCCTTAATATATCAGACTGAAATTATGACCAGAGAGAGAGGTGTATTAAACGAATAACATACTCCTAATAAAATTACCGTTTTGATGGCAGAAACTCTTTGAACAGAATTGGAAGTTATGCACTTTTGTGAGTCTTCGTACACTGGTAATAGAATCAAAAATACTTTACACGACTAAAAAAGCTCTTTTCCTATTTTGCAAATTCAGATTAATACAGAAATTTTTCAATCAGCAAAATTGTAATTGAATTAAGCAACATTGTTTATAATAGTTTTGTAGAAGTATCCATACCAAAATACTAACTAATACATATATAAATAAGACTAGTTATTATATATACAGGTATAAATCAGAGAGACGAAATAGTAACTAATATGTATACAAATCAGACTGAAAAAGCATATACACCGTGTTGTTTTAAACCAACCACCAATTAAATTTTAAATTAATATTCATCCAATGCTAAAACTTCTGATAATACTCTGTAAATATTTAACTACTGTATTGTAAGATGATCAGAAAAATTAGTTTGATCTTACCATAGGAACATTTCTTATGTTAGAACTTTTATTTTGTGTGAGTTTCTCTCATTTAACTTTTCCGATATTATATTTTACGCAACGTAGACAAAATTGGCCCTTGCACCATAAATATCTAAAACTGACAAAGTTTAGACGGGTGTATTTTGGTGGAGCCAGGGTATCATTGTAGAGAGGTTCGTAAAGGGGAATAATATGTTGAACTTTCTCATTGAATTCATTAAATACATATATATTTGTTATATCCCTCACTTACCTTATTAATTCGCAAAAACTCTTCAGTTGACGTAAATTTGTTTTCACACTTGAGCTGGCACCTCTCTCACACTAAGCCAACGTGAGTACCTTTTAGTTTATGACTTATATAGAATGTTGATTGGTTGAATCCAAACTCCAAAAACTCTGGTTGCTCAATCCCAAGCTTTTTGAACCAGTTCATAGCAATAGACAATTTTTTTAATTCGTCTGGATATTTGACAGAACACCAATGTCTAAAATTCTAAAACGATCAAAAACGATTAACCTAACACTTTTTAATGACATTCTATACGTCATCCACTATGAATGGAAATATTTAGTGGTGGACACAGTAAAGTTGAGATGCGTTAGACCAATAGAATTCACTTCAATCTACATTCAGTAGAAACTAACTCTCATAAGAGCCGCACTGAACGAAATAGCTTTGTCTTCAAAAAGCTTCACCCTGCTTGAAATATCTAGTATTTCGCTTCAATGCACCTGAATGTTAGTTTCAGCTGGAGTCGGATTGACCTGAATTCTACCATTGTGAAGTGGTCCGTTAAGGACTATCGTAGAACATACTCATTGACTTCATTAAATACATCAATTTGTTAGGTTTCTCGCAATTACAGTATCCTTTCTCTCCTTAGCTCTCTCTCCTTACCTTCTTAAGGACTAGTCCGCTGAACTTTCTCATTGACTTCATTAAATCATCTCTCTCATCTTTCATCTCTTTCTCTCTCTTCTCTCAATTACATATTTCATCTTTCTCTCAATTACATTATTCATTCGCTAAAACTCTTTTCAGTTGACGAAACATTCCGCACATAGACCGATAAAACTGATCCCCATTTAAATTGATCTGAATTCTACTTTTTTTTTATAACAAACGCTATTTTAGAAGCTTTTCTTGACAAAATTAATCATTCCGCCCGTTAACATTTTTACCAGAATTACCAGATATGTGTTCAAGTCATTACTTTCTGTACAGTTCTCTCGAACCTCATTCTTTTGCAGTAAATCCCTGTTGTTCCTTTTCAGTTGACAAAAAATTCAGTAAGTAGAACGATGTAACTCCACTCAGATTTAAATTCTACAGAATTTAATTCTTTTGCCGAATATCATTTCAGAACTTTATGGTGAAATGAATTTCCTGTCCATGAAAGTTTTTCAAACGTAATGTATTTCTATAGATTGAAAAAACGTGAAGATTATTTGTGTTAAAAATACCTAAGTCCACAATTCTACATTGACGTTGGCAAGGACACGCTCAATGTTACATTAATAGCTTGTGTCATACCAATGACTAAAAATTGCCGAAAAGGAATCCGAACTTAATTTTAAACTCAATCGTAAAACTTAAAAAATAATAGCCCGTTGTTGCTCTAGTCAAAAGTTAATTTCACTAAACCATCCACTATGGTTATCATTTCAAGAAACTGGGTTTAAACAGTTTAAATATGTAGGTAGGTTTATAACTAACATCGAAAACTCAAGCAGAACGACGGGCCATTTGCAACGTTGTGGGTAGATAGATATTTATTTTAAGTAGAGTCGTACTAAAGCAACATGACGGGCTATTAACAATGGTCCGGGATCAATACCAAAGGGAAAATCGAGGACAACACCACGTAATTTTGAACCACGTTAAGATGACGAAGCTACACTTGAGCTGCAGTTAGAGGCTATAGGAGCAGATTGATTGGGGCCCATATTTTCGTAAGACCGAGTTCTATGATACCACTCGAACAACCCTGTCTGATTTAAGACGTCCGTCCAACGTTTAGCTAACATTGCCAGATAGACACAGATCCTCTGCGAACTAGAATCACACAACACGCTACTTAAAAATCATGATTCTGTTTAGCGAGTGTTTATTTCTGTGCGTCCCTGTCATCAGACACCAGTACAATATACGCTACAATGTGTTATTCGCCAAACAATGACGTACATAGATGGTGTTATTGTGTGAATTTTGCATTAGATGGTTTGCATCAAATTATACTACACGATATTGTTATTGCAGAAATTACTAACTGCTGATACTGTGCTTTAACTATTCATACTTTATGAGTAATTAGATATGTTAAACGAAACATTTAATTGTTACTCCTAGAGAAAGTTGGAAGTATTGGTTCCTCGACAAAAACATCAAATGTAGCAAGCCATTATCTTCTGTGAACTATTGGTTAAGTTTGTTCAAAGCGTAATTATAATTTACTTACATAAGTTCTGTAAAAGAGGATAAAATTCACAACTTCATACTGGCTTTATCAAGATCAGTTTTGTATTTGGAATCCTTAACCCTTAATTAATGATTCTCTAGTCTTAACCGAAGTGCAAAATTCCGAAGTCAGCATGAATAAGATCACAGATCAAGGTAAATGAAAGTGACTTTAAGTTTTAAAAATGCAATCCTGAAAAATGGTAATTGGTAATTATTAGTTAACGTCGTACTAGAGCAACACAACAAACTATCCTGAAAAATGGATACATTAAAAATAAATATTCGGAAAATCTTTGCTACAATTGTGCTTTGTTATATTATTAATTACGTTACACTGGAGAAACAGCACGGTTATGGTGACCGATCCGGGACCAATCCCCGAAGAGAAAAATCCGAGGACAACACGTTATTTTGAACCACGTCACATAACGTGGTGAGATCTGAGCTGTCGTCACCACACACTCCAAAAATAAACATTACAATAACGTGAGGACATCTCAGGCCACATCAGGTTTAGTATGCACCGACCTCGTTAGTGACGAACGTTTTTAGTAGTATCCGAACTCCAAACCCTCTTCTAACGGGGTTATAGTGGCCAAAACAATTTTTAAATTCGACTGGCTGTTTATAATAAGAGCCAATTTATGGAACGTTCGAAAGTAAAATTTTTCTTGATATCACGTATTAGTGACATACTATACTTCATCCACTAAGAATGGAAATATTTAGTGGTGGAGACAGTAAAGTTAAGCTGCGTTAGACCAATAGAATTCACTTCAATCTACATTCAGTAGAAAATAACTCTTACAAGAGCCGCATCGTACGAAATAGCTTTGCCTTCAAAAAGCTTCACACTGCTTGAAATCTGGGGTATTTTGCTTCAATGAACCTGGATGTTAGTTTCTACGGGAAGCAAATTGACCCAAATTCTGTTGTTGCGAGGGGGTTAGTAAAGGACTAGTCGGCTATCTCATTGACTTCATAAAATACCTCCCAATTTGGTATCTTTCTCTCATTTACCGTATTCATTCGCAAAAACTCTTCTGTTGACGATCATCGGTCTTTACACCTGAGATGGCTCATCACTCACACTAAGCCAATGTGAGGACCTTTGAGCCAATGGCTTATATAGATTGCACAACCCAATGTATATAGAACGGTGTTAGGTTGAAGCCGAAGTATAAATCCTCTAGTTGTTCAAACCAGAACACCTCCAGCCAGGTTATAGCAAACAATTTTCTGTATTCGACTGGCTATTTTAAGGAAAGCCAGCGTCTAGCAGAGTCAAGAGACTCAAAAAACTAAATCACTTTTAATGACATTCCATACTTCATCCACTATAAATGAAAATATTTAGTGGTGGAGACAGAAAAGTTAAGCTGCGTTAGACCAATAGAATTCACTTCAATCCACATTGTGAAGTTGCAAACACCGCCAATGACCTTTGATTCTAAATTCCTGAAACATATGCCCGAGCACTGCTGATGAAGGTCGCAACAGCTGTCCCGTTTGTTTTGGGGTGCCAGTGATTTGTGGCTGGCGGAATGAGGGGTCTGCCGACAGAGAGATCGGTTGAAGAATTCGAGGGAAGCGGAGGTTTTTGTTTTGCGGTGCTCGTTGATGAGGCCGCGGCTGTTGAGTCTTTGCCTGTTTCGCACCACCCATCTCATAGGGATGCAAATTTCTACTGTTCTAACTGTAAATATAATTCTTTGCAAAATAAATGCAAGTTATTTTTAAACTAGGCTGTTTCATTTTGTAGAAAGGCACACCACTCGGTCCACTACGTTACAACATTCAGTAGAAACTAACTCTCATAAGAGCCGCATCGTACGAAATAGTTGTGCCTTCAAAAAGCTTCACATTGTTTGTAATATGGAGTATTTATATTTAATGCACCTGAAAATTAGTTTCTACAGAATCCAAATTGACCCAAATTCTGTCGTTGTGAAGTGGTCCGTAAAGGACTAGTCCGCTGAACTTTCGTAGAACTTTCTAATGAATTCATTAAATACCTCAATTTGGCATCTTTCTCTCAATTACATTATTCATTGACAGAAACTTTTCAGTTAACGAAACATTCGGTACAGCCGTCCAAAAAAATGACTCACACGATCGCAATGGCACAATTTACATCACAGAACAAAGCGGAAAGTAGCAATCGATAGGGGGACTAATGTTTTCTACAAATATCAATACTTTAAACTAGTCTAAGGGGCCTTCTTCATATAAACTTGGGTGCTTGCTCCGATAATTTTAACACGAACCCCCATCTTTTATCAGATATTTGGATTCTACATATATTTTCAGGCAAAAATAAAAAAAGTTCATGAATTTCATTACATTTTTCACCGATTTGTAAGTGTTTGAAAATTTGATCTTGTGATGTTAAATTGGTGTTTCACGTTTTTTTGTTATATTTGCTAAAAACATTCATTTTTCTTGGAAATTGTTTTTTCATCCTTTGCTACTCAAAAACCCAAACACAATCTATAAACATTTTAATTATTAAACTAAATTTACTACTTTTTATCAATTATGAAATTAATATTCAGAAAACTTATGAATTGAAACATGGGCAAATTTTGACATAATGAGTTTCAACTGTTTCTGAAGCATCGGAATTCAAAATTCCAGCTCATTACGTGCATAATTAGTAGCGCAGTGAGACGTTTTGTAATATTCGATGATTACTATAGTTATTGGGGATTGTTCACAAAGTGAAAACAGAGATTACTGCCAACAGATCCCGGGATTTAGTCAGAATGAATTCTGACTTTGCCACCATATTAATGGACTTTATATAAAGGCGCCGGCAACAGGTCATTGGCCACTACACGTCTTCATTTATATATATAATCTGATTGAATTCCGAACATTTATACGCACCTTCAATGATTTGTATGAATTTTCTCTGTCAATTATACGCCATTTTACATTTTTTTTTTCCAAATCCGCCTGAAATTTTTTGTAGAATCTAAATTTGGGATAAAAGATGAGTGTTTGTATTGAAATTATAGGAGCAAGCACCCAATTTAATATGATGACGGTCCCTTACACCAATTTTAAGTATTGATATTTTTAGTAAATGTTAATCCCTATCGATTGCTACCTTCCGTTTTGTTCTGTGATGTAATTTCTGCATTTGCGATTGGGTGAGGCGTTTTTTTTTGACGATTGTACATATACCGATATAACTGATCCCCATTTAAATTGATCTGATTTCTACTCTTTTTAGCCGAAACGCTATTTTACAAGTTTTTCTTGACAGAATGAATCATTTCCGCCTCGTTTTTACCAGAATTACCCGACATGTGTTCAAGTCATTACATTCTATATAGTGCTCTCAAACCTCATTCTTTCACAGTAAATCCCTGTTGGTCCCTTTCAGTTGACAAAAAATTCAGTAAGTAGAACGATATAACTCCGCTCAGATTTGAATTCTACAGAATTAAATTCTTTTGCTGATCTTTATTTCAGAACTTTATAGTAAAATGAATCTCCTATCCATGAAAATTGTTCAAGTGTAATGTCTTTCTATAGATTAAAAAAACTCATTTAGACTATTTGTGTAAAAAATGCCCAAGTCCACAATTTAACATTGACGTTCCTCGAGGACACGTTCAATGTTTTTCTGCTTTATTACATAAAGAGCATGTGTCATACGAATGAATAAAAGTTTTCGAAAAGCAATCCGAACTTGGTTTTTAACTCAATCGAAAAACTTACAAAATAATAGACCGTTGTTGCAACAGTTCAACGTTAATATCACTACTTTCCTACCTACCATATAAAATCCTTTCGAAGAACAGTTTGTTCAAAACAGTGACTTACTAAAAATATAGAATTTTTTGCAATTTTTGGGTCGCGGCGAATTTTAAAATTCAATCTAGAACATTTTAAAATGAATTTAATAGTTTTATTCTCTTGCGGACTCTTCAACGGGTTTCTAACGGAGAAAAGAAGAAATACCCGAATTTGGACTTTTTCTACCCATGTGACCTTGCCGTCAGCCTTGGAACCATGCAAGTTTTTTAATCACGAAGAACGCTCAGAAAATTATTTTTTTCTATCCCGCTTTGATTTTGAGCGGAGGAATGATTTTCCAGACAGACGATAAATTTTTTAACTGGACTCACTCAATTCTTTTTTTATTATCTCCCAGACCGTTAAAGTTAGTATAATAATTTCAACGGATTTGAAACCTGCGGAAAATTTCATTTTAGGTCGATGCCTAAAAATATGATTTTCTTTAAATAAATAATTTTTAAAGTGAATAATTCTTTTATATTTTCTCAAGAGATTGTGACGTCAAGTGAAACAGATTGCATCTTCTGCAGTTCGCATTAAAAAAAAAAAGAAACATATTACATTTCCTGTTCTATTCCATTTCAGGGAATGATAGCAAAAAATAAAAAAACATTTTGACTGGGTTGTTAATTCTTTTTCGTAAAATCGGAATCGCTAAAGATAGATAAAAAATTTCAACGAATTTGAAATCTGCGGAAAATTTTACACCAGATTTCTTACTTACATTACGGGGTTGCCGTGATGTTGGTTTGCTTCGCAAATCAACACCACGGGCACGGGCAACGCCGGGTTAGCCACGCAGTGGCTAGTTAATTATAAAAATATATAGAAAATAAATCACATATGTGCATTTACGTTAAGTTATTCTTTTGTCTCAGAAACTACAACCATTCGATAAATATAATTTGAGAGTTCTCAGTTTACATTCACTTGAGAAATTTTCCACAATATTGGTAACATATTATCCTGCCGTGGAATCAAGTTGAATTTACATCGAACACGAGCAACACTGTGTTATTGTAGGGTCAAAAAAATTACTTCAAGGTGATGATTATTTTTTCGTTATAAAGTTAAAATACAGCAAAATAACCCATGTTCTGTTCCTGGGTAATTCATAAAATATGACACAAAATTTCAGAACAGAAACAGAATTTTGAAAGATATCGTTAGTTTAACATTGGAATAGTTCAATAAAAATAAAAAGTAGCACAAAGAACGCTTCGAAAAAAAAAATGAAATATATCCAGAAATCCCTTTTCCCCAAGAGGTTTCTTAAAATAACCCTAAATTTACGCTACTTCATTATTCATTTAAGAAAACAAACACGTACGATAAGTACGTAGAGACAAATGCAAGCGAAGCAATCTCTAATATTGTATAAATATCGCCAGAAGTTCAAATAAAAAATATCGCCAAGCAGGTGCTGTGAAGAATATTTTCCACGTTTCGCTACCCATATACATAGAAAATACCATTTCGTGTTGTCTGGGCCATGCTCCTTCCTGACGACGAGCTGACACACCAACACTTTCATTTTTAATGAATTCCTTTTGGTTTTTATTTTGAATTTACTCTTGTTTTAGAAATTATTTTGCTTACCATGCTATGTCTGCAGCTATCAGCGAGCTTGCATGGTTAGTTTTAACTTCTGTTTTCACTTTCGTTTTCAGGTTGAATACACGTGCTGTTTGCCGTTTGAAATAACTCCTCCATAAATAATGCTTGACTTTTGTTACGTGCCTGGTCGAATGTCTCTATAGTCGCACATGATGGATTGTTTGAAAACCATTACTGGGCTGCTCCAGTGAGCTTAGACTGTAAAAAGCATCTAGTGACTTTACATGACAGTAGTTGAGTTCCTTAAGGTCCGAGACCTGTTTTAGGAACCATTGGGTTTTTGAGGGATCACCACTGAAGGTTTCAATGGTAGAGTTAAATTGTTTCTACATACTTTGTTTCTTTGGAATAGTGTAAAGATATTATAGGTTACTCCCGATCTTAATGTTATAATCGGAGTTAAGTTAACTCATTATAGAACTCACAAGCAATAAATTCAAAATCACTCAAAATATTCTAAAGGTACTCTTCATTTGAATTTAAAGCAGGTGATAATAACTCCCAGAGATTCTATAAAGAGACTCAGTGTGACATTTGTTTAAAAAAAATGGAAACAGAAAATTAATAATAATTTCTGGAATAATAGTCATAATAATCATGAAATAATAACCACAATAACCATAAATCATTAATTTTATTTATAATTGCTCACACATATTTGAATGTAAAAAATAATGCAAAACGATATAGATACGCAATAAATGAAAATTTATGTTAAAATAAAATGTCGTAGAGTGATCCACAATATTAAACAAAATGACTGGTCATACAGCACCATATTTTGTCGTTAGGTTCTGAATGACCATTGTTGTTGACCGTGTTCCAGAAAAGGAAAATTTGGAAAAGAAGCAAATAAAAATTAGTTTAATGGCTTGGCGTGATAAAATGTATAGTGGTTGAGCAATTGTGTTAATAAATTAATGACAGGTATCCTTCAGATGTTCACTGCCGGATAATCACCTTAGAAAGCATAAAGAAAAGAAGAATACCTCATAAAATCGAAGAGACACAATATGTAAGAGAGACGTGAGTGTTGTGTGTGGGGGAATCTACCTGAGTATGCATTTTAAACCCGCACTCTTTTGATATATGTTGAGGTGTCTGCATTCTTCTTATTTTGCTCGGAAACTATTTTTCCGTGATCCTGACGGAGTTTAGAAGTTCCATCTTTCCTGGTTGCTGCTTAAGAGGGGAAGAAGATGCGTACAATGGCAGTTTTAGTGCCTTGTTTTGTGAAGTCTCCGACTTACTTGGACCCCCGACTTTACTAAAACTGGGTTTGCTGACTTGTTATCGTCCTTTTAGTGGGGATTATGTGCCCACTGCAGACCCAAATTGGTGGAGATTTGAAGGGACTCGTACTTAAATCCCATCGGTCATTTCCAATATGCAGAATGCAGTGGAAAGCTATGGGCAACAGCACATTGCGTAGCTCCAATACCAACCTTAATTAAAAATACAAAAATGAAGCATTAAAGTTGAACATAGAAAATTAAACAGCAACCAAAATTGTCCTTGCGTTTATTTCCACTCAGGATATAAAACCCCCTTCAAAGTTTGGTATCTTAAAAACAAAATTAACCTTTTGACTACGGTTATAGATATAGCTGTTGCGATTCTTTCTTGGCGTGATTCTCATAACTTACAAGTTTGGAGAGTGGGGCGCCAGCTCAGGTGTTGCTTCGTCATCTGACCGTGGTTCAAAATTACGAGGTATTGTCCTCGAATCTTTCCCTTAAGGGACTGATCCCGGACCTTCGTCAATAGCCCGTTGTGTTGCTCTAGTATGACGTTATCTAAAAATTACCAATTACCATAACTTACAAGACGACCAACTGGTATAGTGGTTAAAGTGTTAGTCTCTCGATCGGAAGGTTCCTGGCTCTAATCCGGGTCTGGGCTTGGATGTTTGTAAGCGTATGGTGTAGAGGCGGCTGGTGCATCTTAAATCTGTCGTGGCCGAAAGTCCTCACGGTGGGTTGGCGTGGAAGTTTGGAGAGTGGGGTGCCAGCTCAGGTGTTGCTTCGTCATCTAACCGTGGTTAAAAATTACGAGGTGTTGTCCTCGGATCTTTCCCTTAAGGGACTGATCCCGGGTCGTCGTCAATAGCCCGTTGTGTTGCTCTAGTACGACGTTCACTAAAAATTACCATAACTTACAAGGTACAACTGCAGCACTTTCCGTAGTCTATAATTTTACTTGATGCAATTAAGGTACAATTGTTGTACCGACCGTATTCATAAGTCCAAGTTAATCCGCGGATCGACGAAAATCTCCAGGTTATTCAAAAAACCGTATTCACAATGTCTGATTCAAGTTTTAAATCGCCATTTTGGTGTTATATCTTGATCCTCCGATAACTGCAAATTAATTTTCGGTTGAGAGTTACGCAAGCGCAGTGCTATCTTTTCGAAAAAATGCTATTTACTGTAAACAAAACAAAAAGTACGACTGACTTCATTCTGCGCTCAATTACAGTAATTTTGTGATGACGCGCATTCTACAGATCTTATATAAATCGGAACTAGAACGTGATTATATTTTCTATAAAATAGATAGGTAATGGTGATGGTAATTTTAGTTAACGTCGTACTAGAGCAACACAACGGGCTATTGACTACGGTCCGGAATCAGTCCCTCAAGGGAAAGATCCGAGGACAACACCTCGTAATTTTGAACCACGGTCAGATGACGAAGCAACACCTGAGCTGGCACCCCACTCTCCAAACTTCCACACCAACCCAACCTATAAAATAGCTATGCCCAGATGTGTTCTAGTTCGAATTAAATTCTGAGTCGCCAAAGTAGAACCCAATGAGAGCAAGCAGTAGTATATGAGCATTGCAGTTGCTAATTCGTTGTGGAATAAAAATTATTTTTATTTATTACTACTGATAGAGAAATTGACAATGCAAGTTACTTCACTTTACACCAACACACACCCATACTGACAAATACAAAAATTATCCGATTACATTGATTTTTCAAGGCATTGTGTACAGCTCTTTCGTGCAAAGTTTCCACAAAAATCCAATTTGAAATTAAATACCTTTGCATTTCTCTTTCCAAGCCCAAATTAAAATGATGTATGAATTTTATTAGAAGCAATTCTGCCGGGAAAGTACGGAATGGTATTTTTAATTAACGTCGTACTGGATAAACACAACGGTCTATTGACGACGGTCCGGGATCAATCCCCTGATGGAAAAATCCGAGGACACCACCACGTAACTTTGAACCACGGTCAGATGACGAAGCAACACTTGAACTGTCACCCCACTCTCCAAACTTCCACACCAACCCAACGTGAGGTCATTCGGCCACGACAGATTTAAGGTGCACCAGCAACCTCTACACCATACGCTTACAAACATCCATGCCCGGACCTGGATACGAACCAGGAACCTTCCTATATAGAGTCTAACACCTTAATCACTATACCGGTTGGTCGGCCCGCAAAGTACGTAATTGTAATGGTAATTTTAGTTAACGTCGTACTGGATCAACACAACGGGCTATTGACGACGGTCCGGAATCAGTCCCTTAAGGGGAAGGTAACATCTCGTAATATTGAATCACGGTCAGATGACGGAGCAGCACCACGCAAAGTACGTGTTTGACCAGTATGAATGCGAATTCTGGCGTCGTAACAAATGTAAACAATATAATGTGATCGTGAAGAGACGGTTGTAGCCAATTACAGCGAGTGTATTATTTTAATTCATGGATCACGTAACCCCCCGTTTAAGAATACAGTTCTTGATAATATGCGGTTTAACTGTGACATGCGGATAAATTGATCCTCTGATTAATTCGAGACTTGTGAATATGGCCGTAATGGTTAAATAGTTAAATCAAAATTTAAACATCTAAATAATTTTCTTTCATTTTAGCATTGTCACCACAATAAGTTATGGTTGCAAAATTTTTTCCGACTTACCTCATTTAGAAAAAATTAGACTGATTTCTATCAAAAGTCTGCACAAGATGCATGATCAAAACTAATCACTAGGGCAACTTTTTTGTTGCAGTAAAAATCAGAAAAGTTGCATTTATCATTCCCTAAAGTTGCATTTATGGAAATAAGTTTACATTTTTTTTTGATAAACTAAATTCTAAAACAAAATATTCGTAAAAAATGAAAAACATATTGACAATTTTTAGTCGTGTACAACAGTATATTATAATATACTAGGGGGCCCGCCCCCTGTTCGCTAACGCTCGCCAACCCCCAGAGGATTGCTTCGCAATCCTCATTGGTTCGCTGCGCGAACCTATGCTCGCTTCACTCGCATCAATGAAGACATGTGTCCTAGCAGAAGGAATTGTTAACAAAATATGATATTCCAAAAAAATATTTTTCAAATCTAAATTTTATGCTGTTTTTCAGAAAAGATATTTACAGTACCTCTGGAATCAGAATTCAAATGGAAACTTTGAGCAAATTTTGACTCGAAATGTGAGCGTTGATTTGGAAATTGAAAACCCAGCATGTTGGTTGTGTGTACATTTACCCAGCACTCGAGCCACCCACGCTTTTTCATTGAGTTTGTTGTCGAAAGTTGTAATGCAAGCGTCTTGTTGAACTATAATAGTTTGCCCCGAAACGGACCTTTTTTTTAAATGACCCTGAAAAGATCCTCCGTTTTCTTTGATTTCTATTATATACTGCAACAGCTCGACTAAAATTCATTGTTTTTCAATAAAATTTCATCCGATAACGCTATAATTTCAATTGAAGCGCGAGGCTTTGGGATAAACAAAGAATCGTACAATGTGTCCAAAACGCGAAAACAAATAACGTCTTTTTTGCGTGCCACGTAAGAGAATTATATATATAGATACTGAAATACAGAGCATTGAACGACCGATCCTTGGCCAGTAATTTTTTTAACATTGAAAACCTGCGCCAGCCGCTGTCATATAATGTGCTGTATCTCTGCAGTCGATTACGCAAGTTTCCTCAGGATTATCAAGAGTGCAACCAATGTGTTAAAGTACTTCTTGCCATTTATTTCACTTTCGTCTTAGGACGAACACCTTCTTACCATGAACTTGTTTGATCCGCAATGCTTGGGCGTTCGCAAGATCAGACACACGTGATCGAATTGTTGATCTAGAGAGCAAAAAATGAAATAGTAATTTGATATTAATTAATTTTAAGCTATATTTTAAAAAGTTGCAGTTACATTTATGTTGCGGTTATATCTCAATTACTATACACCCCATGTAGGAGGAATTTTGGTTTTAGTACTTTACATGCAGCGTAGAAAGCGTGAAAAAAAGTTGCATTTGTTGCCCTACTAATCACATATCAAGTTACGACGTTATCCTTTTTTATTTAGGTACTGCAAAACACTGGCGCTTTAAATGCGTGGGTTACGGGTATTGTACTGCAAACATCCCTTGTTGTAGTATCATCCAAAATTACCGAATTTTCAACTTTGAACTACTCGATTTCACTGTTAAGAGCAAAAATTATAAATTGAAGTTTTGCATGGTGATGATTAGAACTGAAAATTTGCAACTGAGCATTTGAAGAGAGCTCTATCTGGTGTAATCGTCAGAAGTTCATCTAGCATTATTAGTTAGATTATTTTTACTGCCACTGAGGTTTGAGGTACATATTATGCTAAGCACGTTCTAGTATTATTAAGATGAAAGTTCTACCAAATCCGTTTGTGACGTTATTCGTCACATTTCTTGATAGTTGATTCTTTCTTACGTTGCATTCTAGCAACTCTAAAAATATCCGCGTCAACCAATCAGGGTTACTAGTTTCTTTACCCAGCTGGCAACACGGGGTAGTACCGAAACGGTGCTTTTAAAAAAAACCGATGTTGGAACATTCGAGACTCCGGAGTTGCACGTACGGTTAGGAACTTCAGTATTTTTCGTTTGGGGGTTTTAATAGAAGTTTTGAGACTCCAGCACTTTTTAAACTATAGCTCTTGCCTGATCTCAAAGAATCCCTGGACCTTTAGCTCCGAATCATAAAATAAAGAAGTTCGTGTCGTATTGCTTTTTGTATAATTTTACTTCTGACATTTAATTTAGAATTTCGCCATGCAGGTAAGACTTGTAAACCTTGCTTGAGATCGACTGGAGTCAATCCCTCTGGTCCCTTGCTTTTGGGCACAGTGCAAAAATTGTACTTATTATTTTGATAATTATTCAACCTTTTAACTCCCCACTATATCACACCGTTGATTAATTCTTTAACACAGGTTGATGGTTCCGACGTTAATGCGTATGTAAAATCGTAATAATACTAGAAGGATATAAGAATACATGCAAAGTGTAGTGTTTTAAACTACTTTAAAATTGCTGTGTGTTTTGATTTCATAACTAAAAGAAACATCCAGACGATACATTTAGCGTCGTACAGGCAAACTATGCCCATACGTGAAATGATCCCAACGAATATCCAGGTGTTCTGACGCTGGGATATATTGTCTACAATATGTCGAGATTCCAATGTGCTGGGTGAGATCTGTGCCTGTGTAACTGTGGAGTGCTTAGAGTGAAGACGGCATAAATGGTGTTCGAAAGCTGAACAACTGCGGTTTTAACACGGGCCTTCAATCAACATAACTATTATTCTTTAATTTTAATATGAAACTGCACATTAAACGTTCTAGTCTGATTAATATATAGGAGTTACTACTTATGTGTGGATACTTCTAACTATTGTAAACAATTTCTCTTAATTTCTCTAATAATCTAATTCTTCAATCTCACCAGTAAAAATATAAACTTTTTTTTGTATATCTATATAAAAATTGACATGAAATGTTATGTAGTTGCACTGAAACTGTATTTCAAGAACTTGCTTGCTTGCTTGCTTACTTACTTTCGTATGTGATTGAAAAATATCAATATGGTATCGATCATATAGCAACAGGTGAAATATATTTTTTTTGTGTTCTGGTTCTGACTTGGGACTTTGGTCATCATAAATGCCTCGTTTTTTCATCGTGTCTCACGAGGGTACGCTGTTTATTTAATTTTTTGCTTTTCTGATCGGTTCCTTTATTTGTCCAGTATGTTAGTTTGCTCACTATGCTAAACAAAATTTTGAGTGTCAGAGAGCAGCTTAAAATTTTAGCAAAATGGAAGTTACATCAAGGTAATTTCAATAATTAGTACTTAAAAACGCATAGAAAAACTAATTTCAGCAGGTATCCTTTTTAATGTACCATCAATTGCGAATTTTTGTTTACAAATGGTAAAATTCGACTGATAGGAATCGATTTTGAATTTTTAAGCACAATGCCCCAAGTAAGATGGGTCATGAAGCAAAGAGACCCGAAGAGGCTTTAATATTCGTGGTTGACATTTCAAGCATGTAAAAATGGCGTTTCTTGATGTAGATGTTGAAGTTACCAGAAAACTTGAGAAGTTTTTGTGTAAAATTTATAAAACACTTTTTTGGGTGTGAATAGCTTGTCGTATGAACTTGGGATAGACGCGATATTCAAATTAAAGTAATATCATTATAATTTAATTTGGAATGAAAATTTGCATCATTTGCGATTCGCCTAAAAGGAATGATCGATAGTGGTACATTTGATGTGTAAGCAAAATCCAAGCGTCCTTTTATGTAGATATTTTTTTTTGCAGAGTGGGGAAAAAAAGAAAATCAACATACCTGGACAAATAAGAGAAACTCCATGTTTAATGAAATGTTTTGTTTATTGAACAATTATCTTTAGTCTCCAAGCCCATCTAGTGCGTTGGATGAAGGGCGGAAGGTATTAGCACACAAAAAAGGAGCGAAACAAACGGCAAACGGGGAAACTGAGGGTGAGAATTAAGTTGAAGGCGAGATATGGATGCGATTCTCCACTAGGCTCCCTAGTCAGGCGGGGTATTCACGCTCATCATGTTATCGCCACTTACCGGCGAATCCATCGTCGTTCTCAAGTAATGCGTGGGAGTCGGTTTTGATGCGTGGGTGAATCAGGAAGGTGCATAAGTGTCCCAAAATTGACTTTCCATGCTTTTTATAAGTTCTCTTTTGTAGAGATGAGTTGAGAGAAAGCCTGCCTGCTTAATGTGCCCGGAAACGTTTCTTCCTGCACTCTGTCATGTTTAGTTGTAGTTTTTCCTTCTTCTTCTGCCTAGACCCCCAACGAGACAACCACGATGACATCTTAATGTCTTTGTTTTTCACAGTTATTCGGCCAGGGAGCTTCCTCTCGTACCCGTACCCTGGGATTCTATTGGATGATGATGATTTTTCTGGAGGGGATTTGGCTTAAGGAAGTCTGTTCATAACAAAAGAGAGTCCTCCTACAAAGTTGAAAATGATTATAGTTTCTTTAAATAAGTTATGGACTTCTGAAATGCCCTCCAACGAAGAATTGGGAGATCGGTTTCGAGTTGGATCGATATGCGAGAGGGTTTGTATTGCAGATAACGTTGTTAACAGTTTTATTTGCGGTTATGTTATTGTTAGTAATATTCTTTAAGGTTAATTTGATTAGTGGGGATTTTGGTAGAATTTTGAGTTCATGGGAGGGGGTATTTTTCTTTTGAAACATTTAAGCTCATGCAGGATGCAGTGTGTCACAGTATCAAAACAATTAATACATTGAAATATCAGATCGTGGTTGGGAGCATTGGGAAGTTTGGTGATCATTGCCGCATCTGAAACATGGATGGGTAATTAAATAGTTATTGAAGCTATGGTCGGAAGCCGTTGCAAATAAAACATAGGATGGGGTTGGCAGTTCCTCTATTTTTAAACGGTGATTCTCATGTGTAGTCATTCTTAATGATTGTCAATTTGGGTGACTTCAGTTTGAATTGGTTTTACTGGCTCCTTTATTATGGGACCATTTTTCTTTGAAGAGCTAAGCCCAGGGACTGACTGGAAATCGTGCACAGTGAATGGCCAACGTTATTTGACTCTTCTGTGTGAGCAAGTCGTTTCGTCTTTATGTGAACGAAATGTCTTGGCAAGCATAACCTTTATGCAAGATGGGGTACCAGCTCACATTGCAAGTCCTGTAAGGATTTTTCTGCTAGACATCTTCGGGGAAGACAGACTTATCAGCAGACACTGCAAGAACCCACGGACCCCTCGGTCTCCAGATTTAACACCAGCTGATTTCTGGTTGTGAGTGTGCTTCAAGTCGCGGGTTTATCGATCAGGCCCATTCACATTGATGGAGTAGAAAGATTCCATTCGGCATGAAATGCATTCCATACATCCGGACATGCAGCACTGCGGTAAGTCCTTTATTAGTCGGAGGGAAGGGCAATTTCGGGCTTCTTTTTAGAAGGATGTTAAGGTGTACGTACACACTAGAAGTTTATTTTTTTAATTTTAACTTTAAAAATCCAGTTTTTTCACAGTAGGTCATTGGTTTATGCTTAAAACTATTTCAGTGAAAAAAAATCATATTAAGCTAATTATTAATTAACTAACTAAGATATAATGAGCTAATTAGTATGTTTTTTGAACAGTGATATCTCAAATTCTAATTTGCCTAGAAAAACAATTCTAGTTGGAAATCATTTCCAATATTATTCTTCATGTTTTGACCCTCCATCAAGTTTATTGAGAGAAAAGGTTTTCTGTTACAACTTTTTTCGCCAAGAATGCATAAAAAATCACTATTTTTTCTGGAAATTGAGGATTTAAAAATCCATTAAATATTTATTTCTTAACTAATAACTCTGATTGAGGGTCAAAACATCCGCTGTAATATGTAGATTATAATGATCCAAAAATAGTTATAATAGATTAATTTATTGTTGTGTTATCACTGTTTGAACAAAGCGTCCTATTGCAAAAACTTGTTTCTTCAGAAATTGAGTTTAAAGTTTTGGAAACACGTCTGTTTATGGTGACAGTACCTAACGAAAACCCTTGTAACTAGAAAACTATTTCGAATATTTTCAAGATCTTGGCATCGTTTGAAAGCTAAGGAATTGAAGAATATTTTGAAGCATTAAAAAAAAGTTAGGCCTTCTGTTGAATTTTCAGGATTTTTAGTGTGTACATACACCTTAAATGTAGAAGACTTACTTAATGCAATTCAATGCTTCAAAACTCAAGTTGTGGAACTCATTGAGGATACATTGTCAGCTAACTTGACTTGTTGAAATGCAAGCAAATATTCTCTTAAGGTGCCTGCCTACCTTTAAAACGTCGTTTTGGGTCAAAAATTCGATTTTCGTTTTCTTATTGTATATTGAAGAGCATATTTTTAGCTTTCCAAATCAGTTTAAATTTTGTTTTTATCTAACCTAGAACCCAAGTTACAGGTATTTTAATATGAAGCGGTGGCAGTTTTTGAAACCGAAACTAATGTTGTGCTGACGAAAGTGGAGTAAAAAGTCAGTTCAAGCACTCTAAATTGTTAATATGTATTAAATTCTTTTAAAATAGGTGAGATTATTGTTCATTGAAATACTTAATATGCTTCAAATAAATCTGGCAACACTATTTTATACAGATAACTGACATGAAAAGAGTTGTGTTTTGAATTTGATTACATTTACAATTCACGTGAGATTTCTGTTGTTTATCAAAGCTTTCAATTGCGATTATATAAATCCTTTGATTTGAATTTCTCTTGCTAATATACCAAAAAGTATCGCTAGCAAGAGAAAGTCACGATTTAGAGGGAATCGCTTTACAAACAGAAAGAAGAAGAACGAATGTTCTTTAGAATCTGTGGAGACTGCTAGTTCAACCAAACTTCAGTCGTCCATTTCCAACATCGAAATCAGTGATGCTGGTTATGGAAACAGAGTTATTGACTTGGAACTATTGATGGGTGTTTTTAAGAGGTTTTCGTTAGCCTGAAAACTGTTAAATTAGGGGCATATGATGCGGTTATTCAGTTCAACGATGGGTACAAAGGGTGTTTAAATGTTTTGAAAAGGCTCAACAACCTAAGTCCTGGTTACTTCACCGAGAAAGGATGTGAAATATTAGACCAGTGTCAGATTCGAGATTCTAAAAATCACGGTACATCTACTGCTCAGAAGCGTAGAAAAATTTTAAAAGCCTTAAGAAAGAAAAAAATAACTGTTTTGAATGAAAAAGAATGTGAACATTACCAAAAAGGAGGATTTTGAAGTTAAATATAGTGTTATAAATGGTATGTTCATATGTTTTAATTCTTTTGCGTTTTTCTCGGAATCAGATTTTTGACATTTTTCTTCTTCGCAAAATGTCATAACTCAAAATATTATAAGTGTATTTATATGAAACTTTGATAGAATACTCTATAGGATATAATTAAGGAGTTCCACTATTTTTTTGGCTCTAGGTGTAATATATTTTATTTTATGATTAGTAAAGTTTGAAACTTATAATAAATTTCGGCGAGTTTTTAATTCTCTTTACGTTTAGTGCTGTAACTTTTTTTAATAAATAGATTTAGGCATATATATAGTGAATGTCCTAAAACATATTTTTATAAGAATAATAAAGTTTACAAAACAAAAATTCCTTTACTCAAATTTGAATTATGATGTTTTGCGTAAAAGCTATTATTTTGCAATTTTCATGCATAATTAATGCCAAAATAAGAAAACTAAAATTAATATTTAGCTATTTTATATATTCTACTTAGTTTTTTAAAGTATTTGATGGTATAAAGTACAAATCGAGTGAAAATTTAAAGTATTTAAAAAAAAAACTCCGAAGGTAGGCAGGCACCTTAAGGATTCATTATCCGAATATAGAAATTGCCCTCAGGAATTTTTTTTTTACCTTACCGGTTACAGTGGCGTCAAACGATCGCAGGTTTCGTAAGTTGAAACATTGAAAACAACCTCCGGTCAAGCATAGGTCAAGAGTCGTCTGACAAACCTTGTAATTTCATCCATTTTACAAAAGATGGCAGAAAATATCTTTTACGAAATAACAGCAGAATTTGCCTTGCGAAAAGCACGAAAAGTAAAGTAGCTTTTAAGTTTTACAAATTTCCATGTAGTTTTTTTTAAAACCTTTTTATTTAAATGAAGTAGTATGTCCAGTTACGCTTTTTATTTTCAGTCCTAGTTCTGCCTGTATGCATTTTGATATGGGGGCCCCCAAGTCCTATATTTGCGAAGGGCCCAGAACCCTATATACTACACTGGCACAGGCAAGACCGGTACCCGCAATACCAAAAAGGCTGATTTTCTTTAGAGGCCATTCATATCCATCGAATATTTTTTGTGATATTAAGGCCCCTCCACCCCTAAAATATCAAACGATATCAATTACGAAATAGCCTCCCCCTTTCATTTGATACCGATATCCCCCCCAAAAAATTTCATACTAAAAATCTTAAATTAAATTTTTTTTTTATTTTAAATTCTAGGGGGCTCTGCCCTCTGCTCGCTATTGCTTGTCAAACCCCGATGATTGCTACGCAATCATATTTAGTTCGCATTGCGAACTATACTTTTCAACAAAAAGGGGGATGGGATTGCTTCATAATCCATCCCCATATGGATCGCTGCTGGATTGATCCCGGACCTTATCGCATGCGCCCGAGTAACGGAAAATTGCCTATTTTTTTGCGAGATAAGCAGATCCGAATATAAGCCGACTCCAGTACTTTAGCTTTAGAAAACGTTCCAAAAAAGCTCGGCTCATACACGGAAATATCGTGTAAATAAAAACAAAATGTTTTAAAACAAGTCAAGAACAAAGCATCTCATTTCAACATAAAAAAAGAAATGTTTTAGCACAACATATTGTTAAAATTCAGAGGAAATCTCATCATAATTTTAAATGTTTTAGCTTCTCAGTGTTGTTTGTTGTAATAGTACTTCGTAATATTTTCATATTCGACTGTTGTTATGGAAACGGCGAACGAATTTGCCGGTTCTTCTGAAAACATTGCAAACTCTCTAGCGCGTGCTCTTAAAATTTTATGAATGAATTATGTAAAAAAAAATTTATTTTTTCATCGTCTGCTCGTGCCTTAAATTCATTAGCCCGTTGAAACACAAGACTCACTAGCACGTGACTCGCTATTACCAATAACAAAGCGAAAAAACTTGAAAAAGACTGTAAATTTTTTTTTAATAATAGAAAGATAGATTTCTTTTTGCTAGGGTTTGATACCGTTTATATCAGTGTTGCTATTCTGCAAAAATTTGCAGAGAGTTTTTGACTCACGAATAGCAGAATTAATCAAGTTGTACACACTAGCCCCATGTCCACACGTGTCCCCTTCTCACCTATAGGTAACAACTAAACATACTTTTATTGGTTTAGAAGCAAACACAAACAGTTAAGTTTCAATTGTTTAAATTAATCTTTCTTTCCAACGCGATGACACTTTCAGAAAACTATTAATACTTTTTAAAGCAGTTAATAAATTCTAAGAATTTCGGCAGTAGTTGGTAACTGAAACTTTTGAAAACACTGTTGTTGAAATTAATGTAGGCAGTGCTAGCAAATCGAATGATTTCTTATTAACTGCCTATTATTCTTAAACTAGGAACAGCCATATATGATGTTGTGCTAATCCCTGATATGGATGAAAATATTACTTTTTGTTCATGATTAGAAATCGTAAATTTCTGAACTCATTTCCATTGGAATCAAAGGGGACTACACAGCTTTTTCTAGTTAAGGGGGTCCGGGACATAAAAATCGTCAAATTTTCGAAATTTTTTTTATGATTTTTAGAAATGCTCTATGTTTTTTTGCTTAAAATGACGTCTAAATCATGTTTCTATCTTAATTAGAACTAGAGATATACTAATTTTTGTAGTGCGTTGTTTAGAAAATCTAACACTCTTGACAGTTGTTGTCATGGCAACGACATCTGTCTTTAAAACTTTAAATGCGTTTTTCTCCATGATACATTTTTCAAGATTTCCTGTATTCAAATTGCTATAAGTCGAAAACCAATAAAGTTTAAGGGTTGAAATTTGGAATATATATTTTTCAAACATTATACTTTAATTTCGATTCAGCAAATTTGAAACAAATATTTACTTTTAAAAATATGACTTTTAAAAAAAAAGTACCTTAAAATTTTCTAAAATTTTCATTCAAATATTTTTTATTTTTTGTTAAATTAATATTTTTTAAATTGCTGAATCAAAATTAAAGTTAATAAATTTGTGAAAAATTTACTGCAGGAATTTTGAAAATGGACCAAGAATATTTTGAGCCTTAGCAATTTAAAATGACCCCTCTTTTTATCAAAAAATTTTAATTTAAAATTTTTAAAAAACTTTTGGAACTTTTTTTGTGTTGTGATTTTGTTTATTAGTTAGATGGGTAATCAGTACAAAAAAAATTCAAAATTCTAAATTAATTAATAAAAATTTTTTTATAATGTGTCCCGGACCCCCTAATTGCGGAGGGGGAGGTCTATATTATTATATTATTTGATCATTTCTGTCACGACTAGTACATTGTTATGTTAAGTCTATTAGATATACTATTTTGAAACGTCATACACTCTACGGTGTTCTTAAATGTCAGTTTTCGATCTGCAATTCGTTCTGTTTTCAAAGAGAAATTTGAGAAATATGCCAAAACAGACCGTACTGATAATATTACCAATCGTACTGTTAGATTTTATTCGATTTAATTATCGTCATCATTAAGATTTTTAACATAAAATCAGCAGTGTTGAAGGGCTCTTTAACGTCATACTATCCTACGGGCAAGTTTCAATTGTTTTCAGTCATTCCTTTTATCTAGATAAAAACTTGTATAAGAATGAAATTCTTATTAAATAACTTATTAATAACTAAAATTAGAATGCAAATGAATAAATACTTTGTTATCAAATACTCAAGAAAGAGAAACTATTAAATAAGCAGTTAAATAATATGTTATTAATTATCATTTAGTTATTGCTTTATACGTAGGGGAGAAGGGGGATAGTGTGGAGAACTCGAATAATTCTGCTATTTATCAGTCTGCACGTTTTTGCAGAATAGCAATAGTGATATAAACTTCCATGTGAAGTTGCATGACAATACACTCGTTAGATGAGTAGCAATTTATAAAACAATGTTTTCATGGTGGAAAAGTAAATTTCTGATTTGTTTTTTAATTACTATATTACGTAATTTTAATTCAAATATTTAAAAAAAGTGACAGTGGGTTATAAAGGAATATATGCAATAGATATTTTAATAAACACTTTTGCTCTACATGGTTTAAATTAACCAAGAGTAGGCCTAAAAAAGCAAATGGCTCCACGGGTTAGTGTGGAAATGACCACACTAGCCCCATTTAACTTTCAGTGGTAAAAACATGGGTGAACTATTACATTTTAGGCTATTTGTTTATTAAATAAGATTGTTTATGTGTAAAACTTATTCACGAAAAATTCTATGTTTTTCTTAGGCTTTTAAGTATAAAAATAAATTAATTTTTATGAAGTGGTAATTGGTTTGCTTCGCAAACCAACATTCCTTTCGCAGAGTGAATCTCCTGGACATCGAAACTATCTGAATAATTCGTATTATCCTGATTTGACTTTCCGATCCATGACGTCACAGCGAGGGCTTCGCCCTCCCCTCGCTTGCGCTGGCCGACCCCTGGGGATTACTACGCAGTCCCGTTTGGTTTGCGAAGCAAACGAATACTTTGGCAAGTGATTTCACTTTTTTTTTAAACTTTAACACTTAACGCACCCCAAACTAATAGCCGCATCAGGCAAAAACATTCAGAATCGCGTTCCCTGTACAATTATAAGTAAACCGTGTTAATCTCCTAACTTTACGATCTGTACTTCGTACTTTCTCCGTAAACCGTCTGAGGACAGAGTGAAAAAAGCGAGCCTTTTTCCTCGCCAAATAAAAATAAATGGTTTTTATGGCAATTGTTGCTACGATAAATTTTTGATACCTGGGAAACCCGATAGTCAAAAATACAACCCACAACTGCATGCGGAACCTGTTCCGCGAAGTATAAAATACTAAGTTTGTGTGACCAACTTTTGATTGCATCAAATGTATTTATGAACCAATTTTAAAAACAACTGTACCGTAAGAAAGAACACATTCTAAGGTATACTGCGATATTTTCAAAATTAAAAACTAATGGTAATACGATATAGATATGACAGTTTTAGTTTTGTATCGAAATTAAGTTCTCAAAGTTCCGAAAATTGTAAGACCAACTTTTAATTGCATTGATTTTATTTATTAACCAATGTGAAAAATAATTGTACCATAAGAAAGAGTGTAATGTAATGTATTCAGTGATGTTCTCAAATTTAAAAAATAATGGTTTTTGCTGTAGATATAACGATTTTAACAAGAAATAGCGGAAATATCCAAAGATTCCGAATTTTTTATGACCAACTTTTAATTGCATCGAATTTAATTATTAACCAATTTCAAAAATAATTGTACCGAAAGAAAGAGTACATTCTGAGGTATACTGCGATAATTTAAACATTAAAAACTAGTAGTAATAAGATATCGATACGGCAGTTTAAAAAAAAAATAGTAACGAAAATGTCCCGATTTTCAAAAAAATATTATCAAGAACCAAATTGAAATTTCTAAAAAAATCGATGAGCTGTAAAAATTTACGTTGTGAGGAATTATTTAATAAAAACTCACGGCTGAAGACTGAAAATTTGTTTGTGTTTTGTTCACTCGCGGAAGTAATTTCGCTTTATCAATTTTCACACTTAATAAACCCTAAACTAATAGCCGCATCGGAAAAAATCTTAACAATTGTCCAGGGAATACGATGAAGAACAAACCATGTTAATTTCGTTTTTTTTCTTATCAGTACTTTCTCGGGAAACCATCTAAGAATCGAGATAAACTACACAGTTTTCAATCCTGCGACAGCGGCGGCAACTTTTCTTTAATATAGAGATATACAAACACGATGAGTGGTCGGGTTGTCTGCGCGCCATCTAGTAGGGAAATACTCAAATCCACTTTATATCTGACATCCTTTTATTTTTCAGAGCCACGGTTGCCCGGTCGGTAGAAGGGACTCGCAATCGTATTAGGAGTTCGAATCCTACGGAGGACCAACGTTTGCAAAGAGAGCTCAAATGATCTCACGTTGGGGTGGAAATTTGGAGAGTCGTGTGTCAGCGAAGGGGTGACATCGTTATCAGACCTTGATTCAAAATTACGTGTTATTGTCAGAGGATCTATCTGTCCGGGTTATGTACAGGATCGTCACCAACTACCGATGGTTTTGGTCCAGTATAACCTCAATTATAAAAACAAAAATCCTACTTCAACTTGTGTATAGAAAATAAAACAGCAACACAAACTATGATTACGTACATTTCCATTCATGATATACGTAAAATATCAAGGTAGTATCAAATGATTAAATTTATAGATTTCTGTGAAGTGTGGTTCCTGCCAAAATCAGTAGCCAGAGTTGCCATTGTTGGAGATCACCGCTGCCACACGCCTCGGTATTGATTCAAAGAGACTTTGGATGTGTTCTTGGGGTACAGCAGACCAAGCAGCTTCCACACGTTGCCAAAGTTGATCCGGTTTGGCAGCTGGTTATGTAATCTGGGTCAATCGTTGAGCAACCATGGACCACATGTTTTCTACCGGCGAAAAATCCGGAGAGCGAGCTGAACAGGGAAGCAATTCAATCTGGCGATTGACGAAGATCCATTGGACAATGCGTGCCACGTGTGGTCGCGCATTATCCTGTTGAAATATGGCTGTGGAGAAGCCCTGAAGGTAAGGAAGGACAACTGGCTCCAACACCTCGGAGAAGTAGCGCTGGCTGTTTAAAGTACCGGCAATGCGTACTAGAGGAGTGCGAGAGTGATATCCAATACTGCCCTATACCATAATACCCGGTGCAGGACCAGTGTGGCGGTTTATGACGCAGCTGTTCAGCATCCTCTCTCCACGGTGTCTCCAGACTCTAATCCGACCACCGTTTTGTTGGAGACAGAAGCGTGACTCGTCAGTAAAGACAATTTTATTCCATTCTGCCGTCCACATCTTTCTTTCGTCGCACCATTGGCGGCGGAGACGTCTGTGGTTCTGCGTCAAGGGTAGACGAAGCAATGGACGTCTTGCGAACGACCACTTTGCTGTAAACGGCGTCGAATGGTACGCGCAGACACTGAATGATGCGTTACAGACTGAATGTGCTGTGCTATGGTTCGTGATGTGGCTGAGCAATCAGTCACTGCCATACGCACAATATCGCTGTCATCACGTGAAGTTGTGCACTGAGGTGGATGCGATCGAACACGTCGGTCCGTCGTACCCTCCTGCATCCAACGATCCCATATCCGCATTACAGTTGTTTGGTTTCGACCAACACGACTACCGATTTCCCTGAAAGATAATCCACAATGTCGATAGAACTATCCTTCCTCTGTCGAACTCGGATATTTGATCAAAAGATGATCACTGTTTTCTGCAAGGCATAATTGATCGTTTTTTTTTAAACCACAAGAAAAACACAATTGCCGTACTTGAAATCGTCGAAATCTCCTAGTCTTAAATAGCGCTTTGAAGTGGCGCCACAGGCGCGCATGATGTGCGTCTGCGCTGAAATTCTAATCATTTGCATATCTCACCTCCGCTAATGCATGTTGTAAATTTCATATTATTAGCATGCTTCCTTCAGGAAGTTGCATTTACGGTGGCCAGCAGTGTAATTATACCAAAATTAACCTTTTGACTACGACTATAGGTTATAACAGTGCAATCCTTTCTTGACTCGATTCTCATAACGTATAAGGTACAAATGCTGTACATTCCGTAGTTGAAACTTATTCGTGTTACGAATAAGTAACAACTGCTGTACCGGTCTTAGTCTGAAGATAAAATAGATAAATCAAAATTTGAACATATAATAAATTTTGTTGAATTCTAGCACTGTCACCACTATAAGTAAATGGGATAAGTTACACATATAATTTATAAATTATTTGTTTTGTACGTTGCTGGAGATTCTAAACCGCTATGTTCTAGTAAGCGTTTGTGCAAGATGCATTATCGAAATGAATTATAACTTATATTCAAACCATGTTCTTTTAATTTGGTGGTTGTTTCAAACAAATGGCGCATGTACTACGGGGTTTCAGAGTAATAAAGTAATGAAAACTTCTCAAGTTACTGTATCATGCAGAATTACTTATTTTTTAAACTTTGAATCAAGGAATTTCACGGTTAAAGAGAATTCATAAATTGAAGATTTGTAAAATTGTGCATATTTGTTAGAGACCGCATCGGATTCTTTATGCATAGTCTTCAAAAGTCTTGGTTATAACAGCATTCCTAATTTTGGACATTTTGTAAGCTTATACTGCAAGTGTAAGTGGCTTTGCATTTCGTCCATAATACGGTTTCGGTCATTCCGGACTTGGGATACGAAGTTATTGTCAGAAAAGGCCCTCAGCATGGTAGATAGGAAGAAAAAATTGTTCTTGGTACCAAGTAGGACAAGTTTCGATTGATAGATGACAGAATATGGTCCTCGAGTAGCTGGTGGAATTGAAATTTGGTATTCTATGAAGTTTAGGAAACAAAAGCAAAGACAATTGTAATTATGGTTTATTTAATGTGAGGGATCATGCTAAACCATTTTGCACAAACAAAATCCAATATCAACTGTTAAGAAGATTAGGAAAAGGCGTTCCATCTAAAATAGCTTGTTCGTCTAAAATCCTTTCACACTGGCTGATTCCGGAGGTTGGTGGGTTTGGGGATTTTTTTGGCGCAAGGGCCCTAATCGGTCTTGCTGTGCCTGACCATGTTCTAGCGAACTCCACTTGAATAAAGGGGGGATCTCATTAGTCAGTTTTAACTGAAGTAAGATTACATGGGGACCCTGGGATGAAAACTCTCTATGTACTTCGTTCATTAGTCCCAGTATCAGCGTCTAGTCAGAATGAAGAATTTTACTGGAGATCTGGCGAATAGTGTCATGTCCATGGAACACGGCGCTTTAACTAACCCAAAACTGTGCTACAGCCTAGCCCTATAATGCGCTACAACCCGGCCTCATAATCGAAACCCTCGAATAATCGGAATCGAAATGAGCGTCCCCCATAACGCAATTGATAAAAGGGCGCGCGTTCGGATGTACACTCTATCTGATCTCTCTAGCGCCTGCCCTAACGATGCAATTGTAACTTTTGTTGTCGTCACCCGCCTTTAGCTCGTGGTCTACGGAGACCCCTTGATTATGAAGAATCGTTTAGTATTTTTTCGTTCATTGTTCTGCAGAGCAAAGGAGTGGCGTGTATTTATTAGACTAAATGTCCTAACGCCACTCCATCAAAATTCCGCGCTATGTCTGACAAGAGTAGAGTAATATGTCGACTAGTTATGTCCATAAAATAAGGTCAAGATTAATTTTTTTTTAATTAAATTTTTTTTTATGTTCATAATTTATAAATGCTTTTTTACAGATGCAACGTATATCAAACCTTAAACGATTACCGTTTTATCTGTTATAATATCTATTTGCGGTAAGATATTATTTGCTTCTATTAACAGTTTTGATACTTGACAAATAGCATATACAGGTAGCAATTAAACATAACTAGGGGGCTCGCCCCCTGCTCGCTAACGCTCGCCAACCCCCGGAGGATTGCAAAGCAATCCTCATTGGTTCGCTACGCGAACCTATGCTCGCTTCGCTCGCATCCATGAAGACATGTGTTCTAGCAGAAGGGATTGTTTACAAAATATCATATTCCAAAAAAAATATTTTTCAAAACTAAATTTGCTATATTACAGAAAAGATATATACAATACCTCTGGAATCATAATTCAAATGAAAACTTTGAGCAAATTTTGACTCGAAATGTGAGCGCTGCTTTGGAAATTGAATACCCAGCATGTTGTTTGTGTGTACATTTCTCCAGCACTCGAGCCACCAACACTTTTTCATTGAGCTTGTTGTCGAAAGTTGTAGTGCAAGCATCTTGTTGAACTGTAATGGTAATTAAATGTTCCTGAAATGATCCTCCGCTTTCTTTGATTTCTAACTATAAACTGCAACAGTTCGACTAAATTTCATTTTTTTTCTCAACTAGGGGGCTCCGCCCCCTGCTCGCTTATGCTCGCCAACCCCCGGGGATTGCTGCGCAATCCCATTTGGTTTGCTTCGCAAACCAACACTCCTTTCACAGATGTCATTTGGTTTGCTTCGCAAACCAACATTCCTTTCACAGAGTGAAACTATCTGAATAATTCCTATTATGCTGATTTCACTTTCCGGTACATGACGTCACAGCGAGGGCTTCGCCCCCTGCTCGCTTAAAATCGCCGACTCACGGGGATTGCTACGCAATCCCGTAATTAAGGACTTCGCAAACCAATACTTCTTTCGCAATTGATTTCACTTTTTTTTGCTTTAACACTTAATGCACCCTAAACTAATAGCCGCATCAGTAAAAAATCTTCTGTATCTTGTTCCCTGTACAATTTTAAGTAAACAGTGTTAATATCAAAACTTTACGATTGTACTTTGTCGGTAAACTGTCTTGAGAACAGAGGGAAAAAAGCGAGCCTTTTTCCTCGCCAAATAAAAAGAAATCGTTTTTATGGCAATTGTTGCTACGATAAATTTGATATCTGGCAAACCCGATAGTAGAAAATGCAACCCACTGCTGTTTACGGAACCAGCTATGCGAACTGAAAAATACGAAATTTGTGTCACCAACTTTTGATTGCATCGAATTTATTTATGAACCAATTTTAAAAATAATTGTACCGTAAGAAAGAGTACATTGTGGGGTATACTGCAATATTTTTAAAATAAAAAACTAACAGTAATACTATATAGATATGACCATTTTAGTTTTGTATCGGAAGTTACGATCTGAAAGTTCCGAAAATTGTATGACCTACTTTTAATTGCATCGATTTTGTTTATTAACCAATTTGAAAAATAATTGTACCATAAGAAAGAGTGTAATGTAGTGTATTCAGTGATGTTCTCAAATTTAAAAAATAATGGTTTTTGCCGTAGACATGACGGTTTTAACAAAACGTAGCGAAAATATCCGAATATTCCGAATTTTGTATCACGAACTTTTGATCGCATCCAATTTAATTATTAACCGATTTCAAAAATAATAGTACCGTAAGAAAAAGTATATTCTGAGGTATACTGCGATATTTTAAAAATTTAAAACTAATAGTAATTAGATATAGATACGGCAGTTTTAAAAAAAAGTAACAAAAATGTCCCGATTTTTCTCGAATTTCAAAAAAATATTATCAAGAACCACATTTAAATTTAAAAAAAAACTCGACGAGCTGCAAAAATTTACGTTGAGAGGTACTCTTAAAAAAAAACTCACGACTAAAGACTGAAATTTTGAATGTGTTTTGCTCACTCGCGGAAGAAATTTCACTTCTTCAACTTTAACACTTAATAAAACCTAAACTAATAGCCGCATCGGAAAAAAATCTTAATAATTATCCAGGGAATTCGATGAAGAACAAAACATGTTAATTTCATATTTTTCCGATCAGTACTTTCTCGGGAAACCGTCTAAGAATGGAGCTAAACAACAAAAATTTCAATTCTGCGGCGGCGGTAACTTTTTTTTAATATAGAGAGATAAAATTTCATCCAATAACGCTATAAATACAATTGAGGCGCGAGGCGCTACGTGGTAAACAAACAATCGTACAATGTTGCCAAAACGCGATAGTAAATAACGTCTTTTTTGCGTTCCACATAAGAGAATTATATATATAGATTTTTATTGTTTTAGAAAAATACATAAACAATGAAGAAATTTTAACTGTTTTAATTAATTTGCTTTCTTTTCAATGTAATAGCACTCTCAGATAATTATTAATACTTTTGAAAGCAGATAATAAATCCTAAGAATTTTGACAGTAGTTGGTAATTGAAACTTTTGAAAACATTGTTTTTGAAATTACTGTTGGTAATACTAGCAAATCGAAAGAATTTTCATTAACTGACTACTATTCTTAAACTTTGAACAGACATATGTAATGTTGTGCTAATCCCTGATACGGATAAAAATATTTCTTTTTGTTCATGTTTAGAAATCGTAAATTTCTGAACCCATTTCCATTGGTACCAAAGAGGACTGCACGACTTTTTCGAGTTAATTGCGGAGGGGAAGGTCTATATTATTTTACCATTTCTGTCACAACTCCATTGTTATGTTAAGTATATTGGATATACTATTTTGAAACGTCATACAATCTTCGATGTTCTTAAATGTCAGTTTTCGAATATTAATTCGTTCTGTTTTCAAAGCGAAATCCGAGAAATATCCCAAAAATGACCGTACTGATAAAATTACCAATCGTACTGTTAGATGTTCATCGATTTAGTTACCGTCATCATTAAGTTTGTTAACATAAGAGCAACAGGGTTGAAGTTCTGTTTAACTTCATATAATCCTACGGGCAGGTTTATTTGTTATCACTCATCCTTTGATCTACACTCATGTTCATAAATTAATGTAATTCAAAATCACACTAAAATCGAACTCTAAAGTAAAAATTTCACCAGTAGAATTATCGCACACATCTTCAAGAATAATATCCAAATTACAGGAAGCCATCAGATGACGCCGATAGTACGTCTTTATGACGAGAGTGTAAGAGAAGGTGTATATAACGAATGGTAGCAAAGGAAAATTGTTCACAAGCGTTCTGTAAGCTGCTCAGTGCCACAACCGAATAGTTATGGCACATATCAACAATGTCATGTTAAGTTTCTGTAAGGTCGATAGTTTTTGTAACTGCTCCAGTGAGCAAAAATAGTAGTTTTTATGAATGGTATAATTTTTTTTTGCTAATGGCGGGCACAAATGCACATAGTCATTGGCCACTACAAGGCCGGAAGTGATGGTCTCTTGTGAAGGAGCACCGAGTGCGAGGACTATCATCGCTTCCAAACAAAGGACAACACAATTTACATCCATGCCCTGACCCCGGATTCGAACCAGGAACATTCCGTCAACACCTTAACCAATAGACCGGTTGGTCGGCTCATACATACACCATCGTTTTTTTTCTTTATCTTTTGTTTAATAAATGGGCTTTATGAATAAGTCACGTTTGTTTTGTTTCTGAACCTTTATTTGCCGGAGCTGGCATTATTCTTATTTTATGGACATGAGTGTAGATAGAAACAAATGTGTATACGAATAAAATTCTTATTAAATATCTAATTCATATTAAAAATTAGAATGCAAATAAATAAATACTGTAAGTGCTCGGCTGGGCTGAAGGAACCTTTTCCAGCATTATTCAACTCGAGCGCCGGGCAACTTACGAATATGTGTGTGGGTGGTGGATTAAATAAACCGACAGGACTGCCTGGTCGTAATTACTGCGATTTATTAACAGCAATCATTGACTCTATATACATGAAGGCCGCGACTGAGTCGGATCGCGTCTTTTTTCACATCAAAACGTCACATCACACTTTACTTTTCGTACATCCGGGGCTCCCTTGAAAATACATCTGCGCAACTTAACTGCGCATTGGAGGAGGAACCTCCCAGGCGCCATCTATTGGTCTCTTTCGAAACCAACAGTTGGGTGCTTAAAACATATATGTTACATACTCCCCCTCTGGTTTCGCCGACGTCCCGGCAAGGAACCAGCATGCTTTCGCTTTGGACGCCCACGCTTTCGTAAGGGCGCCAAAGGCCGAGCATCGGAATCAAGGCAAGGTCTTAAAGCCGATGAGTGATAAACTCCCATTGAGACTTCAGGAGAGTCTGGATTGGCAATTTGATAAGTAGTAGGTGATCGCTGAGTGAGAATGACATAGGGACCGTCCCTCCGAGGCATGAACTTGCTTGTTCGTTTCTTTTTGGCATTACTAACAGGGTGGAGTGTCACCCAAACAGAATCGCCCGGAGAAAAGCTCGGTCCTGAACTTCTTCCCTTATCCGCACAGGCTTTTCTCTGGTCTTGTCTTTACTCCATGGATAACTGTACTTCCGTGCTTAGGTTGGCAAATTTCTGAAGATAAGGGGTAATTTCGGGTACAAAATTATCATTTGAGACAATAGAGCGAAGGTCATGTTGGACATCGTCTGTGGTTTTAAGTTCTCGACCAAAATGAAGAAAAGCTGCAGTCTGGCCCGTGGTCGAACATCTGGATGAGTTCATGGCGAAACGAATGATGGGCAACTTCTCAGACCATGCAGTGTGATCATTTCCCACAAGAATAGCCAGACGAGGCTTTAGGTCCCGATTCTTTCGCTCCACAGGGTTAGCTTGTGGGTGATATACAGGTATCAACTCCTGTTTGATTCCAAGAATGTAACAGACTTGTTGCATTGTAGCACTAATGAATTGCGTTCCGTTGTCGCTAATGACACGCCTGGGGATTCCATATCTTAGGAAAACTTCTTCGATGAGAGTTACAGCGCATTCCTTGGCAGTGGCGTTGGGTAATGCAAATAGTTCAACCCATTTGGTGCAACAGTCTTCGACTATAAAAATCCATTTGTTTCCATCCTTTGAGTCAGGTAGAGGTCCGAACAGACCAATCGCTAAGGTTTCAAAGCGCTGATTGTATATGGGAGTTCTGAGCAGTCCAGAAGGCTTCTGGTTCGAGGCTTTAAAACGGGCACATTCCACGCAACTTTTGACGTGTTCAGCAATGGATTTACGCAAACCAGGCCAAAAGTATCTCTGGGCAATCCGATGATATGTGCCCTCAACGCCATAGTGTCCTGCGGATGGAGCATCATGGTATTCTTCTAATACCCTCTTCCGTTCCTGAAGAGGAACGACCAGCTGGGCTTCTTCCGAATCGGAGTCGGGGGAAAAACGATAGAGCACACCTTGATTCATGATGTACCCTCTATCGGTCCAATTTGCAAAATCTGCGCTTTTCTCTACGCTTTCAAAACAGTCTATAATCTTCTTTAGCTCGTCATCTTTCAATTGTTCTTCTCTTATGTCACTGGAACTTCTAGTGGGAATGTCAACAGATACCATACAGATATCACAATGATCTTCGGTGTGTTCACACAAAGGGCGAGACAACAAGTCAGCCACAACATTAGCCTTTCCTGGAATATATACTATTTGCAGATTGTGGGATTGGATCTGCAATGCCCATCTGGCTAACCTCCCAGTTGGAGATTTCAGGCTCATCAACCACCTCAGAGGTTGATGGTCAGAGGCTATGGTGATCTTTTGTCCCTCGATGTAACCGCGAAACTTCCCCAGGGCCCAGACAACAGCTAGGGCCTCACGCTCAGTGGTAGAATAATTTCGTTCAGCAGGAAGAAGGAGTCTGCTAGCATATTCTACGGGATGTTCTTCAGGAGGGTCTCCTTGAATTAGTACGGCACCCAGGGCGTAACTACTGGCATCCGTTCGGATTATGAAGGGCTTTGATGGATCACTTTGCTTGAGAATGGGGGGAGTGATCAACAACTCTTTTAAGGTGATGAAAGCCTTCTGTTCTTCTTCTGTCCATTTCCATGAGGCATTTTTCTTCGTCAAATTACTAAGGGGTCTAGCAATTTCAGAAAAGTTAGGGATGAAACGGCGATACCAAGAACAAGTTTGCAGAAACGATTGGACCTGTTTCACATTTCTAGGATTTGGCATTAACTGGATAGCGGAAGTCTTTTCAGGGTCAGCCTGGAGTCCGGATGGAGTTATCCAATGACCTAGGTATTTGACCTTAGAGCATCCAAAGTTGCATTTTTCCCGGTTGGCATGCAACTTAAATTGAAGGAGTCGCTCAAATACAGCTCTCAAGTGTGAGAGATGCTCTTCAAAGGTCTCTGACAAGACAATTATGTCGTCAAGGTAAGACAGCAAGTGCATGTCTTTCAGACCCCCTCTGAAACGATCAATGAGTCTTTGGAAGGTTGCTGGTGCGTTTTTCAGCCCGAAAGGCATCCTGATAAAACGGTAAGTGCCAAATGGACAGGTGAAAGCAGTCTTGTCACGGTCTGTAACTGCCACGTTAACTTGATGGTAACCCGCTCGCAAGTCAATCGTTGACATGTAGGATGTATGCTTGGCTTCGTGGAGCAAGTCGTCAATGAGTGGAAGAGGATAGGTATCAGTCTTCGTAATGGCATTCAGTTTGCGATAATCAACGCAAAATCTGTAGGTTCCATTTGGTTTTGGGATCAGAACCACAGGAGCCGCATATGGTGACTCGCAGTCCTCAATTATGCCTTCTTCCAACATTCTCTCTATCTCGTTTTTCATTATACTTTTCTTTACTGGGGAAACTCTGTACGGAGGTACTGCAACAGGTGGATGGTCCATAGTGTCTATCCGGTGTTCAATGAAAGGGGTAGCCTCTCCCCCTGGATGAAAAGACCTTTCATACTCGTTAAGGAGACAGTTCATCGTTTCACGCTGAGTTGACGTAAGGGCAAGGCCTTCCACCTCTCGAAGTGAGCACGAATTAATTTTAATCTCGTTTCCGAATTTCTTAAATGACACAGATTTCATTTGTTCTGCAAATGGGTATTTGTGGCGAGGACTATCGCCGAAAAACCAGTCTCCTTTTATATTTAGAACTACGCCAGATATCTTCAAAAAATCCGTTCCCAAAAGTGTTCGGTTTTCTTTGGCTTCGGGTAATGCAATCAAAGTGGTTGAAAAGAATCTTCCTTCAAGCTCCACGGTCACAAGGGTGGTGTAAACTGTCATTTCCGACTTGTGTCCATCCGCGAGGGATATGCTAAGATGAGTAGAAATAAATTCCGCTCCCTGCTCTCGCAAGAGGTAGTACAGTGCTTCACCAGCGATGGAGTGACTCGCTCCAGAGTCAGCACATGCTGTTTCACATATTCCATTGATGCTCACTCTCAGCACTGCAACTGGAGATGACTCAGCTGTACTAGAATGTAGTTGGACGCAACCAATTCGAGCCGGGTTATTCTGCACAGATGGATTACACTTTGGGCATCGGGCTTTTATATAACCTGGTTCATTACATCCATAGCATCTTATAGCAGGTCGCTCCTCTTGGTTCGTTTCTTGCCTCGGCCTTTCAAACCTTTTCTGATAAAACTGGTTCTTCGAATTTCCCATTCTGGAAACTTCATCCTTATGTTTATTGAAAACTCTCTTCTTGAAATCAGGATTAGGGTCTTTCTTCATATTACTTCGCAAATTGTCGAACGACTCTAGTTTTTCTGCAAGTTCCTTAGGGGAAGTGCAGTCGGCCCACTCATCAAGGAAATGTTCTTTAACTTCTGGAGGGGTTTTCCTCTTCATCTGGTCAGATATTATTAGATCCTTGAGTTGATCAAAATCCTGGATGTGCAGTTCAGATAGCCATCCCTCAAAATAAGTCCTCAACTCGAAGTAAAAATCTCTCCAGGTGCTCTCATGTGTCTTTTTATGTTGGGAGAACAACTGCCTGAATTTTTCGGCACTGAGTTTGTAACGTTTCAGAAGCATTTCCCTGATGTATCTGTAATCTCTAGACTCCTCTTCTGGCTCTCTTGCAATCAGTTTAGCTACATCTGGTGGTAGGGCTCCTATCTGATAAGCCACCCACTGATCCTCTGGTACTTTTATGAACTTTAACTGTCTTTCAAAAATGTTAAGGAAGAGACCCATATCGTCATCTTTTGGGTTGAAGCTAGGAATTAGTTTTCTCAATTCCCATTTAGGGTTTTCACTTTCCCTTTCGAGCCCAGTTTCTGTGGTCAAATTCACAGACTGAGCTTCAAGTTGCAACTTTATCTTTTCGAGTTCAAAAACTCTTTCCTTTTCGGCTTTCTCCAGTTCAAAAGTTCTTTCCTTTTCGGCTTTCTCCAGTTCAAAAGTTCTTTCCTTTTCGGCTTTCTCCAGTTCAAAAGTTCTTTCCTTTTCGGATTTCTCCAGTTCAAAAGTTCTTTCCCTTTCAGATTCTCTGTTCTCTATGATTGTTTTCAGGAGTTCTTTTGCGAATGTTTCTTCATAATGCTCTGAATTGACAATAATATCCTTTAGCTCAAAGATTTTCAGATTTTCTCTGAAGACCTCCCCTAGTTCCTCTGCTAGGATCCTAAGATCCTCCCGTCTACCTTTAGCCAAAAATGTCATTTTTGTTTTCAAAACCAGCTTTTAACCAATTAGAGGTTCCTCTTACAATGAATTTTGAAAATAGATTTTTAAATGACTAAATGAAAGTACTAGATTTCATACAATATATATGAACGACAAAAATATATGCAATAAATCCTATACTCTAAAAGAGAACACACAATACTAGCACTAAATCTTATACCCTAGCCTCATATATCATGTAACCATTATAACTCATATAATTCAAAATAATTGCGATTTATATGCGATGCAGCATTTCTAATTAAAGAGAGAACACAAAAATATTAACACTATAAATCTTACTCCCTAGTCTCTCATATATCATGAAGCAATTTTAACTCAAATAATTCAAAACGAATTCCGATTCATATGCGATGCAGCATTTCTAACTACCAATTTATGCAAGTTGAAGTTAAATCGAAACTTGAATCACACTAAATCGATAAATTTTCAAGCTGAAGTTAAATCGAAACTTGAATCACACTAAATCGATAAAGTTTTTTAAGCTGAAGTTAAATCGAAACTTGAAACACAATAATTGAGATTCCTATGCGATGCAGCATTTCTAATTAAAGAGAGAACACAAAAATATTAACACTATAAATCTTACTCCCTAGTCTCTCATATATCATAAAGCAATTTTAACTCATATAATTCAAAACCAATACCGATTCATATGCGATGCAGCACTTCTAATTACCAATTTATGCAAGTTGAAGTTAAATCAAAACTTGAATCACCCTAAATCGATAAATTTCTTCAAGCTGAAGTTAAATCGAAACTTGAATCACTCTAAATCGATAAATTTTCAAGTTGAAGTTAAATCGAAACTTGAAACACACTAACTTTACAAAGTTATACAAGTTAAAGTTAAATCGAAACTTGAATCACACTAAATTTACAAAGTTAGACAACTTGAAAAATCAATCAAATTTCTTATCTGGGTCCAAGAAAGACGATGTTCCGGATTATCACTTTCCTGTAGAATGGCTCTCTTTCCACGTGCGACGACTCCAAGCGACCACTTCCCGTCAATTCCACGTGTAGGCAAATCCAAGCGAACGCTTTTACCGATTTGCCGCGATCTCCAGACTGTAAAGTGTTGCTTCTGCGGAACACTACCAGCGATTTCCAGGCACCATTTCAGTCAATTCATCAATCCGGCCACTGGTTGGGCGCCAATGTAAGTGCTCGGCTGGGCTGAAGGAACCTTTTCCAGCATTATTCAACTCGAGCGCCGGGCAACTTACGAATATGTGTGTGGGTGGTGGATTAAATAAACCGACAGGACTGCCTGGTCGTAATTACTGCGATTTATTAACAGCAATCATTGACACTATATACATGAAGGCCGCGACTGAGTCGGATCGCGTCTTTTTTCACATCAAAACGTCACATCACACTTTACTTTTCGTACATCCGGGGCTCCCTTGAAAATACATCTGCGCAACTTAACTGCGCATTGGAGGAGGAACCTCCAAGGCGCCATCTATTGGTCTCTTTCGAAACCAACAGTTGGGTGCTTAAAACATATATGTTACAATACTTAGTTATCAAATACTCTAAAAAGTGAAACTATTAAATAAGCAGTTAACTAATATGTTATTATTAACCGTTTAGTTATTGTTTTATACGTAGGGGAGAAGGGGGCTATTGTGGAAAACTTGAATAATTCAGCTATTTATCAGTCAAAATGTTATCAACTTCCATGTGCAGTTGCATGACTATACACTGGATAGTTGAGTAGGAGTGCAATTTATAAAACAAAGTTTTCATGGTGGAAACGTATGTTCCTGATTTGTTTTTAACTACTAGATTAGACAATTTTATTAAAATTTTTTTTAAAGTGACAGTGGGTTATAAAGGAATATATGCAATAGCTGCTTTGATATTTATTTTTGCTCTACATGGTTTAAATTAACCAACAATAGGCCTAAATAAACAAATGGCTCCATGGGGCTGTCCACACTAGCCTTATTTAGCTTTCAGTGGTTAAAACATGGGTTAACTATTACATTTTCGGTAATTTATTTATTAAATAAGATCGTTTGTGTAAAAAATTTATTCAAAAAAATTTCTATTTTTTATTTTTAGGCTTTTATGTGGAAAATTAAATTAATTTTTATGAAGTGGTAAATTAATTTACAAAGATGTATTGTTTTTACACATAAAGCAACTTTTATATTAAGCTGAATGAATCTTTCTTTTTCCAGCCCTCAGAGGCGCTCTTCTTTAGGTTTGTATGGGCTTCACAACCCCGGGGTACCTGAGTGATCTTCTCTCTCTTCATTTTTCCTCTCCTCTACACATCTGCTTTTTGCTTTTTCTTCCTCCCTCATTGTGGTTGCCTCTTCGTAGGTGAGGGCTCCCCTTGAGAAGCTTTTCTCCACTCTGTTGCTTTCAGCTCTTCTTGTGAATTAAATCACTCACGTGTTTGCCGTATGTGGAAACCCGTGTCCTTGGAATACAGGATCCTGGCAGTTGTGGAGCGTTATACAGACCCAATACGCTGCTTCGACCTCTGCTTCAGGCAAACGGGAGGTGCACTGCATCACAAGTTAGTGTGAACAAAAACAAGTTAGTGTGAACAAAAACAAGTTTTTTAAATAAAATATTATTAAAAAAACTATATTGCTAAATACTTTGATATATCAACCAAAATAAAAGTAAAAGAGCACATGATCTCTTTTTTTTTTAATGTTACCGCAGACGCCGCTGCCGAAGCAGGACTGAAAACTCGCGATTTTCGCTCGATTCTTAGTCGGCTTCCCGAGAAAGTACGAATCAGAAAATTACGAAATTAACATGGTTTGTTCAAAATTTAACAGGGAACAAGACAAATAAGATTATTTACCAAAAAGCCGAGTTTTTTTAGAAATTTCAATTTAGTTCTTGACAATATATATATTTTAATTGGAAACAAATTAGGACATTTTTGTTATTTTTTTTAAAACCTGTCAGATTTATATCTTATTGCATTAATTTTTTAAATTTGAAAACATAGCAGGGAACCTTAGAGTTATAATTGGTGAAATTCTTTCTTGGCTCGAATCTCATAACTTACAAGGTACAACAGCATTTTCCGTTGTCTGAATTCTTTCTGGTCGCGATCAAGGAATAACTGTTGTACCGGTCGTAGTCTAAATGTTAAATAATAAATTTCTTTCATTTTAGCATTGTCACCACTACAAGTAAATGGGATAGGTTTTACATATGACCGGAAAATTTCATTGATTCGTATGGAATTGCTTTGTACTCGATTGGAGTTCTAGTAAGCGTCTTTACAAGACGCAATGTCGAATCGTATGATAAGTTTTAGTACGCTTTTCTGTATTCACGTTTTTTAAACGAAGTCTCGTGGAATACGGAAGTCACAGGGTTATTGTACTGGAAACTTCCTATGATGTAGTATCAAACGGAATTTCTGATTTTTTCAAGTATGAATTTAGAGGTTTGACGGATAACACGAGTTATAAATTGAAGGTTTCAGAAGTGATGCATATTCGTTAGCCAGCATTGGGCTTCTTACAGTGTTTAAAAGCTCTGGTGGTACCAGCGTTCCTAATCCATAACATGGTTTCAGTCATTCCGGAATTGGAATAGCAAGAGTCGTCAGAAATGGTCCTAAAAATTATTTGATTAGGAAGAAAAAACTTCTTGGTACCAAGCAGGACATGTGTTGCGATTGATAGATGATAGAGAATATGGTCCTCAACTGGTGGAATTGAAATTTGGTATTGTATGAATTTGAGGAAACAATAGCAAAACACAATTGTAATTAGGGTTTATTGATTGAAAAGGATCATGCTAAACCATTTTGCATCAACAAAATCCAGTAAGGGCCAAATTTGGTATTGCTGTGCCAGACCATATTCCGCAGGATACCACAGCAATAAATGAGGATACAAACTAGTCGGTTGGTTGATGTTTTATGGCACACGTGTAATATTTGGCCATGCTGCACTAAACAATAGCATATAACAATTGCAAAGAATTTCTTTTTTACGGAAGTCAGATTTTAGGGGGACCCTGTGGCAGTAGAACTCACGAAGTACTTCGTTTATTTGCACCCACTGTCATCCTCGTTAGAATGACGAATTTTACAGGAGATCTGTTGAATAGGGAATCATTGTAGTAGAAAGAAATATCTACCAGCAAATGCGTCTGGATATTTACAGATAACAGGAGCTCTATATACTTCAAGTATTGGTCCAATAATACTGACCAGATAAGCAGATATCACTTTCACCTGTTAAGATGACAACCTCAAATCTCGTAACGTTGTAATGCAAAACAATTCTTTTCAATAAGAATTGCTCTGCTGTTCTTTCAGCAATAATAAAATAAATTTATTACAAAATAAAAGTTATAAACGGTTATCGAAAGTAAAACGTTATTAAAATTTGGGTTGAATTATATTCGATATTAACGGCTTAATTTTACTGTTAATATCAAACTTTAACAATCAAAATAATTGTTAAACTTTTTCACGGCACTTCACTTGTACTGTCCGTCAGATTACACATTAGATATTTTCAAAAATGTTTGACAACTTTATATTCCTGTCATAATTGTCATAACTTTTTGTTTGTGTTGGATGCCCACTAAAATTAGCGTAGCGATGAAAAGTGAGGTATAGTGCAAAAAAAATTCGGAGCAATAATCTGAAATTTTATACGGTCATATTAAAAGTCTCTCTGAATCTATTGCTACGAAATCTATCAACATTCCTGTTTATTAATTTTTAAAATATTATTTCAATAATTAATTGTGTTACTAAAAGATATTTAAAAAATAAATCGTAATGTATAATTTGTTTTGGTTCCTTTATATAAATATGGCAAAAAATAAGTACGCCATAGGAATATTATTTAGAAATATATAAATAAGTCTGGGTAACTACTGTTTTAACATTAGGCGTTACAAACTTTCTGTAGTCCTTAATTCCAAACGTTACGCTCGAATGACATGTATTCTTGCAACTAAAGTTTAACATTTACCATTAACCTCATAACGCTTCTCAATTTTTGTTCCTTACGTTCACGGTCACAGTGAAACCTAGGCTATTTATAAAAGAAAATATAGTGCTTTACAGTGGTTAACTATTGTTCACCAGGAACATTGTCCTTCTGGAATACCACTGCAAACTAAAATATAGGAAGTAATGTCCGCTTCTAAGTAATTCACTTGAAGGTTACCAGTTATTCAAATGTTGAGTCAGGTTGACTTAAAAGTCAACACGGTTGATCTGATAAACGCTGCGATAAACGTGTTTCCAATTTACAAAAATGTAACTACTATTTCGTATGTTGATTTAAGTTTACTATTTCTTTCAGAGTTGGCTTTTCATTAATCGTTCATTTTAACTCAAGTAAAATTTGTAGTAAAATATCTAAGAATGTAGAGCACAGAAAATGCCTTTGGTATAGCAACTTATCGTATGGTACACATCGTCAAGTATTTTTTACTGCTATTATAAATATGAATGTGTTAGTAAAGTTTCATGAGTTGAAATGCTGGTTATACTACCTTCATACATTGGAAAGGTATAATTAAGTTTGGGATACTGTTTTACCACTAGGTGCTGCACCCTTTTTGGAGTCATAAATCCCAAACGGCTGGAGCGAATGACATGTAATCTGGGCACCTATAGTTTAACATTGACATGTATGCTCGGGAAGTGGTCGGGTTGTCGGAGCGAAATCTAATAGGCAAATAGCCAACATACTTTATATCTGACATACTCTTATTAATTAGAGCCATTGAAGCCCTGTTGGAAAGGTTGGAAGAGAGCGGACTTGCAATCGGAGGGTTGCGAGTTCGAATCCAACGATCGACTGTCGTGTGCAAAGGAGCTCAAATGACCTCAGGTTGGGGTGGAAGTTTGGAGAGTCGGATGTCGGCTCAGGCGTGAATTCGTAATCTGACCTTGATTAAAAATTACGTGATGTTGTCATCGGATATTTGTGTTCAGGTTCAATACCGGACCGTCAAGAACTGCCCGTGGTGTTGGTCCCCCCCCCAATACGACCTTAATTAAAAATACAAAAATCAAACCTAAAAGTTTTGTATAGAAATTAAGGCCGCAATCAAAATTGTCATTGTGTTCATTTCCATTCAGGATATAAAATGAAATTTTTCCCACAATTTTTTTTATCGGACAAAACAAAATTTACCTGTTGACTATGATTAGAGTTATAACTGGTGCGATTCTTTTTTGGCTAGAGTCTCATAACTTACTAGGTACTACTGTATTTTCTGTAGTCTGAATTCCATCTTGGCACGTTTGAGGAATAACTGTTGTACCGGCAGTAGTCTAAATGTTAAATAGATAAATCCAAATGTGAGCATCTAAATAATTTTCTTTCATTCTAGCATTGTCACCACTATAAGTAAATGGGATAGGTTATACATATGACTGGAAATTTTCCTTGTTTCTTATTCTTGTGTGATTGTTTCCATCATTGTTTTAGTAAGCGTCTCAACAAGACGCATTATTAAAACGAGTAGCATGTTACGTTAGTTTTCCAATCATGATGTCTGTTTTCTGTCCTTTAAACTAATTTTTCAATTTTGAATTTCACAGGGTTATTGTATTCTAAGCTTCGTATGTTGTAATGTCATCCTATCATGTAACAACTGCAGTATAGTAAGTTTCTACGGAAGACAGATTATAGGAGGTTCCTGTTCAGGAGAACTCCTGGCGTACTGGTTTATTTGTCCCTCTCGTTAGAATGAAGAATTTTACTGGAGATTCGGTGAAAAGAGGAAAACTATATTAGGAAGAGATATCTAACAGCGAAAGTGTCTGGATATTAACAGAAAGCAGGAGGTCTATACACTGATACGATGAAACGTATCATGTTCATATCTACGCTGGTGACACAATCCTAACAACCCCAGGTCCAGCTCGCTGCGGCAACTCCTCTTGCCTTCTCCAACCCGTAAAAACAACACCTCACAACTCGACCGAAAACCAGTCTTGATCACCACTCCCTGGAGAATGCGGATAATTTTTTGTTATTGAACCGATGATAACACCGGTTCATTGGTGCCGTGACAATTCGAACCCAGTGTTCGAGGATACTTTTTATGTAATCCTTCCCAATCCATTCCTTACATTCAAGTACAACTGTAGTATTGTTTCAAATTTTAATTTCATGGCATTTATTTTCCTTATTTTGTATTATTTACTAAAAAAACCCTTGTAATTTGTGTAAAAAGTAAATATGCCGCCACGCAGATGATTTACCAGTAGAAGTTTAAATACTGCCGGAAATAGTTCTAGAAATAAATTCTTGTCACTGATTTCCAAATCTTTCGGGTGATGTTGATATGTCAGCATTAGAATTTATCGCTAAAATCTAGGAAATAGTTCGGTTAAGTGGGTGGACTGAAAGTGTGAAACTCACAATCGCCAAATTAAAAATAACGGGTAAAGCAGCGAGAATAGCCATCGCAAATTCGGAAATAAAATGTAGCGGCAATTTTGATGAGTTTTCCAGATTATTAATCGACAGACTTGAAGAGAAATATCTTCTGGCAACACATTTAAGCAATTTTGCACAGTATAAAAAGTTGGAAAACGAAGCAGTCCGCGATTATGCGTCACGTTTAAAAAAGTTTTCCAACGCGATTCTTTTGTAGGGTTCTATACGTTCGAATGACGTGATGCATGATCGCATGGTCCAGGCAAAATTTGTGTCTAGTCTTAGACCAGAAATTCAACGGCCTGTTTTATTGCGCACTCCAGGGATCTTCTCCGAAGTGATAGAAGTTGCAATTTGTGAGGAGGCAAACCACAAAAGTTTCGCAGTGAGTAACGCCCATGAAGAGCCGTTTCTAAATGTATTAGCTCAACAAATGCAAAATTTGAACTCACAATTGGATGATTTAAAAACAGAACAGGCTGTAAATAATTTTCAAAATTTCGCCGCTTCTACACTCAGAAATATTGAATGCTATTATTGTGAGAGACGTGAAAACATACAATCACAGTTTAGGGCTAGATATGCAGACAGCCAACTCGGGAACTACAATAACCAGCGCAGGAGGCAGCCAGCTATTAGGCGATCGTACAGCGGTCAAGACGACGGAGGTAGGACCCCTACAAACAGCGACGTGCCTTTAAATGCCAGAAGGGAATCCATTCGAAATGCGAGCCAGGCAGTGATATTCCCCCGATTCCAATATTAGGCTCCTTTAAAGACAATTTTGCTCTTCCACTCGTACAGGTTAAACCCCCTAACTGCGCATTTTATGATTTGCGTGATTCAGGTGTTTCAGTAAGTTTGATGTCCCCTCAAAGTTTTGAAATAATTGGGAAAATTAACGGCCGTATTCACAAGTTCGAGTTAACTCGAGGATCAACGATAATCTGCGAGTTATCGAAAAAACCGTATTCACAAGTCCTGATCCGTGGTTTAAACTGCCGTTTCGGTGTTGCATTTTGATCCTCCGAAATCGGCGAGTTAACTCGCGAGTAAGAGTTACGCATGCGCAGTACTACCTTTTCAGCGATACAAAATGGACGACACATTTCATTCTATGCTAAATTACAGTTTTCTTGCGGCGATTGAATTGGACGTATCATTACGGAGCACCTTCTACGTAGCAGCTCATGTCCTCATTATAATATTGCTTAAATGGAAAATTTAAAACATAATTTTATTGAAATTCAAAAGAAAAATGAAAATAAAGGTAGCTGCGTAATCTTAAACAAGCAGCTTGGCGAAAATATATATGGCGGCAACTTCCGTCAACAAAGCCGGAGAGAGCGAACTGTAGAATATGACCATGGCAATACAAATTCGTAGTAGAATTAAATTATTCTGTTGATTTATTACGAATGAAAGAAAATTGACAGTGCAAGTTACTTTTCACGACACCAACACACACCCATACTGACAAATACAAAGATAATCAGATTACATACATCTGTCAAGACATTGTGTACAATTTTTCATGTGTACCGTTAACTATAAATATGCTCTTGGTGCTGTCCTGTGTCATGCAGACGAATGCAGGTTCCTACACCCTGTTGTCTATGCCATTAGAAAATTAAAAAATGCTGAGATCAATTATTCTACTGTTGAAACGAAATGCTAGGAGTAGTCTTTGGAGTGTCATATTTGAAACAATATCTGTACTGTGGATATTTTTCTATCTATTGTGAGCAGGCCAGTTTTTCAATTGCCCTTTTACTCAATGACCCACCTCTCGAATAGCACGAATAGAACGTTGGGTTATGACTCTCCAACAATATGATTATAAAATCATACATAAACCGGGCAAGCTAGACGTCACAGCTGATTATCTTTCTCGTCAAGTTAATACTATAGACAACTCTGTTTCCTACACTCGTTTTGATCATCAACTCCATGAAATAATTAAATTATATCAAAGGGATGACCCTTTCTGCATTAAAATACTGAGTGCTAGTAATTCTTTTTATGTTACCAATACAGGTGCAATTTTTTTTTCAAGGATGATGTTTTATATGCCACTCCAAAAATAAATCAATTTAAATCTAATAGGGGAGAAGGGGGTTAGTATGGACAACTTGAATAATTGTGCTATTTATCAGTCAAAATCTCTCAGCAAGTTTTTGCAGAATAGCAACACGGATGTAAACTTCCATGTACAGTTGCATGACTATACACTTGATAGTTGAGTAGCAATTTATAAAACAATGTTTTCATCGTGGAAAAGTAAGTTCATGATTTGGTTTTTAATTGCTGGATTTAACTATTTTAATTCAATAAGTAACAAAAAAAGGTGACAAGATGACATAAATGAATATATTCAACACCTATTTTGATATTCACATTTGCTCTACATGATTTAAATTAACCAGTAGTTGGCCTAAATAAACAAATGGCTCCTTGGGGCTAGTGTGGACACATGGTGGTGGGGCTACTGTGGACCATTTCCACACTAGCCACTATAAAAACCGTTTTGACGAAAACATCTTGCTCAGAACATTGTTGCTGAAAACATCTTTGATTAGGAAACAATTTAATTTTGAGTGAAACATTTTGCACAAATACACATTTGATGTCACTGAAGTTTTTCCTGAAACACCGAATGTCCATTATATTCAAGTGGGCCCTGGTTACACAGTTGCAAGAGAAACGGACTTTTGAATGGAAGGTTGTAATTGCCGAAACTAGGTGCAGCATAGGACCATCGTGTACATGGGGAATGGTGCACATAAAACATTTTGAGGCCAGAAGTACACTCATGATGGCGTGGTGTGGAAGTTTCGTGAGGTGACAGCTCAGGTGTTGCTTCGTGATCTAAACTACGTAGTGTTATACTCGAATCTTTCCCTTGGGAATTGATCCCAGACTGTCTCCAATTGCTGCTTCTGTTCGAAGTTAATTAAAATTCTTACTTACCTAAATAATTGTTTCCGTGGTAATAATTGTTCCTAAATAAATCTTTTCAAACTAAGTCAGTTCAAGTCGAGTGCTTTTTTTTATTTTTGGTTTTTTGCTTTTATTTTTTTATTTTTGATTTTTGGCGAACTTTTTGTAACTAAATCAATTCAAGAGCATTCTATAATATGATTTCAGATTCCGTTTACACCACAAAGAGATTTAGTTCATTTACAAATATGATGGACTAGTAATATCCATAAATGAAAATTAAGAAGAGGAATTTTTCATTTTAATTTAATTCAGATTATTTAGAAATCTGAGATGCGTAAACAAAGTTTGGGGCTGTCTTATGACCGAACAATTAAAGTTAGCTCAAATGAACAATTTTCTAATCAACCACCAATTGTGTTCTCCGTCGTTCTGCGACTTTTGGAGGGAAACTCTGCCATTACTGGATGTCACATACAGGGGTGTTTCGAGCAGACAGCCATCGTCTTTACATTGCATATACGTTCACTGGTACGACGAGGGAGTTCCAGAAACACCTTATTCACATTTTCTTCACTATCGACGATTGCGTGGATCACATGTTTTAGAAACGAAATTAGCAAGTTCCATGCAAATCGATTTATCATTCATACTGTGTTCCACATGACTCGAGAGATGTCATGATAAAGTTATACGAATCAAATGTATATTTTACTTCTCCAACTTCTAATGAAATTAAAATTTCCAGTGGAGTTACGAACCTAATGAAAAACTGCATACATTTTGCATTCAATTACGGCTTTTCATTTAAAGTCATGAACAATTACAAGTTAAATGCTAAATCCATTGAAAATTATTTTATTACATTGCTAAAAGTGTTAGAATATTTTTGAAAACAAATTCCTTACATTTACTTCATCATGAGTTACGTAATCATTTAAATATCTAGGTAGGTTCATAACTATCATCGAAGTACAGCAGTACAACGGGCCATTTGCAGCATTCTGGGTAGGTACGTATGTATTTTATTAACGTCGAACTGGAGCAATAAAAGGACTGTTGACGACGGTCTGGGATCAATTCCAAAGGAAAGATCCGATGACAACAACGCGTAATTTTGAACTACAGTCGGATGACGAGGCAACACCTGAGCTGGCTACCCACTCTCCAAAATTCCACTCCACGGAAACGTGAGGAAATTTGAGGCTACGACAGATTGAACGTACACTCCCCCCCCTTGTACACGACGGTGTTTGCTGAATTCAAACTAGCAACCATCCTGTCGCTAATCCATTACTCTTCCTCAAATATTTCCATTAAGTAATTGATCCCGGTCCGTCATTAATAGCTCGTTGTGTTGCTCTAGTACAACGCGAATTATAACAACCTTACCTTACCATATTTCGTGCAATTTGTGTTGATTACTACCAGTTTTAGGCTACCACTTAAAGAAAAAATGCTTTTGTTACTTATCACCTGTATGTCTAATACCTGTCATGCAATGGGTTTGGGTTGTGTTGCTTAAACTATGCGATTCCGAAAGTTTGCTTGTGTAGTTTCTGCAGGCTATCGTGAGTGATCAAAGCAGTTAGGATTGAGTAAAGGTGTTTTGACTTTTCTCGCATTATATAAGGGTCAACTTATGCCAATTGAATCAAGAATTATCTGTTTTCAGTGAAAACTTTCTGACGAAGACTTGGGTGTTTATAATTTAGATAGTATGAAATGTATTTATGCAAAACAAGATATATCTATAAGAGGTTTTTACATATCTGTCACACTGCCACATTACTGGAGAGGCTGGTGCATGTTTAATATGGCATGCCTTCAAATTTCCTCATGTTTGCATGTTCAGGTGGTGACCCTGTCCATCTTACCGTTTTTCAAAATGACGAGGTGTCTTTCCTAGAATTTTTCTCATCGGGGTTCATCTCGGACCATTGTTAATAGCGAGTTGTGTTGTTCTAGTGCAACTTACATCTTACATTTAAAATAACAGTGTACAAATTAGAATTTAAAAACAGCTATCGACCTTTTATTTGTTCTAATTTGTTAAACATTTGGCAATATCAACTGTTTTGTTTTACGTTTTTTCAACTGTTTAATTTATTTTTAACTTGTTATCACAAGAAAAAAATAAATGTTAAGAATTGTTAAAACAATTTTGTCCATCCATTGTTATTCAGTTATACCAAGCATGACTTTTAGAAGGCAATGCACGTAGGAATACACAAGAGATATTTCCGAATTTTTTTTAAAAATTCACGTTTCTCAGGCTTTTTATAAATTTATTTTGATGCCCCTGAAATTACTGCTTTAACAAAAATTTAAGTGTAACACAGAAAGTATACTGAGGAAAGAATTAAGATTTTGCATAGTCAAATTAAGTCGATTCACCTTTAATCAAAACATATGAAGGTATTTTTTCATTATCATATTTTTTTCTGAAAATAGTTTAATAACTCATGTTGCAATCTAAAACTATTTTTAAAAAAGTGTTAAGAAGATTTAATTTGGGTTCCTGAAGATTTAATTTGGGAAGAGATGAATGGTACAAAATTTCAGTAAACGGGAATATTATTTCGAAAGATAACAATATAAGTAATGGAAACTGATTAGCACTATACATGTACTCACAATTCGAAAACCCTAGAAAATGCTTTCAATTTGTGTGATTTTTAAAAATTACCTAAATTTTATCTTACGGGATACCTTGCAATAGAATAGATAATCTTACGGTGACATACAGGCCCACTATTTCCACAAGTATGAATATCGTTTGAAACGTGACTTAAGCATTATTTTGCTCAGCTAATTTGAGTCCCAAATTTAAATATTCCAAAGATTAAACGTTTGAAGTAATTTTTGTTTTTACAGGTTACCTAGAATATTTCAAATGTTCCGAGGGCATAAAATTATTGAAATTAAAAAGAAAGGAAAGGCATTTCGAAACTATGCTCCATTATCCTCCATTTTTGTAAAATTCTTATTGCTTAAAATATATTTTTGAATATCGAATAAAACAAAATACATTATTTGTTCATGCCCGTGCAAGAATTATATTTATCAAACAGTAAGGATGAAAGAAAGTATAATCGTTCAATAGTCGTTTGCAAGCTTCTTCGTCACCAGCAAAAGTTTTACTAAATTTTCTATTTATAAAATGCATTAATTTATTTCTTTTGCTCAAAGTTGTTTTTCTTATCACTGTATGTCAAATTATTTATAAGTAACTAATGGGGATGAAAAGTGAACTTTCAAAGCAAGCTTAAGCCTGCATTACTCGATTGTGATGTGTTTTGTACCGGATGGTCTCGCTTTTTTTACAGTAAAAACGTAGATAAGAATTTTTGCGGAATGTATTATAAAACTGGAGTAATAGATTTTGTAAAATTCGCAAACATTAACAGTACCATGTGCGTTTATTGTTATATTTTATTTTATAAAATAGTTTTTACACAAACAATTAACTACAATTGGTACATATACCACTCAATTATAATACTAAATCCTGTATAAGAAAAGAAAATCCTGACAAACATTAAAAATTTAAATTTCGAAACAATAAATTTGTAACCTTTTGACTGCGGCTATAGATATAACAAGCGCGATTCTTTCTTGTCGCGATTCTTATAACGTTCAAGATATAAATGATGTACTGGCCGTTGTCTAAATTCTTTCTTGACGCGATAATGGTACAACTGCTGTACCGGCCGTAATGTAAAGGTTAATTTGCACTTTTGTAGATATATTAAAGATTTCAAGAATTATCCAAAAAGCATTTGGAAGGAAATTGATCTCAATCGGGTATTTTGTAATTAACTTCCCACTGAAGCAACTGAACGGGCTATTGGCGACGTTCCGGGATTAATTCCCGAAAGGAAACATCCTAACACCTTAATCACTATACCGGTTGGTCGGCTATTATACTTTGAGAGAACGCTACCCATTATACACCAATACTGACTTTTTGATTGCAAAATGGATCCAATAGGCAATATTACAAGTATAATTATCAAATTGGTATTAAAACGCAAAAATTCACCTTCATCAACCGTAGCTAAACATCCTTTTTCGCAAATAACTTTCTTATCTAAATTAACTGCTTATCAATAATAAAAAATTGTTCAAGCTAAGGAGAAAGATTGGCTTATTTTGCGAATACAATTTCAGTACCTGAAATAAAAGTTTCAAAAATCAAACATCTAATTGATATACTATATATACTTGATTGATCAATGCCAATTCGATTAACCGTCGCCAAAGCTGCCAATAAACTTGCTCACACTGAAAATCCCTCTCATTGACAGATTAATTCGGTTTTTTGAGTTCTTATGACGCAATCGTCACATTTGGTCATACTGCACAAGACAAAAAGTATACAATATCAAGTAGTAGAGATACACGACAAAATGAAAGTTTTGCTGACACAAGAGACAAATACCACCCAGGGAAAAATCAGACCTCACCGCCTGAAACTCGTAGGTTTGTTATCCCAATGATCGTAACCCACTAAGCCAATACGGTCTGTCCCTAAGATATAAGCCGTTATTTTCGAAAGTGGTATAAGTATATTTTTCATACATCGAGATATTTAAGGGTTTGCGTTTAAATTAATTTTAAAATATTGGTTAACGTTACTCAATTCGGATGATGTTTTTAACACTATAAACCTGTTAAATTTTACTATGTAGTAATAATTATTAAAACTGTTAAAGAAAAAAACCTTTTTTTTTTCAAAGTGGACTTTACCACTTTCAAAAATAACGGCTCATATATCAAAGAAAATCGTAGATATATCAATATAAGATCGATATAAAAAAATCATATCAATCTTGAATAAGACCTGCTTGTTTTGAATATTATTAAATAATCCTTGGATTTCTTTATGTCACTCAATAGACGATCTAAATTCAGTTAATGGAGATATACTCTATGGAGCAAATAAAAAATCGACGCACGAAGAAGGGCTCAATCCACTTAGAACGACGCTGACTGAGGTCGTATAGTCTTTAGTGACGAGTACCGTTTCCAGCTGTGTCCTGGCGACAACCGTAGAGGTTTCTGGAGACGTCCAGGGCAGCGTGGGGATCCTACCGTTACTATTGCATGCCACACATGCACACAATAGGGCGTTTTGGTTTGGGGTGCCATCTTCTTTGATAGCCGGATCCCTTTGGTAGTCATTTCTGGTACACTTACAGCACAGCGGTACGTAGACGATATTCTACGAACGGTTGTGTTACCGTTCCTTTTGCGACACCCCAGACTCACTTTTCAACAAGATAATGCCCGGCCGCACACGGCACGTGTTGCTATGAATTGTCTTCAAGCTTTCCCAACATTTTCTTAGACAGATAGTCAACAATCAGATAGTCAACAATCAGATAGTCAACATTCCCAACATTTCCTTGGTCTCCAGTTCTCTATTCAGTAGAGAACATTTGGGACGTTATGGGAAGGCGATTGTAACCATCCCGGAAAGTTGACCATTTAGCACAGTTGGAGACAATTTAGCAAGAAATTCTGTAGTAGCTTTCCGTTATCTAACAGCCGTGATACGTCATGATGCGGGCATAACTAGGCAGCTGTCTAAACAGACTCCAGGGGTGTCAACTTAGTCGGACAGAATACGTTGGAGAATGGGCAACACAGACGGCTGTCGTGGTTTATTTTATTTGAGAAACAAAACAAAGTTGCTTTTTTATTCTCTTGTCCAAAGTTTCTAACTTTGGGATCGTTGATGGTAGAGTGAAAATTTCAACGGATTTCAAATCAGAGTGAAATTCTACCCCAGATCCATACCAAAAACAGTTTTAGTATTCAATTATTTAAAATTTGATTATTTAATTATTTATTAAATAATTAATTATTTATTTAAAGAAAATCACATGTAAGGTATCGATCTGGTGTCAAATTTTCTGCAGATTACAAATCCGTTGAAATTTTTATTCTGTGTGTTTAACGATACCAATTCTACAAAAACGAACCAATCAATGGCAGTCAAAAATGTTTGTTTGTTTTGCTCTCCTCCGCTCGAATCGTTTGTCGCAGGAAATGAAATCTGTTTGAAGATTGAATGAAGAATGAGAATGAAGATTGTTAACATAAAATCAGCAGTGTTGAAGGGCTCTTTAACGTCATACTATCCTACGGGCACGTTTCAATTGTTTTTAGTCATCCCTTTTATCTAGATAAAAACTTGTATAAGAATGAAATTCTTATTAAATAACTTATTAATAACTAAAATTAGAATGCAAATGAATAAATACTTTGTTATCAAATACTCAAGAAAGAAAAACTATTAAATAAGCAGTTAAATAATATGTTATTAATTATCATTTAGTTATTGCTTTATACGTAGGGGAGAAGGGGGATAGTGTGGAGAACTCGAATAATTCTGCTATTTATCAGTCTGCACGTTTTTGCAGAATAGCAATACTGATATAAACTTCCATGTGAAGTTGCATGGCAATACACTCGTTAGATGAGTAGCAATTTATAAAACAATGTTTTCATGGTGGAAAAGTAAATTTCTGATTTGTTTTTTATTACTATATTACGTAATTTTAATTCAAATATTTAAAAAAAGTGACAGTGGGTTATAAAGGAATATATGCAATATATATTTTAATAAACACTTTTGCTCTACATGGTTTAAATTAACCAAGAGTAGGCCTAAAAAAGCAAATGGCTCCACGGGTTACTGTGGAAATGACCACACTAGCCCCATTTAACTTTCAGTGGTAAAAACATGCGTGAACTATTACATTTTAGGCTATTTGTTTATTAAATAAGATTGTCTGTGTAAAAAACTTATTCACGAAAAATTCTATGTTTTTCTTAGGCTTTTAAGTATAAAAATAAATTAATTTTTATGAAGTGGTAATTGGTTTGCTTCGCAAACCAACATTCCTTTCGCAGAGTGAATCTCCTGGACAGCGAAACTATCTGAATAATTCGTATAATCCCGATTTGACTTTCAGATCCATGACGTCACAGCGAGGGCTTCGCCCTCCCCTCGCTTGCGCTGGCCGACCCCTGGGGATTACTACGCAGTCCCGTTTGGTTTGCGAAGCAAACGAATACTTTGGCAAGTGATTTCACTTTTTTTTAAACTTTAACACTTAACGCACCCCAAACTAATAGCCGCATCAGGCAAAAACATTCAGAATCGCGTTCCCTGTACAATTTTAAGTAAACCGTGTTAATCTCCTAACTTTACGATCTGTACTTCGTACTTTCTCCGTAAACCGTCTGACAACAGAGTGAAAAAAGCGAGCCTTTTTCCTCGCCAAATAAAAAGAAATGGTTTTTATGGCAATTGTTGCTACGATAAATTCGATACCTGGGAAACACGATAGTCAAAAATACAACCCAGAACTGCATGCGGAACCTGTTCCGCGAAGTAGAAAATACGAAGTTTGTGTGACCAACTTTTGATTGCATCAAATTTATTTATGAACCAATTTTAAAAATAATTGTACTTTAAGAAAGAACACATTCTGAGGTATACTGCGATATTTTCAAAATTAAAAACTAATGGTAATACGATATAGATATGACAGTTTTAGTTTTGTATCGGAAATTAAGATCTCAAAGTTCCGAAAATTGTATGACCAACTTTTAATTGCATCGATTTTATTTATTAACCAATGTGAAAAATAATTGTACCATAAGAAAGAGTGTAATGTAATGTATTCAGTGATGTTCTCAAATTTAAAAAATAATGGTTTTTGCTGTAGATATAAGGATTTTAACAAGAAGTAGCGGAAATATCCAAAGATTCCGAATTTTTTGTGACCAACTTTTAATTGCATCGAATTTAATTATTAACCAATTTCAAAAATAATTGTGCCGAAAGAAAGAGTACATTCTGAGGTATACTGTGATATTTTAAACATTAAAAACTAATAGTAATAAGATATCGATACGGCAGTTTAAAAAAAAATAGTAACGAAAATGTCCCGATTTTCAAAAAAATATTATCAAGAACCAAAATGAAATTTCTAAAAAAATCGACGAGCTGTAAAAATTTACGTTGAGAGGAATTATTTAATAAAAACTCACGGCTGAAGACTGAAAATTTGTTTGTGTTTTGCTCACTCGCGGAAGGAATTTCGCTTTATCAATTTTCACACTTAATAAACCCTAAACTAATAGCCGCATCGGAAAAATCTTAACAATTGTCCAGGGAATACGATGAAGAACAAACCATGTTAATTTCGTTTTTTTTCTGATCAGTACTTTCTCGGGAAACCATCTAAGAATCGAGATAAACAACACAGTTTTCAATCCTGCGACGGCGGCAACTTTTTTTTAATATAGAGATATACAAACACGATGAGTGGTCGGGTTGTCTAAGCGCCATCTAGTAGGGAAATACTCAAATCCACTTTATATATGACATCCTTTTATTTTTCAGAGCCACGGTTGCCCGGTCGGTCGAAGGGACTCGCAATCGGAGTATTACGAGTTCGAATCCAACGGAGGATCTACGTTTGTAAAGAGAGCTCAAATGATCTCACGTTGGGGTGGAAATTTGGAGAGTCGTGTGTCAGCGAAGGGGTGACATCGTTATCAGACCTTGATTCAAAGTTACGTGTTATTGTCAGAGGATCTATCTGTCCGGGTTATGTACAGGACCGTCACCAACTACCGATGGTTTTGGTCCAGTATAACCTCAATTATAAACACAAAAATCCTACTTCAACTTGTGTAAAGAAAATAAAACAGCAACACAAACTATGATTACGTACATTTCCATTCATGATATACGTAAAATATCAAGGTAGTATCAAATGATTAAATTTATAGATTTCTGTGAAGTGTGGTTCCTGCCAAAATCAGTAGCCAGAGTTGCCATTGTTGGAGATCACCGCTGCCACACGCCTCGGTATTGATTCAAAGAGACTTTGGATGTGTTCTTGGGGTACAGCAGACCAAGCAGCTTCCACACGTTGCTAAAGTTGATCCGGTTTGGCAGCTGGTGATGTAATCTGGGTCAATCGTTGAGCAACCACGGACCACATGTTTTCTATCGGCGAAAGATCCGGAGAGCGAGCTGGCCAGGGAAGCAATTCAATCTGGCGATTGACGAAGAACCCTTGGACAATGCGTGCCACGTGTGGTCGCGCATTATCCTGTTGAAATATGGCTGTGGGCAAGCCCTGAAGGTAAGGAAGGACAACTGGTTCCAACACCTCGGAGATGTAGCGCTGGCTGTTTAAAGTACCGGCAATGCGTACTAGAGGAGTGCGAGAGTGATATCCAATACTGCCCTATACCATAATACCCGGTGCTGGACAAGTGTGGCGGTTTATGACGCAGCTGTTCAGCATCCTCTCTCCACGGTGTCTCCAGACTCGAATCCGACCACCGTTTTGTTGTAGACAGAAGCGTGACTCGTCAGTAAAGACAATTTTATTCCATTCTGCCGTCCACATCTTTCTTTCGTCGCACTATTGGCGGCGGAGACGTCTGAGGTTCTGCGTCAAGATAGACGAAGCAATGGACGTCTTGCTGACAGACCACTCTGCTGTAAACGGCGTCGAATGGTACGCGGAGACACTGGATGATACGTTACAGACTGAATGTGTTGTGCTATGGTTCGTGATGTGGCTGAGCGATCAGTCACTGCCATACGCAAAATATGGCTGTCATCACGTGAAGTGGTGCACTGAGGTGGATGCGATCGAACACGTCGGTCCGTCGTACCCTCCTGCATCCAACGATCCCATATCCGCATTACAGTTGTTTGGTTTCGTCCAACACGACTACCGATTTCCCTGAAAGATAATCCACAATGTCGATAGAACTATCCTTCCTGTGTTGAACTCGGATATTTGATCAAAAGATGATCACTGTTTTCTACAAGGCATAATTGATCGTTTTTTTTTTAACCACAAGAAAAACACAATTGCCGTACTTTAAATCGTCGAAATCTCTTAGCCTTAAATAGTGCTTTGAAGTGGCGCCACAGGCGCGCGTGATGTGCGTCTGCGCTGAAATTCTAATCATTTGCATATCTCACCTCCGGTAATGCATGTTGTAAATTTCATATTATTAGCATGCTTCCTTCAGGGAGTTGCATTTACGGTGGCCAGCAATGTAATTATACCAAAATTAACCTTTTGACTAGGACTAAAGGTTATAACAGTGCAATCCTTTCTTGATTCGATTCTCATAACTTATAATGTACAAATACTGTACTTTCCGTAGTTTAAATTTATTCTTGTTTCGAATAAGTAACAACTTCTGTACCGGCCGTAGCCAGAAGGTAAAATAGATGAATCAAAATTTGAACATCTAATAAAATTTCTTGAATTCTAGCACTGTCACCACTATAAGTAAATGGGATAAGTTACACATATAATTTAAAAATTACTTACTTTGTATGTTGGTGGAGGATCTAAACTGATATGTTCTAGTAAGCGTTTGTGCAAGACGCATTATGGAAATGAATTATAGCTTATATTCGAACCATGTTCATTTAATTTGGTGGTTGTCTCAAACAAATGGCGCATGTATTGCGGGGTTTCCAGTAGTGAAGTACTGAAAACTTTTCAAGTTGCAGTATCATGCGGAATTACTTATATTTTGAACTTTGAATCAAGTGATTTCACGATCAAAGAGAAGTTATAAATTGAGGTTTGTAAAAGTAGTGCATATTTGTTAGAGACCACATTGGACTCCTTATGCATAGTCTTCAAAGTCTTTGTGATAACAGCATTCCTAATTTTGGACATTTTGTAAGCTTATACTGCAAGTGTAAGTGGCTTTGCATTTCGTCCATAATACGGTTTCGGTCATTCCGGACTTGGGATAAGAAGTTATTGTCAGAAAAGGCCCTCAGCATGGTAGATAGGAAGAAAAAATTGTTCTTGGTACCAAGTAGGACAAGTTTCGATTGATAGATGACAGAATATGGTCCTCGAGTAGCTGGTGGAATTGAAATTCGGTTTTCTATGAAGTTGAGGAAACAAAAGCAAAGACAATTGCAATTATGGTTTATTTAATGTGAGTGATCATGCTAAACCATTTTGCTCAAACAAAATCCGATATTAACTGTTAAGAAGATTAGGAAAAGGCGTTCCATCTAAAATAGCTTGTTCGTCTAAAATCCTTTCACACTGGCTGATTCCGGAGGTCCGCGCTATGTCTGACAAGACTAGAGTAATATCTCGACTAGTTCTGTCCATAAAATAGGTCAAGATTTAAAATGTTTTATTAAAAAAAAATTTTTTAATTATTTTTTTACTTTTATTTTTTTATGTGTATAATTTATAAATGTTTTTCCAGAGATACAACGCATATCAAACCTTAAATGATTACCGTTTTATCTGTTATATCTATTTGCGGAAAGATATTATTTGCTTCTATTAACAGTTTTGATACTTGACAAGTAGCTTATAGAGGTAGCAATTAAACATAATTTTTATTGTTTTAGAAATATACACAAACAATGAAGAACTTTAACTGTTTTAATTAATCTGCTTTCTTTCCAACGCAATAGCACTCTCAGATAACTATTAATACTTTTGAAAGCAGATAATAAATCCTAAGAATTTTGACAGTAGTTGGTAACTGAAACTTTTGAAAACATTGTTTTTGAAATTACTGTTGGTAATACTAGCAAATGGAATGAATTGTCATTAACTTACTATTATTCTTAAACTTTGAACAGACATATGTGATGTTGTGCTAATCTCTGATACGGATAAAAATATTTCTTTTGGTTCATGTTTAGAAATCGTAAATTTCTGAACCCATTTCCATTGGTACCAAAGCGGACTGCACAGCTTTTTCGAGTTAATTGCGGAGGGGGAGGTCTATATTATTTAACCATTTCTGCCACAACTACTTTGTTATGTTAAGTATATTAGATATACTATTTTGAAACGTCATACAATCTTCGATGTTCTTAAATGTCAGTTTTCAAATAGTAATTATTTCTGTGTTCAAAACGAAATTTGAGAAATATGCCAAAAATAACCGTACTGATAATGTTACCAATCGTATTGTTAAAAGTTAATCGATTTAGTTACCGTCATCATTAAGATTGTTAACATAAGAGCAACAGGGTTGAAGTGCTGTTTAACTTCATATAATACTACGGACACGTTTCATTTGTTATCACTCATCCTTTGATCTACACTCCTGTCCATAAATTAAGGATAATTCAGAATCACACGGAAATGGAACTCTAAAGTAAAAATTTCACCTGTAGAATTATCGCACACATCTTCAAGAATAATATCCAAATTACAGGAAGCCATCAGATAACGCCGAAAGTACGTCACAATGCGAAGAGTGTAAGAGAGGTGTATATAAGGAATGGTAGCAAAGATTTAAAATTGTTCAAAAGCATTCTGTAAGCCGCTCAGTGCCACAACCGAATAATTATGGCACAGAGGAAGCATGTCGATGATATTTTACGTAGTAGAATTGTCGGCCGCCTGGAATGTGGGCGTACTCAAACGGAAGTTTCAGTGGAACTTGGAATAACCCAAAGTGTCATCTCTAGGCTTTTGCAACGATTCAAAAATGGTGGAAATGACAGTAGACGTTACAGTACAGGTCGTCCCCGAGTTACAACGCAGAATGACGACCGGTATTTGGCAGTAACTTCAAAAAGAAGCAGACAGAGCACAACATCCTACCTTTCTCGTCAGCATCTTCAGCTACGGGTACGATAGTTTCAAGGCAAACCGTTTACAGACGTTTGGGACATGTTGGTCTATATGCTCGCAGGCCTGTCAGATGTGTTCTGCTCACGGCAAATCGCTGTCGCCAGCGGTTAGCCTGGAGTAGAGAACATGCAATCTTGACACCGTCATAGTGGGCTTGTGTGATGTTTTCCTACTAGTACAGGTTTATTTCGAAGTCTGATTCACGGCGGACGTTCATATGGAGAACGCCAGGTACCTGTTACCACCAAGACAACATCATTGAACGACACCGTTACTGTGGTGCAAGATTGCTCTTTTTGAGCGGAATTTTACTGGGATCCAGAACAGATCTACATGTTCAAATCGGAACCATGAAAGGCCAAATTTATCGGGACATCATTCTGGAACAATATTTACGTTTGTTTAGGGGTGCCATGGGCGCAGAATTTGTGTTTACGGATGACAACGCCCGTCCTCATCGTGCAAACATTGTAAACGAATGCCTTGAATCTGAGGATATCACCCGTATGGAATGGCCAGCATTCTCACCTGACTTGAATCCGATAGAGCATGTGTGGGACATGCTTGGCCGACTTGTTGCAGCCCATCAACTGCCTCCTACATTTGTTTCGGTATTTCGGAGAACATTGCTTGCTGAGTGAAGTGATCTTCCCCAACATCAGCTTGATAATTTGATTATCAGCATGCCTAGGCGTTGTGCGGACTGTATTTCATAGTCCCGGAGACATGTAATGTATTAATCATCATACCAACCATGTCATGTTAAGTTTTTGTAAGGTCGATAGTTTTTGTAATTGCTCCAGTGAGCAAAAATCGTAGTTTTTATGAATGGTATCATACATACACCATCTTTTGTGTTCCTTACCTTTTGTTTAATAAATGGGATTTATGAGTAAGTCACGTTTGTTTTGTTTCTGAACCTTTATTTGCCGGAGCTGGCATTATCCATAATTTATGGACATGAGTGTAGATAAAAACTAATTTGTATAAGAATGAAATTCTTATTTAATATCTAATTCCTATTAAAATTTAGGATGCAAATAAATAAATACTTAGTTATCAAATTCCCTAAAAAGTGAAACTATTAAATAAGCAGTTAACTGATATGTTATTATTAACCATTTTGTAATAGTTGTGGAGAACTTGAATAATTCTGCTATTTATCAGTCAAAATCTCTTCAAGTTTTTGCAGAATAGCAATACTGATATAAACTTCCATGTGCAGCTGCATGACTATACACTTGATAGTTGAGTAGCAATTTATAAAACAAAGTTTTCATGGTGGAAACGTATGTTCCTGATTTGTTTTTAACTACTAGATTATACTATTTTATTTCAATTTTTTTAAAAGTGACAGTGGGTTATAAAGGAATGTAACCAATAGCTACTACGATATTCATTTTTGCTCTACATGGTTTAAATTAACCAGGAATAGGCCTAAATAAACAAATGGCTCCACGAGGCTGTCCACACTAGCCCTATTTAGCTTTCAGTGGTAAAAACATCTGTTAACAATTACATTTTCGGTTATTTATTTATAAAATAAGATTGTCTGTGTAAAAATTTTATTAAAAAAATTTCTATTTTTTATTTTTGGGTTTTTATGTGTAAAATTAAATTAATTTTCATGAAGTGGTAAATTAATTTACAAGGATGTATCGTTTTTACACATAAAGCAACTTTTATAATAAGCTGAATGAATCTTTCTTTTTCCAGCCCTCAGAGGCGCTCTTCTTTAGGTTTGTATGGCCTTCACAACCCCGGGGTACCTGAGTGATCTTCTCTCTCTTCATTTTTCATTTCCTCTACACTTCTGCTTTTTGCTTTTTCTTCCTCCCTCATTGTGGTTGTCTCTTCGGAGGTGAGGGCTTGTTGTTGTTTTAGTTTGTGCTTTCAACTCCTCTTGTGGATATCACTTACGTGTTTGCCGTGCGTGGAAACCCGTGTCCTTGGAAAAAAATCCTGGCAGTTAAGAGGCGTTATACAGACCCAATACGCTGCTTCGGCCTCTGCTTCAGCCAAACTGGAGGTGGACTGCGTCCCCATTGTGTTAATTGGCAGGTGTATTGACTTCGGTCATCTGCTAGGGTTCAAGTGATAGTTACAATGACTAGCTCCTCTCAAGGCAGATATAGAGCTGTAAGGAAAACGTATTGAGGCTTGACTAATTCTGGTGTAGATATATTCATCACCTCGTTAAGATCCATGGGGGGCGGTACGGTTAAGCCTGAATTTAAATTAATTGAACATGGAAAATAAAAATAATAATCATTCTCCTTCAGTGGAGTGCCAAATAAATAAAATCGATGCCAGCAACAGAATCTTTGTTGTAAGAAAAGTAGAATACTACATAGGAACTATGAAGAATGTTTCAGTTACTATCATTCACAAGACTTTTCTCGGAATGGTTTGGAGATGTCAAAACAATGAAGAAATGTAACAACGGTGATAAATTTGTGGAAATTACATCTCAAAAACATATCCAATCTATCATAAATATGAAAACAATAGAATATGAGGAGGTTTCACCTCATTTTTCACTAATTCACTCCCGAGGCATCATCTCAGAATCGGATTTTCAATTTGACACTGAGAAAGATATTTTAGAGTCGCTTGAAGACCAACACGTTTGCCAAATCCAAAGCATAACATTTCGTAGTAACGGTCAAATATATTCCCAACAAAACAAATAACACTTACTTTTAAGTCTCTGCCTACATTTGTTAATATTGCTTACCTTAGATGCCCTGTCAACCCTTACATTCCCAAACCCTTACACTGCCTTAAATTTCAGAGATTTGAACATTCCATTCAAAGTTGCCGCGGTTAGGACACTTGTGCTTTTTGTTTAATTGAAGCTAATCCACACCAAAGTGTGTTAATTGCAAGGGTGGTCATCCAACCTATTCACGCACATGTCCTCGTTGGATCGAGGAAAAAGAAATTCAAACCATTAAGATTACTCAAAACCTTTCATTTATCGAAGCCAGGAAAATCGTTAGCGATCGAAACACAAAAGCAGGCATTTCTTACTCGACAGCATTAAAAAAAGTTTCAAAATTCTTTGGCTACACAAACAGACCCTCTAATTTTTTGTCAACTCATTACTATACAATCTCCCCAAACCATTAACCAATCACCTAATGAAAAAACGATAGACAATACTAAACCAAAGAATCATTCAATCCCTTTCTACTAATTCCAAAATATCAAAGGAGGATAATCTATGGAAAGTTATAAGAGGAATGAAAGATTCCAAAAAGACGAAATCATCGAAACGAAAATATAAAGATTCTCAGCCAAAAAACTATTTTAAGGAGGCAAGAAAGAAAGATCTTGGAAAAATTTTAGATAACTTTAGAGGCAAAAAAGATTATTTGTAGCTACAGAAACATTTACACACACAGCCCACATTCGAAAAGCTGTAGAAATTGCAATACCCAAAACATGGATACACATTTTTAGAACCGAAATACTTCTAAATTTCTCACATACTTATTTCTATTTTACTTTTATTTGGCAAGATAGATTTTTAAATATTTTTTTGATTTTACTGGGTCTATATATATATATATATATATATATTTCATCTTGTGTTTGGCACAGCGTGTCCATTATTGCACCTTGCACCATAAAACTCAAACCAACCATTCTTTTTTTTTTACCACATCTAAACGACGTATCAAAAATTTCAAGAAATGAAATTGTATCTAAATTACCATTACTAGATATTTTTTTTTCTAATGGCGGGCACACATTTGACCTAAGTCATTGGCCACTACAAGGCCTGAAGTAATGGCCACTTGTGAAAGAGCACCCAGTGAGAGGACCATCATTGACCCTAACAATTTATTCTTCGTAATTTTTAACCATGTTCAGATGACGAAGCAACACCTGTGAGCTGGTATACGCTTACAAACATCCATGCTCGAATACGGATTCGAACCGAGCACCTTCCGATCTAGAGGCTTACACCTTAACCACTGTACCGGTTGGTCGGCTATTACTAGATATTGCTGGCAGCATAATTCGTCCTGCATCTCAGTTGACATTTAATGTTGATTTATCTAACTACATTACAAAATAGAAGGAAAAAATTCCATTTCTTCATTGAAATCATTATCCCACTAAATAAAACTTAAAAAATAGCTTATATAATAGCTTAGTCTTTAAAGTTGATTCTATAATATATTATACAGATCCTAATTACAAATACACTAGATTTAACATTAATTAAATATGCTTTAAGAATAACTTTTATAAGGAATTATACTGTTTAGGTTAAAATTGATTTCGTTATAGTTTTACATGCTTTTATGAGTTGTATTTACATTGTATATTTAATATTCTAATTATTAAAAAACTATATTGCTAAATACTTTAATGTATCAACCAAAATAAACGCGAACGAGCACATTATCTCCTTTAAAAAAAATGTGACTGCAGACGCCGCTGCCGACAAAGGACTGAAAACTCGCGATTTTCGCTCGATTCTTAGAGGGTTTCCCGAGAAAGTACGAATCAGAAAATTACGAAATTAACACGGTTTGTTCAAAATTGAACAGTGAGCAAAAGGAATACAAATTTTCAGTCTTCAGCCGTAATTTGTTTTATTAGAGTACCTCTAAATGAGAATTTTTGCAAGACGCCGAGTATTTTTAGAAATTTCAATTTCGTTCCTGATAATAATTTTTTTTAATTGGGAAAAAATTAGGACATTTTTGTTACTTTTTTTAAAACCTGTCATCTTTACATCTTATTACATTAATTTTTTAAATTTGAAAACATAGCAGGGAACCTTAGAGTTATAATTGGTGAAATTCTTTCTTGGCTCGAATCTCATAACTTACAAGGTACAACAGCATTTTCCGTTGTCTGAATTCTTTCTGGTCGCGATCAAGGAATAACTGTTGTACCGGTCGTAGTCTAAATGTTAAATAATAAATTTCTTTCATTTTAGCATTGTCACCACTACAAGTAAATGGGATAGGTTATACATATGACCGGAAAATTTACCTGATTCGTATGGAAGTGCTCTGTATTTGACTCGAGTTCTAGTAAGCGTATGTTAAATTTTAGCATGCTTTTCTTTATTTCCTTTTTTTAAGCCAAAGGGTTACTGTACTGTAAAACTCCTATGATGTAGTATCAACCGACCTTTCTAATGTTTTCAAATTTGAAATTATAGGCTTGACGGATAACAGAAGTTATAAATTGAAGGTTTGAGAAGTGGTGCATATTCGTTAGACAGCATTGGGTTTCTTGCAGTGTTTAAAAGCCTTGGTGGTACCAGCATTCCTAATCCATAATATGGTTTCGGTCATTCCGGAATTGGAATAGCAAAAGTCATTGTCAGAAATGGTCCTAAAAATTATTTGATTAGGAAAAAAAAACTTCTTGGTACCAAGTAGGACATGTGTTGCGATTGATAGATGGTAGAGAATATCTTCCTCAAGTGGTGGAATTGAAATTCGGTATTGTATGAATTTGAGGAAACAATAGCATAACATAATTGTAATTAGGGTTTATTGAATGAAAAGGATTATGCTAAACCATTTTGCATCAACAAAATCCAGTAAGGGTAAAATTTGGTGTTGCTGTGCCTGACCATATTACGTAGGATACCACAGCAATAAATGGGGATACAAACTAGTCGGTTGGTTGATGTTTTATGGCACACGCGGGTCCTATTTGGCCATGCTGCGCCAAACAATAGCATATAACAATAGCAAAATAGTCAGTTTCTACGGAAGTCAGGTTATAGAGGGGCCCTGTGCCAATAGAACTCCCGAAGTACTTCGTTTATTTGTACCACTGTCATCCTCTCGTTAGAATGACGAATTTTACAGGAGATCTGTTGAATAGGGAATCATTGTAGTAGGAAGAGATATCTACCAGCAAATGCGTCTGGATATTTACAGATATCAGGAGCTTTATATACTTTAAGCATTGGTCCAATAATGCTGACCAGATAAGTAGATATCATTTTCACTTGTTAAGATGGTAACTTCAAAGCTCGTAACATTGTAATGTAATTATTTTCCATTAGAAATGCTCTGCTGTTCTTTCAGCAGTTATAATATTAAATTTATTGCGAAGTAACAGTTAAAAACGGCTATCGAAAGTAATACGTTATTAAAATTTTTATTGAATGATAAACGATAAAAACTGCTTAATTTTACTGTCTATGTCAAAATTTAACAATCGAAATAATTGTTAATCTTATTCACCGCACTTCACTTGTAGAAGCTACTGTCCGTTAGATTACACATTAGATATTTTCAAAAATATTTGACCACTTTATATTCCTGTCATAACTTTTTGTATGTGTTGGATGCCCACTAAAATTAGCGTAGGGATGAAAATTGAGGTGTAATGCAAAAAAAAAACACTGAGGAAAAAATCTAAAATTTTATACGGTCAAATTAAAAGTCTCTCTGAATCAATTGCTATAAAAATCTATAAACATTCCTATTCATTATTTAAAAAAATATTATTTGAATAATTAATTGTGGGACTAAAATATATTAAAAAAATTAATCATAATTTGTTTTAGTTCCTTCATATAAATATGGTACAAAATAAGAACGCCATAGTAATATAATTTAGAAAGATATAAATAAGTCTGTGAAACTTTTTTGACAGTAGGCGTTACAAACTTTCTGTTGTCCTTAATTCCAAACGGCTCGCTCGAATGACATGTACTCTTGCACCTAAAGTTTAACATTGACATTTAACCTCAGAACGCTTCTCAATTTTTGTTTCTTACGTTCACGGTCACGTTGAAACCTAGGCTATTTATAGAAGAAAATATAAAGCCGTACAGTGGCTAACTCCTGTTCACCAGGAACATTGTCCATCTGGAATACCACTGCAAACTAAAATATAGGAAGTAATGTCCGCTTCTAAGTAATTCACCTGAAGGTTACCAGTTATTCAAATTTTGAGTCAGGTTGACTTAAAAGTCAACACGGTTGATCTGATAAACGCTGCGATAAACGTGTTTCCAATTTACAAAAATGTAACTACTATTTCGTATGTTGACTTAAGTTTACTGTTCTTTCAGAGTTGGCTTTTCATTATCGTTCATTTTAACTCAAGTAAAATTTGTAGTAATATATCTAAGAATGTAGAGCACAGAAAATGCCTGTGGTATAGCAACTTATCGTATGGTACACATCGTTAAGTGTTTTTAACTGCTATTAGAAATATGAATGTGTTAGTAAAGTTTCATGAGTAGAAATGCTGGTTATACTACCTTCATACATTGGCAAGCTATAATTAAGTTTGCGATGCTGTTTTACCACTAGGTGCTGCACACTTTTTGGTGTCATAAATCCCAAACGGCTAGAGCGAATGACATGTAATCTGGCCAACTAAAGTTTAACATTGACATGTATGCTCGGGAAGTGGTCGGGTTGTCGGAGCGCCATCTAGTAGGTAAATAGCCAACAAACTTTATATCTGACATCCTCTTATTTTTTGAGCCGCTGAAGCCCTGTTGGAATTTTGGAAGAGAGCGGACTTGCAATAGGAGTGTTGCGAGTTCGAATCCAACGAAAGAGTGTCGTGTGCAAAGGAACTCAAATGACCTCAGGTTGGGGTGCAAGTTTGGAGAGTCGGATGTCGGCACAGGCGTGAGTTCGTAATCTGACCTTGATTGAAAATTACGTGATGTTGTCATCGGATATTTGTGTTCAGGTTCAATACCGGACCGTCACGAACTGCCCGTGGTGTTGGTCCAGTACGACCTTAATTAAAAATACAAAAATCAAACCTAAAAGTTTTGTATAGAAATTAAGACCGCAACCAAAATTGTTATTATGTTCATTTCCATTCAGGATATAAAATGAAATTTTTCCCACAATTTTAGTTATCTGACAAAACAAATTTACCTGTTGACTATGGTTAGAGTTATAACTGGTGCGATTCTTTTTTGGCTAGAGTTTTATAACTTACAAGGTACTAATGTATATTCTGTAGTCTGAATTCCTTCTTGGCACGATTGAGGAATAACTGTTTTACCGGCCGTTGTCTAAATGTTAAATAGATTAATCAAAATGTGAACATCTAAATAATTTTCTTTCATTCTAGCATTGTCAAGAAAATGGAATAGGTTTTACATATGACTGGAAAATTTCCTTGTTTCACATACTTCAGTTGGTATTCGAAACTTGTTGAACGAGTTGGTACTCGAAACCTGGTGCACGGATTTCGAGTGAACGATGCTGAGATCGATGAAGAATTCGACGTCCATGAGAACGGTCGCACTTTTCACGAGCTACAAAACAGTCGTTTTCAAGAATCCGCCTCAATCCATTCTTTAATGGCCTCTGATTCCAACAAGAATCCAAACCCCGACATGATGGACATCACTACACATCCAGATCTGGTGGAAGTCGCTATTCAACTGGCCGAACAACATCGACTCCGGGAAATTGCAAAATACGAGGGCAAACTCAGTAAAGTTCTCACTGCCTGCTCCAAGCTTACAGAAAAACACCAAGACAAGGACTCCTGGTACCCCCAAATCAAGCAAGAGATGGAAAAACTCAAGACCAACATTAGCCAATACCAGAGTGACATTTCACAACTGGAAAAGCTTAACTTCAAGACACGCGCAGAACTACCCGTAAAAATGAACGAGGAAGAATTCCCGCCTCTCCCAACTTCCCCCACGAAGGACGATGACTCATTCAAAAATCCACCCAAGAAGCAGAGGACAAAAGCAATCGAAACCTCTCCTCCTTTACCAATCGAGACAGCCAACAAGTTCGCTGTTTTGAACGATCAGACGCAAAACTCCCAGCCTATCGAACCCATTATGATGAAGTTCACAGAGGGTTACGCGACTAACCTACAAGATATCAGAAAAAAATTCGGCGACGACATCAAATTCCAAATGGCAAAAGACTACATCAAAATTCGAGTCCAAACCCCGACCCAACACCAGAACGTAACCAGTTTCCTGCAAGAGAACAAAATCGAGGGATTTCTCATCACTCCTTACTACAACAGATCCGTCAAAGTTGTCCTGAAGGGCCTCCCTATCACTACCTCAACTGCAGACATCACTCAAGATCTCTTATCCAAGAAACTCTCGTTTGTCAAAGTCTCGCAACTCCGAAGCACACACACCAAGACAATCTACCCACTCTACCTTATCGAACTGAATAAAACTCCAGAAACCGTCCATCTTCAACCTCACAGAATGTCTCCAACTATCCATAGTGATAGAAAAATACAGAGTAACAAACCGACCCATTCAATGTTACAATTGTAACGGATTTGGTCACAGCGCAAGAAACTGTTTGATGACCCCAAGATGTCTGAAATGCGGTGAACAACACCCGACAAGAGGATGCAAAGCCCCCAGATTGGAAGTTCCCAAGTGCATCAACTGCCAAGAAACGGGACGTATAGCATCCTCGAAGGGATGCAAGCTATTACCAAAACCTACGCTAAAATTCAAGACACCCTTGAACAAACCCCCCTCCAGAATTCGACAAGGGATCTCCTTTGCAAAGGCCGTAAAACCAGCTCAAGAAAATCGTCAACACGCAGAAAACCCAGAAAAAATAGGAAGTCCACAAGCTCCCGCCCACATCAAAGACCTTCCTCCTAGAAGCCCATTGGATGGCAGTACCAAAATCTTTGAACTATTTAAAGTCATCACAGACATTTTTCGTTCAGTTGGAGGCATCTCCGCAGTCATGAAGAAGGTCCGCAGTGTCATCACGCCTAAGGAAAGGGCGGCCGTTCTAATTGAGATCTTCAGCTCTCAGTTTTGAGTGAGAATTCCTGCAGCTCCACCAAACCAGAAATCACCATTATCAAAAAACCGACTGTCAATTCTGGAGATGAAGGCCGCTACGCGGCCATTTGCTCCATAACTTCAACTACTTGACTTGTTTCACATACTTTTGCGAGATTTTGGAGTAGTGCTCTAGTAAGCGACTCTACAAGACGCATTATCAAAGCGAATCGCATGTTAAGTTAGTTTTCTATTCGTTATTTCCGTTTTCTGTCGTTTAAACCAATTATTTAATTTCGGTGGTCACTGGGTTATATTGTATTGAAGGCTTCCTATGTTGTATTATGATCCGAAATTTCGTTCTTTTACATATTTCAATTAATAGGATTGACGGTTAACAGAATTCATAAATTGAAAGATTGAAGAAGTGGTGCATATTCGTTAGACAGCATTGGGCTTCTTACAGTTCTCAAAAGCCTTGGTGGTACCAGCGTTTCTAATTTTCTTTATTAAGTAAGCTTATTCTGCAAGTGTTATTTACTGGCATTTCATTCATAATAAGGTATCGGTAATTTCGAAATTAGTATAGTAAGTTATGGTCGCAAAGGGTCCTAAGCTAAGTTGGGTAGAAAGAAAAAAGAACTGTTATTGGTACCAAGTAGCACAAATTGCGATTGATAGTTATAGAGAATATGGTCCTCAAGTTAATGGTGGAATTCAAAATTCGGCACTGTAAAATTTGAGGAAACGATAGCAAAAACACAATTGTAATAATGGTTTATTTAATGCGAAGGGGATCATGCTAAACCATTATTCATAAACAAAATACATTAAGGGCCACATTTGGCATTGCTGAGTCAGATAATGTGCTGCAATAAATGGAGATCCAAGCTAGTCGGTTGGTTGGTGTTTTATAGCACAAGGGCCATATTTGGCCATGCTGTGCCAAACACTAGCATGTAACAACATGAAAAGGAACATTATTTAATGAAAATGATCATGCTAAACCATTATTCATAAACAAAATCCATTAAGGGCCACATTTGGCCTTGCTGAGTCAGATGATATTCCGGAGGATACTGCTGCAATAAATGGAGATCCAAGCTAGTCGGTTGGTTGGTTGGTGTTTTATAGCACAAGGGCCATATTTGGCCATGCTGTGCCAAACACTAGCATGTAACAACAGCAAAATAGTCAGTTTCTACGGAAGTCAGATTATAGAGGGACTCTGTGCCAATAGAACTCCCGAAGTACTTCGTTTATTTGTCCCACTGTCATCTTCTAGTTAGAACGACGAATTTTACTGGAGATCTGGTGAATAGGGAAGCACTGTAGTAGTGAGAAATATCTAACAGCGAATGCGTCTGGATATTTACAGGTATCAGGAGCTCTATATACTTCAAGCATTGGTCCAATAATGCTGACCAGATAAGAAGATATCACTTTCCCTGTAAAGATGACAACCTCAAAGCTCGTAACGTTGCAATGTAATGTAATTCTTTTCGATTAGAAATTCACTGCTGTTCTTACGGCAATTATAATAATAAATTTATTAGAAAGTAACAGTTAGAAACAGCTATCGAAAGTAATACGCTATTAAAATTTGGAGTGGATGATGATCGATATAAACTGCTTAATTTTACTGTCAAATTCAAAATTTAACAATCGAAATAATTGTTAAACTTACTCACCGCACTTCACTTGGGGGGGGGGGGGGAGGGAGAATTTACTGTTCGTTGGATTACACATTAGATATTAAAAAAAAAATATTTGACCATTTTATATTCCTGTTATAACTGTCATAACTTTTTTTATGTGTTTGAATGCCCACTAAAATTAGCGTAGCAATGAAAATTGAGGTGCAATGCAAAAAAAAAAAATACTGAGCAAAAATCTGAAATTTTATACGGTCATATTAAAATTATCTGTGAATCAATTGGTATAAAATTCTATTCATTATTTCAAAAAATATTAGTATTTCAATAAATAATTGTATGACTAAAATATATCTCTCTATATTTAAAAAAAAGTTTCCGTCGCAGGATTGAAAACTTTGTTGTTTAGCTCTATTCTTATACGGTTTCCCTAGAAATTTCTGATCGGAAAAAAATTAAATTAACATGGTTTGTTCTTTATCGTATTCCCTGGACAATTATTAAGATTTTTTTCCGATGCGACTATTAGTTTAGGGTTTATTAAGTGTCAAAATTGAAGAAGCGAAATTTCTTCCGCGAGTGAGCAAAACACATACAAATTTTCATTCTTCAGGCGTGAGTTTTTTTAAGAGTTCCTCTCAACGTAAATTTTTGCAGCTCGTCGAGTTTTTTTTGAAATTTCAATTTGGTTCTTGATAATATTTTTTTGAAATTCGGGAAAAATCGGGACATTTTTGTAACTTTTTTTTAAAACTGCCGTATTTATATCTAATTACAATTAGTTTTTAATTTTTAAAATTTCGGAGCATACATCAGAATGTACTCTTTCTTACGGTATTATTATTTTTGAAATCGGTTAATAATTAAGTTGGTTGTGATCAAAAGTTGGTCATACAAAATTCGGAATCTTTGGATATTTTCGCTATGTTTTGTTAAAACCGTTATATCTACAGCAAAAACCATTATTTTTTAAATTTGAGAACATCACTGAATACATTACATTACACTCTTTCTTATGGTACAATTGTTTTTCCAATTGGTTAATAAATAAAATCGATGCAATTAAAAGTTGGTCATACAATTTTCGGAACTTTCAGATCGTAATTTCCGATACAAAACTAAAACTGTCATATCTATATCGTATTACTATTAGTTTTTAATTTTGAAAATATCACAGTATACCTCCGAATGTACTCTTTCTTACGGTACAATTATTTTTAAAATTGGTTTATAAATATATTCGATGCAATCGAAAGTTGTTGACACAAATTTCGTATTTTTGATTTCTCGGAACAAATTTGCGAAGCATATGAGGGGAGTTGTATTTTGGACTATCGGGTTTGCCAGATATCAAATTTATCGTAGCAACAATTGCCATAAAAACAATTTATTTTTATTTGGCAAGGAAAAAGGCTTGCTTTTTTTCCTCTGTTCACAGACGGTTTACCGAGAAAGTACAAAGTACAGATCATAAAGTTTGGAGATTAACATAGTTTACTTAAAATTGTGCAGGGAACAAGATGCAGAAGATTTTTTACTCATACGGCTATTAGTTTAGGGTGCATTAAGTGTTAAAGTAAAAAAAAAGTGAAATCACTTGCGAAAGAAGTATTGGTTTGCGAAGTCCTTAATTACGGGATTGCGTAGCAATCCCCGTGAGTCGGCGATTTTAAGCGAGCAGGAGGCGAAGCCCTCGCTGTGACGTCATGGACCGGAAAGTTAAACAGGATAACACGAATTATTCAGACAGTTTCACTCTGCGAAAGGAATGTTGGTTTGCGAAGCAAACCAAATGGCATATGCAAAAGGAGTGTTGGTTTCCGAAGCAAACCAAATGGGACTGCGTAGCAATACCCGGGGGTTGGCGAGCCTAAGCGAGCAGGGGTCGGATCCCCTTAGTTTAAAAAATAAATCATAACTTGTTTTAGTTCCTTCATATAAATATGAGAGAAAATAAGTACGCTTTTGGAATATTTTTAAAAAGATATAAATAAGTCTGGGAATTAACTGTTTTAATATTTGGCGTTACAAACTTTCTGTAGTCCTTAATTTCAAATGGCTCATTCGAATGACATGTAATCTTGCACCTAAAGTTTAACATTGACAATTAACCTCAGAACGCTTCTCAATTTTTGTTTCTTACGTTCACGGTCACGGAAATAGCCTAGGTTTATGTATAAAATATAAAGCCTTACAGTGGCTAACTCCTGTTCACCAGGAACATTGTCCATCTGGAATACCACTGCAAACTAAAATATGGGAAGTAATGCCCGCTTCTAATTAATTCACCTGAAGGTGACCAGTTATTGAAATTTTGAATCATGTTGGCTTAGAGGTCTACACGTTTGATCTGATGAACTCTGCGATCACCGTGTTTGCAATTAAAATAAATGTAATTACAATTTCTTATGGTGACTTAAGTTTAGTGCTCTTTCAGAGTTGGCTTTTCATTATTCGTTCTTCTTAATTTAAATAAAATTTGTAGTAAAATATCTAAGACTGCAGAGCACAGAAAATGCCTGTGGTATAGCAACTAATCGTATGGTAGACGTGTTCAATTATTTTTTTACTGCAATTGGAAATCAGAATGTGTTATTATCAAAGTTTCCCGAGTTGAAACGCTGGTTATACTATCTTGAAACAGTGGAAAGGTATAATTAAGTTTGGGATACTGTTTTAACACTAGGCTCTACACACTTTCTGTAGTCATAAATCCCAAACTGCTGGATCGAATGAAATGTAATCAGCCACTTGAAGTTTAACATTGACATGTAGGCGCGGTGAGTGGTCGGGTTGTCTGAGCGCCATCTAGTAGGTAAATACTCAACATCTCTTTATATCTGGTATCCTTTTATTTATTATAGCAGCGGAGGCCCTATTGTAAGTGTTGAAAGAACGGACTCGCAATCGGAAGGTTGCGAGTTTGAATCGAACGAAAGACCGACGTGTGCCGGTGGAAGTTTGGAGAGTCGGATGTCATCTCAGGCGTGACGTCGAAATTTGTCCTTGATTCAATCGTTCGAATAAAAGTGAGGCCTACGTTTGCAAAGAGAGCTCAAATGACCTCACATTGGGGTGTAAGTTAGAAGAGACAATTCTTAGCGCTGGTGTGATATCAGTATCGGAGATTGATTCAGAATTACGTGATGTTGTCAGAGGATCTATCTGTTGGGGTTTTGTACCGAACCGTCACCAACTGCCTATGTCTTGTTGGTCCAGTACGATCTCAATTGAAAATACAAAAATCCTACCTCAAAGTTGTGTATAGAAAATAAAACAGCAACCAAAATTGTAATTACGTTCATTTCCTTAACCTTTAGACTACGACTAACAGTTATAACTGGTGCAATATTTTCTTGGCTGGATTCTCATAACTTATAAGGTACAGTTGCTGTACTTTCCGTGGTCTAAATTTGTTCCTGGTACGAACAAGTGAAAACTGCTGTACCGGCCGTAGTCTAAATGTTAAATAGATAAATCAAAATTTGAACATATAAATAATATTCTTTCATTCTGGCACTGTCACCACTTTAAGTAAATGGGATAAGTTATACATATGATTGGAATATTCTTTTGATGGTAATTTTGTACTTGTTTATGTGTTCACTTCTAGTAAGCGTTTCTCCAAAACGCATTATCAAAACGAATGTTAAGTTAGAATTCGATCCTTTACTTCCGTTGTTTTAAACAACTTGCTTTTTAAATACGGGGTTTACGGGAGTATTGTACAGAAAATTTGCTTTGTTGTAGTGTTTTCTGGAATAACTATTTTTTTAAATTTGATCTGGGCGATTTGACGGTTACAGAAGTCTTAAATTGAGTGTTTGTATGAGGTGCAAGAGTTTGTATAAGGTAGTAAGAGGTGCATATCAGTTAGACAGCATTAGGCTTCTCACAGAGTCTTCAAAAGCCTTGGTGGTACTAACATTCTTAATTTTCTTTATTAAGTAGGCTTCTTCTGCAAGTGTTATTTGCTGGCATATCATCCATAATAAGTTGTCGGTCATTTCGGAATTGGTATAGCAAGTTATAGTCAGAAAGGGTCGTAAACTAGGTTGGCAAGCAAGAAAAAAAACTATTCTTGTTACCAAGTAGAACAAGTTGCTATTGATAGATGAGATACAGAATATGGTCCTCAAGTAAGTGGTGGAATGAAAATTCGGCACTGTAAAATTTGAGGAAACGATACCAAAACACAATTGTAATAATGGTTTATTTAATGAAAAGGATCATGCTAAACCATTATTCACAAACAAAATCCATTAAGGGCCACATTTGGCCTTGCTGAGTCAGATGATATTCCGGAGGATACTGCTGCAATAAATGGAGATCCAAGCTAGTCGGTTGGTTGGTGTTTTATAGCACAAGGGCCATATTTGGCCAAGCTGTGATACTGTGATTTAGATACTGTTACGATGAAACGTATCATGTTTATCACTGCGCTGGTGACACGACCTAGCAACCCCAGGTCCAGCTCAATGCTGCAACCCCTCTTGCCTTCTCCGCCCCGTAAAAACTACACCTCTCAACTCGACAGAAAACCAGTCTTGATCTTCACTTACTGGAGAAGGCAGATAATTTATTCTTATTGAACCTATGATAACACAGGTTCATTGGTGCCGTGACAATTCCAATCCCGTGTTCGCGGTTACTACATGCAATACTTCCCAATCCATTCCTGACATTCAAATACAACTGTAGTGTTGTTTCAAATTTTAATTACAGGGTATTTCTTTTCCTTATTTGTATTATTTATTAAAAAGCCCTTGTAATTTGTGTAAAAAAAAATATGCCGCCACGCAGATGAATTACCAGTAGAGTTTAAATACTGCCGGAAATAGTTATAGAAATGAATTCTTGTCACTAATTGACGAATCTTTCGGGTGATGGTGATAATTCGGCAAAATAATTTATCGCTAAAATCTACGAAATAGCTCGGTTTAGTGGGCGTACCAAAAGTTTGAAACTCACAAGCGCTAAATTAAAAATAACGGGTATAGCAGCGAGAATAGCCATCGCAAATTCGGTTCCGTCAATTGTGTTCTGTTTTCCAGATTATTAATCTACCGACTTGAAGAGAAAGCTTTTCTGGTAACGAATTTAAGTAATTTTGCGCAGTGTAAACAGCTGGAAAACGAAGCAGTCCGTGATTATGCGTCACGTTTGGAAAAGTTTTCCGCCCCAATCTTTTGTAGGGTTCTACACGTTCGAATGGCGTGATGCATGTGCATAATCGCATGGTCCAGGCAAAATTTGTGTCTAGTCTCAGATCAGAAATTCAACGGCCTGTTTTATCGCGCACTCCAGGGAACCTCTCCGAACCTATACAGGTTGCAATTTGTGAGGAGACAAACCACAAAGACGTGGACACATTCACTCACAGTTTAGGGCTAGATATGCAGACAGACAAAGCGGGAACTACAATAACCAGCGCTGTAGGCAGCGTACAGCTGTCAAAACGACGGAGGTAGGACCCCTACAAACAACGATGTGCCTATAAATGCCAGAAGGGAATCCATGCAAAATGCGAGACAGGCAATGAAATTCCCCCGATTCCAACATTAGTCTGGATTAAAGACAATTTATTTTGCTCTTCTACTCGTAAAGGCTAAAGCCCCTAACTGCGCATTTTATGCTTTGTGTGATTCAGGTGCTTCAGTAAGTTTGATGTCCCCTGAAAGTTTTGAAATAATTGGGAAAACTAACAGTGTTGAGCAAAATTTATCCTATATGAAAATTAAAGTCGTTAATGGTGGGATTATCAATATAAGTGATGTTTGCACTATGGAAATTCAGGTAAGTAACTATCGTACAAAAACCAGTTATTTTATCTTACTGAGAGTAATATACTTTCATCTTATGCAATTATCTTAGGGTATGATTTTTTTCAAAATTTAAACTCTATTTTAGACACTAAAAGTACACTATTACGACTACCAAATGCTCCTATTCTAGTTATACATCCCCCGTATAATACTTTATTTGATACCAAGGCTGACTATAACAAAAATTGAAGCATAAAGTTACAATATCCCCTAAGTCTGAATTATTTATTGATGCTAAATTACCTTCCCTAACGAACTGCTATGGCGATATTCTGATACATCCAATAGCTAGGCTGACTGACAGAGGAATTTAAGTAGCTCCTTCATTACTTAGCATTTAGGAAAATGTGACCGAATTTAGACTATTGGTCAGTAGCCTGACCAATAGTCTAAATTCGCCTAGTCTAAGCCTATTACTTTAAACAAACAAATGAGAATGTGTTCTATACAGGAATTTAATACACGGGAACGTATGGTTGTTAACAGTTTTAGTGAGATTCAGGATATTTCGAATTCTTCAGGACATGTACCTCCCTTAAGTGAAAAAGACTTCAGTTTGGATCAAATGGATGTAAATCTGAAAAAAACGTTTGATCGAAACATTAATGATACATTCGTCAGTCTTCGCGAGAACAACAAAATAACTATCTGAAGCGTACACAGAGATTCATAGAATAGAATGAGAGAATAATATCCTATAAAATGCCCAGTTTATAAGATCCCATTTCAGCTAAGAAACGAAATGCGTAGTCAAATACATGATTTAGAGCAAGCTCAAATAACTTCTCGGTACCATTCGTTGTATAACATCCCTGTACTTTTTGTTAAAAAAAAAAAATTAATAATAATAATAAATAAAAAAAAAAAGGAGATTAGTTTCTGATTTTAGGAGATTTGTTGACATTTCTGTAACGCAGGAATTCATTATTCCAACTTTGGACGAAATTTTAATGAAATATCTGGATCAAATTAATTTTACAGTTTTAGATTTGAAGTCCGCTTTTAATCAAATTCCTCTTTGTAACAAGGATAAGTATTAAACAGCATTCACAACAGTTGATGGAACTAAATATGAATTCAATCGTCTTTGTTTTGGTTTAAAGAACTCCCCGAGAGCATTTCAGAAGATCGCACAAGAAGTTTTGGGTGAATTTTTGCATAACGGTGCACTTGTTTATATATAGATGATGCGATATTTTTTTCAAAGGATACTGACTATGATTTATGGTTAAACAACGCAGTGCTAGACCGATTTGAATAGTATAATTTAAAGTTTCTCCCGATAAATGCCAATTCTTAACGAAAAAATGTCAAATTTCGTGTTTCATAGTTTCATCTGAAGGTGTTTCCATTAACAAAGATAAAACTATTTCCATTAACAAAGATAAAACTATTTCCATCAACACATTTCCAGAGCCCAAATCTCCTTAGGAATGGAAATCATTTCTAGGTTGTTGCAATTACTACCGTAGACATATAAAAAACTTTGCGAAACGTGTTTATCCATTGACTTCTTTACTGAAAAAGGACGTTTCTTTTGAATGGACGGATGAAGTTCAAAAGTCTTTCGACACTATAAAAAGCACAATTTAAAACCCACCTGTTTGGGCACTACCTGATATGAGTTTGGATTTTCAAGTGACAACTGACACGTCACAGCAAAGTATTGATGCAGTACTAGAACAATGCTATCCTAACGGAGCAGTAAAACCAGTATACTTTTACTCAAAAAAACAAAGCAGTTCTACTGTGTTAGAATTTTATGTAATATGCTGCGCATAGAATGTTTTCCGCCCAATCTTAATAGGAAAAAATAAATTTTCTGTGTTAAGTGGTCACAAACCCCTTGAGGGTTTTGTCTCTAGTAACAATCCTTCGTTGGAAACTTATAGTTGAGGAATTCAATTACACAATCAGATATGTTAAGGGTTCACTAAATGTTGTAGCCAATCACTAGGGTGGACCGAAAAACACTTTTTTTCGAAATAGATATTCTAACAGTGCGGAAAGGGTTCTCTCTGGTTTCAATAAACATGGTATAAAATATATTTTTGTCTGGATAATATCTTCTGCCTCTGCATCGCACTTGGATTTTGGAAATTTGAGTAAAAAATGGCAATTTTAAGTCGGCGTAGGAAATCTAATTATTTTTCAAAATTGCTATTCTAATAATGTGGAAGAGGTGCCAACTGGGTTTAATAAGAAAGGTGTAAAATATTTTACGTTCGAATAATACCTTCTGTTCCAGCATCGCAATTGAAACTTTCTATTTTTGAAAAAAGTGCACTTTTTTTTGTCTTTTCATGCTGCATGTATCTGACAGGAAGTAAAAGCAGGGTAGAGGTGTTCTGATGTAGATTTTTAAATTTGGACATTTACTAACCATAGACATCGAGCCGTTTAATCTCTCTTACTGATCCCAAGTAAAAACAATTAACTCTGTTTGTATCTAAATCATCACAAGTGAGACCTGGCCTCCCTTCAAAAGCTGTGGTAGCCAACAGGTTTGGGGTCTTGGACCGGGCTATGTCTGAAATTGCTTCAAGTGTTCTTCACGATGTCGGTCTCATAAATAGCAAAAACTCATATTTGGCGGTTGATAAAAAACAAACTGTGAAGGGAAAAGGCTAAAGTTAGAAAGGATTTAAAATTTCAAGCTTTAAAATGAAACTCAGGATGTTATCCGTTGATGGGGCTGTATTTTGATGACCGTAAATATTCTACATTGATAGAGGAGTGAGTAGATAATTAAAGAAACACGAGGAAAGAAAATAAGGAACATTTATCTCTTATTGAAGAATCTGTTTCAAGTTACATTACTCATTTGAGTCCATCATTTCGCACCGCATAACAGATTTCCGCGATTATTATCGAATATTTTGAAGGGATCACAAGAGATCTTTCTCAGCTTTTGGCAATTGGCTGTGACGGCACATCTGTTAAAAACGGATGGAAATCAGGTGTAATTCGGTGTTTGGAATTGAAACTTGGTAAACCTATGCAGTGGGTAATATGTCTTCTGCCTTTTAATGAACTAACTTTGAGGCATCTGTTTGAATCGTTGGATGGTCGTACAAATGGTCCAAAATCATATTCTGGTAATATTAGGAAGGCGCTCCTTACATGTGAAACTTTTCCAGTGACAATTTTCGAAATTATTGACGGCGAGTTACCAACAACTGATAGTCGTGACTTAAGCAAGGATCAAATGTACTTACTAGAAATATCTCAAGCGGTGTGGTTGGGTAGTTGTTCAGATGACCTGTCTAGACGCTGTGCTGGTCCCTTATCACATCCATGTTGGCTAACAACAGCGAACAGAGTTCTAAGACTATATGTTAGTTCTCCAGATCCTTCTTGGAAGTTGAAACAAAATCGCTGAGTTTGTTATGAAAGTTTACACTCCAAACTGGTTTAATATAAAGTCTTAGCACTCACTAAAAGATGGAGCTAAGCATGTGTGGAATACTATTTCTAGATCCAGGTATTTATCTCAAGACTTCAAGGACGTCGTTGATGGAGTAATTTGTCGAAATTAGTTCTTTGCTCATCCTGAGAATATCTTGCTGTGTATGTTGAAGGATAAAAGATCGCACATCAGAGAACTTGCAGCACGACTTATAATTAAATCTAGACAGTCATATTCCAATGCAAAGTCAGTACGTGTATTTCTCCCACTAAAACTGAATTTTGAAACTACTGACTATACGTAATTGATTGACAGGTCATCAATTACTATTACTTCTCCACCAATCCTCCGTGATATATCCACTGTCGTATTTAGTTCCATTGTGCGTGATAAGAAAACCCCCCAATGGGACTTTGCTCACTTCTCATGTCACATACAGGCAGTTGACCGGTGTCTTAAGTTAGTGACAGAAACATCCACAAAGGTTTATGGTTTCAACAGATCCACATTCTTTTCCCGATCAAATATGCCTGAATTCGACCATAAGGCTGATTTCAGGCCTCTTCCTGCTGTAAGTAAAATTAAGTGTAAATAAACTTTTGGTATTTTCATGTCATAACATTCTATGGTTACGATATTCTTAACAAATATTACATAATATAATGTGATTCAGCTATCATTTAATACTTTTCAGACAATAGAATCAAATGTAAATACAATACAGCCATAAATAGTGTTTGTACCCATCTATTTTTCATGTCTGATTTATTTCTATAACACATAAAAAAATGTACTTTTCTTCAAAAACTGCAAAATTTCAATTGCGATGCGGGAACAAAAGATATTATTCGATCGAAAAATATTTTAAACCTTTCTTATTTAACACAGTGGGCACTTCTTCCGCACTATTAGAATAACAATATTGAAAAACAATTGTATTTCCTACGCCGAGTAAAAATTCCAATTTTTATCCAAATTCCAGAAATCTAAGTGCGATCCGGGGGCAGAAGATATTATCCAATCCAAAAAATATTTTACACCGTGTTTGTTGAACCCAGAGAGAACTTTTTCCAGACTATTAGAATAGCGATTTCGAAAAAAAGTATTTTTCGCCCCACCCTACTGATCCCCTTTCTTGTATAATAAATGCCAATACGATTATGTTTCCTGACACTGTAGAATTAATTCGATTTCAGAGAGCGGAACCGGAACGGAAATGCATTATTGACCATATCTCGAACAAAACCAATTCAATTCAGAAAGAATACGAATCCTTCGCGCTTACAAATGATAACGTTGTAATAAATTTAGGTAAAAGACATGCGAAATCTGCACGGAATGATACAATTGAGCAGATTTGTGTTCCTCATTCCTTGAAAGCGAAAATTTTAACGTCCGTACACAGTGAATTTGGTGGTCATTTAAGATTTTTTTAAACTTATCACAAACTTCTTGAGAAATTCTATTGGAAGGGAATGTATAGCGATACGAAAAATTACGTCAATTCTTGCCAAGTCTGTTAAGCAGGCGAAGCGCACAGCGAAATGTTAAACTCCTCAGCAACCTGTAGAACAAAGTACTTGTCGAGGTGAATACTGCCGCATAGATATTTTGGTCCTGTAAAATTCACAGAACAGGGAAATTCGTATATTTTGTCTATGATAGACGCATTCACAAAGTATATTCACCTCGTTGCCTTACATGACACCATATCACAAGCGTTTTGCAAAGCCTTTTTAAAACTTCACATAGCAGTGAAGGATTGTCCTTTAATTTTGATAGCCGATAATACTACTTACTTCAAAGTCATGAATTTTCAGAATTTTTCGTTTGCATGGTAGTGAAGTGTTTTGGAAAATATAAAGGAGCAGGAAGACAAGCATATTAGATTGAGTAGGCAACAATCTAATGACGGTCGAATTCATTATAATGTTGGATTTTTGTGTTATTTGAAAAAGCCAAACATCAAAAGCAATTTATCTCCCAAATTGAGATCAAAATATTTAGGCCCATACCGAGTAGTTGACAAATTGTCTAGAGTTAATTATGTACTGAAAGCTGTGGATAATCCTAGAAAAATACACAGGACACATGCCAATAAAATGACACCATACCACAACGCGATTGGATTATTTGCATCTAATTCCAGGACCAAATGTTTAAGATTGAGACGATCATGTTGCTGTAAATGTAGAATTTAAAAACAAATAATGCAACAATAAAGGCAGTTTTTCTCCTAGTGACACAAAAAAAATATATAGAATTTTTTGTAAAAGGACAAACGGTTTTTTAAATTTCTTCATGTCAAGTAAATTGACACCATACACATTTTTTTTCAATGTTCCAAATTTGTCAAATGCTGGTGTGAGATAAAATTGGTGAGTTACATTTTTTTTCACTTAGTGCTAGCGAGGAAATAAAGGAAATGATTGCATATATCTTAATATAAATATTGATTAATTAAAACTGGATTGAGGTTCAAATAGTTAATTTATTGATTGATTGAATGATTTCGACTGTCGTACGATTGAATGCACAATTACCTAACTACACAAAACCCTTTCTTTGGTCTTGGTATTCTTTTACCAATTAATTGGTTTACTGACTGACTTTTGGTCATCCATCTTAAAAACTAATGTCTAGAGGTAAGAAGCGAGACTCTCCGGACGGGGTTCCTGTCCAGCTGTGGTTGCATACTCTGTACCGGCGAGCGACTACAAATCTAAGCAGGCAAACGACCTTCTCATGCGTGCTTCAAGTCTCAGATTCTCTGTGCTCCTATAGTTTTTTTTCGGTAGCCCAGAGGTGTCCTGGTGTAGCTGTGATTTAAACGGACCATTGCAGTCACTTATGCAGTAAATTAGTTCGGTCGGGTCGCAAAGCCCACGACAGTGTACTTCATCTATCAGAATCAACAGAACCTACATCAACGACAATCTAATCTATTCTCCCCCATCGGGAAAGTGAGTCATATGTAGAGAAATCTCACGAGTGCAGTACATTCTTCTGTAAAACTTGCATATATTCTTACCTTGAATGCAACAGTTAGGCAATAAACAAATTTGTGCAAAAAACTATGGACATTTGAATTGCAGTTATGATTAACATTTCTCAATACAAACTGACACTTCTTCATATTTGTGATGCTGATTAATTTCGTTTTGTCTTCAATGTATGTCATGATTTAATGTTATACCATATTGCATTTATTCAAGAATTTGTTTGTTATTGCAATGACATTTTTTTTACCATGGTTTTCTCGGCCCAGGTTATTACTTTGGGAAGGGGGTGATGATACGACGAAACGTTTCATGTTCATCATTACACTGGTGGCAATACCTAGCAACCCCATGTCCAGCTCACTACGGCAACCCCTCTTGCCTTCCCCGTAAAAGCCACACCTCTCAACTCGACAGAAAACCAGTCTTGATCGCCACTCACTGAAGAAAGTGTCATGTTGTGCTTTTGATTTTTATGTATTAAAGTTATTTAATTCGTTAATATGGTTCATATAATTTATTCTTGTTGAGACGATAATAACACCGGTTCAATACTTCAAGAACGTGTCCAATGTAGCTGACCAGATAAGCAGATATCCACTTTCCCTGTTAAGATGACAACCTCAAAGCTAGTAACAATGCAATGTAATGCTTTGTTGTGATAGGAAACGAAATCACTGCATTGCTCATCAATGTGGGGAGTGAACAATTTTCTCCCGAATGTAGTACACCTCCTTGGTTGACCATGTTCTTTTCGGTAAGATATGCGCTACTGTTCTTTCAGCAATTATGATGATAAATGTATAACAAAGTAACAATTGGAAACAGCTGTCGAAAGTAATATTGGAGAGAAAATTTGAGGGAATGATAATCGATATGAACTGCTTAATTCTACTGTCAATGTCAAAATTTAACAGCCAAAACAATTGTTAAACTTTTTCACCTTACTTTCACTATGGGGGGGGGAATAGTTGCTACTGTCCGTTAGATTACACATTACATGTTTTCAAAAATATTTTACCACTGTACATTCCTGTTATAACTTTTTGTAGGTGTTGGCTGCCCACTAAAATTAGAGTAGCGATGAATAGTGAGGTGTAGTGCAAAAATTATACGGAGCAAAAATCTTAAATTTTATGCGGTCATAATTAAAAATCTCTCGGAATCAATTGCTATAAAAATCAATCAACATTCCTATTCATTAATTTTTCAATACTATTTCAGTAATTAGTAGTGTGACTAAAATATGTTTGTTTTGATTCCTTCATATAAACATGTTACAAATAAGTACGCCATCTATATAAATAAGAATGGAGTGTTTGTTTGTACATTCAATATTTTCGACCCATTTCAAGTTTTCTATCCGTTTTGGACCCTTCTGATGCCGAATCCGCCTTTTTCTCGTTTGGTGTCTGTCTGTCTGTCTGTCCGTCTGTCTGTCTGTATGTTGTGCCCTATACACGTCCACGCGGTTTAAGATATTTTCATGGAAATTTGCATACAGTGAGTACTTATCTTCATTTAGTGAGTGGAATTGGTTGCGAAAGTCTGTCTGTCCGTCTTTCTGTTCTATGCTCGATTTTCTGTTTTTGTGTTTGTGTAAGCATCACATGAATTGTATTCCAGATATTTGATTGCAGTGTATTTTATTTTATACATTATCTATTAGTTTAGTGAATGCAATATTAAACATTTCTTTATTGTTATATTTAGATGAGTTTCATGCTAAAACACCTGAGTAAGTATACTTAAATCAACCATAATTTGATAGTTTTGGAAAAATTGGAATGTCTATTGAATATTACGATTACTTCGATTGCTTTACCAGTACTGCTGAAAAAGTAATTATTCTTCAAATTTTTTTATTTTTTAATGGAATTTCAGCTTTGATACTTCATTTATTTCGAGTCTTATTTTTGTTCTTTGCGCAATGAAAACGAATTCGGAATATTTGAGACAGACGATATTTTTCAACGAAACGAGAATGAACAAGATCGCGTGAGCAGTGATATTTTCTGTTTATTTCGCTCTGAATTAATTTCACATTTCTAAATTTTGTGCACTTTTAGTTGTAAATTATGGCAACTGTGCGAGATCAAGAGATAAAAATGAAACACAAATTAATATCTTTAGAACAATTTTTCCGACATCTTTTATTTTGTTCTAATTCACTGTTTTTTGTTTTAAATATTTATTATTTTAATAAATGTGATTTCCTTCTCATCACACGCAACAGCACCACAAAGTATTAGAGTTAAAAATGTTAGGTAAGTCAGTATAAATTTTCAGTAAATTTTAAGTGTAGTTATGCCATTATTGAAAGAATAATGCCGTTATTTAAAGAATAATACCGTTATTTAAAGAATAATGCCGTCATTTAAAGAATAATGCCGTTATTGAAAGAATAATAATGTTTAAAAATCCAAACTAGAACTTTTTCCAACATTAAAAAATTTGTTGTAATAATGACAGAAGATTGCAAAATTTCACAATGTCGCATACCGGAGGTAAGAGTGCCACTAGTAAAAAAAATATGGTTTTGTTGACTATTAGTGCAAGAGCACTCGCCGGAAATCGTAATTTTAATTAATTAAGTTGAACATGAAAAGAACTTAAGAAAGGGAATTCCAAATATCCCTCAAAATCGTCTTTTATAGTAGTAATCTTAGTATCACCTTTCGTCATTTTGTAGCTTTGTCATACAGCAATTGTGCGATGTATGTGAAATGTATTACATGAATGGATATGGTTGTGTTAGATTTGTGTCCAAAGTAAGTTGTAGAAATTATAAAGATGGCGAAAGGTGTTAAAATATTATTTTAGTCTACGAGAAACTTAAGTCATTATATATTTTGATCATCTCTTCAATCTAGAGTAAAATAATTCAAACCGAGTAAGGTCGGGTATTTTGCTAGTAGTAATATAATTTAGAAAGATATAAATAAGTCTGGGAATTGTTTTTAACATTATGCGTTACAAATCTTCTGTAGTCCTTAATTCTAAACGGCACTCTCGAAAGACATGTAATCATGCACCTAAAGTCTAACATTGACACGCATACACGACGAGTGGTCGGGTTGTATGCGCTCCATCTTGTAGGGAAATACACAAATTCACATTATATCTTACTTCCTTTTATATTTCAGAGCTACGGTAGACCGGTTGGTAGAGATGACTTGCAATCCGAGGTTTGCGAGTCCAACGGAAGACCGTCGTATGCAAAGGGAGCTCAAAGGACCTCACGTTGGTGTTGAAGTTAGGAGAGTAGTATGTCAGCGCAGGTTTGACATTGTTATCTGACCTCGTTTCTAAATTACGTGGTGTTGTCAGAGGATCTTTCTGTTCGGTTTTCATACTGGACCGTCACCTCTTGCCCATGGTGTTGCTCCAGTATGACGTTAATTAAAAATACAAAAGTCAAAAACCTTGAAGTTGCGTATAGGAAATAAAACAGCAACAAGAATTGTTATTACGTTCATTTCCATTCAGGGTATTGTGGCGTTTTGGTATACCACACTATAACAAATGGAGTGAGACTCAACAGTTGTCGTTTTAAACAGTTTAATCATGTCTTTAAAAGAATTTCCATAAAACAGGACCACTATATACACTGAATTTTACAACCGATAACTGCATGACTGTTCTTGTTGAAACAGTAAGTTTAATCTCTCACAGTTTGTCTTTTGTTTTCAACGGGGTTTGACTACCTCGTTCACTACCTTCCTCTGTGGCTTCCCTAGCTCGAGTCGCCTTTCTTCCTTCTCGGGGTAATCAACCTTTTCGTCCTCTGCGTCGCTTCTGTTATCAGTTTACAGTAATTTAAATTTTCTCCCGTAATTTTAGTTACTATACGAACCAAAATTAACCTTTTGACTGCGACTAAAGGTTATTAACTGATTAAATCCTCTCTAGCCTCTTTTCTCATAAGTTATAAGGTACAACTGCTCTACTTTCCGTAATCTCATTTTGTTCTTGGTGTGAATAAGGGACAACTGCTGTACCGGACGTAGTCTAAAGGATAAATAGACAACTAAAAATTTGAACAGGTAAACAATTTTCTTTCAATCTAGCACTATCACTACTATAAGTAAATGGGATAGGTTATACATATGACTGGAAATTTCTTTGTTTCATATTATTTCGAATGGTTTTTGAGTAGTATTCTAGTAAGCGTCTCTACAAGACGCATTATCAAAACGAATCCCATGTTAAGTTAGTATTATATTCTTTATTTCCGTATTTTGTCGTTTAAACCAATTTTTTAAGTACGGTGGTTACAGGGTTATTGTACTAAAAGCTTCCTATGTTGTAAAATCATCCGAAATTTCCTTAGTTTTCAAATTTCAATTAATAGGTTTATCACCACTATAAATAAATGGGATAAGTTATACATATCATTGCAGAATTACTTGATCCATACTACTCGATTAATTATACCTCTGTGAGTTCTAGTAAGTGTTTGTACAAAACACATTACCAAAAACGAAATGCAAGTTATCTTACAAAGCTGTCTTTTATTTTCTCTTTCTTTACTTGAAACTGGCGCTTGAACTACGGGTTCATAGTTGTATATTAGTATCGTGTAAAATTACTCATTTTTTTCAGCTTTGTACAGCTAGATTTCATGGTTAAGAGTAGAAGTTTTAAATTGAAGGCTTGTTAGGTGGTGTATATTTGTTAGAGACCGCATTAGATTTATCCTGCATAGTCTTCAAAACGCTTGGTGGCAATACCATTACCAGTTTTGGACATTTTGTAAGCTTATGCTGCAAGTTGCTGGCATTTCATCCATAAGGTTTCTGTCATTCCACAATTGGCATTGTCAGAGAAAAAACCTCAGCTTGGTGGAAGTAGAGGAAGTCAATATCATTCCATTCAGAGTAAATACTTTGGCCAACTTTCTGCCTGTGATCCCTTCGTTTGATGGATTGTCCAGTTTTTCTGGTTTCTTATTGCAATTTCAGGAGATCGCCGAACACTGCCAATGGGACAATATCATGGCCATCAACTAAAACTATCAAGTGACGCTCTGCAATTCCTACACAGCCAGAGAAATTTTAGAATAGCCAACATGTTTGAGGACATTGTAATGGAATTAAAGGAGAGATTCTCCAGGTCACGTTCACCTGCCGAATCTACCAGACATTTTTTTAGCCTCATAGAGGGTCTTTCGTACTCTTGTATACCTGAAAGGGAGGAATCAGTAATATCTAAAAATTAAAGACTCGAACTACTGTTCTCTTCTGACAAAAAAGGGATTAAACCAGATATTTTAAGTGACATAGTTAACTCAGGATTTACTTCGTATGCATACATTAAGAGTAAAGCCCAAAAATTCGAAGATGCACTGATTTTCCCTCATGGACAAACTGCGATGGCTGCATTTTGGGAAAGTAGTAGGCTCAGGGAAGGCCCAAACATACTCCTATTGCAAGCCCAAATCGACTCGTTGACCACATCTTTGGCAAACCTGTAGACAACATGTGTTAAAAGTGAAACCCGCTAAATGCAATTTTCTTCAATGGAATAGTAAATACTCGTGTTTACAAGTCTCTGATGGAAAAGGTTTACCTCGATTCTTCGAATGTCGACACAGTCAACAATTTCAAAATCCCAACGTCCCGAAAACTGGTCACAGCCTTTCTGGGTTTGACTGGTTTCTATAGAGTGTTTATTTCGGATTATGTGCTAACACTGCTTTGCATCTGACAAACTTGACCAAGGAGACATGTTATTTTCAATAGAGTCAGGGAGCGCAAGAGTCATTCAATGAACTCAAGACAGACTTATTAACTCATCCTTGTCTTTCTCTTCCAAATTTTCAAAAAGCTTTTTCCATGTGTACCGATGCCTACAAATATGCTCTTGGTGCTGTCCTGTGTCATGCAGACGAATCCAGGTTCCTACACCCTGTTGTCTATGCCATTAGAAAATTAAAAAATGCTGAGATCAATTATTCTACTGTTGAAAAGTAATGCTAGGAGTAGTCTTTGGAGTGTCATATTTGAAACAATATCTGTACTGTGGATATTTTTCTATCTATTGTGAGCAGACAAGTTTTTCAATTGCCCTTTTATTCAATGACCCACATCTCGAATAGCACGAATAGCACGTTGGGTTATGACTCTCCAACAATATGATTATAAAATCATACATAAACCGGGCAAGCTAGACGTCACAGCTGATTATCTTTCTCGTCAAGTTAATAGTATAGACAACTCTCTTTCCTACACTCGTTTTGATCCTCAACTCCATGAAATAATTAAATTATATCAAGGGGATGACCCTTTCTGCATTAAAATACTGAGTACTATTAATTCTTTTTATGGTTACCAATACAGGTGCAATGTTTTTTTTTCAAGGATGATGTTTTATATGCCACTCCAAAGATAAATCAATCTAAATCTAACAGGGGAGAAGGGGGTTAGTATGGACAACTTAAATAATTCTGCTATTTATCAGTCAAAATCTCTCAGCAAGTTTTTGCAGAATAGCAACACGGATATAAACTTCCATGTACAGTTGCATGACTATACACTTGATAGTCGAGTAGCAATTTATAAAACGATGTTTTCATCGAGGAAAAGTAAGTTCCTGATTTGGATTTTAATTGCTGGAATTGACTATTTTAATTCAATATATAAAAAAAAAGGTGACAGGATGACATAAATGAATATATTCAATACCTATTTTGATATTCACATTTGCTCTACATGGTTTATATTAACCAGTAGTAGGCCTAAATAAACAAATGGCTCCATGGGCTAGCGTGGACACATGGTGGTGGGGCTACTGTGGACATGTCAACACTAGCCCCATTAAGCTTTCAGTGGTAAAAACATGGGTTAACTATTACATTTTAGTCTATTTATTTATTAAATAAGATTGTTTATGTGAAAAATTCACAAATAATTCTATTATTTACTCTTAGGCTTTTATGAATTAAATTAAATTGATTTTTTTATGGAATGGTAAATTAATTTACAAAGACTAGACTTGTATTGTTTTTCCACACAAAGCTGCTAATCTAATAAGCAGAGTGAATTTTTCTTTTTTCCAGATGTGAAGGATGTATCATAAATCTAAAAAATAAAATAGTAGCTAAATTACTATCCTCACAATTTGCTGGGAGCACAATTCACAGTACATCTCAGTTGACATTTACTGTTGATTTACCCAACTCCATTGCAAATAGAAGCATAATTCCCTTTCTACATTAAAATCATTTTCCCACTAAACAAAACTTAAAAATAGCTTTCTAATGCGTTGATTTGTCTTTGTAGTAGATTCTATAATATAGTGCAGTTCCTAGTTCCAAATTTACTGGGCTTAACATTAATTAAATATGCTTTAAGATAAATTTTTTTAAGGAATTATACTTTTTAGGATAAAATTGATTTCATTATGAATTTACATACTTTCACGAGTTCTACTAACATTGTAAAATCAGTATTCTAACTTATCCACACTAGCCCATGACATGGGGCTAGTGTGGACAAAAATAACTTTTTTTAAATAAAAGATTATTAAAAAACTACACGCGTAAATACTTTAATATATCAACCAACATAAAAGAAAAAGAACAAAATATTGTGAAAAAAATACTTGATATGTAACTAACGATATTTAGTATACTTTTTTGCAAAATTTATAAAAAATTACCACACGTCCCCTTCTCTCCTATTGCTCATAAGTATTAAATTATTTAGCGATCATTTGTTTATTTCTAGCACTGTAACCAGCAACGTCATGGAAATTGCGTTATTTAATCCATTTTGGTAAAAAAAGGTACTTATGAAAGGTCGGTAAAGTTTAGTGTTAAATAACTACCCTTTATGATATACAAACACATACTCTTTGTTTACTTTGTAAAATAATTTTTAGTACAACCATATAAAATGCACTATATACAAACGTATATATACAACCCATATAAAATGCACTATTTCGGATATAACTGTTGATTTGTAAGTACATTTATATTTGCCAAGTTGGCAACACCTTGTACTTCTTCTCGGAGTGATAGCAATAGTCGTTGTGCGTGTAATCTTCTTCATGTGTTGTTAAGTTCTAATAAATCATTAATAAAGAAGTTGTGCATCTATTAATTCATCAAGCAACACGTAAACAGAGTTTACTGAACATGGTAGCAGAAGTCCGTGGTTTTTGAAAATTAGTGTTGCTTAAGAATATACCCATATCAGCGTAAAAAGAAAATGGCGCATGCAAGAAGCAGCGATATTAGTATACCGCTATTTGATGATTCGGAATACTTTAATTGGAAAATAAGAATGATGACATTTTTGCAGTTTAAAAAATGTAAGGAAGTGGTACAACGAAAAATTAATGCAAACGTTAACCAAGAAAAATGGGAAGAAAAAGATGTACAAGCAACGAATTATATTTATGGCGCAATAACAAACAAGCAATTGGAATACATCCATGAATTTGAGTCTGCTTTTGATATAATAGCCAAATTCGATACCATGTATTTGAAAACTTCAACGTCATTGCAAATTGTATGTAGAAATAACTTAGAAAATGTCAAATTGAAGAATTACTCCGATTTATGTTTATTTTTTGATGAGTTTGAGAAGTCTGTTAACGAGCTTAAACAAGCCGGTGCAACCGTGACTGAACAAGAAAAACTTAATTACATGTTAAGAGCATTACCATCAAACTACAGTCATATTGGTGATTTAATTGATGTTTTAACGGAGAAGGACAGAACAGTTGATTATCTAAAAAGTAAAATTAAGTCAAAATCGCTCGAAGAGAAAAATTATTGTGAAGACAGAACACCAATAGAAAAATCGAATGCATTTAAAATTGAAACAAACAAATCGGGCCCACAAGGAAATGTCTGTTTTAATTGTGGTAAATATGGCCACATTAAAGAGTACTGTTGGTATGGCCGTGGTCAAGTGAACTATCGTGGCAGTGGTTCTAATTATCGTGGTCGAAGTCTTTGAAATTATCAGGGTCGTGGTTTTGGTAAACATCGCGGACGTGGAGCAAACTCTAACCACAGAGAAAACAATAGTCAGCCAGGAAACAGTTTTCATACTACAATAATTGAAAGCAACATGTCAAGCTCAAATGAAAATAATATGGCAAGTAAAAATCAAATTATTTGGTTACTGGACAGCGGGTGTACCGATCATATAATAAATAGTGATGAATATTTTGAAAACCAAGTAACATTGAAGAACCCTATTAAAGTAAAAGTTGGTGATGGAAGGATGTTAGAAGCGACAAAGGTTGGTAATATTACAGTCTCTTTTCATGTTTATGACACTGAATCCATAGTAACTTTGAAAAATGTATTTTATGTTAAAGAAATGAAGGCAAATTTATTAAGTTATTCAAAGATCACTGACAATCATAAAATAGTATCAAAAGGGCAGTTCTCAAGAATTTATAAATTAGATGGTACATTATTAGCAGTAGCGAAAAAAGATGAAAGATTATATAAAGTAGCAAGTTATGTTTCAAATGCTAGTAAAATATTTGCAAATGTGACCAATAATACATTAACATTAAAAGAAAAACTACATCGTACACTTGGGCATGTAAATTATAAATATCTGGATATTATGTGTAAAAATCAGTTACTAGAAGGGTTACCTAAAGAAATAGAATCAGAATATATGAAGTGTGCTATATGTATTGAGAACAAGATGCATAATTTACCCTTTAAGAATAATAGAAGAAGAGCAGAAGATATACTGGAGATTGTTCATACTGATGTAAATGGACCTCATAGAACAACTGGATGTAATGGTGAAAAATACTTCGTGAGTTTTATCGATGATTATAGCAAATTGGCAAAAGTCTGTTGTATTAAGTCGAAGGATCAAGTCTCTGATTGTTTTATGGAATATGTAAATGAAATTCAAAATTTAACTGGGAAGATGATAAAAGAACTGAGATGTGATAATGGTAAAGAATATATGAATAGCGAGATATTTAAATTTGCAAGAGAAAAAGGTATAAAGGTAAAGTCGTGTCCACCACATGTACATGAATTGAACGGCACTGCGGAAAGATATAATAGAACAATAATAGATATGGCTAGATGTCTTCTAGCAGAAGCAAAAGTTGACAGACATTTTTGGCCTGAAGTGATTAAAACAGCAGCTTATCTGAAAAATAGGACATTGGCAAATACTGTAGTGAGGAAGACACCTTATGAAATATTTTTTAATAGGAAATCATCTGCAAATGAATTAAAATTGTATGGAAGCAGAGTTTATGTTAGAATACCAGAAGGAAAGAGAAGATCAAAGTGGGATAAAAAGGCTGAATTTGGAATTTTACTTGGATATGCAGAAGTTGGATATAAAGTTTTGGTGAATAACAGATTATTAGTTGCAAGGCATGCTGACATTATTGAAGAAGACATTATGTGTATAGGTTGTGCTGATGAAGATGAGGAAAAATCTGAAGAAGTGTCAAATGAGCCAAGTAATGATGATAACTCCATGGACGATGTGAAAAATGATGACAAAATAAAAAGTGGAATGAGACCAAGAAGGCAAATCAAACCACCAGTTCGATTTGATGAAGAATATGGGTATTGTGTTTGTGCAAATTTTCGTGATGCTATGATTCCAGGTAACTTCGAGGAGGCGACAACATGTAATGAGGCTGAACGATGGAAAGAAGCAATGGACAGTGAGATGAACAGTCTTGTAAAGAATAATACTTGGACAATAGTGAGTAAACCAGAGGGTAAGGCAATTCTAGATGTGAAATGGGTATACAAAAGAAAACCAGGTGATGTTTTTAAAGCCAGGTTAGTGGTTCGAGGTTTCCAGCAAAAAGACAGTATTGATGATACATACTCACCTGTTGTTAAAATGCAAACTTTAAAGTTATTACTTTCATATTCTTGTCAGTATAGTTTAAACATACATCAAATGGATGTTGAGACGGCGTTTTTAAATGGTAAAGTAATATCTGAAGTTTATGTAAAACAGCCACAAGGCTATAATGATGTTTCCAACAGAGTTTATAAATTAAACAAAGCATTGTATGGTTTAAAAGAGAGCCCACGTGCTTGGTATGAATGCTTTAATGATTATATTGAAACTCTGGGTTTTCGTAGAAGTAAATATGATTGTTGTCTTTATGTTAAAGCTGAAAATAATAAAACTGTATCTATTCTTTTATATGTCGATGATTTGTTGATATGTTGCAAAGATATTCAGGTAATTAATGATGTTAAAAAACAACTACATAATAAATTTAAAATGAAGGATTTAAATAAAGTAAAAAGCTACATTGGAATTTATATTGAATATGATTATGAGAAATGTAGTAATACCTTAACATTGAGTCAGAAAAAATATATAGAATCGCTAGCTAAACTATATAATATTGAAAACTCAAAACTTTATAATACACCAATGGACATTAATCTTAAACTGAGTCAATCAAGTTTAAATGATAATGTTAAATATAGAAATTTAATAGGAGCACTTTAGTATATTAGTCATGGTACTAGACCAGACATATCTTTCAGTGTTAATTATTTAAGTACATTTCAAAATTGTTATGATGAGACACATTTCAAATATGCATTGCGAGTTCTAAAGTATTTGTATTTAACCAAAGATCTTAAATTAACATATAACCAAAGTCATAAAGCTGATATTATGAATTGTTATGTTGATGCTGACTGGGCAGGAGATATTGTTGATAGAAAGTCAACTACTGGGTTTGTAATTGAATTGTTTGGAAATTCCATTTATTGGAAATCCAAAAAACAAAATTGTGTAACTAAGTCATCCACCTTTGCAGAATATATTGCTTTATCTGAAGCTGTAACAGAAATAAATTTCTTAAGAAATGTTGTCAATGATGTTTTTGTTGAAATTGCTCAACCTATTAAAATTTATGAAGATAATTCTGGAGCTCTTGATATAGCTAAATATGGAAACTTTACAAAAAAATTCTAAGCATATAGAAGTATAATATCATTATGTTCATGAAAATGTTAAAAATGGAGTTATTGAAATTGTTAAGATAGATTCAGATTCAAACACTGCTGATATTTTTACTAAGTCATTAGGAAAAATTAAATTTACTAAATTCAAGGAAATGTTGAAATTGACATAAATTTTGTTTATGTCAGAATATTAAATAAGCTAAATTGTATTTACATTTTTGTTAACATTTAGGTTAATGAAAGAATTTTTGAAATAATTTAAGTGTTTTGTGTTAAGGGTTGAATGTAATTAATGCTTGTTTCTGTTATGTTTGTAATTAATAAATATAAATGTAAGGAGGCGTGTTGGTTTGTAAGTACATTTATATTTGCCATGTTGGCAACACCTTGTACTTCTTCTCGGAGTGATAGCAATAGTCGTTGTGCGTGTAATCTTCTTCATGTGTTGTTAAGTTCTAATAAATCATTAATAAAGAAGTTGTGCATCTATTAATTCATCAAGCAACACGTAAACAGAGTTTACTGAACAATAACATAATTAATTATTTTCAACCAGTATTTAATTGTTCTGCTAAGTTAATCGCTGTTATTAGAGAGAGAGAACGAGTAAAGAGTCATCTGCCGAAATGATAGCAGACATATTGTAAGCGTATCAAATTGGTAGATGTTGAAATTTGGGTCAATACCACTATAATAATGCTGATACAACTTTGAGAATAAATCCGACTGTTAACCTTTAAGTCGAGGTCCTGATAAATGCGACTCAGCTTCATATTATCCTCAGGAATACCCAATTTTGATACTGTTCCCCATGAAAAACTACTTGAGATCTCATTGAAAGTGAAACTTAAACTAATTTTAAGAAACAATATTTTGCATGTTGCACCGCGAATTTCTTTCAGAGACACCTATGTAAACTAAAATATACAAACGAATGTGTCAGCTTCTGAATAATTCACATGGAGAAATGACTAGGTAGATTTCTCATATTCAATTTGTGAATAAGTTAGAGTTAAAGTTGCTGATTTGCTATTCGATCACTATCTTTCCAAGTTTTTAAACTTTTTCCAATTCCTTTTCGTTTTCATTCGGAATTTTGCTTACTGCATCATTTCTTGCAGAGTTTCTTTCATCCCTATGTGTTTCTTTTTAACTAAAAATTTCTTTTTAGTAAATTGTACTATTGCTTTTAGTTTATTTTTGTTGGTCACTCGCTTACCTACTCTGACAGTTACTGAGGTTACCGGCTGTGGACAAGTTGAGAAGTTCTTGATGCCTCTTATCTTTGAACCCGCTTTTAATACTTCTCAGTGCAGTCTGCTGTAGTCGTGAACCTTTGAAATGCAAACAAGGTTGAGTCCATTTTTTGGAAAGCCAAGAATGTGGGAGGATACCATACTTTGTGAGAATTGTACGAGTATTTGTGTGATATCGTTGTTTTTTGGTGTGCTTTGCTCGCAACATTCTTGCAAGGAATCAGCTACTTTATAATGAAATAAATCTATGTGAAATGGTATTCACTTCGTAGAGTTTGTGTGCACCAATTCCGACAAGATTATTTTAATAGGTGGAATATGTGGTCTAGTTTTGGGCATGATATACGTCCAATATACAATGAGAAATTCTATTGATGATATTTTTCTATAAATGTTCCTTTACAGGAGTAGCATCTCAAGCCTCAGGTTATAACTATTTTAATTGCTAATTTTCTGTAACCGTTATTGTCATCTGTTAATATTAATATTTGTTAAATGTGAATGGTACAGACATTCAGCAATTAGAAATAATTTTTGTTGTTTTAGAAATTGGTTAATGCGTTAATTCTTCAATGGTTAAATTATTTTGCTTTCATGTCAATGCAATATCAGTTATTGATTACTATTAATATATTTGATAACAGTTGTTAAGAATTTGTTTGTAGTTGTTAACCATAATTGTGTTAAATCGCAGGTTCTTAAACGGCTGTCGAAATAGTAGAAAATCGAATTTCAAATAATACGAATTTTCAGTAAATACAAATATTCTTGATCTGCGAATAACAACTTTCATTGTGAAGATGGTCGTTGAAATAGACAAAGGCTTAAACACTTTCTGCTATCAAAATTTTTAAAAAGTGGTGTTTATGGTAGGAGAAATCGTAAATATGATCTCATTTCCACTGGTACCAAAGGATACATCACGGCTCTATTAGGTTTGTGTTTTACTTTATGTGGTTGATCCCTTACAGTCACCAATTGCCCGTTGTATTTCACCAGTGTGACCTTAAATAAAATACCGTACCAATTTACGGTTTTATTTTGAAGGTTTTTATGACATAAACCAATTCATTAACTTCTTATGTTATGCCCATTGGATATATTATTTTGCTACTTTATTCACACCACAAAGTTTGTATTGTAACGATTTGACAAGTTATCTTTCTGTTCACGAAATGAGAAAAGTACCTAGAAAACGACCCTAAAAACTTGAAAAATGACTCTAAAACATACTAGCCAATCTTAATGGTGAAGATATTAAAATATTTCGCTATCATTATAAATACGACAGCTTTCGTATCGAAGTTTCATTGATTAAGATAGTTGCACAAAAGTTTAGGTTCGGGAAAGTGTTGTTTATCTATTTTTACATGTCAAATCGTACATTAAATTAATACTTTGATGTAGCGGTGAATTACTCCTACTCAATTTGATAAGATTGATACTTTTGGTACTATCGCGGTATGGCCAAACATGGAGAAGTTGTGAGTCATGTCGAGTTAAAATTGAAATGAATAGAAATGCTTATCACCATGCTCTCTCAAAACTTAATCAAACAACATTTTCTGTCTCATTTGGTAACTTCTGTTTACTGCTTTACATTTTACAGAGTTCTCTTTAGCCACACGTGCTTCTTAATTGAATTCCATTTTATGTCCTCTTCCACAATTATAGTTTATTTTCGTTACGACGCTCTTTCACTCTTATGAAGCTACTGAGGTTGAGGTTCATGGACAAGTTGTAAAGTTCGTAAACGCTGCGATCACCTTGTTTCCAATAAAAAAAATGTAATTACTATTTCGTATGGCGAATTAAGTTTACTGTTCTTTCAGAATTGGCTTTTCATTAATCGTTCATTTTAACTCAAGTACAATTTGTAGAAATATATCTAAGAATGTAGAGCACAAAAAATGCCTGTGGTATAGCAACTAATCATATGGTACACGTGTTCAAATATTTTTTACTGTTATTAGAAATATGAATGTGTTACCAAAGTTTCACGAGTTGAAATGCTGGTTATACTATCTTCATACATTGGAAAGGTATAATTAAGTTTGGGATACTGTTTTAACACTAGGCGCTACACACTTTTTGGAGTCATGAATCCCAAACGGCTGGAGCGAATGACATGTAATCTGGGCACCTAAAGTTTAACATTGACATGCATGCTCGGGAAGTGGTCGGGTTGTCGGCGCGCCATCTAGTAGGTAAATAGCCAACTTACTTTACATCTGACATCCTCTTATTTATTAGAGCCGCTGAAGCCCTGTTGGAAAAGTTGGAAGAGAGCGGATTTGAAATCGGAGTGTTGCGAGTTCGAATCCAACGAAAGACTGTCGTGTGCAAAGGAGCTCAAATGACCTCAGGTTGGGGTGGAAGTTTTGAGAGTCGGATGTCGGCTCAGGCGTGAATTCGTAATCTGACCTTGATTGAAAAATTACGTGATGTTGTCATCGGATATTTGTGTTCATGTTCAATACCGGACCGTCACGAACTGCCCGTGGTGTTGGTCCAATACGACCTTAGTAAAAATACAAAAATCAAACTTAAAAGTTTTGTATAGAAATAAGACCGAAACCAAAATTATGTTCATTTCCATTCAGGATATAAAATGATATTTTCCCCACAATATTAGTTATCTGACAAAACAAAATTTACCTGTTGAGTATGGTTAGAGTTATAGCTGGTGAAATTCTTTTTTGGCTAGAGTCTCATAACTTACAAGGTACATTTGTATTTTCTGTAGTCTGAATTCCATCTTGGCACGATTGAGGAATAACTGTTGTACCGGCCGTAGTCTAAATTTGAAATAGATAAATCAAAATGTGAACATCTAAATAATTTACTTTCATTCTAGCATTGTCACCACTATAAGTAAATGGAATAGGTTATACATATGACTGGAAAATGTCCTTGTTTCAATTACTTCAGCGAGGTTTTGGATTATGCTCTAGTAAGCGCCTCTACAAAACGCATTATCGAATCGAATGTTATATTAGCTATTTTTTTGCTATATCATTTTTCTGAAGTTTTAACCATTTGTTTAATTTAGGGGGTCACGGCACCAATGTACCGTGATCGTATAGATGCATTTAGGTTGATCGTATAGATACATTTAGGATAATGGAGTTACTATAATAGATTATTAGTCAAATTCTAAATTAACATTAAACTTTATTTTAATACTGAAATTGGGGTTGACTGACTCACCGACAAGGCCTTCCTTCTTCCTTCGAATGGAAGCAGACCCCTCCGTACCGAGTTATTGAAAACCCACAGCGGATTAGCCGAAGCTAGGGAAAGCCTCTAATGAGAAATATTAGAAGTGGGCCTAGTGACACGCCGTCCGAAAAACCCTTATCTGCCCAGGATGAACACGATAGGGAGTGGACGTGGTCGACCCTGGAATGTGTGCGCTGAAGATATGTGGTCCGGCTCATTGATATCAGTCAACCTTAGGTCCGTTTTGAGCCGGAAAAGTTTTCTTCATAGATTCGTGCCGAGGGGTGATCAGAGACGCACACCCAGGCATCTCCTAGGAATCTATCGGCGCGTTCCTGAGTAGCCCAACGGAACAGCAGGCTGCCCAAACATCCCTGTTTATCCGGTACCGTGGGCAACCGATACCATCATCTATGGAGTCTTGCAGACCCTTGCCGTCCGCCAGATAGCCTGACATGCTTCAGCTAATCCGGCGGCGTCTAGCGCGATGCTAAGTTCTCGCTGTTTCTCCGTGTCTGTCTAGCTCCGCGTCCAGTGGTAAAGTGGTCAGATAAGTTTCTTGGAGACCCAGAGGGGAGGGGGGTTACATAACAGGTAGGGAAACGGGGTCGCCTGACCCGGGACGTACTCGCCTAATTTGGCGTTGCGGGACGGACAGCGTACGGCTGCGCTTCAGTTGTAATATCATTCGAAATTTCATTTTTTTCTTATTTTAATTAATAGGTTAACAGAATTCATAAATTGAAGGTTTGAAGAAGTGGTGCATTTTCGTTAGACAGCATTGGGCTTCTTACACAGTCTTTAAAAGCCTTGGTGGTACCAGCGTTCTTTATTTTCGACATTAAGTAAGCTTATTTTGCAAGTGTTATTTGCTTGCATTTCATTTCGAAATTGGTATAGCAAGTTATAGTCTGAAAGAACCCTAAGCTACGTTGGGTAGGAAAAGAACAAATTGATCTTGCGATTGATAGTTATTGAGAATATGGTCCTCAAGTAAGTGGTGGAACTCAAAATTCGATACTGTAAAATTTGAGGAATCGATAGCAAAACACAATTGTAATATTGTTTATTTAATGCGAAGGATCATGCTAAACCATTATTCATAAACAAAATACATTAAGGGCCACATTTGGCATTGCTGAGTCAGATAATGTGCTGCAATAAATGGAGATCCAAGCTAGTCGGTTGGTTGGTGTTTTATAGCACAAGGGCCATATTTGGCCATGCTGTGCCAAACACTAGCATGTAACAACATGAAAAGGAACATTATTTAATGAAAATGATCATGCTAAACCATTATTCATAAACAAAATCCATTAAGGGCCACATTTGGCCTTGCTGAGTCAGATGATATTCCGGAGGATACTGCTGCAATAAATGGGGATCCAAGCTAGTCGGTTGGTTGGTGATTTATGGCATACGGGCCATATTTCGCCATGCTGCGCTAAACAATAGCATATAACAATAGCAAAATAGTCAGTTTCTACGGAAGTCAGATTATAGAGGGACTCAGATTATAGGGTGCCAATAGAACTCCCGAAGTACTTCGTTTAGTTGTCCCACTGTCATCTTCTCGTTAAAACGACGAATTTTACTGGAGATTTGGTGAATAGAGAAGCACTGTAGTAGTGAGAAATATCTAACAGCGAATGCGTCTGGATATTAACAGAAAGCAGGAGCTGTATGTACTTCAAGCAGTGGTCTAATATTGCTGACCAGACAAGCAGATATCACTTTCCCTGTAAAGATGACATACTCAAAGCTCGTAACGTTGCAATATAATGTAATTCTTTTCGATTAGAAATTCACTGCTGTTCTTTCGGCAATTATAATAATAAATTTATTAGAAAGTAACAGTTAGAAACAGCTATCGAAAGTAATACGCTATTAAAATATGGAGTGAATGATAATCGATATAAACTGCTTAATTTTACTGTCAATTTCAAAGTTTAACAATCGAAATAATTATTAAACTTATTCACCGCACTTCACTTGGAGGGGGGGGGGGGGGGAGAAGCTACTGTCCGTTAGATAAAACATTAGATATTTCCAAAAATATTTGACCATTTTACATTCTTGTTATAACTGTCATAACTTTTTTTATGTGTTGGATGCCCACTAAAATTAGCGTAGCGATGGAAAATGAGGTGTAATGCCAAAAAAGTATTGAGCAAAAACCTGAAATTTTATACGGTCATATTAAAAGCCTCTCTGAATCAATTGGCACAAAATTCTATCAACATTCCTATTCATTATTTACAAAAAAAATGTTACTTCAATAAATGATTGTGTGACTGAAATATATTTAAAATATAAATCATAACTTGTTTTAGTTCCTTCATATAAATATGAGAGAAAATATAAGTACACCATAGCAATATTATTTAGAAATATATAAATAAGTCTAGGAAACAACTGTTTTAATATTAGGCGTCTGTTGTCCTTAATTTCAAACGGCTCACTCGAATGACATGTAATCTTGCACCTAAAGTTTAACAGTGACAATTAATCTCAGAATGCTTCTGAATATTTGTTTATTACGTTCACGGTCACGGTGAAACCTAAAATATTTATAAAAAAAATAGAAAGCCGTACAGTGTCTAATTCTTGTTCACCAGGAAAATTGTCCTTCTGGAATACCACTGCAAACTAAAATATAGGAAGTAATGGCCGCTTCTAATTAATTCACCTGAAGGGGAACCGTTATTGAAATTTAGAATCAGGTTGACTTAGAGGTCAACACGATTGATCTGATAAACGCTGCGATCACCGTGTTTTCAATTTAAATAAAATGTAGTTAGTTTTTCGTATGGTGACTTAAGTTTACCGCTCTTTCAGAGTTGGCATTTCATTATTCGTTCTTAATTTAAGTAAAATTTGTAGTAAAATATCTAAGACTGCAGATCACAGAAAATGCCTATGGTATAGAAACTAATCGTATGGTACACGTGTTCAAATATTTTTTACTGCCATTAGAATTCTGAAAGTGTTTTTATCAAAGTTTCCCGAGTTGAAATGCTGGTTATTCTATCTTCAAACATTAGAAAGGCATAATTAAGTTTGGGATACTGTTTTAACACTAGCTTTACACACTTTTTGTAGTCATGAATCCCAAACGGCTGGATCGAATGACATGTAATGTGGCACCTGAAGTTTAACATTAACATGTAAGCGCGGTGAGTGGTCGGTTTGTCTGAGCGCCATCTAGTAGGGAAATACTCAGCATCACTTTATATCTGACACTCTTATTTATTAGAGCCGCGGAAACCCGGTTAGAAGGGTTGAAAGAACGGAAACGCAATCGGAGGGTTGCGAGTTCGAACCCATCGAAAGAACGTCGTGTGTAGGTTTAAGTTTGGAGAATAGGATGTCTCCTTAGGCGTGACGTCGTAATTTGCCCTTGATTCAATCGTTCGAATAAAAGTGAGACGTACGTTTGAAAACAGAGCTCTAATGACCTAACATTGGGGTGCAAGTTAGAAAAGACTTGTGTCAGCGTTGGTGTGATATCGTTATCCGAGATCAGAATTACGTGATGGTGTCAGGGGATCTATCTGTTCGGGTTATGTACCGAACCGTCACCAACTGCCCGTGTATTGTTTGTCCAGTACGACCTCAATTGAAAATACAAAAATCCTACCTCAAAGTTGTGTATAGAAAATAAAACAGCAGCACAATTTGTCATTACGTTCATTTCCTTAAACTTTAGACTACGACTAAAAGTTATAACTGGTGCAATATTTTCTTGGCTTGATTCTTATAACTTATAAGGTACAACTGCTGTAATTTCCATAGTTTAAATTTTATTATTGGTTCGAACAAGTGACAACTGCTAAACCGGCCGTAGTCTAAATGGCAAAATAGATAAAATCAAAATGTGAACATCTAAATAATTTTCTTTCATTCTAGCATTGTCACCACTTTAAGTAAATGGGATAAGTTACACATATGAGTAGAAAATTATTTTTAAGGTATGAATTCTAGAATTATGTGTTCACTTCTAGGAAGCGTTTCTCCTAAACGCATTGTTAAAACAAATCGTGTGTTAATATGGAATTATATTCTTTAATTTCGTCGATACTTAACTTGCGCCTAATGTTCGGGGGTCGTAGGATAATTGAACAGGAAGTTTCTTATGATGCAGTTTCTTCCGAAATTACTAATATTATCGTAATTGAAATGGGTGATTTGACAGTTAACAGAAGTTATAAATTGAATTATTTAAGTGGAGTATATTTGTTAGACAGTATTAGGCTTCTTACACAGGATTCAAAAGCCTTAGTGGTACCAGTGTTCCCAATTTTTGACATTAAGAAAGCTTATACTCAAAGGTGTTATTTGCTGGCATTTAATGGTATAGCATAGCAAGTTATAGTCAGAAAGGGTCCTAAGCTAGGTTGGCCAAAAAGAAAAAAAAACTGTTTTTGGTACCAAGTAGAACAAGTTGCTATTGATAGATGATACAGAATATGGTTCTAAAGTAAGTGGTGGAATAAAAACGCGGCACTGTAAAATTTGAGGAAACGATAGCAAAACATAACTGTAATAATGTTTTATTTATTGAAAAGGATAATGCTAAAACATTATTCATAAACAAAATCGATTAAGGGCCACATTTAGCCTTGCTGAATCAGACGATATTCTGGAGGATACTGCTGCAATAAATGGAGATCCAAGCTAGTCGGTTGGTTGGTTGTTGCGCCAAACACTAGCATGTAACAACTGCAAAATAGTAAGTTCCTACGGAAGTCAGATTATAGGAGGTCCCTGTTCAGGAGAACTCCTGACGTACTGATTTAATTGTCCCTCTCGTTAGTATGAAGAATTTTTACTGGAGATCGGGTGAAAAGATTAAAACTATATTAGGAAGAGATATCTACCAGCGAAAGTGTCTGGATATTAACAGAAAGCAGGAGGTCTATATACTGATACGATGAAACGTATCATGTTCATCACTACGCTGGTGACACGACCTAGCAACCCCAGGTCCAGTTCATTGCGGCAAACCCTCATGCCTTCTCTATTTCGTAAAAGCAACACCTTTCAACTCGACCGAAAACCAGTATTGATCACCACTCCCTGGAAAATACGGATAATTTTTTTTTATTGAACCCATGATAACACCGGTTCAATGGTGAAGTGACAATTCGAACCCCGTGTTCGCGAATATTATATATGCAATCCTTTCCAATCCATTCCTTACATTCAAGTACAACTTTAGTATTGTTTCAAATTTTAATTTCATGGCATTTATTTTCTTTATTTTGTATTATTTATTAAAAGAAACCTTGTAATTTGTGTAAATAGTAAATATGCCGCCACGCAGACGATTTACCAGTAGAAGTTTAAATACTGCCGGAAATAGTTCTAAAAATAAATTATTGTCACTAAATTCCGAATCCTTCGGGTGATGGTGATATTTCAGCAAAATAATTTATCGCTGAAATCTACGAAATAGCTCGGTTAAGTGGTATTGTGTAACAATCGCTAAATTAAAAATAACGGGTAAAACAGCGAGAATAGCCATCGCCAATTCGGAAATAAAATGTAGCGTCAATTTTGATGAGTTTTCCAGATTATTAATCGACAGACTTGAAGAGAAAGCTCTTCTGGCAACACATTTAAGCAATTTTGCACATGTGTAAAAAGCTGGAAAGCGAAGCAGTCCGCGATTATGCGTCACGTTTAAACAAGTTTTCCTACGCGATTCTTTTGTAGGTTTCTATATGTTCGAATGAAGTGATGCATGTGCATGATCGCATGGTCCAAGCAAAATTTGTGTTTAGTCTCAGACCAGAAATTCAACGGCCTGTTTTATCGCGCACTCCAGGAACCGTCTCCGAAGTGATAGAAGTTGCAATTTGTGAGGAAGCAAACCACAAAATTTTCGCAGCCGATAATGCCCATGAAGTGCCGTTTCTAAATGTATTAGTTCAAGAAGTGCAAGATTTGAACTCACAATTGGATGATTTAAAAACACAACAGACTGTAAATAATTTCCAAAATTTCACCGCTTCTTCACTCAGAAATATCGAATGCTATTATCGTGAGGGACGTGAAAACAATCAATCACAGTTTAGGGCTAGATATGCAGACAGACAACGTCGGAACTAAAATAACCAGCGCTGTAGGCAGCCAGCTATTAGGTGATCATACAGCGGTCAAAACGACGGAGGTAGGACCCCTACAAACAGCGATGTGCCTTTAAATGCCAGAAGGGAATCCTTGCGAAATGCGAGCCAGGCAGTGAGATTCCTCCGATTCCAACATTAGGCTTCTTTAAAGACAAATTTGCTCTTCCACTCGTACAGGTTAAAGCCCCTACCAACGCATTTTATGCTTTGTGTGATTCAGATGCTTCAGTAAGTTTGATGTCCCCTCAAAGTTTTGAAATAATTAGGAAAACTAACGGCCGTATTCACAAGTACGAGTTAACTCGAAGATCAACGATAATCTGCGATAAATCGAAAAAACCGTATTCATAAGTCCTGATCCGTGGTTTAAACTGCCGTTTCGGTGTTGCATTTTGATCCTCCGAAATCTACGAGTTAACTCGCGAGTAAGAGTTACGAATGCTCAGTACTACGTTTTCAGCGAAACAAAATGGATGACACATTTCATTTTATGCTAAATTACAGTTTTCTTGCGACGATTGAATTGGACGTATCATTACGGAGCACCTGCTACATAGCAGCTCATGTCCTCATTATAATATTGCTTAAATGGAAAATTTAAAACATAATTTTATTGAAATTCAAAAGTAAAATGAAAATAAAGGTAGCCGCGTAATCTTAAACAAGCAGCTTACCGAAAAGATAGATAGCGGCACATCCGTCAACAAAGCAGGAGAGACGGATGATATAATACGACCATGGCAGATGCAAATTCGTCGTAGAATTAAAATTATTCTGTTGATTTATTAAGAATGAAAGAAAATTGACAATGCAAGTTTCTTTTCACGACACCAACACACACCCATACTGACAAGTATAAAGATTATAAGATTACATACATCTGTCAAGACATTGTGTACAATTCTTTCTTGCCAAATATTGATTTCCATAAAAATCCAATTTGAAATTAACTACCTTTGCATTTCTTTTCCCAAACCCATATTAAAATGCTTAGTCCTATTTATTCACAGTTTGGAATCAATTCTACGGCGAAGTAAGTGTTTGATCAGTATGAATGCAGATTCGGGCGACATAACCAATGTAAACAATATCATGTGATCGTGAGGAGACGGTAGTAGCCAATCACAGCGAGCGTCTCATTTTAATCCCCGTATCACTTAACAGGCCGTTTGAGAATACCGTTTTTGATAATCCTCGAGTTAACTCTTACTCGCGGATCAACTGATCCTCCAGTTAACTCGAGACTTGATAATATGGCCGTAATAGTGTTGAGAAAAATTTATCCTATGTGAAAATTAAAGCCGTTAATGGTGGGATTATTAATATAAGTGATGTTTGCACAGTGGAAACTCAGATAACTATCGCACAAACCAGAAATTTTTCGTTACTGACGGCCGTATTCACAAGTCCGAGTTAACTCGAGGATCAACGATAGTCTGCGAGTTATCGAAAAAACCGTATTCACAAGTCCTGATCCGTGGTTTAAACTGCCGTTTCGGTGTTACATTTTGATACTCCGAAATCAGCGAGTTAACTCGCGAGTTACATTTAACGCATGCGCAGTACTATCTTTTTGCGATGTATTCGAGCAAAACAAAATGGATGACACATTTCATTCTATGCTCAATTACTGTATTCTTGCAACGACTGGACTGAGCCTATCATTACGGAGCACCTGCACCATAGCAGCTTATTTCCTCATCATAATATTGCTTAAATGGAAAAATTTTAAACCTAATTTTATTGAAATTCAAAAGAAAAATGGAAATAAAGATAGCTGAGTAAACGTAAACAAACAGCTTGGCGAAAAGACAGATGGCGGCACCTCCGTCGGCTAAGAGGGAAAGTTAGAATATGACCATGGCAGATGCAAATTCGTCGCAGAATAAAAATTATTCTGTTGATTTATTACGAATGAAAGAAAACTGACGATGCAATTTATTTTTCACACCACCAACAATCACCCATACTGACAAGTTCAAAGATAATAAAAGATGTCTATCAACATTCCTATTCTTTAATTGTTTAAATATTATTTCAATAATTAATAGTGTGACTAATAGATATTTAAAAAATAAATAATTAGGTATAACTTGTTTTGGTTCCTTCATATAAACATGGTACAAAAAAGTACACCATAGTAATATAATTTAGAAAGATATAAATAAGTCTGTGAAACTGTTTTAACAGTAGGCGTTACAAACTTTCTGTAGTCCTTAATTCCAAACGTTACGCTCAAATGACATGTAATCTTGCACCTAAAGTTCAACATTGACATGCAAACACGATGAGTGGTAGGGTAGTATGCACGCCATCTAATATGGAAATACTCAAATTCACTTTATATATCTGGCTTCCTTTTACTTTTCAGGGCCACGGTAGACCGGTTGGTAGAGGGGAACCGTAATTGGAGGTTTGCCAGTCCAACTGAAGACGGTCGTATGAAAAGGAGCTCAATGGACATCACGTTGGGGTGAAGTTAGGAGAGTAGTGTGTCAGCACAGGTCTGATATTGTTATCTGACTTCGATTAAAAATTACGTGGTATTGTCAGAGGATCTTTCAGTTCGGGTTTCATACTGGACCGTCACCTCTTGCCCATGGTGTTTCTCCAGTATGACGTCAATTAAAAATACAGAAGTCCAACCTTAAAGATGTGTATAGGAAATAAAACAGCAACAATAATTCTTATTGCGTTCATTTCCATTCAGGGTATATAATTTGAATTTTCCCATAGTAATTTTAGGTATCATACGAACCAAAATTACCCTTTTGAATACGAATAAAGGTTATTAACTGGTTCAATCCTCTCTAGGCTCTATTCTCATAACTTATAAGGTACAACTGCTGTACTTTCCGTAATCTCAATTTGTTCTTGGTGTGAACAAGGGACAATTGCTGTACCGGATGTAGTCTAAAGGATAAATAGATAACTCAAAATTTGAACATCTAAATAATTTTCTTTCATTATAGCATTGTAACTACTATAAGTAAATGGGTTAGGTTATACATATGACTGGAAAATTTCTTTGTTTCATATTCTTTCGCGCGGTTTTTGAGCAGTATTCTAGTAAGCGTCTCTACAAGACGCATTATCAAAACGAATCGCATGTTAAATTAGTATTCTATTCTTTATTTCCGTATTTTGTCGTTTAAAGTAAATTTTTAAGTATGGTGCTCACAGGGTTATTGTACTGAAAGCTTCCTATGTTGTAATATCATTCGAAATTTCCTTACTTTTCAAATTTCAATTAATAGGTTTTTCACCAATGTAAATAAATGGGATAAGTTATACATATATCATTGCAGAATTCCTTCATTCATGCTATTTGTCAGTTCATATTTGAATGAGGTCAAGTAAGTGTCTATTCAAGACACGCTACCAAAAACGAAATAAAATTTATTATAGAACGCTGTCCTTTATTTCTCTTTCTTTTGTTGAAATTGGCGCTTGAACTACGGGTTCACAGTTGTATTGTAGTATCATGTAAAATTACTCATTTGTTCAGCTTTGTACCAATAGATTTCACGGTTAAGAGTAGAAGTTTTAAATTGAAGGTTTGTTAAGTGGTGCATATTTGTTAGAGACCGCATTGGACTTCTCCTAAATAGTCTTCAAAAGGCTTGGTGACAATACCTTTTCTAGTTTTGGTCGCCATTTCGTCCATAAGGTTTCTGTCGTTCCACAATTGGCATTGTCAAAAAAAAAATCTCAGCTTGGCGGATATAAAGACAAAAACTGTTCTTGGAACTAAGTAGGACAAGTTGCGATTGATAGTTGACAGAGAATATGGTCCTCGAGGAAGTGGTTGAATTGAAATTCGGTATTCTATGAATTTGAGGAAACAAAAGCAAAAAAAAATTGTAATAATGGTTTATTTAATGTGAAGGATCATGCTAAGCCATTTTGCATAAACAAAATCCAGTGAGGGCCATATTTGGTCTTTCTAAGCCAGACCATATTCCGGAGGATTCCCCATCAATAAAGAAGGATCCACATTTGTCAATTTCTACTGAAGTCAAATTATACGGGGGACCCTGTCATGAAAACTCCTTACTTACTTCGTTCATTCTTCCCATAATTTGTTCGTTTGTCTCGTTAGAATGAAGAATTTTACTGGAAATCTGGTGAATAGTGTCATGTCGAAATAACACGGCGCTTTAACCCATCCAAACAGCCCTAAAACCCAGCCCCATACTGCGCTACAACCCGGCCACATAATCAAATCGCTCGAATAATCGGAATCGAAATGAGCGTCCCCCGTAACGAAGTTGATAAAAGGGCGCACGTTCGGATGAACGCTCTCTCTTGCCTCTCTCGTGCTGCCCTAACGACGTGATTGTAACGTTTTGCTGTCGTAGCGCTCTTTTACCTCGTGGCCTACGGAGCCCCCTTTATTATGAAAAATCGTTCAGTATTTTTCCGTTCATTGTCCTGCAGAGCAAAGGAGTGGTGCATTTATTAGACTAAATGTTCTAACGCCATTTCTCCAAAATTCTGTGCTTTGTCTAATCCTCCGTCTTTAATTTTTTTTACCCTAATTACCTTTAGCATCGTTCTGCCATTTTTTACGTCACGTATTTCATGCTTTTTACTGTCTCCGAATTTTGATTGATACGTTTTTTTGTGTCGTTCTCTTATGTATTGCAAATTATTATAATATTCGTGTTAATGAATGTTAGTTTTAATTTTAAAACCATGACTTATTCTGGTGTCCCTTTGCACTTATTCTAGGTGCCAGTTGAGCATTTATCTCTATGCACTCTTTTAATTAAGTATTTCTTGCATTTGATACATGATGATTACGATATCGACATCTCTTGACCTGTAGTGGAATTACAGGGATCTGTGGGAGTCTTTTGAAACTCTAAAAGTATTCACTATGCGAAAACTGCCGACGTTGTGATCCTTCTAATTCGACCCTTTTATTCTTTTTATCTTGTAATTAATCTTAAATCTTAACAAAAAGGATACAACTTGAAAATGTTTGTGTGTGGTGCCGTGCGCCAGTCTTTATTATTTTATCTCGCTGCCGGGAAAAGCTGTCACATTTTTGCTCGGAATTATTGATATCTTTGAATTTGTTTCCTGTATTACTTGTTGTGATTCTAAATCGTATTTGTGCATGCATGTCTAACCAATTCTCTGTTATATCAGTGTGACAATCGTGCTTGGTATACACACATTTATGTTACTCGCTATACAACATGTCAGGAATAAATTTTCGATTCGTTAAACATTCATTCTGAGGACATTGTAATGGGGTTAAAGGAGAGATTCTCCAGGCCACTTTATTCAGCAACAACTATATCTGGGCTTTCATCATCCTACCAATTACCCGCCGAATCTACCGGACAATTTTTTAGCCTCATAGAGGGTGTTTCGTATTCTTGTGTACGTGAAAGGGAGGAATCGGTAATATCTGAAAATTAAAGACTCGAACTACTGCTCTCTTCTGCCAAACAGGGGATAACATCAGATATTTTTAAGGGGCATAGTTTACTCAGGATTTACTTCGTATGCAGACATTAAGAGTAATGCCCAAAAACTCGAAGAGGCATTGGTTTTACCTCATGCACAAACTGCGATGGCTATTGGGAAAATAGTAGGCTCCGGGAAGAACCAAACATGCTCCGATTACAAGCCCAAATTGACTCGTTGACCATATCTATGGCAAACCTATAGACGCCATGGGTTAAAATTGAAACCCGTTAAATGCAATTTTCTACAATCGAATATTAAATACTTGTGTTTCCAAGTCTCTGATGGGAAGGTTTACCCTTATTCTTCGAATGTCGACACAGTCAACAATTTAAAATTCTCAACGTCCCGAAAACAGGTCAGAGCCTTTCTGGGTTTGACTGGTTTCTATAGAGTGTTTATTTTGGATTATGCTAACACTGCTTTGCCTCTGACAAAATTGACCAAGGAGACGTTTTCTTTTCAATAGAGTCAGGGAGCGCAAGAGTCATTCAATGAACTCAAGGCAGACTTATTGACTCATCCTTGCCTTTCTCTTCCAAATTTTCAAAAAGCTTTTTCCATGTGTACCGATGCCTACAAATATGCTCTTGGTGCTGTCCTGTGTCATGCAGACGAATCCAGGTTCCTACACCCTGTTGTCTATGCCATTAGAAAATTAAAAAATGCTGAGATCAATTATTCTACTGTTGAAAAGAAATGCTAGGAGTAGTCTTTGGAGTGTCATATTTCAAACAATATCTGTACTGTGGATATTTTTCTATCTATTGTGAGCAGGCAAGTTTATCAATTACCCTTTAAATCAAAGACCCATATCTCGAATAGCACGTTGGATTATGACTCTCCAACAATATGATTATAAAATCATACATAAATCGCGCAACATAGACGTCACAGCCGAATATCTTTCTCGTAAAGTTAATACTATAAACAACTCTCTTTCCTACACTCGTTTTGATACTCAACTCCTTGAAATAATTAAATTATATCAAAGGGATGACCCTTTATGCATTAAAATACTATTAATTCTTCTAATGTTACCAATACAGGTGTTAAGGTTTTTTTTAAGGATGATGTTTTATATCCCACTCCAAAGAGAAATCTATCTAAATCTAATAGGGAAGATTGGGGATAGTGTGAACATGGGGCTAGTGTGGACAACTTGAAAGATTCTGCTTTTTCTGTAATATATTTTGCTACAACTTGAATAATTCTGCTCAGTCAAAATATCTCATCAAGTTTTTGCAGAATAGCAACACGGATATAAACTTCCATATGCAGTTGCATGACAATATACTTGATAGTCGAGTAGCAATTTATAAAACGATGTTTTCATCGAGGAAAAGTAAGTTCCTGATTTGGATTTTAATTGCTGGATTTGACTACTTTAATTCAATATGTAAAAAAAAAAGGTGACAGGATGACATAAATTAATATATTCAATACCTATTTTGATATTCACATTTGCTCTATATAGTTTATATTAACCAGTAGTAGGCCTAAATAAACAAATGGCTCCATGGGGCTACAGTGGACCATTTCAACACTAGCCCCATTTAGCTTTCAGTGGTAAAAACATGGGTTAACTATTACATTTTAGTCTATTTATTTATTAAATAAGATTGTTTATGTGAAAAATTCACAAATAATTCCATTTTTTACTGTTAGGTTTTAATGTATTAAATTAAATTGATTTTTTGGAATGGTAAATTAATTTACAAAGTCTAAACTTGTATTGTTTTTACACACAAAGCTGCTCATCTAATACACAGAGTGAATCTTTCTTTTTTCCAGATGTGAAGGATATATCATAAATCTAAAAAATAAAATAGTAGCTAAATTACCATCCTCACATTTTGCTGGGAGCACAATTCACAGTACATCTCAGTTGACATTTACTGTTGATTTACCCAACTCCATTGACAATAGAAGCATAATTCCATTTCTACATTAAAATAATTTTCCCTTTAAATAAAACTTAAAAATAGCTTTCTAATGTGTTGATTTGTCTTTGAAGTAGATTCTATAATATAGTACAGTTCCTAGTTCCAAATATACTAGGCTTAACGTTAATTAAATATGCTTTAAGATAAAAAAATTTAAGGAATTATACTTTTTAGGATAAAATTGATTTCATTATGATTTTACATACTTTCACGAGTTCTATTAACATTGTAAAATCAGTATTCTAACTTATCCACACTAGCCCATGACATGGGGCTAGTGTAGACAAAAATAACTTTTTTTTAAATTAAAATTTTTAAAAAACTACACTCGTAAATACTTCAAACAACATAAAAGAAAAAGAACAAAATATTGTGAAAAAAAATAGTTCATATGTAACTAACGATTTTTAGTATATATATATATACTTTTTTGAAAAATTTATAAAAAATTACCTTACTAGTCCCCTATTTTCCTATTGGTCATAAGTATTAAATTATTTAGCGATCATTTGTTTATTTGTAGCACTCTAACCAGCAACGGCATGGAAAATGCGTTACTTAATCCATTTTGGTAAAAAGAGGTACTTATGAAAGGTCGGTAAAGTTTAGTGTTAAATGACTACCCTTTATGATATACAAACACATACTCTCTCTCTCTCTCTCTGTGTTTACTTTGTAAAATAATTTTTTAATACAACCAAATAAAATGCACTATATACAAACGTATATATACAACCCATATAAAATGCACTATTTCGGATATAACATTATTAATTATTTTCAATCAGTATTTAATTGTTCTGCTAAGTTAATCGCTGTTATTAGAGAGAGAGAACGAGTAAAGAGTCATCTGCCGAAATGATAGCAGACATATTGTAAGCGTATCAAATTGGTAGATGTTGAAATTTGGGTCAATACCACTATAATAATGCTGATACAACTTTGAGAATAAATCCGACTGTTAACCTTTAAGTCGAGGTCCTGATAACTGCGACTCAGCTTCATATTATCCACAGGAATACCCAATTTTAATAATGTTCCCCATAAAGAACTCATTGAGATCTCATTCAAAGGGAAACTTAAACTAATTTTAAGAAACAATACTTTGCATGTTGCACCGCGAATTTCTTTCAGAGACGCCTATGTAAACTAAAATATACAAACGAATGTGCCAGCTTCTAAATAATTCACATGGAGAAATGACTAGGTAGTTTTCTCATATTCAACTTGTGAATAAGTGAGAGTTAAAGTTGCTGATTTGCTATTCGATCACTATCTTTCCAAGTTTTTAAAACTTTTTTCCAATTCCTTTTCGTTTTTCATTCGGAATTTTGCTTACTGCATCATCTCTTGCAGAGTTTCTTTCATCCCTATGTGTTTCTTTTTAATTAAAAATTTCTTTTTAGTAAATTGTACTATTGCTTTTACTTTATTTTTGTTGGTCACTCGCTTACCTACTCTTACAGTTACTGAGGTTACCGGCTGTGGACAAGTTGAGAAGTTCTTGATGCCTCTTATCTGTGAAACCGCTTTTAATACTTCTCAGTGCAGAGTGCTGTAGTCGTGAACCTTTGAAATGCAAACACGGTTGAGTCTGTTTTTTGGAATGCCAAGAATGTGGGGATGATTCCATACTTTGTGAGAATTGTACGAGTATTTGTGTGAGATCGTTGTTTTTTGCTGTGCTTTGCTCGCAACATTCTTGCAAGGAATCAGCTACTTTATAATGAAATAAATTTATGTGAAATCGTATTCACTTCGAAGAGTTTGTGTGCACCAATTCCGACAAGATTATTTTAATAGGTGGAATATGTGGTCTAGTTTTGGGCATGATATACGTCCAAGATACAAGGGGAACTACTATTGATCATCTTTTTCTATAAATGTTCCTTTACAGGAGTAGCATCTCAAGCCTCAGGTTATAACTATTTTAATTGCTAATTTTGTATAACCGTTCTTGTAATCTGTTAATATTAATAGTTGTTATATGTGAATGGTACAGACATTCAGCAATTATAAATAATTTTTGTTGTTTTAGAAATTGGTTAATGCGTTAATTCTTTAATGGTTAAATTATTTTGCTTTCATGTCAATGCATTATCAGTTATTGATTAATATTAATATATTTTATAACAGTTGTTAAGAATTTGTTTGTAGTTGTTAACTATAATTGTGCGAAATCGCAGGTTCTTAAACGGCTGTCGAAATAGTGGAAAATCGAATTTCAAATAATACGAATTTTCAGTAAATACAAATATTCTTGATCTGCGAATAGCAACTTTCATTGTGAAGATGGTCGTTGAAATAGACAAAGGCTAAAACACTTTCTGCTATCAAAATTTTTAAAAAGTGGTGTTTAAGGTTGGAGAAATCGTAAATATGATCTCATTTCCACTGGTACCAAAGAATACATCACGGCTCTCCCGGATTTGTGTTTTGCTTTCTGTGGTTGATCCCTTACAGTCACCAATTGCCCGTTGTGTTTCACCAGTGTGACCTTAAATAAAATACAGTACCAATTTACGGTTTTATTTTGAAGGTTTTTATGACATAAACCAATTCATTAACTTCTTATGTTATGCAGATTAGATATATTGTTTTGCAACTTCATTCACACCACAAAGTTTGTATTGTAACGATTTAACAAGTTATCTTTCTGTTCACGAAATGAGAAAAGTACCTAGAAAAAACAACCCTAAAAACCAGAAAAACAACTCTAAAATATACTAGCCAATCTTAATGGTGAAGATATTAAAATCTTTCGCTATCATTATAAATACGAGAGTTTTTGTATCGAAGTTTCATTGATTAAGATATTTGCACAAAAGTTTAGTTTCGGGAAAGTGTTGTTTATCAATTTTTACATGTCAAATCGTACTTTAAATTTGATACTATGATGTAGCGGTGAATTATTCCTACTCAATTTGATAAGATACTTTTGGTACTATCGCGGTATGGCCAAACATGGAGAAGCTGTGAGTCATGTCGAGTTAAAATTGAAATGAATAGATATGCTTATCACCATGCTCTCTCAAAACTCCATCAAACAACATTTTCTGTCTCGTTTGGTAACTTCTGTTTACTACATTACATTTTACAGAGTTCTCTTTCGTCAAACGTGCTTCTTAATTGAATTCCATTTTATGTCCTCTTCCACAATTATAGTTTATTGTCGTTGACGACGCTCTTTCAATCTCATGAAGCTATTGAGGTTGAGGTGCATGGACAAGTTGTAAAGTTCGTAAACGCTGCTATCACCTTGTTTCCAATAAAAACAAATGTAATTACTATTTCGTATGGTGACTTAAGTTTACTGTTCTTTCAGAGTTGGCTTTTCATTATTCGTTCATTTAAACTCAAGTAAAATTTGTAGTAAAATATCTAAGAATGTAGAGCAGAGAAAATACCTGTGGTATAGCAAATAATCGTATGGTACACTTGTTCAAGTATTTTTTACTGCTATTTGAAATATAAATGTGTTAGTAAAGTTTCATGAGTTGAAATGCTGGTTATACTACCTTCACACATTGGAAAGGTATAATTAAGTTTGGGATACTGTTTTAACACTAGGTGCTACACACTTTTTGGAGTCATAAATCCCAAACGGCTGGAGCGAATGACATGTAATCTGGGCTCCTAAAGTTTAACATTGACATATATGCTCGGGTTGTCGGCGCGACATCTAGTAGGTAAATAGCCAACATACTTTACATCTGACATCCTCTTATTAATTAGAGCCGTTAAAGCCCTGTTGGAAAGGTTGGAAGAGAGCGGACTTGCAATCGGAGGATTGAGAATTCGAATCCAACGAAAGACTGTCGTGTGCAAAGGGAGCTCAAATGACCTCAGGTTGGGGTGGAAGTTTGGAGAGTCGGATGTCGGCTCAGGCGTGAATTCGTAATCTGACCTTGATTGAAAATTACGTGATGTTGTCATCGGATATTTGTGTTCAGGTCAATACCGATCCGTCACAAACTGCCCGTGGTGTTGGTCCAGTACGACCTTAATTTAAAATACAAAAATCAAACTTAAAAGTTTTGTATAGAAATTAAGACCGCAACCAAAATTGTCATTGTGTTCATTTCCATTCAGGATATAGAATGAAATTTTCCCCACAATTTTAGTTATCTGACAAAACCAAAATTTATCTGTTGACTATGGTTAGAGTTATAACTGGTGCGATTCTTTTTTGGCTAGAGTTTTATAACTTACAAGGTACTAATGTATATTCTGTAGTCTGAATTCCTTCTTGGCACGATTGAGGAATAACTGTTGTACCGGCCGTTGTCTAAATGTTAAATAGATAAATCAAAATTTGAACATCTAAATAATTTTCTTTCGTTCTAACATTGTCAAGAAAATGGAATAGGTTATACATATGACTGGAAAATTTCCTTGTTTCACATACTTCAGTTGGTATTCGAAACTTGTTGAACGAGTTGGTACTCGAAACCTGGTGCACGGATTTCGAGTGAACGATGCTGAGATCGATGAAGAATTCGACGTCCATGAGAACGGTCGCACTTTTCACGAGCTACAAAACAGTCGTTTTCAAGAATCCGCCTCAATCCATTCTTTAAGGGCCTCTGATTCCAACAAGAATCAAAACCCCGACATGATGGACATTACTACACATCCAGATCTGGTGGAAGTCGCTATTCAACTGGCCGAACAACATCGACTCCGGGAAATTGCAAAATACGAGGGCAAACTCAGTAAAGTTCTCACTGCCTGCTCCAAGCTTACAGAAGAACACCAAGACAAGGACTCCTGGTACCCCCAAATCAAGCAAGAGATGGAAAAACTCAAGACCAACATTAGCCAATACCAGAGTGACATTTCACAACTGGAAAAGCTTAACTTCAAGACACGCGCAGAACTACCCGTAAAAATGAACGAGGAAGAATTCCCGCCTCTCCCAACTTCCCCCACGAAGGACGATGACTCATTCAAAAATCCACCCAAGAAACAGAGGACAAAAACAATCGAAACCTTTCCTCCTTTACCAATCGAGACAGCCAACAAGTTCGCTGTTTTGAACGATCAGACGCAAAACTCCCAGCCTATCGAACCCATTATGATGAAGTTCACAGAGGGTTACGCGACTAACCTACAAGATATCAGAAAAAAATTCGGCGACATCAAATTCCAAATGGCAAAAGACTACATCAAAATTCGAGTCCAAACCCCGACCCAACACTAGAACGTAACCAGTTTCCTGCAAGAGAACAAAATCGAGGGATTTCTCATCACTCCTTACTACAACAGATCCGTCAAAGTTGTTCTGAAGGGCCTCCCTATCACTACCTCAACTGCAGACATCACTCAAGATCTCTTATCCAAGAAACTCTCGTTTGTCAAAGTCTCGCAACTCCGAAGCACACACAGCAAGACAATCTACCCACTCTACCTTATCGAACTGAATAAAACTCCAGAAACCCAGTCCATCTTCAACCTCACAGAATGTCTCCAACTATCCATAGTGATAGAAAAATACAGAGTAACAAACCGACCCATTCAATGTTACAACTGTAACGGATTTGTTCACAGCGCAAGAAACTGTTTGATGACCCCAAGATGCCTGAAATGCGGTGAACAACACCCGACAAGAGGATGCAAAGCCCCCAGATTGGAAGTTCCCAAGTGCATCAACTGCCAAGAAACGGGACGTATAGCATCCTCGAAGGGATGCAAACTATTACCAAAACCTACGCTAAAATTCAAGACACCCTTGAACAAAGTCCCCTCCAGAATTCGACAAGGGATCTCCTTTGCAAAGGCCGTAAAACCAGCTCAAGAAAATCGTCAACACGCAGAAAACCCAGAAAAAATACGTCCACAAGCTCCCGCCCACATCAAAGACCTTCCTCCTAGAAGCCCATTGGAGGGCAGTACCAAAATCTTTGAACTATTTAAAGTCATCACAGACATTTTTCGTTCAGTTGGAGGCATCTGCGCAGTCATGAAGAAGGTCCGCAGTGTCATCACGCCCAAGGAAAGGGCGGCCGTTCTAATTGTGATCTTCAGCTCTCAGTTTTGAGTGAGAATTCCTGCAGCTCCACCAAACCAGAAATCACCATTATCAAAAAACCGACTGTCAATTCTGGAGATGAAGGCCGCTACGCGGCCATGTGCTCCATAACTTCAACTACTTGACTTGTTTCACATACTTTTGCGAGATTTTGGAGTAGTGCTCTAGTAAGCGGCTCTACAAGACGCATTATCAAAGCGAATCGCATGTTGAGTTAGTTTTCTATTCGTTATTTCCGTTTTCTGTCGTTTAAACCAATTACTTAGTTTCGGTGGTCACTGGGTTATATTGTATTGAAGGCTTCCTATGTTGTATTATGATCCGAAATTTCGTTCTTTTACATATTTCAATTAATAGGATTGACGGTTAACAGTAATCATAAATTGAAAGTTTGAAGAAGTGGTGCATATTCGTTAGACAGCATTGGGCTTCTTACAGTTCTCAAAAGCCTTGGTGGTACCAGCGTTTCTAATTTTCTTTATTAAGTAAGCTTATTCTGCAAGTGTTATTTACTGGCATTTCATTCATAATAAGGTATCGATAATTTCGAAATTGGTATAGTAAGTTATGGTCGCAAAGGGTCCTAAGCTACGTTGGGTAGAAAGAAAAAAGAACTGTTATTGGTACCAAGTAGCACAAATTGCGATTGATAGTTATAGAGAATATGGTCCTCAAGTTAATGGTGAAATTCAAAATTCGGCACTGTAAAATTTGAGGAAACGATAGCAAAAACACAATTGTAATAATGGTTTATTTAATGCGAAGGGGATCATGCTAAACCATTATTCATAAACAAAATACATTAAGGGCCACATTTGGCATTGCTGAGTCAGATGATATTCCGGAGGATAATGTGCTGCAATAAATGGAGATCCAAGCTAGTCGGTTGGTTGGTGTTTTATAGCACAAGGGCCGTATTTGGCCATGCTTTGCCAAACACTAGCATGTAACAATAGCAAAATAGTCAGTTTCTACGTAAGTCAGGTTATAGAGGGGCCCTGTGCCAATAGAACTCCCGAAGTACTTCGTTTATTTGTACCACTGTCATCCTCTCGTTACAATGACGAATTTTACAATAGATCTGGTGAATAGGGAATCACTGTAGTAGGAAGATATATTTACCAGTAAATGCGTCTGGATATTTACAGGTATCAGGAGCTTTATATACTTTAAGCATTGGTCCAATAATGCTGACCAGATAAGCAGATATCACTTTCACTTGTTAAGATGACATCTTCAAAGCTCGTATCATTGCGATGTAATGTAATTATTTTCCATTAGAAATGCTGTGCTGTTCTTTCGGCAGTTATAATAATAAATTTATTGCGAAGTAACAGTTAAAAACGGCTATCGAAAGTAATACGTTATTAAAATTTGGATTGAATGATAAACGATAAAAACTGCTTAATTTTACTGTCTATGTCAAAATTTAACAATCGAAATAATTGTTAATCTTATTCACCGCACTTCACTTGTAGAAGCTACTGTCCGTTAGATTACACATTAGATATTTTCAAAAATATTTGACCACTTTATATTCCTGTCATAATTGTCATAACTTTTTGTATGTGTTGGATGCCCACTAAAATTAGCGTAGGGATGAAAATTGAGGTGTAATGCAAAAAAAAAACACTGAGGAAAAAATCTAATATTTTATACGGTCAAATTAAAAGTCCCTCTAAATCAATTGCTATAAAAATCTATAAACATTCCTATGCATTATTTAAAAAATTATTATTTGAATAATTAATTGTGGGACTAAAATATATTAAAAAAATTAATCATAATTTGTTTTAGTTCCTTCATATAAATATGGTACAAAATAAGAACGCCATAGTAATATAATTTAGAAAGATATAAATAAGTCTGTGAAACTTTTTTGACAGTAGGCGTTACAAACTTTCTGTAGTCCTTAATTCCAAACGGCTCGCTCGAATGACATGTACTCTTGCACCTAAAGTTTAACATTGACATTTAACCTCAGAACGCTTCTCAATTTTTGTTTCTTACGTTCACGGTCACGTTGAAACCTAGGCTATTTATAGAAGAAAATATAAAGCCGTACAGTGGCTTACTCCTCCTCACCAGGAACATTGTCCATCTGGAATACCACTGCAAACTAAAATATAGGAAGTAATGTCCGCTTCTAAGTAATTCACCTGAAGGTTACCAGTTATTTAAATTTTGAGTCAGGTTGGCTTAAAAGTCAACACGGTTGATCTGATAAACGCTGCGATAAACGTGTTTCCAATTTACAAAAATGTAACTACTATTTCGTATGTTGACTTAAGTTTACTGTTCTTTCAGAGTTGGCATTTTTATTAATCGTTCATTTTAACTCAAGTAAAATTTGAAGTAATACATCCAAGAATGTAGAGCACAGAAAATGCCTGTGGTATAGGAACTTATCGTATGGTACACATGTTCAAGTATTTTTTACTGCTATTAGAAATATGAATGTGTTAGTAAAGTTTCATGAGTTGAAATGCTGGTTATACTACCTTCATACATTGGCAAGCTATAATTAAGTTTGCGATGCTGTTTTACCACTAGGTGCTGCACACTTTTTGGTGTCATAAATCCCAAACGGCTAGAGTGAATGACATGACATGTATTCTGGCCAACTAAAGTTTAACATTGACATGTATGCTCGGGAAGTGGTCGGGTTGTCGGATCGCCATCTAGTAGGTAAATAGCCAACATACTTTATATCTGACATCCTCTTATTTTTTGAGCCGCTGAAGCCCTGTTGGAATTTTGGAAGAGAGCGGACTTGCAATAGGAGTGTGGAGAGTTCGAATCCAACGAAAGAGTGTCGTGTGCAAAGGAACTCAAATGACCTCAGGTTGGGGTGCAAGTTTGGAGAGTCGGATGTCGGCACAGGCGTGAGTTTGTAATCTGACCTTGATTGAAAATTACGTGATGTTGTCATCGGATATTTGTGTTCAGGTTCAATACCGGACCGTCACGAACTGCCCGTGGTGTTGGTCCAGTACGACCTTAATTAAAAATACAAAAATCAAACCTAAAAGTTTTGTATAGAAATTAAGACCGCAACCAAAATTGTTATTATGTTCATTTCCATTCAGGATATAAAATGAAATTTTTCCCACAATTTTAGTTATCTGACAAAACAAATTTACCTGTTGACTATGGTTAGAGTTATAACTGGTGCGATTCTTTTTTGGCTAGAGTTTTATAACTTACAAGGTACTAATGTATATTCTGTAGTCTGAATTCCTTCTTGGCACGATTGAGGAATAACTGTTGTACCGGCCGTTGTCTAAATGTTAAATAGATAAATCAAAATTTGAACATCTAAATAATTTTCTTTCGTTCTAACATTGTCAAGAAAATGGAATAGGTTATACATATGACTGGAAAATTTCCTTGTTTCACATACTTCAGTTGGTATTCGAAACTTGTTGAACGAGTTGGTACTCGAAACCTGGTGCACGGATTTCGAGTGAACGATGCTGAGATCGATGAAGAATTCGACGTCCATGAGAACGGTCGCACTTTTCACGAGCTACAAAACAGTCGTTTTCAAGAATCCGCCTCAATCCATTCTTTAATGGCCTCTGATTTCAACAAGAATCAAAACCCCGACATGATGGACATTACTACACATCCAGATCTGGTGGAAGTCGCTATTCAACTGGCCGAACAACATCGACTCCGGGAAATTGCAAAATACGAGGGCAAACTCAGTAAAGTTTTCACTGCCTGCTCCAAGCTTACAGAAAAACACCAAGACAAGGACTCCTGGTACCCCCAAATCAAGCAAGAGATGGAAAAACTCAAGACCAACATTAGCCAATACCAGAGTGACATTTCACAACTGGAAAAGCTTAACTTCAAGACACGCGCAGAACTACCCGTAAAAATGAACGAGGAAGAATTCCCGCCTCTCCCAACTTCCCCCACGAAGGACGATGACTCATTCAAAAATCCACCCAAGAAACAGAGGACAAAAGCAATCGAAACCTCTCCTCCTTCACCAATCGAGACAGCCAACAAGTTCGCTGTTTTGAACGATCAGACTCAAAACTCCCAGCCTATCGAACCCATTATGATGAAGTTCACAGAGGGTTACGCGACTAACCTACAAGATATCAGAAAAAAATTCGGCGGCGACATCAAATTCCAAATGGCAAAAGACTACATCAAAATTCGAGTCCAAACCCCGACCCAACACCAGAACGTAACCAGTTCCCTGCAAGAGAACAAAATCGAGGGATTTCTCATCACTCCTTAATACAACAGATCCGTCAAAGTTGTTCTGAAGGGCCTCCCTATCACTACCTCAACTGCAGACATCACTCAAGATCTCTTATCCAAGAAACTCTCGTTTGTCAAAGTCTCGCAACTCCGAAGCACACACAGCAAGACAATCTACCCACTCTACCTTATCGAACTGAATAAAACTCCAGAAACCCAGTCCATCTTCAACCTCACAGAATGTCTCCAACTATCCATAGTGATAGAAAAATACAGAGTAACAAACCGACCCATTCAATGTTACAATTGTAACGGATTTGGTCACAGCGCAAGAAACTGTTTGATGACCCCAAGATGCCTGAAATGCGGTGAACAACACCCGACAAGAGGATGCAAAGCCCCCAGATTGGAAGTTCCCAAGTGCATCAACTGCCAAGAAACGGGACGTATAGCATCCTCGAAGGGATGCAAACTATTACCAAAACCTACGCTAAAATTCAAGACACCCTTGAACAAAGCCCCCTCCAGAATTCGACAAGGGATCTCCTTTGCAAAGGCCGTAAAACCAGCTCAAGAAAATCGTCAACACGCAGAAAACCCAGAAAAAATACGTCCACAAGCTCCCGCCCACATCAAAGACCTTCCTCCTAGAAGCCCATTGGAGGGCAGTACCAAAATCTTTGAACTATTTAACGTCATCACAGACATTTTTCGTTCAGTTGGAGGCATCTGCGCAGTCATGAAGAAGGTCCGCAGTGTCATCACGCCCAAGGAAAGGGCGGCCGTTCTAATTGAGATCTTCAGCTCTCAGTTTTGAGTGAGAATTCCTGCAGCTCCACCAAACCAGAAATCACCATTATCAAAAAACCGACTGTCAATTCTGGAGATGAAGGCCGCTACGCGGCCATGTGCTCCATAACTTCAACTACTTGACTTGTTTCACATACTTTTGCGAGATTTTGGAGTAGTGCTCTAGTAAGCGGCTCTACAAGACGCATTATCAAAGCGAATCGCATGTTGAGTTAGTTTTCTATTCGTTATTTCCGTTTTCTGTCGTTTAAACCAATTACTTAGTTTCGGTGGTCACTGGGTTATATTGTATTGAAGGCTTCCTATGTTGTATTATGATCCGAAATTTCGTTCTTTTACATATTTCAATTAATAGGATTGACGGTTAACAGTAATCATAAATTGAAAGTTTGAAGAAGTGGTGCATATTCGTTAGACAGCATTGGGCTTCTTACAGTTCTCAAAAGCCTTGGTGGTACCAGCGTTTCTAATTTTCTTTATTAAGTAAGCTTATTCTGCAAGTGTTATTTACTGGCATTTCATTCATAATAAGGTATCGATAATTTCGAAATTGGTATAGTAAGTTATGGTCGCAAAGGGTCCTAAGCTACGTTGGGTAGAAAGAAAAAAGAACTGTTATTGGTACCAAGTAGCACAAATTGCGATTGATAGTTATAGAGAATATGGTCCTCAAGTTAATGGTGGAATTCAAAATTCGGCACTGTAAAATTTGAGGAAACGATAGCAAAAACACAATTGTAATAATGGTTTATTTAATGCGAAGGGGGGATCATGCTAAACCATTATTCATAAACAAAATACATTAAGGCCCACATTTGGCATTGCTGAGTCAGATGATATTCCGGAGGATAATGTGCTGCAATAAATGGAGATCCAAGCTAGTCGGTTGGTTGGTGTTTTATAGCACAAGGGCCATATTTGGCCATGCTGTGCCAAACACTAGCATGTAACAATAGCAAAATAGTCAGTTTCTACGTAAGTCAGGTTATAGAGGGGCCCTGTGCCAATAGAACTCCCGAAGTACTTCGTTTATTTGTACCACTGTCATCCTCTCGTTACAATGACGAATTTTACAATAGATCTGGTGAATAGGGAATCACTGTAGTAGGAAGAGATATTTACCAGCAAATGCGTCTGGATATTTACAGGTATCAGGAGCTTTATATACTTTAAGCATTGGTCCAATAATGCTGACCAGATAAGCAGATATCACTTTCACTTGTTAAGATGACATCTTCAAAGCTCGTATCATTGCGATGTAATGTAATTATTTTCCATTAGAAATGCTGTGCTGTTCTTTCGGCAGTTATAATAATAAATTTATTGCGAAGTAACAGTTAAAAACGGCTATCGAAAGTAATACGTTATTAAAATTTGGATTGAATGATAAACGATAAAAACTGCTTAATTTTACTGTCTATGTCAAAATTTAACAATCGAAATAATTGTTAATCTTATTCACCGCACTTCACTTGTAGAAGCTACTGTCCGTTAGATTACACATTAGATATTTTCTAAAATATTTGACCACTTTATATTCCTGTCATAATTGTCATAACTTTTTGTATGTGTTGGATGCCCACTAAAATTAGCGTAGGGATGAAAATTGAGGTGTAATGCAAAAAAAAAAAAAACACTGAGGAAAAAATCTAATATTTTATACGGTCAAATTAAAAGTCTCTCTAAATCAATTGCTATAAAAATCTATAAACATTCCTATGCATTATTTAAAAAATTATTATTTGAATAATTAATTGTGGGACTAAAATATATTAAAAAAATTAATCATAATTTGTTTTAGTTCCTTCATATAAATATGGTACAAAATAAGAACGCCATAGTAATATAATTTAGAAAGATATAAATAAGTCTGTGAAACTTTTTTGACAGTAGGCGTTACAAACTTTCTGTAGTCCTTAATTCCAAACGGCTCGCTCGAATGACATGTACTCTTGCACCTAAAGTTTAACATTGACATTTAACCTCAGAACGCTTCTCAATTTTTGTTTCTTACGTTCACGGTCACGTTGAAACCTAGGCTATTTATAGAAGAAAATATAAAGCCGTACAGTGGCTTACTCCTGCTCACCAGGAACATTGTCCATCTGGAATACCACTGCAAACTAAAATATAGGAAGTAATGTCCGCTTCTAAGTAATTCACCTGAAGGTTACCAGTTATTTAAATTTTGAGTCAGGTTGGCTTAAAAGTCAACACGGTTGATCTGATAAACGCTGCGATAAACGTGTTTCCAATTTACAAAAATGTAACTACTATTTCGTATGTTGACTTAAGTTTACTGTTCTTTCAGAGTTGGCATTTTTATTAATCGTTCATTTTAACTCAAGTAAAATTTGAAGTAATACATCCAAGAATGTAGAGCACAGAAAATGCCTGTGGTATAGGAACTTATCGTATGGTACACATGTTCAAGTATTTTTTACTGCTATTAGAAATATGAATGTGTTAGTAAAGTTTCATGAGTTGAAATGCTGGTTATACTACCTTCATACATTGGCAAGCTATAATTAAGTTTGCGATGCTGTTTTACCACTAGGTGCTGCACACTTTTTGGTGTCATAAATCCCAAACGGCTAGAGTGAATGACATGACATGTATTCTGGCCAACTAAAGTTTAACATTGACATGTATGCTCGGGAAGTGGTCGGGTTGTCGGATCGCCATCTAGTAGGTAAATAGCCAACATACTTTATATCTGACATCCTCTTATTTTTTGAGCCGCTGAAGCCCTGTTGGAATTTTGGAAGAGAGCGGACTTGCAATAGGAGTGTGGAGAGTTCGAATCCAACGAAAGAGTGTCGTGTGCAAAGGAACTCAAATGACCTCAGGTTGGGGTGCAAGTTTGGAGAGTCGGATGTCGGCACAGGCGTGAGTTTGTAATCTGACCTTGATTGAAAATTACGTGATGTTGTCATCGGATATTTGTGTTCAGGTTCAATACCTGATCGTCACGAACTGCCCGTGGTGTTGGTCCAGTACGACCTTAATTAAAAATACAAAAATCAAACCTAAAAGTTTTGTATAGAAATTAAGACCGCAACCAAAATTGTTATTATGTTCATTTCCATTCAGGATATAAAATGAAATTTTTCCCACAATTTTAGTTATCTGACAAAACAAATTTACCTGTTGACTATGGTTAGAGTTATAACTGGTGCGATTCTTTTTTGGCTAGAGTTTTATAACTTACAAGGTACTAATGTATATTCTGTAGTCTGAATTCCTTCTTGGCACGATTGAGGAATAACTGTTGTACCGGCCGTTGTCTAAATGTTAAATAGATAAATCAAAATTTGAACATCTAAATAATTTTCTTTCGTTCTAACATTGTCAAGAAAATGGAATAGGTTATACATATGACTGGAAAATTTCCTTGTTTCACATACTTCAGTTGGTATTCGAAACTTGTTGAACGAGTTGGTACTCGAAACCTGGTGCACGGATTTCGAGTGAACGATGCTGAGATCGATGAAGAATTCGACGTCCATGAGAACGGTCGCACTTTTCACGAGCTACAAAACAGTCGTTTTCAAGAATCCGCCTCAATCCATTCTTTAATGGCCTCTGATTCCAACAAGAATCAAAACCCCGACATGATGGACATTACTACACATCCAGATCTGGTGGAAGTCGCTATTCAACTGGCCGAACAACATCGACTCCGGGAAATTGCAAAATACGAGGGCAAACTCAGTAAAGTTCTCACTGCCTGCTCCAAGCTTACAGAAAAACACCAAGACAAGGACTCCTGGTACCCCCAAATCAAGCAAGAGATGGAAAAACTCAAGACCAACATTAGCCAATACCAGAGTGACATTTCACAACTGGAAAAGCTTAACTTCAAGACACGCGCAGAACTACCCGTAAAAATGAAAGAGGAAGAATTCCCGCCTCTCCCAACTTCCCCCACGAAGGACGATGACTCATTCAAAAATCCACCCAAGAAACAGAGGACAAAAGCAATCGAAACCTCTCCTCCTTTACCAATCGAGACAGCCAACAAGTTCGCTGTTTTGAACGATCAGACGCAAAACTCCCAGCCTATCGAACCCATTATGATGAAGTTCACAGAGGGTTACGCGACTAACCTACAAGATATCAGAAAAAAATTCGGCGACGACATCAAATTCCAAATGGCAAAAGACTACATCAAAATTCGAGTCCAAACCCCGACCCAACACCAGAACGTAACCAGTTTCCTGCAAGAGAACAAAATCGAGGGATTTCTCATCACTCCTTACTACAACAGATCCGTCAAAGTTGTCCTGAAGGGCCTCCCTATCACTACCTCAACTGCAGACATCACTCAAGATCTCTTATCCAAGAAACTCTCGTTTGTCAAAGTCTCGCAACTCCGAAGCACACACACCAAGACAATCTACCCACTCTACCTTATCGAACTGAATAAAACTCCAGAAACCCAGTCCATCTTCAACCTCACAGAATGTCTCCAACTATCCATAGTGATAGAAAAATACAGAGTAACAAACCGACCCATTCAATGTTACAATTGTAACGGATTTGGTCACAGCGCAAGAAACTGTTTGATGACCCCAAGATGCTTGAAATGCGGTGAACAACACCCGACAAGAGGATGCAAAGCCCCAAGATTGGAAGTTCCCAAGTGCATGAACTGCAAAGAAACGGGACGTATAGCATCCTCGAAGGGATGCAAGCTTTTACCAAAACCTACGCTAAAATTCAAGACACCCTTGAACAAAGCCCCCTCCAGAATTCGACAAGGGATCTCCTTTGCAAAGGCCGTAAAACCAGCTCAAAAAAATCGTCAACACGCAGAAAACCCAGAAAAAATACGAAGTCCACAAGCTCCCACCCACATCAAAGACCTTCCTCCTAGAAGCCCATTGGAGGGCAGTACCAAAATCTTTGAACTATTTAAAGTCATCACAGACATTTTTCGTTCAGTTGGAGGCATCTCCGCAGTCATGGAGAAGGTCCGCAGTGTCATCACGCCCAAGGAAAGGGCGGCCGTTCTAATTGAGATCTTCAGCTCTCAGTTTTGAGTGAGAATTCCTGCAGCTCCACCAAACCAGAAATCACCATTATCAAAAAACCGACTGTCAATTCTGGAGATGAAGGCCGCTACGCGGCCATGTGCTCCATAACTTCAACTACTTGACTTGTTTCACATACTTTTGCGAGATTTTGGAGTAGTGCTCTAGTAAGCGGCTCTACAAGACGCATTATCAAAGCGAATCGCATGTTAAGTTAGTTTTCTATTCGTTATTTCCGTTTTCTGTCGTTTAAACCAATTATTTAATTTCGGTGGTCACTGGGTTATATTGTATTGAAGGCTTCCTATGTTGTATTATGATCAGAAATTTCGTTCTTTTAGATATTTCAATTAATAGGATTGACGGTTAACAGAATTCATAAATTGAAAGTTTGAAGAAGTGGTGCATATTCGTTAGACAGCATTGGGCTTCTTACAGTTCTCAAAAGCCTTGGTGGTACCAGAGTTTCTAATTTTCTTTATTAAGTAAGCTTATTCTGCAAGTGTTATTTACTGGCATTTCATTCATAATAAGGTATCGGTAATTTCGAAATCGGTATAGTAAGTTATGGTCGGAAAGGGTCCTAAGCTGCGTTGGGTAGAAAGAAAAAAGAACTGTTATTGGTACCAAGTAGCACAAATTGCGATTGATAGTTATAGAGAATATGGTCCTCAAGTAAATGGTGGAATTCAAAATTCGTCACTGTAAAATTTGAGGAAACGATAGCAAAAACACAATTGTAATAATGGTTTATTTAATGCGAAGGATCATGCTAAACCATTATTCATAAACAAAATCCATTAAGGGCCACATTTGGCCTTGCTGAGTCAGATGATATTCCGGAGGATACTGCTGCAATAAATGGAGATCCAAGCTAGTCGGTTGGTTGGTTGGTGTTTTATAGCACAACGGCCATATTTGGCCATGCTGTGCCAAACACTAGCATGTAACAACATGAAAAGGAACATTATGTAATGAAAATGATCATGCTAAACCATTATTCATAAACAAATCCATTAAGGGCCACATTTGGCCTTGCTGAGTCAGATGATATTCCGGAGAATAATGTGCTGCAATAAATGGAGATCCAAGCTTGTCGGTTGGTTGGTGTTTTATAGCACAAGGGCCATATATGGCCATGCTGTGCCAAACATTAGCATGTAACAACATGAAAAGGAACATTATTTAATGAAAATGATCATGCTAAACCATTATTCATAAACAAAATCCATTAAGGGCCACATTTGGCCTTGCTGAGTCAGATGATATTCCGGAGGATACTGCTGCAATAAATGGAGATCCAAGCTAGTCGGTTGGTTGATTGGTGTTTTATAGCACAAGGGCGATATTTGGCCATGCTGTGCCAAACACTAGCATGTAACAACAGCAAAATAGTCAGTTTCTACGGAAGTCAGATTATAGAGGGACTCTGTGCCAATAGAACTCCCGAAGTACTTCGTTTATTTGTCCCACTGTCATCTTCTAGTTAGAACGACGAATTTTACTGGAGATCTGGTGAATAGGGAAGCACTGTAGTAGTGAGAAATATCTAACAGCGAATGCGTCTGGATATTTACAGGTATCAGGAGCTCTATATACTTCAAGCATTGGTCCAATAATGCTGATCAGATAAGAAGATATCACTTTCCCTGTAAAGATGACAACCTCAAAGCTCGTAACGTTGCAATGTAATGTAATTCTTTTCGATTAGAAATTCACTGCTGTTCTTACGGCAATTATAATAATAAATTTATTACAAAGTAACAGTTAGAAACAGCTATCGAAAGTAATACGCTATTAAAATTTGGAGTGGATGATGATCGATATAAACTGCTTAATTTTACTGTCAAATTCAAAATTTAACAATCGAAATAATTGTTAAACTTACTCACCGCACTTCACTTGGGGGGGGGGGAAGGGAGAATTTACTGTTCGTTAGATTACACATTAGATATTTAAAAAAAATATTTGACCATTTTACATTCCTGTTATAACTGTCATAACTTTTTTTATGTGTTGAATGCCCACTAAAATTAGCGTAGCAATGAAAATTGAGGTGTAATGCAAAAAAAAAAAAAAATACTGAGCAAAAATCTGAAATTTTATACGGTCATATTAAAATTATCTCTGAATCAATTGGTATAAAATTCTATCAACATTCTTATTCATTATTTAAAAAAATATTAGTATTTCAATAAATAATTTTATGACTAAAATATATCTCTCTATATTTAAAAAAAAGTTGCCGCCGCCGTCGCAGGATTGAAAACTTTGTTGTTTAGCTCTATTCTTATACGGTTTCCCTAGAAATTTCTGATCTGAAAAAAATGAAATTAACATGGTTTGTTCTTCATCGTATTCCCTGGACAATTATTAAGATTTTTTTCCGATGCGACTATTAGTTTAGGGTTTATTAAGTGTCAAAATTGAAGAAGCGAAATTTCTTCCGCGAGTGAGCAAAACACATACAAATTTTCATTCTTCAGGCGTGAGTCTTTTTTAAGAGTTCCTCTCAACGTAAATTTTTGCAGCTCGTCGAGTTTTTTTTGAAATTTCAATTTGGTTCTTGATATTTTTTTTTTTGAAATTCGGGAAAAATCGGGACATTTTTGTAACTTTTTTTTAAAACTGCCGTATTTATATCTAATTACTATTAGTTTTTAATTTTTAAAATTTCGCTGTATACATCAGAATGTACTTTTTCTTAAGGTACTATTATTTTTGAAATCGGTTAATAATTAAATTGGTTGTAATCAAAAGTTGGTCATACAAAATTCGGAATATTTGGATATTTTCGCTACGTTTTGTTAAAACCCTTATATCTACAGCAAAAACCATTATTTTTTAAATTTGAGACCATCACTGAATACATTACATTACACTCTTTCTTATGGTACAATTGTTTTTCCAATTGGTTAATAAATAAAATCGATGCAATTAAAAGTTGGTCATACAATTTTCGGAACTTTCAGATCTTAATTTCCGATACAAAACTAAAACTGTCATATCTATATCGTATTACTATTAGTTTTTAATTTTGAAAATATCACAGTATACCTCTGAATAAACTCTTTCTTACGGTACAATTATTTTTAAAATTGGTTTATAAATATATTCGATGCAATCGAAAGTTGTTGACACAAATTTCGTATTTTTTATTTCGCGGAGCAAATTCGCGAAGCATATGAGGAGGTTGTAGTTTGGTCTATCGGGTTTGCCAGATATCAAATTTATCGTAGCAACAATTGCCATAAAAACCATTTATTTTTATTTGGCGAGGAAAAAGGCTTGCTTTTTTCCCTCTGTTCACAGACAGTTTACCGAGAAAGTATAAAGTACAGATCATAAAGTTTGGAGATTAACATAGTTTACTTAAAATTGTGCAGGGAACAAGATGCAGAAGATTTTTTACTCATGCGGCTATTAGTTTAGGGTGCATTAAGTGTTAAAGTAAAAAAAAAAGTGAAATCACTTGCGAAAGAAGTATTGGTTTGCGAAGTCCTTAATTACGGGATTGCGTAGCAATCCCCGTGAGTTGGCGATTTTAAGCGAGCAGGGGGCGAAGCCCTCGCTGTGACGTCATGGACCGGAAAGTTAAACAGGATAACACGAATTATTCAGACAGTTTCACTCTGCGAAAGGAATGTTGGTTTGCGAAGCAAACCAAATGGCATATGCAAAAGGAGTGTTGGTTTCCGAAGCAAACCAAATGGGATTGCGTAGCAATCCCCGGGGGTTGGCGAGCCTAAGTGAGCAGGGGTCGGAGCCCCTTAGTTTAAAAAATAAATCATAACTTGTTTTAGTTCCTTCATATAAATATGAGAGAAAATAAGTACGCTTTTGGAATATTATTTAAAAAGATATAAATAAGTCTGGGAAATTACTGTTTTAATATTTGGCGTTACAAACTTTCTGTAGTCCTTAATTTCAAATGGCTCATTCGAATGACATGTAATCTTGCACCTAAAGTTTAACATTGACAATTAACCTCAGAACGCTTCTCAATTTTTGTTTCTTACGTTCACGGTCATGGTGAAACCTAGGCTATTTATATAAATAGCCTAGGTTTATGTATAAAATATAAAGCCTTACAGTGGCTAACTCCTGTTTACCAGGAACATTGTCCATCTGGAATACCACTGCAAACTAAAATATGGGAAGTAATGGCCGCTTCTAATTAATTCACCTGAAGGTGACCAGTTATTGAAATTTTGAATCATGTTGGCTTAGAGGTCTACACGTTTGATCTGATGAACTCTGCGATCACCGTGTTTGCAATTAAAATAAATGTAATTACAATTTCTTATGGTGACTTAAGTTTAGTGCTCTTTCAGAGTTGGCTTTTCATTATTCGTTCTTCTTAATTTAAGTAAAATTTGTAGTAAAATATCTAAAACTGCAGAGCACAGAAAATGCCTGTGGTATAGCAACTAATCGTATGGTAGACGTGTTCAATTATTTTTGTACTGCAATTGGAAATCAGAATGTGTTATTATCAAAGTTTCCCGAGTTGAAATGCTGGTTATACTATCTTGAAACAGTGGAAAGGTATAATTAAATTTGGGATACTGTTTTAACACTAGGCTCTACACACTTTCTGTAGTCATAAATCCCAAACTGCTGGATCGAATGAAATGTAATCAGCCACTTGAAGTTTAACATTGACATGTAGGCGCGGTGAGTGGTCGGGTTGTCTGAGCGCCATCTAGTAGGTAAATACTCAACATCTCTTTATATCTGACATCCTTTTATTTATTATAGCAGCGGAGGCCCTATTGTAAGTGTTGAAAGAACGGACTCGCAATCGGAAGGTTGCGAGTTTGAATCGAACGAAAGACCGACGTGTGCCGGTGGAAGTTTGGAGAGTCGTATGTCATCTCAGGCGTGACGTCGAAATTTGTCCTTGATTCAATCGTTCGAATAAAAGTGAGGCCTACGTTTGCAAAGAGAGCTCAAATGACCTCATATTGGGGTGTAAGTTAGAAGAGACAATTGTCAGCGCTGGTTTGATATCGGTATCGGAGAATGATTCAGAATTACGTGATGTTGTCAGAGGATCTATCTGTTGGGGTTTTGTACCGAACCGTCACCAACTGCCTATGTCTTGTTGGTCCAGTACGATCTCAATTGAAAATACAAAAATCCTACCTCAAAGTTGTGTATAGAAAATAAAACAGCAACCAAAATTGTAATTACGTTCATTTCCTTAACCTTTAGACTACGACTAACAGTTATAACTGGTGCAATATTTTCTTGGCTTGATTCTCATAACTTATAAGGTACAGTTGCTGTACTTTCCGTGGTCTAAATTTGTTCCTGGTACGAACAAGTGACAACTGCTGTACCGGCCGTAGTCTAAATGTTAAATAGATAAATCAAAATTTGAACATATAAATAATATTCTTTCATTCTGGCACTGTCACCACTTTAAGTAAATGGTATAAGTTATACATATGATTGGAATATTCTTTTGATGGTAATTGTTCTTGTTTATGCGTTCACTTCTAGTAAGCGTTTCACCAAAACGCATTATCAAAACGAATGTTAAGTTAGAATTCGATCCTTTACTTTCGTTGTTTTAAACCACTTGCTTATTAAGTACGGGGTTTACGGGAGTATTGTACTGAAAATTTGCTTTGTTGTAGTGTTTTCTGGAATAACTATTTTTTTAAATTTGATCTGGGTGATTTGACGGTTACAGAAGTCTTAAATTGAGTGTTTGTATAAGGTGCAAGAGGTGCATGTCAGTTAGACAGCATTAGGCTTCTCACACAGTCTTCAAAAGCCTTGGTGGTACTAACATTCTTAATTTTCTTTATTAAGTAGGCTTCTTCTGCAAGTGTTATTTGCTGGCTTATCATCCCTAACAAGGTGTCGGTCATTTCGGAATTGGTATAGCAAGTTATAGTCAGAAAGGGTCGTAAACTAGGTTGGCAAGTAAGAAAAAATACTATTATTGGTGCCAAGTAGAACAAGTTGCTATTGATAGATGATACAGAATATGGTCCTCAAGTAAGTGGTGGAATGAAAATTCGGCACTGTAAAATTTGAGGAAACGATACCAAAACACAATTGTAATAATGGTTTATTTAATGAAAAGGATCATGCTAAACCATTATTCATAAACAACATCCATTAAGGGCCACATTTGGCCTTGCTGAGTCAGATGATATTCCGGAGGATACTGCTGCAATAAATGGAGATCCAAGCTAGTCAGTTGGTTGGTGTTTTATAGCACAAGGGCCATATTTGGCCCTGCTGTTCCAAACACTAGCATGTAACAACATGAAAAGGAACATTATTTAATGAAAATGATCATGCTAAACCATTATTCATAAACAAAATCCATTAAGGGCCACATTTGGCCTTGCTGAGACAGATGATATTCCGGAGGATACTGCTGCAATAAATGGAGATCCAAGCTAGTCGTTTGGTTGGTGTTTTATAGCACAAGGGCCATATTTGGCCAAGCTGTGATACTGTGATTTAGATACTGTTACGATGAAACGTATCATGTTTATCACTGCACTGGTGACACGACCTAGCAACCCCAGGTCCAGCTCAATGCGGCAACCCCTCTTGCCTTCTCCGCCCCGTAAAAACTACACCTCTCAACTCGACAGAAAACCAGTCTTGATCTTCACTTACTGGAGAAGGCAGATAATTTATTCTTATTGAACCTATGATAACACAGGTTCATTGGTGCCGTGACAATTCCAATCCCGTGTTCGCGGTTACTACATGCAATACTTCCCAATCCATTCCTGACATTCAAATACAACTGTAGTGTTGTTTCAAATTTTAATTTCAGGGCATTTCTTTTCCTTATTTGTATTATTTATTAAAAAGCCCTTGTAATTTGTGTCAAAAAAATATGCTGCCACGCAGATGAATTACCAGTAGAGTTTAAATACTGCCGGAAATAGTTATAGAAATGAATTTTTGTCACTAATTGACGAATCTTTCGGGTGATGGTGATAATTCGGCAAAATAATTTATCGCTAAAATCTACGAAATAGCTAGGTTTAGTGGGTGTAACAAAAGTGAGAAACTCACAAGCGCTAAATTAAAAATAACGGGTATAGCAGCGAGAATAGCCATCGCAAATTCGATTCCGTCAATTTTGTTCTGTTTTCCAGATTATTAATCTACCGACTTGAAGAGTAAGCTCTTCTGGTAACGAATTTAAGTAATTTTGCGCAGTGTAAACAGCTGGAAAACGAAGCAGTCCGCGATTATGCGTCACGTTTGGAAAAGTTTTCCGTCCCAATCTTTTGTAGGGTTCTACACGTTCGAATGGCTTGATGCATGTGCATAATCGCATTTTCCAGGCAAAATTTGTGTCTAGTCTCAGATCAGAAATTCAACGGCCTGTTTTATCGCGCACTCCAGGGAACCTCTCCGAACCTATACAGGTTGCAATTTGTGAGGAGACAAACCACAAAGACGTGGACACATTCAATCACAGTTTAGGGCTAGATATGCAGACAGACAAAGCGGGAACTACAATAACCAGCGCTGTAGGCAGCGTACAGCTGTCAAAACGACGGAGGTAGGACCCCTACAAACAACGATGTGCCTATAAATGCCAGAAGGGAATCCATGCAAAATGCGAGACAGGCAATGAAATTCCCCAGATTCCAACATTAGTCTGGATTAAAGACAATTTATTTTGTTCTTCTACTCGTAAAGGTTAAAGCCCCTAACTGCGCATTTTATGCTTTGTGTGATTCAGGTGCTTCAGTAAGTTTGATGTCCCCTGAAAGTTTTGAAATAATTGGGAAAACTAACAGTGTTGAGCAAAATTTATCCTATATGAAAATTAAAGTCGTTAATGGTGGGATTATCAATATAAGTGATGTTTGCACTACGGAAATTCAGGTAAGTAACTATCGTACAAAAACCAGTTATTTTATCTTACTGAGAGTAATATACTTTCATCTTATGCAATTATCTTAGGGTATGATTTTTTTCAAAATTCAAACTCTATTTTAGACACTAAAAGTACACTATTACGACTACCAAATGCTCCTATTCTAGTTATACATCCCCCGTATAATACTTTATCTGATACCAAGTCTAACTATATCAAATTGAAGCATAAAGTTACAATATCCGCTAAGTCTGAATTATTTATTGATGCTAAATTACCTTCCCTAACGAACTGCTATGGCGATATTCTGATACATCCAAGAGCTAGGCTGACTGACAGAGGAATTTAAGTAGCTCCTTCATTACTTAGCATTTAGGAAAATGTGACGGAATTTAGACTATTTATTGGTCAGTAGCCTGACATATGAGCCTATTACTTTAAACAAACAAATGAGAATGTGTTCTATACAGGAATTTAATACACGGGAACGTATGGTTGTTAACAGTTTTAGTGAGATTCAGGATATTTCGAATTCTTCAGGACATGTACCTCCCTTAAGTGAAAAAGACTTCAGTTTGGATCAAATGGATGTAAATCTGAAAAAAAACGTTTGATCGAAACATTAATGATACATTCGTCAGTCTTCGCGAGAACAACAAAATAACTATCTGAAGCGTACACAGAGATTCATAGAATAGAATGAGAGAATAATATCCTATAAAATGCCCAGTTTATAAGATCCCATTTCAGCTAAGAAACGAAATGCGTCGTCAAATACATGATTTAGAGCAAGCTCAAATAACTTCTCGGTACCATTCATTGTATAACACCCCTGCACTTTTTGTAAAAAAAAAAAAAAGAGATTAGTTTCTGATTTTAGGAGATTTGTTGACATTTCTGTAACGCAGGAATTCATTATTCCAACTTTGGACGAAATTTTAATGAAATATCTGGATCAAATTAATTTTACAGTTTTAGATTTGAAGTCCGCTTTTAATCAAATTCCTCTTTGTAACAAGGATAAGTATAAAACAGCATTCACAACGGTTGATGGAACTAAATATGAATTCAATCGTCTTTGTTTTGGATTAAAGAACTCCCCGAGAGCATTTCAGAAGATCGCACAAGAAGTTTTGGGTGAATTTTTGCATAACGGTGCACTTGTTTATATAGATGATGCGATATTTTTTTCAAAGGATACTGACGATGATTTATGGTTAAACAACGCAGTGTTAGACCGATTTGAATAGTATAATTTAAAGTTTCTCCCGATAAATGCCAATTCTTAACGAAAAAATGTCAAATTTCGTGTTTCATAGTTTCATCTGAGGGTGTTTCCATTAACAAAGATAAAACTATTTCCATTAACAAAGATAAAACTATTTCCATCAACACATTTCCAGAGCCCAAATCTCCTTAGGAATTGAAATCATTTCTAGGTTGTTGCAATTACTACCGTAGACATATTAAAAACTTTGCGAAACGTGTTTATCCATTGACTTCTTTACTGAAAAAGGACGTTTCTTTTGAATGGACTGATGAAGTTCAAAAGTCTTTCGACACTATAAAAAGCACAATTTAAAACCCACCTGTTTGGGCACTACCTGATATGAGTTTGGATTTTCAAGTGACAACTGACACGTCACAGCAAAGTATTGATGCAGTACTAGAACAATGCTATCCTAACGGAGCAGTAAAACCAGTATACTTTTACTCAAAAAAACAAAGCAGTTCTACTGTGTTAGAATTTTATGTAATATGCTGCGCACAGAATTTTTTCCGCCTATTCTTAATAGCAAAAAATAAATTTTCTGTGTTAAGTGGTCACAAACCCCTTGAGGGTTTTGTCTCTAGTAAAAATCCTTCGTTGGAAACTTATATCTGAGGAATTCAATTACACAATCAGATATGTTAAGGGTTCACTAAATGTTGTAGCCGATCACTAGGGTGGATCGAAAAACACTTTTTTTCGAAATAGATATTCTAACAGTGCGGAAAGGGTTCTCTCTGGTTTCAATAAACATGGTAAAAAATATATTTTTGTCTGGATAATATCTTCTGCCTCTGCATCGCACTTGGATTTTGGAAATTTGAGTAAAAAATGGCAATTTTAAGTCGGCGTAGGAAATCTAATTATTTTTCAAAATTGCTATTCTAATAATGTGGAAGAGGTGCCAACTGGGTTTAATAATAAAGGTGTAAAATATTTTACGTTCGAATAATACCTTCTGTTCCAGCATCGCAATTGAAACTTTCTATTTTTGAAAAAAGTGCACTTTTTTTTGTCTTTTCATGCTGCATGTATCTGACAGGAAGTAAAAGCAGGGTAAAGGTGTTCTGATGTAGATTTTTAAATTTGGACATTTACTAACCATAGACATCGAGCCGTTTAATCTCTCTTACTGATCCCAAGTAAAAACAATTAACTCTGCTTGTATCTAAATCATCACAAGTGAGACCTGGCCTCCCTTCAAAAGCTGTGGTAGCCAACAGGTTTGGGGTCTTGGACCGGGCTATGTCTGAAATTGCTTCAAGTGTTCTTCACGATGTCGGTCTCATAAATAGCAAAAACTCATATTTGGCGGTTGATAAAAAACAAACTGTGAAGGGAAAAGGCTAAAGTTAGAGAGGATTTAAAATTTCAAGCTTTAAAATGAAACTCAGGATGTTATCCGTTGATGGGGCTGTATTTTGATGACCGTAAATATTCTACATTGATAGAGGAGTGAGTAGATACTAAAAGAAACACGAGGAAAGAAAATAAGGAACATTTATCTCGTATTGAAGAATCTTTTTCAAGTTACATTACTCATTTGAGTCCATAATTTCGCACCGCATAACAGATTTCCGCGATTATTATCGAATATTTTGAAGGGATCACAAGAGATCTTTCTCAGCTTTTGGCAATTGGCTGTGACGGCACATCTGTTAAAAACGGATGGAAATAAGGTGTAATTCGGTGTTTGGAATTGAAACTTGGTAAACCTCTGCAGTGGGTAATATGTCTCCTGCCTTTTAATGAACTAACTTTGAGGCATCTGTTTGAATCGTTGGATGGTCGTACAAATGGTCCAAAATCATATTCTGGTAATATTAGGAAGGCGCTCCTTACATGTGAAACTTTTCCAGTGACAATTTTCGAAATTATTGACGGCGAGTTACCAACAACTGATAGTCGTGACTTAAGCAAGGATCAAATGTACTTACTAGAAATATCTCAAGCGGTGTGATTGGGTAGTTGTTCAGATGAACTGTCTAGACGCTGTGCTGGTCCCTTATCACATCCATGTTGGCTAACAACAGCGAACAGAGTTCTAAGTCTATATGTTAGTTCTCCAGATCCTTCTTGGAAGTTGAAACAAAATCGCTGAGTTTGTTATGAAAGTTTACACTCCAAACTGGTTTAATATAAAGTCTTAGCACTCACTAAAAGATGGAGCTAAGCATGTGTGGAATACTATTTCTAGATCCAGGTATTTATCTCAAGACTTCAAGGACGTCGTTGATGGAGTAATTTGTCGAAATTAGTTCTATGCTCATCCTGAGAATATCTTGCTGTGTATGTTGAAGGATAAAAGATCGCACATCAGAGAACTTGCAGCACGACTTATAATTAAATCTAGACAGTCATCTTCCAATGCAAAGTCAGTACGTGTATTTCTCCCACCAAAACTGAATTTTGAAGCTACTGACTATACGTAATTGATTGACAGGTCATCAATTACTATTACTTCTCCACCAATCCTCCGTGATATATCCACTGCCGTATTTAGTTCCATTGTGCGTGATAAGAAAACCCCCAATGGGACTTTGCTCACTTCTCATGTCACATACAAGCAGTTGACCGGTGTCTTAAGTTAGTGACAGAAACATCCACAAAGGTTTATGGTTTCATCAGATCCACATTCTTTTCCCGATCAAATATGCCTGAATTCGACCATAAGGCTGATTTCAGGCCTCTTCCTGCTGTAAGTAAAATTAAGTGTAAATAAACTTTTGGTATTTTCATGTCATAACATTCTATGGTTACAATATTCTTAACAAATATTACATAATATAATGTGATTCAGCTATCATTTAATACTTTTCAGACAATAGAATCAAATGTATATACAATACAGCCATAAATAGTGTTTGTACCCATCTATTTTTCATGTCTGATTTATTTCTATAACACATAAAAAAGTGTACTTTTCTTCAAAAACTGCAAAATTTCCATTGCGATGCGGGAACAAAAGATATTATTCGATCGAAAAATATTTTAAACCTTTCTTATTTAACACAGTGGGCACTTCTTCCGCACTATTAGAATAACAATATTGAAAAACAATTGTATTTCCTACGCCGAGTAAAAATTCCAATTTTTATCCAAATTCCAGAAATCTAAGTGCGATCCAGGGGCAGAAGATATTATCCAATCAAAAAAATATTTTATACCATGTTTATTGAAACCAGAGAGAACTCTTTCCGGACTATTAGAATAGCGATTTCGAAAAAAAGTATTTTTCGCCCCACCCTACTGATCACCTTTCTTGTATAATAAATGCAATACGATTATGTTTCCTGACACTGTAGAACTAATTCGATTTCAGAGAGCGGAACCGGAACGGAAATGCATTATTGACCATATCTCGAACAAAACCAATTCAATTCAGAAAGAATACGAATCCTTCGCGCTTACAAATGATAACGTTGTAATAAATTTAGGTAAAAGACATGCGAAATCTCCACGGAATGATACAATTGAGCAGATTTGTGTTCCACATTCCTTGAAAGCGAAAATTTTAACGTCCAAACACAGTGAATTTGGTGGTCATTTAAGATTTTTTTAAACTTATCACAAACTTCTTGAGAAATTCTATTGGAAGGGAATGTATAGCGATACGAAAAATTACGTCAATTCTTGCCAAGTCTGTTAAGCAGGAGAAGCGCACAGCGAAATGTTAAACTCCTCAGCAACCTGTAGAACAAAGTACTTGTCGAGGTGAATACTGCCACATAGATATTTTTGGTCCTGTAAAATTCACAGAACAGGGAAATTCGTATATTTTGTCTATGATAGACGCATTCACAAAGTATATTCACCTCGTTGCCTTACATGACACCATATCACAAACGTTTTGCAAAGCCTTTTTAAAACTTCACATAGCAGTGAAGGATTGTCCTTTAATTTTGATAGCCGATAATACTACTTACTTCAAAGTCATGAATTTTCAGAATTTTTCGTTTGCATGGTAGTGAAGTTTTGGAAAATATAAAGGAGCAGGAAGACAGGCATATTAGATTGAGTAGGCAACAATCTAATGACGGTCGAATTCATTATAATGTTGGATTTTTGTGTTATTTGAAAAAGCCAAACATCAAAAGCAATTTATCTCCCAAATTGAGATCAAAATATTTAGGCCCATACCGAGTAGTTGACAAATTGTCTAGAGTTAATTATGTACTGAAAGCTGTGGATAATCCTAGAAAAATACACAGGACACATGCCAATAAAATGACACCATACCACAACGCGATTGGATTATTTGCATCGAATTCCAGGACCAAATTTTTAAGATTGAGACGATCATGTTGCTGTAAATGTAGAATTTAAAAACAAATAATGCAACAATAAAGGCAGTTTTTCTCTTAGTTACACAAAAAAATATATATAGAATTTTTTGTAAAAGAACAAACGGTTTTTTAAATTTCTTCATGTCAAGTAAATTGACACCATACACATTTTTTTTCAATGTTCCAAATTTGTCAAATGCTGGTGTGAGATAAAATTGGTGAGTTACATTTTTTTTCACTTAGTGCTAGCGTGGAAATAAAGGAAATGATTGCATATATCTTAATATAAATATTGATTAATTAAAACTGGATTGAGGTTCAAATAGTTAATTTATTGATTGATTGAATGATTTCGACTGTCTTACGATTGAATGCACAATTACCTAACTACACAAAACCCTTTCTTTGGTCTTGGTATTCTTTTACCAATTAATTGGTTTACTGACTGACTTTTGGTCATCCATCTTAAAAACTAATGTCTAGAGGTAAGAAGCGAGACTCTCCGGACGGGGTTCCTGTCCAGCTGTGGTTGCATACTCTGTACCGGCGAGCGACTACAAATCTAAGCAGGCAAACGACCTTCTCATGCGTGCTTCAAGTCTCAGATTCTCTGTGCTCCTATAATTTTTTTCGGTAGCCCATAGGTGTCCTGGTGTAGCTGTGCAGCTATAATTTAAATGGACCATTGCAGTCACTTATGCAGTAAATTAGTTCGGTCAGGTCGTAAAGCCCACGACAGTGTACTTCATCTATCAGAATCAACAGAACCTACATCAACGACAATCTAATCTATTCTCCCCCATCGGGAAAGTGTGTCATATGTAGAGAAATCTCACGAGTGCAGTACATTCTTCTGTAAAACTTGCATATATTCTTACCTTGAATGCAACAGTTAGGCAATAAACAAATTTGTGCAAAAACTATGGACATTTGAATTGCAGTTATGATTAACATTTCTCAATACAAACTGACACTTCTTCATATTTGTGATGCTGATTAATTTCGTTTTGTCTTCAATGTATGTCATGATTTAATGTTATACCATTTTGCATTTATTCAAGAATTTGTCTGTTATTGCAATGACATTTTTTTTACCATGGTTTTCTCGGCCCAGGTTATTACTTTGGGAAGGGGGCAAAAATCTTAAATTTTATGCGGTCATAATTAAAAATCTCTCGGAATCAATTGCTATAAAAATCAATCAACATTCCTATTCATCAATTTTTCAATACTATTTCAGTAATAAGTAGTGGGACTAAAAGATATTTAAAAAATTAATTATTAAGTATAACTTGTTTCGATTCCTTCATATAAACATGTTACAAATAAGTACGCCATAGTAACATAATTTAGAAAGATATAAATAAGTCTGGGAATTGTTTTTAACATTATGCTTTACAAACCTTCTGTAGTCCTTAATTCTAAACAGCACTCTCGAAAGACATGTAATCATGCACCTAAAGTCTAACATCGACAAGCATACACGATGTGTTCGAGTTGCATGCGCTCCATCTAGTAATGAAATAAACAATTTCACATTATATCTGACTTCCTTTTATATTTCAGAGCTACGGTAGACCGGTTGGTAGAGATGACTTGCAATCCGAGGTTTGCGAGTCCAACGGAAGACCGTCGTATGCAAAGGGAGCTCAAAGGACCTCACGTTGGTGTTGAAGTTAGGAGAGTAGTATGTCAGCGCAGGTTTGACATTGTTATTTGACCTCGTTTCTAAATTACGTGGTGTTGTCAGAGGATCTTTCTGTTCGGGTTTCATACTGGACCGTCACCTCTTGCCCATGGTGTTGCTCCAGAGTATGACGTTAATTAAAAATACAAAAGTCAAAAACCTTGAAGTTGCGTATAGGAAATAAAACAGCAACAAGAATTGTTATTACGTTCATTTCCATTCAGGGTATTGTGGCGTTTTGGTACACCACACTATCACAAATGGAGTGAGACTCAACAGGTGTCGTTTTAATCAGTTTAATCATGTCTTTAAAAGAATTTCCATAAAACAGGACCACTATATACACTGAATTTTACAACCGATAACTGCATGATTGTTCTTATTGAAACAGAAAGTTTCATCCCTCACAGTTTGTCTTTTGTTTTCAACGGGGTTTGATTACCTCGTTCACTACCTTCCTCTGTGGCTTCCCTAGCTCGAGTCGCCTTTCTTCCTTCTCGGAGTAATCAACCTTTTCGTCCTCTGCGTCGCTTCTGTTATCAGTTTACAGTAATTTAAATTTTCTCCCGTAATTTTACTTACTATACGAACCAAAATTAACCTTTTGACTGCGACTAAAGGTTATTAACTGATTCAATCCTCTCTAGCCTCTTTTCTCATAAGTTATAAGGTACAGCTGCTCTACTTTCCGTAATCTCATTTTGTTCTTGGTGTGAATAAGGGACAACTGCTGTACCGGACGTAGTCTAAAGGATAAATAGACAACTCAAAATTTGAACAGGTAAACAATTTTCTTTCAATCTAGCACTATCACTACTATAAGTAAATGGGATAGGTTATACATATGACTGGAAATTTCTTTGTTTCATATTATTTCGCGCGGTTTTTGAGTAGTATTCTAGTAAGCGTCTCTACAAGACGCATTATCAAAACGAATCGCATGTTAAGTTAGTATTATATTCTTTATTTCCGTATTTTGTCGTTTAAACCAATTTTTTAAGTACGGTGGTCACAGGGTTATTGTACTGAAAGCTTCCTATGTTGTAAAATCATCCGAAATTTCCTTACTTTTCGAATTTCAATTAATAGGTTTTTCACCACTATAAATAAATGGGATAAGTTATACATATCATTGCAGAATTACTTGATTCGTACTACTTGATTGATTAAACCTCTTTGAGTTCTAGTAAGTGTTTGTACAAAACACGTTACCAAAAACGAAATGCAAGTTATCATATTATAGCGCTGTCTTTTAATTTCTCTTCCTTTACCTGAAACTGGCGCTTGGACTACGTGTTCGTAGTTGTATATTAGTATTGTGTAAAATTACTCATTTTTTTCAGCTTTGTACAACTAGATTTCATGGTTAAGAGTAGAAGTTTTAAATTGAAGGCTTGTTAGGTTGTGTATATTTGTTAGAGACCACATTAGATTTATCCTGCATAGTCTTCAAAACGCTTGGTGGCAAAACCATTACCAGTTTTGGACATTTTGTAAGCTTATGCTGCAAGTTGCTGGCATTTCATCCATAAGGTTTCTGTCATTCCACAATTGGCATTGTCAGAGAAAAAACCTCAGCTTGGTGGAAGTAGAGGAAGTCAATATCATTCCATTCAGAGTAAATACTTTGGCCAACTTTCTGCCTGTGATCCCTTCGTTTGATGGATTGTCTAGTTTTTCTGGTTTCTTATTGCAATTTCAGGAGATCGCCGAACACTGCCAATGGGACAATATCATGGCCCTCAACTAAAACTATCAAGTGACGCTCTGCAATTCCTACACAGCCAGAGAAATTTTAGAATAGCCAACATGTTTGAGGACATTGTAATGTAATTAAAGGAGAGACTCTCCAGGTCACGTTCACCTGCCGAATCTACCAGACATTTTTTTAGCCTCATAGAGGGTCTTTCGTACTCTTGTATACCTGAAAGGGAGGAATCAGTAATATCTAAAAATTAAAGACTCGAACTACTGTTCTCTTCTGACAAAAAGGGGATTAAACCAGATATTTTAAGTGACATAGTTAACTCAGGATTTACTTCGTATGCATACATTAAGAGTAAAGCCCAAAAATTCGAAGAGGCACTGATTTTCCCTCATGGACAAACTGCGATGGCTGCATTTTGGGAAAGTAGTAGACTCAGGGAAGACCCAAACATACTCCTATTGCAAACCCAAATCGACTCGTTGACCACATCTTTGGCAAACCTGTAGAAAACATGTGTTAAAAGTGAAACCCGCTAAATGCAATTTTCTTCAATGGAATATTAAATACTCGTGTTTCCAAGTCTCTGATGGAAAGGTTTACCTCGATTCATCGAATGTCGACACAGTCAACAATTTCAAAATCCCAACGTCCCGAAAACTGGTCAGAGCCTTTCTGGGTTTGACTGGTTTCTATAGAGTGTTTATTTCGGATTATGCTAGCACTGCTTTGCCTCTGACAAACTTGACCAAGGAGACATGTTATTTTCAATAGAGTCAGGGAGCGCAAGAGTCCTTCAATGAACTCAAGGCAGACTTATTAACTCATTCTTGTCTTTCTCTTCCAAATTTTCAAAAAGCTTTTTCCATTTGTACCGATGCCTACAAATATGCTCTTGGTGCTGTCCTGTGTCAGGCAGACGAATCCAGGTTCCTACACCCTGTTGTCTATGCCATTAGAAAATTAAAAAATGTTGTGATCAATTATTATACTGTTGAAAAGAAATGCTAGGAGTAGTCTTTGGAGTGTCATATTTCAAACAATATCTGTACTGTGGACATTTTTCTATCTATTCTGAGTAGACAAGTGTTTCAATTGCCTTTTTACTCAATGACCCACATCTCGAATAGCACGTTGGGTTATGACTCTCCAACAATATGATTATAAAATCATACATAAACCGGGCAAGCTAGACGTCACAGCTGTTTATCTTTCTCGTCAAGTTAATAGTATAGACAACTCTATTTCCTACACTCGTTTTGATTCTCAACTCCATGAAATAATTAAATTATATCAAGGGGATGACCCTTTCTGCATTAAAATACTGAGTACTATTAATTCTTTTTATGTTACCAATACAGGTGCAATGGTTTTTCTTCAAGGATGATGTTTTATATGTGCCACTCCAACAATAAATCAATTTAAATCTAATAGGGGAGAAGGGGGTTAGTGTGGACAACTTGAATAATATTGCTATTTATCAGTCAAAATCTCTCAGCAAGTTTTTGCATAATAGCAACACGGATGTAAACTTCCATGTACAGTTGCATGACTATACACTTGATAGTTGAGTAGCAATTTATATTAATTATATATATTTTAATTAAATAAGTAACAAAAAAAGGTGACAGGATGACATAAATGAATATATTCAATACCTATTTTGATATTCACATTTGCTCTACATGGTTTAAATTAACCAGTAGTAGGCGTAAATAAACAAATGGCTCCTTGGGGCTAGTGTGGACTCGTGGTGGTGGGGCTACTGTGGACATGTCAACACTAGCTCCATTAAGCTTTCAGTGGTAAAAACATGGGTTAACTATTACATTTTAGTCTATTTATTTATTATATAAGATTGTTTATGTGAAAAATTCACAAATAATTCTATTATTTACTCTTAGGCTTTTATGAATTAAATTAAATTGATTTTTTTATGGAATGGTAAATTAATTTATAAAGACTAGACTTGTATTGTTTTTCCACACAAAGCTGCTAATCTAATAAGCAGAGTGAATCTTTCTTTTTTACAGATGTGAAGGATGTATCATAAATCTAAAAAATAAAATAGTAGCTAAATTACCATCCTCACAATTTGCTGGGAGCACAATTCACAGTACATCTCAGTTGACATTTACTGTTGATTTACCCAACTCCATTGCAAATAGAAGCATAATTCCATTTCTACATTAAAATAATTTTCCCTTCAAATAAAACTTAAAAATAGCTTTCTAATGTGTTGATTTGTCTTTGTAGTAGATTCTATAATATAGTGCAGTTCCTAGTTCCAAATATACTGGGCTTAACATTAATTAAATATGCTTTAAGGTAAAAATTTTTTAAGGAATTATACTTTTTAGGATAAAATTGATTTCAATATGATTTTACATACTTTCACGATTTCTATTAACATTGTAAAATCAGTATTCTAACTTATCCACACTAGCCCATGACATGGGGCTAGTGTGGACAAAAATAACTCTTTTAAAATAAAAGATTATTAAAAAACTACACTCGTAAATAATTTAATATATCAACCAACATAAAAGAAAAATAACAAAATATTGTGAAAAAAAATACTTGATATGTAACTAACGATATTTAGTATACACACTTTTGTGCAAAATTTATACAAAATTACCACACTAGTCCCCTTTTCTCCTATTGGTCATAAGTATTAAATTATTTAGCGATCATTTGTTTATTTGTAGCACTGTAACCAGCAACGGCATGGAAATTGCGTTATTTAATCCATTTTGGTAAAAAAAGGTACTTATGAAAGGTCGGTAAAGTTTAGTGTTAAATGACTACCCTTTATGATATACAAACACATACTCTCTCTCTCTCTCTCTGTGTTTACTTTGTAAAATAATTTTTTAATACAACCAAATAAAATGCACTATATACAAACGTATATATACAACCCATATAAAATGCACTATTTCGGATATAACATTATTAATTATTTTCAACCAGTATTTAATTCTTCTGCTAAGTTAATAGCTGTTATTAGAGAGAGAGAACGAGTAAAGAGACATCTGCCGTAATAATAGCAGACATATTATAAGCGAATCAAATTGGTAGATGTTGAAATCTGGGTCAATACCACTATAATAATGCTGATACAACTTTGAGAATAAATCCGACTGTTAACCTTTAAGTCGAGGTCCTGATAAATGCGACTCAGCTTCATATTATCCTCAGGAATACCCAATTTTGATACTGTTCCCCATGAAAAACTACTTGAGATCTCATTGAAAGTGAAACTTAAACTAATTTTAAGAAACAATATTTTGCATGTTGCACCGCGAATTTCTTTCAGAGACACCTATGTAAACTAAAATATACAAACGAATGTGTCAGCTTCTGAATAATTCACATGGAGAAATGACTAGGTAGATTTCTCATATTCAATTTGTGAATAAGGTAGAGTTAAAGTTGCTGATTTGCTATTCGATCACTATCTTTCCAAGTTTTTAAAACTTTTTCCAATTCCTTTTCGTTTTTCATTCGGAATTTTGCTTACTGCATCATCTCTTGCAGAGTTTCTTTCATCCCTATGTGTTTCTTTTTAATTAAAAATTTCTTTTTAGTAAATTGTACTATTGCTTTTATTTTATTTTTGTTGGTCACTCGCGTACCTACTTTGACAGTTACTGAGGTTACCGGCTGTGGACAAGTTGAGAAGTTCTTGATGCATCTTATCTTTGAACCCGCTTTTAATACTTCTCAGTGCAGTCTGCTGTAGTCGTGAACCTTTGAAATACAAAAAAGGTTGAGTCCGTTTTTTGGAATGCCAAGAATGTGGGGAGGATACCATACTTTGGGAGAATTGTACGAGTATTTGTGTGAGATCGTTGTTTTTTGGTGTGCTTTGCCCGCAACATTCTTGCAGGAATCAGCTACTTTATAATGAAATAAATCTATGTGAAATGGTATTCACTTCGTAGAGTTTGTGTGCACCAATTCCGACATTATTATTTTAATAGGTGGAATATGTGGTCTAGTTTTGGGCATGATGATATACGTCCAATATACAAGGGGAACTACTATTGATGATATTTTTCTATAAATGTTCCTTTACAGGAGTAGCATCTCAAACCTCAGGTTATAACTATTTTAACTGCTAATTTTTATTGCTAATTTGCTATAACCGTTATTGTAATCTGTTAATATTAATAGTTGTTAAATGTAAATGGTAAAGACATTCAGCAATTAGAAATAATTTTTGTTGCTTTAGAAATTGGTCAATGCGTTAATTCTTCATTGTTTAAATTATTTTGGTTTCTTGTCAATGCAATATCAGTTATTGATTAATATTAATATATTTGATAACAGTTGTTAAGAATTTGTTTGTAGTTGTTAACTATAATTGTGCGAAATCGCAGGTTCTTAAACTGCAGTCGAAATAGTTGAAAATCGAATTTCAAATAATACGAATTTTCAGTAAATATAAATATTCTTGATCTGCGAATAACAACTTTCTTTGTGAAGATGGTCGTTGAAATAGACAAAGGCTAAAACACTTTCTGCTATTAAAATTTTTTAAAAGTGGTGTTTAAGGTTTAAAAAATTGTAAATATGATCTCATTTCCACTGGTACCAAAGGATACATCACGGCTCTCCCAGGTTTGTGTTTTACTTTATGTGGTTGATCCCTTACAGTCACCAATTGCCCGTTGTGTTTCACCAGTGTGACCTTAAATAAAATACCGTACCAATTTACGGTTTTATTTTGAAGGCTTTTATGACGTAAACCAATTTACTAACTTCTTATGTTGTGTCCATTGGATACATTATTTTGGTACTTCAGTCACACCACAATGTTTGTATGTAACGATTTGACAAGTTATCTTTCTGTTCACGAAATGAGAAAAGTACATAGAAAACGACCCTAAAAACTAGAAAAACGACTCTAAAATATACTAGCCAATCTTAATGGTGAAGATATTAAAATATTTCGCTATCATTATAAATACGAGAGCTTTTGTATCGAAGTTTCATTGATTAAGATAGTTGCACAAAAGTTTAGGTTCGGGAAAGTGTTGTTTATCTATTTTTACATGTCAAATCGTACGTTAAATTTGATACTATGATGTAGCGGTGAATTAGTCCTACTCAATTTGATAAGATTGATACTTTTGGTGCTATCGCGGTATGGCCAAACATGGAAAAGCTGTGAGTCATGTCGAGTTGAAATTGAAATGAATAGATATGCTTATCACCATACTCTTTCAAAACTCCATCAAACAACATTTTCTGTCCGTTTGGTAACTTCTGTTTACTACATTACATTTTACAGAGTTATCTTTCGTCAAACGTGCTTCTTAATTGAATACCATTTTATGTCCTCTTCCACAATTACAGTTTATTGTCGTTGACGACGCTCTTTCAATCTCATGAAGCTACTGAGGTTGAGGTGCATGGACAAGTTGTTAATTTCGTAAACGCTGCTATTACCTTGTTTCCAATAAAAAAAAATGTAATTACTATTTCGTATGGTGACTTATGTTTACTGTTCTTTCAGAGTTGGCTTTTCATTATTCGTTCATTTAAACTCAAGTAAAATTTGTAGTAAAATATCTAAGAATGTAAAGCAGAGAAAATGCTTGTGGTATAGCAACTAATCGTATGGTACACATGTTCAAGTATTTTTTACTGCTATTTGAAATATGAATGTGTTAGTAAAGTTTCATGAGTTGAAATGCTGGTTATAATACCTTCATACATTGGAAAGGTATAATTAAGTTTGGGATACTGTTTTAACACTAGGTGCTACACACTTTTTGGAGTCATAAATCCCAAACGGCTGGAGCGAATGACATGTAATATGTGCTCCTAAAGTTTAACATTGACATGTATGGTCGGGTTGTCGGCGCGACATCTAGTAGGTAAATAGCCAACATACTTTACATCTGACATCCTCTTATTAATTAGAGCCGCTGAAGCCCTGTTGGAAAGGTTGGAAGAGAGCGGACTTGCAATCGGAGGATTGCGAGTTCGAATCCAACGAAAGACTGTCGTGTGCAAAGGGAGCTCAAATGACCTCAGGTTGGGGTGGAAGTTTGGAGAGTCGGATGTCGGCTCAGGCGTGAATTCGTAATCTGACCTTGATTGAAAATTACGTGATGTTGTCATCGGATATTTGTGTTCAGGTCAATACCGTACCGTCACAAACTGCCCGTGGTGTTGGTCCAGTATGACCTTAATTAAAAATACAAAAATCAAACTTAAAAATTTTGTATAGAAATTAAGAATGCAACCAAAATTGTCATTGTGTTCATTTCCATTCAGGATATAGAATGAAATTTTCCCTCAATTTTAGTTATCTGACAAAACCAAAATTTATCTGTTGACTATGGTTAGAGTTATAACTAGTACGATTTATTTTTGTCTAGAGTCCCATAATTTACACAATGTACTTCTATATTTTCTGTAGTCTGAATTCCTTCTTGGGACAATTGAGGAATAACTGTTGTACCGACCGTAGTTTAAATGTTAAATAGATAAATCAAAATGTGAACATCTAAATAATTTTCTTTCATTCCAGCATTGTCACCACTATAAGTAAATGTGAAAGGTTATACATATGAATGGAAAATTTCCTTGTTTCATATTCTTCTGGTAGATTTCGGAATAGTACTCTAGTAAGCGTCTCTACAAGACGCATTGTCAAAGCGAATCGCATTTTAAGTTGGTTTTCTGTCGTTTAAACCAAATTTTTTATTTATGGTATTCACAGGGTTATTGTATTGAAAACTTCTTATGTTGTAATAGCATCCGAAATTTCCTTTTTTTTCTTTCCTGTTTCTATAAATAGCAAATTATAGTTAGAAAGGGTCCTAAGCTAGTTTGGTCAGGAAGGAAAAAATATTTTCTTGTTACCAAGTAGGACAAATTGCGATTGGTAGATGGTACAGAATTTGGTCCATTTATGTAACAACTGCAAAATAGTCAGTTTCTACGGAAGTCAGATTATAGGGGATCCCTGTGCAAGAGAACTCCTGACGTACTGGTTTATTTGTCCCTCTCGTTAGAATGAAGAATTTTACTGGAGATCTAATGAATAGAGTACTATAGTAGAAGATATATCAACCAGCGAATGTGTCTGGATATTAACAGAAAGCAGGAGATCTATATACTGATACGATGAAACGTATCATGTCCATCACTACGCTGGTGACACGAGATAGCAACCCCAACTCACTGCGGCAAACCCTCTTGCCTTCTCCACTCCGTAAAAGCAACACCTCTCAACTCGACAGAAAACCAGTCTTGATCACCACTCACTGGAGAAGGCAGATAATTAATTATTTTTGAACCGATGATAATACCGGTTCATTGGTGTCGTGACAATTCGAACCCCGTGTTCGCGGATGCTATATACCTTCCCAATCCATTCCTTAAATTCAAATACAACTGTAGTTTTGTTTGAAATTTTAATTTCATGGCATTTTTTCCCTCATTTTGTGTATTATTTACAAAACAAATCCTTGTAATTTGTGTAAAAAATAAATATGCCGCCACGTATACGAATTACCAGTAGAAGTTTAAATACTGCCGGAAGTAGTTCTAGAAATGAGTTATTGTCACTATTGCCGAATCTTACAGGTGATGGTGATATTTCAGCAAAATAACGTATTGCTAAAATTTACGAAATAGTTCGGTTAAGTGGGTGGACCGAAAGTGAGAAACTCACAATCGCTAAATTAAAAATAACAGGTAAGGCAGCGAGAATAGACATCGCAGATTCGGAAATAAATGTGGCGTCAATTTTGATGAGTTTTCCAGATTATTAATCGACTAACTTGAAGAGAAAGCTCTTTTGGCAACAAATTTAAGTAATTTTGCACTGTGTAAACAGCTGGAAAACGATACAGTCCGCGATTATGCGTCACGTTTAAAAAAGTTTTCCGACCAGATTCTTTTGTAGGGTTCTATACGTTCGAATGACGTGATGCATGTGCATGATCGCATGGTCCAGGCAAAATTTGTATCTAGTCTCAGACCAGAAATTCAACGGCCTGTTTTATCGCTCACTCCAGGTAACCTCTTCGAAGCGATAGAAGTTGCAATTTGTGAGGAGGCAAACCACAAAATTTTCGCAGCCAATAATGCCCATGAAGAGCCGTTTCTAAATGTATTAGTTCAACAAATGCATGATTTGAACTCAAAATTGGATGATTTAAAAACAGAACAGGCTGTAAATAATTTTTAAAATTTCACCGCTTCTACTCTCAGAAATATTGAAAGCTATTATTGTGGGAGACGTGGACACATTAAATCACAGTTTAGGGCTAGATATGCAGACAGACAACGTCGGAACTAAAATAACCAGCTCCGGAGGCAGCCAGCTATTAGGTGATCGTACAGCGGTCAAAACGACGAAGTTAGGACCCCTACTAACAGCGATGTGCCTTTAAATGTCAGAAGGGAATCCATTCGAAATGCGAGCCAGGCAGTGATAATCCCCCGATTCCAACATTAGGCTCCTTTAAAGACAATTTTGCTCTTCCACTCGTACAGGTTAAAGCCCCTAACTGCGCATTTTATGCTTTGTGTGATTCAGGTTCTTCAGTAAGTTTGATGTGCCCTCAAAGTTATGAAATAATTGGGAAAACTAAACAGTGTTGAGCAAAATTTATCCTATGAGAAAGTTAATGCCGTTAATGGTCGGATTATCAATATAAGTGATGTTTGCACTATGGAAATTCAGGTAAGTAATTATCGTACAAACCAGAAATTTTATGTTACTGAGAGTAATATACTTTTGTCTTATGCAGTTATCTTGATTTAAAAAAAAATCAAACTTTATTTTAGACACTAAAAGTAAACTATTACCATTACCAATTTCTTCTACTCCTATTCTAGATTTAAATCCCCGTTATAATACTTTATCTGATACGAAAGGTAATTATATCAAATGGAAGCGTAAAGTTACAGTTTACCCTAAGTCTGAATTATTTATTGATACTAAATTACTTTTCCTAACGAACTACTATGGCGATATTTTGATAAATCCAAGAGCTAGGCTGACTGACAGAGGAATTTACGTAGCTCCTTCATTACTTAGCATTTAGGAAAATGCCACCGAATTTAGACTATTGGTCAGTAACCTGACATATGAGCCCATTACTTTAAACAAACAAATGATAATTTTTCTATACAGGAATTTGATACACGGAAATGTATGGTTGTTAAAAGTTTTAGTGAGATTCAGGATATTTCGAATTCTTCAGAACATGTACCTCCTTTAAGTGAGAAAGACTTCAGTTTAGATCAAATGGATGTAAATCTGAAAAAACGTTTGATCGAAACATTAATGATATATTCGTCAGTCTTCACGAGAACATCAAGAGAACTATCTGAAGAGTACACAGAAATTCATAGAATAGAATTAGATAATAATATCCGTATAAATTGCCCAGTTTATAACATCCCATTTCAGTTAAGAGACGAAATGCGTAGGCAAATTGTAGCTACTGTCTGGTAGATTACACATTAGATATTTTCAAACATATTTGACCTCTTTACATTCATGTCATAATTGTCATAACTTTTTTGTATGTGTCGGATGCCCACTAAAATTAGCGTAGCGATGAAAATTAAGGTTTAGTGCAAAAACTCTACGGAGCAAAAATCTGAAATTTTATGCGGTCATAATTAAAAATCTCTCTGAATCAATTGCTATAAAAATCGATCAATATTCCTATTCATTAATTCTTTAAATATTATTTCAATAATTAATAGTGTGACTAAAAGATGTTTAAAAAAATCATTAGGTATAATTTGTTTTGGTTCTTTCATATAAACATGGTACAAAATAAGTATGTCATAGTAATATAATTTAAAAAATATATAAATAAGTCTGGGAAATTGTTTTAACAACAGGTGTTACAAAGTTTCTGTAGTACTTAATTCCAAACGGCTCCCTCGAATGACATGTAATCTTGCACCTAAAGTTTAACATTGACACGCATACATGACGAGTGATCGGGTTGTATGCGCTCCATCTAGTAGGGAAATACACAAATTCACTTTATATATCTGGCTTCCTTTTATTCTTCAGAGCCACGGTAGACCGCTTGGTAGAGGGAACGCGCAATCGGGGGTTTGCGAGTCCAACGGAAGACGGTCATATGCAAAGGAGCTCAAAGGACATAACGTTGGTGTGGAAGTTAAGAGAGTAGTGTGTCATCGCAGGTCTGACATTGAAATCTGACCTCGATTTTAAATTACGTAGTATTTTCAGAGGATCTTTCTGTTCGTCTTTCATACTGGACCGTCACCTTTAGCCCATGGTGTTTCTCCCAGTATGACGTTAATTAAAAATACAAAAGTCCAACCTTAAAGTTGTGTATAGGAAATAAAACAACAACAAGAATTGTTATTACGTTCATTTCCATTCAGGGGATATAATATGAATTGTTTCCCATAATTTTAGTTATCATACGAACCAAAATTAACCTTTTGACTATGACTAAAGGTTATAAACTGGTTTAATCCTCTCTAGACTCTTTTCGCATAAGTTATAAGGTACAACTGCTGTGCTTTCCGTAGTCTCAATTATTTGTTGTTGTGAACAAAGGACAACTGCTGTACCGGCCGTATTCTAAAGGTTAAATAGATAAATCAAAATTTGAACATCTAAATAATTATCTTGAAATCTAGCACTGTCACCACTATAAATAAATGGGAGAAGTTATACATATCATTCCCGAAATCCTTGATTCTTACGTCTTGATAATAAGCAACGTTTTGAGTTCTTGTAAGCGTCTGTACCAAGACGTATTATCTAAACGAAACACAATTTAATTTAGAACAATGTCCTTAATTTTCTCTTTCTGTTGTTGATACTGGCGCTTGAACTGCGGGTTCACAGTTGTGTTGTAGTATCATGTAAAATAAGTTATTTTTTCAGCTTTATACAAAGGGATTTCACGGTTAAGAGTAGAAGTTTTAAATTGAAGGTTTGTTAAGAGGTACATATTTGTAAGAGACAGCATTGGACTTCTCATGCATAGTCTTCAAAAAGCTTGGTCCAATATCGTTAATTTTGTACTAGAGAAAATTAGTTTTGAAACATGGTCTGTCTACTAATCTTACTATCTACAGAGGGTCCAATATCTTGTTTAAATCGATTATCCAAGTATATACCAAACTAGGCATAAATAAACACATAACTACTGACTATCATCCGCAGAGTGATGGCGTGGTCGAACGATTGAACTCTTTTCTGATACATTCTCTTTCACATATGATGAATTACACTCATATCGATTGGGACCGGCACCTTCCATTTGCTTTACTCGCTCATAGGTAAGCTGTTCACACCGAAACTGGTTTTTCACCATCTTTTTTTATATGGCTGAGATGTTCAGCTACGCTGACCTCCTTATCGATAAAGATTCCCTTTTCTTATACTGATCATAGGGATTGTTGAGAACTAAGATTGTTAAACTAATTATCCATTATAATCTTTTAACTTTATTATATACACGTAAACACGAAAAATTACAATTAACTACGGACAGAAATAATACAAATACTAACATATAACACAAGTAAATAATACAAAAGGATTTGGATCAACCATGATAATTTATATCTATATCAAAAGCATAATTTGACTCATCGAATTCTGCTTAGCAATCATAAAGACTTGATTTCGACTTGCGGCTAATAAATTAGACTGGATAATTTAAAATCGCGATTTCTTTTCTAAACAAAAGGCTTGCCATTACGCGTTGTCAGTTTCTGCTGCTTTCTCTAGATTTTTATTTTTATTATTATTACTAGAACTATATTCTCATTGGTTGATCGAATAAGCAGGCCAAGGAAGAAGTTGTATATGTTGGGCTGAAAGAAGTCTCGAACATTCCTTGCAACATGTGGGCGTGCATTATCCTGTTGAAAGATAGCTCCAGGGATGCCTTGAAGGATGGGAACGACTTCGGGCTTTAGAACTTCACGGACGTACCTGTTGCTATTCAGATTACCCTCAATTCGTAGCAGCTGAGATCGTCCATGATACAAAATCACATCCCAGACCATAACTCCGGGTGTTCGGCCACTATGACGTTCGATAACGCACTCTGGAAGGCATCGTTCACCGGCATAGCGTCTAACACGAATGCGGCCATCATGGTTCTCAAATTAAAACGGGGTTCGTCAGACAAGACAACTTGTTGCCCATCACCCTGCCAGGCTCTGTGCTCATGAGCCCATTGCAGACGCAGCCGTCGATGGTTTGGCGTGAGAGGGATCCTGTATAAAGGAATCCATGCACGCAGTCTACGATGGAGCAGACGTTGGCGAATTGCCGAAGCCGACATTAGTACACCTGTAGCAGTAGATAAAAGTGCTACCAACTGCCTGAAGGAAGCTGTATGGTCTTGCACCGCCATGTGAACCAGGTGTCTATCATCGCGTACTTACGTCATCTTCCTTCGTCCACTCACAGTTTTTAGAGTTGTCCGGTGCTCGTCGGTCCACTGCTTCCGAACTCGCATCACTATGGAACTGTTCCGCTGCACACGAGCTGGTACTGCGCGATAGAAAAATCCTCCTTCACGAATGCCGATGATTCTCCTCCATTCAAACTCCGTAAGTTGTTGAAATTTCACCCTATTTCGTCGTGGAGGAATACTTAGGTCTAACTAAATGTTCGCCAATAAAAAATAACCATGCACTATTTTTCACGTCCCGCTACAGCCCTCTATTTATACACTTTTAGCATGAGTTCAGAGGGCGCAGCTCACACAACGCATGCGTGGTGGTTCTGAAACTTTACTACTTTGCATAACATCCTATATCTGACATTTGCTGCCATTTTCATTTCCTTCGGATGATTCCTTCATGGTGTTGCATTTTTTACAAACATCAGTGTATTTCCAAGCCTGGAAGGCCAAACACCAGACCTTTAGCTAGAGCCAACCTCTTCTACTGACTATTGATATGGGGTCGAAATCAACACCAATATCTCAAGCCAAAATAGGAGATTACCCTTAAGGTCACGTCCATATGCTTTGAAAGTTACCACTCGTAATCGTCATCACCAAATCACCCCTATGGTTTACTCCCCAGGTATTATTTACGCCGCCCTAGGTGATAAAATAATTGTTTATAGTAATCGTTGGGGAGTCTCGTGATTTTTCTTCGAGTATATATTAGTGATGTGACATCGATGTCGATGTTTTCAAAACATCGATGTATTGGAGCCGATGTTTTTTAGCAACGATATATTTTTCGCTGTCGATGTCTTATTTTTAAATGAAAAAAGTACCATTATAAAAATTAAAAAAAAAAAAAACAAGTAGCTTAGTACTTTTATAATCAGTAAATTGCACATACTATTAGACCAAATTGGCCAAGGGTGCCGGGTCTGCAAAAAACGATGATACAAAGGGGGAACGGTGCTCCTAGCAACTAGTGATGCGACATCGATTGCGATGTTTGCAAAACATCGATGTTTTATAAAAAAAACATTGATGTATTTACCGTCGCTGAATTGAAGCCGATGTTATACTTGTCGATGTTTTATTTTTAAATAAAAAAAGTACCATTGTAAAAATTAAAAAAAAACACCAAGTATTTTAGTACCAAGTATTTTAGCATAGTATTTTTATAATCAGTAAATTGCATGTACTATTAGACCAATGTGGTCAAGTGTGAAGGGTCTGGAAACCTTTAATGCAACTTGTTATTTGGGAGACAATTTTTTTTTATCACTCTCTAAATCAGAAAGTAAATTACTCTGCACACCCCGATATGAATTGAGAGTCTTCACTTCACGTTGGCCAGCAGACCTCTCGCGAGAACCACAATCAATGTGCATGTGCTTGTTTCACTACGACCAATACCCTATTTCCTCTGTCCTTTTCTGCTAGAGTGTGTGATAGACATTTGTTAGAGACATGGCCAACGTTCAGGATGGGACATTTCTCTGATATGTTTCTTATTGAGTTTAGTGTCTCCATATAAAAGGGTAGATCGAGTGAAAAGTGGTTCATACACATAGTGATTATATGTAGTGTCCCAATATACATCTTCTTCTATATCTTTGTGATATCGTTTAAAACTCATGAGTGCGTATGCCAAAATTAGTCACTGTGTCTAAGTACACCACTGTGTACATATCATTTCCCCACACGGAAGTTGTGATATATTATGTGCCAAATATTTTGTCTCTCGGTGTACTCCATGCATTTTCCACTTGTATAAATTTTTTTTAACACTAGGAGTCACTTTATAATTTTTTTTATTATGTACAGTACATTGTACTGGTGTTTTGATGTTTCTATGTAATACTGGAGTACAATAATATGCTCATGCCATTTCCCATGAGGGAATTTATGGTACCTGTTGTGATAAATATGTTCTGTTTGGGTATACTCCATATAATTATACTCAACCAGTCTAATATTCGTATTATTATTGAGTTCGATTTTTTGGTTACAAGCGGATAAACCATTTTTGGGGCTTTTACCATAAATAATTAGGTATTTGTTATCAATTTGTGCAATACCCTCGTTTCATTTCATCAAATTTTCTGTTATCAAATGTCCAAGTAAATATAGTGAAACAAGGAGATAAAATTGAATATGGGCCTGAGTAGAATTATCTAACACTAGTGTTTTTTACAAAAACGGCCTTGTTTACATTTACAATGTTTTTGTTTACGCCATTCTCCCCTACATACATTGGGAGTATTTATATGTCTCCATTAGAATCCTTCATTATATTAATCATGTAACATTAGAAATATGTGGCCAATCTTGTATATGCCACACTCTCTCCTCACCGTGGGTGTGTAATTGTTTGCGAATATGCGTTTGTTTAACTTTGCTATGTCATCGTATCACCCTCCACACATTGGGTGTACCGTGTCTTTATTGGTATAATATGTTTTTTTTTATGCATTATGTTGGTGCTCTGCTGTTTGCACCAATTCTTGCCTTTTCCTGTGGTAAAGATCACCACAGGAAAACCACAGGAATCAGTAATTCTACAGATTATCTAGGTACTGTGCAGATTATCTAGGGTGTTCCGTTAAAGTGCAGAAAAGTGTTACATTTCGCAAATTACCTAGGTAATCTGCAAATTACCTAGATAATCTGCACATTACCTTCTAGGCACTCGTTAAACTGAAAATAAGATCTTTTCTGGAACAAAAACGTTTATGTACGCTTCAAAATTAACATGCTATTTATTTTTCGATATCTAAAGAATCAAAGTAATACAATCAAACAATCAACTAATTAGTTGATAGAATCAATCATCAATCAAGTAAACAACTTTTAAACAAAGAATCAAATGGTTTAACATATAATTGCAATTAAGGAAATTAACATAATGTTATTTATTTCTGTTTCGATATCAAAATAATTAAGTTAACACAATCAAACAATCAACAAATTAGTTGATGGAATAAATAATCAATCAATAAAAAAGCTATGATAGAACTAAACTAAAACTAAACGTGGAGGGAGAGAGGGAAGGTGTCATGAAAGGAACTGAGAGAAACAAACTTTTGAACTTCAACTCAGTAAGTCATGAACCACCCTATTTGGATCCAGTTCACCCCCGAACTTCAGTGTCATTGTCTTCTGTGTCATCGATTTGCCTCGTTGTCTACCAGTGCCTTGCGTCTTTAGTACCATTGTACTGAACAGTCGTCTACAAGTGCCTTGCGTCTTCAGAGTCATCGTAGCCTCGTCGTCTACCAGGGCTTTGCGTCTTCACGGCCATCGTACTGCCTCGTCGTTTACCAGGGCCTTCCGTCTTCAATGCCATCGTACTGCTTGGTCTTTTACAAGTACCTTGCGTCTTCAGTGTCATCGTACTGACTCGTCGTCTTCCAGTGCCTTGCGTCTTCAGAGTTATAGTAGCCTTGTCGTCTACCAGTGCCTTGCGTCTTCAGAGTCATCTTAGCCTCGTCGTGTACCAGTGCCCTGCGTCTTAAGCGTCACCGTACTGCCTCGTCGTCTTTTAGTGCTTTGAGTCTTCAGAGTCATCGTAGCCTCGTCGTCTACTAGGGCCTTGCGTCTTTAGTGCCATCTTACTTCCTTAAGTGGTTCCTTGTCGTCAACCAGTGCCTTGTGTCTTCCCTGTCATTTTACTGTCTCGTCGTCTACCAGTGCCTTGCGTCTTCAGAGTCATCTTAGCCTCGTCGTGTACCAGTGCCCTGCGTCTTAAGCGTCACCGTACTGCCTCGTCGTCTTTTAGTGCTTTGAGTCTTCAGAGTCATCGTAGCCTCGTCGTCTACTAGGGCCTTGCGTCTTTAGTGCCATCTTACTTCCTTAAGTGGTTCCTTGTCGTCAACCAGTGCCTTGTGTCTTCCCTGTCATTTTACTGTCTCGTCGTCTACCGGTGTCTTGCGTCTTCAGAGTCATCTTAGCCTCGTCGTGTACCAGTGTCCTGCGTCCTCAGTGTCACCGTACTGCCTCGTCGTCTTCCAGTGCTTTGCGTCTTCATAGTCATCGTTGCCTCGTCTTCTACTAGGGCCTTGCGTCTTCAGTGCCATATTACTTAATCGTCGTCTACCAGTGCCTTGTGCCTTCAGTGTCATCGTACTGTCTCGTCGTCTACCGGTCTTGCGTCTTCAGAGTCATCTTAGCCTTGTCGTCTACCAGTGCCTTGCGCCTTCAGTCTTCCTTTTTCTTTGATTTTCTCATCACTTACTTATATCAAAGTAGTACTTACATGTGTAAAATTTCTTTTCATTTTGATTACTTTTTCTTTGTGCGCAAATTTTTATGGCAATGAGTGTATATATTTTAACACACATACATATACACACAACCTTTGTTCAAAAAGTTCGTTGAAACGTTTTTTTGTGAAAGGTATTCTCACCTGTCGGCAAACAAGTTTCACTGTCCTTCAAAGTATTTACCATACGAGGTTACACACATTTGACAACGTGAGTACAAGACACCGAAACTACGCGAGAAGACGTCTTTCGGGATGCACTTCATTTCAAGCGATCACGTTTTGTCGAATCTTCTCAATCTTTATCCTATCAAGGCTTTCTTTAGAAACGGAAACAGGAAGTAATACGCGGGCGCCAGATCAAGAGAGTAGGGGTGAGCAAATGACACAATCTAGTGTTTGGCTAGAAATTGGCGTGCAACGATAGTCGTATGTTGTCGTGCGTTATCGTGGAGTAGAAACCACGGACCTTTGCTGCATGCTGCGTCCTCACTCGCCGTATCCGTTTCACAAGTTGATCCAAAACTCCAACGTACTTAGGCCCATTCAATTCGTTTCCTTCGTGCAAAAATTCCTTATGAATTATGCCTGTAGCATCAAAAAGACAGATGAGCATTTTTTTGCTTCTGACTTTTGTCGGCTTCAGCGAGTCCTCATCCCGTCAGTCCATGCTCTGTCTTTTTGATGAAGGGTCGTACCTGTCGACCATTTCCAATTGACTGTAAGAATACGGTTAAGGAAAGTGGGTGTCATGCAATTTCAATGAATTCCCCGCATAGCGTTGTTGTTTTGGTTCTGCACTCAAACGGTGAGGCACTAGACGCGAGCAAAATTTAAGTGTACCTAATTTCTCAGTCAAAAAAATTCAAACGCCATGGCAACACTTGAATGTCCTCCGCTAACATTCGCACTGCCTGTCGGCGGTCTTTAACTAAAATGTCCTTCAGTTTTTTAACGGCCTACAGGAAACCGTTGATATCTCTCGTACACACTAGGGATGTCAATAAACGTGAGGTTAAACCGATAACTCGGTTTTTTCGTTTCGGTTAAGCGTTTTTTTTTTGGTGTTTTCTTGGCACGGCTATAGCCGCGTTTGTTATTTTTAAAACTAATAACCGAAAAAAAAAACCGGCCCGAAAATTTAAGAAAATTACATTTGTGGCTTATGTTTATGGGATGCTGTACCGTTACCGTAGGGGGTGCCTCTGACCACAGCTTTCATGGTGGTCCATGAATTTACGACCGGATGGGGGTATTCCCTTCTCTTTGGGCGATAGCGGGTTCGGAAGAACGTGTGGGGTCTTGTCTCGAGAAAAGGAGAATCGTGAAAAACCGAAGCGTGAGCGGACGCAGGACGACTCTGCTCCGATTGAAGCCGTGGGACTGAAACCCTATTTTGTACAATCTCTATTAGCCTCGAAATAGTTTTAACTTATATGTAGTCTTCTATAATTAATTAAATGTGCTGTAATTTTAAATGTCGTTTTAATTATTTTCAAGCCACTCGTGTGAAACTATACCCACGACGTTACATATGCAAATGGTTCTTTTTTCATAGCTGATTTTTCAAGATCCACATAGTTTTTATCCCTTTTCAAACACTCCCATGACATAGCTTGTTCTCATCTGACTTTGCATTGTTTAGTCTAAGCGGGTTGAGGTGTAAACAAAGGGCTGAGCGATGATCTAAAGTACATTTATACCAAACAACGCTTTTTTACGATGTAAAATTTAACAGGAGATGCCTATCACATATATTTACAGGCGCCGATTTTGAATCAGGGGCATGTAATGTTTGGGAAAGTGCTTTCGTTTAACTTTTTACTACACATTTGTACCTGGTTTATGGAGAAGTGTATTTCAACTCGCCTCGTGTTTTTAATAAGTGTGCTTAAATGTAAATGTTCTGAATTTGTTCTCGTAAACAGAAATGACAAGTATCCATCAACAAACGGAAAAATGAGGAATAAAGAAAGCGAATAAGATCTAAAAATGTATTCGAGATAGCAATCAAAATAATTCATCAGAATAAATGCGACTCGGTGGCTACAGTCTATGCAGTTAGTCATTTTTCTTATTCCCTTCCTCTGACATCGTTCTATTTATGTAGTTATTAGTTACGGACACTGAGCTCACAGTTTTAATCACACCGTCTAACTACTATGCCTTCGTCGATTGTTTGGAAATATTTCGCTAAACTAAATAAAAACGAAGATCAATGTAATTTTTGCCTGAAGCCAATTAAAAGTGGAGGAGGGAGAGAGGGATGGTGTCGGGAAAGGAACTGAGAGAAACAAACTTTTGAACTTCAACTCAGTAAGTCATGAACCACCCTATTTGGATCCAGTTCACCCCCGAACTTCAGTGTCATTGTCTTCTGTGTCATCGATTTGCCTCGTTGTCTACCAGTGCCTTGCGTCTTTAGTACCATTGTACTGAACAGTCGTCTACAAGTGCCTTGCGTCTTCAGAGTCATCGTAGCCTCGTCGTCTACCAGGGCTTTGCGTCTTCACGGCCATCACACTGATTCGTCGTTTACCAGGGCCTTCCGTCTTCAATGCCATCGTACTGCCTGGTCTTTTACAAGTGCCTTGCGTGTTCAGTGTCATCGTACTGACTCGTCGTCTTACAGTGCCTTGCGTCTTCAGAGTTATAGTAGCCTTGTCGTGTACCAGTGCCCTGCGTCTTAAGCGTCACCGTACTGCCTCGTCGTCTTTTAGTGCTTTGAGTCTTCAGAGTCATCGTAGCCTCGTCGTCTACTAGGGCATTGCGTCTTTAGTGCCATCTTACTTCCTTGTCGTCAACCAGTGCCTTGTGTCTTCCCTGTCATTTTACTGTCTCGTCGTCTACCGGTGTCTTGCGTCTTCAGAGTCATCTTAGCCTCGTCGTGTACCAGTGTCCTGCGTCCTCAGTGTCACCGTACTGCCTCGTCGTCTTCCAGTGCTTTGCGTCTTCATAGTCATCGTTGCCTCGTTTTCTACTAGGGCCTTGCGTCTTCAGTGCCATATTACTTAATCGTCGTCAACCAGTGCCCTGTGCCTTCAGTGTCATCGTACTGTCTCGTCGTCTACCGGTATTGCGTCTTCAGAGTCATCTTAGCCTTGTCGTCTACCAGTGCCTTGCGCCTTCAGTCTTCCTTTTTCTTTGATTTTCTAATCACTTACTTATATCAAAGTAGTACTTACATGTGTAAAATTTATTTTCATTTTGATTACTTTTTCTTTGTGCGCAAATTTTTATGGCAATGAGTGTATATATTTTAACACACATACATATACACACAACCTTTGTTCAAAAAGTTCGTTGAAACGTTTTTTTGTGAAAGGTATTCACACCTGTCGGCAAACAAGTTTCATTATCCTTCAAAGTATTTACTATACGAGGTTACACACATTTGACAACGTGAGTACAAGACACCGAAACTACGCGAGAAGACGTCTTTCGGGATGCACTTCATTTCAAGCGATCACGTTTTGTCGAATCTTCTCAATCTTTATCCTATCAAGGCTTTCTTTAGAAACGGAAACAGGAAGTAATACGCGGGCGCCAGATCAAGAGAGTAGGGGTGAGCAAATGACACAATCTAGTGTTTGGCTAGAAATTGGCGTGCAACGATAGTCGTATGTTGTCGTGCGTTATCGTGGAATAGAAACCACGGACCTTTGCTGCATGCTGCGTCCTCACTCGCCGTATCCGTTTCACAAGGTGATCCAAAACTCCAACGTACTTAGGCCCATTCAATTCGTTTCCTTCGTGCAAAAATTCCTTATGAATTATGCCTGTAGCATCAAAAAGACAGATGAGCATTTTTTGCTTCTGACTTTTGTCGGCTTCGGCGAGTCCTCATCCCGTCAGTCCATGCTCTGTCTTTTTGATGAAGGGTCGTACCTGTCGCACCATTTCCAATCGACTGTAAGAATACGGTTAAGGAAAGTGGGGGTCATGCAATTTCTGCAATTTCAATGAATTCCCCGCATAGCGTTCTTGTTTTGGTTCTGCACTCAAACGGTGAGGCACTAGACGCGAGAAAAGTTTAAGTGTACCTAATTTCTCAGTCAAAAAATTTCAAAAGCCATGGGAACACTTGAATGTCCTCCGCTAACATTCGCACTGCCTGTCGACAGTCTTTGACTAAAATGTCCTTCAATTTTTTAACGGCCTTCACGAAACCGTTGATACCTCTCTTACACACTAGGGATGTCAATAAACGTGAGGTTAAACCGATAACTTGGTATTTTCGTTTCGGTTAACCGTTTTTTTTTGTGTTTTCTTGGCACGGCTATAACCGCGTTTGTTATTTTAAAAACTAATAACCGAAAAAAAAACGGCCCGAAAATTTAAGAAAATTTCATTTGTGGCTTGTGTTTATGGGATCATGTACCGTGACGGTAGGGGGTGCCTCTGACCACAGCTTTCATGGTGGTCCATGAATTTATGACCGGATGGGGGTATCCCCTTCTCTTTGGGCGATAGCGGCTTCGGAAGAACGTGTGGGGTCTTGTCTCGAGAAAAGGAGAATCGTGAAAAACCGAAACGTGAGCGGACACAGGACGACTCTGCTCCGATTGAAACCGCGGGACTGAAACCCTATTTTGTACAATCTCTATTAGCCTCGAAATAGTTTTAACTTATATGTAGTCTTCTATAATTAATTAAATGTGCTGTATTTTTAAATGTCGTTTTAATTATTTTCAAGCCACTCGCCACGTAAACTATACCCACGACGTTACAGATTCAAATGGTTCTTTTTTCATAGCTGATTTTTCAAGATCCACATAGTTTTTATCCCTTTTCAACCACTCCCATGACATAGCTTGTTCTCATTACCTGACTTTGCATTGTTTAGTCTAAGCGTGTTGAGGTGTAAACAAAGGGCTGAGCGATGATCTAAAGTACATTTATACCAAACAACGCTTTTTTACGATGTAAAATTTAACAGGAGATGCCTAACACATATATTTACAGGCGACGATTTTGAATCAGGGGCATGTAATGTTTGGGAAAGTGCTTTCGTTTAACTTTTTACTACACATTTGTACCTGGTTTATGGAGAAGTGTATTTCAACTCGCCTCGTGTTTTTAATAAGTGTGCTTAAATGTAAATGTTCTGAATTTGTTCTCGTAAACAGAAATGACAAGTATCCATCAACAAACGGAAAAATGAGGAATAAAGAAAGCGAATAAGATCTAAAAATGTATTCGAGATAGCAATCAAAATAATTCATCAGAATAAATGCGACTCGGTGGCTACAGTCTATGCAGTTAGTCATTTTTCTTATTCCCTTCCTCTGACATCGTTCTATTTATGTAGTTATTAGTTACGGACACTGAGCTCACAGTTTTAATCACACCGTCTAACTACTATGCCTTCGTCGATTGTTTGGAAATATTTCGCTAAACTAAATAAAAACGAAGATCAATGTAATTTTTGCCTGAAGCCAATTAAAAGTGGAGGAGGGAGAGAGGGATGGTGTCGGGAAAGGAACTGAGAGAAACAAACTTTTGAACTTCAACTCAGTAAGTCATGAACCACCCTATTTGGATCCAGTTCACCCCCGAACTTCAGTGTCATTGTCTTCTGTGTCATCGATTTGCCTCGTTGTCTACCAGTGCCTTGCGTCTTTAGTACCATTGTACTGAACAGTCGTCTACAAGTGCCTTGCGTCTTCAGAGTCATCGTAGCCTCGTCGTCTACCAGGGCTTTGCGTCTTCACGGCCATCACACTGATTCGTCGTTTACCAGGGCCTTCCGTCTTCAATGCCATCGTACTGCCTGGTCTTTTACAAGTGCCTTGCGTGTTCAGTGTCATCGTACTGACTCGTCGTCTTACAGTGCCTTGCGTCTTCAGAGTTATAGTAGCCTTGTCGTCTACCAGTGCCTTGCGTCTTCAGAGTCATCTTAGCCTCGTCGTGTACCAGTGCCCTGCGTCTTAAGCGTCACCGTACTGCCTCGTCGTCTTTTAGTGCTTTGAGTCTTCAGAGTCATCGTAGCCTCGTCGTCTACTAGGGCATTGCGTCTTTAGTGCCATCTTACTTCCTTGTCGTCAACCAGTGCCTTGTGTCTTCCCTGTCATTTTACTGTCTCGTCGTCTACCGGTGTCTTGCGTCTTCAGAGTCATCTTAGCCTCGTCGTGTACCAGTGTCCTGCGTCCTCAGTGTCACCGTACTGCCTCGTCGTCTTCCAGTGCTTTGCGTCTTCATAGTCATCGTTGCCTCGTTTTCTACTAGGGCCTTGCGTCTTCAGTGCCATATTACTTAATCGTCGTCAACCAGTGCCCTGTGCCTTCAGTGTCATCGTACTGTCTCGTCGTCTACCGGTATTGCGTCTTCAGAGTCATCTTAGCCTTGTCGTCTACCAGTGCCTTGCGCCTTCAGTCTTCCTTTTTCTTTGATTTTCTAATCACTTACTTATATCAAAGTAGTACTTACATGTGTAAAATTTATTTTCATTTTGATTACTTTTTCTTTGTGCGCAAATTTTTATGGCAATGAGTGTATATATTTTAACACACATACATATACACACAACCTTTGTTCAAAAAGTTCGTTGAAACGTTTTTTTGTGAAAGGTATTCACACCTGTCGGCAAACAAGTTTCATTATCCTTCAAAGGATTTACTATACGAGGTTACACACATTTGACAACGTGAGTACAAGACACCGAAACTACGCGAGAAGACGTCTTTCGGGATGCACTTCATTTCAAGCGATCACGTTTTGTCGAATCTTCTCAATCTTTATCCTATCAAGGCTTTCTTTAGAAACGGAAACAGGAAGTAATACGCGGGCGCCAGATCAAGAGAGTAGGGGTGAGCAAATGACACAATCTAGTGTTTGGCTAGAAATTGGCGTGCAACGATAGTCGTATGTTGTCGTGCGTTATCGTGGAATAGAAACCACGGACCTTTGCTGCATGCTGCGTCCTCACTCGCCGTATCCGTTTCACAAGGTGATCCAAAACTCCAACGTACTTAGGCCCATTCAATTCGTTTCCTTCGTGCAAAAATTCCTTATGAATTATGCCTGTAGCATCAAAAAGACAGATGAGCATTTTTTGCTTCTGACTTTTGTCGGCTTCGGCGAGTCCTCATCCCGTCAGTCCATGCTCTGTCTTTTTGATGAAGGGTCGTACCTGTCGCACCATTTCCAATCGACTGTAAGAATACGGTTAAGGAAAGTGGGGGTCATGCAATTTCTGCAATTTCAATGAATTCCCCGCATAGCGTTCTTGTTTTGGTTCTGCACTCAAACGGTGAGGCACTAGACGCGAGAAAAGTTTAAGTGTACCTAATTTCTCAGTCAAAAAATTTCAAAAGCCATGGGAACACTTGAATGTCCTCCGCTAACATTCGCACTGCCTGTCGACAGTCTTTGACTAAAATGTCCTTCAATTTTTTAACGGCCTTCACGAAACCGTTGATACCTCTCTTACACACTAGGGATGTCAATAAACGTGAGGTTAAACCGATAACTTGGTATTTTCGTTTCGGTTAACCGTTTTTTTTTGTGTTTTCTTGGCACGGCTATAACCGCGTTTGTTATTTTAAAAACTAATAACCGAAAAAAAAACGGCCCGAAAATTTAAGAAAATTTCATTTGTGGCTTGTGTTTATGGGATCATGTACCGTGACGGTAGGGGGTGCCTCTGACCACAGCTTTCATGGTGGTCCATGAATTTATGACCGGATGGGGGTATCCCCTTCTCTTTGGGCGATAGCGGCTTCGGAAGAACGTGTGGGGTCTTGTCTCGAGAAAAGGAGAATCGTGAAAAACCGAAACGTGAGCGGACACAGGACGACTCTGCTCCGATTGAAACCGCGGGACTGAAACCCTATTTTGTACAATCTCTATTAGCCTCGAAATAGTTTTAACTTATATGTAGTCTTCTATAATTAATTAAATGTGCTGTATTTTTAAATGTCGTTTTAATTATTTTCAAGCCACTCGCCACGTAAACTATACCCACGACGTTACAGATTCAAATGGTTCTTTTTTCATAGCTGATTTTTCAAGATCCACATAGTTTTTATCCCTTTTCAACCACTCCCATGACATAGCTTGTTCTCATTACCTGACTTTGCATTGTTTAGTCTAAGCGTGTTGAGGTGTAAACAAAGGGCTGAGCGATGATCTAAAGTACATTTATACCAAACAACGCTTTTTTACGATGTAAAATTTAACAGGAGATGCCTAACACATATATTTACAGGCGACGATTTTGAATCAGGGGCATGTAATGTTTGGGAAAGTGCTTTCGTTTAACTTTTTACTATCCATTTGTACCTGGTTTATGGAGAAGTGTATTTCAACTCGCCTCGTGTTTTTAATAAGTGTGCTTAAATGTAAATGTTCTGAATTTGTTCTTGTAAACAGAAATGACAAGTATCCATCAACAAAAGGAAAAATGAGGAATAAAGAAAACTAATAAGATCTAAAAATGTATTCGAGATAGCAATCAAAATAATTCATCAGAATACATGCGACTCGGTGGCTACAGTCTATGCAGTTAGTCATTTTTCTTATTCCCTTCCTCTGACATCGTTCTATTTATGTAGTTATTAGTTACGGACACTGAGCTCACAGTTTTAATCACACCGTCTAACTACTATGCCTTCGTCGATTGTTTGGAAATATTTTGCTAAACTAAATAAAAACGAATATCAATGTAATTTTTGCCTGAAGCCAATTAAAAGTGGAGGAGGAACCTCAAATTTACGGCACATCTCAAGTACAAACATCCGAATTTTCAAGATCAAAGGTAAGTTTAAATATTTTTTTCCTTTTAACCTTTAAGTAGTAAGCATATTAGGGCCGTTTAAGGAAGCCACTACAGAAATTTATGGGAGTGAATATTTAACTGTTAGTCTAGTTGGTCCCTCTTATTTCACGTATTAAGGCATCACTGGCAAAAATTACCCCTATTGATGATATTTCTAGAATGTTATTAGCAAAGTTGTAGCAAAATTTTACCTCTCGTTCGAAACTTATTTTATCCAACCCTCTTCTGTGCAAAGCGTATCTTTCTAACCCCACATTAAAAACTGTATGTGTCTTCCACAGTTGCTAAACAAGCAGTTTCCCAAGTCAGCAAAGAATTAACGCATTTATTAATCAATTAGAAAAAATTCGCCTCCTTCAGCAATAACAGAGATTTCCAATTCAACAAACCACGACAAAAATTTGACAAAATCCATTTTTCCAAAATCGTAGGGTGACAATCGAATTTACTTTCCCAATGAGCTCAAACTATATTTGCAGCAGCCTCTGTTGTTAATGGATAGTAGTCCACTTGAATTTTGGGCTCAAAGAAAGACATGTTCGCCAGCATTAGCATTGCTAGCTTTTAAGTATTTGACAGTTGTTGGAAGTTCAGTGCTATCTGAAAGGTTGGTATCTGCTCTGAATTCTGTGGTTTCGGATGACAGAAGTCGATTAACTAACATAACCGAGCGAGTATTTATGAGCAGGGGAAATAAAAAGTATTGGGTTGAATAGATAAAACAGTATTAACAAGGTAAATAATGTTTTAATTATTTTTTTTAGCTTGTGTACCTTTATTTCGAAACAGTTAAGTTTTCGTTTATTTTAGAATTTTAATGTGAATTTTTGTAACAGTTGTAACGTGATAAATAAAAACAGTTAACGACATTTAGCATTTTTTATGTACAACTAAATAGAAACACCTTGAAGTTTTAAAAAATCGGTTATTTTAAAAACCGTTTTTTTTTCTCGGTTAAACCGGGGCAGTTATAACAGGACGATAAAAAAACGGGTTTTCCGAAAACCGGTTATTTTCTGAGAATTGACATACACTTCATAGATACAGTATATTGCCCATTAGGTATATCCACACTTGTGCGCTTTTGCTTGCGCTAAGCGCATGCCTCGACGCAAGGGCATGCGTCAAGACATGCCCGAGATGAGTCAGAAGTAGCAGTTTTTCATAGCGCACAGCGTAGCGCAAGGAGTTCCAAAAGCCTTGTATCTCTGTGCGCTTCAACTTTCAATTTGCAGTGTTTTGGTGAACCGAAGGTGTTGTGTTTTTTTTTTTTTTTTTTTAGCGTTATCCATGAATAACGAACAAACTCTTGAATTTTTGAAGACAACAGGTCTCATGAGTGTTTGTGGAACATTCACTGTAAATCTTATACGAATAAAATTAAACACGGCATGATTAATAAATAAATTAATAACGTTATAATAAATTTTAAGTCAAATTAAAAAATAATTAAAAACGTCATTTATTCAAAACTCGTAACGGGCATTTATTAAATTTCCCTAGCGAAATAACAACACAAGAGTCTTTATCTTTTTTTATGATTACATTTAAAATATTTCTGTTCAAATTATTGTTTGTTGAAACACTACATGAGTTAATTTTTTTTTTGATTTTGTATAGGCATTAATTAAACATATTTTATGAAATGAATTGAAAACTGACAAATTAAGATTTTTGTTATACCAGTGTAATATTAATATAGTGTTGGATCAATTAAAGTTTTCTTAGTTATGGTGCAGGTTCTAAAGATATATCAGGATGAATATGAAACAAATTTATTTTTATACCGGCAAGGAGAAATGTGATAAACGTACTTCGTTTAAACACTTATTTATCCTTTAATTATTAAAATAATTATTTGTAAGCTAAAAGTCATCTAATTTCATAAGCATATATTAATTCAAATATTATGATTCATATTTAACTCAAATATTTATAAGTAATTACATACAGGGTGGTCCCGAATTCATGGTACAAACTTTAATGGTAGGTACAGGACATTGTAACAATGATTTATTGTATAGGAATGTATAGTCGCAAGTGACGCTTTGAGGAGTAAACAGGGGAAATAAAAGGAAAGAGAAATGGAGTGATCGGTTGGTATCATTGCCGGTAGAGGGCAGTAGATGTCTAGCCGCTGTTGAACATGATGCATCGCAGTAGGGAAAAGCGCCATTCACAATTGTGCTGCCGTAGACGATGGGTGACTTTACGTATGCAGAAAAAGCAGACATGCATTACATGTACGGCCGTGCAAATGGTAACGGCAGAGCTGCGTTACGAATGTATCGCGCGGAGTATCCTGATCGACGAATGCCGGATCATAGAATTTTTCAACGGTTACATCGTCAACTTTGTGAAACAGGTGCGTTCGACGTCAACAGACATGGCGCTGGTCGAGTAAGAGCTGTACGCACTCCAAGGCTGGAAGAAAGCATCTTGAACATTGTGGCTGATAGACCCGAGTCAAGCACAAGAACTGTTGCGCGTGACGTAGGTGTGAGTCATCAGACTGTATGCAGAGTGTTAAACGAAAATCGCTTACACCCCTTCCATTTTCAGAAAGTACAAGCATTGAATCCGGCAGATTATCCTCGCCGCGTGAACTTCTGCCTGTGGGTGATGCAGCAATGTGCGTTGCAGCCGGATTTCGTAGATTATGTGCTATTTACAGATGAAGCGACATTTTCACGCGAGGGTGTCTTTAATGCGCACAATTCCCATGTGTGGGCAACCGATAATCCACATGCAACGCGTCGACATGCGTTTCAACAACGTTTCAGTATTAATGTGTGGGCTGGTATTGTGAACGACTTTTTGATTGGCCCATACTTACTACCCACGCGGCTCACTGGCGGAAGCTATCTTATTTTTCTGAAAGAAGTGTTACCACAACTGCTGCATGATGTTCCGATCGCCATTCGTAACCGCATGTGGTTTCAGCACGATGGGGCGCCAGCACACTTCAGCATTGATGTACGGAATTACCTGAATGCCACGTTTGGTACTCGATGGATTGGGCGTGGTGGACCAGTCCCTTGGCCACCCCGATCTCCCGATTTATCGAGCCTCGATTACTTTTTATGGGGACATCTAAAGCATCTTGTTTATGAGACTCCAGTTGACTCAGATGAGGATCTCGTCGCTCGCTTATCTGTAGCTGCTGCAGGTGTGCGTGAAATACCAGGCATCTTTGAACGTGTACGCCAATCGCTCCACCGACGCTGTCAAGCATGTATCGATACTGGTGGACGCAATTTTGAACAATTACTGTAAACATGACACTTGTCAACAACGCTTTCAATAAAATCTTTGTTTTTCCTTTCGGCCGTTATTTCCCCTGTTTTCGCCTCACCGCGTCACTTGCGACTATACATTCCTATACAATAAATCATTGTTACAATGTCCTGTACCTACCATTAAAGTTTGTACCATGAATTCGGGACCACCCTGTATAAAGAAATGCACAATTAGGTTTTATCTTCTGATTTCAGCAGTAAAGTTTTGAAATCCAGCTAATCGGCAAGGACGATTATTTACAACTGTTTTGTAACCAATTTATACATTGTGTTTTGAATTTATTTTTATTGGTTCCACAACACACATAAGGTTTTAATAACCACATCTATTGGTCGAAAGAATAACAGGAAAGATGTCAATTATTATTAAATTTTAATAATGATCAGCGGGTATGAACAAGGTAAACTCAAGTCTGACAGTAAAAACAAGAATTTAAACATCTAGTAAAGGAAGGCATACATGTTAGCTGCATCCAAGGCGAGAGGCATTCGTACTCAGACGAGATCGAATAAAACATCGGCGCAAAACCACACCTTCCTCTTTTTTTTTTAACAACTTATTTATGGGGGAAATATCGTTCCGATTTTAAGCAGATTCAGCTGTTATTCGCTGCGAGCAACAAGAAACACGTGCAAACGATTCCAGCGAAATGAATCAAATAAAATATATACATCGCGTTTGAACGTGTCCCCCCCAACAGATAATAATAAATTTTAACGCAAATTAATAAATGCACATTACGCGTTTTGAAATATTCTTTCATCCAAATCGCTCGCCTCGATTTCTTACGTTTATTTACTTGCCTAATCACTAGGGCAACTTTTTGTTGCAGGAAATTTGATACACTAAATTTAAAAAATAATAATTCGTAAAAAATGTTATAATAAATTATTTGTTTTCCGCAATACGTCAGCGTTTGCAAGATCAGACACACGTGATCGAAGGGTGTAGAAATAAATTATTCGTTAAATGGCCGTTCCTTGACCAATAAATTCTTTAACATTGAAAACCTGAGCCAGCCGCAGTCATATAATGTGCTGTATCGGGCAGTAGAAGCGCAAAATCCTATCGCTCAACATTCAGAGTTTTAAAACGTCACCTACACGGCGAACAACATATTGATGATCGACACTCACTTCGCAAACTCTGCAGTCGATTACGCAAGTTTCCTCTGGATTATTAAGAGTGCCAACCAATGTGTTAAAGTACTTCTTGCCATTTCTTTCATTTTCGTCTTAGGACGAACACCTTCTTACCATAAAATTGTTTGATACGCAATAATTAAGTGTTCGTAACATCAGACACACGTGATCGAAGGGTTGATTCAGAGAGCAAAAATGAAATAATAATTTGATATTAATTAATTTTAAGCTACATTTTAAAAAGTTGCAGTTGGTTGCATTTATGCAGAAAGTTGCACTTAAGTTGCGGTTATAACTCACTTACTATACACCCCATATAAGAGGAAATTTGGTTTTAGTACTTTACTTGCAGCGTAGAACGCGTGAAAAAAACTTGCATTTGTTGCAAAAAGTTGCCCTACTAATCACTAATTATGCCGAACTGATTCCTCCTTACATAATAGCATCATCTTTATCCATCTTGAAACTGAAGTGGGCACGAGTGTGGACAGGTAAAGGGCATGCCTCTAAGCCAATGTTTCCCAACGTGGGGCCCACGCCCCACAAGGGGGCAATTTGATTGTTAGAGGGGGGGGGGGGCAATTCGAAAATGGACTCGACACGAGTTTAACTCTTTTGGTCCGGGCCATTTAGATGCAATGCTAGATTTCGGTGCCAAAATTGAAAGAAAAAAGCAAATTCTTAAATAATTGCGGCCAATAAATATTATAAATTCGTTTGACGAGACCAAAATATCAATTGGGTTTTTGGCGTCGTCAAGTTAACCTCCCTGCGGCAGACGGCAGGCTCCGCGTGGACCCCCGGACGCTTTAAAATCTCGCTAAACAAAGCAGTTGTTCACATCTCAATGGTCCGTCGCAACTTCTGTAGTGTTTCGCAGCATTCAGTTGGTGTTAATTTGAAATAGGCGTCCATAAAAACTGTTGTAAAAGTCTCGTTGATTTAAAAAATATGTACATTGTATAGATATAATTGGTAAGTATTTGATTTAATTTTTATTTATTTTCATTTTAAAAGCATAATTTTCCTGAAAAAATTTGTCAAATGGAAAAAATATGTTATTTTGCCGTGTGGTAAATGTGTTACATACATTTTAATAAATATGCATTTTTTAGTATACGTTTACTCTATGTCACATTAAATTAATTTTATCACATACTTTAGTTTTAGTTTTTAATTGATCTTATACATATTTCTTTCAGCCCATAGTAAAATGAGTGAGGCTCATAGAAAATCTGCAAATAAACATTGATGACTGCAGAGGCCTATCTTACGATATCGCTTCCTATATGGCCGGCATTTACAATGGTCTGCAAGCAAAAATAAAGAAAAAACTCCTTTAGCTTTATTCATCCCGTGTGCGGCACACTCCCTAAATCTTGTTGGATCATCTGCTGTAGAATCTTGTGAAGAAGCGTGCACATTTTTCATGTTGCTCCAAGAAATATATGTATTTTTACGTGCTCTACAAAGCGATGGGAATGCCTAACAAGCGTTATGGAAGAATCTTATCAGAATAAGAAGACAATTAAAAAAGTGTGTCCTACTCGATGGTTAGCAAGAGATGACGCGTGCCAAAGTTTACGAGAGTCTTGGGAAGAAGTGTCCATTGCTCTGACAAGAATATCAAATGACACAACAGAAAAAGCAACGACTAGATGTGACTCCTTAGGAATACTTCGAAGATTAGAATGTTTTGAGACTACGTTTTGTCTGCGACAACGTGGAACTGTGGATGTTTTATTGGTCTCTTGAAGAATATTTTACGAAACAGAGAAACAACTTTGATTACTTTGAGGAATTGGCCATGAAAAAACCAAAACTACATCTTATGAAAAAGACAATAAAAGACAGCCAAAAAGAAAAGTTTGGCCTGACGAAGACCGAAGTGGAGAAGTTTTCTTTACTGGCAGGGATGACCTTAAAATAAATATGTTTTTACCAATTATAGACTCATTTGTTTGTGAATTCAAGAAAAGAGAAATGGCCTATGACGAGTTTCAAGACCGATTCTACTTCTTAACTCAGTTATGTGATAACAATACAGATATAATAGAGGAACTGAGGAAAAAGGCCACCAACCTTTACCACGTCTACACAAATTATTTGGATTCGGATTTCAATGGAGAGTGCATCCACTTTAAAAATCACTGTGCTGTGGGTAATGATCACCCATCTGATGAATCGTTGGAAGGAATTTCGAAATTTCTGAGGTGCAATTCCTTACAAGATGTTTACCCCAATTTTGACATTCCTGTAAGGATAAGTTTGTGCATACCTGCTACAAATTGCACGGTAGAACGCAGTTTTTCCTCTCTTAGAAGAGTTAAGAACTATCTGCGAACTCGTATTTCTGAAATACGGTTAAACTCACTTTCATTACTTTGTATTAAGGCAAATACAACAGAAACACTTTCATACGAGGACATTGTTAACGAGTTTGCCATTAACGAATCTCGTAAGAAAGCTATGTAAATTTGAACATGAAGATTACGTGGTTTGAGTTGTTTTAGAGAAGTTTGTATATTTTTCAACAAATAAACCAGTAGTTAACTACATTTTGTGTTGCTTCATTTCCGTGTAGGACACTTAATTCAAATTGAACACAGTTCTTCAATTACGCAAAAGATAAACTTTAGCATTAAAATATAAAAATATGTTTGTTGGATATTCTCCTGTTCTTAACCGTTTAAATATATGCAAATCCATCGTATGTAAATCAGGTTAGATTTGCATATGAAACGCCATTTGATTTATTTAGAGTTGTATATATAAACGAAGTCTGTTTTATATTTTTCTCTCACTGATCCAAATACTGGATGTTTTGTATGTTTTCTTTTATGAGTTGTTTTATCTGTAAAGTCTTATATTTTTATTAAATTTTTAAATCTCACCGTGGCTGTCTAACTGTTATATATTATGCATCCTACACTTCATCTAGATTTTTAGCTTATTAACCTAACAATGGTTATGGGCCCAGGTACGAACCAGGATTGCATGCACAGTCAGCCGGTGAGTGAAGGTTCTTGCCCAACCGACGGAAATATTTTTCCTGCCATTTGAGAAGTACGCCTGTGGCCGGGGGCCACACGCCGGGTGGTTTCTGTTTTCTGAAAACCCGGGTTCGTCTGCTGGCATTGACCATGATGGATTCAGTGCAAATAGAGAAACTGAATGCGGGGAATTATTTCTCGTGGATCGACGACATCAAGGCCGTGCTGATGGAAAAAGGCTGCTACCAATTCGTTACAACGCCTACGAAGGATCTAAAGCTTGAGGAATCGGCTACACCTAAGGAAAAGAGGGATTTCGAGACCAAGCGAGATCGAGCCTACGCCACCTTGTACCTCAGCATCGACAAGGATTATCGTCTGCTAATCTCGGGTGAAGACGATCCGTACACCGCCTGGATCAGCTTGAAAGACCACTTTAAACCGGACTCGAGGAGTCGCGTGATTGCACTCTTGGACGACTTCTTCGGAAGCAAGTACTGCGATGAGGAAATCGGAATTTACGGTGCGCGATTGAAACTTATAGTTTCTCAGCTAAAAGACGCCGGTCATCCACTGGAGGATCTATACCAAGCTTTCCAACTGATCAGGTATCTACCAACTGAGTATCAAGGTATTGTACAATCGTTATATCGTCTACCCAAAGAGGAATTCACTTTTAATAAGGTATTAATTGAGTTAATATGTGAAGAAAGTAGAATTAAACAACTTAAAAAAAAAAAAGATAGTATCGGGATTGATAATTCTGCGTTTAAAGTTAAAGTAAACAGATTTAAGCGGAATATAAAATCGATAAGGGATACAAAATTAGGGCCATGTTTCAAATGCGGTAAATTAGGCCATATTAAGGCTAATTGTATGCAGAACCATAGGACAAAGAGTCAACCCTGTACTTCGACTAACAATATAGTAGAAGCATTTATTAGTCAAAATGATAGGTACCATGACAAGTTAGCATGGGTTTTTGACTCTGCAGCGTCTACTCATTTCTGCAACAATAAAAGTTTATTTACAAAGTTTGAGCCTGTTTCTGACATGAACATGTCGTTGGCCGTAGGAGACTCAACATGTCCAGTTGAAGGAATTGGAACAGTAAGGATTTGTTTTAAAAGAAATGGCCAAGAAAAATTAATTGATATTAAAAATGTCATGTATTCACCAAATTTAAGACGAAATCTTCTATCAGGAGCAGCTTTTGAAAAAGGGGGAGCAACTTTCATTGGAAGTAGGGGGAAAATTAAGGTTTATAATAAAAGTAATGAACTATTATTTTATGCAGATCGGGTTAACGATCTGTATTATTGTAAACCAAGTTACCCTAACCACAATCCTGTATTTGCGATAGGTAGTGGGGAAAGAGAACCTGATACAAACTATGATACAAACACTAGTCGTGAGTTGGAGCTTTGGCATCAAAAGTGCTGTCATATAAACTGTCAGTATATTATTAAAACCAGTCAAAAGAATGCAGTGAGCGGTTTACCAACATTTAAATCACAAAAGGTGGAATGTGAGGACTGTAAAGTCGCTAAAACTAAGAGTTTCGTATAAGCTAATAGCGCAAGTTAGGTCCCGTAAACCACTCGAACTGCTACATATGGATTTATGTGGTCCGCTGCCTACAGTATCCAAGGTCGGGCATTGATATTTCTTGTCTATAATAGACTATTTTTCACGCAAAGTTGTTGTATTTCCTTTAAAAGCAAAGACGGAAGTATTTGATTGCTTTGTTGGATTTCAACGAAGGGCGGAAAGATTTTTGAACACTAAAATAATTAATGTAAGAACTGATAACGGTCTTGAATTTGTTAACAAAGAATTTTCTAAGTTTCTAGATTCTGAAGGAATAAGGGTAGAAAGAACTAATGTATATCCACCGCAACAAAACGGTGTAAGTGAAAGGTTCAACTATACTGCTCTTGACGCAGTGAAAACAATGTTGAAATCTAGCGGGTTATCGAATAGTTTCTGGTCTGAAGCTTTATTATGTTTCGTTTATACCTGGAATAGGATTTGTCATGGTAATCAAGATAAAACCCCTTTTGAACTGTATTCGGGAAGGAAACCATCTGTAAAACATCTAAAAGTTTTCGGTTGCATAGCTTATGTGGGAACTCCGAGGCAGTTGCGTAGTAAGTTAAATATGAGAACTAAGAAAGGGATAATGATTGGGTATGCCATGCAAACCAGGGGTTATAGAATTTTCTCATTCCTGAAGACAATAAAGTCATAAAGACTATAAACGTTACTTTTTCTGAGTTAAATAATAAAAACCAAAGTACTATCGAAAACCAACATTGCTTTAATTTTATCGAAGTATCTGAATCTGATTCGGAGCCGGAAGTAGATACACCCGAAAATGAATCTTCTGATTTGGACCTTAAAATTGAAGATTCGGGAGGTACCAAACGTAACAAGTCTCCTCTAAAGGATTCATTTAAGTCGTATTTAAAAGACCCAAGGGATTTGGGATGGATACGATCAGCTTCTTTGAGAAAGGACGAATCGAGATACGATATTTATTATGGATTTGAACACTCTAAAACCAGATTAAGATCGTATAACGATACTGAAAATTCTTGTAGGGCTAATAATATAAAATATGATCGAGATTTTTTTAATTTCAGTGGTAAAAATCATTATTCAGGTCTAATCCCTAAGCCAGATTGTAGCAGTCAACCTGAGGCTTGTTTAGTTAATGTTAAAATCCCTTGTAATTTTAAAGACGCTTTAAAATCACCCCAAAGAACTGAATGGCAAAAAGCCATGGTAGAAGAAATAGACACAATGCATAGCAGAAAGGTATGGACGTTAGTTCCCAAACCTGAAAGGGCAAGTGTCTTAGGGAACAGATGGGTTTACACTTTCAAAAAGAATGACAAAATTGTAAGATTTAAGTCGAGACTAGTTGCACAGGGGTACAGGCAACTAAAAGGAGAATCTTATGATGAAGTTTTCAGTCCTGTCGTTAACTTCTCTGTTATTAGGATGTTTTTTGCAATTCTAGTTTGTTTATTAGGTTGGTATCATTGCCAATTGGACATAAAGTGTGCTTATTTATATGCTAATTTGGATGCTATAAAATTGAAATATAAGAAAAAATTGAAATATTGGAAATATAAGATTCTCCTTTTAGTTGCCTGTACCCCTGTGCAACTAGTCTCGACTTAAATCTTACAATTTTGTCATTCTTTTTGAAAGTGTAAACCCATCTGTTCCCTAAGACACTTGCCCTTTCAGGTTTGGGAACTAACGTCCATACCTTTCTGCTATGCATCATTGTTAGGTTAATAAGCTAAAAATCTAGATGAAGTGCGAAGTGTAGGATGCATAATATATAACAGTTAGACAGCCACGGTGAGATTTAAAAATTTAATAAAAATATAAGACTTTACAGATAAAACAACTCATAAAAGAAAACATACAAAACATCCAGTATTTGGATCAGTGAGAGAAAAATATAAAACAGACTTCGTTTATATATACAACTCTAAATAAATCAAATGGCGTTTCATATGCAAATCTAACCTGATTTACATACGATGGATTTGCATATATTTAAACGGTTAAGAACAGGAGAATATCCAACAATTGACCCCCTTTCTCCTGTTCACGAAAAACTTAGAATATCTAAACACAAATCAAAATACATCAATTGCATTGATACAAAAATGCTGAAATATTTCTTAACCTAGAAACATTCAAAAATAACCATGAAAGTTCCATATTACATTTTCAAAATAATTCGTTTATTTTGTCAAAATATATATGTTCTAAAAAGATTTATCCTAAAAAATGGGTTCAAAAATATGAGACATTCGAAGCAAAATATATCCTCACTTCTAAAAATCTTTAATAGGTGGATATAAATACCTTCTAATCATTACATCTAGATTAACAAAACAAATTCTTCAAAATAAATCAAGTTCAGACAAAAATCCTTGATGTGAATATATTTAAATTTTCTCTAGTTAATGCTTTAGTAAAAATGTCAGCCAAGTTTTGTTTACTTCTTATATGTTCAACTGTAAACATTTTATCATACACAAGATTTCTTAAAAAATGAAATTTCACATCTATGTGTTTGGTCCTACTATTTTCAATAGGAGATTTAGAAAAATTTATCGCAGCCTCATTATCACAAAATTTATATTTGTAGTTTTCATATTTTAATACATTTAAATTTTTACAGTCTTCTAATATATGAATAAACCACATCAATTCCTTAGCTGCTTCTGTTAATGAAATGTATTCCGCCTCCATAGTGGATAATGAGACATCTGTGTTTAAAGGTTTTCTAAAAAATAGGTACTAAATCCATAAACAAGACGATTCCACCCATTGACACTCTATCGTCTCTATTAGAAGCGAAATCTGAATCACAATAACATGAAATATTAAAATTTGTAATGTTAGAAAGATCCAATTTATAACGTATTGTGTTTTGAACATATCTAAGTAATCTTAACAGACAATTTCAATGCTTATAACCTGGGTTTTCCTGAAACTGAGATAATATATTCACAGCAAAACATATATCAGGTCTTGTTCGACCAGCAATATAAGAAAGACAATAATAATATTTCTATAAGGTAACACAGACATTTCAGAAAATTCTTGTTCAGTACTTGGACAGTCTGATTTAGACATAATTATGCCCTTTGCAATAGGAAGTGAGGAAAGAGGAAATCTGTACTCTCTATACATATCACAAACTTTGCTTATATAACTATGTTGATGTATATAAAGTTTTCCATTTTGTTCCTCAAATTCAATTCCTAAAAGCCTTTAAGTTTTACCCAAAATTTTTAAATCAAATTTTACTTTTAGTTTTTCAATTACACTATTGATTACTTTATTAGATCTCGCAAATAATATTATATCATCTACATACAATAGCAATACAACTTCATTATTAAATATGTAAACACAATTGACCCATTCCAATTTCTTAAAATTTATCTCTTCCAAAACATTATGAATTTCAAAAAACCTTTCCCTACCACTTTGATGCAAGCCATAAATTGCCTTATTTAATAAACATACATGATCTGGTAAATTTAAATCCACAAAACCTTGTGGTTGATGCATAAAAATTTTATCGTTTAAATTAGCATATAAATAAGCACACTTTATGTCCAATTGGCAATGATACCAACCTAATAAACAAACTAGAATTGCAAAAAACATCCTAATAACAGAGAAGTTAACGACAGGACTGAAAACTTCATCATGAGATTCTCCTTTTAGTTGCCTGTACCCCTGTGCAACTAGTCTCGACTTAAATCTTACAATTTTGTCATTCTTTTTGAAAGTGTAAACCCATCTGTTCCCTAAGACACTTGCCCTTTCAGGTTTGGGAACTAACGTCCATACCTTTCTGCTATGCATCAATGTTTAAAATAGTGATAACTGATTTCCAAGAACAAATTAATTAAGTTCGAAACCCATTTCATTTTTTAACGAATTTTAAAAGAAGTAAGTAATAAAACAAGTAGTTAACTAATTTGATTATATAAAATTTATTATATAAACCATTAAAATTGTAGTTTTATCTAAACTAAATGAACTTTATGATTAAAAAAGATAAAAACACCAATGAACTCTATCCTTTTGTAATAAAAAACAAGTGTATTAAGTAAATATGAACTATAGGGCGGCAAATGGACTTTAGCCTATAGGCGGCATACTCTTAAATCCGGCCCTGCCTGTTTTAATGAAGTACTACATTCAGTAATAAAGTGTATCAATGCTATTAAAGCTAATGCCAAATGTGAGCGTCTCTTCAAGCTATTTTGTGAAGAACAAAATGCAGACCATGTGAGACTTTTACTTCACACTGAAGTAAGATGGCTCTCTAAAGGGAACTGCTTGAAAAGATTTATGGAACTGTTTGATTCTCTTAGTGATTATTTTTTAAGCGACAAACCTGAAATGGAGTATCTGTTAGCAGTCGATGGTAAAGCATTTGTGTGTTATTTTGCCTATATCTTTGAAAAACTAAATATATTAAATAAGCAACTTTAAGGAACAAATAAAACTCTTGTTGAAGCAAAAGCGAAGATATTTGGTTTCATTACCCTTATTGAGTTGTGTCAGAAATATATTAACAACAAAAACTTTGAACAGTTTCATTGGCTCCAAAAATGTGAAGTAAATGATACCGGTTTACTTGTTATTGTCGATCATCTGAAAATTCTATCGACTGATTTAAAAGAAAGATTTTCTGAACAACATAAGAAAATGGTATACAAAATTGGAACTAATACTGATATTAGGTCGAACGTTTAATTTAGTGATAGTTCGATTTTATAGGAATGTGACATAATTCAATTCATAAATCTATTGAGTTTAAGCTCAAATACAGAACTATGTATCTTTATTATCTTCGGTTTTGATTCTAACACTTATACTGCAAAATAAATTCACCGATTTAAAAATTTGGCGACGGCCTAATCCTGCTCTAAGACAACTATAAACATTCAAGTGCTAACTTATCCTCTCAACAAACAATAAATTATTCACCCACCACTACTGATTAATGTGTTTCTCCCACAAAGTTCAGGAATCTAGAACAGCACTCATACTTACATAGCACTGGGCATGCCTTGATCACCAAGGAGGCTACCCCGAGCTGAGACTTGCCATTGCACATTGGTGAGTTAACGTTCGCCATATCTACACATGGTGGTTGCTTGGGATGCATAATTTTTGGCAGTGGGATTGCGTTCGCGCTTTCCCTTAAGCATTTAATATGAGGAGCCTTAGGATATTTGTTACGCTGAGATTTGGACAAGTCGTTCTGTTAGCAATAACATTTACCATCTATAATTGCAATTACTAACTCCTCATCGACAGTTAAAAGGCAGTCCGTTTTAGAGATGGAGAAAGGATCGATTGTTTTTCGCTTCAGAGAAATTACGTAATAATGCCAAAGAAATTAGAACGATTGTTTTATTAATTGGTAATATTTTTGATTTGCTACAAAAAATATTAATATTCTCATCGCCTCTCGTTGAGGGGAGTCATTTAAAACTGAAATATCATTGCACGTCTACAGGTGTGTCATAGTCTGCCCCTACGTTTCGTTGACAGGCAATTCGGACTAAAAACGCCTGTGACGTCAGCGGTCGAAAATAGCAAACTATTTCTATTTGGATACTTTTGCAAGCTGTTGTAAACAATTTTGTAATATTTCCTTAGAATAGCCTTCTTTGAAAACATTCTATAAGTCAAAGAGGTCAAAATGGGTTAGAAGTATTGCAGAGAACATTACAAATTCCAAGATGAAATTATAGTGTGACATATAAGTAGTTGAATTTCCGTCGTATTGCCGCTACACAATAGTAACTCTGGGATAAATCCCGAAAGAAAAGATCCGAGGACAGCACCTCGTATATTTAAATCACGGTTAAATGACGATATCAACACAAGGGCTCGTCCACGTGTTGCCCTCTTCACCTCACTCTCCAAGCTTCCATACGAGGCCAACTTGAGTACCTTTGAAGCCCCGACAGATTTAACATGCATCAAAAAAAGTGCACTACGGTCCTGGGATCAAGTTTTGAACTCGCAATGCTGTGGTCGTTATCCTCGACTTTCCCAACAATCATTCAACGGTCCCCAAGTATGGGTCGTATTTGCTATTTTTGAATTAACGTCACACTGGAGAAACACGACGGGCTATTGGTGAGACTTCAGGAACAACCCCCTAAGGGAACTATCCGAGGTCAACACCACATAATTTTGAACCACGGTCAGATGATGAGGCAACACCTGAGCTGGTACCCCACTCTCCAAACTTCCATACCAACCCAACGTGAGGACTTTCGGCCACGACATATTGAAGGTGCACCAGACGCCTCTACACCATAAGTTTAAAAATATCCATGCACTGACCTGGATTGTAACCAAGAACCTTCAGATCCAGAGGCTAACACCTTAACCACCAGACCGGTTGGTCGGCTGAAAGATCCAAGGAACAACACCATGTAATTTTGATCTTTGGTCAGATGATGAGGTCACTCCTGGCACCGCCACTTTTTAAAATTCCCAGGTATCACTTTATAATGGTTAAAGGTGGTTTTGCTATAACTACAAGAACGAAACGGTGTGATAACTTTGTAATTTGGTAATTTTTTATCAACGTCGTACTAGAGCAACACAACGGCTATTGACGACGGTTCGGGATCAATCCCCCAAAGGAACGACTAGCATGGTAATGACAATTTAGTAAATTTTAATGAAGTCGTATTAGAGCAACACAACGGGCTATTGACAATAAACCGGTACAATCTATTAAAGGAAAGATCCGAGGACAACACCGCGTAATTTTGAACCACGGTCAGAAAATTTCATAGGACACCACGTAATTTTCAACCACCGTAAGATGACGAGGTACCACCTCAGCTGACACCCCACTTTCCAAACTTCCACACCAACCCAACGTTAGAACTTTCGACCACGACAGATTTAAAATGCACCAGCCACCTATTCACCATACGCTTACAAACATTCATGCACTTGACCCGGATTGAAACCAGGAACCCTCCAATCTGGAAGCTAACACCTTAACCACCAGACCAGTTGGTCGGCAAAACCACTACTAAATTCGGGTTGTATTGATTGTAAAAGACAGTTTATTGCTATTGATATTTTTAATTAACGTCACACTGGAGCAGCACAACGTGCTATTTATGACAGTCTGGGCAACACGTAATGCCCTCGTCCCCCCAATCTCTAAACTCCAACGTCCACACTAGCCGAATGTGAGGTCATTTGCTGCTTATACAGATTTAACATGCACAAGACAACTCGTGCACTTTGAAAACGCAACGTTGTGGTCGTTATCTTTGACTCTACTAACAGAGCTTTAACGTCCGAAAATTATTAGAGGTGTTTGAAAATTTTTAAAATAATGTCGCACTGAAGTAACACAAAGGGTAATTGGTGACGGTTCGAGGTAAGGTAATTTTAGTTAACGTCATACTAGAGCAACACAACGGGCTATTGACGACGGTCCGGGATCAATCCCTTAAGGGGAAGATCCGAGGACAACACCTCGTAATTTTGAACCACGGTCAAATGACGAAGAAACACCTGAGCTGGCACCCCACTCTCCAAACTTCCACGCCAACCCAACGAGAGGACTTTCGGCCACGACAGATTTAAGGTGCACCAGCCGCCTCAATACCATACGTTTACAAACATCCATGATTGGACACGGATTCGAACCCGGAACCTTCCGATCTAGAGACTAACACCTTAACCACTATACCGGTTGGTCGGCAGTGACGGTTCGAAATCAACCCACGAATGGAAAGATCTGAGGTAAGGTAATGGTAATGGTAATTTTAGTTAACGTCGTACTAGAGCAACACAACGGGCTATTGACGACGGTCCGGGATCAGTTCCTTAAGGGAAAGATCCGAGGACAACACCTCGTAATTTTGAACCACGGTCAGATGACGAAGCAACACCTGAGCTGGCACCCCACTCTCCAAACTTCCACGCCAACCCAACGTGAGGACTTTCGGCCACGACAGATTTAAGGTGCAACAGCCGCCTCTACACCATACGTTTACAAACATCCATGCCCGGACCCGGATTCGAACCAGGAACCTTCCGATCTAGAGGATAACACCTTAACCACTATACCGGTTGGTCGGAAGTGACGGTTCGAAATCCACCCACGAATGGAAGGATCTGAGGTAAGGTAAGGTAATTTTAATTAACGTAGGACAGAGCAACACAACGGGCTATTGACGACGGTCCGAGATCAATCCCCCAAGTGCAAGATTCAAGGACACCACCATGTAATTTTCAACCACGATCAAAAGTCGAGGCAACACCTGAGCTGGCAATCCATTCACCAAACGTCCACACCCACCCAACGTCAGGATTTTCGTCTACGACAGATTTAAGGTACACCTTCCGCCTCTACATCATACGCTTACAAATATCCATGTACTGACCTGGATTGTAAGCAGGTAATTGGTAATTTTAGTTAACGTCGTACTAGAGCAACACAACGGGCTATTGACGACGGTCCGGGATCATTCCCTTAAGGGAAAGATCCGAGGACAACACCTCGTAATTTTGAACCACGGTCAGATGACGAAGCAACACCCGAGCTGGCACCCCACTCTCCAAACTTCCACGCCAACCCAACGTGAGGACTTTCGGCCACGACAGATTTAAGGTGCACCAGCCGCCTCTACACCATACGCTTACAAACATCCATGCCCGGACCCGGATTCGAACCAGGAACCTTCCTATCTAGAGGCTAACACCTTAACCACTATACCGGTTGGTCTGCTGGAAAGATTCAAAGACAACACCATGTAATTTTGAACCACGATCCGAAGTCGAGGCAACACCTGAGCTGGCAATCCACTCACCAAACGTCCACACCCAACCAACGTCAGGATTTTCGTTTTTGACAGATTTAAGGTTCACCTTCCGCCTCTACATCATACGCTTACAAATATCCATGTAATGATCTGGATTGTAAGCAGGTAATGGTAATGGTAATTTTAGTTAATGTCCTACTAGAGCAACACAACGGGCTATTGACGACGGTCCGGAATCAGTCACTTAAGGGAAAGATCCGAGGACAACACCTCGTACTTTTGAACCACGGTCAGATGACGAAGCAACACCTGAGCTGGTACCCCACTCTCCAAACTTCCACGCCAACCCAAACTTGAGGATTGTTATCAGGAACCTTCCGATCAAGAGATTAACACATTAACCACCAGACCTGTTGGTCGGCTGAAAGATCTGAGGACAACATTACGTAATTCTGAACTTTGGTCAGATGATGAGGTCACTCCTGGCACTCCACTCTTCAAACTTCCCAGGTATCACTGTCATGGTTAAAGGTAAAGTAATGGTCAAATGACGAAGCAACACCTGAGCTGGCAAACCACTCTCCAAACTTCCACGCCAATCCAACGTGAGGACTTTCGGCCACGACAGATTAAAGGTGCACCAGTCGCCTCTACACCATACGCTTACGAACATCCATGCCCGTACCCGGATTTGAACCAGGAACCTTCCGATCTAGAGGCTAACACCTTAACCACTATACTGGTTGGTCGGCCATGGTTAAAGGTGGTTTTTCTATTGCTGCAAGAACGAAACGGTGTGAAGGAAGCTCATCACTACATTTTACGAGCGGATAGATATGCAACTGTTTCCACTGACGTCACAGAATCGATAACCAATGAGAAGAGAATGGGAGCAGTTGTTGGCTAATCGGATCACATGACCTAGATACGTATGTCATCAGAATTTTTCTGTTGGCAATTTATCTCTTCCTTTGGCGTACTTCGAAATTTATGTGAGGATAAATTTCTTTGCTGCTGTTTAGTTATATATTTTAGTTGACTCGGTAACTTTAAATTCAGATCTGTTGTATAATCAAGAGGCTATAGAAAAAAGGAAATAAGGTGTGTAACATGATTTTCATTGATTTAACATCATCATCGAAAATTGTATCCTTTTATTATATAAGTTAATAATTATATAAGTTAGTGTTTTATGTATGCTTTTTGTTACATCAGAATGGTCCTAAGCCAGGGGTGGATACGACACCATCATCCTAAAGCAAAGGGGACGGCAGAGGGGAGGTAAAATATCATCTGGTAGTGAGTTCAGGAGTGGTTCTTAGATTATTTATGTAAAATCAACGGAAGCTTGGAAAAATATAAAAAGGGTATTAAAAATTAGGAAAAGTAATTTAGAATCAAAAGGAATTAAATTGGAATTTTTAAAAGTTAATTTGGAGGATCTAAAAACTGTTCCGCCAGATGGGTTCGAACTCGGGAAGTCATCCTCCGCTACAGACGTCAATCTGAAGGTAGGTGACTTTAGCCATTACGCCATCGTTGCTTTCCGAAAAGTAGCTCTTTAAAAGTATAAGTACCCTTAGGGTAAGTTGGCGAGATCAAAATCAAAATGGTTACTGCAACAATCAGATTGGCGAGATATCCAAGTGAAGCCAAGCCCGTGAAACTAGCCAATCAAGTTGGACTTGCGTAAAATACTATCATGGTTCTCTTCACATTGGTTACCGATTCTGTGACGTCAAGGGAAACCGTTGCATATCTATCCGCTCGTCTACATTTTAGGCAACGTCCTGGCACAGGCGCCTCAATCCCATGATAGTACTTTACGCAAGTCCAACTTGATTGGCTAATCGGATCACATGACCTAGATACGTATGTCATCAAGGTTTATAGTTGTTGGCGATTTATCTCTTCCTTTCTGCTTTCTTCTTTTCTTTTCAGATCCATGGCTATGGGTGAGGTGGGAGCCGAAAATTGTATCCTTTTATTATACATATAAGTTAGTGTTTTATGTATCCTTTTTGTTACATCAGAATGGTCCTAAGCCAGGGGTGGATACGACACCATCATCCTAAAGCAAAGGGGACGGCAGAGGGGAGGTAAAATATCATCTGGTAGTGAGTTCAGGAGTGGTTCTTAGATTATTTATGTAAAATCAACGGAAGCTTGGAAAAATATAAAAAGGGTATTAAAAATTAGGAAAAGTAATTTAGAATCAAAAGGAATTAAATTGGAATTTTTAAAAGTTAATTTGGAGGATCTAAAAACTATTCCGCCAGATGAGTTCGAACTCGGGAAGTCATCCTCCGCTACAGACGTCAATCTGAAGGTAGGTGACTTTAGCCATTACGCCATCGTTGCTTTCCGAAAAGTAGCTCTTTAAAAGTATAAGTACCCTTAGGGTAAGTTGGCGAGATCAAAATCAAATGGTTACTGCAACAATCAGATTGGCGAGATATCCAAGTGAAGCCAAGCCCGTGAAACTAGCCAATCAAGTTGGACTTGCGTAAAGTACTATCATGGGATTGAGCCGCTTCTTTTTGCTATTGCTGCAAGAACGAAACGGTGTGAAGGAAGCTCATCACTACATTTTAGGCAACGTCCTGGATGTCATTGTGTTCTTAAGAGCAGGTGTTGCTCCAGTGATAGTGTATCGGTAATGGTAATTTTTAACTAACACCGTGTTGCAACAACACAAGGGCTATTGACGACGGTCCAGGATCAATCCCTTAAGGGAAAGATCCGAGGACAACACCTCGTAATTTTGAACCACGGTCAGATGACGATGCAACACATGAGCTGGTACCCCACTCTCCAACCTTCCACTCCAATTGATCGTGAAGACTTGCTGCCAAGATAGATTAAGATGTATCAGCCGACTCCACTCCATACGTTTACAAACATCCATGCACTGACGCGGATTCGAACCAGGAACTTTCCAATATAGTAAATGGTTGTTTTTAATTAACATCGTATAGAGACACACAACGGCTATTGAAGACGGTGCGGCATCAATCCCCTAAGGGAATGATGCCGCACTAAGGGAATTATCTGAGGACAACGCCACGTTATTTTGAACCACGGTCAGATGACTAGGCAACATCTGAGCTGGCCACCCCACTGTCCAAACTTTCACACCATCCCAACGTGAGGACTTTCTGCCACGACAGATTTAAGATACACCTGTCGCCTCTACACCATGCGGTTACTAACATCCATGCACTGACCCGGATTCGAACCACGAACCTTCCCATCAAGAGGGTAATACCTTATCCACCAGACCAGTTGGTCGGCTGGAAATGAATCGGAAAACACAAGTCGTTTATGGTAATGGATGTTCTGATGTTATATTAGGACTGTTAGGGTCAACAGATGCAAGGATGGTAAAGGTGGAATACTGGAATTGTGTGGTGATGTAATCATCAACCTCTGTCAGCAGACGATTAGAGCTTCAAGAAACGAGTTGACGAAATGTTTAGTGAGAATAGGCAATCTCTTAAAAAACAATGGAAACGTCTCCGACTAACATGCTGATGAATGTTGGTCGGAAGGAACATTTGGATCCCACGAGGGATATCGGCGGGGTTGTCCTTGAAACGTCATCCGGGCCAGGAGGAACAAAGGGTGAACTGTTGGGGTGAAGGCTGATTCGACCAGTGGAGACGTAAGTATCGTTTACATGACCAAACCAATTGACCCGGGTAATTCGAGGGTTCAAAGGATTTTCGAAGATCACCCGCGTCGCCAAATAAGAACCCATTTATATGCAAGCAGCACTCCTCTGAAAACAAGTACTACTCAGCTCTTGGAAAATTATTTTATAAATATCACCGTCCCTTACGGGGCCATCTGATTTTTGTTGGATTACATATGATTCCAAAATATATAGCAGCGCAACTACCTCAGCATGTGTCCGCCGATCGGAATAAATATTAATTTTTTTTTGTTGCGCTAACGCTTTCGGGATATAAACAATTTTCGAGCGGATATAAACAAAGCTCAAGGGATTGTGGGATACGAAATGCACTATGGGAATGGAGAGTAACCTTAAAAACACGGGACTTCACTAGGGTTGAAATCAACCCGCGTATTTCCTCGCTTTTTCCCCATGTAGGGAAAACGGAGTAGAAAAAAAAGGTTTAACTCTCCTTTTCCCCGGGTATATGACTGATACAAACGGTACTAGGTTAGTGTGGATGTACTAGGGGCTTTCTGCTGCGATCTTCACTATATGTCCGTTCCAGTTAACGAAGTCAACACCAGAACTAGCACTCCACTCTCCAAACTTCCACACCTCGCCAAAAACAGCAGTGAGAGGAGTCAGAGAATAGACAGAATATATTGAACAGGAGTACACAAGAAAGGTGCCTGTTAGTTTTAGGGTTCGGTAGCCAGGTTTATCAAGACGGGATCCTACAATGTGTATATAGTGCATTGTTCATATTTGCTCAAATAAATTATTTACGACAATATGGCATCTCTCTCTGCGTTCGCCAGTTATTTAGTTACCACTCGACCAGAGCCTGACGCATCTGTTTCTTATTATGGTGGCTGCTAAAGTGTTTTTGACAAACGTGAACGTCCACGCGTCGACTGGTTTCGATGCTTGGACCGTCTATTCTATCCCAAAGAAAAATATCAATATCCTACCTCTGAGTCTGATTCAAATATACCTGGAGGATACCTAAGGGAATAGAGAACCGTATCTCACACACACACACACACACACACACACACACACACACACACACACACACACACACACACACACACACACACACACACACACACACACACACACACACACACACACACACACACACACACACACACACAGGTGGAGCAGGGCGAGTAGCAAACATACTTAACCCTCGAAGTGGTTTCGACGAGATATCTCGTCTATTAAGTTCTGAAAAATTCTGCTGATGGCGAAATGGTTTGTCATCAAGTTGTTGCTGAACTTTTGATGATGACGATATCAAGTATCAGTTTTCTTCAAATGACGAGGTATCTTGTCCAATAAGGTCTGATCAGTTTTGCATATGATAAGATACCTCACCACCAGGAGGGTTAAAATCCACTTACTACTCACCCCGCAATGAAACAACCATCGTCACTTCGACAAATACTATTGAAAGAAGCAATAATGCTCGGCTGTTGCTGTCAAAATATTTAAATCCTTGAGGATTATTCCCACATCTGTATACGACCAAGACGCGTGAGCATACGGTAAGCACAGCCTCTCAAAGGGCTTACTTCCGTTTACCCTCCTAGTGGTTGTTTTGACGAGGTATCTAGTCATAATAACCACATATGTCCAAGCAGTGATTCTGTGCATTTAATAAACTGGTCAACTCCAGAGGGAGACCACTAAGCCCTTTGAATCATCACAAGGATAGGCAAGGAGTCTCTTCTATAAGAATAACCCAAGGTAGATTGTCTTGTCTTCTATTGAATTGACTATTGTCTTCTTGTTGAAGCCGAACCATACCACTGATGAAATTTCACTAACAAAATACCTAGGTAGACATTTCATTGAAGGTCTTTTAACCGAATTATTATTTGGAAGGAAACGAAAGATCTCTCACTGCTGAGTGACGCTGGAACGCAGATTATGTTCATGGCATTACCTTGAAACTCCAAAAGTGGATAATTTCGAGTTGCGAGAGGTAGTTTCGCTCAACTTATCAAAATCAAACGAACGTGGTTTTTTTTTTTTAATTTTGATGAATACTAGAAGAATATTTAAAGGTACACTGTATTCATGTTGAAGCCGAACCATACCACTTGCTTTTGATACAATTTCCCTAAAAAATACATAGGTAGACATTTCCTAGAAGGACTTTTAACCAAATTATTATTTGGAAGGAAACGAGAGAACTCCCATTTCTGGGTGACGCTGGAACGCAGATCATGTATATATATATATATATATATATACAGGTGGTTGGTTTTAACCCACCTCACACTTAATTAGTAAATAAGCACATTTTTTTCCTACGGAATCTATGGCTACTTAGTGGTCCTTTACTTAGAATAGAATTCTTTGGAACGATTTTATTGGTCGTTTTCTGAAATTAGAATTATTTTGATATATTCTATTGCTAATTTATTTGAACGTAATCCGTTGAAAATATTATATTGCTTATCTCTGTAGAACAGAATCCGCGTGGAAAAGTCTATTGGTCCTTTCCTTGGAATAGAGTCCTTTAAAAAGGTTATATTGAACAAGATCAAAATGGTTAGAAATCATGCAGGGTAGATAGTAGTTTGCAGGGTGGAAATTTGCTTGAAACCCCTCTGAGGTTTAAACAATTTGTCAACTTAAGAATATAACTTCTCAACTTCGTTTTTATGTCTTTAATCTTTACGCTTAGAATTTTTCAATCGAGTCCAGGAATGGCTCTTTCGCCTGCATGTCCGATCCCCCTTACCTAATTACCTAACTTGAGCGATATTGCTATTTACGACCGAAGCTTTGTTTTCATAGTATTGTGTGGCGTATCGTTTGATGCTTTATAGATTTCCCCGGAGCGAACTTCTGCCTTTCTTCCAAAGCGTTCACACCTCACTGTCGACAGGGTAAGGTATCGAACAAAAGGAGGGTTCCTCTAGAAGGTCAGCCGCTGACAGATCGTAAATAGTGATAGATGCCAGCGGTCACTTAAAAGGGGATAACATCCACCGTACACAGATCAATAGCATACCGCTAGCGTAAACGAAATTTTAGTCGTTACAATTCTCTACCTTCCGTAGAGTAAAGGTTAAGTTAAACTGCTTCTAGCTGTATTGTAATTTTCATCGGTGATTTGAATGGAGTGCGAGGAGATAAATAACATTTCCATGAGCTTATAATTATCGCACGTTTTTGAACATTCGTAGTAACGAATGATTTTCTCTAGATCATTATTTTTTACTACTTGAATATCGAATTTTTCCACTGTAGAGCAGTCGAATTCACTTTCGTATTATTTTACGTGTATATTCATCCGAGCATTCTCGTAAAATAACATTAAATTCATCATTCCAAAAAGCCACATGGAACATATACGGAAATTGCACCGAATACTTACGTAGGTGTATTCGTTTTTGTAATTTGGAGATTTGTCCCAAGTTGGGTATATAAAAGGAAAATTTCAAAAGGCCAAATTTACGGATAAGTTACAGGGTTCATTTACTTCTGTGTGCTAAGATCGTTTTGATTAGTTGAAAATACACTCGATAACAAAAAAAAATCGACGTTCCAAGAAGGTGCAGAGTTACAGCGGTGCCGAGTTCGATCAACTTGGAACAGCGATAAGTTTGGACGTATAGTCTTTAGTGACGACTCCCGTTTGCAATTGAGTCCTGACGACAACCGCAGACGTATCTGGAGACGTCCAGAGCAGCGTGGGGATCCTGCCTTACTATCGCACGCCATACATGCCCACAGCAAGGCGTTATGGTATGGGGGCCATCTCCTTTGATAACCGGACCCCTTTGAAGTCATTTCTGGCACATTTACGGGGCACAGCGGTAGGTAGACGACATTCTACGACCGGTTTTGTTACCCGTTCTTTTTGCAACACTCCGAACTTACTTTTCAACAAGATAATACCCGACCGCACACGGCACGTGTTGCTTTGAATTGTCTTCAAGCTTTCCCAACACTTCTTTGGCCAGCTAGGTCTCTTGATCTCTCTCTCTCATAGAGCACATTTGGAACGTTATGGGAAGGCGAATGCATCCCGGAATGTTGACCACCTAGGCCGATAGTAGGATACAATTTGGTATGAAATTCCACGGCACACCATCCGGGAACTTTTTCAGTCCATTCCACGCCGGTGACAGCTTTTATCAAGGTCAAAGGTGGACCAACGCCTTTTTGACTTTCTCCCTTAAGCTTCGGTTTCCTAAGAAAGCGTAGCCGTGATCTAGCGGCCGTGATGTATCGGTGGGTGACGTCACTAAAACGTTGCTTATACTAACACATGGTGTTGGTTTCCTAGAGAGCGTTGTTTGTGAGCGTAACAAAAATGATCGGAGCCGCCATTTCCATGACTGGCGTCATAGCGGTCTCAAACAGTTGGGGAACGTTTTTTCTCTTGTAGCGGCCAGATTTCATTTCCTGCTCCAAACGATTCGAACGGAGAGGAGCGAAATAAATAAACATTTTTGACTGCCATTGATTAATTCGGTTTTGTAAAATCGGGATCGTTAAACACAGAATGAAAATTTCAACGGATTTGAAAGCTGCGGAAAATTTGACACCAGATCGATACCTTAAATGTGATTTTCTTTAAATAAACAAATAATTATTTTATAAATAATTAAATAATCAAATGGTAAATAATTGAATAATAAAACTGTTTTTGATATCGATCTGGCGTAGAAATTGACGCTGATTTGAAATCTGTTGAAATTTTCACTCTACCTTCAACGATCCCGAAGTTAGAAAGTTTAAACTAGAGAATAAAAAACCACTTTGTTTTGTTTCTCGAATAAAATAAACCACGACAGCCGTCTGTGTTGCCCATTCTCCAACGTATTCTGTCCGCCTAAGTTGACACCTTGGATTCTTGTTTAGACGGTCGTCTAGTTATGCCCGCGGCATTATGACATATCACGGCTGTTAGATAACGGCTCCACTTTCTGAGGAAACCGAAGCTTTAGTAACTGTCAAGCTCTGAAGTAAATCATTCAATTTTAATCGTTTGTTTTTCTGCGAATGTTCTTCACAGCACCAATTTTTACCGCAATCTGACAACTCCTTCTTGGTGCGTCGATTTCTTTTGTTATAGAGTACATATAATTTTCTATATAGGTGAGTATCGGAGGAAATACAGCGTAAATTTTTAAGTTTGGTGTTCTTACCAGAAGTTTCAAAGGTACATGGTTGATTATCTCGTCTTTGGAAAGCCAACTAATGGCTTGGTACAGCTACACTCTACGTTTATGAGTGATGGCAATGACTTGGAGATTTTTTTTGGCGCACTTCTAGTAGCGAGCTAAGATAAATTAAGGCAACCCATCTTTCGTTGCTGTTGTTGTGGTTTTCATGGCAACCTCGACAAACGGAAACTTTTAATTTTCATTTTGAACATTCTAGAAAGCTCTTCCAAAATCCGTTAAAGTCGTTTGATTTCATTGATTCGTTTGAAATTTTTTCTTTCCTCCCATTGGTTAGTTTGTTTTTAAAATATGCTTTGATTGCATTGGTCCTTTTAAATCGTTTTCTGTGATACCATTGGTCCATTTATTTGTATTTTGACAGTTGTGGAATTTTTATTTTATTACAATAGTTTTTTCACAAAAGGATTAAGAGATTGTTTTTTTGACCATTTTCGTTTTCATTATTTTTTTACGAAAGAATTCTGACGTTATCAGGTTGTATTATTTCTTGCTTTTTTTTCTTTTGTGAATCTTTTTCTTTTTCAACATGCCCAATGTATTTAGTGTAATTGATAAGTTTCAAGGTATTCTTACCCAACATTCGTAGCTTAGTTTCTCTGCTGGTTCACAAATGTGTTTTGATATGTGCTTTAGTTTACTACTTTTTGTAAAGGTTTTTAAAAATATACTTTTCAAAACGTTCTGAAATGGGTTTAAAAAGTGTGTTGTAAAAAGAAAAAAATTTTTGACGGAAAAAGAGTTAATAAATATTTCTTTCCTTGACGACTTTTGAAGTTCGCCAAAAAAATCGCCAAGGCCGTTGCCATCATTCATAAACGTAGAGTGAAGCTGTACCAATGGCTCAATTCTTAACCAGAACTTCGGATTCATATACGGAAATTTAACCAAATGCACACATGAATGAATTCGAGTTTTCATTTTGTTTTATTACTAACTTAGTATATAAGAGGAAAATTAGTCAAAGAACAGCAAGGATAACGGAGTACATAATTAATTTGCTTTTGTACACTAAGATCGTTTCTATAAGTTTAAAATATATATTGTTTTCTGCATAAGTGAGCAATGGGGAAGATGTCACTAAATATGGTTGTCTTGACATAGCTTTTTGAAAGCTCACATACGTGAACGTGGTTATTTTATCCCTTAAAATCCAAGTAAAGGCAAATTCTTAATTTGACCACTGATTCACCTATGAAAGTTGAACCGATTAATTACATAGATGATTCGTGTTTGAAATTTAGAATATTTCACTCCTAGAGTTGTAATATAATAGGTTAAAATCAAAGGTTCATATGTGGACTTCAGGAACGAAGAAAGTAGGATTCGTTTTCATGTTTACTGAATCTGTAAGTATTAGAGAAGACAGCAAATTTGTAAGTCAGGCATCCTTACCTTAAATGAATTTCTATTTTGAAACTTTACTCACATAAGCTAACTTTAATTAGCTTAGATAAGCTTAACTTTACTGAAGTATCTGGAGGTTCATTATATAAAGTGTTGACGTATATCTTTTGAATGTATTAGTAGCAGTTTAGTACAATTGAATCAAACATAAAACAAAAAATTTTATTTGAAATAACTGTTATGTATGAAATCTCGGGAAGACAACTTTCAAGCTATGAGTGCACGAGAGAGATCATCTTGATCTTAAAAAAAGCAATGCAATACAATTTCCCTAAACTGCATAAAGGTTTTGGACCTTTTGAAAACACATATTCCTATTATAACGTGGCATTGCAGTTCGCTATTACAGTATTTAACTTTATAAATGTATTTTTAAAGCAATCTACATGTATACATTTAAACGTATGGAAGTGGTAACAAACTGTTAAGTTTAATTTAGCCATATTTAATGTGTGTAAGTTTAGGTAGTTTTTGTTACTTTCGTGTAAGTATAAAAACTATTTTGCATTTCAATAAAACGTATTGAAAATTTAAGTTTTTGTAAATTTCAAGATTTTTTTAGAAAACGGTAAATCCACACGGTTTTTAACAATGGAACACTTTTGAACATTGTTAATAACAAAGGAATTTCAAACAAAAGGGACTATTGATGTAAAAGAATGAATTTTTTAAACAAAGCTGTAAACAATGGATTTGCATTGTTGAAGAGCTAGGAAAAAGTGATTTTCGTCACAAAACCTTTGGCAATTGAACGAGTAGCATCGCGTGAAACTTTCTCCGAGAAAACAGTTATCCAATATCGTAAACGGATGTCTTGAAACTTGATTTCATACTCTTAAACAGAAACCGTGAAGGACACACAAACGTAATGGTTGATAAACGTAAGTATTTATTTAAGGATTTCAAAGGTTAATTCAAACCTTATGTGTACATGTCAATTTATACCATATGTTTTATATTTATTTTATGATAGTTTTAAGAAACTAAGCTCTAACAATTTTAACATGTATTATATGCTGCAATTTCTTTGCATAAATGTGTATTCGTATTTACCCTGTTTGATTAATGATTTAGTACTTTTTAAGCACACTTATGTTTAGATTTACTTAAATTTTAGACAAATTAAACAGAATATATTTTTGAGACGTATTTATTTTAAGAATTATGAATCTTGAGGTGGTGCATTCTTCTGAATTGGCGAAATCATTTCGGTTTCATTACAATTACATTACAGTTTTGTAGAAGAACTGCTTTAACACTTCTTACATAACAAAATTGATCATGCCTTTTTAATTAATTGATTTTAATGTCCCCAGGTTATATATATATATATATATATATATATATATATATATATGTATATAATGGTTTACTAGTATATTTGATATAAACAACAAACTTTCTACCTTTTCGTAAAATAACTGATATTTATCAAATATGCATCATACTTTTTGTGCAAATAGGAGTGTTTGATTATTCACTCCAAACTTAAACTCTCATTTGTAGAAAAAAAATTTTATAATTGATTCTGGATTTTTAATTAGAAAGCTTGAGTATTTTAAAGAATTTTCTACATTAAAAATTCAATTAGAAAAAATTTAAAAACCAAGACGGAAAGAAATTTTTTTTCCAATCTCTAAAGAAATATAATACATGTAACAATAAAATTACATCGAACGATTTATATGAACTTGTAATTGCTTAACACAATGCTTATAGTTGTTTTATTCACAATAGGGAATAGAAAACAAGGAAAGTGTACGTGAAAGCATTGCTTATATTGCCGGTTACCTTGATACATAGACATCAGGAAAGAGAATATGGCCCTTGATTCATCCTTAAAACGTCAAATCAATTTGTCTAAAAGTTGTATGAACTTCACCTACTCAATGTCAATAAATAAGTGGTGAGTTTCATTTTGCTAATTTATAATATAACAGATCTCGTTAGAAATTGGGTGGAGATGTCGTATCCGGGAGACCGGAAATTTATTGACAAACAGGGTAACCTTGATGGTTTGATCCAGCTTTCAGGCAACCCTATGCCAAGGTAGGAAAGTTCTTTTATCATGGCAACTGAATTTGGATTTATCGAATCGCCTAGATGGCAGCAACACTAATTTCGACCGACATCTTCATTTGGCAAGAAAAATTGCTTGGCGACAAAACATGCTCCGGATACGATAGCTTTACCGAAATTTGAATCTTTATTTAAAACCCCTCTTAACCCTAAAAGTTTTCAGGTTTATTTAAGAAAAAACACACACGTTTTCTTAACATGCCTAGGGGTTTGACGAGATATCGCATCCTTAAGATCATACCAATTTCGTTAATGATTGATGAGGTACCTGATCATCAAAGTATTACCGATTTGTTGTGTTGGCGAGATCACGATCTAGTGAGTTTTATCTTCTTTTCACGAAATATCTCGTCCATCAAGATCTGTTCACTTTTGCTACCGACCAGATACTGTCCGACACAATCACCAGCAGGGTTAAGACAGTTACCATTTTTTGGTACAGCTACACTCTACGTTTATGAGCGGTGGCAACGAACTTGACGATTTTGTTTGCTCACTTCTAGTTATGAGTTACGGTGGATTAAGGCAACCCATCTGTCCTTACGGTTGAAAGAAAAAGAGTTTGAAATAATTATTTCCTTGGCGACTTTAGAAGTGCGCCAAAAAAAAAAATAGCCAAGGCCGTTGCCACCGCTCATAAACGTAAACTGTAGCTGTGCCCATTTTCCCCCAAATTTACATTTCTAACAAACAAGCGCAGTAAAAGAGTTATGTTTTAAACAAAATGTATAATTTAAGCTTTTAGAGTATGGAATATATACTATTTCCATAGCCTAACGGCTGTTTATATTAATTAAAATCGTTTACGAAACTTACAAAACAATTTACGCTATTTTCGGGGTGCTGAAACTTATAACAAATGTAAACCATGCTTTGAATGCTTTCAATCTCGGAATTTTTATCTTATTTCGTACTCTCCACTAGACCTGCGACATCGACAGCAAAACATCGATGCTTTAAAACATCGATAATTTAAAACATCGATGTTCAAAATTAAAACATCGATGTTGATAATACATCGCCCAAAAAACCATCGATGTTTTTAAGGATCAGTGTATTTAAACTTTTTCCTCTCATTTCTTAAAACTGGTTCAGCAAGCTCAAACATTAATATTCGCCGGGAGGGGAGATTTAATTTTTCATTTGCCGTGCTTATTATAAATAAGACTTTTTTTAACTGTCAAAACAAAGTAAAAAATAATAATTAGAACAATTAACAAATCTTTTATTTTCAAATTGAATAATATAAAAGAACATAATATTTACTACAGTGTACTTCATGGTGTCCTAAAAATTCCCGTACTGACAATTCGTGAATTTACAATACTAAAACAACAGACTTTAAAACAAATATTTTTATGCTACTGGTGAAAAGCACCCTTTTAACATAACGTAGGAAAAAAATTTTGTACTTACATTTATAATAAATATTCAAAATTTCCGCCCTTTTCTTGGAAGCAAAGCTGAAGTCGTTTGTGCATATTTTTTGAAACGCGCTTCAAGATATGCTGGGAGTGACTTCTTGTATCGTTTGAGTAATGCCAATTTTTAGACCACATATTGTTTGGTGATTATATTCATTAACTTTGTTCTTTAAGTATCCCCACAGAAAAAAGTTAGGGATGCTCAGATCAGGGGAACGAGGTGGACAGAGGTTTCTTGAGATAAGTCGATCGCAATAATAAGATCGCAGTATCACGGCAATAATAAAGTCGATTCTCATTGTCCCGTCGCTTTAGCTGCTGTAACATTTTTACACGATAAGCACGAAAATGTAGAGCTCTTAAGGCCTTATGTATCGATCCCTGTGATGTGCCCATTTGTTGCGACAAACGTCTCACGGATTAATGAGGGGATTGCAATATAATCCGATGAGTTTCTTGCACAAGTCTGCAGTAACGATTTTCGGTCATCCACTCCTGTGTTTTATGTTCCATCGAACCTGTCTCACAACTTGAGCGCTAAGGAAACCAGACGATAAATATTAAAGACTGGATAAAACTATTAGCAGACAATAAAATTCAATAATTAAAAAAAAAAAAAACCCGGGTAGTAACTTTTTATAGTTAGAGTACGGGAACTTTTAAGACACTCTGTAGTAGTGAATTGTGATTCAAAATATTTCGCGTTTAAATACGTTGTTACACACATCTTCAAAAAAAGTTATTTTATTAGAACTTCAGATAAAAGAAAGTTTTGACATTTCCATCCCCATCTTCAAAAATCATGAGTACAGCTTCAGTGTACGTTTATACCGGTGTCATCGGCCTTGGCGCACTTCTAAAGTCGCCAAGGAGAGAATTATTTCAAATGAACCAATGAAAACAAACGATAGTTTAACAGGTTTTTTTAAAGAACTTTCTAGAATATTCAAATTGAAAAGTTAAATTTTCCGCTTGCCGAGGTTGCCATAAAAACGCACTAACCATAAAACAGATGGATTGCCTTAATCTGCCACAACTCGCTATTAGAAGTGCGCCAAAAAAAAGCGCCGAGGTCCTCGCACCTCTCTAAACCTAGACTTAAAGGTGTACCAAATTGTGGACGTAACATGAAGTCGTTAAAAGAAATATCAATATACACTGAAGAGCCAAAACGTTATGGCCACCTACTCAATAACGCGTTGCGCCTCCTTTGGCCTGCAAAACAGCTGCACCTCGCCTGGGCATAGATGCCAGAATTTCTTGACTGGAGACAGGTTGTACCAAATGTCTAAGCAGCGGTCACGCAAAGTCGAGATATTCGGACATGGTGGTGTTAGAGCTCTGAGCTGCCGCTCCATGACACCCCGAATGTGCTCTACCGGATTACGATTCGGCGAGTTAGGTGGCCAGGACATTAAGTGGAATTCATCAGTATGCTCCTCGAACTACTCCAACACAATCCGAGCCTTGTGACAGGAGGCGTTGTTCTGCTGGAGGATTCCATTTCCAGTTTGGAAGACAGACGCCATGTAAGGGTGCAACTGATCCGCAATGATGTTCAGATAGTTCGCAGCTTTAATGGTCTGTTCTACCACAGCTACGGGTCCCACAATGCATAACACTGCCACTACCAGCCTGTGTATGTCCTGCTGTACAAGAGGGGAGCAACTGTTCGCCTGGCAGACGGCGTACACTGACACGACCATCGACGTGATGAATGAGAAATCGGAATTCCTCTGACCAGGCAACTCTCTTCCACTCATCCATGGTCCAGTCTCGATGTTCCCGGGCCCACTGTAGGTGTAATTGAAGATGACGCTTGGTCAACAGAGGCACACGAGTGGGACGTTTGCTGCACAGTCCCATATCCAACAGTAAGTGCAAGAATGATTACTTATTTTCTCCAGCATCAGTTAAATACCATTCTCACTTAATCACGTGCCTTCTACGTCATCCAGACGAGTTCATTGAAAAATGTGAGGGTGGTAATAATGATTTGGCTCGTCAGTGTAATTCTTTTAAGATATGTTTTGAAGTAATCAAATTAGTGACATAATGTACTCCAAAGTGTAGATGTATAATATGTAAATTCTCTGTTCAGATGAAATTCAATCTTAACTAAGCATTTGTACAACATAAAATTTTACATACTTTTTTTTGTGATCTAATTTGCTAACATATATTTTCTTGTGTTATTTATTGATTTCATGTCTTAAATTTGTACATATTTTTAAATTATTTGCACGTATATACACGATTCTGTTTAGTGTGTATTAGGAAATTCTTACTATACCTCTCTAAAATAATTCCTATATTCATCGGTGCAGTCTGACAAATTATTAGGCAGATTATACATCCCTTCACATAATTTTAAAAGTATAAATGGCAAAAAGGTTACCGTAAGATGAACTTTTTCATAGAATATGATTTTATGAATATTAATTAAGGTGAGAATATTAAATTCATAGTAAACACATTTCACAATTGAACCAAACATTTATTTTCTCTTAAACATATCACACTCACAAACACACGCATAGATTTACTAAAAAGTGAAAACAAAAAACTAGAAATCACTATTATAACCGAAGTTACTTACTTTTTCAGTCTCCATATCATTGAAAGTTTTCTTTTTAATGTTCAATGGTGTTCAAGTGCTCATACACAAATCGTACTGCCAAATTTCAACGCTAGGAGCATTGCCTTTAGAAGTCGACAGTATTGAAATGCGTTAGAGAGGTCCGGGGTAAGTTAGTAACTTAATTTATAATCATAATATATTGAAAAGGTTTTAATTTATAAAAGGGTTGGTTTATGAAAGTATTGAATAGAGTAATCACTTTCCCTATTGAAATGAACAAATAAATATTTTTCAGAAATCAGATTAAAATACTCCATTACATGAGTACTGAATATGAATTAATTTCCCCATAATTTACATTTTAAGAATTCAAAAAAAAATATTTGAAACTTAGGTAGTTTCGTAATAAAATTGTTCAAAGCATAAGGTAAAATTTCAGTTTCTGAAAACAGAAGATTATCAAATTCAAAAACACAAAAATCATGATAATATTGAATGCTTTATTAATGGTTTATTCATGAATTACATAAAAATTTACTATCGCATTCGCAATGAATTGCATAGAAAATTTATTGTCAAATTCTGAGTAAACATGAAGTTATTATCACGGTTTAGTTTTAAAAAGCGAGCAAAACAATTACATACCTTTTTAGTCGTTAAAAGCATTCAGAGTTTTTAGCTTAGTTCTAACTTATATAATTAGGACATATAAAAAACAGGTAAGAGAAGACGTTAATTAGAAATATTTTGTGACACCACTGAGTAAAAGGCGAAGTACATAAAAACTGTAATTTGATGCGCAACCAGATGGCTACCCAATATAATTAATGTATAAAAACAACTGCTCTACCTTTATGTTCTTCAGCAATATAGGCAGTAAGGTTCTTACAAATCCACTGCAGACAAAATTTTATGAAATTTAGAAAATAAGTATAAATAGAGGGGAGGATTTTAAGATATTTTTAAATTTGCAAATTAGTGTTAAGAAATATAATATAAGCAGAAATATACACTTAACGAATGACTTCGAAAAACGCATGTTTAGAAATAAATAAGTAGACATATCTTGTTTAAGTTCTTATCAGGAATAGGAAGACATAGTAAATTTAATTCAACTTCCCCTCGATGCTGCTGGAAAGGATGTTAGAAACAAATCCGCTACTTACTCCAGACAACAGTCTCATTTGGTAAGTGCCGTTGTCCAATTTATTGATTCTCTTGTCTAACACATACATATGAAAGTAACATATACTTTTAAAACGAAATTGAAAAACTTAACTCAGTTTTAAGAAATGAAATCACCAGTCCAAATAAATATATTACGTAATACCTATCCTTAAAAATTGCAAAATATTTGGATTTCAATTCACAGTTCAAAACACTGTTCCAGGGAAAATATATATTGCTGCTAGTTATCGCACGTCAAGAACAATTCTAATATAATATTATAATATTAGCCACATTCATTCTTCAAAAATCACAAATCCAATACCTATCTATTAAAAAGACCTGATATCCAGGACGTGGCAGATTTGAAACAAAATGCTCCGGAACATTATCGATAGGCCCGTGTAACATCTATAGACAGATTTCTCACACTCAACTCTGGCAATTCTCAAATACACATACATTCCATTTCTATTAGAAATTACAACGCCTGAGAACACGGTTGTGGCAGCTTTGAAAATGCAATGCTCCCGACCTTTGTCGCTCGGCCTGCGTAACATCTACAGAAATATTTCCACACATTCCACTCTTCCATTTCAAAAATACACATAATACCATTTCTATTCAAAATTACAACGCCTAAGAACAATGTTCTCGGCCCGTGAAATATTTCAACCCAATCCACTATTCTACTTCTAAACACACATACATGATATTTCTATTAGAAATGACAAAGGCGGGTAACAAGGTTGTGGCAACTTTAAAATTGCAATGCTCCCGACCTTTGTCGCTCGGCCGAGTAGCATGTATAGAAAAATTTCAACACATTCCATTATTCTACTTCTAAACATTCAAACATAATATTTCTATTAGAAATTACAACGCCCAGTAACAATGTTGTGGCAGCTACGAAAATGCATTGCTCCTGACCTCTGTCAATCGGTAAGTGTAAACTTTATAGAAATACTTCCATCAATTCAGCTTTTCCACTTCTCAAATACACATGCCTACCATTTATATTAGAAATTACAACGCCTAAGAACAATATTCTTGGCCCGTGAAACTTCTATTGAAATATTTTCTCCCATTCCACTCTTCCACATCAATACACACACACACGAACCATTTTTTTAGAAATCACAACGCTAGAGAACAAGGCAGTGAAAGCGTTGAAATTGCGATGCTCCCGACCTGTGTCGCTCGGTCCTTGTAACTGCTATTGGAATATTTCCACCCACTACTATCTTCACCTTCTCAGACACACATTCATTCCATTTCTGATAGATATTACAACGGCTGAGAACAAGGCAGTGGAAGCGTTGAAATTGCGATGCTCCCGACCTGTGTCGCTCGGTCCTTGTAACTTCTATTGGAATATTTCCACCCACTACTCTCTTCACCTTCTCCGACACACATTCATTCCATTTCTGATAGATATTACAACGGCTGAGAACAAGGCGGTGGAAGCGTTGAAATTGCGATGCTCCCGACCTGTGTCGCTCGGTCCTTGTAACTTCTATTTTAGTATTTCCACCCACTACTCTCTTCTCCTTCTCAGACACAAATTCATTCCATTTCTGATAGATATTACAACGGCTGAGAACAAGGCGGTGGAAGCGTTGAAATTGCGATGCTCCCGACCTGTGTCGCTCGGTCCTTGTAACTTCTATTGGAATATTTCCACCCACTACTCTCTTCACCTTCTCAGACACACATTCATTCCATTTCTGATAGATATTACAACGGCTGAGAACAAGGCGGTGGTAGCGTTGAAATTGCGATGCTCCCGACCTGTGTCGCTCGGTCCTTGTAACTTCTATTGGAATATTTCCAACCACTACTCTCTTCACCTTCTCAGACACACATTCATTCCATTTCTGATAGATATTACAACGGCTGAGAACAAGGCGGTGGAAGCGTTGAAATTGCGATGCTCCCGACCTGTGTCGCTCGGTCCTTATAACTTCTATTGGAATATTTCCACCCACTACTCTCTTCACCTTCTCAGACACACATTCATTCCATTTCTGACAGATATTACAACGCCTGAGAACAAGGCGGTGGAAGCGTTGAAATTGCGATGCTCCCGACCTGTGTCGCTCGGTCCTTGTAACTTCTATTGGAATATTTCCACCCACTACTCTCTTCACCTTCTCAGACACACATTCATTCCATTTCTGATAGATATTACAACGGCTGAGAACAAGGCAGTGGAAGCGTTGAAATTGCGATGCTCCCGACCTGTGTCGCTCGGTCCTTATAACTTCTATTGGAATATTTCCACCCACTAATCTCTTCACCTTCTCAGACACACATTCATTCCATTTCTGATAGATATTACAACGGCTGAGAACAAGGCGTTGGAAGCGTTGAAATTGCGATGCTCCCGACCTGTGTCGCTCGGTCCTTGTAACTTCTATTTTAGTATTTCCACCCACTACTCTCTTCTCCTTCTCAGACACAAATTCATTCCATTTCTGATAGATACTACAACGGCTGAGAACAAGGCGGTGGAAGCGTTGAAATTGCGATGCTCCCGACCTGTGTCGCTCGGTCCTTGTAACTTCTATTGGAATATTTCCACCCACTACTCTCTTCAACTTCTCAGACACACATTCATTCCATTTCTGATAGATATTACAACGGCTGAGAACAAGGCGGTGGTAGCGTTGAAATTGCGATGCTCCCGACCTGTGTCGCTCGGTCCTTGTAACTTCTATTGGAATATTTCCACCCACTACTCTCTTCACCTTCTCAGACACACATTCATTCCATTTCTGATAGATATTACAACGGCTGAGAACAAGGCGGTGGAAGCGTTGAAATTGCGATGCTCCCGATCTGTGTCGCTCGGTCCTTATAACTTCTATTGGAATATTTCCACCCACTACTCTCTTCACCTTCTCAGACACACATTCATTCCATTTCTGATAGATATTACAACGCCTGAGAACAAGGCGGTGGAAGCGTTGAAATTGCGATGCTCCCGACCTGTGTCGCTCTGTCCTTGTAACTTCTATTGGAATATTTCCACCCACTACTCTCTTCACCTTCTCCGACACACATTCATTCCATTTCTGATAGATATTACAACGGCTTAGAACAAGGCGGTGGAAGCGTTGAAATTGCGATGCTCCCGACCTGTGTCGCTCGGTCCTTGTAACTTCTATTTTAGTATTTCCACCCACTACTCTCTTCTCCTTCTCAGACACAAATTCATTCCATTTCTGAGAGATATTACAACGGCTGAGAACAAGGCTGTGGAAGCGTTGAAATTGCGATGCTCCCGACCTGTGTCGCTCGGTCCTTGTAACTTCTATTGGAATATTTCCACCCACTACTCTCTTCACCTTCTCAGACACACATTCATTCCATTTCTGATAGATATTACAACGGCTGAGAACAAGGCGGTGGAAGCGTTGAAATTGCGATGCTCCCGACCTGTGTCGCTCGGTCCTTGTAACTTCTATTTTAGTATTTCCACCCACTACTCTCTTCTCCTTCTCAGACACAAATTCATTCCATTTCTGATAGATATTACAACGGCTGAGAACAAGGCGGTGGAAGCGTTGAAATTGCGATGCTCCCGACCTGTGTCGCTCGGTCCTTGTAACTTCTATTGGAATATTTCCACCCACTACTCTCTTCACCTTCTCAGACACACATTCATTCCATTTCTGATAGATATTACAACGGCTGAGAACAAGGCGGTGGTAGCGTTGAAATTGCGATGCTCCCGACCTGTGTCGCTCGGTCCTTATAACTTCTATTGGAATATTTCCACCCACTACTCTCTTCACCTTCTCAGACACACATTCATTCCATTTCTGACAGATATTACAACGCCTGAGAACAAGGCGGTGGAAGCGTTGAAATTGCGATGCTCCCGACCTGTGTCGCTCGGTCCTTGTAACTTCTATTGGAATATTTCCACCCACTACTCTCTTCACCTTCTCAGACACACATTCATTCCATTTCTGATAGATATTACAACGGCTGAGAACAAGGCAGTGGAAGCGTTGAAATTGCGATGCTCCCGACCTGTGTCGATCGGTCCTTATAACTTCTATTGGAATATTTCCACCCACTAATCTCTTCACCTTCTCAGACACACATTCATTCCATTTCTGATAGATATTACAACGGCTGAGAACAAGGCGTTGGAAGCGTTGAAATTGCGATGCTCCCGACCTGTGTCGCTCGGTCCTTGTAACTTCTATTTTAGTATTTCCACCCACTACTCTCTTCTCCTTCTCAGACACAAATTCATTCCATTTCTGATAGATACTACAACGGCTGAGAACAAGGCGGTGGAAGCGTTGAAATTGCGATGCTCCCGACCTGTGTCGCTCGGTCCTTGTAACTTCTATTGGAATATTTCCACCCACTACTCTCTTCAACTTCTCAGACACACATTCATTCCATTTCTGATAGATATTACAACGGCTGAGAACAAGGCGGTGGTAGCGTTGAAATTGCGATGCTCCCGACCTGTGTCGCTCGGTCCTTGTAACTTCTATTGGAATATTTCCACCCACTACTCTCTTCACCTTCTCAGACACACATTCATTCCATTTCTAATAGATATTACAACGGCTGAGAACAAGGCGGTGGAAGCGTTGAAATTGCGATGCTCCCGATCTGTGTCGCTCGGTCCTTATAACTTCTATTGGAATATTTCCACCCACTACTCTCTTCACCTTCTCAGACACACATTCATTCCATTTCTGATAGATATTACAACGCCTGAGAACAAGGCGGTGGAAGCGTTGAAATTGCGATGCTCCCGACCTGTGTCGCTCTGTCCTTGTAACTTCTATTGGAATATTTCCACCCACTACTCTCTTCACCTTCTCCGACACACATTCATTCCATTTCTGATAGATTTTACAACGGCTGAGAACAAGGCGTTGGAAGCGTTGAAATTGCGATGCTCCCGACCTGTGTCGCTCGGTCCTTGTAACTTCTATTTTAGTATTTCCACCCACTACTCTCTTCTCCTTCTCAGACACAAATTCATTCCATTTCTGATAGATACTACAACGGCTGAGAACAAGGCGGTGGAAGCGTTGAAATTGCGATGCTCCCGACCTGTGTCGCTCGGTCCTTGTAACTTCTATTGGAATATTTCCACCCACTACTCTCTTCAACTTCTCAGACACACATTCATTCCATTTCTGATAGATATTACAACGGCTGAGAACAAGGCGGTGGTAGCGTTGAAATTGCGATGCTCCCGACCTGTGTCGCTCGGTCCTTGTAACTTCTATTGGAATATTTCCACCCACTACTCTCTTCACCTTCTCAGACACACATTCATTCCATTTCTGATAGATATTACAACGGCTGAGAACAAGGCGGTGGAAGCGTTGAAATTGCGATGCTCCCGATCTGTGTCGCTCGGTCCTTATAACTTCTATTGGAATATTTCCACCCACTACTCTCTTCACCTTCTCAGACACACATTCATTCCATTTCTGATAGATATTACAACGCCTGAGAACAAGGCGGTGGAAGCGTTGAAATTGCGATGCTCCCGACCTGTGTCGCTCTGTCCTTGTAACTTCTATTGGAATATTTCCACCCACTACTCTCTTCACCTTCTCCGACACACATTCATTCCATTTCTGATAGATATTACAACGGCTTAGAACAAGGCGGTGGAAGCGTTGAAATTGCGATGCTCCTGACCTGTGTCGCTCGGTCCTTGTAACTTCTATTTTAGTATTTCCACCCACTACTCTCTTCTCCTTCTCAGACACAAATTCATTCCATTTCTGAGAGATATTACAACGGCTGAGAACAAGGCTGTGGAAGCGTTGAAATTGCGATGCTCCCGACCTGTGTCGCTCGGTCCTTGTAACTTCTATTGGAATATTTCCACCCACTACTCTCTTCACCTTCTCAGACACACATTCATTCCATTTCTGATAGATATTACAACGGCTGAGAACAAGGCGGTGGAAGCGTTGAAATTGCGATGCTCCCGACCTGTGTCGCTCGGTCCTTGTAACTTCTATTTTAGTATTTCCACCCACTACTCTCTTCTCCTTCTCAGACACAAATTCATTCCATTTCTGATAGATATTACAACGGCTGAGAACAAGGCGGTGGAAGCGTTGAAATTGCGATGCTCCCGACCTGTGTCGCTCGGTCCTTGTAACTTCTATTGGAATATTTCCACCCACTACTCTCTTCACCTTCTCAGACACACATTCATTCCATTTCTGATAGATATTACAACGGCTGAGAACAAGGCGGTGGTAGCGTTGAAATTGCGATGCTCCCGACCTGTGTCGCTCGGTCCTTGTAACTTCTATTGGAATATTTCCAACCACTACTCTCTTCACCTTCTCAGACACACATTCATTCCATTTCTGATAGATATTACAACGGCTGAGAACAAGGCGGTGGAAGCGTTGAAATTGCGATGCTCCCGACCTGTGTCGCTCGGTCCTTATAACTTCTATTGGAATATTTCCACCCACTACTCTCTTCACCTTCTCAGACACACATTCATTCCATTTCTGACAGATATTACAACGCCTGAGAACAAGGCGGTGGAAGCGTTGAAATTGCGATGCTCTCGACCTGTGTCGCTCGGTCCTTGTAACTTCTATTGGAATATTTCCACCCACTACTCTCTTCACCTTCTCAGACACACATTCATTCCATTTCTGATAGATATTACAACGGCTGAGAACAAGGCAGTGGAAGCGTTGAAATTGCGATGCTCCCGACCTGTGTCGCTCGGTCCTTATAACTTCTATTGGAATATTTCCACCCACTAATCTCTTCACCTTCTCAGACACACATTCATTCCATTTCTGATAGATATTACAACGGCTGAGAACAAGGCGGTGGTAGCGTTGAAATTGCGATGCTCCCGACCTGTGTCGCTCGGTCCTTATAACTTCTATTGGAATATTTCCACCCACTACTCTCTTCACCTTCTCAGACACACATTCATTCCATTTCTGACAGATATTACAACGCCTGAGAACAAGGCGGTGGAAGCGTTGATATTGCGATGCTCCCGACCTGTGTCGCTCGGTCCTTGTAACTTCTATTGGAATATTTCCACCCACTACTCTCTTCACCTTCTCAGACACACATTCATTCCATTTCTGATAGATATTACAACGGCTGAGAACAAGGCAGTGGAAGCGTTGAAATTGCGATGCTCCCGACCTGTGTCGCTCGGTCCTTATAACTTCTATTGGAATATTTCCACCCACTAATCTCTTCACCTTCTCAGACACACATTCATTCCATTTCTGATAGATATTACAACGGCTGAGAACAAGGCGTTGGAAGCGTTGAAATTGCGATGCTCCCGACCTGTGTCGCTCGGTCCTTGTAACTTCTATTTTAGTATTTCCACCCACTACTCTCTTCTCCTTCTCAGACACAAATTCATTCCATTTCTGATAGATACTACAACGGCTGAGAACAAGGCGGTGGAAGCGTTGAAATTGCGATGCTCCCGACCTGTGTCGCTCGGTCCTTGTAACTTCTATTGGAATATTTCCACCCACTACTCTCTTCAACTTCTCAGACACACATTCATTCCATTTCTGATAGATATTACAACGGCTGAGAACAAGGCGGTGGTAGCGTTGAAATTGCGATGCTCCCGACCTGTGTCGCTCGGTCCTTGTAACTTCTATTGGAATATTTCCACCCACTACTCTCTTCACCTTCTCAGACACACATTCATTCCATTTCTGATAGATATTACAACGGCTGAGAACAAGGCGGTGGAAGCGTTGAAATTGCGATGCTCCCGATCTGTGTCGCTCGGTCCTTATAACTTCTATTGGAATATTTCCACCCACTACTCTCTTCACCTTCTCAGACACACATTCATTCCATTTCTGATAGATATTACAACGCCTGAGAACAAGGCGGTGGAAGCGTTGAAATTGCGATGCTCCCGACCTGTGTCGCTCGGTCCTTATAACTTCTATTGGAATATTTCCACCCACTACTCTCTTCACCTTCTCAGACACACATTCATTCCATTTCTGACAGATATTACAACGCCTGAGAACAAGGCGGTGGAAGCGTTGAAATTGCGATGCTCTCGACCTGTGTCGCTCGGTCCTTGTAACTTCTATTGGAATATTTCCACCCACTACTCTCTTCACCTTCTCAGACACACATTCATTCCATTTCTGATAGATATTACAACGGCTGAGAACAAGGCAGTGGAAGCGTTGAAATTGCGATGCTCCCGACCTGTGTCGCTCGGTCCTTATAACTTCTATTGGAATATTTCCACCCACTAATCTCTTCACCTTCTCAGACACACATTCATTCCATTTCTGATAGATATTACAACGGCTGAGAACAAGGCGGTGGTAGCGTTGAAATTGCGATGCTCCCGACCTGTGTCGCTCGGTCCTTATAACTTCTATTGGAATATTTCCACCCACTACTCTCTTCACCTTCTCAGACACACATTCATTCCATTTCTGACAGATATTACAACGCCTGAGAACAAGGCGGTGGAAGCGTTGAAATTGCGATGCTCCCGACCTGTGTCGCTCGGTCCTTGTAACTTCTATTGGAATATTTCCACCCACTACTCTCTTCACCTTCTCAGACACACATTCATTCCATTTCTGATAGATATTACAACGGCTGAGAACAAGGCAGTGGAAGCGTTGAAATTGCGATGCTCCCGACCTGTGTCGCTCGGTCCTTATAACTTCTATTGGAATATTTCCACCCACTAATCTCTTCACCTTCTCAGACACACATTCATTCCATTTCTGATAGATATTACAACGGCTGAGAACAAGGCGTTGGAAGCGTTGAAATTGCGATGCTCCCGACCTGTGTCGCTCGGTCCTTGTAACTTCTATTTTAGTATTTCCACCCACTACTCTCTTCTCCTTCTCAGACACAAATTCATTCCATTTCTGATAGATACTACAACGGCTGAGAACAAGGCGGTGGAAGCGTTGAAATTGCGATGCTCCCGACCTGTGTCGCTCGGTCCTTGTAACTTCTATTGGAATATTTCCACCCACTACTCTCTTCAACTTCTCAGACACACATTCATTCCATTTCTGATAGATATTACAACCGTTGAGAACAAGGCGGTGGTAGCGTTGAAATTGCGATGCTCCCGACCTGTGTCGCTCGGTCCTTGTAACTTCTATTGGAATATTTCCACCCACTACTCTCTTCACCTTCTCAGACACACATTCATTCCATTTCTGATAGATATTACAACGGCTGAGAACAAGGCGGTGGAAGCGTTGAAATTGCGATGCTCCCGATCTGTGTCGCTCGGTCCTTATAACTTCTATTGGAATATTTCCACCCACTACTCTCTTCACCTTCTCAGACACACATTCATTCCATTTCTGATAGATATTACAACGCCTGAGAACAAGGCGGTGGAAGCGTTGAAATTGCGATGCTCCCGACCTGTGTCGCTCTGTCCTTGTAACTTCTATTGGAATATTTCCACCCACTACTCTCTTCACCTTCTCCGACACACATTCATTCCATTTCTGATAGATTTTACAACGGCTGAGAACAAGGCGTTGGAAGCGTTGAAATTGCGATGCTCCCGACCTGTGTCGCTCGGTCCTTGTAACTTCTATTTTAGTATTTCCACCCACTACTCTCTTCTCCTTCTCAGACACAAATTCATTCCATTTCTGATAGATACTACAACGGCTGAGAACAAGGCGGTGGAAGCGTTGAAATTGCGATGCTCCCGACCTGTGTCGCTCGGTCCTTGTAACTTCTATTGGAATATTTCCACCCACTACTCTCTTCAACTTCTCAGACACACATTCATTCCATTTCTGATAGATATTACAACGGCTGAGAACAAGGCGGTGGTAGCGTTGAAATTGCGATGCTCCCGACCTGTGTCGCTCGGTCCTTGTAACTTCTATTGGAATATTTCCACCCACTACTCTCTTCACCTTCTCAGACACACATTCATTCCATTTCTGATAGATATTACAACGGCTGAGAACAAGGCGGTGGAAGCGTTGAAATTGCGATGCTCCCGATCTGTGTCGCTCGGTCCTTATAACTTCTATTGGAATATTTCCACCCACTACTCTCTTCACCTTCTCAGACACACATTCATTCCATTTCTGATAGATATTACAACGCCTGAGAACAAGGCGGTGGAAGCGTTGAAATTGCGATGCTCCCGACCTGTGTCGCTCTGTCCTTGTAACTTCTATTGGAATATTTCCACCCACTACTCTCTTCACCTTCTCCGACACACATTCATTCCATTTCTGATAGATATTACAACGGCTTAGAACAAGGCGGTGGAAGCGTTGAAATTGCGATGCTCCCGACCTGTGTCGCTCGGTCCTTGTAACTTCTATTTTAGTATTTCCACCCACTACTCTCTTCTCCTTCTCAGACACAAATTCATTCCATTTCTGAGAGATATTACAACGGCTGAGAACAAGGCTGTGGAAGCGTTGAAATTGCGATGCTCCCGACCTGTGTCGCTCGGTCCTTGTAACTTCTATTGGAATATTTCCACCCACTACTCTCTTCACCTTCTCAGACACACATTCATTCCATTTCTGATAGATATTACAACGGCTGAGAACAAGGCGGTGGAAGCGTTGAAATTGCGATGCTCCCGACCTGTGTCGCTCGGTCCTTGTAACTTCTATTTTAGTATTTCCACCCACTACTCTCTTCTCCTTCTCAGACACAAATTCATTCCATTTCTGATAGATATTACAACGGCTGAGAACAAGGCGGTGGAAGCGTTGAAATTGCGATGCTCCCGACCTGTGTCGCTCGGTCCTTGTAACTTCTATTGGAATATTTCCACCCACTACTCTCTTCACCTTCTCAGACACACATTCATTCCATTTCTGATAGATATTACAACGGCTGAGAACAAGGCGGTGGTAGCGTTGAAATTGCGATGCTCCCGACCTGTGTCGCTCGGTCCTTGTAACTTCTATTGGAATATTTCCAACCACTACTCTCTTCACCTTCTCAGACACACATTCATTCCATTTCTGATAGATATTACAACGGCTGAGAACAAGGCGGTGGAAGCGTTGAAATTGCGATGCTCCCGACCTGTGTCGCTCGGTCCTTATAACTTCTATTGGAATATTTCCACCCACTACTCTCTTCACCTTCTCAGACACACATTCATTCCATTTCTGACAGATATTACAACGCCTGAGAACAAGGCGGTGGAAGCGTTGAAATTGCGATGCTCTCGACCTGTGTCGCTCGGTCCTTGTAACTTCTATTGGAATATTTCCACCCACTACTCTCTTCACCTTCTCAGACACACATTCATTCCATTTCTGATAGATATTACAACGGCTGAGAACAAGGCAGTGGAAGCGTTGAAATTGCGATGCTCCCGACCTGTGTCGCTCGGTCCTTATAACTTCTATTGGAATATTTCCACCCACTAATCTCTTCACCTTCTCAGACACACATTCATTCCATTTCTGATAGATATTACAACGGCTGAGAACAAGGCGTTGGAAGCGTTGAAATTGCGATGCTCCCGACCTGTGTCGCTCGGTCCTTGTAACTTCTATTTTAGTATTTCCACCCACTACTCTCTTCTCCTTCTCAGACACAAATTCATTCCATTTCTGATAGATACTACAACGGCTGAGAACAAGGCGGTGGAAGCGTTGAAATTGCGATGCTCCCGACCTGTGTCGCTCGGTCCTTGTAACTTCTATTGGAATATTTCCACCCACTACTCTCTTCAACTTCTCAGACACACATTCATTCCATTTCTGATAGATATTACAACGGCTGAGAACAAGGCGGTGGTAGCGTTGAAATTGCGATGCTCCCGACCTGTGTCGCTCGGTCCTTGTAACTTCTATTGGAATATTTCCACCCACTACTCTCTTCACCTTCTCAGACACACATTCATTCCATTTCTGATAGATATTACAACGGCTGAGAACAAGGCGGTGGAAGCGTTGAAATTGCGATGCTCCCGATCTGTGTCGCTCGGTCCTTATAACTTCTATTGGAATATTTCCACCCACTACTCTCTTCACCTTCTCAGACACACATTCATTCCATTTCTGATAGATATTACAACGCCTGAGAACAAGGCGGTGGAAGCGTTGAAATTGCGATGCTCCCGACCTGTGTCGCTCTGTCCTTGTAACTTCTATTGGAATATTTCCACCCACTACTCTCTTCACCTTCTCCGACACACATTCATTCCATTTCTGATAGATTTTACAACGGCTTAGAACAAGGCGGTGGAAGCGTTGAAATTGCGATGCTCCCGACCTGTGTCGCTCGGTCCTTGTAACTTCTATTTTAGTATTTCCACCCACTACTCTCTTCTCCTTCTCAGACACAAATTCATTCCATTTCTGAGAGATATTACAACGGCTGAGAACAAGGCTGTGGAAGCGTTGAAATTGCGATGCTCCCGACCTGTGTCGCTCGGTCCTTGTAACTTCTATTGGAATATTTCCACCCACTACTCTCTTCACCTTCTCAGACACACATTCATTCCATTTCTGATAGATATTACAACGGCTGAGAACAAGGCTGTGGAAGCGTTGAAATTGCGATGCTCGCGACCAGTGTCGCTCTGTCCTTGTAACTTCTATTGGAATATATCCACCCACTACTCTCTTCTCCTTCTCAGACACAAATTCATTCCATTTCTGATAGATATTACAACGGCTGAGAACAAGGCTGTGGAAGCGTTGAAATTGCGATGCTCCCGACCAGTGTCGCTCTGTCCTTGTAACTTCTATTGGAATATTTCCACCCACTACTCTCTTCACCTTCTCAGACACACATACATTCCATTTCTGATAGATATTACAACGGCTGAGAACAAGGCAGTGGAAGCGTTGAAATTGCGATGCTCCCGACCTGTGTCGCTCGGTCCTTATAACTTCTATTGGAATATTTCCACCCACTACTCTCTTCACCTTCTCAGACACACATTCATTCCATTTCTGATAGATATTACAACGGCTGAGAACAAGGCGGTGGAAGCGTTGAAATTGCGATGCTCACGACCTGTGTCGCTCGGTCCTTGTAACTTCTCTTTTAGTATTTCCACCCACTACTCTCTTCTCCTTTTCAGACACAAATTCATTCCATTTCTGATAGATATTACAACGGCTGAGAACAAGGCGGTGGACGCGTTGAAATTGCGATGCTCCCGACCTGTGTCGCTCGGTCCTTGTAACTTCTATTGGAATATATCCACCCACTACTCTCTTCTCCTTCTCAGACACAAATTCATTCCATTTCTGATAGATATTACAACGGCTGAGAACAAGGCTGTGGAAGCGTTGAAATTGCGATGCTCCCGACCAGTGTCGCTCTGTCCTTGTAACTTCTATTGGAATATTTCCACCCACTACTCTCTTCACCTTCTCAGACACACATACATTCCATTTCTGATAGATATTACAACGGCTGAGAACAAGGCAGTGGAAGCGTTGAAATTGCGATGCTCCCGACCTGTGTCGCTCGGTCCTTATAACTTCTATTGGAATATTTCCACCCACTACTCTCTTCACCTTCTCAGACACACATTCATTCCATTTCTGATAGATATTACAACGGCTGAGAACAAGGCGGTGGAAGCGTTGAAATTGCGATGCTCACGACCTGTGTCGCTCGGTCCTTGTAACTTCTCTTTTAGTATTTCCACCCACTACTCTCTTCTCCTTTTCAGACACAAATTCATTCCATTTCTGATAGATATTACAACGGCTGAGAACAAGGCGGTGGAAGCGTTGAAATTGCGATGCTCCCGACCTGTGTCGCTCGGTCCTTGTAACTTCTATTGGAATATTTACACCCACTACTCTCTTCTCCTTCTCAGACACACATTCATTCCATTTCTGATTGATATTACAACGTCTGAGATCAAGGCGGTGAAAGCGTTGAAATTGCGATGCTCCCGACCTGTGTCGCTCGGTCCTTATAACTTCTATTGGAATATTTCCACCAACTACTCTCTTCAACTTCTCAGACACACATTCATTCCATTTCTGATAGATATTACAACGGCTGAGAACAAGGCGGTGGAAGCGTTGAAATTGCGATGCTCCCGACCTGTGTCGCTCGGTCCTTGTAACTTCTATTGGAATATTTCCACCCACAACTCTCTTCAACTTCTCAGACACACATTCATTCCATTTCTGATAGATATTACAACGGCTGAGAACAAGGCGGTGGAAGCGTTGAAATTGCGATGCTCCCGACCTGTGTCGCTCGGTCCTTATAACTTCTATTTTAGTATTTCCACCCACTACTCTCTTCTCATTTTCAGACACAAATTCATTCCATTTCTGATAGATATTACAACGGCTGAGAACAAGGCGGTGGAAGCATTGAAATTGCGATGCTCCCGACCTGTGTCGCTCGGTCCTTGTAACTTCTATTTTAGTATTTCCACCCACTACTCTCTTCTCATTTTCAGACACAAATTCATTCCATTTCTGATAGATATTACAACGGCTGAGAACAAGGCGGTGGAAGCGTTGAAATTGCGATGCTCCCGACCTGTGTCGCTCGGTCCTTGAAACTTCTATTGGAATATTTCCACCCACAACTCTCTTCACCTTCTCAGACACACTTTCATTCCATTTCTGATAGATATTACAACGGCTGAGAACAAGGCAGTGGAAGCGTTGAAATTGCGATGCTCCCGACCTGTGTCGCTCGGTCCTTATAACTTCTATTGGAATATTTCCACCCACTACTCTCTTCACCTTCTCAGACACACATTCATTCCATTTCTGATAGATATTACAACGGCTGAGAACAAGGCGGTGGAAGCGTTGAAATTGCGATGCTCCCGACCTGTGTCGCTCGGTTCTTGTAACTTCTATTGGAATATTTCCACCCACTACTCTCTTCACCTTCTCCGATACACATTCATTCCATTTCTGATAGATATTACAACGGCTGAGAACAAGGCGGTGGAAGCGTTGAAATTGCGATGCTCCCGACCTGTGTCGCTCGGTCCTTGTAACTTCTATTTTAGTATTTCCACCCACTACTCTCTTCTCCTTCTCAGACACAAATTCATTCCATTTCTGATAGATATTACAACGGCTGAGAACAAGGCGGTGGAAGCGTTGAAATTGCGATGCTCCCGACCTGTGTCGCTCGGTCCTTGTAACTTCTATTGGAATATTTCCACCCACTACTCTCTTCACCTTCTCAGACACACATTCATTCCATTTCTGATAGATATTACAACGGCTGAGAACAAGGCGGTGGTAGCGTTGAAATTGCGATGCTCCCGACCTGTGTCGCTCGGTCCTTGTAACTTCTATTGGAATATTTCCACCCACTACTCTCTTCACCTTCTCAGACACACATTCATTCCATTTCTGATAGATATTACAACGGCTGAGAACAAGGCGGTGGAAGCGTTGAAATTGCGATGCTCCCGACCTGTGTCGCTCGGTCCTTATAACTTCTATTGGAATATTTCCACCCACTACTCTCTTCACCTTCTCAGACACACATTCATTCCATTTCTGACAGATATTACAACGCCTGAGAACAAGGCGGTGGAAGCGTTGAAATTGCGATGCTCTCGACCTGTGTCGCTCGGTCCTTGTAACTTCTATTGGAATATTTCCACCCACTACTCTCTTCACCTTCTCAGACACACATTCATTCCATTTCTGATAGATATTACAACGGCTGAGAACAAGGCAGTGGAAGCGTTGAAATTGCGATGCTCCCGACCTGTGTCGCTCGGTCCTTATAACTTCTATTGGAATATTTCCACCCACTAATCTCTTCACCTTCTCAGACACACATTCATTCCATTTCTGATAGATATTACAACGGCTGAGAACAAGGCGTTGGAAGCGTTGAAATTGCGATGCTCCCGACCTGTGTCGCTCGGTCCTTGTAACTTCTATTTTAGTATTTCCACCCACTACTCTCTTCTCCTTCTCAGACACAAATTCATTCCATTTCTGATAGATACTACAACGGCTGAGAACAAGGCGGTGGAAGCGTTGAAATTGCGATGCTCCCGACCTGTGTCGCTCGGTCCTTGTAACTTCTATTGGAATATTTCCACCCACTACTCTCTTCAACTTCTCAGACACACATTCATTCCATTTCTGATAGATATTACAACGGCTGAGAACAAGGCGGTGGTAGCGTTGAAATTGCGATGCTCCCGACCTGTGTCGCTCGGTCCTTGTAACTTCTATTGGAATATTTCCACCCACTACTCTCTTCACCTTCTCAGACACACATTCATTCCATTTCTGATAGATATTACAACGGCTGAGAACAAGGCGGTGGAAGCGTTGAAATTGCGATGCTCCCGATCTGTGTCGCTCGGTCCTTATAACTTCTATTGGAATATTTCCACCCACTACTCTCTTCACCTTCTCAGACACACATTCATTCCATTTCTGATAGATATTACAACGCCTGAGAACAAGGCGGTGGAAGCGTTGAAATTGCGATGCTCCCGACCTGTGTCGCTCTGTCCTTGTAACTTCTATTGGAATATTTCCACCCACTACTCTCTTCACCTTCTCCGACACACATTCATTCCATTTCTGATAGATTTTACAACGGCTTAGAACAAGGCGGTGGAAGCGTTGAAATTGCGATGCTCCCGACCTGTGTCGCTCGGTCCTTGTAACTTCTATTTTAGTATTTCCACCCACTACTCTCTTCTCCTTCTCAGACACAAATTCATTCCATTTCTGAGAGATATTACAACGGCTGAGAACAAGGCTGTGGAAGCGTTGAAATTGCGATGCTCCCGACCTGTGTCGCTCGGTCCTTGTAACTTCTATTGGAATATTTCCACCCACTACTCTCTTCACCTTCTCAGACACACATTCATTCCATTTCTGATAGATATTACAACGGCTGAGAACAAGGCTGTGGAAGCGTTGAAATTGCGATGCTCGCGACCAGTGTCGCTCTGTCCTTGTAACTTCTATTGGAATATATCCACCCACTACTCTCTTCTCCTTCTCAGACACAAATTCATTCCATTTCTGATAGATATTACAACGGCTGAGAACAAGGCTGTGGAAGCGATGAAATTGCGATGCTCCCGACCAGTGTCGCTCTGTCCTTGTAACTTCTATTGGAATATTTCCACCCACTACTCTCTTCACCTTCTCAGACACACATACATTCCATTTCTGATAGATATTACAACGGCTGAGAACAAGGCAGTGGAAGCGTTGAAATTGCGATGCTCCCGACCTGTGTCGCTCGGTCCTTATAACTTCTATTGGAATATTTCCACCCACTACTCTCTTCACCTTCTCAGACACACATTCATTCCATTTCTGATAGATATTACAACGGCTGAGAACAAGGCGGTGGAAGCGTTGAAATTGCGATGCTCACGACCTGTGTCGCTCGGTCCTTGTAACTTCTCTTTTAGTATTTCCACCCACTACTCTCTTCTCCTTTTCAGACACAAATTCATTCCATTTCTGATAGATATTACAACGGCTGAGAACAAGGCGGTGGAAGCGTTGAAATTGCGATGCTCCCGACCTGTGTCGCTCGGTCCTTGTAACTTCTATTGGAATATTTACACCCACTACTCTCTTCTCCTTCTCAGACACACATTCATTCCATTTCTGATTGATATTACAACGTCTGAGATCAAGGCGGTGAAAGCGTTGAAATTGCGATGCTCCCGACCTGTGTCGCTCGGTCCTTATAACTTCTATTGGAATATTTCCACCAACTACTCTCTTCAACTTCTCAGACACACATTCATTCCATTTCTGATAGATATTACAACGGCTGAGAACAAGGCGGTGGAAGCGTTGAAATTGCGATGCTCCCGACCTGTGTCGCTCGGTCCTTGTAACTTCTATTGGAATATTTCCACCCACAACTCTCTTCAACTTCTCAGACACACATTCATTCCATTTCTGATAGATATTACAACGGCTGAGAACAAGGCGGTGGAAGCGTTGAAATTGCGATGCTCCCGACCTGTGTCGCTCGGTCCTTATAACTTCTATTTTAGTATTTCCACCCACTACTCTCTTCTCATTTTCAGACACAAATTCATTCCATTTCTGATAGATATTACAACGGCTGAGAACAAGGCGGTGGAAGCATTGAAATTGCGATGCTCCCGACCTGTGTCGCTCGGTCCTTGTAACTTCTATTTTAGTATTTCCACCCACTACTCTCTTCTCATTTTCAGACACAAATTCATTCCATTTCTGATAGATATTACAACGGCTGAGAACAAGGCGGTGGAAGCGTTGAAATTGCGATGCTCCCGACCTGTGTCGCTCGGTCCTTGAAACTTCTATTGGAATATTTCCACCCACAACTCTCTTCACCTTCTCAGACACACATTCATTCCATTTCTGATAGATATTACAACGGCTGAGAACAAGGCAGTGGAAGCGTTGAAATTGCGATGCTCCCGACCTGTGTCGCTCGGTCCTTATAACTTCTATTGGAATATTTCCACCCACTACTCTCTTCACCTTCTCAGACACACATTCATTCCATTTCTGATAGATATTACAACGGCTGAGAACAAGGCGGTGGAAGCGTTGAAATTGCGATGCTCCCGACCTGTGTCGCTCGGTTCTTGTAACTTCTATTGGAATATTTCCACCCACTACTCTCTTCACCTTCTCCGATACACATTCATTCCATTTCTGATAGATATTACAACGGCTGAGAACAAGGCGGTGGAAGCGTTGAAATTGCGATGCTCCCGACCTGTGTCGCTCGGTCCTTGTAACTTCTATTTTAGTATTTCCACCCACTACTCTCTTCTCCTTCTCAGACACAAATTCATTCCATTTCTGATAGATATTACAACGGCTGAGAACAAGGCGGTGGAAGCGTTGAAATTGCGATGCTCCCGACCTGTGTCGCTCGGTCCTTGTAACTTCTATTGGAATATTTCCACCCACTACTCTCTTCACCTTCTCAGACACACATTCATTCCATTTCTGATAGATATTACAACGGCTGAGAACAAGGCGGTGGTAGCGTTGAAATTGCGATGCTCCCGACCTGTGTCGCTCGGTCCTTGTAACTTCTATTGGAATATTTCCACCCACTACTCTCTTCACCTTCTCAGACACACATTCATTCCATTTCTGATAGATATTACAACGGCTAAGAACAAGGCGGTGGAAGCGTTGAAATTGCGATGCTCCCGACCTGTGTCGCTCTGTCCTTATAACTTCTATTGGATTATTTCCACCCACTACTCTCTTCACCTTCTCAGACACACATTCATTCCATTTCTGATAGATATTACAACGGCTGAGAACAAGGCGGTGGTAGCGTTGAAATTGCGAAGCTCCCGACCTGTGTCGCTCGGTCCTTATAACTTCTATTGGAATATTTCCACCCACTACTCTCTTCACCTTCTCAGACACACATTCATTCCATTTCTGATAGATATTACAACGCCTGAGAACAAGGCGGTGGAAGCGTTGAAATTGCGATGCTCCCGACCTGTGTCGCTCTGTCCTTGTAACTTCTATTGGAATATTTCCACCCACTACTCTCTTCACCTTCTCCGACACACATTCATTCCATTTCTGATAGATATTACAACGGCTGAGAACAAGGCGGTGGAAGCGTTGAAATTGCGGTGCTCCCGACCTGTGTCGCTCGGTCCTTGTAACTTCTATTTTAGTATTTCCACCCACTACTCTCTTCTCCTTCTCAGACACAAATTCATTCCATTTCTGATAGATATTACAACGGCTGAGAACAAGGCGGTGGAAGCGTTGAAATTGCGATGCTCCCGACCTGTGTCGCTCGGTCCTTGTAACTTCTATTGGAATATTTCCACCCACTACTCTCTTCACCTTCTCAGACACACATTCATTCCATTTCTGATAGATATTACAACGGCTGAGAACAAGGCGGTAGAAGCGTTGAAATTGCGATGCTCCCGACCTGTGTCGCTCGGTCCTTATAACTTCTATTGGAATATTTCCACCCACTACTCTCTTCACCTTCTCAGACACACATTCATTCCATTTCTGATTGATATTACAACGTCTGAGATCAAGGCGGTGAAAGCGTTGAAATTGCGATGCTCCCGACCTGTGTCGCTCGGTCCTTGTAACTTCTATTGGAATATTTCCACCCACTACTCTATTCAACTTCTCAGACACACATTCATTCCATTTCTGATAGATATTACAACGGCTGAGAACAAGGTGGTGGAAGCGTTGAAATTGCGATGCTCCCGACCTGTGTCGCTCGGTCCTTATAACTTCTATTGGAATATTTCCACCAACTACTCTCTTCACCTTCTCAGACACACATTCATTCCATTTCTGATAGATATTACAACGCCTGAGAACAAGGCGGTGGAAGCATTGAAATTGCGATGCTCCCGACCTGTGTCGCTCGGTCCTTGTAACTTCTATTGGAATATTTCCACCCACAACTCTCTTCACCTTCTCAGACACACATTCATTCCATTTCTGATAGATATTATAACGGCTGAGAACAAGGCGGTGGAAGCGTTGAAATTGCGATGCTCCCGACCTGTGTCGCTCGGTCCTTATAACTTCTATTGGAATATTTCCACCCACTACTCTCTTCACCTTCTCAGACACACATTCATTCCATTTCTGATAGATATTACAACGGCTGAGAACAAGGCGGTGGAAGCGTTGAAATTGCGATGCTCCCGACCTGTGTCGCTCGGTCCTTGTAACTTCTATTTTAGTATTTCCACCCACTACTCTCTTCTCATTTTCAGACACAAATTCATTCCATTTCTGATAGATATTACAACGGCTGAGAACAAGGCGGTGGAAGCGTTGAAATTGTGATGCTCCCGACCTGTGTCGCTCGGTCCTTATAACTTCTATTGGAATATTTCCACCAACTACTCTCTTCACCTTCTCAGACACACATTCATTCCATTTCTGATAGATATTACAACGGCTGAGAACAAGGCGGTGGAAGCATTGAAATTGCGATGCTCCCGACCTGTGTCGCTCGGTCCTTGTAACTTCTATTTTAGTATTTCCACCCACTACTCTCTTCTCATTTTCAGACACAAATTCATTCCATTTCTGATAGATATTACAACGGCTGAGAACAAGGCGGTGGAAGCGTTGAAATTGCGATGCTCCCGACCTGTGTCGCTCGGTCCTTGAAACTTCTATTGGAATATTTCCACCCACAACTCTCTTCACCTTCTCAGACACACATTCATTCCATTTCTGATAGATATTACAACGGCTGAGAACAAGGCAGTGGAAGCGTTGAAATTGCGATGCTCCCGACCTGTGTCGCTCGGTCCTTATAACTTCTATTGGAATATTTCCACCCACTACTCTCTTCACCTTCTCAGACACAGATTCATTCCATTTCTGATAGATATTACAACGGCTGAGAACAAGGCGGTGGAAGCGTTGAAATTGCGATGCTCCCGACCTGTGTCGCTCGGTTCTTGTAACTTCTATTGGAATATTTCCACCCACTACTCTCTTCACCTTCTCCGATACACATTCATTCCATTTCTGATAGATATTACAACGGCTGAGAACAAGGCGGTGGAAGCGTTGAAATTGCGATGCTCCCGACCTGTGTCGCTCGGTCCTTGTAACTTCTATTTTAGTATTTCCACCCACTACTCTCTTCTCCTTCTCAGACACAAATTCATTCCATTTCTGATAGATATTACAACGGCTGAGAACAAGGCGGTGGAAGCGTTGAAATTGCGATGCTCCCGACCTGTGTCGCTCGGTCCTTGTAACTTCTATTGGAATATTTCCACCCACTACTCTCTTCACCTTCTCAGACACACATTCATTCCATTTCTGATAGATATTACAACGGCTGAGAACAAGGCGGTGGTAGCGTTGAAATTGCGATGCTCCCGACCTGTGTCGCTCGGTCCTTGTAACTTCTATTGGAATATTTCCACCCACTACTCTCTTCACCTTCTCAGACACACATTCATTCCATTTCTGATAGATATTACAACGGCTAAGAACAAGGCGGTGGAAGCGTTGAAATTGCGATGCTCCCGACCTGTGTCGCTCTGTCCTTATAACTTCTATTGGATTATTTCCACCCACTACTCTCTTCACCTTCTCAGACACACATTCATTCCATTTCTGATAGATATTACAACGGCTGAGAACAAGGCGGTGGTAGCGTTGAAATTGCGAAGCTCCCGACCTGTGTCGCTCGGTCCTTATAACTTCTATTGGAATATTTCCACCCACTACTCTCTTCACCTTCTCAGACACACATTCATTCCATTTCTGATAGATATTACAACGCCTGAGAACAAGGCGGTGGAAGCGTTGAAATTGCGATGCTCCCGACCTGTGTCGCTCTGTCCTTGTAACTTCTATTGGAATATTTCCACCCACTACTCTCTTCACCTTCTCCGACACACATTCATTCCATTTCTGATAGATATTACAACGGCTGAGAACAAGGCGGTGGAAGCGTTGAAATTGCGGTGCTCCCGACCTGTGTCGCTCGGTCCTTGTAACTTCTATTTTAGTATTTCCACCCACTACTCTCTTCTCCTTCTCAGACACAAATTCATTCCATTTCTGATAGATATTACAACGGCTGAGAACAAGGCGGTGGAAGCGTTGAAATTGCGATGCTCCAGACCTGTGTCGCTCGGTCCTTGTAACTTCTATTGGAATATTTCCACCCACTACTCTCTTCACCTTCTCAGACACACATTCATTCCATTTCTGATAGATATTACAACGGCTGAGAACAAGGCGGTAGAAGCGTTGAAATTGCGATGCTCCCGACCTGTGTCGCTCGGTCCTTATAACTTCTATTGGAATATTTCCACCCACTACTCTCTTCACCTTCTCAGACACACATTCATTCCATTTCTGATTGATATTACAACGTCTGAGATCAAGGCGGTGAAAGCGTTGAAATTGCGATGCTCCCGACCTGTGTCGCTCGGTCCTTGTAACTTCTATTGGAATATTTCCACCCACTACTCTATTCAACTTCTCAGACACACATTCATTCCATTTCTGATAGATATTACAACGGCTGAGAACAAGGTGGTGGAAGCGTTGAAATTGCGATGCTCCCGACCTGTGTCGCTCGGTCCTTATAACTTCTATTGGAATATTTCCACCAACTACTCTCTTCACCTTCTCAGACACACATTCATTCCATTTCTGATAGATATTACAACGCCTGAGAACAAGGCGGTGGAAGCATTGAAATTGCGATGCTCCCGACCTGTGTCGCTCGGTCCTTGTAACTTCTATTGGAATATTTCCACCCACAACTCTCTTCACCTTCTCAGACACACATTCATTCCATTTCTGATAGATATTACAACGGCTGAGAACAAGGCGGTGGAAGCGTTGAAATTGCGATGCTCCCGACCTGTGTCGCTCGGTCCTTATAACTTCTATTGGAATATTTCCACCCACTACTCTCTTCACCTTCTCAGACACACATTCATTCCATTTCTGATAGATATTACAACGGCTGAGAACAAGGCGGTGGAAGCGTTGAAATTGCGATGCTCCCGACCTGTGTCGCTCGGTCCTTGTAACTTCTATTTTAGTATTTCCACCCACTACTCTCTTCACCTTCTCCGATACACATTCATTCCATTTCTGATAGATATTACAACGGCTGAGAACAAGGCGGTGGAAGCGTTGAAATTGCGATGCTCCCGACCTGTGTCGCTCGGTCCTTGAAACTTCTATTGGAATATTTCCACCCACAACTCTCTTCACCTTCTCAGACACACATTCATTCCATTTCTGATAGATATTACAACGGCTGAGAACAAGGCAGTGGAAGCGTTGAAATTGCGATGCTCCCGACCTGTGTCGCTCGGTCCTTATAACTTCTTTTGGAATATTTCCACCCACTACTCTCTTCACCTTCTCAGACACACATTCATTCCATTTCTGATAGATATTACAACGGCTGAGAACAAGGCGGTGGAAGCGTTGAAATTGCGATGCTCCCGACCTGTGTCGCTCGGTCCTTGTAACTTCTATTTTAGTATTTCCACCCACTACTCTCTTCTCCTTTTCAGACACAAATTCATTCCATTTCTGATAGATATTACAACGGCTGAGAACAAGGCGGTGGAAGCGTTGAAATTGCGATGCTCCCGACCTGTGTCGCTCGGTCCTTATAACTTCTATTGGAATATTTCCACCCACTACTCTCTTCACCTTCTCCGATACACATTCATTCCATTTCTGATAGATATTACAACGGCTGAGAACAAGGCAGTGGAAGCGTTGAAATTGCGATGCTCCCGACCTGTGTCGCTCGGTCCTTGTAACTTCTATTGGAATATTTCCACCCACTACTCTCTTCACCTTCTCAGACACACATTCATTCCATTTCTGATAGATATTACAACGCCTGAGAACAAGGCGGTGGTAGCGTTGAAATTGCGATGCTCCCGACCTGTGTCGCTTGGTCCTTGTAACTTCTATTGGAATATTTCCACCCACTACTCTCTTCACCTTCTCAGACACACATTCATTCCATTTCTGATAGATATTACAACGGCTGAGAACAAGGCGGTGGAAGCGTTGAAATTGCGATGCTCCCGACCTGTGTCGCTCGGTCCTTATAACTTCTATTGGAATATTTCCACCCACTACTCTCTTCACCTTCTCAGACACACATTCATTCCATTTCTGATAGATATTACAACGGCTGAGAACAAGGCGGTGGAAGCGTTGAAATTGCGATGCTCCCGATCTGTGTCGCTCGGTCCTTGTAACTTCTATTGGAATATTTACACCCACTACTCTCTTCTCCTTCTCAGACACACATTCATTCCATTTCTGATTGATATTACAACGTCTGAGATCAAGGCGGTGAAAGCGTTGAAATTGCGATGCTCCCGACCTGTGTCGCTCGGTCCTTGTAACTTCTATTGGAATATTTCCACCCACTACTCTCTTCAACTTCTCAGACACACATTCATTCCATTTCTGATAGATATAACAACGGCTGAGAACAAGGTGGTGGAAGCGTTGAAATTGCGATGCTCCCGACCTGTGTCGCTCGGCCCTTATAACTTCTATTGGAATATTTCCACCAACTACTCTCTTCACCTTCTCAGACACACATTCATTCCATTTCTGATAGATATTACAACGCCTGAGAACAAGGCGGTGGAAGCATTGAAATTGCGATGCTCCCGACCTGTGTCGCTAGGTCCTTGTAACTTCTATTGGAATATTTCCACCCACAACTCTCTTCACCTTCTCAGACACACATTCATTCCATTTCTGATAGATATTACAACGGCTGAGAACAAGGCGGTGGAAGCGTTGAAATTGCGATGCTCCCGACCTGTGTCGCTCGGTCCTTATAACTTCTATTGGAATATTTCCACCCACTACTCTCTTCACCTTCTCAGACACACATTCATTCCATTTCTGATAGATATTACAACGGCTGAGAACAAGGCGGTGGAAGCGTTGAAATTGCGATGCTCCCGACCTGTGTCGCTCGGTCCTTGTAACTTCTATTTTAGTATTTCCACCCTCTACTCTCTTCTCATTTTCAGACACAAATTCATTCCATTTCTGATAGATATTACAACGGCTGAGAACAAGGCGGTGGAAGCGTTGAAATTGCGATGCTCCCGACCTGTGTCGCTCGGTCCTTATAACTTCTATTGGAATATTTCCACCCACTACTCTCTTCACCTTCTCCGATACACATTCATTCCATTTCTGATAGATATTACAACGGCTGAGAACAAGGCGGTGGAAGCGTTGAAATTGCGATGCTCCCGACCTGTGTCGCTCGGTCCTTGAAACTTCTATTGGAATATTTCCACCCACAACTCTCTTCACCTTCTCAGACACACATTCATTCCATTTCTGATAGATATTACAACGGCTGAGAACAAGGCAGTGGAAGCGTTGAAATTGCGATGCTCCCGACCTGTGTCGTTCGGTCCTTATAACTTCTATTGGAATATTTCCACCCACTACTCTCTTCACCTTCTCAGACACACATTCATTCCATTTCTGATAGATATTACAACGGCTGAGAACAAGGCGGTGGTAGCGTTGAAATTGCGAAGCTCCCGACCTGTGTCGCTCGGTCCTTGTAACTTCTATTGGAATATTTCCATCCACTACTCTCTTCACCTTCTCAGACACACATTCATTCCATTTCTGATAGATATTACAACGGCTGAGAACAAGGCGGTGGAAGCGTTGAAATTGCGATGCTCCCGACCTGTGTCGCTCGGTCCTTGTAACTTCTATTTTAGTATTTCCACCCACTACTCTCTTCTCCTTCTCAGACACAAATTCATTCCATTTCTGATAGATATTACAACGGCTGAGAACAAGGCTGTGGAAGCGTTGAAATTGCGATGCTCCCGACCTGTGTCGCTCGGTCCATGTAACTTCTATTGGAATATTTCCACCCACTACTCTCTTCACCTTCTCAGACACACATTCATTCCATTTCTGATAGATATTACAACGGCTGAGAACAAGGCGGTAGAAGCGTTGAAATTGCGATGCTCCCGACCTGTGTCGCTCGGTCCTTATAACTTCTATTGGAATATTTCCACCCACTACTCTCTTCACCTTCTCAGACACACATTCATTCCATTTCTGATAGATATTACAACGCCTGAGAACAAGGCGGTGGAAGCGTTGAAATTGCGATGCTCCCGACCTGTGTCGCTCTGTCCTTGTAACTTCTATTGGAATATTTCCACCCACTACTCTCTTCACCTTCTCAGACACACATTCATTCCATTTCTGATAGATATTACAACGGCTGAGAACAAGGCAGTGGAAGCGTTGAAATTGCGATGCTCCCATCCTGTGTCGCTCGGTCCTTATAACTTCTATTGGAATATTTCCACCCACTACTCTCTTCACCTTCTCAGACACACATTCATTCCATTTCTGATAGATATTACAACGGCTGAGAACAAGGCGGTGGAAGCGTTGAAATTGCGATGCTCACGACCTGTGTCGCTCGGTCCTTGTAACTTCTATTTTAGTATTTCCACCCACTACTCTCTTCTCCTTTTCAGACACAAATTCATTCCATTTCTGATAGATATTACAACGGCTGAGAACAAGGCGGTGGAAGCGTTGAAATTGCGATGCTCCCGACCTGTGTCGCTCGGTCCTTGTAACTTCTATTGGAATATTTCCACCCACTACTCTCTTCACCTTCTCAGACACACATTCATTCCATTTCTGATAGATATTACAACGGCTAAGAACAAGGCGGTGGAAGCGTTGAAATTGCGATGCTCCCGACCTGTGTCGCTCTGTCCTTATAACTTCTATTGGATTATTTCCACCCACTACTCTCTTCACCTTCTCAGACACACATTCATTCCATTTCTGATAGATATTACAACGGCTGAGAACAAGGCGGTGGTAGCGTTGAAATTGCGAAGCTCCCGACCTGTGTCGCTCGGTCCTTATAACTTCTATTGGAATATTTCCACCCACTACTCTCTTCACCTTCTCAGACACACATTCATTCCATTTCTGATAGATATTACAACGCCTGAGAACAAGGCGGTGGAAGCGTTGAAATTGCGATGCTCCCGACCTGTGTCGCTCTGTCCTTGTAACTTCTATTGGAATATTTCCACCCACTACTCTCTTCACCTTCTCCGACACACATTCATTCCATTTCTGATAGATATTACAACGGCTGAGAACAAGGCGGTGGAAGCGTTGAAATTGCGGTGCTCCCGACCTGTGTCGCTCGGTCCTTGTAACTTCTATTTTAGTATTTCCACCCACTACTCTCTTCTCCTTCTCAGACACAAATTCATTCCATTTCTGATAGATATTACAACGGCTGAGAACAAGGCGGTGGAAGCGTTGAAATTGCGATGCTCCCGACCTGTGTCGCTCGGTCCTTGTAACTTCTATTGGAATATTTCCACCCACTACTCTCTTCACCTTCTCAGACACACATTCATTCCATTTCTGATAGATATTACAACGGCTGAGAACAAGGCGGTAGAAGCGTTGAAATTGCGATGCTCCCGACCTGTGTCGCTCGGTCCTTATAACTTCTATTGGAATATTTCCACCCACTACTCTCTTCACCTTCTCAGACACACATTCATTCCATTTCTGATTGATATTACAACGTCTGAGATCAAGGCGGTGAAAGCGTTGAAATTGCGATGCTCCCGACCTGTGTCGCTCGGTCCTTGTAACTTCTATTGGAATATTTCCACCCACTACTCTATTCAACTTCTCAGACACACATTCATTCCATTTCTGATAGATATTACAACGGCTGAGAACAAGGTGGTGGAAGCGTTGAAATTGCGATGCTCCCGACCTGTGTCGCTCGGTCCTTATAACTTCTATTGGAATATTTCCACCAACTACTCTCTTCACCTTCTCAGACACACATTCATTCCATTTCTGATAGATATTACAACGCCTGAGAACAAGGCGGTGGAAGCATTGAAATTGCGATGCTCCCGACCTGTGTCGCTCGGTCCTTGTAACTTCTATTGGAATATTTCCACCCACAACTCTCTTCACCTTCTCAGACACACATTCATTCCATTTCTGATAGATATTACAACGGCTGAGAACAAGGCGGTGGAAGCGTTGAAATTGCGATGCTCCCGACCTGTGTCCCTCGGTCCTTATAACTTCTATTGGAATATTTCCACCCACTACTCTCTTCACCTTCTCAGACACACATTCATTCCATTTCTGATAGATATTACAACGGCTGAGAACAAGGCGGTGGAAGCGTTGAAATTGCGATGCTCCCGACCTGTGTCGCTCGGTCCTTGTAACTTCTATTTTAGTATTTCCACCCACTACTCTCTTCTCATTTTCAGACACAAATTCATTCCATTTCTGATAGATATTACAACGGCTGAGAACAAGGCGGTGGAAGCAATGAAATTGCGATGCTCCCGACCTGTGTCGCTCGGTCCTTATAACTTCTATTGGAATATTTCCACCCACTACTCTCTTCACCTTCTCCGATACACATTCATTCCATTTCTGATAGATATTACAACGGCTGAGAACAAGGCGGTGGAAGCGTTGAAATTGCGATGCTCCCGACCTGTGTCGCTCGGTCCTTGAAACTTCTATTGGAATATTTCCACCCACAACTCTCTTCACCTTCTCAGACACACATTCATTCCATTTCTGATAGATATTACAACGGCTGAGAACAAGGCAGTGGAAGCGTTGAAATTGCGATGCTCCCGACCTGTGTCGCTCGGTCCTTATAACTTCTTTTGGAATATTTCCACCCACTACTCTCTTCACCTTCTCAGACACACATTCATTCCATTTCTGATAGATATTACAACGGCTGAGAACAAGGCGGTGGAAGCGTTGAAATTGCGATGCTCCCGACCTGTGTCGCTCGGTCCTTGTAACTTCTATTTTAGTATTTCCACCCACTACTCTCTTCTCCTTTTCAGACACAAATTCATTCCATTTCTGATAGATATTACAACGGCTGAGAACAAGGCGGTGGAAGCGTTGAAATTGCGATGCTCCCGACCTGTGTCGCTCGGTCCTTATAACTTCTATTGGAATATTTCCACCCACTACTCTCTTCACCTTCTCCGATACACATTCATTCCATTTCTGATAGATATTACAACGGCTGAGAACAAGGCAGTGGAAGCGTTGAAATTGCGATGCTCCCGACCTGTATCGCTCGGTCCTTGTAACTTCTATTTTAGTATTTCCACCCACTACTCTCTTCTCCTTCTCAGACACAAATTCATTCCATTTCTGATAGATATTACAACGGCTGAGAACAAGGCGGTGGAAGCGTTGAAATTGCGATGCTCCCGACCTGTGTCGCTCGGTCCTTGTAACTTCTATTGGAATATTTCCACCCACTACTCTCTTCACCTTCTCAGACACACATTCATTCCATTTCTGATAGATATTACAACGCCTGAGAACAAGGCGGTGGTAGCGTTGAAATTGCGATGCTCCCGACCTGTGTCGCTCGGTCCTTGTAACTTCTATTGGAATATTTCCACCCACTACTCTCTTCACCTTCTCAGACACACATTCATTCCATTTCTGATAGATATTACAACGGCTGAGAACAAGGCGGTGGAAGCGTTGAAATTGCGATGCTCCCGACCTGTGTCGCTCGGTCCTTATAACTTCTATTGGAATATTTCCACCCACTACTCTCTTCACCTTCTCAGACACACATTCATTCCATTTCTGATAGATATTACAACGGCTGAGAACAAGGCGGTGGAAGCGTTGAAATTGCGATGCTCCCGATCTGTGTCGCTCGGTCCTTGTAACTTCTATTGGAATATTTACACCCACTACTCTCTTCTCCTTCTCAGACACACATTCATTCCATTTCTGATTGATATTACAACGTCTGAGATCAAGGCGGTGAAAGCGTTGAAATTGCGATGCTCCCGACCTGTGTCGCTCGGTCCTTGTAACTTCTATTGGAATATTTCCACCCACTACTCTCTTCAACTTCTCAGACAACACATTCATTCCATTTCTGATAGATATAACAACGGCTGAGAACAAGGTGGTGGAAGCGTTGAAATTGCGATGCTCCCGACCTGTGTCGCTCGGCCCCTTATAACTTCTATTGGAATATTTCCACCAACTACTCTCTTCACCTTCTCAGACACACATTCATTCCATTTCTGATAGATATTACAACGCCTGAGAACAAGGCGGTGGAAGCATTGAAATTGCGATGCTCCCGACCTGTGTCGCTCGGTCCTTGTAACTTCTATTGGAATATTTCCACCCACAACTCTCTTCACCTTCTCAGACACACATTCATTCCATTTCTGATAGATATTACAACGGCTGAGAACAAGGCGGTGGAAGCGTTGAAATTGCGATGCTCCCGACCTGTGTCGCTCGGTCCTTATAACTTCTATTGGAATATTTCCACCCCACTACTCTCTTCACCTTCTCAGACACACATTCATTCCATTTCTGATAGATATTACAACGGCTGAGAACAAGGCGGTGGAAGCGTTGAAATTGCGATGCTCCCGACCTGTGTCGCTCGGTCCTTGTAACTTCTATTTTAGTATTTCCACCCTCTACTCTCTTCTCATTTTCAGACACAAATTCATTCCATTTCTGATAGATATTACAACGGGCTGAGAACAAGGCGGTGGAAGCGTTGAAATTGCGATGCTCCCGACCTGTGTCGCTCGGTCCTTATAACTTCTATTGGAATATTTCCACCCACTACTCTCTTCACCTTCTCCGATACACATTCATTCCATTTCTGATAGATATTACAACGGCTGAGAACAAGGCGGTGGAAGCGTTGAAATTGCGATGCTCCCGACCTGTGTCGCTCGGTCCTTGAAACTTCTATTGGAATATTTCCACCCACAACTCTCTTCACCTTCTCAGACACACATTCATTCCATTTCTGATAGATATTACAACGGCTGAGAACAAGGCAGTGGAAGCGTTGAAATTGCGATGCTCCCGACCTGTGTCGCTCGGTCCCTTATAACTTCTATTGGAATATTTCCACCCACTACTCTCTTCACCTTCTCAGACACACATTCATTCCATTTCTGATAGATATTACAACGGCTGAGAACAAGGCGGTGGTAGCGTTGAAATTGCGAAGCTCCCGACCTGTGTCGCTCGGTCCTTGTAACTTCTATTGGAATATTTCCATCCACTACTCTCTTCACCTTCTCAGACACACATTCATTCCATTTCTGATAGATATTACAACGGCTGAGAACAAGGCGGTGGAAGCGTTGAAATTGCGATGCTCCCGACCTGTGTCGCTCGGTCCTTGTAACTTCTATTTTAGTATTTCCACCCACTACTCTCTTCTCCTTCTCAGACACAAATTCATTCCATTTCTGATAGATATTACAACGGCTGAGAACAAGGCGGTGGAAGCGTTGAAATTGCGATGCTCCCGACCTGTGTCGCTCGGTCCATGTAACTTCTATTGGAATATTTCCACCCACTACTCTCTTCACCTTCTCAGACACACATTCATTCCATTTCTGATAGATATTACAACGGCTGAGAACAAGGCGGTAGAAGCGTTGAAATTGCGATGCTCCCGACCTGTGTCGCTCGGTCCTTATAACTTCTATTGGAATATTTCCACCCACTACTCTCTTCACCTTCTCAGACACACATTCATTCCATTTCTGATAGATATTACAACGCCTGAGAACAAGGCGGTGGAAGCGTTGAAATTGCGATGCTCCCGACCTGTGTCGCTCTGTCCTTGTAACTTCTATTGGAATATTTCCACCCACTACTCTCTTCACCTTCTCAGACACACATTCATTCCATTTCTGATAGATATTACAACGGCTGAGAACAAGGCAGTGGAAGCGTTGAAATTGCGATGCTCCCATCCTGTGTCGCTCGGTCCTTATAACTTCTATTGGAATATTTCCACCCACTACTCTCTTCACCTTCTCAGACACACATTCATTCCATTTCTGATAGATATTACAACGGCTGAGAACAAGGCGGTGGAAGTGTTGAAATTGCGATGCTCACGACCTGTGTCGCTCGGTCCTTGTAACTTCTATTTTAGTATTTCCACCCACTACTCTCTTCACCTTCTCAGACACACATTCATTCCATTTCTGATAGATATTACAACGGCTGAGAACAAGGCGGTGGAAGCGTTGAAATTGCGATGCTCCCGACCTGTGTCGCTCGGTCCTTATAACTTCTATTGGAATATTTCCACCCACTACTCTCTTCACCTTCTCAGACACACATTCATTCCATTTCTGATAGATATTACAACGGCTGAGAACAAGGCGGTGGAAGCGTTGAAATTGCGATGCTCCCGATCTGTGTCGCTCGGTCCTTGTAACTTCTATTGGAATATTTACACCCACTACTCTCTTCTCCTTCTCAGACACACATTCATTCCATTTCTGATTGATATTACAACGTCTGAGATCAAGGCGGTGAAAGCGTTGAAATTGCGATGCTCCCGACCTGTGTCGCTCGGTCCTTGTAACTTCTATTGGAATATTTCCACCCACTACTCTCTTCAACTTCTCAGACACACATTCATTCCATTTCTGATAGATATAACAACGGCTGAGAACAAGGTGGTGGAAGCGTTGAAATTGCGATGCTCCCGACCTGTGTCGCTCGGCCCTTATAACTTCTATTGGAATATTTCCACCAACTACTCTCTTCACCTTCTCAGACACACATTCATTCCATTTCTGATAGATATTACAACGCCTGAGAACAAGGCGGTGGAAGCATTGAAATTGCGATGCTCCCGACCTGTGTCGCTCGGTCCTTGTAACTTCTATTGGAATATTTCCACCCACAACTCTCTTCACCTTCTCAGACACACATTCATTCCATTTCTGATAGATATTACAACGGCTGAGAACAAGGCGGTGGAAGCGTTGAAATTGCGATGCTCCCGACCTGTGTCGCTCGGTCCTTATAACTTCTATTGGAATATTTCCACCCACTACTCTCTTCACCTTCTCAGACACACATTCATTCCATTTCTGATAGATATTACAACGGCTGAGAACAAGGCGGTGGGAGCGTTGAAATTGCGATGCTCCCGACCTGTGTCGCTCGGTCCTTGTAACTTCTATTTTAGTATTTCCACCCTCTACTCTCTTCTCATTTTCAGACACAAATTCATTCCATTTCTGATAGATATTACAACGGCTGAGAACAAGGCGGTGGAAGCGTTGAAATTGCGATGCTCCCGACCTGTGTCGCTCGGTCCTTATAACTTCTATTGGAATATTTCCACCCACTACTCTCTTCACCTTCTCCGATACACATTCATTCCATTTCTGATAGATATTACAACGGCTGAGAACAAGGCGGTGGAAGCGTTGAAATTGCGATGCTCCCGACCTGTGTCGCTCGGTCCTTGAAACTTCTATTGGAATATTTCCACCCACAACTCTCTTCACCTTCTCAGACACACATTCATTCCATTTCTGATAGATATTACAACGGCTGAGAACAAGGCAGTGGAAGCGTTGAAATTGCGATGCTCCCGACCTGTGTCGCTCGGTCCTTATAACTTCTATTGGAATATTTCCACCCACTACTCTCTTCACCTTCTCAGACACACATTCATTCCATTTCTGATAGATATTACAACGGCTGAGAACAAGGCGGTGGTAGCGTTGAAATTGCGAAGCTCCCGACCTGTGTCGCTCGGTCCTTGTAACTTCTATTGGAATATTTCCATCCACTACTCTCTTCACCTTCTCAGACACACATTCATTCCATTTCTGATAGATATTACAACGGCTGAGAACAAGGCGGTGGAAGCGTTGAAATTGCGATGCTCCCGACCTGTGTCGCTCGGTCCTTGTAACTTCTATTTTAGTATTTCCACCCACTACTCTCTTCTCCTTCTCAGACACAAATTCATTCCATTTCTGATAGATATTACAACGGCTGAGAACAAGGCGGTGGAAGCGTTGAAATTGCGATGCTCCCGACCTGTGTCGCTCGGTCCATGTAACTTCTATTGGAATATTTCCACCCACTACTCTCTTCACCTTCTCAGACACACATTCATTCCATTTCTGATAGATATTACAACGGCTGAGAACAAGGCGGTAGAAGCGTTGAAATTGCGATGCTCCCGACCTGTGTCGCTCGGTCCTTATAACTTCTATTGGAATATTTCCACCCACTACTCTCTTCACCTTCTCAGACACACATTCATTCCATTTCTGATAGATATTACAACGCCTGAGAACAAGGCGGTGGAAGCGTTGAAATTGCGATGCTCCCGACCTGTGTCGCTCTGTCCTTGTAACTTCTATTGGAATATTTCCACCCACTACTCTCTTCACCTTCTCAGACACACATTCATTCCATTTCTGATAGATATTACAACGGCTGAGAACAAGGCAGTGGAAGCGTTGAAATTGCGATGCTCCCATCCTGTGTCGCTCGGTCCTTATAACTTCTATTGGAATATTTCCACCCACTACTCTCTTCACCTTCTCAGACACACATTCATTCCATTTCTGATAGATATTACAACGGCTGAGAACAAGGCGGTGGAAGTGTTGAAATTGCGATGCTCACGACCTGTGTCGCTCGGTCCTTGTAACTTCTATTTTAGTATTTCCACCCACTACTCTCTTCACCTTCTCAGACACACATTCATTCCATTTCTGATAGATATTACAACGGCTGAGAACAAGGCGGTGGAAGCGTTGAAATTGCGATGCTCCCGACCTGTGTCGCTCGGTCCTTATAACTTCTATTGGAATATTTCCACCCACTACTCTCTTCACCTTCTCAGACACACATTCATTCCATTTCTGATAGATATTACAACCGCTGAGAACAAGGCGGTGGAAGCGTTGAAATTGCGATGCTCCCGATCTGTGTCGCTCGGTCCTTGTAACTTCTATTGGAATATTTACACCCACTACTCTCTTCTCCTTCTCAGACACACATTCATTCCATTTCTGATTGATATTACAACGTCTGAGATCAAGGCGGTGAAAGCGTTGAAATTGCGATGCTCCCGACCTGTGTCGCTCGGTCCTTGTAACTTCTATTGGAATATTTCCACCCACTACTCTCTTCAACTTCTCAGACACACATTCATTCCATTTCTGATAGATATAACAACGGCTGAGAACAAGGTGGTGGAAGCGTTGAAATTGCGATGCTCCCGACCTGTGTCGCTCGGCCCTTATAACTTCTATTGGAATATTTCCACCAACTACTCTCTTCACCTTCTCAGACACACATTCATTCCATTTCTGATAGATATTACAACGCCTGAGAACAAGGCGGTGGAAGCATTGAAATTGCGATGCTCCCGACCTGTGTCGCTCGGTCCTTGTAACTTCTATTGGAATATTTCCACCCACAACTCTCTTCACCTTCTCAGACACACATTCATTCCATTTCTGATAGATATTACAACGGCTGAGAACAAGGCGGTGGAAGCGTTGAAATTGCGATGCTCCCGACCTGTGTCGCTCGGTCCTTATAACTTCTATTGGAATATTTCCACCCACTACTCTCTTCACCTTCTCAGACACACATTCATTCCATTTCTGATAGATATTACAACGGCTGAGAACAAGGCGGTGGAAGCGTTGAAATTGCGATGCTCCCGACCTGTGTCGCTCGGTCCTTGTAACTTCTATTTTAGTATTTCCACCCTCTACTCTCTTCTCATTTTCAGACACAAATTCATTCCATTTCTGATAGATATTACAACGGCTGAGAACAAGGCGGTGGAAGCGTTGAAATTGCGATGCTCCCGACCTGTGTCGCTCGGTCCTTATAACTTCTATTGGAATATTTCCACCCACTACTCTCTTCACCTTCTCCGATACACATTCATTCCATTTCTGATAGATATTACAACGGCTGAGAACAAGGCGGTGGAAGCGTTGAAATTGCGATGCTCCCGACCTGTGTCGCTCGGTCCTTGAAACTTCTATTGGAATATTTCCACCCACAACTCTCTTCACCTTCTCAGACACACATTCATTCCATTTCTGATAGATATTACAACGGCTGAGAACAAGGCAGTGGAAGCGTTGAAATTGCGATGCTCCCGACCTGTGTCGCTCGGTCCTTATAACTTCTATTGGAATATTTCCACCCACTACTCTCTTCACCTTCTCAGACACACATTCATTCCATTTCTGATAGATATTACAACGGCTGAGAACAAGGCGGTGGAAGCGTTGAAATTGCGATGCTCCCGACCTGTGTCGCTCGGTCCTTGTAACTTCTATTTTAGTATTTCCACCCACTACTCTCTTCTCCTTCTCAGACACAAATTCATTCCATTTCTGATAGATATTACAACGGCTGAGAACAAGGCGGTGGAAGCGTTGAAATTGCGATGCTCCCGACCTGTGTCGCTCGGTCCATGTAACTTCTATTGGAATATTTCCACCCACTACTCTCTTCACCTTCTCAGACACACATTCATTCCATTTCTGATAGATATTACAACGGCTGAGAACAAGGCGGTAGAAGCGTTGAAATTGCGATGCTCCCGACCTGTGTCGCTCGGTCCTTATAACTTCTATTGGAATATTTCCACCCACTACTCTCTTCACCTTCTCAGACACACATTCATTCCATTTCTGATAGATATTACAACGCCTGAGAACAAGGCGGTGGAAGCGTTGAAATTGCGATGCTCCCGACCTGTGTCGCTCTGTCCTTGTAACTTCTATTGGAATATTTCCACCCACTACTCTCTTCACCTTCTCAGACACACATTCATTCCATTTCTGATAGATATTACAACGGCTGAGAACAAGGCAGTGGAAGCGTTGAAATTGCGATGCTCCCATCCTGTGTCGCTCGGTCCTTATAACTTCTATTGGAATATTTCCACCCACTACTCTCTTCACCTTCTCAGACACACATTCATTCCATTTCTGATAGATATTACAACGGCTGAGAACAAGGCGGTGGAAGTGTTGAAATTGCGATGCTCACGACCTGTGTCGCTCGGTCCTTGTAACTTCTATTTTAGTATTTCCACCCACTACTCTCTTCTCCTTTTCAGACACAAATTCATTCCATTTCTGATAGATATTACAACGGCTGAGAACAAGGCGGTGGAAGCGTTGAAATTGCTATGCTCCCGACCTGTGTCGCTCGGTCCTTGTAACTTCTATTGGAATATTTCCACACACTACTCTCTTCACCTTCTCAGACACACATTCATTCCATTTCTGATAGATATTACAACGGCTGAGAACAAGGCGGTGGAAGCGTTGAAATTGCGATGCTCCCGACCTGTGTCGCTCGGTCCTTGTAACTTCTATTGGAATATTTACACAAACTACTCTCTTCTCCTTCTCAGACACACATTCATTCCATTTCTGATAGATATTACAACGGCTGAGAACAAGGCGGTGGAAGCGTTGAAATTGCGATGCTCCCGACCTGTGTCGCTCGGTCCTTATAACTTCTATTGGATTATTTCCACCCACTACTCTCTTCACCTTCTCAGACACACTTTCATTCCATTTCTGATAGATATTACAACGGCTGAGAACAAGGCGGTGGAAGCGTTGAAATTGCGATGCTCCCGACCTGTGTCGCTCGGTCCTTGTAACTTCTATTTTAGTATTTCCACCCACTACTCTCTTCTCATTTTCAGACACAAATTCATTCCTTTTCTGATAGATATTACAACGGCTGAGAACAAGGCGGTGGAAGCGTTGAAATTGCGATGCTCCCGACCTGTGTCGCTCGGTCCTTATAACTTCTATTGGAATATTTCCACCCACTACTCTCTTCACCTTCTCCGATACACATTCATTCCATTTCTGATAGATATTACAACGGCTGAGAACAAGGCGGTGGAAGCGTTGAAATTGCGATGCTCCCGACCTGTGTCGCTCGGTCCTTGAAACTTCTATTGGAATATTTCCACCCACAACTCTCTTCACCTTCTCAGACACACATTCATTCCATTTCTGATAGATATTACAACGGCTGAGAACAAGGCAGTGGAAGCGTTGAAATTGCGATGCTCCCGACCTGTGTCGGTCGGTCCTTATAACTTCTATTGGAATATTTCCACCCACTACTCTCTTCACCTTCTCAGACACACATTCATTCCATTTCTGATAGATATTACAACGGCTGAGAACAAGGCGGTGGAAGCGTTGAAATTGCGATGCTCCAGACCTGTGTCGCTCGGTCCTTGTAACTTCTATTTTAGTATTTCCATCCACTACTCTCTTCTCCTTTTCAGACACAAATTCATTCCATTTCTGATAGATATTACAACGGCTGAGAACAAGGCGGTGGAAGCGTTGAAATTGCGATGCTCCCGACCTGTGTCGCTCGGTCCTTATAACTTCTATTGGAATATTTCCACCCACTACTCTCTTCACCTTCTCCAATACACATTCATTCCATTTCTGATAGATATTACAACGGCTGAGAACAAGGCGGTGGAAGCGTTGAAATTGCGATGCTCCCGACCTGTGTCGCTCGGTCCTTGTAACTTCTAATTTAGTATTTCCACCCACTACTCTCTTCTCCTTCTCAGACACAAATTCATTCCATTTCTGATAGATATTACAACGGCTGAGAACAAGGCGGTGGAAGCGTTGAAATTGCGATGCTCCCGACCTGTGTCGCTCGGTCCTTGTAACTTCTATTGGAATATTTCCACCCACTACTCTCTTCACCTTCTCAGACACACATTCATTCCATTTCTGATAGATATTACAACGGCTGAGAACAAGGCGGTGGAAGCGTTGAAATTGCGATGCTCCCGACCTGTGTCGCTCGGTCCTTGTAACTTCTATTGGAATATTTCCACCCACTACTCTCTTCACCTTCTCAGACACACATTCATTCCATTTCTGATAGATATTACAACGGCTGAGAACAAGGCGGTGGAAGCGTTGAAATTGCGATGCTCCCGACCTGTGTCGCTCGGTCCTTATAACTTCTATTGGATTATTTCCACCCACTACTCTCTTCACCTTCTCAGACACACTTTCATTCCATTTCTGATAGATATTACAACGGCTGAGAACAAGGCGGTGGAAGCGTTGAAATTGCGATGCTCCCGACCTGTGTCGCTCGGTCCTTGTAACTTCTATTGGAATATTTCCACCCACTACTCTCTTCACCTTCTCAGACACACATTCATTCCATTTCTGATAGATATTACAACGGCTGAGAACAAGGCGGTGGAAGCGTTGAAATTGCGATGCTCCCGACCTGTGTCGCTCGGTCCTTGTAACTTCTATTTTAGTATTTCCACCCACTACTCTCTTCACCTTTTCAGACACAAATTCATTCCATTTCTGATAGATATTACAACGGCTGAGAACAAGGCGGTGGAAGCGTTGAAATTGCGATGCTCCCGACCTGTGTCGCTCGGTCCTTGTAACTTCTATTGGAATATTTACACCCACTACTCTCTTCACCTTCTCCGACACACATTCATTCCATTTCTGATAGATATTGCAACGGCTGAGAACAAGGCGGTGGAAGCGTTGAAATTGCGATGCTCCCGACCTGTGTCGGTCGGTCCTTATAACTTCTATTGGAATATTTCCACCCACTACTCTCTTCACCTTCTCAGACACACATTTATTCCATTTCTGATAGATATTACAACGGCTGAGAACAAGGCGGTGGAAGCGTTGAAATTGCGATGCTCCCGACCTGTGTCGCTCGGTCCTTATATCTTCTATTGGAATATTTCCACCCACTACTCTCTTCACCTTCTCAGACAAACATTCATTCCATTTCTGATAGATATTACAACGGCTGAGAACAAGGCGGTGGAAGCATTGAAATCGCGATGCTCCCGACCTGTGTCGCTCGGTCCTTGTAACTTCTATTGGAATATTTCCACCCACTACTCTCTTCAACTTTTAAGACACACATTCATTCCATTTCTGATAGATATTACAACGGCTGAGAACAAGGCGGTGGAAGCATTGAAATCGCGATGCTCCCGACCTGTGTCGCTCGGTCCTTGTAACTTCTATTGGAATATTTCCACCCACTACTCTCTTCAACTTTTAAGACACACATTCATTCCATTTCTGATAGATATTACAACGGCTGAGAACAAGGCGGTGGAAGCATTGAAATCGCGATGCTCCCGACCTGTGTCGCTCGGTCCTTATAACTTCTATTGGAATATTTCCACCCACTACTCTCTTCACCTTCTCAGACACACATTCATTCCATTTCTGATAGATATTACAACGGCTGAGAACAAGGCGGTGGAAGCGTTGAAATTGCGATGCTCCCGACCTGTGTCGCTCGGTCCTTGTAACTTCTATTTTAGTATTTCCATCCACTACTCTCTTCTCCTTTTCAGACACAAATTCATTCCATTTCTGATAGATATTACAACGGCTGAGAACAAGGCGGTGGAAGCGTTGAAATTGCGATGCTCCCGACCTGTGTCGCTCGGTCCTTATAACTTCTATTGGAATATTTCCACCCACTACTCTCTTCACCTTCTCCAATACACATTCATTCCATTTCTGATAGATATTACAACGGCTGAGAACAAGGCGGTGGAAGCGTTGAAATTGCGATGCTCCCGACCTGTGTCGCTCGGTCCTTGTAACTTCTAATTTAGTATTTCCACCCACTACTCTCTTCTCCTTCTCAGACACAAATTCATTCCATTTCTGATAGATATTACAACGGCTGAGAACAAGGCGGTGGAAGCGTTGAAATTGCGATGCTCCCGACCTGTGTCGCTCGGTCCTTGTAACTTCTATTGGAATATTTCCACCCACTACTCTCTTCACCTTCTCAGACACACATTCATTCCATTTCTGATAGATATTACAACGGCTGAGAACAAGGCGGTGGTAGCGTTGAAATTGCGATGCTCCCGACCTGTGTCGCTCGGTCCTTGTAACTTCTATTGGAATATTTCCACCCACTACTCTCTTCACCTTCTCAGACACACATTCATTCCATTTCTGATAGATATTACAACGGCTGAGAACAAGGCGGTGGAAGCGTTGAAATTGCGATGCTCCCGACCTGTGTCGCTCGGTCCTTATAACTTCTATTGGATTATTTCCACCCACTACTCTCTTCACCTTCTCAGACACACTTTCATTCCATTTCTGATAGATATTACAACGGCTGAGAACAAGGCGGTGGAAGCGTTGAAATTGCGATGCTCCCGACCTGTGTCGCTCGGTCCTTGTAACTTCTATTGGAATATTTCCACCCACTACTCTCTTCACCTTCTCAGACACACATTCATTCCATTTCTGATAGATATTACAACGGCTGAGAACAAGGCAGTGGAAGCGTTGAAATTGCGATGCTCCCGACCTGTGTCGCTCGGTCCTTGTAACTTCTATTTTAGTATTTCCACCCACTACTCTCTTCTCCTTTTCAGACACAAATTCATTCCATTTCTGATAGATATTACAACGGCTGAGAACAAGGCGGTGGAAGCGTTGAAATTGCGATGCTCCCGACCTGTGTCGCTCGGTCCTTGTAACTTCTATTGGAATATTTACACCCACTACTCTCTTCACCTTCTCCGACACACATTCATTCCATTTCTGATAGATATTGCAACGGCTGAGAACAAGGCGGTGGAAGCGTTGAAATTGCGATGCTCCCGACCTGTGTCGGTCGGTCCTTATAACTTCTATTGGAATATTTCCACCCACTACTCTCTTCACCTTCTCAGACACACATTTATTCCATTTCTGATAGATATTACAACGGCTGAGAACAAGGCGGTGGAAGCGTTGAAATTGCGATGCTCCCGACCTGTGTCGCTCGGTCCTTATATCTTCTATTGGAATATTTCCACCCACTACTCTCTTCACCTTCTCAGACAAACATTCATTCCATTTCTGATAGATATTACAACGGCTGAGAACAAGGCGGTGGAAGCATTGAAATCGCGATGCTCCCGACCTGTGTCGCTCGGTCCTTGTAACTTCTATTGGAATATTTCCACCCACTACTCTCTTCAACTTTTAAGACACACATTCATTCCATTTCTGATAGATATTACAACGGCTGAGAACAAGGCGGTGGAAGCATTGAAATCGCGATGCTCCCGACCTGTGTCGCTCGGTCCTTGTAACTTCTATTGGAATATTTCCACCCACTACTCTCTTCAACTTTTAAGACACACATTCATTCCATTTCTGATAGATATTACAACGGCTGAGAACAAGGCGGTGGAAGCATTGAAATCGCGATGCTCCCGACCTGTGTCGCTCGGTCCTTATAACTTCTATTGGAATATTTCCACCCACTACTCTCTTCACCTTCTCAGACACACATTCATTCCATTTCTGATAGATATTACAACGGCTGAGAACAAGGCGGTGGAAGCGTTGAAATTGCGATGCTCCCGACCTGTGTCGCTCGGTCCTTGTAACTTCTATTTTAGTATTTCCATCCACTACTCTCTTCTCCTTTTCAGACACAAATTCATTCCATTTCTGATAGATATTACAACGGCTGAGAACAAGGCGGTGGAAGCGTTGAAATTGCGATGCTCCCGACCTGTGTCGCTCGGTCCTTATAACTTCTATTGGAATATTTCCACCCACTACTCTCTTCACCTTCTCCAATACACATTCATTCCATTTCTGATAGATATTACAACGGCTGAGAACAAGGCGGTGGAAGCGTTGAAATTGCGATGCTCCCGACCTGTGTCGCTCGGTCCTTGTAACTTCTAATTTAGTATTTCCACCCACTACTCTCTTCTCCTTCTCAGACACAAATTCATTCCATTTCTGATAGATATTACAACGGCTGAGAACAAGGCGGTGGAAGCGTTGAAATTGCGATGCTCCCGACCTGTGTCGCTCGGTCCTTGTAACTTCTATTGGAATATTTCCACCCACTACTCTCTTCACCTTCTCAGACACACATTCATTCCATTTCTGATAGATATTACAACGGCTGAGAACAAGGCGGTGGAAGCGTTGAAATTGCGATGCTCCCGACCTGTGTCGCTCGGTCCTTGTAACTTCTATTTTAGTATTTCCATCCACTACTCTCTTCTCCTTTTCAGACACAAATTCATTCCATTTCTGATAGATATTACAACGGCTGAGAACAAGGCGGTGGAAGCGTTGAAATTGCGATGCTCCCGACCTGTGTCGCTCGGTCCTTATAACTTCTATTGGAATATTTCCACCCACTACTCTCTTCACCTTCTCCAATACACATTCATTCCATTTCTGATAGATATTACAACGGCTGAGAACAAGGCGGTGGAAGCGTTGAAATTGCGATGCTCCCGACCTGTGTCGCTCGGTCCTTGTAACTTCTATTTTAGTATTTCCACCCACTACTCTCTTCTCATTTTCAGACACAAATTCATTCCTTTTCTGATAGATATTACAACGGCTGAGAACAAGGCGGTGGAAGCGTTGAAATTGCGATGCTCCCGACCTGTGTCGCTCGGTCCTTATAACTTCTATTGGAATATTTCCACCCACTACTCTCTTCACCTTCTCCGATACACATTCATTCCATTTCTGATAGATATTACAACGGCTGAGAACAAGGCGGTGGAAGCGTTGAAATTGCGATGCTCCCGACCTGTGTCGCTCGGTCCTTGAAACTTCTATTGGAATATTTCCACCCACAACTCTCTTCACCTTCTCAGACACACATTCATTCCATTTCTGATAGATATTACAACGGCTGAGAACAAGGCAGTGGAAGCGTTGAAATTGCGATGCTCCCGACCTGTGTCGGTCGGTCCTTATAACTTCTATTGGAATATTTCCACCCACTACTCTCTTCACCTTCTCAGACACACATTCATTCCATTTCTGATAGATATTACAACGGCTGAGAACAAGGCGGTGGAAGCGTTGAAATTGCGATGCTCCAGACCTGTGTCGCTCGGTCCTTGTAACTTCTATTTTAGTATTTCCATCCACTACTCTCTTCTCCTTTTCAGACACAAATTCATTCCATTTCTGATAGATATTACAACGGCTGAGAACAAGGCGGTGGAAGCATTGAAATTGCGATGCTCCCGACCTGTGTCGCTCGGTCCTTATAACTTCTATTGGAATATTTCCACCCACTACTCTCTTCACCTTCTCCAATACACATTCATTCCATTTCTGATAGATATTACAACGGCTGAGAACAAGGCGGTGGAAGCGTTGAAATTGCGATGCTCCCGACCTGTGTCGCTCGGTCCTTGTAACTTCTAATTTAGTATTTCCACCCACTACTCTCTTCTCCTTCTCAGACACAAATTCATTCCATTTCTGATAGATATTACAACGGCTGAGAACAAGGCGGTGGAAGCGTTGAAATTGCGATGCACACGACCTGTGTCGCTCGGTCCTTGTAACTTCTATTGGAATATTTCCACCCACTACTCTCTTCACCTTCTCAGACACACATTCATTCCATTTCTGATAGATATTACAACGGCTGAGAACAAGGCGGTGGTAGCGTTGAAATTGCGATGCTCCCGACCTGTGTCGCTCGGTCCTTGTAACTTCTATTGGAATATTTCCACCCACTACTCTCTTCACCTTCTCAGACACACATTCATTCCATTTCTGATAGATATTACAACGGCTGAGAACAAGGCGGTGGAAGCGTTGAAATTGCGATGCTCCCGACCTGTGTCGCTCGGTCCTTATAACTTCTATTGGATTATTTCCACCCACTACTCTCTTCACCTTCTCAGACACACTTTCATTCCATTTCTGATAGATATTACAACGGCTGAGAACAAGGCGGTGGAAGCGTTGAAATTGCGATGCTCCCGACCTGTGTCGCTCGGTCCTTGTAACTTCTATTGGAATATTTCCACCCACTACTCTCTTCACCTTCTCAGACACACATTCATTCCATTTCTGATAGATATTACAACGGCTGAGAACAAGGCAGTGGAAGCGTTGAAATTGCGATGCTCCCGACCTGTGTCGCTCGGTCCTTGTAACTTCTATTTTAGTATTTCCACCCACTACTCTCTTCTCCTTTTCAGACACAAATTCATTCCATTTCTGATAGATATTACAACGGCTGAGAACAAGGCGGTGGAAGCGTTGAAATTGCGATGCTCCCGACCTGTGTCGCTCGGTCCTTGTAACTTCTATTGGAATATTTACACCCACTACTCTCTTCACCTTCTCCGACACACATTCATTCCATTTCTGATAGATATTGCAACGGCTGAGAACAAGGCGGTGGAAGCGTTGAAATTGCGATGCTCCCGACCTGTGTCGCTCGGTCCTTATAACTTCTATTGGAATATTTCCACCCACTACTCTCTTCACCTTCTCAGACACACATTTATTCCATTTCTGATAGATATTACAACGGCTGAGAACAAGGCGGTGGAAGCGTTGAAATTGCGATGCTCCCGACCTGTGTCGCTCGGTCCTTATATCTTCTATTGGAATATTTCCACCCACTACTCTCTTCACCTTCTCAGACAAACATTCATTCCATTTCTGATAGATATTACAACGGCTGAGAACAAGGCGGTGGAAGCATTGAAATCGCGATGCTCCCGACCTGTGACGCTCGGTCCTTGTAACTTCTATTGGAATATTTCCACCCACTACTCTCTTCAACTTTTAAGACACACATTCATTCCATTTCTGATAGATATTACAACGGCTGAGAACAAGGCGGTGGAAGCATTGAAATCGCGATGCTCCCGACCTGTGTCGCTCGGTCCTTGTAACTTCTATTGGAATATTTCCACCCACTACTCTCTTCAACTTTTAAGACACACATTCATTCCATTTCTGATAGATATTACAACGGCTGAGAACAAGGCGGTGGAAGCATTGAAATCGCGATGCTGCCGACCTGTGTCGCTCGGTCCTTATAACTTCTATTGGAATATTTCCACCCACTACTCTCTTCACCTTCTCAGACACACATTCATTCCATTTCTGATAGATATTACAACGGCTGAGAACAAGGCGGTGGAAGCGTTGAAATTGCGATGCTCCCGACCTGTGTCGCTCGGTCCTTGTAACTTCTATTTTAGTATTTCCATCCACTACTCTCTTCTCCTTTTCAGACACAAATTCATTCCATTTCTGATAGATATTACAACGGCTGAGAACAAGGCGGTGGAAGCGTTGAAATTGCGATGCTCCCGACCTGTGTCGCTCGGTCCTTATAACTTCTATTGGAATATTTCCACCCACTACTCTCTTCACCTTCTCCAATACACATTCATTCCATTTCTGATAGATATTACAACGGCTGAGAACAAGGCGGTGGAAGCGTTGAAATTGCGATGCTCCCGACCTGTGTCGCTCGGTCCTTGTAACTTCTAATTTAGTATTTCCACCCACTACTCTCTTCTCCTTCTCAGACACAAATTCATTCCATTTCTGATAGATATTACAACGGCTGAGAACAAGGCGGTGGAAGCGTTGAAATTGCGATGCTCCCGACCTGTGTCGCTCGGTCCTTGTAACTTCTATTGGAATATTTCCACCCACTACTCTCTTCACCTTCTCAGACACACATTCATTCCATTTCTGATAGATATTACAACGGCTGAGAACAAGGCGGTGGTAGCGTTGAAATTGCGATGCTCCCGACCTGTGTCGCTCGGTCCTTGTAACTTCTATTGGAATATTTCCACCCACTACTCTCTTCACCTTCTCAGACACACATTCATTCCATTTCTGATAGATATTACAACGGCTGAGAACAAGGCGGTGGAAGCGTTGAAATTGCGATGCTCCCGACCTGTGTCGCTCGGTCCTTATAACTTCTATTGGATTATTTCCACCCACTACTCTCTTCACCTTCTCAGACACACTTTCATTCCATTTCTGATAGATATTACAACGGCTGAGAACAAGGCGGTGGAAGCGTTGAAATTGCGATGCTCCCGACCTGTGTCGCTCGGTCCTTGTAACTTCTATTGGAATATTTCCACCCACTACTCTCTTCACCTTCTCAGACACACATTCATTCCATTTCTGATAGATATTACAACGGCTGAGAACAAGGCAGTGGAAGCGTTGAAATTGCGATGCTCCCGACCTGTGTCGCTCGGTCCTTGTAACTTCTATTTTAGTATTTCCACCCACTACTCTCTTCTCCTTTTCAGACACAAATTCATTCCATTTCTGATAGATATTACAACGGCTGAGAACAAGGTGGTGGAAGCGTTGAAATTGCGATGCTCCCGACCTGTGTCGCTCGGTCCTTGTAACTTCTATTGGAATATTTACACCCACTACTCTCTTCACCTTCTCCGACACACATTCATTCCATTTCTGATAGATATTGCAACGGCTGAGAACAAGGCGGTGGAAGCGTTGAAATTGCGATGCTCCCGACCTGTGTCGCTCGGTCCTTTTAACTTCTATTGGAATATTTCCACCCACTACTCTCTTCACCTTCTCAGACACACATTTATTCCATTTCTGATAGATATTACAACGGCTGAGAACAAGGCGGTGGAAGCGTTGAAATTGCGATGCTCCCGACCTGTGTCGCTCGGTCCTTATATCTTCTATTGGAATATTTCCACCCACTACTCTCTTCACCTTCTCAGACAAACATTCATTCCATTTCTGATAGATATTACAACGGCTGAGAACAAGGCGGTGGAAGCATTGAAATCGCGATGCTCCCGACCTGTGTCGCTCGGTCCTTGTAACTTCTATTGGAATATTTCCACCCACTACTCTCTTCAACTTTTAAGACACACATTCATTCCATTTCTGATAGATATTACAACGGCTGAGAACAAGGCGGTGGAAGCATTGAAATCGCGATGCTCCCGACCTGTGTCGCTCGGTCCTTGTAACTTCTATTGGAATATTTCCACCCACTACTCTCTTCAACTTTTAAGACACACATTCATTCCATTTCTGATAGATATTACAACGGCTGAGAACAAGGCGGTGGAAGCATTGAAATCGCGATGCTCCCGACCTGTGTCGCTCGGTCCTTATAACTTCTATTGGAATATTTCCACCCACTACTCTCTTCACCTTCTCAGACACACATTCATTCCATTTCTGATAGATATTACAACGGCTGAGAACAAGGCGGTGGAAGCGTTGAAATTGCGATGCTCCCGACCTGTGTCGCTCGGTCCTTGTAACTTCTATTGAAATATTTACACCCACTACTCTCTTCTCCTTCTCAGACACACATTCATTCCATTTCTGATTGATATTACAACGTCTGAGATCAAGGCGGTGAAAGCGTTGAAATTGCGATGCTCCCGACCTGTGTCGCTCGGTCCTTGTAACTTCTATTGGAATATTTCCACCCACTACTCTCTTCAACTTCTCAGACACACATTCATTCCATTTCTGATAGATATTACAACGGCTGAGAACAAGGTGGTGGAAGCGTTGAAATTGCGATGCTCCCGACCTGTGTCGCTCGGTTTTTATAACTTCTATTGGAATATTTCCACCAACTACTCTCTTCACCTTCTCAGACACACATTCATTCCATTTCTGATAGATATTACAACGCCTGAGAACAAGGCGGTGGAAGCATTGAAATTGCGATGCTCCCGACCTGTGTCGCTCGGTCCTTGTAACTTCTATTGGAATATTTCCACCCACAACTCTCTTCACCTTCTCAGACACACATTCATTCCATTTCTGATAGATATTACAACGGCTGAGAACAAGGCGGTGGAAGCGTTGAAATTGCGATGCTCCCGACCTGTGTCGCTCGGTCCTTATAACTTCTATTGGAATATTTCCACCCACTACTCTCTTCACCTTCTCAGACACACATTCATTCCATTTCTGATAGATATTACAACGGCTGAGAACAAGGCGGTGGAAGCGTTGAAATTGCGATGATCCCGACCTGTGTCGCTCGGTCCTTGTAACTTCTATTTTAGTATTTCCACCCACTACTCTCTTCTCATTTTCAGACACAAATTCATTCCATTTCTGATAGATATTACAACGGCTGAGAACAAGGCGGTGGAAGCGGTGAAATTGCGATGCTCCCGACCTGTGTCGCTCGGTCCTTATAACTTCTATTGGAATATTTCCACCCACTACTCTCTTCACCTTCTCCGATACACATTCATTCCATTTCTGATAGATATTACAACGGCTGAGAACAAGGCGGTGGAAGCGTTGAAATTGCGATGCTCCCGACCTGTGTCGCTCGGTCCTTGAAACTTCTATTGGAATATTTCCACCCACAACTCTCTTCACCTTCTCAGACACACATTCATTCCATTTCTGATAGATATTACAACGGCTGAGAACAAGGCAGTGGAAGCGTTGAAATTGCGATGCTCCCGACCTGTGTCGCTCGGTCCTTATAACTTCTATTGGAATATTTCCACCCACTACTCTCTTCACCTTCTCAGACACACATTCATTCCATTTCTGATAGATATTACAACGGCTGAGAACAAGGCGGTGGAAGCGTTGAAATTGCGATGCTCCCGACCTGTGTCGCTCGGTCCTTAGAACTTCTATTGGAATATTTCCACCCACTATTCTCTTCACCTTCTCCGATACACATTCATTCCATTTCTGATAGATATTACAACGGCTGAGAACAAGGCGGTGGAAGCGTTGAAATTGCGATGCTCCCGACCTGTGTCGCTCGGTCCTTGTAACTTCTATTTTAGTATTTCCACCCACTACTCTCTTCTCCTTCTCAGACACAAATTCATTCCATTTCTGATAGATATTACAACGGCTGAGAACAAGGCGGTGGAAGCGTTGAAATTGCGATGCTCCCGACCTGTGTCGCTCGGTCCTTGTAACTTCTATTGGAATATTTCCACCCACTACTCTCTTCAACTTCTCAGACACACATTCATTCCATTTCTGATAGATATTACAACGGCTGAGAACAAGGCGGTGGAAGCATTGAAATCGCGATGCTCCCGACCTGTGTCGCTCGGTCCTTGTAACTTCTATTGGAATATTTCCACCCACTACTCTCTTCAACTTTTAAGACACACATTCATTCCATTTCTGAGAGATATTACAACGGCTGAGAACAAGGCGGTGGAAGCATTGAAATCGCGATGCTCCCGACCTGTGTCGCTCGGTCCTTATAACTTCTATTGGAATATTTCCACCCACTACTCTCTTCACCTTCTCAGACACACATTCATTCCATTTCTGAGAGATATTACAACGGCTGAGAACAAGGCGGTGGAAGCGTTGAAATTGCGATGCTCCCGACCTGTGTCGCTCGGTCCTTGTAACTTCTATTGAAATATTTACACCCACTACTCTCTTCTCCTTCTCAGACACACATTCATTCCATTTCTGATTGATATTACAACGTCTGAGATCAAGGCGGTGAAAGCGTTGAAATTGCGATGCTCCCGACCTGTGTCGCTCGGTCCTTGTAACTTCTATTGGAATATTTCCACCCACTACTCTCTTCAACTTCCCAGACACACATTCATTCCATTTCTGATAGATATTACAACGGCTGAGAACAAGGTGGTGGAAGCGTTGAAATTGCGATGCTCCCGACCTGTGTCGCTCGGTTTTTATAACTTCTATTGGAATATTTCCACCAACTACTCTCTTCACCTTCTCAGACACACATTCATTCCATTTCTGATAGATATTACAACGCCTGAGAACAAGGCGGTGGAAGCATTGAAATTGCGATGCTCCCGACCTGTGTCGCTCGGTCCTTGTAACTTCTATTGGAATATTTCCACCCACAACTCTCTTCACCTTCTCAGACACACATTCATTCCATTTCTGATAGATATTACAACGGCTGAGAACAAGGCGGTGGAAGCGTTGAAATTGCGATGCTCCCGACCTGTGTCGCTCGGTCCTTATAACTTCTATTCGAATATTTCCACCCACTACTCTCTTCACCTTCTCAGACACACATTCATTCCATTTCTGATAGATATTACAACGGCTGAGAACAAGGCGGTGGAAGCGTTGAAATTGCGATGCTCCCGACCTGTGTCGCTCGGTCCTTGTAACTTCTATTTTAGTATTTCCACCCACTACTCTCTTCTCATTTTCAGACACAAATTCATTCCATTTCTGATAGATATTACAACGGCTGAGAACAAGGCGGTGGAAGCGGTGAAATTGCGATGCTCCCGACCTGTGTCGCTCGGTCCTTATAACTTCTATTGGAATATTTCCACCCACTACTCTCTTCACCTTCTCCGATACACATTCTTTCCATTTCTGATAGATATTACAACGGCTGAGAACAAGGCGGTGGAAGCGTTGAAATTGCGATGCTCCCGACCTGTGTCGCTCGGTCCTTGAAACTTCTATTGGAATATTTCCACCCACAACTCTCTTCACCTTCTCAGACACACATTCATTCCATTTCTGATAGATATTACAACGGCTGAGAACAAGGCAGTGGAAGCGTTGAAATTGCGATGCTCCCGACCTGTGTCGCTCGGTCCTTATAACTTCTATTGGAATATTTCCACCCACTACTCTCTTCACCTTCTCAGACACACATTCATTCCATTTCTGATAGATATTACAACGGCTGAGAACAAGGCGGTGGAAGCGTTGAAATTGCGATGCTCCCGACCTGTGTCGCTCGGTCCTTGTAACTTCTATTTTAGTATTTCCACCCACTACTCTCTTCTCCTTTTCAGACACAAATTCATTCCATTTCCGATAGATATTACAACGGCTGAGAACAAGGCGGTGGAAGCGTTGAAATTGCGATGCTCCCGACCTGTGTCGCTCGGTCCTTAGAACTTCTATTGGAATATTTCCACCCACTATTCTCTTCACCTTCTCCGATACACATTCATTCCATTTCTGATAGATATTACAACGGCTGAGAACAAGGCGGTGGAAGCGTTGAAATTGCGATGCTCCCGACCTGTGTCGCTCGGTCCTTGTAACTTCTATTTTAGTATTTCCACCCACTACTCTCTTCTCCTTCTCAGACACAAATTCATTCCATTTCTGATAGATATTACAACGGCTGAGAACAAGGCGGTGGAAGCGTTGAAATTGCGATGCTCCCGACCTGTGTCGCTCGGTCCTTGTAACTTCTATTGGAATATTTCCACCCACTACTCTCTTCAACTTCTCAGACACACATTCATTCCATTTCTGATAGATATTACAACGGCTGAGAACAAGGCGGTGGAAGCATTGAAATCGCGATGCTCCCGACCTGTGTCGCTCGGTCCTTGTAACTTCTATTGGAATATTTCCACCCACTACTCTCTTCAACTTTTAAGACACACATTCATTCCATTTCTGATAGATATTACAACGGCTGAGAACAAGGCGGTGGAAGCATTGAAATCGCGATGCTCCCGACCTGTGTCGCTCGGTCCTTATAACTTCTATTGGAATATTTCCACCCACTACTCTCTTCACCTTCTCAGACACACATTCATTCCATTTCTGATAGATATTACAACGGCTGAGAACAAGGCGGTGGGAGCGTTGAAATTGCGATGCTCCCGACCTGTGTCGCTCGGTCCTTGTAACTTCTATTGAAATATTTACACCCACTACTCTCTTCTCCTTCTCAGACACACATTCATTCCATTTCTGATTGATATTACAACGTCTGAGATCAAGGCGGTGAAAGCGTTGAAATTGCGATGCTCCCGACCTGTGTCGCTCGGTCCTTGTAACTTCTATTGGAATATTTCCACCCACTACTCTCTTCAACTTCTCAGACACACATTCATTCCATTTCTGATAGATATTACAACGGCTGAGAACAAGGTGGTGGAAGCGTTGAAATTGCGATGCTCCCGACCTGTGTCGCTCGGTTTTTATAACTTCTATTGGAATATTTCCACCAACTACTCTCTTCACCTTCTCAGACACACATTCATTCCATTTCTGATAGATATTACAACGCCTGAGAACAAGGCGGTGGAAGCATTGAAATTGCGATGCTCCCGACCTGTGTCGCTCGGTCCTTGTAACTTCTATTGGAATATTTCCACCCACAACTCTCTTCACCTTCTCAGACACACATTCATTCCATTTCTGATAGATATTACAACGGCTGAGAACAAGGCGGTGGAAGCGTTGAAATTGCGATGCTCCCGACCTGTGTCGCTCGGTCCTTATAACTTCTATTGGAATATTTCCACCCACTACTCTCTTCACCTTCTCAGACACACATTCATTCCATTTCTGATAGATATTACAACGGCTGAGAACAAGGCGGTGGAAGCGTTGAAATTGCGATGCTCCCGACCTGTGTCGCTCGGTCCTTGTAACTTCTATTTTAGTATTTCCACCCACTACTCTCTTCTCATTTTCAGACACAAATTCATTCCATTTCTGATAGATATTACAACGGCTGAGAACAAGGCGGTGAAAGCGGTGAAATTGCGATGCTCCCGACCTGTGTCGCTCGGTCCTTATAACTTCTATTGGAATATTTCCACCCACTACTCTCTTCACCTTCTCCGATACACATTCATTCCATTTCTGATAGATATTACAACGGCTGAGAACAAGGCGGTGGAAGCGTTGAAATTGCGATGCTCCCGACCTGTGTCGCTCGGTCCTTGAAACTTCTATTGGAATATTTCCACCCACAACTCTCTTCACCTTCTCAGACACACATTCATTCCATTTCTGATAGATATTACAACGGCTGAGAACAAGGCAGTGGAAGCGTTGAAATTGCGATGCTCCCGACCTGTGTCGCTCGGTCCTTATAACTTCTATTGGAATATTTCCACCCACTACTCTCTTCACCTTCTCAGACACACATTCATTCCATTTCTGATAGATATTACAACGGCTGAGAACAAGGCGGTGGAAGCGTTGAAATTGCGATGCTCCCGACCTGTGTCGCTCGGTCCTTGTAACTGCTATTTTAGTATTTCCACCCACTACTCTCTTCTCCTTTTCAGACACACATTCATTCCATTTCTGATAGATATTACAACGGCTGAGAACAAGGCGGTGGAAGCGTTGAAATTGCGATGCTCCCGACCTGTGTCGCTCGGTCCTTGTAACTTCTATTTTAGTATTTCCACACACTACTCTCTTCTCCTTCTCAGACACAAATTCATTCCATTTCTGATAGATATTACAACGGCTGAGAACAAGGCGGTGGAAGCGTTGAAATTGCGATGCTCCCGACCTGTGTCGCTCGGTCCTTGTAACTTCTATTGGAATATTTCCACCCACTACTCTCTTCAACTTCTCAGACACACATTCATTCCATTTCTGATAGATATTACAACGGCTGAGAACAAGGCGGTGGAAGCATTGAAATCGCGATGCTCCCGACCTGTGTTGCTCGGTCCTTGTAACTTCTATTGGAATATTTCCACCCACTACTCTCTTCAACTTTTAAGACACACATTCATTCCATTTCTGATAGATATTACAACGGCTGAGAACAAGGCGGTGGAAGCATTGAAATCGCGATGCTCCCGACCTGTGTCGCTCGGTCCTTATAACTTCTATTGGAATATTTCCACCCACTACTCTCTTCACCTTCTCAGACACACATTCATTCCATTTCTGATAGATATTACAACGACTGAGAACAAGGCGGTGGAAGCGTTGAAATTGCGATGCTCCCGACCTGTGTCGCTCGGTCCTTGTAACTTCTATTGGAATATTTCCACCCACTACTCTCTTCAACTTCTCAGACACACATTCATTCCATTTCTGATAGATATTACAACGGCTGAGAACAAGGTGGTGGAAGCGTTGAAATTGCGATGCTCCCGACCTGTGTCGCTCGGTTTTTATAACTTCTATTGGAATATTTCCACCAACTACTCTCTTCACCTTCTCAGACACACATTCATTCCATTTCTGATAGATATTACAACGCCTGAGAACAAGGCGGTGGAAGCATTGAAATTGCGATGCTCCCGACCTGTGTCGCTCGGTCCTTGTAACTTCTATTGGAATATTTCCACCCACAACTCTCTTCACCTTCTCAGACACACATTCATTCCATTTCTGATAGATATTACAACGGCTGAGAACAAGGCGGTGGAAGCGTTGAAATTGCGATGCTCCCGACCTGTGTCGCTCGGTCCTTATAACTTCTATTGGAATATTTCCACCCACTACTCTCTTCACCTTCTCAGACACACATTCATTCCATTTCTGATAGATATTACAACGGCTGAGAACAAGGCGGTGGAAGCGTTGAAATTGCGATGCTCCTGACCTGTGTCGCTCGGTCCTTGTAACTTCTATTTTAGTATTTCCACCCACTTCTCTCTTCTCATTTTCAGACACAAATTCATTCCATTTCTGATAGATATTACAACGGCTGAGAACAAGGCGGTGGAAGCGGTGAAATTGCGATGCTCCCGACCTGTGTCGCTCGGTCCTTATAACTTCTGTTGGAATATTTCCACCCACTACTCTCTTCACCTTCTCCGATACACATTCATTCCATTTCTGATAGATATTACAACGGCTGAGAACAAGGCGGTGGTAGCGTTGAAATTGCGAAGCTCCCGACCTGTGTCGCTCGGTCCTTGTAACTTCTATTGGAATATTTCCATCCACTACTCTCTTCACCTTCTCAGACACACATTCATTCCATTTCTGATAGATATTACAACGGCTGAGAACAAGGCGGTGGAAGCGTTGAAATTGCGATGCTCCCGACCTGTGTCGCTCGGTCCTTGAAACTTCTATTGGAATATTTCCACCCACAACTCTCTTCACCTTCTCAGACACACATTCATTCCATTTCTGATAGATATTACAACGGCTGAGAACAAGGCAGTGGAAGCGTTGAAATTGCGATGCTCCCGACCTGTGTCGCTCGGTCCTTATAACTTCTATTGGAATATTTCCACCCACTACTCTCTTCACCTTCTCAGACACACATTCATTCCATTTCTGATAGATATTACAACGGCTGAGAACAAGGCGGTGGAAGCGTTGAAATTGCGATGCTCCCGACCTGTGTCGCTCGGTCCTTGTAACTTCTATTTTAGTATTTCCACCCACTACTCTCTTCTCCTTTTCAGACACAAATTCATTCCATTTCTGATAGATATTACAACGGCTGAGAACAAGGCGGTGGAAGCGTTGAAATTGCGATGCTCCCGACCTGTGTCGCTCGGTCCTTAGAACTTCTATTGGAATATTTCCACCCACTATTCTCTTCACCTTCTCCGATACACATTCATTCCATTTCTGATAGATATTACAACGGCTGAGAACAAGGCGGTGGAAGCGTTGAAATTGCGATGCTCCCGACCTGTGTCGCTCGGTCCTTGTAACTTCTATTTTAGTATTTCCACCCACTACTCTCTTCTCCTTCTCAGACACAAATTCATTCCATTTCTGATAGATATTACAACGGCTGAGAACAAGGCGGTGGAAGCGTTGAAATTGCGATGCTCCCGACCTGTGTCGCTCGGTCCTTGTAACTTCTATTGGAATATTTCCACCCACTACTCTCTTCAACTTCTCAGACACACATTCATTCCATTTCTGATAGATATTACAACGGCTGAGAACAAGGTGGTGGAAGCGTTGAAATTGCGATGCTCCCGACCTGTATCGCTCGGTTTTTATAACTTCTATTGGAATATTTCCACCAACTACTCTCTTCACCTTCTCAGACACACATTCATTCCATTTCTGATAGATATTACAACGCCTGAGAACAAGGCGGTGGAAGCATTGAAATTGCGATGCTCCCGACCTGTGTCGCTCGGTCCTTGTAACTTCTATTGGAATATTTCCACCCACAACTCTCTTCACCTTCTCAGACACACATTCATTCCATTTCTGATAGATATTACAACGGCTGAGAACAAGGCGGTGGAAGCGTTGAAATTGCGATGCTCCCGACCTGTGTCGCTCGGTCCTTATAACTTCTATTGGAATATTTCCACCCACTACTCTCTTCACCTTCTCAGACACACATTCATTCCATTTCTGATAGATATTACAACGGATGAGAACAAGGCGGTGGAAGCGTTGAAATTGCGATGCTCCCGACCTGTGTCGCTCGGTCCTTGTAACTTCTATTTTAGTATTTCCACCCACTACTCTCTTCTCATTTTCAGACACAAATTCATTCCATTTCTGATAGATATTACAACGGCTAAGAACAAGGCGGTGGAAGCGGTGAAATTGCGATTCTCCCGACCTGTGTCGCTCGGTCCTTATAACTTCTATTGGAATATTTCCACCCACTACTCTCTTCACCTTCTCCGATACACATTCATTCCATTTCTGATAGATATTACAACGGCTGAGAACAAGGCGGTGGAAGCGTTGAAATTGCGATGCTCCCGACCTGTGTCGCTCGGTCCTTGAAACTTCTATTGGAATATTTCCACCCACAACTCTCTTCACCTTCTCAGACACACATTCATTCCATTTCTGATAGATATTACAACGGCTGAGAACAAGGCGGTGGAAGCGTTGAAATTGCGATGCTCCCGACCTGTGTCGCTCGGTCCTTATAACTTCTATTGGAATATTTCCACCCACTACTCTCTTCACCTTCTCAGACACACATTCATTCCATTTCTGATAGATATTACAACGGCTGAGAACAAGGCGGTGGAAGCGTTGAAATTGCGATGCTCCTGACCTGTGTCGCTCGGTCCTTGTAACTTCTATTTTAGTATTTCCACCCACTTCTCTCTTCTCATTTTCAGACACAAATTCATTCCATTTCTGATAGATATTACAACGGCTGAGAACAAGGCGGTGGAAGCGGTGAAATTGCGATGCTCCCGACCTGTGTCGCTCGGTCCTTATAACTTCTGTTGGAATATTTCCACCCACTACTCTCTTCACCTTCTCCGATACACATTCATTCCATTTCTGATAGATATTACAACGGCTGAGAACAAGGCGGTGGTAGCGTTGAAATTGCGAAGCTCCCGACCTGTGTCGCTCGGTCCTTGTAACTTCTATTGGAATATTTCCATCCACTACTCTCTTCACCTTCTCAGACACACATTCATTCCATTTCTGATAGATATTACAACGGCTGAGAACAAGGCGGTGGAAGCGTTGAAATTGCGATGCTCCCGACCTGTGTCGCTCGGTCCTTGAAACTTCTATTGGAATATTTCCACCCACAACTCTCTTCACCTTCTCAGACACACATTCATTCCATTTCTGATAGATATTACAACGGCTGAGAACAAGGCAGTGGAAGCGTTGAAATTGCGATGCTCCCGACCTGTGTCGCTCGGTCCTTATAACTTCTATTGGAATATTCCCACCCACTACTCTCTTCACCTTCTCAGACACACATTCATTCCATTTCTGATAGATATTACAACGGCTGAGAACAAGGCGGTGGAAGCGTTGAAATTGCGATGCTCCCGACCTGTGTCGCTCGGTCCTTGTAACTTCTATTTTAGTATTTCCACCCACTACTCTCTTCTCCTTTTCAGACACAAATTCATTCCATTTCTGATAGATATTACAACGGCTGAGAACAAGGCGGTGGAAGCGTTGAAATTGCGATGCTCCCGACCTGTGTCGCTCGGTCCTTAGAACTTCTATTGGAATATTTCCACCCACTATTCTCTTCACCTTCTCCGATACACATTCATTCCATTTCTGATAGATATTACAACGGCTGAGAACAAGGCGGTGGAAGCGTTGAAATTGCGATGCTCCCGACCTGTGTCGCTCGGTCCTTGTAACTTCTATTTTAGTATTTCCACCCACTACTCTCTTCTCCTTCTCAGACACAAATTCATTCCATTTCTGATAGATATTACAACGGCTGAGAACAAGGCGGTGGAAGCGTTGAAATTGCGATGCTCCCGACCTGTGTCGCTCGGTCCTTGTAACTTCTATTGGAATATTTCCACCCACTACTCTCTTCAACTTCTCAGACACACATTCATTCCATTTCTGATAGATATTACAACGGCTGAGAACAAGGTGGTGGAAGCGTTGAAATTGCGATGCTCCCGACCTGTATCGCTCGGTTTTTATAACTTCTATTGGAATATTTCCACCAACTACTCTCTTCACCTTCTCAGACACACATTCATTCCATTTCTGATAGATATTACAACGCCTGAGAACAAGGCGGTGGAAGCATTGAAATTGCGATGCTCCCGACCTGTGTCGCTCGGTCCTTGTAACTTCTATTGGAATATTTCCACCCACAACTCTCTTCACCTTCTCAGACACACATTCATTCCATTTCTGATAGATATTACAACGGCTGAGAACAAGGCGGTGGAAGCGTTGAAATTGCGATGCTCCCGACCTGTGTCGCTCGGTCCTTATAACTTCTATTGGAATATTTCCACCCACTACTCTCTTCACCTTCTCAGACACACATTCATTCCATTTCTGATAGATATTACAACGGATGAGAACAAGGCGGTGGAAGCGTTGAAATTGCGATGCTCCCGACCTGTGTCGCTCGGTCCTTGTAACTTCTATTTTAGTATTTCCACCCACTACTCTCTTCTCATTTTCAGACACAAATTCATTCCATTTCTGATAGATATTACAACGGCTAAGAACAAGGCGGTGGAAGCGGTGAAATTGCGATTCTCCCGACCTGTGTCGCTCGGTCCTTATAACTTCTATTGGAATATTTCCACCCACTACTCTCTTCACCTTCTCCGATACACATTCATTCCATTTCTGATAGATATTACAACGGCTGAGAACAAGGCGGTGGAAGCGTTGAAATTGCGATGCTCCCGACCTGTGTCGCTCGGTCCTTGAAACTTCTATTGGAATATTTCCACCCACAACTCTCTTCACCTTCTCAGACACACATTCATTCCATTTCTGATAGATATTACAACGGCTGAGAACAAGGCAGTGGAAGCGTTGAAATTGCGATGCTCCCGACCTGTGTCGCTCGGTCCTTATAACTTCTATTGGAATATTTCCACCCACTACTCTCTTCACCTTCTCAGACACACATTCATTCCATTTCTGATAGATATTACAACGGCTGAGAACAAGGCGGTGGAAGCGTTGAAATTGCGATGCTCCCGACCTGTGTCGCTCGGTCCTTGTAACTTCTATTTTAGTATTTCCACCCACTACTCTCTTCTCCTTTTCAGACACAAATTCATTCCATTTCTGATAGATATTACAACGGCTGAGAACAAGGCGGTGGAAGCGTTGAAATTGCGATGCTCCCGACCTGTGTCGCTCGGCCTTAGAACTTCTATTGGAATATTTCCACCCACTATTCTCTTCACCTTCTCCGATACACATTCATTCCATTTCTGATAGATATTACAACGGCTGAGAACAAGGCGGTGGAAGCGTTGAAATTGCGATGCTCCCGACCTGTGTCGCTCGGTCCTTGAAACTTCTATTGGAATATTTCCACCCACAACTCTCTTCACCTTCTCAGACACACATTCATTCCATTTCTGATAGATATTACAACGGCTGAGAACAAGGCAGTGGAAGCGTTGAAATTGCGATGCTCCCGACCTGTGTCGCTCGGTCCTTATAACTTCTATTGGAATATTTCCACCCACTACTCTCTTCACCTTCTCAGACACACATTCATTCCATTTCTGATAGATATTACAACGGCTGAGAACAAGGCGGTGGAAGCGTTGAAATTGCGATGCTCCCGACCTGTGTCGCTCGGTCCTTGTAACTTCTATTTTAGTATTTCCACCCACTACTCTCTTCTCCTTTTCAGACACAAATTCATTCCATTTCTGATAGATATTACAACGGCTGAGAACAAGGCGGTGGAAGCGTTGAAATTGCGATGCTCCCGACCTGTGTCTCTCGGCCTTAGAACTTCTATTGGAATATTTCCACCCACTATTCTCTTCACCTTCTCCGATACACATTCATTCCATTTCTGATAGATATTACAACGGCTGAGAACAAGGCGGTGGAAGCGTTGAAATTGCGATGCTCCCGACCTGTGTCGCTCGGTCCTTGTAACTTCTATTTTAGTATTTCCACCCACTACTCTCTTCTCCTTCTCAGACACAAATTCATTCCATTTCTGATAGATATTACAACGGCTGAGAACAAGGCGGTGGAAGCGTTGAAATTGCGATGCTCCCGACCTGTGTCGCTCGGTCCTTGTAACTTCTATTGGAATATTTCCACCCACTACTCTATTCAACTTCTCAGACACACATTCATTCCATTTCTGATAGATATTACAACGGCTGAGAACAAGGTGGTGGAAGCGTTGAAATTGCGATGCTCCCGACCTGTATCGCTCGGTTTTTATAACTTCTATTGGAATATTTCCACCAACTACTCTCTTCACCTTCTCAGACACACATTCATTCCATTTCTGATAGATATTACAACGCCTGAGAACAAGGCGGTGGAAGCATTGAAATTGCGATGCTCCCGACCTGTGTCGCTCGGTCCTTGTAACTTCTATTGGAATATTTCCACCCACAACTCTCTTCACCTTCTCAGACACACATTCATTCCATTTCTGATAGATATTACAACGGCTGAGAACAAGGCGGTGGAAGCGTTGAAATTGCGATGCTCCCGACCTGTGTCGCTCGGTCCTTATAACTTCTATTGGAATATTTCCACCCACTACTCTCTTCACCTTCTCAGACACACATTCATTCCATTTCTGATAGATATTACAACGGCTGAGAACAAGGCGGTGGAAGCGTTGAAATTGCGATGCTCCCGACCTGTGTCGCTCGGTCCTTGTAACTTCTATTTTAGTATTTCCACCCACTACTCTCTTCTCATTTTCAGACACAAATTCATTCCATTTCTGATAGATATTACAACGGCTGAGAACAAGGCGGTGGAAGCGGTGAAATTGCGATGCTCCCGACCTGTGTCGCTCGGTCATTATAACTTCTATTGGAATATTTCCACCCACTACTCTCTTCACCTTCTCCGATACACATTCATTCCATTTCTGATAGATATTACAACGGCTGAGAACAAGGCGGTGGAAGCGTTGAAATTGCGATGCTCCCGACCTGTGTCGCTCGGTCCTTGAAACTTCTATTGGAATATTTCCACCCACAACTCTCTTCACCTTCTCAGACACACATTCATTCCATTTCTGATAGATATTACAACGGCTGAGAACAAGGCAGTGGAAGCGTTGAAATTGCGATGCTCCTGACCTGTGTCGCTCGGTCCTTATAACTTCTATTGGAATATTTCAACCCACTACTCTCTTCACCTTCTCAGACACACATTCATTCCATTTCTGATAGATATTACAACGGCTGAGAACAAGGCGGTGGAAGCGTTGAAATTGCGATGCTCCCGACCTGTGTCGCTCGGTCCTTGTAACTTCTATTTTAGTATTTCCACCCACTACTCTCTTCTCCTTTTCAGACACAAATTCATTCCATTTCTGATAGATATTACAACGGCTGAGAACAAGGCGGTGGAAGCGTTGAAATTGCGATGCTCCCGACCTGTGTCGCTCGGTCCTTATAACTTCTATTGGAATATTTCCACCCACTATTCTCTTCACCTTCTCCGATACACATTCATTCCATTTCTGATAGATATTACAACGGCTGAGAACAAGGCGGTGGAAGCGTTGAAATTGCGATGCTCCCGACCTGTGTCGCTCGGTCCTTGTAACTTCTATTTTAGTATTTCCACCCACTACTCTCTTCTCCTTCTCAGACACAAATTCATTCCATTTCTGATAGATATTACAACGGCTGAGAACAAGGCGGTGGAAGCGTTGAAATTGCGATGCTCCCGACCTGTGTCGCTCGGTCCTTGTAACTTCTATTGGAATATTTCCACCCACTACTCTCTTCACCTTCTCAGAACCAAATTCATTCCATTTCTGATAGATATTACAACGGCTGAGAACAAGGCGGTGGTAGCGTTGAAATTGCGATGCTCCCGACCTGTGTCGCTCGGTCCTTGTAACTTCTATTGGATTATTTCCACCCACTACTCTCTTCACCTTCTCAGACACACTTTCATTCCATTTCTGATAGATATTACAACGGCTGAGAACAAGGCGGTGGAAGCGTTGAAATTGCGATGCTCCCGACCTGTGTCGCTCGGTCCTTGTAACTTCTATTGGAATATTTCCACCCACTACTCTCTTCACCTTCTCAGACACACATTCATTCCATTTCTGATAGATATTACAACGGCTGAGAACAAGGCAGTGGAAGCGTTGAAATTGCGATTCTCCCGACCTGTGTCGCTCGGTCCTTGTAACTTCTATTTTAGTATTTCCACCCACTACTCTCTTCTCCTTTTCAGACACAAATTCATTCCATTTCTGATAGATATTACAACGGCTGAGAACAAGGCGGTGGAAGCGTTGAAATTGCGATGCTCCCGACCTGTGTCGCTCGGTCCTTGTAACTTCTATTGGAATATTTACACCCACTACTCTCTTCACCTTCTCCGACACACATTCATTCCATTTCTGATAGATATTGCAACGGCTGAGAACAAGGCGGTGGAAGCGTTGAAATTGCGATGCTCCCGACCTGTGTCGCTCGGTCCTTATAACTTCTATTGGAATATTTCCACCCACTACTCTCTTCACCTTCTCAGACACACATTTATTCCATTTCTGATAGATATTACAACGGCTGAGAACAAGGCGGTGGTAGCGTTGAAATTGCGATGCTCCCGACCTGTGTCGCTCGGTCCTTATATCTTCTATTGGAATATTTCCACCCACTACTCTCTTCACCTTCTCAGACACACATTCATTCCATTTATGATAGGTATTACAACGCCTGAGAACAAGGCGGTGGAAGCGTTGAAATTGCGATGCACCCGACCTGTGTCGCTCGGTCCTTATAACTTCTATTGGAATATTTCCACCCACTACTCTCTTCACCTTCTCAGACACACATTCATTCCATTTCTGATTGATATTACAACGGCTGAGAACAAGGCGGTGGAAGCGTTGAAATTGCGATGCTCCCGACCTGTGTCGCTCGGTCCGTGTAACTTCTATTTTAGTATTTCCACCCACTACTCTCTTCTCCTTTTCAGACACAAATTCATTCCATTTCTGATAGATATTACAACGGCTGAGAACAAGGCGGTGGAAGCATTGAAATCGCGATGCTCCCGACCTGTGTCGCTCGGTCCTTGTAACTTCTATTGGAATATTTCCACCCACTACTCTCTTCAACTTTTAAGACACACATTCATTCCATTTCTGATAGATATTACAACGGCTGAGAACAAGGCGGTGGAAGCATTGAAATCGCGATGCTCCCGACCTGTGTCGCTCGGTCCTTGTAACTTCTATTGGAATATTTCCACCCACTACTCTCTTCCACTTTTAAGACACACATTCATTCCATTTCTGATAGATATTACAACGGCTGAGAACAAGGCGGTGGAAGCATTGAAATCGCGATGCTCCCGACCTGTGTTGCTCGGTCCTTGTAACTTGTATTGGAATATTTCCACCCACTACTCTATTCAACTTCTCAGACACACATTCATTCCATTTCTGATAGATATTACAACGGCTGAGAACAAGGTGGTGGAAGCGTTGAAATTGCGATGCTCCCGACCTGTATCGCTCGGTTTTTATAACTTCTATTGGAATATTTCCACCAACTACTCTCTTCACCTTCTCAGACACACATTCATTCCATTTCTGATAGATATTACAACGCCTGAGAACAAGGCGGTGGAAGCATTGAAATTGCGATGCTCCCGACCTGTGTCGCTCGGTCCTTGTAACTTCTATTGGAATATTTCCACCCACAACTCTCTTCACCTTCTCAGACACACATTCATTCCATTTCTGATAGATATTACAACGGCTGAGAACAAGGCGGTGGAAGCGTTGAAATTGCGATGCTCCCGACCTGTGTCGCTCGGTCCTTATAACTTCTATTGGAATATTTCCACCCACTACTCTCTTCACCTTCTCAGACACACATTCATTCCATTTCTGATAGATATTACAACGGCTGAGAACAAGGCGGTGGAAGCGTTGAAATTGCGATGCTCCCGACCTGTGTCGCTCGGTCCTTGTAACTTCTATTTTAGTATTTCCACCCACTACTCTCTTCTCATTTTCAGACACAAATTCATTCCATTTCTGATAGATATTACAACGGCTGAGAACAAGGCGGTGGAAGCGGTGAAATTGCGATGCTCCCGACCTGTGTCGCTCGGTCCTTATAACTTCTATTGGAATATTTCCACCCACTACTCTCTTCACCTTCTCCGATACACATTCATTCCATTTCTGATAGATATTACAACGGCTGAGAACAAGGCGGTGGAAGCGTTGAAATTGCGATGCTCCCGACCTGTGTCGCTCGGTCCTTGAAACTTCTATTGGAATATTTCCACCCACAACTCTCTTCACCTTCTCAGACACACATTCATTCCATTTCTGATAGATATTACAACGGCTGAGAACAAGGCAGTGGAAGCGTTGAAATTGCGATGCTCCTGACCTGTGTCGCTCGGTCCTTATAACTTCTATTGGAATATTTCCACCCACTACTCTCTTCACCTTCTCAGACACACATTCATTCCATTTCTGATAGATATTACAACGGCTGAGAACAAGGCGGTGGAAGCGTTGAAATTGCGATGCTCCCGACCTGTGTCGCTCGGTCCTTGTAACTTCTATTTTAGTATTTCCACCCACTACTCTCTTCTCCTTTTCAGACACAAATTCATTCCATTTCTGATAGATATTACAACGGCTGAGAACAAGGCGGTGGAAGCGTTGAAATTGCGATGCTCCCGACCTGTGTCGCTCGGTCCTTATAACTTCTATTGGAATATTTCCACCCACTATTCTCTTCACCTTCTCCGATACACATTCATTCCATTTCTGATAGATATTACAACGGCTGAGAACAAGGCGGTGGAAGCGTTGAAATTGCGATGCTCCCGACCTGTGTCGCTCGGTCCTTGTAACTTCTATTTTAGTATTTCCACCCACTACTCTCTTCTCCTTCTCAGACACAAATTCATTCCATTTCTGATAGATATTACAACGGCTGAGAACAAGGCGGTGGAAGCGTTGAAATTGCGATGCTCCCGACCTGTGTCGCTCGGTCCTTGTAACTTCTATTGGAATATTTCCACCCACTACTCTCTTCACCTTCTCAGAACCAAATTCATTCCATTTCTGATAGATATTACAACGGCTGAGAACAAGGCGGTGGTAGCGTTGAAATTGCGATGCTCCCGACCTGTGTCGCTCGGTCCTTGTAACTTCTATTGGATTATTTCCACCCACTACTCTCTTCACCTTCTCAGACACACTTTCATTCCATTTCTGATAGATATTACAACGGCTGAGAACAAGGCGGTGGAAGCGTTGAAATTGCGATGCTCCCGACCTGTGTCGCTCGGTCCTTGTAACTTCTATTGGAATATTTCCACCCACTACTCTCTTCACCTTCTCAGACACACATTCATTCCATTTCTGATAGATATTACAACGGCTGAGAACAAGGCAGTGGAAGCGTTGAAATTGCGATGCTCCCGACCTGTGTCGCTCGGTCCTTGTAACTTCTATTTTAGTATTTCCACCCACTACTCTCTTCTCCTTTTCAGACACAAATTCATTCCATTTCTGATAGATATTACAACGGCTGAGAACAAGGCGGTGGAAGCGTTGAAATTGCGATGCTCCCGACCTGTGTCGCTCGGTCCTTGTAACTTCTATTGGAATATTTACACCCACTACTCTCTTCACCTTCTCCGACACACATTCATTCCATTTCTGATAGATATTGCAACGGCTGAGAACAAGGCGGTGGAAGCGTTGAAATTGCGATGCTCCCGACCTGTGTCGCTCGGTCCTTATAACTTCTATTGGAATATTTCCACCCACTACTCTCTTCACCTTCTCAGACACACATTTATTCCATTTCTGATAGATATTACAACGGCTGAGAACAAGGCGGTGGAAGCGTTGAAATTGCGATGCTCCCGACCTGTGTCGCTCGGTCCTTATATCTTCTATTGGAATATTTCCACCCACTACTCTCTTCACCTTCTCAGACACACATTCATTCCATTTATGATAGGTATTACAACGCCTGAGAACAAGGCGGTGGAAGCGTTGAAATTGCGATGCACCCGACCTGTGTCGCTCGGTCCTTATAACTTCTATTGGAATATTTCCACCCACTACTCTCTTCACCTTCTCAGACACACATTCATTCCATTTCTGATTGATATTACAACGGCTGAGAACAAGGCGGTGGAAGCGTTGAAATTGCGATGCTCCCGACCTGTGTCGCTCGGTCCGTGTAACTTCTATTTTAGTATTTCCACCCACTACTCTCTTCTCCTTTTCAGACACAAATTCATTCCATTTCTGATAGATATTACAACGGCTGAGAACAAGGCGGTGGAAGCATTGAAATCGCGATGCTCCCGACCTGTGTCGCTCGGTCCTTGTAACTTCTATTGGAATATTTCCACCCACTACTCTCTTCAACTTTTAAGACACACATTCATTCCATTTCTGATAGATATTACAACGGCTGAGAACAAGGCGGTGGAAGCATTGAAATCGCGATGCTCCCGACCTGTGTCGCTCGGTCCTTGTAACTTCTATTGGAATATTTCCACCCACTACTCTCTTCCACTTTTAAGACACACATTCATTCCATTTCTGATAGATATTACAACGGCTGAGAACAAGGCGGTGGAAGCATTGAAATCGCGATGCTCCCGACCTGTGTTGCTCGGTCCTTGTAACTTGTATTGGAATATTTCCACCCACTACTCTCTTCAACTTTTAAGACACACATTCATTCCATTTCTGATAGATATTACAACGGCTGAAAACAAGGCGGTGGAAGCATTGAAATCGCGATGCTCCCGACCAGTGTCGCTCGGTCCTTGTAACTTCTATTGGAATATTTCCACCCACTACTCTCTTCAACTTTTAACACACATTTATTCCATTTCTGATAGATATTATAACGGCTGAGAACAAGGCGGTGAAAGCATTGAAATCGCGATGCTCCCGACCTCTGTCGCTCGGTGCTTGTAACTTCTATTGGAATATTTCCACCCACTACTCTCTTCAACTTTTAAGACACACATTCATTCCATTTCTTATAGATATTACAACGGCTGAGAACAAGGCGGTGGAAGCGTTGAAATTGCGATGCTCCCGACCTGTGTCGCTCGGTCCGTGTAACTTCTATTTTAGTATTTCCACCCACTACTCTCTTCTCCTTTTCAGACACAAATTCATTCCATTTCTGATAGATATTACAACGGCTGAGAACAAGGCGGTGGAAGCATTGAAATCGCGATGCTCCCGACCTGTGTCGCTCGGTCCTTGTAACTTCTATTGGAATATTTCCACCCACTACTCTCTTCAACTTTTAAGACACACATTCATTCCATTTCTGATAGATATTACAACGGCTGAGAACAAGGCGGTGGAAGCATTGAAATCGCGATGCTCCCGACCTGTGTCGCTCGGTCCTTGTAACTTCTATTGGAATATTTCCACCCACTACTCTCTTCCACTTTTAAGACACACATTCATTCCATTTCTGATAGATATTACAACGGCTGAGAACAAGGCGGTGGAAGCATTGAAATCGCGATGCTCCCGACCTGTGTTGCTCGGTCCTTGTAACTTGTATTGGAATATTTCCACCCACTACTCTCTTCAACTTTTAAGACACACATTCATTCCATTTCTGATAGATATTACAGCGGCTGAAAACAAGGCGGTGGAAGCATTGAAATCGCGATGCTCCCGACCAGTGTCGCTCGGTCCTTGTAACTTCTATTGGAATATTTCCACCCACTACTCTCTTCAACTTTTAAGACACACATTTATTCCATTTCTGATAGATATTATAACGGCTGAGAACAAGGCGGTGAAAGCATTGAAATCGCGATGCTCCCGACCTCTGTCGCTCGGTGCTTGTAACTTCTATTGGAATATTTCCACCCACTACTCTCTTCAACTTTTAAGACACACATTCATTCCATTTCTTATAGATATTACAACGGCTGAGAACAAGGCGGTGGAAGCGTTGAAATTGCGATGCACCCGACCTGTGTCGCTCGGTCCTTATAACTTCTATTGGAATATTTCCACCCACTACTCTCTTCACCTTCTCAGACACACATTCATTCCATTTCTGATTGATATTACAACGGCTGAGAACAAGGCGGTGGAAGCGTTGAAATTGCGATGCTCCCGACCTGTGTCGCTCGGTCCGTGTAACTTCTATTTTAGTATTTCCACCCACTACTCTCTTCTCCTTTTCAGACACAAATTCATTCCATTTCTGATAGATATTACAACGGCTGAGAACAAGGCGGTGGAAGCGTTGAAATTGCGATGCTCCCGACCTGTGTCGCTCGGTCCTTGTAACTTCTATTGGAATATTTACACCCACTACTCTCTTCACCTTCTCCGACACACATTCATTCCATTTCTGATAGATATTGCAACGGCTGAGAACAAGGCGGTGGAAGCGTTGAAATTGCGATGCTCCCGACCTGTGTCGCTCGGTCCTTATAACTTCTATTGGAATATTTCCACCCACTACTCTCTTCACCTTCTCAGACACACATTTATTCCATTTCTGATAGATATTACAACGGCTGAGAACAAGGCGGTGGAAGCGTTGAAATTGCGATGCTCCCGACCTGTGTCGCTCGGTCCTTATATCTTCTATTGGAATATTTCCACCCACTACTCTCTTCACCTTCTCAGACACACATTCATTCCATTTATGATAGGTATTACAACGCCTGAGAACAAGGCGGTGGAAGCGTTGAAATTGCGATGCACCCGACCTGTGTCGCTCGGTCCTTATAACTTCTATTGGAATATTTCCACCCACTACTCTCTTCACCTTCTCAGACACACATTCATTCCATTTCTGATTGATATTACAACGGCTGAGAACAAGGCGGTGGAAGCGTTGAAATTGCGATGCTCCCGACCTGTGTCGCTCGGTCCGTGTAACTTCTATTTTAGTATTTCCACCCACTACTCTCTTCTCCTTTTCAGACACAAATTCATTCCATTTCTGATAGATATTACAACGGCTGAGAACAAGGCGGTGGAAGCATTGAAATCGCGATGCTCCCGACCTGTGTCGCTCGGTCCTTGTAACTTCTATTGGAATATTTCCACCCACTACTCTCTTCAACTTTTAAGACACACATTCATTCCATTTCTGATAGATATTACAACGGCTGAGAACAAGGCTGTGGAAGCATTGAAATCGCGATGCTCCCGACCTGTGTCGCTCGGTCCTTGTAACTTCTATTGGAATATTTCCACCCACTACTCTCTTCCACTTTTAAGACACACATTCATTCCATTTCTGATAGATATTACAACGGCTGAGAACAAGGCGGTGGAAGCATTGAAATCGCGATGCTCCCGACCTGTGTTGCTCGGTCCTTGTAACTTGTATTGGAATATTTCCACCCACTACTCTCTTCAACTTTTAAGACACACATTTATTCCATTTCTGATAGATATTACAACGGCTGAGAACAAGGCGGTGAAAGCATTGAAATCGCGATGCTCCCGACCTCTGTCGCTCGGTGCTTGTAACTTCTATTGGAATATTTCCACCCACTACTCTCTTCAACTTTTAAGACACACATTCATTCCATTTCTTATAGATATTACAACGGCTGAGAACAAGGCGGTGGAAGCGTTGAAATTGCGATGCACCCGACCTGTGTCGCTCGGTCCTTATAACTTCTATTGGAATATTTCCACCCACTACTCTCTTCACCTTCTCAGACACACATTCATTCCATTTCTGATTGATATTACAACGGCTGAGAACAAGGCGGTGGAAGCGTTGAAATTGCGATGCTCCCGACCTGTGTCGCTCGGTCCGTGTAACTTCTATTTTAGTATTTCCACCCACTACTCTCTTCTCCTTTTCAGACACAAATTCATTCCATTTCTGATAGATATTACAACGGCTGAGAACAAGGCGGTGGAAGCATTGAAATCGCGATGCTCCCGACCTGTGTCGCTCGGTCCTTGTAACTTCTATTGGAATATTTCCACCCACTACTCTCTTCAACTTTTAAGACACACATTCATTCCATTTCTGATAGATATTACAACGGCTGAGAACAAGGCGGTGGAAGCATTGAAATCGCGATGCTCCCGACCTGTGTCGCTCGGTCCTTGTAACTTTTATTGGAATATTTCCACCCACTACTCTCTTCCACTTTTAAGACACACATTCATTCCATTTCTGATAGATATTACAACGGCTGAGAACAAGGCGGTGGAAGCATTGAAATCGCGATGCTCATGACCTGTGTTGCTCGGTCCTTGTAACTTGTATTGGAATATTTCCACCCACTACTCTCTTCAACTTTTAAGACACACATTCATTCCATTTCTGATAGATATTACAACGGCTGAAAACAAGGCGGTGGAAGCATTGAAATCGCGATGCTCCCGACCAGTGTCGCTCGGTCCTTGTAACTTCTATTGGAATATTTCCACCCACTACTCTCTTCAACTTTTAAGACACACATTTATTCCATTTCTGATAGATATTACAACGGCTGAGAACAAGGCGGTGGAAGCATTGAAATCGCGATGCTCCCGACCTGTGTCGCTCGGTGCTTGTAACTTCTATTGGAATATTTCCACCCACTACTCTCTTCAACTTTTAAGACACACATTCATTCCATTTCTGATAGATATTACAACGGCTGAGAACAAGGCGGTGGAAGCATTGAAATCGCGATGCTCCCGACCTGTGTCGCTCGGTTCTTGTAACTTCTATTGGAATATTTCCACCCACTACTCTCTTCAACTTTTAAGACACACATTCATTCCATTTCTGATAGATATTACAACGGCTGAGAACAAGGCGGTGGAAGCATTGAAATCGCGATGCTCCCGACCTGTGTCGCTCGGTCCTTGTAACTTGTATTGGAATATTTCCACCCACTACTCTCTTCAACTTTTAAGACACACATTCATTCCATTTCTGATAGATATTACAACGGCTGAGAACAAGGCGGTGGAAGCATTGAAATCGCGATGCTCCCGACCAGTGTCGCTCGGTCCTTGTAACTTCTATTGGAATATTTCCACCCACTACTCTCTTCAACTTTTAAGACACACATTCATTCCATTTCTGATAGATATTACAACGGCTGAGAACAAGGCGGTGGAAGCATTGAAATCGCGATGCTCCCGACCTGTGTCGCTCGGACCTTGTAACTTGTATTGGAATATTTCCACCCACTACTCTCTTCAACTTTTAAGACACACATTCATTCCATTTCTGATAGATATTACAACGGCTGAGAACAAGGCGGTGGAAGCATTGAAATCGCGATGCTCCCGACCTGTGTCGCTCGGTCCTTGTAACTTCTATTGGAATATTTCCACCCACTACTCTCTTCAACTTTTAAGACACACATTCATTCCATTTCTTATAGATATTACAACGGCTGAGAACAAGGCGGTGGAAGCATTGAAATCGCGATGCTCCCGACCTGTGTCGCTCGGTGCTTGTAACGTCTATTGGAATATTTCCACCCACTACTCTCTTCAACTTTTAAGACACACATTCATTCCATTTCTGATAGATATTACAACGGCTGAGAACAAGGCGGTGGAAGCATTGAAATCGCGATGCTCCCGACCTGTGTCGCTCGGTCCTTGTAACTTCTATTGGAATATTTCCACCCACTACTCTCTTCAACTTTTAAGACACACATTCATTCCATTTCTGATAGATATTACAACGGCTGAGAACAAGGCGGTGGAAGCATTGAAATCGCGATGCTCCCGACCTGTGTCGCTCTGTCCTTGTAACTTCTATTGGAATATTTCCACCCACTACTCTCTTCAACTTTTAAGACACACATTCATTCCATTTCTGATAGATATTACAACGGCTGAGAACAAGGCGGTGGAAGCATTGAAATCGCGATGCTCCCGACCTGTGTCGCTCGGTCCTTATATCTTCTATTGGAATATTTCCACCCACTACTCTCTTCACCTTCTCAGACACACATTCATTCCATTTATGATAGGTATTACAACGCCTGAGAACAAGGCGGTGGAAGCGTTGAAATTGCGATGCACCCGACCTGTGTCGCTCGGTCCTTATAACTTCTATTGGAATATTTCCACCCACTACTCTCTTCACCTTCTCAGACACACATTCATTCCATTTCTGATAGATATTACAACGGCTGAGAACAAGGCGGTGGAAGCGTTGAAATTGCGATGCTCCCGACCTGTGTCGCTCGGTCCGTGTAACTTCTATTTTAGTATTTCCACCCACTACTCTCTTCTCCTTTTCAGACACAAATTCATTCCATTTCTGATAGATATTACAACGGCTGAGAACAAGGCGGTGGAAGCATTGAAATCGCGATGCTCCCGACCTGTGTCGCTCGGTCCTTGTAACTTCTATTGGAATATTTCCACCCACTACTCTCTTCAACTTTTAAGACACACATTCATTCCATTTCTGATAGATATTACAACGGCTGAGAACAAGGCGGTGGAAGCATTGAAATCGCGATGCTCCCGACCTGTGTCGCTCGGACCTTGTAACTTGTATTGGAATATTTCCACCCACTACTCTCTTCAACTTTTAAGACACACATTCATTCCATTTCTGATAGATATTACAACGGCTGAGAACAAGGCGGTGGAAGCATTGAAATCGCGATGCTCCCGACCTGTGTCGCTCGGTCCTTGTAATTTCTATTGGAATATTTCAACCCACTACTCTCTTCAACTTTTAAGACACACATTCATTCCATTTCTTATAGATATTACAACGGCTGAGAACAAGGCGGTGGAAGCATTGAAATCGCGATGCTCCCGACCTGTGTCGCTCGGTGCTTGTAACGTCTATTGGAATATTTCCACCCACTACTCTCTTCAACTTTTAAGACACACATTCATTCCATTTCTGATAGATATTACAACGGCTGAGAACAAGGCGGTGGAAGCATTGAAATCGCGATGCTCCCGACCTGTGTCGCTCGGTGCTTGTAACGTCTATTGGAATATTTCCACCCACTACTCTCTTCAACTTTTAAGACACACATTCATTCCATTTCTGATAGATATTACAACGGCTGAGAACAAGGCGGTGGAAGCATTGAAATCGCGATGCTCCCGACCTGTGTCGCTCGGTCCTTGTAACTTCTATTGGAATATTTCCACCCACTACTCTCTTCAACTTTTAAGACACACATTCATTCCATTTCTGATAGATATTACAACGGCTGAGAACAAGGCGGTGGAAGCATTGAAATCGCGATGCTCCCGACCTGTGTCGCTCGGTCCTTGTAACTTGTATTGGAATATTTCCACCCACTACTCTCTTCAACTTTTAAGACACACATTCATTCCATTTCTGATAGATATTACAACGGCTGAGAACAAGGCGGTGGAAGCATTGAAATCGCGATGCTCCCGACCAGTGTCGCTCGGTCCTTGTAACTTCTATTGGAATATTTCCACCCACTACTCTCTTCAACTTTTAAGACACACATTCATTCCATTTCTGATAGATATTACAACGGCTGAGAACAAGGCGGTGGAAGCATTGAAATCGCGATGCTCCCGACCTGTGTCGCTCGGACCTTGTAACTTGTATTGGAATATTTCCACCCACTACTCTCTTCAACTTTTAAGACACACATTCATTCCATTTCTGATAGATATTACAACGGCTGAGAACAAGGCGGTGGAAGCATTGAAATCGCGATGCTCCCGACCTGTGTCGCTCGGTCCTTGTAACTTCTATTGGAATATTTCCACCCACTACTCTCTTCAACTTTTAAGACACACATTCATTCCATTTCTTATAGATATTACAACGGCTGAGAACAAGGCGGTGGAAGCATTGAAATCGCGATGCTCCCGACCTGTGTCGCTCGGTGCTTGTAACGTCTATTGGAATATTTCCACCCACTACTCTCTTCAACTTTTAAGACACACATTCATTCCATTTCTGATAGATATTACAACGGCTGAGAACAAGGCGGTGGAAGCATTGAAATCGCGATGCTCCCGACCTGTGTCGCTCGGTCCTTGTAACTTCTATTGGAATATTTCCACCCACTACTCTCTTCAACTTTTAAGACACACATTCATTCCATTTCTGATAGATATTACAACGGCTGAGAACAAGGCGGTGGAAGCATTGAAATCGCGATGCTCCCGACCTGTGTCGCTCTGTCCTTGTAACTTCTATTGGAATATTTCCACCCACTACTCTCTTCAACTTTTAAGACACACATTCATTCCATTTCTGATAGATATTACAACGGCTGAGAACAAGGCGGTGGAAGCATTGAAATCGCGATGCTCCCGACCTGTGTCGCTCGGTCCTTATATCTTCTATTGGAATATTTCCACCCACTACTCTCTTCACCTTCTCAGACACACATTCATTCCATTTATGATAGGTATTACAACGCCTGAGAACAAGGCGGTGGAAGCGTTGAAATTGCGATGCACCCGACCTGTGTCGCTCGGTCCTTATAACTTCTATTGGAATATTTCCACCCACTACTCTCTTCACCTTCTGAGACACACATTCATTCCATTTCTGATAGATATTACAACGGCTGAGAACAAGGCGGTGGAAGCGTTGAAATTGCGATGCTCCCGACCTGTGTCGCTCGGTCCGTGTAACTTCTATTTTAGTATTTCCACCCACTACTCTCTTCTCCTTTTCAGACACAAATTCATTCCATTTCTGATAGATATTACAACGGCTGAGAACAAGGCGGTGGAAGCATTGAAATCGCGATGCTCCCGACCTGTGTCGCTCGGTCCTTGTAACTTCTATTGGAATATTTCCACCCACTACTCTCTTCAACTTTTAAGACACACATTCATTCCATTTCTGATAGATATTACAACGGCTGAGAACAAGGCGGTGGAAGCATTGAAATCGCGATGCTCCCGACCTGTGTCGCTCGGACCTTGTAACTTGTATTGGAATATTTCCACCCACTACTCTCTTCACCTTCTGAGACACACATTCATTCCATTTCTGATAGATATTACAACGGCTGAGAACAAGGCGGTGGAAGCATTGAAATCGCGATGCTCCCGACCTGTGTCGCTCGGTCCTTGTAATTTCTATTGGAATATTTCCACCCACTACTCTCTTCAACTTTTAAGACACACATTCATTCCATTTCTTATAGATATTACAACGGCTGAGAACAAGGCGGTGGAAGCATTGAAATCGCGATGCTCCCGACCTGTGTCGCTCGGTGCTTGTAACGTCTATTGGAATATTTCCACCCACTACTCTCTTCAACTTTTAAGACACACATTCATTCCATTTCTGATAGATATTACAACGGCTGAGAACAAGGCGGTGGAAGCATTGAAATCGCGATGCTCCCGACCTGTGTCGCTCGGTCCTTGTAACTTCTATTGGAATATTTCCACCCACTACTCTCTTCAACTTTTAAGACACACATTCATTCCATTTCTGAGAGATATTACAACGGCTGAGAACAAGGCGGTGGAAGCATTGAAATCGCGATGCTCCCGACCTGTGTTGCTCGGTCCTTGTAACTTGTATTGGAATATTTCCACCCACTACTATCTTCAACTTTTAAGACACACATTCATTCCATTTCTGATAGATATTACAACGGCTGAAAACAAGGCGGTGGAAGCATTGAAATCGCGATGCTCCCGACCAGTGTCGCTCGGTCCTTGTAACTTCTATTGGAATATTTCCACCCACTACTCTCTTCAACTTTTAAGACACACATTCATTCCATTTCTTATAGATATTACAACGGCTGAGAACAAGGCGGTGGAAGCATTGAAATCGCGATGCTCCCGACCTGTGTCGCTCGGTGCTTGTAACGTCTATTGGAATATTTCCACCCACTACTCTCTTCAACTTTTAAGACACACATTCATTCCATTTCTGATAGATATTACAACGGCTGAGAACAAGGCGGTGGAAGCATTGAAATCGCGATGCTCCCGACCTGTGTCGCTCGGTCCTTGTAACTTCTATTGGAATATTTCCACCCACTACTCTCTTCAACTTTTAAGACACACATTCATTCCATTTCTTATAGATATTACAACGGCTGAGAACAAGGCGGTGGAAGCATTGAAATCGCGATGCTCCCGACCTGTGTCGCTCGGTGCTTGTAACGTCTATTGGAATATTTCCACCCACTACTCTCTTCAACTTTTAAGACACACATTCATTCCATTTCTGATAGATATTACAACGGCTGAGAACAAGGCGGTGGAAGCATTGAAATCGCGATGCTCCCGACCTGTGTCGCTCGGTCCTTGTAACTTCTATTGGAATATTTCCACCCACTACTCTCTTCAACTTTTAAGACACACATTCATTCCATTTCTGATAGATATTACAACGGCTGAGAACAAGGCGGTGGAAGCATTGAAATCGCGATGCTCCCGACCTGTGTCGCTCGGTCCTTGTAACTTCTATTGGAATATTTCCACCCACTACTCTCTTCAACTTTTAAGACACACATTCATTCCATTTCTGATAGATATTACAACGGCTGAGAACAAGGCGGTGGAAGCATTGAAATCGCGATGCTCCCGACCTGTGTCGCTCTGTCCTTGTAACTTCTATTGGAATATTTCCACCCACTACTCTCTTCAACTTTTAAGACACACATTCATTCCATTTCTGATAGATATTACAACGGCTGAGAACAAGGCGGTGGAAGCATTGAAATCGCGATGCTCCCGACCTGTGTCGCTCGGTCCTTATATCTTCTATTGGAATATTTCCACCCACTACTCTCTTCACCTTCTCAGACACACATTCATTCCATTTATGATAGGTATTACAACGCCTGAGAACAAGGCGGTGGAAGCGTTGAAATTGCGATGCACCCGACCTGTGTCGCTCGGTCCTTATAACTTCTATTGGAATATTTCCACCCACTACTCTCTTCACCTTCTGAGACACACATTCATTCCATTTCTGATAGATATTACAACGGCTGAGAACAAGGCGGTGGAAGCGTTGAAATTGCGATGCTCCCGACCTGTGTCGCTCGGTCCGTGTAACTTCTATTTTAGTATTTCCACCCACTACTCTCTTCTCCTTTTCAGACACAAATTCATTCCATTTCTGATAGATATTACAACGGCTGAGAACAAGGCGGTGGAAGCATTGAAATCGCGATGCTCCCGACCTGTGTCGCTCGGTCCTTGTAACTTCTATTGGAATATTTCCACCCACTACTCTCTTCAACTTTTAAGACACACATTCATTCCATTTCTGATAGATATTACAACGGCTGAGAACAAGGCGGTGGAAGCATTGAAATCGCGATGCTCCCGACCTGTGTCGCTCGGACCTTGTAACTTGTATTGGAATATTTCCACCCACTACTCTCTTCACCTTCTGAGACACACATTCATTCCATTTCTGATAGATATTACAACGGCTGAGAACAAGGCGGTGGAAGCATTGAAATCGCGATGCTCCCGACCTGTGTCGCTCGGTCCTTGTAATTTCTATTGGAATATTTCCACCCACTACTCTCTTCAACTTTTAAGACACACATTCATTCCATTTCTTATAGATATTACAACGGCTGAGAACAAGGCGGTGGAAGCATTGAAATCGCGATGCTCCCGACCTGTGTCGCTCGGTGCTTGTAACGTCTATTGGAATATTTCCACCCACTACTCTCTTCAACTTTTAAGACACACATTCATTCCATTTCTGATAGATATTACAACGGCTGAGAACAAGGCGGTGGAAGCATTGAAATCGCGATGCTCCCGACCTGTGTCGCTCGGTCCTTGTAACTTCTATTGGAATATTTCCACCCACTACTCTCTTCAACTTTTAAGACACACATTCATTCCATTTCTGAGAGATATTACAACGGCTGAGAACAAGGCGGTGGAAGCATTGAAATCGCGATGCTCCCGACCTGTGTTGCTCGGTCCTTGTAACTTGTATTGGAATATTTCCACCCACTACTATCTTCAACTTTTAAGACACACATTCATTCCATTTCTGATAGATATTACAACGGCTGAAAACAAGGCGGTGGAAGCATTGAAATCGCGATGCTCCCGACCAGTGTCGCTCGGTCCTTGTAACTTCTATTGGAATATTTCCACCCACTACTCTCTTCAACTTTTAAGACACACATTCATTCCATTTCTTATAGATATTACAACGGCTGAGAACAAGGCGGTGGAAGCATTGAAATCGCGATGCTCCCGACCTGTGTCGCTCGGTGCTTGTAACGTCTATTGGAATATTTCCACCCACTACTCTCTTCAACTTTTAAGACACACATTCATTCCATTTCTGATAGATATTACAACGGCTGAGAACAAGGCGGTGGAAGCATTGAAATCGCGATGCTCCCGACCTGTGTCGCTCGGTCCTTGTAACTTCTATTGGAATATTTCCACCCACTACTCTCTTCAACTTTTAAGACACACATTCATTCCATTTCTGATAGATATTACAACGGCTGTGAACAAGGCGGTGGAAGCATTGAAATCGCGATGCTCCCGACCTGTGTCGCTCGGTCCTTGTAACTTCTATTGGAATATTTCTACCCACTACTCTCTTCAACTTTTAAGACACACATTCATTCCATTTCTGATAGATATTACAACGGCTGAGAACAAGGCGGTGGAAGCATTGAAATCGCGATGCTCCCGACCTGTGTCGCTCTGTCCTTGTAACTTCTATTGGAATATTTCCACCCACTACTCTCTTCAACTTTTAAGACACACATTCATTCCATTTCTGATAGATATTACAACGGCTGAGAACAAGGCGGTGGAAGCATTGAAATCGCGATGCTCCCGACCTGTGTCGCTCGGTCCTTGTAATTTCTATTGGAATATTTCCACCCACTACTCTCTTCAACTTTTAAGACACACATTCATTCCATTTCTTATAGATATTACAACGGCTGAGAACAAGGCGGTGGAAGCATTGAAATCGCGATGCTCCCGACCTGTGTCGCTCGGTGCTTGTAACGTCTATTGGAATATTTCCACCCACTACTCTCTTCAACTTTTAAGACACACATTCATTCCATTTCTGATAGATATTACAACGGCTGAGAACAAGGCGGTGGAAGCATTGAAATCGCGATGCTCCTGACCTGTGTCGCTCGGTCCTTGTAACTTCTATTGGAATATTTCCACCCACTACTCTCTTCAACTTTTAAGACACACATTCATTCCATTTCTGAGAGATATTACAACGGCTGAGAACAAGGCGGTGGAAGCATTGAAATCGCGATGCTCCCGACCTGTGTTGCTCGGTCCTTGTAACTTGTATAGGAATATTTCCACCCACTACTCTCTTCAACTTTTAAGACACACATTCATTCCATTTCTGATAGATATTACAACGGCTGTGAACAAGGCGGTGGAAGCATTGAAATCGCGATGCTCCCGACCTGTGTCGCTCGGTCCTTGTAACTTCTATTGGAATATTTCCACCCACTACTCTCTTCAACTTTTAAGACACACATTCATTCCATTTCTGATAGATATTACAACGGCTGAGAACAAGGCGGTGGAAGCATTGAAATCGCGATGCTCCCGACCTGTGTCGCTCGGTCCTTGTAACTTGTATTGGAATATTTCCACCCACTACTCTCTTCAACTTTTAAGACACACATTCATTCCATTTCTGATAGATATTACAACGGCTGAGAACAAGGCGGTGGAAGCATTGAAATCGCGATGCTCCCGACCAGTGTCGCTCGGTCCTTGTAACTTCTATTGGAATATTTCCACCCACTACTCTCTTCAACTTTTAAGACACACATTCATTCCATTTCTGATAGATATTACAACGGCTGAGAACAAGGCGGTGGAAGCATTGAAATCGCGATGCTCCCGACCTGTGTCGCTCGGACCTTGTAACTTGTATTGGAATATTTCCACCAACTACTCTCTTCAACTTTTAAGACACACATTCATTCCATTTCTGATAGATATTACAACGGCTGAGAACAAGGCGGTGGAAGCATTGAAATCGCGATGCTCCCGACCTGTGTCGCTCGGTCCTTGTAACTTCTATTGGAATATTTCCACCCACTACTCTCTTCAACTTTTAAGACACACATTCATTCCATTTCTTATAGATATTACAACGGCTGAGAACAAGGCGGTGGAAGCATTGAAATCGCGATGCTCCCGACCTGTGTCGCTCGGTGCTTGTAACGTCTATTGGAATATTTCCACCCACTACTCTCTTCAACTTTTAAGACACACATTCATTCCATTTCTGATAGATATTACAACGGCTGAGAACAAGGCGGTGGAAACATTGAAATCGCGATGCTCCCGACCAGTGTCGCTCGGTCCTTGTAACTTCTATTGGAATATTTCCACCCACTACTCTCTTCAACTTTTAAGACACACATTCATTCCATTTCTGATAGATATTACAACGGCTGAGAACAAGGCGGTGGAAGCATTGAAATCGCGATGCTCCCGACCTGTGTCGCTCGGACCTTGTAACTTGTATTGGAATATTTCCACCCACTACTCTCTTCAACTTTTAAGACACACATTCATTCCATTTCTGATAGATATTACAACGGCTGAGAACAAGGCGGTGGAAGCATTGAAATCGCGATGCTCCCGACCTGTGTCGCTCGGTCCTTGTAACTTCTATTGGAATATTTCCACCCACTACTCTCTTCAACTTTTAAGACACACATTCATTCCATTTCTGAGAGATATTACAACGGCTGAGAACAAGGCGGTGGAAGCATTGAAATCGCGATGCTCCCGACCTGTGTTGCTCGGTCCTTGTAACTTGTATTGGAATATTTCCACCCACTACTATCTTCAACTTTTAAGACACACATTCATTCCATTTCTGATAGATATTACAACGGCTGAAAACAAGGCGGTGGAAGCATTGAAATCGCGATGCTCCGACCAGTGTCGCTCGGTCCTTGTAACTTCTATTGGAATATTTCCACCCACTACTCTCTTCAACTTTTAAGACACACATTCATTCCATTTCTTATAGATATTACAACGGCTGAGAACAAGGCGGTGGAAGCATTGAAATCGCGATGCTCCCGACCTGTGTCGCTCGGTGCTTGTAACGTCTATTGGAATATTTCCACCCACTACTCTCTTCAACTTTTAAGACACACATTCATTCCATTTCTGATAGATATTACAACGGCTGAGAACAAGGCGGTGGAAGCATTGAAATCGCGATGCTCCCGACCTGTGTCGCTCGGTCCTTGTAACTTCTATTGGAATATTTCCACCCACTACTCTCTTCAACTTTTAAGACACACATTCATTCCATTTCTGATAGATATTACAACGGCTGAGAGCAAGGCGGTGGAAGCATTGAAATCGCGATGCTCCCGACCTGTGTCGCTCGGTCCTTGTAACTTCTATTGGAATATTTCCACCCACTACTCTCTTCAACTTTTAAGACACACATTCATTCCATTTCTGATAGATATTACAACGGCTGAGAACAAGGCGGTGGAAGCATTGAAATCGCGATGCTCCCGACCTGTGTCGCTCGGTCCTTGTAACTTGTATTGGAATATTTCCACCCACTACTCTCTTCAACTTTTAAGACACACATTCATTCCATTTCTGATAGATATTACAACGGCTGAGAACAAGGCGGTGGAAGCATTGAAATCGCGATGCTCCCGACCAGTGTCGCTCGGTCCTTGTAACTTCTATTGGAATATTTCCACCCACTACTCTCTTCAACTTTTAAGACACACATTCATTCCATTTCTGATAGATATTACAACGGCTGAGAACAAGGCGGTGGAAGCATTGAAATCGCGATGCTCCCGACCTGTGTCGCTCGGACCTTGTAACTTGTATTGGAATATTTCCACCCACTACTCTCTTCAACTTTTAAGACACACATTCATTCCATTTCTGATAGATATTACAACGGCTGAGAACAAGGCGGTGGAAGCATTGAAATCGCGATGCTCCCGACCTGTGTCGCTCGGTCCTTGTAACTTCTATTGGAATATTTCCACCCACTACTCTCTTCAACTTTTAAGACACACATTCATTCCATTTCTTATAGATATTACAACGGCTGAGAACAAGGCGGTGGAAGCATTGAAATCGCGATGCTCCCGACCTGTGTCGCTCGGTGCTTGTAACGTCTATTGGAATATTTCCACCCACTACTCTCTTCAACTTTTAAGACACACATTCATTCCATTTCTGATAGATATTACAACGGCTGAGAACAAGGCGGTGGAAGCATTGAAATCGCGATGCTCCCGACCTGTGTCGCTCGGTGCTTGTAACGTCTATTGGAATATTTCCACCCACTACTCTCTTCAACTTTTAAGACACACATTCATTCCATTTCTGATAGATATTACAACGGCTGAGAACAAGGCGGTGGAAGCATTGAAATCGCGATGCTCCCGACCTGTGTCGCTCGGTCCTTGTAACTTCTATTGGAATATTTCCATCCACTACTCTCTTCAACTTTTAAGACACACATTCATTCCATTTCTGATAGATATTACAACGGCTGAGAACAAGGCGGTGGAAGCATTGAAATCGCGATGCTCCCGACCTGTGTCGCTCGGTCCTTGTAACTTCTATTGGAATATTTCCACCCACTACTCTCTTCAACTTTTAAGACACACATTCATTCCATTTCTGATAGATATTACAACGGCTGAGAACAAGGCGGTGGAAGCATTGAAATCGCGATGCTCCCGACCTGTGTCGCTCGGTCCTTGTAACTTGTATTGGAATATTTCCACCCACTACTCTCTTCAACTTTTAAGACACACATTCATTCCACTTCTGATAGATATTACAACGGCTGAGAACAAGGCGGTGGAAGCATTGAAATCGCGATGCTCCCGACCAGTGTCGCTCGGTCCTTACAACTTCTATTGGAATATTTCCACCCACTACTCTCTTCAACTTTTAAGACACACATTCATTCCATTTCTGATAGATATTACAACGGCTGAGAACAAGGCGGTGGAAGCATTGAAATCGCGATGCTCCCGACCTGTGTCGCTCGGTCCTTGTAACTTCTATTGGAATATTTCCACCCACTACTCTCTTCAACTTTTAAGACACACATTCATTCCATTTCTGATAGATATTACAACGGCTGAGAACAAGGCGGTGGAAGCATTGAAATCGCGATGCTCCCGACCTGTGTCGCTCGGTCCTTGTAACTTCTATTGGAATATTTCCACCCACTACTCTCTTCAACTTTTAAGACACACATTCATTCCATTTCTGATAGATATTACAACGGCTGAGAACAAGGCGGTGGAAGCATTGAAATCGCGATGCTCCCGACCTGTGTCGCTCGGACCTTGTAACTTGTATTGGAATATTTCCACCCACTACTCTCTTCAACTTTTAAGACACACATTCATTCCATTTCTGATAGATATTACAACGGCTGAGAACAAGGCGGTGGAAGCATTGAAATCGCGATGCTCCCGACCTGTGTCGCTCGGTCCTTGTAACTTCTATTGGAATATTTCCACCCACTACTCTCTTCAACTTTTAAGACACACATTCATTCCATTTCTTATAGATATTACAACGGCTGAGAACAAGGCGGTGGAAGCATTGAAATCGCGATGCTCCCGACCTGTGTCGCTCGGTGCTTGTAACGTCTATTGGAATATTTCCACCCACTACTCTCTTCAACTTTTAAGACACACATTCATTCCATTTCTGATAGATATTACAACGGCTGAGAACAAGGCGGTGGAAGCATTGAAATCGCGATGCTCCCGACCTGTGTCGCTCGGTCCTTGTAACTTCTATTGGAATATTTCCATCCACTACTCTCTTCAACTTTTAAGACACACATTCATTCCATTTCTGATAGATATTACAACGGCTGAGAACAAGGCGGTGGAAGCATTGAAATCGCGATGCTCCCGACCTGTGTCGCTCGGTCCTTGTAACTTCTATTGGAATATTTCCACCCACTACTCTCTTCAACTTTTAAGACACACATTCATTCCATTTCTGATAGATATTACAACGGCTGAGAACAAGGCGGTGGAAGCATTGAAATCGCGATGCTCCCGACCTGTGTCGCTCGGTCCTTGTAACTTGTATTGGAATATTTCCACCCACTACTCTCTTCAACTTTTAAGACACACATTCATTCCACTTCTGATAGATATTACAACGGCTGAGAACAAGGCGGTGGAAGCATTGAAATCGCGATGCTCCCGACCAGTGTCGCTCGGTCCTTACAACTTCTATTGGAATATTTCCACCCACTACTCTCTTCAACTTTTAAGACACACATTCATTCCATTTCTGATAGATATTACAACGGCTGAGAACAAGGCGGTGGAAGCATTGAAATCGCGATGCTCCCGACCTGTGTCGCTCGGTCCTTGTAACTTCTATTGGAATATTTCCACCCACTACTCTCTTCAACTTTTAACACACACATTCATTCCATTTCTGATAGATATTACAACGGCTGAGAACAAGGCGGTGGAAGCATTGAAATCGCGATGCTCCCGACCTGTGTCGCTCGGTCCTTGTAACTTGTATTGGAATATTTCCACCCACTACTCTCTTCAACTTTTAAGACACACATTCATTCCATTTCTGATAGATATTACAACGGCTGAGAACAAGGCGGTGGAAGCATTGAAATCGCGATGCTCCCGACCAGTGTCGCTCGGTCCTTGTAACTTCTATTGGAATATTTCCACCCACTACTCTCTTCAACTTTTAAGACACACATTCATTCCATTTCTGATAGATATTACAACGGCTGAGAACAAGGCGGTGGAAGCATTGAAATCGCGATGCTCCCGACCTGTGTCGCTCGGACCTTGTAACTTGTATTGGAATATTTCCACCCACTACTCTCTTCAACTTTTAAGACACACATTCATTCCATTTCTGATAGATATTACAACGGCTGAGAACAAGGCGGTGGAAGCATTGAAATCGCGATGCTCCCGACCTGTGTCGCTCGGTCCTTGTAACTTCTATTGGAATATTTCCACCCACTACTCTCTTCAACTTTTAAGACACACATTCATTCCATTTCTGATAGATATTACAACGGCTGAGAACAAGGCGGTGGAAGCATTGAAATCGCGATGCTCCCGACCTGTGTCGCTCGGACCTTGTAACTTGTATTGGAATATTTCCACCCACTACTCTCTTCAACTTTTAAGACACACATTCATTCCATTTCTGATAGATATTACAACGGCTGAGAACAAGGCGGTGGAAGCATTGAAATCGCGATGCTCCCGACCTGTGTCGCTCGGTCCTTGTAACTTCTATTGGAATATTTCCACCCACTACTCTCTTCAACTTTTAAGACACACATTCATTCCATTTCTTATAGATATTACAACGGCTGAGAACAAGGCGGTGGAAGCATTGAAATCGCGATGCTCCCGACCTGTGTCGCTCGGTGCTTGTAACGTCTATTGGAATATTTCCACCCACTACTCTCTTCAACTTTTAAGACACACATTCATTCCATTTCTGATAGATATTACAACGGCTGAGAACAAGGCGGTGGAAGCATTGAAATCGCGATGCTCCCGACCTGTGTCGCTCGGTCCTTGTAACTTCTATTGGAATATTTCCATCCACTACTCTCTTCAACTTTTAAGACACACATTCATTCCATTTCTGATAGATATTACAACGGCTGAGAACAAGGCGGTGGAAGCATTGAAATCGCGATGCTCCCGACCTGTGTCGCTCGGTCCTTGTAACTTCTATTGGAATATTTCCACCCACTACTCTCTTCAACTTTTAAGACACACATTCATTCCATTTCTGATAGATATTACAACGGCTGAGAACAAGGCGGTGGAAGCATTGAAATCGCGATGCTCCCGACCTGTGTCGCTCGGTCCTTGTAACTTGTATTGGAATATTTCCACCCACTACTCTCTTCAACTTTTAAGACACACATTCATTCCACTTCTGATAGATATTACAACGGCTGAGAACAAGGCGGTGGAAGCATTGAAATCGCGATGCTCCCGACCAGTGTCGCTCGGTCCTTACAACTTCTATTGGAATATTTCCACCCACTACTCTCTTCAACTTTTAAGACACACATTCATTCCATTTCTGATAGATATTACAACGGCTGAGAACAAGGCGGTGGAAGCATTGAAATCGCGATGCTCCCGACCTGTGTCGCTCGGTCCTTGTAACTTCTATTGGAATATTTCCACCCACTACTCTCTTCAACTTTTAACACACACATTCATTCCATTTCTGATAGATATTACAACGGCTGAGAACAAGGCGGTGGAAGCATTGAAATCGCGATGCTCCCGACCTGTGTCGCTCGGTCCTTGTAACTTGTATTGGAATATTTCCACCCACTACTCTCTTCAACTTTTAAGACACACATTCATTCCATTTCTGATAGATATTACAACGGCTGAGAACAAGGCGGTGGAAGCATTGAAATCGCGATGCTCCCGACCAGTGTCGCTCGGTCCTTGTAACTTCTATTGGAATATTTCCACCCACTACTCTCTTCAACTTTTAAGACACACATTCATTCCATTTCTGATAGATATTACAACGGCTGAGAACAAGGCGGTGGAAGCATTGAAATCGCGATGCTCCCGACCTGTGTCGCTCGGACCTTGTAACTTGTATTGGAATATTTCCACCCACTACTCTCTTCAACTTTTAAGACACACATTCATTCCATTTCTGATAGATATTACAACGGCTGAGAACAAGGCGGTGGAAGCATTGAAATCGCGATGCTCCCGACCTGTGTCGCTCGGTCCTTGTAACTTCTATTGGAATATTTCCACCCACTACTCTCTTCAACTTTTAAGACACACATTCATTCCATTTCTGATAGATATTACAACGGCTGAGAACAAGGCGGTGGAAGCATTGAAATCGCGATGCTCCCGACCTGTGTCGCTCGGTCCTTGTAACTTCTATTGGAATATTTCCACCCACTACTCTCTTCAACTTTTAAGACACACATTCATTCCATTTCTTATAGATATTACAACGGCTGAGAACAAGGCGGTGGAAGCATTGAAATCGCGATGCTCCCGACCTGTGTCGCTCGGTGCTTGTAACGTCTATTGGAATATTTCCACCCACTACTCTCTTCAACTTTTAAGACACACATTCATTCCATTTCTGATAGATATTACAACGGCTGAGAACAAGGCGGTGGAAGCATTGAAATCGCGATGCTCCCGACCTGTGTCGCTCGGTCCTTGTAACTTCTATTGGAATATTTCCATCCACTACTCTCTTCAACTTTTAAGACACACATTCATTCCATTTCTGATAGATATTACAACGGCTGAGAACAAGGCGGTGGAAGCATTGAAATCGCGATGCTCCCGACCTGTGTCGCTCGGTCCTTGTAACTTCTATTGGAATATTTCCACCCACTACTCTCTTCAACTTTTAAGACACACATTCATTCCATTTCTGATAGATATTACAACGGCTGAGAACAAGGCGGTGGAAGCATTGAAATCGCGATGCTCCCGACCTGTGTCGCTCGGTCCTTGTAACTTGTATTGGAATATTTCCACCCACTACTCTCTTCAACTTTTAAGACACACATTCATTCCACTTCTGATAGATATTACAACGGCTGAGAACAAGGCGGTGGAAGCATTGAAATCGCGATGCTCCCGACCAGTGTCGCTCGGTCCTTACAACTTCTATTGGAATATTTCCACCCACTACTCTCTTCAACTTTTAAGACACACATTCATTCCATTTCTGATAGATATTACAACGGCTGAGAACAAGGCGGTGGAAGCATTGAAATCGCGATGCTCCCGACCTGTGTCGCTCGGTCCTTGTAACTTCTATTGGAATATTTCCACCCACTACTCTCTTCAACTTTTAACACACACATTCATTCCATTTCTGATAGATATTACAACGGCTGAGAACAAGGCGGTGGAAGCATTGAAATCGCGATGCTCCCGACCTGTGTCGCTCGGTCCTTGTAACTTCTATTGGAATATTTCCACCCACTACTCTCTTCAACTTTTAAGACACACATTCATTCCATTTCTGATAGATATTACAACGGCTGAGAACAAGGCGGTGGAAGCATTGAAATCGCGATGCTCCCGACCTGTGTCGCTCGGTCCTTGTAACTTCTATTGGAATATTTCCACCCACTACTCTCTTCAACTTTTAAGACACACATTCATTCCATTTCTGATAGATATTACAACGGCTGAGAACAAGGCGGTGGAAGCATTGAAATCGCGATGCTCCCGACCTGTGTCGCTCGGTCCTTGTAACTTGTATTGGAATATTTCCACCCACTACTCTCTTCAACTTTTAAGACACACATTCATTCCATTTCTGATAGATATTACAACGGCTGAGAACAAGGCGGTGGAAGCATTGAAATCGCGATGCTCCCGACCAGTGTCGCTCGGTCCTTGTAACTTCTATTGGAATATTTCCACCCACTACTCTCTTCAACTTTTAAGACACACATTCATTCCATTTCTGATAGATATTACAACGGCTGAGAACAAGGCGGTGGAAGCATTGAAATCGCGATGCTCCCGACCTGTGTCGCTCGGACCTTGTAACTTGTATTGGAATATTTCCACCCACTACTCTCTTCAATTTTTAAGACACACATTCATTCCATTTCTGATAGATATTACAACGGCTGAGAACAAGGCGGTGGAAGCATTGAAATCGCGATGCTCCCGACCTGTGTCGCTCGGTCCTTGTAACTTCTATTGGAATATTTCCACCCACTACTCTCTTCAACTTTTAAGACACACATTCATTCCATTTCTGATAGATATTACAACGGCTGAGAACAAGGCGGTGGAAGCATTGAAATCGCGATGCTCCCGACCTGTGTCGCTCGGTCCTTGTAACTTCTATTGGAATATTTCCACCCACTACTCTCTTCAACTTTTAAGACACACATTCATTCCATTTCTGATAGATATTACAACGGCTGAGAACAAGGCGGTGGAAGCATTGAAATCGCGATGCTCCCGACCTGTGTCGCTCGGTCCTTGTAACTTCTATTGGAATATTTCCACCCACTACTCTCTTCAACTTTTAAGACACACATTCATTCCATTTCTGATAGATATTACAACGGCTGAGAACAAGGCGGTGGAAGCATTGAAATCGCGATGCTCCCGACCTGTGTCGCTCGGTCCTTGTAACTTGTATTGGAATATTTCCACCCACTACTCTCTTCAACTTTTAAGACACACATTCATTCCACTTCTGATAGATATTACAACGGCTGAGAACAAGGCGGTGGAAGCATTGAAATCGCGATGCTCCCGACCAGTGTCGCTCGGTCCTTACAACTTCTATTGGAATATTTCCACCCACTACTCTCTTCAACTTTTAAGACACACATTCATTCCATTTCTGATAGATATTACAACGGCTGAGAACAAGGCGGTGGAAGCATTGAAATCGCGATGCTCCCGACCTGTGTCGCTCGGTCCTTGTAACTTCTATTGGAATATTTCCACCCACTACTCTCTTCAACTTTTAAGACACACATTCATTCCATTTCTTATAGATATTACAACGGCTGAGAACAAGGCGGTGGAAGCATTGAAATCGCGATGCTCCCGACCTGTGTCGCTCGGTGCTTGTAACGTCTATTGGAATATTTCCACCCACTACTCTCTTCAACTTTTAAGACACACATTCATTCCATTTCTGATAGATATTACAACGGCTGAGAACAAGGCGGTGGAAGCATTGAAATCGCGATGCTCCCGACCTGTGTCGCTCGGTCCTTGTAACTTCTATTGGAATATTTCCACCCACTACTCTCTTCAACTTTTAAGACACACATTCATTCCATTTCTGATAGATATTACAACGGCTGAGAACAAGGCGGTGGAAGCATTGAAATCGCGATGCTCCCGACCTGTGTCGCTCGGTCCTTGTAACTTCTATTGGAATATTTCCACCCACTACTCTCTTCAACTTTTAAGACACACATTCATTCCATTTCTGATAGATATTACAACGGCTGAGAACAAGGCGGTGGAAGCATTGAAATCGCGATGCTCCCGACCTGTGTCGCTCGGACCTTGTAACTTGTATTGGAATATTTCCACCCACTACTCTCTTCAACTTTTAAGACACACATTCATTCCATTTCTGATAGATATTACAACGGCTGAGAACAAGGCGGTGGAAGCATTGAAATCGCGATGCTCCCGACCTGTGTCGCTCGGTCCTTGTAACTTCTATTGGAATATTTCCACCCACTACTCTCTTCAACTTTTAAGACACACATTCATTCCATTTCTGATAGATATTACAACGGCTGAGAACAAGGCGGTGGAAGCATTGAAATCGCGATGCTCCCGACCTGTGTCGCTCGGTCCTTGTAACTTCTATTGGAATATTTCCACCCACTACTCTCTTCACCTTCTCAGACACACATTCATTCCATTTCTGATAGATATTACAACGGCTGAGAACAAGGCGGTGGAAGCGTTGAAATTGCGATGCTCCCGACCTGTGTCGCTCGGTCCTTATATCTTCTATTGGAATATTTCCACCCACTACTCTCTTCACCTTCTCAGACACACATTCATTCCATTTCTGATAGATATTACAACGGCTGAGAACAAGGCGGTGGAAGCATTGAAATCGCGATGCTCCCGACCTGTGTCGCTCGGTCCTTGTAACTTCTATTGGAATATTTCCACCCACTACTCTCTTCAACTTTTAAGACACACATTCATTCCATTTCTGATAGATATTACAACGGCTGAGAACAAGGCGGTGGAAGCATTGAAATCGCGATGCTCCCGACCTGTGTCGCTCGGTCCTTGTAACTTCTAATGGAATATTTAAACCCACTACTCTCTTCAACTTTTAAGACACACATTCATTCCATTTCTGATAGATATTACAACGGCTGAGAACAAGGCGGTGGAAGCGTTGAAATTGCGATGCTCCCGACCTGTGTCGCTCGGTCCTTATATCTTCTATTGGAATATTTCCACCCACTACTCTCTTCACCTTCTCAGACACACATTCATTCCATTTCTGATAGGTATTACAACGCCTGAGAACAAGGCGGTGGAAGCGTTGAAATTGCGATGCACCCGACCTGTGTCGCTCGGTCCTTATAACTTCTATTGGAATATTTCCACCCACTACTCTCTTCACCTTCTCAGACACACATTCATTCCATTTCTGATAGATATTACAACGGCTGAGAACAAGGCGGTGGAAGCATTGAAATCGCGATGCTCCCGACCTGTGTAGCTCGGTCCTTGTAACTTCTATTGGAATATTTCCACCCACTACTCTCTTCAACTTTTAAGACACACATTCATTCCATTTCTGATAGATATTACAACGGCTGAGAACAAGGCGGTGGAAGCATTGAAATCGCGATGCTCCCGACCTGTGTCGCCTGGTCCTTGTAACTTCTATTGAAATATTTCCACCCACTACTCTCTTCAACTTTTAAGACACACATTCATTCCATTTCTGATAGATATTACAACGGCTGAGAACAAGGCGGTGGAAGCATTGAAATCGCGATGCTCCCGACCTGTGTTGCTCGGTCCTTGTAACTTGTATTGGAATATTTCCACCCACTACTCTCTTCAACTTTTAAGACACACATTCATTCCATTTCTGATAGATATTACAACGGCTGAAAACAAGGCGGTGGAAGCATTTAAATCGCGATGCTCCCGACCAGTGTCGCTCGGTCCTTGTAACTTCTATTGGAATATTTCCACCCACTACTCTCTTCAACTTTTAAGACACACATTTATTCCATTTCTGATAGATATTACAACGGCTGAGAACAAGGCGGTGGAAGCATTGAAATCGCGATGCTCCCGACCTGTGTCGCTCGGTCCTTGTAACTTGTATTGGAATATTTCCACCCACTACTCTCTTCAACTTTTAAGACACACATTCATTCCATTTCTGATAGATATTACAACGGCTGAGAACAAGGCGGTGGAAGCATTGAAATCGCGATGCTCCCGACCAGTGTCGCTCGGTCCTTGTAACTTCTATTGGAATATTTCCACCCACTACTCTCTTCAACTTTTAAGACACACATTCATTCCATTTCTGATAGATATTACAACGGCTGAGAACAAGGCGGTGGAAGCATTGAAATCGCGATGCTCCCGACCAGTGTCGCTCGGTCCTTGTAACTTCTATTGGAATATTTCCACCCACTACTCTCTTCAACTTTTAAGACACACATTCATTCCATTTCTAATAGATATTACAACGGCTGAGAACAAGGCGGTGGAAGCATTGAAATCGCGATGCTCCCGACCTGTGTCGCTCGGTCCTTGTAACTTCTATTGGAATATTTCCACCCACTACTCTCTTCAACTTTTAAGACACACATTCATTCCATTTCTGATAGATATTACAACGGCTGAGAACAAGGCGGTGGAAGCATTGAAATCGCGATGCTCCCGACCTGTTTCGCTCGGTCCTTGTAACTTCTATTGGAATATTTCCACTCACTACTCTCTTCAACTTTTAAGACACACATTCAATCCATTTCTGATATATATTACAACGGCTGAGAACAAGGCGGTGGAAGCATTGAAATCGCGATGCTCCCGACCTGTTTCGCTCGGTCCTTGTAACTTCTATTGGAATATTTCCACCCACTACTCTCTTCAACTTTTAAGACACACATTCATTCCATTTCTGATAGATATTACAACGGCTGAGAACAAGGCGGTGGAAGCGTTGAAATTGCGATGCTCCCGACCTGTGTCGCTCGGTCCTTATATCTTCTATTGGAATATTTCCACCCACTACTCTCTTCACCTTCTCAGACACACATTCATTCCATTTCTGATAGGTATTACAACGCCTGAGAACAAGGCGGTGGAAGCGTTGAAATTGCGATGCACCCGACCTGTGTCGCTCGGTCCTTATAACTTCTATTGGAATATTTCCACCCACTACTCTCTTCACCTTCTCAGACACACATTCATTCCATTTCTGATAGATATTACAACGGCTGAGAACAAGGCGGTGGAAGCATTGAAATCGCGATGCTCCCGACCTGTGTAGCTCGGTCCTTGTAACTTCTATTGGAATATTTCCACCCACTACTCTCTTCAACTTTTAAGACACACATTCATTCCATTTCTGATAGATATTACAACGGCTGAGAACAAGGCGGTGGAAGCATTGAAATCGCGATGCTCCCGACCTGTGTCGCTCGGTCCTTGTAACTTCTATTGGAATATTTCCACCCACTACTCTCTTCAACTTTTAAGACACACATTCATTCCATTTCTGATAGATATTACAACGGCTGAGAACAAGGCGGTGGAAGCATTGAAATCGCGATGCTCCCGACCTGTGTTGCTCGGTCCTTGTAACTTGTATTGGAATATTTCCACCCACTACTCTCTTCAACTTTTAAGACACACATTCATTCCATTTCTGATAGATATTACAACGGCTGAAAACAAGGCGGTGGAAGCATTTAAATCGCGATGCTCCCGACCAGTGTCGCTCGGTCCTTGTAACTTCTATTGGAATATTTCCACCCACTACTCTCTTCAACTTTTAAGACACACATTTATTCCATTTCTGATAGATATTACAACGGCTGAGAACAAGGCGGTGGAAGCATTGAAATCGCGATGCTCCCGACCTGTGTCGCTCGGTCCTTGTAACTTGTATTGGAATATTTCCACCCACTACTCTCTTCAACTTTTAAGACACACATTCATTCCATTTCTGATATATATTACAACGGCTGAGAACAAGGCGGTGGAAGCATTGAAATCGCGATGCTCCCGACCAGTGTCGCTCGGTCCTTGTAACTTCTATTGGAATATTTCCACCCACTACTCTCTTCAACTTTTAAGACACACATTCATTCCATTTCTGATAGATATTACAACGGCTGAGAACAAGGCGGTGGAAGCATTGAAATCGCGATGCTCCCGACCAGTGTCGCTCGGTCCTTGTAACTTCTATTGGAATATTTCCACCCACTACTCTCTTCAACTTTTAAGACACACATTCATTCCATTTCTTATAGATATTACATCGGCTGAGAACAAGGCGGTGGAAGCATTGAAATCGCGATGCTCCCGACCTGTGTCGCTCGGTCCTTGTAACTTCTATTGGAATATTTCCACCCACTACTCTCTTCAACTTTTAAGACACACATTCATTCCATTTCTGATAGATATTACAACGGCTGAGAACAAGGCGGTGGAAGCATTGAAATCGCGATGCTCCCGACCTGTTTCGCTCGGTCCTTGTAACTTCTATTGGAATATTTCCACTCACTACTCTCTTCAACTTTTAAGACACACATTCATTCCATTTCTGATAGATATTACAACGGCTGAGAACAAGGCGGTGGAAGCATTGAAATCACGATGCTCCCGACCTGTGTCGCTCGGTCCTTGTGACTTCTATTGGAATATTTCCACCCACTACTCTCTTCAACTTTAAGACACACATTCATTCCATTTCTGATAGATATTACAACGGCTGAGAACAAGGCGGTGGAAGCATTGAAATCGCGATGCTCCCGACCTGTGTCACTCGGTCCTTGTAACTTCTATTGGAATATTTCCACCCACTACTCTCTTCAACTTTTAAGACACACATTCATTCCATTTCTGATAGATATTACAACGGCTGAGAACAAGGCGGTGGAAGCATTGAAATCGCGATGCTCCCGACCTGTGTCGCTCGGTCCTTGTAACTTCTATTGGAATATTTCCACCCACTACTCTCTTCAATTTTTAAGACACACATTCATTCCATTTCTGATAGATATTACAACGGCTGAGAACAAGGCGGTGGAAGCATTGAAATCGCGATGCTCCCGACCTGTGTCGCTCGGTCCTTGTAACTTCTATTGGAATATTTCCACCCACTACTCTCTTCAACTTTTAAGACACACATTCATTCCATTTCTGATAGATATTACAACGGCTGAGAACAAGGCGGTGGAAGCATTGAAATCGCGATGCTCCCGACCTGTTTCGCTCGGTCCTTGTAACTTCTATTGGAATATTTCCACTCACTACTCTCTTCAACTTTTAAGACACACATTCAATCCATTTCTGATATATATTACAACGGCTGACAACAAGGCGGTGGAAGCATTGAAATCGCGATGCTCCCGACCTGTGTCGCTCGGTCCTTGTAACTTCTATTGGAATATTTCCACCCACTACTCTCTTCAACTTTTAAGACACACATTCATTCCATTTCTGATAGATATTACAACGGCTGAGAACAAGGCGGTGGAAGCATTGAAATCACGATGCTCCCGACCTGTGTCGCTCGGTCCTTGTGACTTCTATTGGAATATTTCCACCCACTACTCTCTTCAACTTTTAAGACACACATTCATTCCATTTCTGATAGATATTACAACGGCTGAGAACAAGGCGGTGGAAGCATTGAAATCGCGATGCTCCCGACCTGTGTCACTCGGTCCTTGTAACTTCTATTGGAATATTTCCACCCACTACTCTCTTCAACTTTTAAGACACACATTCATTCCATTTCTGATAGATATTACAACGGCTGAGAACAAGGCGGTGGAAGCATTGAAATCGCGATGCTCCCGACCTGTTTCGCTCGGTCCTTGTAACTTCTATTGGAATATTTCCACTCACTACTCTCTTCAACTTTTAAGACACACATTCAATCCATTTCTGATATATATTACAACGGCTGACAACAAGGCGGTGGAAGCATTGAAATCGCGATGCTCCCGACCTGTGTCGCTCGGTCCTTGTAACTTCTATTGGAATATTTCCACCCACTACTCTCTTCAACTTTTAAGACACACATTCATTCCATTTCTGATAGATATTACAACGGCTGAGAACAAGGCGGTGGAAGCATTGAAATCGCGATGCTCCCGACCTGTGTCACTCGGTCCTTGTAACTTCTATTGGAATATTTCCACCCACTACTCTCTTCAACTTTTAAGACACACATTCATTCCATTTCTGATAGATATTACAACGGCTGAGAACAAGGCGGTGGAAGCATTGAAATCGCGATGCTCCCGACCTGTGTCGCTCGGTCCTTGTAACTTCTATTGGAATATTTCCACCCACTACTCTCTTCAATTTTTAAGACACACATTCATTCCATTTCTGATAGATATTACAACGGCTGAGAACAAGGCGGTGGAAGCATTGAAATCGCGATGCTCCCGACCTGTGTCGCTCGGTCCTTGTAACTTCTATTGGAATATTTCCACCCACTACTCTCTTCAACTTTTAAGACACACATTCATTCCATTTCTGATAGATATTACAACGGCTGAGAACAAGGCGGTGGAAGCATTGAAATCGCGATGCTCCCGACCTGTTTCGCTCGGTCCTTGTAACTTCTATTGGAATATTTCCACTCACTACTCTCTTCAACTTTTAAGACACACATTCAATCCATTTCTGATATATATTACAACGGCTGACAACAAGGCGGTGGAAGCATTGAAATCGCGATGCTCCCGACCTGTGTCGCTCGGTCCTTGTAACTTCTATTGGAATATTTCCACCCACTACTCTCTTCAACTTTTAAGACACACATTCATTCCATTTCTGATAGATATTACAACGGCTGAGAACAAGGCGGTGGAAGCATTGAAATCACGATGCTCCCGACCTGTGTCGCTCGGTCCTTGTGACTTCTATTGGAATATTTCCACCCACTACTCTCTTCAACTTTTAAGACACACATTCATTCCATTTCTGATAGATATTACAACGGCTGAGAACAAGGCGGTGGAAGCATTGAAATCGCGATGCTCCCGACCTGTGTCACTCGGTCCTTGTAACTTCTATTGGAATATTTCCACCCACTACTCTCTTCAACTTTTAAGACACACATTCATTCCATTTCTGATAGATATTACAACGGCTGAGAACAAGGCGGTGGAAGCATTGAAATCGCGATGCTCCCGACCTGTTTCGCTCGGTCCTTGTAACTTCTATTGGAATATTTCCACTCACTACTCTCTTCAACTTTTAAGACACACATTCAATCCATTTCTGATATATATTACAACGGCTGACAACAAGGCGGTGGAAGCATTGAAATCGCGATGCTCCCGACCTGTGTCGCTCGGTCCTTGTAACTTCTATTGGAATATTTCCACCCACTACTCTCTTCAACTTTTAAGACACACATTCATTCCATTTCTGATAGATATTACAACGGCTGAGAACAAGGCGGTGGAAGCATTGAAATCGCGATGCTCCCGACCTGTGTCACTCGGTCCTTGTAACTTCTATTGGAATATTTCCACCCACTACTCTCTTCAACTTTTAAGACACACATTCATTCCATTTCTGATAGATATTACAACGGCTGAGAACAAGGCGGTGGAAGCATTGAAATCGCGATGCTCCCGACCTGTGTCGCTCGGTCCTTGTAACTTCTATTGGAATATTTCCACCCACTACTCTCTTCAATTTTTAAGACACACATTCATTCCATTTCTGATAGATATTACAACGGCTGAGAACAAGGCGGTGGAAGCATTGAAATCGCGATGCTCCCGACCTGTGTCGCTCGGTCCTTGTAACTTCTATTGGAATATTTCCACCCACTACTCTCTTCAACTTTTAAGACACACATTCATTCCATTTCTGATAGATATTACAACGGCTGAGAACAAGGCGGTGGAAGCATTGAAATCGCGATGCTCCCGACCTGTTTCGCTCGGTCCTTGTAACTTCTATTGGAATATTTCCACTCACTACTCTCTTCAACTTTTAAGACACACATTCAATCCATTTCTGATATATATTACAACGGCTGACAACAAGGCGGTGGAAGCATTGAAATCGCGATGCTCCCGACCTGTGTCGCTCGGTCCTTGTAACTTCTATTGGAATATTTCCACCCACTACTCTCTTCAACTTTTAAGACACACATTCATTCCATTTCTGATAGATATTACAACGGCTGAGAACAAGGCGGTGGAAGCATTGAAATCACGATGCTCCCGACCTGTGTCGCTCGGTCCTTGTGACTTCTATTGGAATATTTCCACCCACTACTCTCTTCAACTTTTAAGACACACATTCATTCCATTTCTGATAGATATTACAACGGCTGAGAACAAGGCGGTGGAAGCATTGAAATCGCGATGCTCCCGACCTGTGTCACTCGGTCCTTGTAACTTCTATTGGAATATTTCCACCCACTACTCTCTTCAACTTTTAAGACACACATTCATTCCATTTCTGATAGATATTACAACGGCTGAGAACAAGGCGGTGGAAGCATTGAAATCGCGATGCTCCCGACCTGTTTCGCTCGGTCCTTGTAACTTCTATTGGAATATTTCCACTCACTACTCTCTTCAACTTTTAAGACACACATTCAATCCATTTCTGATATATATTACAACGGCTGACAACAAGGCGGTGGAAGCATTGAAATCGCGATGCTCCCGACCTGTGTCGCTCGGTCCTTGTAACTTCTATTGGAATATTTCCACCCACTACTCTCTTCAACTTTTAAGACACACATTCATTCCATTTCTGATAGATATTACAACGGCTGAGAACAAGGCGGTGGAAGCATTGAAATCACGATGCTCCCGACCTGTGTCGCTCGGTCCTTGTGACTTCTATTGGAATATTTCCACCCACTACTCTCTTCAACTTTAAGACACACATTCATTCCATTTCTGATAGATATTACAACGGCTGAGAACAAGGCGGTGGAAGCATTGAAATCGCGATGCTCCCGACCTGTGTCACTCGGTCCTTGTAACTTCTATTGGAATATTTCCACCCACTACTCTCTTCAACTTTTAAGACACACATTCATTCCATTTCTGATAGATATTACAACGGCTGAGAACAAGGCGGTGGAAGCATTGAAATCGCGATGCTCCCGACCTGTGTCGCTCGGTCCTTGTAACTTCTATTGGAATATTTCCACCCACTACTCTCTTCAATTTTTAAGACACACATTCATTCCATTTCTGATAGATATTACAACGGCTGAGAACAAGGCGGTGGAAGCATTGAAATCGCGATGCTCCCGACCTGTGTCGCTCGGTCCTTGTAACTTCTATTGGAATATTTCCACCCACTACTCTCTTCAACTTTTAAGACACACATTCATTCCATTTCTGATAGATATTACAACGGCTGAGAACAAGGCGGTGGAAGCATTATAATCGCGATGCTCCCGACCTGTGTCGCTCGGTCCTTGTAACTTCTATTGGAATATTTCCACCCACTACTCTCTTCAACTTTTAAGACACACATTCAATCCATTTCTGATAGATATTACAACGGCTGAGAACAAGGCGGTGGAAGCATTGAAATCGCGATGCTCCCGACCTGTGTCGCTCGGTCTTTGTAACTTCTATTCGAATATTTCCACCCACTACTCTCTTCAACTTTTAAGACACACATTCATTCCATTTCTGATAGATATTACAACGGCTGAGAACAAGGCGGTGGAAGCATTGAAATCGCGATGCTCCCGACCTGTGTCGCTCGGTCCTTGTGACTTCTATTGGAATATTTCCACCCACTACTCTCTTCAACTTTTAAGACACACATTCATTTCATTTCTGATAGATATTACAACGGCTGAGAACAAGGCGGTGGAAGCATTGAAATCGCGATGCTCCCGACCTGTGTCGCTCGGACCTTGTAACTTGTATTGGAATATTTCCACCCACTACTCTCTTCAACTTTTAAGACACACATTCATTCCATTTCTGATAGATATTACAACGGCTGAGAACAAGGCGGTGGAAGCATTGAAATCGCGATGCTCCCGACCTGTGTCGCTCGGTCCTTGTAACTTCTATTGGAATATTTCCACCCACTACTCTCTTCAACTTTTAAGACACACATTCATTCCATTTCTGATAGATATTACAACGGCTGAGAACAAGGCGGTGGAAGCATTGAAATCGCGATGCTCCCGACCTGTGTCGCTCGGTCCTTGTAACTTGTATTGGAATATTTCCACCCACTACTCTCTTTAACTTTTAAGACACACATTCATTCCATTTCTGATAGATATTACAACGGCTGAGAACAAGGCGGTGGAAGCATTGAAATCGCGATGCTCCCGACCTGTGTCGCTCGGTCCTTGTACCTTGTATTGAAATATTTCCACCCACTACTCTCTTCAACTTTTAAGACACACATTCATTCCATTTCTGATAAATATTACAACGGCTGAGAACAAGGCGGTGGAAGCATTGAAATCGCGATGCTCCCGACCTGTTTCGCTCGGTCCTTGTAACTTCTATTGGAATATTTCCACCCACTACTCTCTTCAACTTTTAAGACACACATTCATTCCATTTCTGATAGATATTACAACGGCTGAGAACAAGTCGGTGGAAGCATTGAAATCGCGATGCTCCCGACCTGTGTCGCTCGGTCCTTGTAACTTCTATTGTAATATTTCCACCCACTACTCTCTTCAACTTTTAAGACACACATTCATTCCATTTCTGATAGATATTACAACGGCTGAGAACAAGGCGGTGGAAGCATTGAAATCGCGATGCTCCCGACCTGTGTCGCTCGGTCCTTGTAACTTCTATTGGAATATTTCCACCCACTACTCTCTTCAACTTTTAAGATACACATTCATTCCATTTCTGATAGATATTACAACGGCTGAGAACAAGGCGGTGGAAGCATTGAAATCGCGATGCTCCCGACCTGTGTCGCTCGGTCGTTGTAACTTCTATTGGAATATTTCCACCCACTACTCTCTTAACTTTTAAGACACACATTCATTCCATTTCTGATAGATATTACAACGGCTGAGAACAAGGCGGTGGAAGCATTGAAATCTCGATGCTCCCGACCTGTGTCGCTCGGTCCTTGTAACTTCTATTGGAATATTTCCACCCACTACTCTCTTCAACTTTTAAGACACACATTCATTCCATTTCTGATAGATATTACAACGGCTAAGAACAAGGCGGTGGAAGCATTGAAATCGCGATGCTCCCGACCTGTGTCGCTCGGTCCTTGTAACTTCTATTGGAATATTTCCACCCACTACTCTCTTCAACTTTTAAGACACACATTCATTCCATTTCTGATAGATATAACAACGGCTGAGAACAAGGCGGTGGAAGCATTGAAATCGCGATGCTCCCGACCTGTGTCGCTCGGTCCTTGTAACTTCTATTGGAATATTTCCACCCACTACTCTCTTCAACTTTTAAGACACACATTCATTCCATTTCTGATAGATATTACAACGGCTGAGAACAAGGCGGTGGAAGCATTATAATCGCGATGCTCCTAACCTGTGTCGCTCGGTCCTTGTAACTTCTATTGGAATATTTCTACCCACTACTCTCTTCAACTTTTAAGACACACATTCATTCCATTTCTGATAGATATTGCAACGGCTGAGAACAAGGCGGTGGAAGCATTGAAATCGCGATGCTCCCGACCTGTGTCGCTCGGTCCTTGTAACTTCTATTGGAATATTTCCACCCACTACTCTCTTCAACTTTTAAGACACACATTAATTCCATTTATGATAGATATTACAACGGCTGAGAACAAGGCGGTGGAAGCATTGAAATCGCGATGCTCCCGTCCTGTGTCGCTCGGTCCTTGTAACTTCTATTGGAATATTTCCACCCACTACTCTCTTCAACTTTTAAGACACACATTCATTCGATTTCTGATAGATATTACAACGGCTGAGAACAAGGCGGTGGAAGCATTGAAATCGCGATGCCCCCGACCTGTGTCGCTCGGTCCTTGTGACTTCTATTGGAATAATTCCACCCACTACTCTCTTCAACTTTTAAGACACACATTCATTCCATTTCTGATAGATATTACAACGGCTGAGAACAAGGCGGTGGAAGCATTATAATCGCGATGCTCCCGACCTGTGTCGCTCGGACCTTGTAACTTGTATTGGAATATTTCCACCCACTACTCTCTTCAACTTTTAAGACACACATTCATTCCATTTCTGATAGATATTACAACGGCTGAGAACAAGGCGGTGGAAGCATTGAAATCGCGATGCTCACGACCTGTGTCGCTCAGTCCTTGTAACTTCTATTGGAATATTTCCACCCACTACTCTCTTCAACTTTTAAGACACACATTCATTCCATTTATGATAGATATTACAACGGCTGAGAACAAGGCGGTGGAAGCATTGAAATCGCGATGCTCCCGACCTGTGTCGCTCGGTCCTTGTAACTTCTATTGGAATATTTCCACCCACTACTCTCTTCAACTTTTAAGACACACATTCATTCCATTTCTGATAGATATTACAACGGCTGAGAACAAGGCGGTGGAAGCATTGAAATCGCGATGCTCCCGACCTGTGTCGCTCGGTCCTTGTAACTTCTATTGGAATATTTCCACCCACTACTCTCTTCAACTTTTAAGACACACATTCATTCCATTTCTGATAGATATAACAACGGCTGAGAACAAGGCGGTGGAAGCATTGAAATCGCGATGCTCCCGACCTGTGTCGCTCGGTCCTTGTAACTTCTATTGGAATATTTCCACCCACTACTCTCTTCAACTTTTAAGACACACATTCATTCCATTTCTGATAGATATTACAACGGCTGAGAACAAGGCGGTGGAAGCATTATAATCGCGATGCTCCTAACCTGTGTCGCTCGGTCCTTGTAACTTCTATTGGAATATTTCTACCCACTACTCTCTTCAACTTTTAAGACACACATTCATTCCATTTCTGATAGATATTGCAACGGCTGAGAACAAGGCGGTGGAAGCATTGAAATCGCGATGCTCCCGACCTGTGTCGCTCGGTCCTTGTAACTTCTATTGGAATATTTCCACCCACTACTCTCTTCAACTTTTAAGACACACATTAATTCCATTTATGATAGATATTACAACGGCTGAGAACAAGGCGGTGGAAGCATTGAAATCGCGATGCTCCCGTCCTGTGTCGCTCGGTCCTTGTAACTTCTATTGGAATATTTCCACCCACTACTCTCTTCAACTTTTAAGACACACATTCATTCGATTTCTGATAGATATTACAACGGCTGAGAACAAGGCGGTGGAAGCATTGAAATCGCGATGCCCCCGACCTGTGTCGCTCGGTCCTTGTGACTTCTATTGGAATAATTCCACCCACTACTCTCTTCAACTTTTAAGACACACATTCATTCCATTTCTGATAGATATTACAACGGCTGAGAACAAGGCGGTGGAAGCATTATAATCGCGATGCTCCCGACCTGTGTCGCTCGGACCTTGTAACTTGTATTGGAATATTTCCACCCACTACTCTCTTCAACTTTTAAGACACACATTCATTCCATTTCTGATAGATATTACAACGGCTGAGAACAAGGCGGTGGAAGCATTGAAATCGCGATGCTCACGACCTGTGTCGCTCAGTCCTTGTAACTTCTATTGGAATATTTCCACCCACTACTCTCTTCAACTTTTAAGACACACATTCATTCCATTTATGATAGATATTACAACGGCTGAGAACAAGGCGGTGGAAGCATTGAAATCGCGATGCTCCCGACCTGTGTCGCTCGGTCCTTGTAACTTCTATTGGAATATTTCCACCCACTACTCTCTTCAACTTTTAAGACACACATTCATTCCATTTCTGATAGATATTACAACGGCTGAGAACAAGGCGGTGGAAGCATTGAAATCGCGATGCTCCCGACCTGTGTCGCTCGGTCCTTGTAACTTCTATTGGAATATTTCCACCCACTACTCTCTTCAACTTTTAAGACACACATTCATTCCATTTATGATAGATATTACAACGGCTGAGAACAAGGCGGTGGAAGCATTGAAATCGCGATGCTCCCGACCTGTGTCGCTCGGTCCTTGTGACTTCTATTAGAATATTTCCACCCACTACTCTCTTCAACTTTTAAGACACACATTCATTCCATTTCTGATAGATATTACAACGGCTGAGAACAAGGCGGTGGAAGCATTGAAATCGCGATGCTCCCGACCTGTGTCGCTCGGACCTTGTAACTTGTATTGGAATATTTCCACCCACTACTCTCTTCAACTTTTAAGACACACATTCATTCCATTTCTGATAGATATTACAACGGCTGAGAACAAGGCGGTGGAAGCATTGAAATCGCGATGCTCCCGACCTGTGTCGCTCGGTCCTTGTAACTTCTATTGGAATATTTCCACCCACTACTCTCTTCAACTTTTAAGACACACATTCATTCCATTTCTGATAGATATTACAACGGCTGAGAACAAGGCGGTGGAAGCATTGAAATCGCGATGCTCCCGACCTGTGTCGCTCGGTCCTTGTAACTTGTATTGGAATATTTCCACCCACTACTCTCTTTAACTTTTAAGACACACATTCATTCCATTTCTGATAGATATTACAACGGCTGAGAACAAGGCGGTGGAAGCATTATAATCGCGATGCTCCCGACCTGTGTCGCTCGGACCTTGGAACTTGTATTGGAATATTTCCACCCACTACTCTCTTCAACTTTTAAGACACACATTCATTCCATTTCTGATAGATATTACAACGGCTGAGAACAAGGCGGTGGAAGCATTGAAATCGCGATGCTCCCGACCTGTGTCGCTCGGTCCTTGTAACTTCTATTGGAATATTTCCACCCACTACTCTCTTCAACTTTTAAGACACACATTCATTCCATTTATGATAGATATTACAACGGCTGAGAACAAGGCGGTGGAAGCATTGAAATCGCGATGCTCCCGACCTGTGTCGCTCGGTCCTTGTAACTTCTATTGGAATATTTCCACCCACTACTCTCTTCAACTTTTAAGACACACATTCATTCCATTTTTGATAGATATTACAACGGCTGAGAACAAGGCGGTGGAAGCATTGAAATCGCGATGCTCCCGACCTGTGTCGCTCGGTCCTTGTAACTTCTATTGGAATATTTCCACCCACTACTCTCTTCAACTTTTAAGACACACATTCATTCCATTTCTGATAGATATTACAACGGCTGAGAACAAGGCGGTGGAAGCATTGAAATCGCGATGCTCCCGACCTGTGTCGCTCGGTCCTTGTAACTTGTATTGGAATATTTCCACCCACTACTCTCTTTAACTTTTAAGACACACATTCATTCCATTTCTGATAGATATTACAACGGCTGAGAACAAGGCGGTGGAAGCATTGAAATCGCGATGCTCCTGACCTGTGTCGCTCGGTCCTTGTAACTTCTATTGGAATATTTCCACCCACTACTCTCTTCAACTTTTAAGACACACATTCATTCCATTTCTGATAGATATTACAACGGCTGAGAACAAGGCGGTGGAAGCATTGAAATCGCGATGCTCCTGACCTGTGTCGCTCGGTCCTTGTAACTTCTATTGGAATATTTCCACCCACTACTCTCTTCAACTTTTAAGACACACATTAATTCCATTTCTGATAGATATAACAACGGCTGAGAACAAGGCGGTGGAAGCATTGAAATCGCGATGCTCCCGACCTGTGTCGCTCGGTCCTTGTACCTTGTATTGGAATATTTCCACCCACTACTCTCTTCAACTTTTAAGACACACATTCATTCCATTTCTGATAGATATTACAACGGCTGAGAACAAGGCGGTGGAAGCATTGAAATCGCGATGCTCCCGACCTGTGTCGCTCGGTCCTTGTAACTTCTATTGGAATATTTCCACCCACTACTCTCTTCAACTTTTAAGACACACATTCATTCCATTTCTGATAGATATAACAACGGCTGAGAACAAGGCGGTGGAAGCATTGAAATCGCGATGCTCCCGACCTGTGTCGCTCGGTCCTTGTAACTTCTATTGGAATATTTCCACCCACTACTCTCTTCAACTTTTAAGACACACATTCATTGAATTTCTGATAGATATTACAACGGCTGAGAACAAGGCGGTGGAAGCATTATAATCGCGATGCTCCCGACCTGTGTCGCTCGGTCCTTGTAACTTCTATTGGAATATTTCTACCCACTACTCTCTTCAACTTTTAAGACACACATTCATTCCATTTCTGATAGATATTGCAACGGCTGAGAACAAGGCGGTGGAAGCATTGAAATCGCGATGCTCCCGACCTGTGTCGCTCGGTCCTTGTAACTTCTATTGGAATATTTCCACCCACTACTCTCTTCAACTTTTAAGACACACATTCATTCCATTTATGATAGATATTACAACGGCTGAGAACAAGGCGGTGGAAGCATTGAAATCGCGATGCTCCCGACCTGTGTCGCTCGGTCCTTGTAACTTCTATTGGAATATTTCCACCCACTACTCTCTTCAACTTTTAAGACACACATTCATTCGATTTCTGATAGATATTACAACGGCTGAGAACAAGGCGGTGGAAGCATTGAAATCGCGATGCCCCCGACCTGTGTCGCTCGGTCCTTGTGACTTCTATTGGAATATTTCCACCCACTACTCTCTTCAACTTTTAAGACACACATTCATTCGATTTCTGATAGATATTACAACGGCTGAGAACAAGGCGGTGGAAGCATTGAAATCGCGATGCTCCCGACCTGTGTCGCTCGGTCCTTGTAACTTCTATTGGAATATTTCCACCCACTACTCTCTTCAACTTTTAAGACACACATTCATTCCATTTCTGATAGATATTACAACGGCTGAGAACAAGGCGGTGGAAGCATTATAATCGCGATGCTCCCGACCTGTGTCGCTCGGTCCTTGTAACTTCTATTGGAATATTTCCACCCACTACTCTCTTCAACTTTTAAGACACACATTCATTCCATTTCTGATAGATATTACAACGGCTGAGAACAAGGCGGTGGAAGCATTGAAATCGCGATGCTACCGACCTGTGTCGCTCGGTCCTTGTGACTTCTATTGGAATATTTCCACACACTACTCTCTTCAACTTTTAAGACACACATTCATTCCATTTCTGATAGATATAACAACGGCTGAGAACAAGGCGGTGGAAGCATTGAAATCGCGATGCTCCCGACCTGTGTCGCTCGGTCCTTGTACCTTGTATTGGAATATTTCCACCCACTACTCTCTTCAACTTTTAAGACACACATTCATTCCATTTCTGATAGATATAACAACGGCTGAGAACAAGGCGGTGGAAGCATTGAAATCGCGATGCTCCCGACCTGTGTCGCTCGGTCCTTGTAACTTCTATTGGAATATTTCCACCCACTACTCTCTTCAACTTTTAAGACACACATTCATTCCATTTCTGATAGATATTACAACGGCTGAGAACAAGGCGGTGGAAGCATTATAATCGCGATGCTCCCGACCTGTGTCGCTCGGTCCTTGTAACTTCTATTGGAATATTTCTACCCACTACTCTCTTCAACTTTTAAGACACACATTCATTCCATTTCTGATAGATATTGCAACGGCTGAGAACAAGGCGGTGGAAGCATTGAAATCGCGATGCTCCCGACCTGTGTCGCTCGGTCCTTGTAACTTCTATTGGAATATTTCCACCCACTACTCTCTTCAACTTTTAAGACACACATTCATTCCATTTATGATAGATATTACAACGGCTGAGAACAAGGCGGTGGAAGCATTGAAATCGCGATGCTCCCGACCTGTGTCGCTCGGTCCTTGTAACTTCTATTGGAATATTTCCACCCACTACTCTCTTCAACTTTTAAGACACACATTCATTCGATTTCTGATAGATATTACAACGGCTGAGAACAAGGCGGTGGAAGCATTGAAATCGCGATGCCCCCGACCTGTGTCGCTCGGTCCTTGTGACTTCTATTGGAATATTTCCACCCACTACTCTCTTCAACTTTTAAGACACACATTCATTCCATTTCTGATAGATATTACAACGGCTGAGAACAAGGCGGTGGAAGCATTGAAATCGCGATGCTACCGACCTGTGTCGCTCGGTCCTTGTGACTTCTATTGGAATATTTCCACACACTACTCTCTTCAACTTTTAAGACACACATTCATTCCATTTCTGATAGATATAACAACGGCTGAGAACAAGGCGGTGGAAGCATTGAAATCGCGATGCTCCCGACCTGTGTCGCTCGGTCCTTGTACCTTGTATTGGAATATTTCCACCCACTACTCTCTTCAACTTTTAAGACACACATTCATTCCATTTCTGATAGATATAACAACGGCTGAGAACAAGGCGGTGGAAGCATTGAAATCGCGATGCTCCCGACCTGTGTCGCTCGGTCCTTGTAACTTCTATTGGAATATTTCCACCCACTACTCTCTTCAACTTTTAAGACACACATTCATTCCATTTCTGATAGATATTACAACGGCTGAGAACAAGGCGGTGGAAGCATTATAATCGCGATGCTCCCGACCTGTGTCGCTCGGTCCTTGTAACTTCTATTGGAATATTTCTACCCACTACTCTCTTCAACTTTTAAGACACACATTCATTCCATTTCTGATAGATATTGCAACGGCTGAGAACAAGGCGGTGGAAGCATTGAAATCGCGATGCTCCCGACCTGTGTCGCTCGGTCCATGTAACTTCTATTGGAATATTTCCACCCACTACTCTCTTCAACTTTTAAGACACACATTCATTCCATTTATGATAGATATTACAACGGCTGAGAACAAGGCGGTGGAAGCATTGAAATCGCGATGCTCCCGACCTGTGTCGCTCGGTCCTTGTAACTTCTATTGGAATATTTCCACCCACTACTCTCTTCAACTTTTAAGACACACATTCATTCGATTTCTGATAGATATTACAACGGCTGAGAACAAGGCGGTGGAAGCATTGAAATCGCGATGCCCCCGACCTGTGTCGCTCGGTCCTTGTGACTTCTATTGGAATATTTCCACCCACTACTCTCTTCAACTTTTAAGACACACATTCATTCCATTTCTGATAGATATTACAACGGCTGAGAACAAGGCGGTGGAAGCATTGAAATCGCGATGCTCCCGACCTGTGTCGCTCGGTCCTTGTAACTTCTATTGGAATATTTCCACCCACTACTCTCTTCAACTTTTAAGACACACATTCATTCCATTTCTGATAGATATTACAACGGCTGAGAACAAGGCGGTGGAAGCATTATAATCGCGATGCTCCCGACCTGTGTCGCTCGGTCCTTGTAACTTCTATTGGAATATTTCTACCCACTACTCTCTTCAACTTTTAAGACACACATTCATTCCATTTCTGATAGATATTGCAACGGCTGAGAACAAGGCGGTGGAAGCATTGAAATCGCGATGCTCCCGACCTGTGTCGCTCGGTCCTTGTAACTTCTATTGGAATATTTCCACCCACTACTCTCTTCAACTTTTAAGACACACATTCATTCCATTTATGATAGATATTACAACGGCTGAGAACAAGGCGGTGGAAGCATTGAAATCGCGATGCTCCCGACCTGTGTCGCTCGGTCCTTGTAACTTCTATTGGAATATTTCCACCCACTACTCTCTTCAACTTTTAAGACACACATTCATTCGATTTCTGATAGATATTACAACGGCTGAGAACAAGGCGGTGGAAGCATTGAAATCGCGATGCCCCCGACCTGTGTCGCTCGGTCCTTGTGACTTCTATTGGAATATTTCCACCCACTACTCTCTTCAACTTTTAAGACACACATTCATTCCATTTCTGATAGATATTACAACGGCTGAGAACAAGGCGGTGGAAGCATTGAAATCGCGATGCTCCCGACCTGTGTCGCTCGGTCCTTGTAACTTCTATTGGAATATTTCCACCCACTACTCTCTTCAACTTTTAAGACACACATTCATTCCATTTCTGATAGATATTACAACGGCTGAGAACAAGGCGGTGGAAGCATTATAATCGCGATGCTCCCGACCTGTGTCGCTCGGTCCTTGTAACTTCTATTGGAATATTTCCACCCACTACTCTCTTCAACATTTAAGACACACATTCATTCCATTTCTGATAGATATTACAACGGCTGAGAACAAGGCGGTGGAAGCATTGAAATCGCGATGCTACCGACCTGTGTCGCTCGGTCCTTGTGACTTCTATTGGAATATTTCCACCCACTACTCTCTTCAACTTTTAAGACACACATTCATTCCATTTCTGATAGATATTAACGGCTGAGAACAAGGCGGTGGAAGCATTGAAATCGCGATGCTCCCGACCTGTGTCGCTCGGTCCTTGTAACTTCTATTCGAATATTTCCACCCACTACTCTCTTCAACTTTTAAGACACACATTCATTCCATTTCTGATAGATATTACAACGGCTGAGAACAAGGCGGTGGAAGCATTGAAATCGCGATGCTCCCGACCTGTGTCGCTCGGTCCTTGTGACTTCTATTGGAATATTTCCACCCACTACTCTCTTCAACTTTTAAGACACACATTCATTCCAATTCTGATAGATATTACAACGGCTGAGAACAAGGCGGTGGAAGCATTGAAATCGCGATGCTCCCGACCTGTGTCGCTCGGTCCTTGTACCTTGTATTGGAATATTTCCACCCACTACTCTCTTCAACTTTTAAGACACACATTCATTCCATTTCTGATAGATATTACAACGGCTGAGAACAAGGCGGTGGAAGCATTGAAATCGCGATGCTCCCGACCTGTGTCGCTCGGTCCTTGTAACTTCTATTGGAATATTTCCACCCACTACTCTCTTCAACTTTTAAGACACACATTCATTCCATTTCTGATAGATATAACAACGGCTGAGAACAAGGCGGTGGAAGCATTGAAATCGCGATGCTCCCGACCTGTGTCGCTCGGTCCTTGTACCTTGTATTGGAATATTTCCACCCACTACTCTCTTCAACTTTTAAGACACACATTCATTCCATTTCTGATAGATATTACAACGGCTGAGAACAAGGCGGTGGAAGCATTGAAATCGCGATGCTCCCGACCTGTGTCGCTCGGTCCTTGTAACTTCTATTGGAATATTTCCACCCACTACTCTCTTCAACTTTTAAGACACACATTCATTCCATTTCTGATAGATATAACAACGGCTGAGAACAAGGCGGTGGAAGCATTGAAATCGCGATGCTCCCGACCTGTGTCGCTCGGTCCTTGTAACTTCTATTGGAATATTTCCACCCACTACTCTCTTCAACTTTTAAGACACACATTCATTCCATATCTGATAGATATTACAACGGCTGAGAACAAGGCGGTGGAAGCATTATAATCGCGATGCTCCCGACCTCTGTCGCTCGGTCCTTGTAACTTCTATTGGAATATTTCTACCCACTACTCTCTTCAACTTTTAAGACACACATTCATTCCATTTCTGATAGATATTGCAACGGCTGAGAACAAGGCGGTGGAAGCATTGAAATCGCGATGCTCCCGACCTGTGTCGCTCGGTCCTTGTAACTTCTATTGGAATATTTCCACCCACTACTCTCTTCAACTTTTAAGACACACATTCATTCCATTTATGATAGATATTACAACGGCTGAGAACAAGGCGGTGGAAGCATTGAAATCGCGATGCTCCCGATCTGTGTCGCTCGGTCCTTGTAACTTCTATTGGAATATTTCCACCCACTACTCTCTTCAACTTTTAAGACACACATTCATTCGATTTCTGATAGATATTACAACGGCTGAGAACAAGGCGGTGGAAGCATTGAAATCGCGATGCCCCCGACCTGTGTCGCTCGGTCCTTGTGACTTCTATTGGAATATTTCCACCCACTACTCTCTTCAACTTTTAAGACACACATTCATTCCATTTCTGATAGATATTACAACGGCTGAGAACAAGGCGGTGGAAGCATTGAAATCGCGATGCTCCCGACCTGTGTCGCTCGGTCCTTGTAACTTCTATTGGAATATTTCCACCCACTACTCTCTTCAACTTTTAAGACACACATTCATTCCATTTCTGATAGATATTACAACGGCTGAGAACAAGGCGGTGGAAGCATTATAATCGCGATGCTCCCGACCTGTGTCGCTCGGTCCTTGTAACTTCTATTGGAATATTTCCACCCACTACTCTCTTCAACTTTTAAGACACACATTCATTCCATTTCTGATAGATATTACAACGGCTGAGAACAAGGCGGTGGAAGCATTGAAATCGCGATGCTCCCGACCTGTGTCGCTCGGTCCTTGTAACTTCTATTGGAATATTTCCACCCACTACTCTCTTCAACTTTTAAGACACACATTCATTCCATTTCTGATAGATATTACAACGGCTGAGAACAAGGCGGTGGAAGCATTGAAATCGCGATGCTCCCGACCTGTGTCGCTCGGTCCTTGTAACTTCTATTGGAATATTTCCACCCACTACTCTCTTCAACTTTTAAGACACACATTCATTCCATTTCTGATAGATATTACAACGGCTGAGAACAAGGCGGTGGAAGCATTGAAATCGCGATGCTCCCGACCTGTGTCGCTCGGTCCTTGTAACTTCTATTGGAATATTTCCACCCACTACTCTCTTCAACTTTTAAGACACACATTCATTCCATTCATGATAGATATTACAACGGCTGAGAAAAAGGCGGTGGAAGCATTGAAATCGCGATGCTCCCGACCTGTGTCGCTCGGTCCTTGTAACTTCTATTGGAATATTTCCACCCACTACTCTCTTCAACTTTTAAGACACACATTCATTCCATTTCTGATAGATATTACAACGGCTGAGAACAAGGCGGTGGAAGCATTGAAATCGCGATGCTCCCGACCTGTGTCGCTCGGTCCTTGTAACTTCTATTCGAATATTTCCACCCACTACTCTCTTCAACTTTTAAGACACACATTCATTCCATTTCTGATAGATATTACAACGGCTGAGAACAAGGCGGTGGAAGCATTGAAATCGCGATGCTCCCGACCTGTGTCGCTCGGTCCTTGTGACTTCTATTGGAATATTTCCACCCACTACTCTCTTCAACTTTTAAGACACACATTCATTCCATTTCTGATAGATATTACAACGGCTGAGAACAAGGCGGTGGAAGCATTGAAATCGCGATGCTCCCGACCTGTGTCGCTCGGTCCTTGTAACTTCTATTGGAATATTTCCACCCACTACTCTCTTCAACTTTTAAGACACACATTCATTCCATTTCTGATAGATATTACAACGGCTGAGAACAAGGCGGTGGAAGCATTGAAATCGCGATGCTCCCGACCTGTGTCGCTCGGTCCTTGTAACTTGTATTGGAATATTTCCACCCACTACTCTCTTTAACTTTTAAGACACACATTCATTCCATTTCTGATAGATATTACAACGGCTGAGAACAAGGCGGTGGAAGCATTGAAATCGCGATGCTCCCGACCTGTGTCGCTCGGACCTTGTAACTTGTATTGGAATATTTCCACCCACTACTCTCTTCAACTTTTAAGACACACATTCATTCCATTTCTGATAGATATTACAACGGCTGAGAACAAGGCGGTGGAAGCATTGAAATCGCGATGCTCCCGACCTGTGTCGCTCGGACCTTGTAACTTGTATTGGAATATTTCCACCCACTACTCTCTTCAACTTTTAAGACACACATTCATTCCATTTCTGATAGATATTACAACGGCTGAGAACAAGGCGGTGGAAGCATTGAAATCGCGATGCTCCCGACCTGTGTCGCTCGGTCCTTGTAACTTCTATTCGAATATTTCCACCCACTACTCTCTTCAACTTTTAAGACACACATTCATTCCATTTCTGATAGATATTACAACGGCTGAGAACAAGGCGGTGGAAGCATTGAAATCGCGATGCTCCCGACCTGTGTCGCTCGGTCCTTGTGACTTCTATTGGAATATTTCCACCCACTACTCTCTTCAACTTTTAAGACACACATTCATTCCATTTCTGATAGATATTACAACGGCTGAGAACAAGGCGGTGGAAGCATTGAAATCGCGATGCTCCCGACCTGTGTCGCTCGGTCCTTGTAACTTCTATTGGAATATTTCCACCCACTACTCTCTTCAACTTTTAAGACACACATTCATTCCATTTCTGATAGATATTACAACGGCTGAGAACAAGGCGGTGGAAGCATTGAAATCGCGATGCTCCCGACCTGTGTCGCTCGGTCCTTGTAACTTGTATTGGAATATTTCCACCCACTACTCTCTTTAACTTTTAAGACACACATTCATTCCATTTCTGATAGATATTACAACGGCTGAGAACAAGGCGGTGGAAGCATTGAAATCGCGATGCTCCCGACCTGTGTCGCTCGGACCTTGTAACTTGTATTGGAATATTTCCACCCACTACTCTCTTCAACTTTTAAGACACACATTCATTCCATTTCTGATAGATATTACAACGGCTGAGAACAAGGCGGTGGAAGCATTGAAATCGCGATGCTCCCGACCTGTGTCGCACGGACCTTGTAACTTGTATTGGAATATTTCCACCCACTACTCTCTTTAACTTTTAAGACACACATTCATTCCATTTCTGATAGATATTACAACGGCTGAGAACAAGGCGGTGGAAGCATTGAAATCGCGATGCTCCCGACCTGTGTCGCTCGGACCTTGTAACTTCTATTGGAATATTTCCACCCACTACTCTCTTCAACTTTTAAGACACACATTCATTCCATTTCTGATAGATATTACAACGGCTGAGAACAAGGCGGTGGAAGCATTGAAATCGCGATGCTGCCGACCTGTGTCGCTCGGTCCTTGTAACTTCTATTGGAATATTTCCACCCACTACTCTCTTCAACTTTTAAGACACACATTCATTCCATTTCTGATAGATATAACAACGGCTGAGAACAAGGCGGTGGAAGCATTGAAATCGCGATGCTCCCGACCTGTGTCGCTCGGTCCTTGTACCTTGTATTGGAATATTTCCACCCACTACTCTCTTCAACTTTTAAGACACACATTCATTCCATTTCTGATAGATATAACAACGGCTGAGAACAAGGCGGTGGAAGCATTGAAATCGCGATGCTCCCGACCTGTGTCGCTCGGTCCTTGTAACTTCTATTGGAATATTTCCACCCACTACTCTCTTCAACTTTTAAGACACACATTCATTCCATTTCTGATAGATATAACAACGGCTGAGAACAAGGCGGTGGAAGCATTGAAATCGCGATGCTCCCGACCTGTGTCGCTCGGTCCTTGTAACTTCTATTGGAATATTTCCACCCACTACTCTCTTCAACTTTTAAGACACACATTCATTCCATTTCTGATAGATATTGCAACGGCTGAGAACAAGGCGGTGGAAGCATTGAAATCGCGATGCTCCCGACCTGTGTCGCTCGGTCCTTGTAACTTCTATTGGAATATTTCCACCCACTACTCTCTTCAACTTTTAAGACACACATTCATTCCATTTATGATAGATATTACAACGGCTGAGAACAAGGCGGTGGAAGCATTGAAATCGCGATGCTCCCGACCTGTGTCGCTCGGTCCTTGTAACTTCTATTGGAATATTTCCACCCACTACTCTCTTCAACTTTTAAGACACACATTCATTCGATTTCTGATAGATATTACAACGGCTGAGAACAAGGCGGTGGAAGCATTGAAATCGCGATGCCCCCGACCTGTGTCGCTCGGTCCTTGTGACTTCTATTGGAATATTTCCACCCACTACTCTCTTCAACTTTTAAGACACACATTCATTCCATTTCTGATAGATATTACAACGGCTGAGAACAAGGCGGTGGAAGCATTGAAATCGCGATGCTCCCGACCTGTGTCGCTCGGTCCTTGTAACTTCTATTGGAATATTTCCACCCACTACTCTCTTCAACTTTTAAGACACACATTCATTCCATTTCTGATAGATATTACAACGGCTGAGAACAAGGCGGTGGAAGCATTATAATCGCGATGCTCCCGACCTGTGTCGCTCGGTCCTTGTAACTTCTATTGGAATATTTCCACCCACTACTCTCTTCAACTTTTAAGACACACATTCATTCCATTTCTGATAGATATTACAACGGCTGAGAACAAGGCGGTGGAAGCATTGAAATCGCGATGCTACCGACCTGTGTCGCTCGGTCCTTGTGACTTCTATTGGAATATTTCCACCCACTACTCTCTTCAACTTTTAAGACACACATTCATTCCAATTCTGATAGATATTACAACGGCTGAGAACAAGGCGGTGGAAGCATTGAAATCGCGATGCTCCCGACCTGTGTCGCTCGGTCCTTGTACCTTGTATTGGAATATTTCCACCCACTACTCTCTTCAACTTTTAAGACACACATTCATTCCATTTCTGATAGATATTACAACGGCTGAGAACAAGGCGGTGGAAGCATTGAAATCGCGATGCTCCCGACCTGTGTCGCTCGGTCCTTGTAACTTCTATTGGAATATTTCCACCCACTACTCTCTTCAACTTTTAAGACACACATTCATTCCATTTCTGATAGATATAACAACGGCTGAGAACAAGGCGGTGGAAGCATTGAAATCGCGATGCTCCCGACCTGTGTCGCTCGGTCCTTGTACCTTGTATTGGAATATTTCCACCCACTACTCTCTTCAACTTTTAAGACACACATTCATTCCATTTCTGATAGATATTACAACGGCTGAGAACAAGGCGGTGGAAGCATTGAAATCGCGATGCTCCCGACCTGTGTCGCTCGGTCCTTGTAACTTCTATTGGAATATTTCCACCCACTACTCTCTTCAACTTTTAAGACACACATTCATTCCATTTCTGATAGATATAACAACGGCTGAGAACAAGGCGGTGGAAGCATTGAAATCGCGATGCTCCCGACCTGTGTCGCTCGGTCCTTGTAACTTCTATTGGAATATTTCCACCCACTACTCTCTTCAACTTTTAAGACACACATTCATTCCATATCTGATAGATATTACAACGGCTGAGAACAAGGCGGTGGAAGCATTATAATCGCGATGCTCCCGACCTGTGTCGCTCGGTCCTTGTAACTTCTATTGGAATATTTCTACCCACTACTCTCTTCAACTTTTAAGACACACATTCATTCCATTTCTGATAGATATTGCAACGGCTGAGAACAAGGCGGTGGAAGCATTGAAATCGCGATGCTCCCGACCTGTGTCGCTCGGTCCTTGTAACTTCTATTGGAATATTTCCACCCACTACTCTCTTCAACTTTTAAGACACACATTCATTCCATTTATGATAGATATTACAACGGCTGAGAACAAGGCGGTGGAAGCATTGAAATCGCGATGCTCCCGATCTGTGTCGCTCGGTCCTTGTAACTTCTATTGGAATATTTCCACCCACTACTCTCTTCAACTTTTAAGACACACATTCATTCGATTTCTGATAGATATTACAACGGCTGAGAACAAGGCGGTGGAAGCATTGAAATCGCGATGCCCCCGACCTGTGTCGCTCGGTCCTTGTGACTTCTATTGGAATATTTCCACCCACTACTCTCTTCAACTTTTAAGACACACATTCATTCCATTTCTGATAGATATTACAACGGCTGAGAACAAGGCGGTGGAAGCATTGAAATCGCGATGCTCCCGACCTGTGTCGCTCGGTCCTTGTAACTTCTATTGGAATATTTCCACCCACTACTCTCTTCAACTTTTAAGACACACATTCATTCCATTTCTGATAGATATTACAACGGCTGAGAACAAGGCGGTGGAAGCATTATAATCGCGATGCTCCCGACCTGTGTCGCTCGGTCCTTGTAACTTCTATTGGAATATTTCCACCCACTACTCTCTTCAACTTTTAAGACACACATTCATTCCATTTCTGATAGATATTACAACGGCTGAGAAAAAGGCGGTGGAAGCATTGAAATCGCTATGCTCCCGACCTGTGTCGCTCGGTCCTTGTAACTTCTATTGGAATATTTCCACCCACTACTCTCTTCAACTTTTAAGACACACATTCATTCCATTTCTGATAGATATTACAACGGCTGAGAACAAGGCGGTGGAAGCATTGAAATCGCGATGCTCCCGACCTGTGTCGCTCGGTCCTTGTAACTTGTATTGGAATATTTCCACCCACTACTCTCTTCAACTTTTAAGACACACATTCATTCCATTTCTGATAGATATTACAACGGCTGAGAACAAGGCGGTGGAAGCATTGAAATCGCGATGCTCCCGACCTGTGTCGCTCGGTCCTTGTAACTTCTATTGGAATATTTCCACCCACTACTCTCTTCAACTTTTAAGACACACATTCATTCCATTTCTGATAGATATAACAACGGCTGAGAACAAGGCGGTGGAAGCATTGAAATCGCGATGCTCCCGACCTGTGTCGCTCGGTCCTTGTAACTTCTATTGGAATATTTCCACCCACTACTCTCTTCAACTTTTAAGACACACATTCATTCCATATCTGATAGATATTACAACGGCTGAGAACAAGGCGGTGGAAGCATTATAATCGCGATGCTCCCGACCTGTGTCGCTCGGTCCTTGTAACTTCTATTGGAATATTTCTACCCACTACTCTCTTCAACTTTTAAGACACACATTCATTCCATTTCTGATAGATATTGCAACGGCTGAGAACAAGGCGGTGGAAGCATTGAAATCGCGATGCTCCCGACCTGTGTCGCTCGGTCCTTGTAACTTCTATTGGAATATTTCCACCCACTACTCTCTTCAACTTTTAAGACACACATTCATTCCATTTATGATAGATATTACAACGGCTGAGAACAAGGCGGTGGAAGCATTGAAATCGCGATGCTCCCGATCTGTGTCGCTCGGTCCTTGTAACTTCTATTGGAATATTTCCACCCACTACTCTCTTCAACTTTTAAGACACACATTCATTCGATTTCTGATAGATATTACAACGGCTGAGAACAAGGCGGTGGAAGCATTGAAATCGCGATGCCCCCGACCTGTGTCGCTCGGTCCTTGTGACTTCTATTGGAATATTTCCACCCACTACTCTCTTCAACTTTTAAGACACACATTCATTCCATTTCTGATAGATATTACAACGGCTGAGAACAAGGCGGTGGAAGCATTGAAATCGCGATGCTCCCGACCTGTGTCGCTCGGTCCTTGTAACTTCTATTGGAATATTTCCACCCACTACTCTCTTCAACTTTTAAGACACACATTCATTCCATTTCTGATAGATATTACAACGGCTGAGAACAAGGCGGTGGAAGCATTATAATCGCGATGCTCCCGACCTGTGTCGCTCAGTCCTTGTAACTTCTATTGGAATATTTCCACCCACTACTCTCTTCAACTTTTAAGACACACATTCATTCCATTTCTGATAGATATTACAACGGCTGAGAACAAGGCGGTGAAAGCATTGAAATCGCGATGCTCCCGACCTGTGTCGCTCGGTCCTTGTAACTTCTATTGGAATATTTCCACCCACTACTCTCTTCAACTTTTAAGACACACATTCATTCCATTTCTGATAGATATTACAACGGCTGAGAACAAGGCGGTGGAAGCATTGAAATCGCGATGCTCCCGACCTGTGTCGCTCGGTCCTTGTAACTTCTATTGGAATATTTCCACCCACTACTCTCTTCAACTTTTAAGACACACATTCATTCCATTTCTGATAGATATTACAACGGCTGAGAACAAGGCGGTGGAAGCATTGAAATCGCGATGCTCCCGACCTGTGTCGCTCGGTCCTTGTAACTTCTATTGGAATATTTCCACCCACTACTCTCTTCAACTTTTAAGACACACATTCATTCCATTTATGATAGATATTACAACGGCTGAGAAAAAGGCGGTGGAAGCATTGAAATCGCGATGCTCCCGACCTGTGTCGCTCGGTCCTTGTAACTTCTATTGGAATATTTCCACCCACTACTCTCTTCAACTTTTAAGACACACATTCATTCCATTTCTGATAGATATTACAACGGCTGAGAACAAGGCGGTGGAAGCATTGAAATCGCGATGCTCCCGACCTGTGTCGCTCGGTCCTTGTAACTTCTATTCGAATATTTCCACCCACTACTCTCTTCAACTTTTAAGACACACATTCATTCCATTTCTGATAGATATTACAACGGCTGAGAACAAGGCGGTGGAAGCATTGAAATCGCGATGCTCCCGACCTGTGTCGCTCGGTCCTTGTGACTTCTATTGGAATATTTCCACCCACTACTCTCTTCAACTTTTAAGACACACATTCATTCCATTTCTGATAGATATTACAACGGCTGAGAACAAGGCGGTGGAAGCATTGAAATCGCGATGCTCCCGACCTGTGTCGCTCGGTCCTTGTAACTTCTATTGGAATATTTCCACCCACTACTCTCTTCAACTTTTAAGACACACATTCATTCCATTTCTGATAGATATTACAACGGCTGAGAACAAGGCGGTGGAAGCATTGAAATCGCGATGCTCCCGACCTGTGTCGCTCGGTCCTTGTAACTTGTATTGGAATATTTCCACCCACTACTCTCTTTAACTTTTAAGACACACATTCATTCCATTTCTGATAGATATTACAACGGCTGAGAACAAGGCGGTGGAAGCATTGAAATCGCGATGCTCCCGACCTGTGTCGCTCGGACCTTGTAACTTGTATTGGAATATTTCCACCCACTACTCTCTTCAACTTTTAAGACACACATTCATTCCATTTCTGATAGATATTACAACGGCTGAGAACAAGGCGGTGGAAGCATTGAAATCGCGATGCTCCCGACCTGTGTCGCTCGGACCTTGTAACTTGTATTGGAATATTTCCACCCACTACTTTCTTTAACTTTTAAGACACACATTCATTCCATTTCTGATAGATATTACAACGGCTGAGAACAAGGCGGTGGAAGCATTGAAATCGCGATGCTCCCGACCTGTGTCGCTCGGACCTTGTAACTTGTATTGGAATATTTCCACCCACTACTCTCTTCAACTTTTAAGACACACATTCATTCCATTTCTGATAGATATTACAACGGCTGAGAACAAGGCGGTGGAAGCATTGAAATCGCGATGCTGCCGACCTGTGTCGCTCGGTCCTTGTAACTTCTATTGGAATATTTCCACCCACTACTCTCTTCAACTTTTAAGACACACATTCATTCCATTTCTGATAGATATTACAACGGCTGAGAACAAGGCGGTGGAAGCATTGAAATCGCGATGCTCCCGACCTTTGTCGCTCGGTCCTTGTAACTTGTATTGGAATATTTCCACCCACTACTCTCTTTAACTTTTAAGACACACATTCATTCCATTTCTGATAGATATTACAACGGCTGAGAACAAGGCGGTGGAAGCATTGAAATCGCGATGCTCCCGACCTGTGTCGCTCGGTCCTTGTACCTTGTATTGGAATATTTCCACCCACTACTCTCTTCAACTTTTAAGACACACATTCATTCCATTTCTGATAGATATTACAACGGCTGAGAACAAGGCGGTGGAAGCATTGAAATCGCGATGCTCCCGACCTGTGTCGCTCGGTCCTTGTAACTTCTATTGGAATATTTCCACCCACTACTCTCTTCAACTTTTAAGACACACATTCATTCCATTTCTGATAGATATTGCAACGGCTGAGAACAAGTCGGTGGAAGCATTGAAATCGCGATGCTCCCGACCTGTGTCGCTCGGTCCTTGTAACTTCTTTTGGAATATTTCCACCCACTACTCTCTTCAACTTTTAAGACACACATTCATTCCATTTCTGATAGATATTACAACGGCTGAGAACAAGATGGTGGAAGCATTGAAATCGCGATGCTCCCGACCTGTGTCGCTCGGTCCTTGTAACTTCTATTGGAATATTTCCACCCACTACGCTCTTCAACTTTTAAGACACACATTCATTCCATTTCTGATAGATGTTACAACGGCTGAGAACAAGGCGGTGGAAGCATTGAAATCGCGATGCTCCCGACCTGTGTCGCTCGGTCCTTGTAACTTCTATTGTAATATTTCCACCCACTACTCTCTTCAACTTTTAAGACACACATTCATTCCATTTCTGATAGATATTACAACGGCTGAGAACAAGGCGGTGGAAGCATTGAAATCGCGATGCTCCCGACCTGTGTCGCTCGGTCCTTGTAACTTCTATTGGAATATTTCCACCCACTACTCTCTTCAACTTTTAAGACACACATTCATTCCATTTCTGATAGATATTACAACGGCTGAGAACAAGGCGGTGGAAGCATTGAAATCGCGATGCTCCCGACCTGTGTCGCTCGGTCCTTGTAACTTCTATTGGAATATTTCCACCCACTACTCTCTTCAACTTTTAAGACACACATTCATTCCATTTATGATAGATATTACAACGGCTGTGAAAAAGGCGTTGGAAGCATTGAAATCGCGATGCTCCCGACCTGTGTCGCTCGGTCCTTGTAACTTCTATTGGAATATTTCCACCCACTACTCTCTTCAACTTTTAAGACACACATTCATTCCATTTCTGATAGATATTACAACGGCTGAGAACAAGGCGGTGGAAGCATTGAAATCGCGATGCTCCCGACCTGTGTCGCTCGGTCCTTGTAACTTCTATTCGAATATTTCCACCCACTACTCTCTTCAACTTTTAAGACACACATTCATTCCATTTCTGATAGATATTACAACGGCTGAGAACAAGGCGGTGGAAGCATTGAAATCGCGATGCTCCCGACCTGTGTCGCTCGGTCCTTGTAACTTCTATTGGAATATTTCCACCCACTACTCTCTTCAACTTTTAAGACACACATTCATTCCATTTCTGATAGATATTACAACGGCTGAGAACAAGGCGGTGGAAGCATTGAAATCGCGATGCTCCCGACCTGTGTCGCTCGGTCCTTGTAACTTGTATTGGAATATTTCCACCCACTACTCTCTTTAACTTTTAAGACACACATTCATTCCATTTCTGATAGATATTACAACGGCTGAGAACAAGGCGGTGGAAGCATTGAAATCGCGATGCTCCCGACCTGTGTCGCTCGGACCTTGTAACTTGTATTAGAATATTTCCACCCACTACTCTCTTCAACTTTTAAGACACACATTCATTCCATTTCTGATAGATATTACAACGGCTGAGAACAAGGCGGTGAAAGCATTGAAATCGCGACGCTCCCGACCTGTGTCGCTCGGACCTTGTAACTTGTATTGGAATATTTCCACCCACTACTCTCTTTAACTTTTAAGACACACATTCATTCCATTTCTGATAGATATTACAACGGCTGAGAACAAGGCGGTGGAAGCATTGAAATCGCGATGCTCCCGACCTGTGTCGCTCGGACCTTGTAACTTGTATTGGAATATTTCCACCCACTACTCTCTTCAACTTTTAAGACACACATTCATTCCATTTCTGATAGATATTACAACGGCTGAGAACAAGGCGGTGGAAGCATTGAAATCGCGATGCTCCCGACCTGTGTCGCTCGGTCCTTGTAACTTCTATTGGAATATTTCCACCCACTACTCTCTTCAACTTTTAAGACACACATTCATTCCATTTCTGATAGATATTACAACGGCTGAGAACAAGGCGCTGGAAGCATTGAAATCGCGATGCTCCCGACCTGTGTCGCTCGGTCCTTGTAACTTGTATTGGAATATTTCCACCCACTACTCTCTTTAACTTTTAAGACACACATTCATTCCATTTCTGATAGATATTACAACGGCTGAGAACAAGGCGGTGGAAGCATTGAAATCGCGATGCTCCCGACCTGTGTCGCTCGGTCCTTGTACCTTGTATTGGAATATTTCCACCCACTACTCTCTTCAACTTTTAAGACACACATTCATTCCATTTCTGATAGATATTACAACGGCTGAGAACAAGGCGGTGGAAGCATTGAAATCGCGATGCTCCCGACCTGTGTCGCTCGGTCCTTGTAACTTCTTTTGGAATATTTCCACCCACTACTCTCTTCAACTTTTAAGACACACATTCATTCCATTTCTGATAGATATTACAACGGCTGAGAACAAGGCGGTGGAAGCATTGAAATCGCAATGCTCCCGACCTGTGTCGCTCGGTCCTTGTAACTTCTATTGGAATATTTCCACCCACTACTCTCTTCAACTTTTAAGACACACATTCATTCCATTTCTGATAGATATTACAACGGCTGAGAACAAGGCGGTGGAAGCATTGAAATCGCGATGCTCCCGACCTGTGTCGCTCGGTCCTTGTAACTTCTATTGGAATATTTCCACCCACTACTCTCTTCAACTTTTAAGACACACATTCATTCCATTTCTGATAGATATTACAACGGCTGAGAACAAGGCGGTGGAAGCATTGAAATCGCGATGCTCCCGACCTGTGTCGCTCGGACCTTGTAACTTGTATTAGAATATTTCCACCCACTACTCTCTTCAACTTTTAAGACACACATTCATTCCATTTCTGATAGATATTACAACGGCTGAGAACAAGGCGGTGAAAGCATTGAAATCGCGACGCTCCCGACCTGTGTCGCTCGGACCTTGTAACTTGTATTGGAATATTTCCACCCACTACTCTCTTTAACTTTTAAGACACACATTCATTCCATTTCTGATAGATATTACAACGGCTGAGAACAAGGCGGTGGAAGCATTGAAATCGCGATGCTCCCGACCTGTGTCGCTCGGACCTTGTAACTTGTATTGGAATATTTCCACCCACTACTCTCTTCAACTTTTAAGACACACATTCATTCCATTTCTGATAGATATTACAACGGCTGAGAACAAGGCGGTGGAAGCATTGAAATCGCGATGCTCCCGACCTGTGTCGCTCGGTCCTTGTAACTTCTATTGGAATATTTCCACCCACTACTCTCTTCAACTTTTAAGACACACATTCATTCCATTTCTGATAGATATTACAACGGCTGAGAACAAGGCGGTGGAAGCATTGAAATCGCGATGCTCCCGACCTGTGTCGCTCGGTCCTTGTAACTTGTATTGGAATATTTCCACCCACTACTCTCTTTAACTTTTAAGACACACATTCATTCCATTTCTGATAGATATTACAACGGCTGAGAACAAGGCGGTGGAAGCATTGAAATCGCGATGCTCCCGACCTGTGTCGCTCGGTCCTTGTACCTTGTATTGGAATATTTCCACCCACTACTCTCTTCAACTTTTAAGACACACATTCATTCCATTTCTGATAGATATTACAACGGCTGAGAACAAGGCGGTGGAAGCATTGAAATCGCGATGCTCCCGACCTGTGTCGCTCGGTCCTTGTAACTTCTTTTGGAATATTTCCACCCACTACTCTCTTCAACTTTTAAGACACACATTCATTCCATTTCTGATAGATATTACAACGGCTGAGAACAAGGCGGTGGAAGCATTGAAATCGCAATGCTCCCGACCTGTGTCGCTCGGTCCTTGTAACTTCTATTGGAATATTTCCACCCACTACTCTCTTCAACTTTTAAGACACACATTCATTCCATTTCTGATAGATATTACAACGGCTGAGAACAAGGCGGTGGAAGCATTGAAATCGCGATGCTCCCGACCTGTGTCGCTCGGTCCTTGTAACTTCTATTGGAATATTTCCACCCACTACTCTCTTCAACTTTTAAGACACACATTCATTCCATTTCTGATAGATATTACAACGGCTGAGAACAAGGCGTTGGAAGCATTGAAATCGCGATGCTCCCGACCTGTGTCGCTCGGTCCTTGTAACTTGTATTGGAATATTTCCACCCACTACTCTCTTTAACTTTTAAGACACACATTCATTCCATTTCTGATAGATATTACAACGGCTGAGAACAAGGCGGTGGAAGCATTGAAATCGCGATGCTCCCGACCTGTGTCGCTCGGTCCTTGTAACTTCCATTGGAATATTTCCACCCACTACTCTCTTCAACTTTTAAGACACACATTCATTCCATTTCTGATAGATATTACAACGGCTGAGAACAAGGCGGTGGAAGCATTGAAATCGCGATGCTCCCGACCTGTGTCGCTCGGACCTTGTAACTTGTATTGGAATATTTCCACCCACTACTCTCTTCAACTTTTAAGACACACATTCATTCCATTTCTGATAGATATTACAACGGCTGAGAACAAGGCGGTGGAAGCATTGAAATCGCGATGCTGCCGACCTGTGTCGCTCGGTCCTTGTAACTTCTATTGGAATATTTCCACCCACTACTCTCTTCAACTTTTAAGACACACATTCATTCCATTTCTGATAGATATTACAACGGCTGAGAACAAGGCGGTGGAAGCATTGAAATCGCGATGCTCCCGACCTTTGTCGCTCGGTCCTTGTAACTTGTATTGGAATATTTCCACCCACTACTCTCTTTAACTTTTAAGACACACATTCATTCCATTTCTGATAGATATTACAACGGCTGAGAACAAGGCGGTGGAAGCATTGAAATCGCGATGCTCCCGACCTGTGTCGCTCGGTCCTTGTACCTTGTATTGGAATATTTCCACCCACTACTCTCTTCAACTTTTAAGACACACATTCATTCCATTTCTGATAGATATTACAACGGCTGAGAACAAGGCGGTGGAAGCATTGAAATCGCGATGCTCCCGACCTGTGTCGCTCGGTCCTTGTAACTTCTATTGGAATATTTCCACCCACTACTCTCTTCAACTTTTAAGACACACATTCATTCCATTTCTGATAGATATTACAACGGCTGAGAACAAGTCGGTGGAAGCATTGAAATCGCGATGCTCCCGACCTGTGTCGCTCGGTCCTTGTAACTTCTTTTGGAATATTTCCACCCACTACTCTCTTCAACTTTTAAGACACACATTCATTCCATTTCTGATAGATATTACAACGGCTGAGAACAAGATGGTGGAAGCATTGAAATCGCGATGCTCCCGACCTGTGTCGCTCGGTCCTTGTAACTTGTATTGGAATATTTCCACCCACTACGCTCTTCAACTTTTAAGACACACATTCATTCCATTTCTGATAGATGTTACAACGGCTGAGAACAAGGCGGTGGAAGCATTGAAATCGCGATGCTCCCGACCTGTGTCGCTCGGTCCTTGTAACTTCTATTGTAATATTTCCACCCACTACTCTCTTCAACTTTTAAGACACACATTCATTCCATTTCTGATAGATATTACAACGGCTGAGAACAAGGCGGTGGAAGCATTGAAATCGCGATGCTCCCGACCTGTGTCGCTCGGTCCTTGTAACTTCTATTGGAATATTTCCACCCACTACTCTCTTCAACTTTTAAGACACACATTCATTCCATTTATGATAGATATTACAACGGCTGAGAACAAGGCGGTGGAAGCATTGAAATCGCGATGCTCCCGACCTGTGTCGCTCGGTCCTTGTAACTTCTATTGGAATATTTCCACCCACTACTCTCTTCAACTTTTAAGACACACATTCATTCCATTTCTGATAGATATTACAACGGCTGAGAACAAGGCGGTGGAAGCATTGAAATCGCGATGCTCCCGACCTGTGTCGCTCGGTCCTTGTAACTTCTATTGGAATATTTCCACCCACTACTCTCTTCAACTTTTAAGACACACATTCATTCCATTTATGATAGATATTACAACGGCTGTGAAAAAGGCGGTGGAAGCATTGAAATCGCGATGCTCCCGACCTGTGTCGCTCGGTCCTTGTACCTTGTATTGGAATATTTCCACCCACTACTCTCTTCAACTTTTAAGACACACATTCATTCCATTTCTGATAGATATTACAACGGCTGAGAACAAGGCGGTGGAAGCATTGAAATCGCGATGCTCCCGACCTGTGTCGCTCGGTCCTTGTAACTTCTATTCGAATATTTCCACCCACTACTCTCTTCAACTTTTAAGACACACATTCATTCCATTTCTGATAGATATTACAACGGCTGAGAACAAGGCGGTGGAAGCATTGAAATCGCGATGCTCCCGACCTGTGTCGCTCGGTCCTTGTAACTTCTTTTGGAATATTTCCACCCACTACTCTCTTCAACTTTTAAGACACACATTCATTCCATTTCTGATAGATATTACAACGGCTGAGAACAAGATGGTGGAAGCATTGAAATCGCGATGCTCCCGACCTGTGTCGCTCGGTCCTTGTAACTTCTATTGGAATATTTCCACCCACTACGCTCTTCAACTTTTAAGACACACATTCATTCCATTTCTGATAGATGTTACAACGGCTGAGAACAAGGCGGTGGAAGCATTGAAATCGCGATGCTCCCGACCTGTGTCGCTCGGTCCTTGTAACTTCTATTGTAATATTTCCACCCACTACTCTCTTCAACTTTTAAGACACACATTCATTCCATTTCTGATAGATATTACAACGGCTGAGAACAAGGCGGTGGAAGCATTGAAATCGCGATGCTCCCGACCTGTGTCGCTCGGTCCTTGTAACTTCTATTGGAATATTTCCACCCACTACTCTCTTCAACTTTTAAGACACACATTCATTCCATTTATGATAGATATTACAACGGCTGAGAACAAGGCGGTGGAAGCATTGAAATCGCGATGCTCCCGACCTGTGTCGCTCGGTCCTTGTAACTTCTATTGGAATATTTCCACCCACTACTCTCTTCAACTTTTAAGACACACATTCATTCCATTTCTGATAGATATTACAACGGCTGAGAACAAGGCGGTGGAAGCATTGAAATCGCGATGCTCCCGACCTGTGTCGCTCGGTCCTTGTAACTTCTATTGGAATATTTCCACCCACTACTCTCTTCAACTTTTAAGACACACATTCATTCCATTTATGATAGATATTACAACGGCTGTGAAAAAGGCGGTGGAAGCATTGAAATCGCGATGCTCCCGACCTGTGTCGCTCGGTCCTTGTAACTTCTATTGGAATATTTCCACCCACTACTCTCTTCAACTTTTAAGACACACATTCATTCCATTTCTGATAGATATTACAACGGCTGAGAACAAGGCGGTGGAAGCATTGAAATCGCGATGCTCCCGACCTGTGTCGCTCGGTCCTTGTAACTTCTATTCGAATATTTCCACCCACTACTCTCTTCAACTTTTAAGACACACATTCATTCCATTTCTGATAGATATTACAACGGCTGAGAACAAGGCGGTGGAAGCATTGAAATCGCGATGCTCCCGACCTGTGTCGCTCGGTCCTTGTAACTTCTATTGGAATATTTCCACCCACTACTCTCTTCAACTTTTAAGACACACATTCATTCCATTTCTGATAGATATTACAACGGCTGAGAACAAGGCGGTGGAAGCATTGAAATCGCGATGCTCCCGACCTGTGTCGCTCGGTCCTTGTAACTTGTATTGGAATATTTCCACCCACTACTCTCTTTAACTTTTAAGACACACATTCATTCCATTTCTGATAGATATTACAACGGCTGAGAACAAGGCGGTGGAAGCATTGAAATCGCGATGCTCCCGACCTGTGTCGCTCGGACCTTGTAACTTGTATTAGAATATTTCCACCCACTACTCTCTTCAACTTTTAAGACACACATTCATTCCATTTCTGATAGATATTACAACGGCTGAGAACAAGGCGGTGAAAGCATTGAAATCGCGACGCTCCCGACCTGTGTCGCTCGGACCTTGTAACTTGTATTGGAATATTTCCACCCACTACTCTTTAACTTTTAAGACACACATTCATTCCATTTCTGATAGATATTACAACGGCTGAGAACAAGGCGGTGGAAGCATTGAAATCGCGATGCTCCCGACCTGTGTCGCTCGGACCTTGTAACTTGTATTGGAATATTTCCACCCACTACTCTCTTCAACTTTTAAGACACACATTCATTCCATTTCTGATAGATATTACAACGGCTGAGAACAAGGCGGTGGAAGCATTGAAATCGCGATGCTCCCGACCTGTGTCGCTCGGTCCTTGTAACTTCTATTGGAATATTTCCACCCACTACTCTCTTCAACTTTTAAGACACACATTCATTCCATTTCTGATAGATATTACAACGGCTGAGAACAAGGCGGTGGAAGCATTGAAATCGCGATGCTCCCGACCTGTGTCGCTCGGTCCTTGTAACTTGTATTGGAATATTTCCACCCACTACTCTCTTTAACTTTTAAGACACACATTCATTCCATTTCTGATAGATATTACAACGGCTGAGAACAAGGCGGTGGAAGCATTGAAATCGCGATGCTCCCGACCTGTGTCGCTCGGTCCTTGTACCTTGTATTGGAATATTTCCACCCACTACTCTCTTCAACTTTTAAGACACACATTCATTCCATTTCTGATAGATATTACAACGGCTGAGAACAAGGCGGTGGAAGCATTGAAATCGCGATGCTCCCGACCTGTGTCGCTCGGTCCTTGTAACTTCTTTTGGAATATTTCCACCCACTACTCTCTTCAACTTTTAAGACACACATTCATTCCATTTCTGATAGATATTACAACGGCTGAGAACAAGGCGGTGGAAGCATTGAAATCGCAATGCTCCCGACCTGTGTCGCTCGGTCCTTGTAACTTCTATTGGAATATTTCCACCCACTACTCTCTTCAACTTTTAAGACACACATTCATTCCATTTCTGATAGATATTACAACGGCTGAGAACAAGGCGGTGGAAGCATTGAAATCGCGATGCTCCCGACCTGTGTCGCTCGGTCCTTGTAACTTCTATTGGAATATTTCCACCCACTACTCTCTTCAACTTTTAAGACACACATTCATTCCATTTCTGATAGATATTACAACGGCTGAGAACAAGGCGTTGGAAGCATTGAAATCGCGATGCTCCCGACCTGTGTCGCTCGGTCCTTGTAACTTGTATTGGAATATTTCCACCCACTACTCTCTTTAACTTTTAAGACACACATTCATTCCATTTCTGATAGATATTACAACGGCTGAGAACAAGGCGGTGGAAGCATTGAAATCGCGATGCTCCCGACCTGTGTCGCTCGGTCCTTGTAACTTCCATTGGAATATTTCCACCCACTACTCTCTTCAACTTTTAAGACACACATTCATTCCATTTCTGATAGATATTAAAACGGCTGAGAACAAGTCGGTGAAAGCATTGAAATCGCGATGCTCCCGACCTGTGTCGCTCGGTCCTTGTAACTTCTATTGGAATATTTCCACCCACTACTCTCTTCAACTTTTAAGACACACATTCATTCCATTTCTGATAGATATTACAACGGCTGAGAACAAGGCGGTGGAAGCATTGAAATCGCAATGCTCCCGACCTGTGTCGCTCGGTCCTTGTAACTTCTATTGGAATATTTCCACCCACTACTCTCTTCAACTTTTAAGACACACATTCATTCCATTTCTGATAGATATTACAACGGCTGAGAACAAGGCGGTGGAAGCATTGAAATCGCGATGCTCCCGACCTGTGTCGCTCGGTCCTTGTAACTTCTATTGGAATATTTCCACCCACTACTCTCTTCAACTTTTAAGACACACATTCATTCCATTTCTGATAGATATTACAACGGCTGAGAACAAGGCGTTGGAAGCATTGAAATCGCGATGCTCCCGACCTGTGTCGCTCGGTCCTTGTAACTTGTATTGGAATATTTCCACCCACTACTCTCTTTAACTTTTAAGACACACATTCATTCCATTTCTGATAGATATTACAACGGCTGAGAACAAGGCGGTGGAAGCATTGAAATCGCGATGCTCCCGACCTGTGTCGCTCGGTCCTTGTACCTTGTATTGGAATATTTCCACCCACTACTCTCTTCAACTTTTAAGACACACATTCATTCCATTTCTGATAGATATTACAACGGCTGAGAACAAGGCGGTGGAAGCATTGAAATCGCGATGCTCCCGAAGTGTGTCGCTCGGTCCTTGTAACTTCTATTGGAATATTTCCACCCACTACTCTCTTCAACTTTTAAGACACACATTCATTCCATTTCTGATAGATATTACAACGGCTGAGAACAAGTCGGTGGATGCATTGAAATCGCGATGCTCCCGACCTGTGTCGCTCGGTCCTTGTAACTTCTTTTGGAATATTTCCACCCACTACTCTCATCAACTTTTAAGACACACATTCATTCCATTTCTGATAGATATTACAACGGCTGAGAACAAGATGGTGGAAGCATTGAAATCGCGATGCTCCCGACCTGTGTCGCTCGGTCCTTGTAACTTCTATTGGAATATTTCCACCCACTACTCTCTTCAACTTTTAAGACACACATTCATTCCATTTCTGATAGATGTTACAACGGCTGAGAACAAGGCGGTGGAAGCATTGAAATCGCGATGCTCCCGACCTGTAACGCTCGGTCCTTGTAACTTCTATTGTAATATTTCCACCCACTACTCTCTTCAACTTTTAAGACACACATTCATTCCATTTCTGATAGATATTACAACGGCTGAGAACAAGGCGGAGGAAGCATTGAAATCGCGATGCTCCCTACCTGTGTCGCTCGGTCCTTGTAACTTCTATTGGAATATTTCCACCCACTACTCTCTTCAACTTTTAAGACACACATTCATTCCATTTCTGATAGATATTACAACGGCTGAGAACAAGGCGGTGGAAGCATTGAAATCGCGATGCTCCCGACCTGTGTCGCTCGGTCGTTGTAACTTCTATTGGAATATTTCCACCCACTACTCTCTTCAACTTTTAAGACACACATTCATTCCATTTCTGATAGATATTACAACGGCTGAGAACAAGGCGGTGGAAGCATTGAAATCGCGATGCTCCCGACCTGTGTCGCTCGGTCCTTGTAACTTCTATTGGAATATTTCCACCCACTACTCTCTTCAACTTTTAAGACACACATTCATTCCATTTCTGATAGATATTACAACGGCTGAGAACAAGGCGGTGGAAGCATTGAAATCGCGATGCTCCCGACCTGTGTCGCTCGGTCCTTGTAACTTCTATTGGAATATTTCCACCCACTACTCTCTTCAACTTTTAAGACACAAATTCATTCCATTTCTGATAGATATAACAACGGCTGAGAACAAGGCGGTGGAAGCATTGAAATCGCGATGCTCCCGACCTGTGTCGCTCGGTCCTTGTAACTTCTATTGGAATATTTCCACCCACTACTCTCTTCAACTTTTAAGACACACATTCATTCCATTTCTGATAGATATTACAACGGCTGAGAACAAGGCGGTGGAAGCATTATAATCGCGATGCTCCCGACCTGTGTCGCTCGGTCCTTGTAACTTCTATTGGAATATTTCCACCCACTACTCTCTTCAACTTTTAAGACACACATTCATTCCATTTCTGATAGATATTGCAACGGCTGAGAACAAGGCGGTGGAAGCATTGAAATCGCGATGCTCCCGACCTGTGTCGCTCGGTCCTTGTAACTTCTATTGGAATATTTCCACCCACTACTCTCTTCAACTTTTAAGACACACATTCATTCCATTTATGATAGATATTACAACGGCTGAGAACAAGGCGGTGGAAGCATTGAAATCGCGATGCTCCCGACCAGTGTCGCTCGGTCCTTGTAACTTCTATTGGAATATTTCCACCCACTACTCTCTTCAACTTTTAAGACACACATTCATTCCATTTCTGATAGATATTACAACGGCTGAGAACAAGGCGGTGGAAGCATTGAAATCGCGATGCCCCCGACGTGTGTCGCTCGGTCCTTGTGACTTCTATTGGAATATTTCCACCCACTACTCTCTTCAACTTTTAAGACACACATTCATTCCATTTCTGATAGATATTACAACGGCTGAGAACAAGGCGGTGGAAGCATTGAAATCGCGATGCTCCCGACCTGTGTCGCTCGGTCCTTGTAACTTCTATTGGAATATTTCCACCCACTACTCTCTTCAACTTTTAAGACACACATTCATTCCATTTCTGATAGATATTACAACGGCTGAGAACAAGGCGGTGGAAGCATTATAATCGCGATGCTCCCGACCTGTGTCGCTCGGTCCTTGTAACTTCTATTGGAATATTTCCACCCACTACTCTCTTCAACTTTTAAGACACACATTCATTCCATTTCTGATAGATGTTACAACGGCTGAGAACAAGGCGGTGGAAGCATTGAAATCGCGATGCTCCCGACCTGTGTCGCTCGGTCCTTGTAACTTCTATTGTTATATTTCCACCCACTACTCTCTTCAACTTTTAAGACACACATTCATTCCATTTCTGATAGATATTACAACGGCTGAGAACAAGGCGGTGGAAGCATTGAAATCGCGATGCTCCCGACCTGTGTCGCTCGGTCCTTGTAACTTCTATTTTAATATTTCCACCCACTACTCTCTTCAACTTTTAAGACACACATTCATTCCATTTCTAATAGATATTACAACGGCTGAGAACAAGGCGGTGGAAGCATTGAAATCGCGATGCTCCCGACCTGTGTCGCTCGGTCCTTGTAACTTCTATTGGAATATTTCCACCCACTACTCTCTTCAACTTTTAAGACACAAATTCATTCCATTTCTGATAGATATAACAACGGCTGAGAACAAGGCGGTGGAAGCATTGAAATCGCGATGCTCCCGACCTGTGTCGCTCGGTCCTTGTAACTTCTATTGGAATATTTCCACCCACTACTCTCTTCAACTTTTAAGACACACATTCATTCCATTTCTGATAGATATTACAACGGCTGAGAACAAGGCGGTGGAAGCATTATAATCGCGATGCTCCCGACCTGTGTCGCTCGGTCCTTGTAACTTCTATTGGAATATTTCCACCCACTACTCTCTTCAACTTTTAAGACACACATTCATTCCATTTCTGATAGATATTGCAACGGCTGAGAACAAGGCGGTGGAAGCATTGAAATCGCGATGCTCCCGACCTGTGTCGCTCGGTCCTTGTAACTTCTATTGGAATATTTCCACCCACTACTCTCTTCAACTTTTAAGACACACATTCATTCCATTTATGATAGATATTACAACGGCTGAGAACAAGGCGGTGGAAGCATTGAAATCGCGATGCTCCCGACCTGTGTCGCTCGGTCCTTGTAACTTCTATTGGAATATTTCCACCCACTACTCTCTTCAACTTTTAAGACACACATTCATTCCATTTCTGATAGATATTACAACGGCTGAGAACAAGGCGGTGGAAGCATTGAAATCGCGATGCCCCCGACGTGTGTCGCTCGGTCCTTGTGACTTCTATTGGAATATTTCCACCCACTACTCTCTTCAACTTTTAAGACACACATTCATTCCATTTCTGATAGATATTACAACGGCTGAGAACAAGGCGGTGGAAGCATTGAAATCGCGATGCTCCCGACCTGTGTCGCTCGGTCCTTGTAACTTCTATTGGAATATTTCCACCCACTACTCTCTTCAACTTTTAAGACACACATTCATTCCATTTCTGATAGATATTACAACGGCTGAGAACAAGGCGGTGGAAGCATTATAATCGCGATGCTCCCGACCTGTGTCGCTCGGTCCTTGTAACTTCTATTGGAATATTTCCACCCACTACTCTCTTCAACTTTTAAGACACACATTCATTCCATTTCTGATAGATGTTACAACGGCTGAGAACAAGGTGGTGGAAGCATTGAAATCGCGATGCTCCCGACCTGTGTCGCTCGGTCCTTGTAACTTCTATTGTTATATTTCCACCCACTACTCTCTTCAACTTTTAAGACACACATTCATTCCATTTCTGATAGATATTACAACGGCTGAGAACAAGGCGGTGGAAGCATTGAAATCGCGATGCTCCCGACCTGTGTCGCTCGGTCCTTGTAACTTCTATTGGAATATTTCCACCCACTACTCTCTTCAACTTTTAAGACACACATTTATTCCATTTCTGATAGATATTACAACGGCTGAGAACAAGGCGGTGGAAGCATTGAAATCGCGATGCTCCCGACCTGTGTCGCTCGGTCGTTGTAACTTCTATTGGAATATTTCCACCCACTACTCTCTTCAACTTTTAAGACACACATTCATTCCATTTCTGATAGATATTACAACGGCTGAGAACAAGGCGGTGGAAGCATTGAAATCGCGATGCTCCCGACCTGTGTCGCTCGGTCCTTGTAACTTCTATTGGAATATTTCCACCCACTACTCTCTTCAACTTTTAAGACACACATTCATTCCATTTCTGATAGATATTACAACGGCTGAGAACAAGGCGGTGGAAGCATTGAAATCGCGATGCTCCCGACCTGTGTCGCTCGGTCCTTGTAACTTCTATTTTAATATTTCCACCCACTACTCCCTTCAACTTTTAAGACACACATTCATTCCATTTCTGATAGATATAACAACGGCTGAGAACAAGGCGGTGGAAGCATTGAAATCGCGATGCTCCCGACCTGTGTCGCTCGGTCCTTGTAACTTCTATTGGAATATTTCCACCCACTACTCTCTTCAACTTTTAAGACACACATTCATTCCATTTCTGATAGATATTACAACGGCTGAGAACAAAGCGGTGGAAGCATTATAATCGCGATGCTCCCGACCTGTGTCGCTCGGTCCTTGTAACTTCTATTGGAATATTTCCACCCACTACTCTCTTCAACTTTTAAGACACACATTCATTCATTTTCTGATAGATATTGCAACGGCTGAGAACAAGGCGGTGGAAGCATTGAAATCGCGATGCTCCCGACCTGTGTCGCTCGGTCCTTGTAACTTCTATTGGAATATTTCCACCCACTACTCTCTTCAACTTTTAAGACACACATTCATTCCATTTATGATAGATATTACAACGGCTGAGAACAAGGCGGTGGAAGCATTGAAATCGCGATGCTCCCGACCTGTGTCGCTCGGTCCTTGTAACTTCTATTGGAATATTTCCACCCACTACTCTCTTCAACTTTTAAGACACACATTCATTCCATTTCTGATAGATATTACAACGGCTGAGAACAAGGCGGTGGAAGCATTGAAATTGCGATGCCCCCGACCTGTGTCGCTCGGTCCTTGTGACTTCTATTGGAATATTTCCACCCACTACTCTCTTCAACTTTTAAGACACACATTCATTCCATTTCTGATAGATATTACAACGGCTGAGAACAAGGCGGTGGAAGCATTGAAATCGCGATGCTCCCGACCTGTGTCGCTCGGTCCTTGTAACTTCTATTGGAATATTTCCACCCACTACTCTCTTCAACTTTTAAGACAAACATTCATTCCATTTCTGATAGATATTACAACGGCTGAGAACAAGGCGGTGGAAGCATTGAAATCGCGATGCCCCCGACGTGTGTCGCTCGGTCCTTGTGACTTCTATTGGAATATTTCCACCCACTACTCTCTTCAACTTTTAAGACACACATTCATTCCATTTCTGATAGATATTACAACGGCTGAGAACAAGGCGGTGGAAGCATTGAAATCGCGATGCTCCCGACCTGTGTCGCTCGGTCCTTGTAACTTCTATTGGAATATTTCCACCCACTACTCTCTTCAACTTTTAAGACACACATTCATTCCATTTCTGATAGATATTACAACGGCTGAGAACAAGGCGGTGGAAGCATTATAATCGCGATGCTCCCGACCTGTGTCGCTCGGTCCTTGTAACTTCTATTGGAATATTTCCACCCACTACTCTCTTCAACTTTTAAGACACACATTCATTCCATTTCTGATAGATGTTACAACGGCTGAGAACAAGGCGGTGGAAGCATTGAAATCGCGATGCTCCCGACCTGTGTCGCTCGGTCCTTGTAACTTCTATTGTTATATTTCCACCCACTACTCTCTTCAACTTTTAAGACACACATTCATTCCATTTCTGATAGATATTACAACGGCTGAGAACAAGGCGGTGGAAGCATTGAAATCGCGATGCTCCCGACCTGTGTCGCTCGGTCCTTGTAACTTCTATTGGAATATTTCCACCCACTACTCTCTTCAACTTTTAAGACACACATTTATTCCATTTCTGATAGATATTACAACGGCTGAGAACAAGGCGGTGGAAGCATTGAAATCGCGATGCTCCCGACCTGTGTCGCTCGGTCGTTGTAACTTCTATTGGAATATTTCCACCCACTACTCTCTTCAACTTTTAAGACACACATTCATTCCATTTCTGATAGATATTACAACGGCTGAGAACAAGGCGGTGGAAGCATTGAAATCGCGATGCTCCCGACCTGTGTCGCTCGGTCCTTGTAACTTCTATTGGAATATTTCCACCCACTACTCTCTTCAACTTTTAAGACACACATTCATTCCATTTCTGATAGATATTACAACGGCTGAGAACAAGGCGGTGGAAGCATTGAAATCGCGATGCTCCCGACCTGTGTCGCTCGGTCCTTGTAACTTCTATTTTAATATTTCCACCCACTACTCTCTTAAACTTTTAAGACACACATTCATTCCATTTCTGATAGATATAACAACGGCTGAGAACAAGGCGGTGGAAGCATTGAAATCGCGATGCTCCCGACCTGTGTCGCTCGGTCCTTGTAACTTCTATTGGAATATTTCCACCCACTACTCTCTTCAACTTTTAAGACACACATTCATTCCATTTCTGATAGATATTACAACGGCTGAGAACAAAGCGGTGGAAGCATTATAATCGCGATGCTCCCGACCTGTGTCGCTCGGTCCTTGTAACTTCTATTGGAATATTTCCACCCACTACTCTCTTCAACTTTTAAGACACACATTCATTCATTTTCTGATAGATATTGCAACGGCTGAGAACAAGGCGGTGGAAGCATTGAAATCGCGATGCTCCCGACCTGTGTCGCTCGGTCCTTGTAACTTCTATTGGAATATTTCCACCCACTACTCTCTTCAACTTTTAAGACACACATTCATTCCATTTATGATAGATATTACAACGGCTGAGAACAAGGCGGTGGAAGCATTGAAATCGCGATGCTCCCGACCTGTGTCGCTCGGTCCTTGTAACTTCTATTGGAATATTTCCACCCACTACTCTCTTCAACTTTTAAGACACACATTCATTCCATTTCTGATAGATATTACAACGGCTGAGAACAAGGCGGTGGAAGCATTGAAATTGCGATGCCCCCGACCTGTGTCGCTCGGTCCTTGTGACTTCTATTGGAATATTTCCACCCACTACTCTCTTCAACTTTTAAGACACACATTCATTCCATTTCTGATAGATATTACAACGGCTGAGAACAAGGCGGTGGAAGCATTGAAATCGCGATGCTCCCGACCTGTGTCGCTCGGTCCTTGTAACTTCTATTGGAATATTTCCACCCACTACTCTCTTCAACTTTTAAGACAAACATTCATTCCATTTCTGATAGATATTACAACGGCTGAGAACAAGGCGGTGGAAGCATTATAATCGCGATGCTCCCGACCTGTGTCGCTCGGTCCTTGTAACTTCTATTGGAATATTTCCACCCACTACTCTCTTCAACTTTTAAGACACACATTCATTCCATTTCTGATAGATATTACAACGGCTGAGAACAAGGCGGTGGAAGCATTATAATCGCGATGCTCCCGACCTGTGTCGCTCGGTCCTTGTAACTTCTATTGGAATATTTCCACCCACTACTCTCTTCAACTTTTAAGACACACATTCATTCCATTTCTGATAGATATTACAACGGCTGAGAACAAGGCGGTGGAAGCATTGAAATCGCGATGCTCCCGACCTGTGTCGCTCGGTCCTTGTAACTTCTATTGGAATATTTCCACCCACTACTCTCTTCAACTTTTAAGACACACATTCATTCCATTTATGATAGATATTACAACGGCTGAGAACAAGGCGGTGGAAGCATTGAAATCGAGATGCTCCCGACCTGTGTCGCTCGGTCCTTGTAACTTCTATTGGAATATTTCCACCCACTACTCTCTTCAACTTTTAAGACACACATTCATTCCATTTCTGATAGATATTACAACGGCTGAGAACAAGGCGGTGGAAGCATTGAAATCGCGATGCTCCCGACCTGTGTCGCTCGGTCCTTGTAACTTCTATTGGAATATTTCCACCCACTACTCTCTTCAACTTTTAAGACACACATTCATTCCATTTATGATAGATATTACAACGGCTGAGAAAAAGGCGGTGGAAGCATTGAAATCGCGATGCTCCCGACCTGTGTCGCTCGGTCCTTGTAACTTCTATTGGAATATTTCCACTAACTACTCTCTTCAACTTTTAAGACACACATTCATTCCATTTCTGATAGATATTACAACGGCTGAGAACAAGGCGGTGGAAGCATTGAAATCGCGATGCTACCGACCTGTGTCGCTCGGTCCTTGTGACTTCTATTGGAATATTTCCACCCACTACTCTCTTCAACTTTTAAGACACACATTCATTCCATTTCTGATAGATATTACAACGGCTGAGAACAAGGCGGTGGAAGCATTGAAATCGCGATGCTCCCGACCTGTGTCGCTCGGTCCTTGTAACATCTATTGGAATATTTCCACCCACTACTCACTTCAACTTTTAAGACACACATTCATTCCAATTCTGATAGATATTACAACGGCTGAGAACAAGGCGGTGGTAGCATTGAAATCACGATGCTCCCGACCTGTGTCCCTCGGTCGTTGTAACTTCTATTGGAATATTTCCACCCACTACTCTCTTCAACTTTTAAGACACACATTCATTCCATTTCTGATAGATATTACAACGGCTGAGAACAAGGCGGTGGAAGCATTGAAATCGCGATGCTCCCGACCTGTGTCGCTCGGTCCTTGTAACTTCTATTGGAATATTTCCACCCACTACTCTCTTCAACTTTTAAGACACACATTCATTCCATTTCTGATAGATATTACAACGGCTGAGAACAAGGCGGTGGAAGCATTGAAATCGCGATGCTCCCGACCTGTGTCGCTCGGTCCTTGTAACTTCTATTGGAATATTTCCACCCACTACTCTCTTCAACTTTTAAGACACAAATTCATTCCATTTCTGATAGATATAACAACGGCTGAGAACAAGGCGGTGGAAGCATTGAAATCGCGATGCTCCCGACCTGTGTCGCTCGGTCCTTGTAACTTCTATTGGAATATTTCCACCCACTACTCTCTTCAACTTTTAAGACACACATTCATTCCATTTCTGATAGATATTACAACGGCTGAGAACAAGGCGGTGGAAGCATTATAATCGCGATGCTCCCGACCTGTGTCGCTCGGTCCTTGTAACTTCTATTGGAATATTTCCACCCACTACTCTCTTCAACTTTTAAGACACACATTCATTCCATTTCTGATAGATATTGCAACGGCTGAGAACAAGGCGGTGGAAGCATTGAAATCGCGATGCTCCCGACCTGTGTCGCTCGGTCCTTGTAACTTCTATTGGAATATTTCCACCCACTACTCTCTTCAACTTTTAAGACACACATTCATTCCATTTATGATAGATATTACAACGGCTGAGAACAAGGCGGTGGAAGCATTGAAATCGCGATGCTCCCGACCTGTGTCGCTCGGTCCTTGTAACTTCTATTGGAATATTTCCACCCACTACTCTCTTCAACTTTTAAGACACACATTCATTCCATTTCTGATAGATATTACAACGGCTGAGAACAAGGCGGTGGAAGCATTGAAATCGCGATGCCCCCGACGTGTGTCGCTCGGTCCTTGTGACTTCTATTGGAATATTTCCACCCACTACTCTCTTCAACTTTTAAGACACACATTCATTCCATTTCTGATAGATATTACAACGGCTGAGAACAAGGCGGTGGAAGCATTGAAATCGCGATGCTCCCGACCTGTGTCGCTCGGTCCTTGTAACTTCTATTGGAATATTTCCACCCACTACTCTCTTCAACTTTTAAGACACACATTCATTCCATTTCTGATAGATATTACAACGGCTGAGAACAAGGCGGTGGAAGCATTATAATCGCGATGCTCCCGACCTGTGTCGCTCGGTCCTTGTAACTTCTATTGGAATATTTCCACCCACTACTCTCTTCAACTTTTAAGACACACATTCATTCCATTTCTGATAGATGTTACAACGGCTGAGAACAAGGCGGTGGAAGCATTGAAATCGCGATGCTCCCGACCTGTGTCGCTCGGTCCTTGTAACTTCTATTGTTATATTTCCACCCACTACTCTCTTCAACTTTTAAGACACACATTCATTCCATTTCTGATAGATATTACAACGGCTGAGAACAAGGCGGTGGAAGCATTGAAATCGCGATGCTCCCGACCTGTGTCGCTCGGTCCTTGTAACTTCTATTGGAATATTTCCACCCACTACTCTCTTCAACTTTTAAGACACACATTTATTCCATTTCTGATAGATATTACAACGGCTGAGAACAAGGCGGTGGAAGCATTGAAATCGCGATGCTCCCGACCTGTGTCGCTCGGTCGTTGTAACTTCTATTGGAATATTTCCACCCACTACTCTCTTCAACTTTTAAGACACACATTCATTCCATTTCTGATAGATATTACAACGGCTGAGAACAAGGCGGTGGAAGCATTGAAATCGCGATGCTCCCGACCTGTGTCGCTCGGTCCTTGTAACTTCTATTGGAATATTTCCACCCACTACTCTCTTCAACTTTTAAGACACACATTCATTCCATTTCTGATAGATATTACAACGGCTGAGACCAAGGCGGTGGAAGCATTGAAATCGCGATGCTCCCGACCTGTGTCGCTCGGTCCTTGTAACTTCTATTGGAATATTTCCACCCACTACTCTCTTCAACTTTTAAGACACACATTCATTCCATTTCTGATAGATATAACAACGGCTGAGAACAAGGCGGTGGAAGCATTGAAATCGCGATGCTCCCGACCTGTGTCGCTCGGTCCTTGTAACTTCTATTGGAATATTTCCACCCACTACTCTCTTCAACTTTTAAGACACACATTCATTCCATTTCTGATAGATATTACAACGGCTGAGAACAAAGCGGTGGAAGCATTATAATCGCGATGCTCCCGACCTGTGTCGCTCGGTCCTTGTAACTTCTATTGGAATATTTCCACCCACTACTCTCTTCAACTTTTAAGACACACATTCATTCCTTTTCTGATAGATATTGCAACGGCTGAGAACAAGGCGGTGGAAGCATTGAAATCGCGATGCTCCCGACCTGTGTCGCTCGGTCCTTGTAACTTCTATTGGAATATTTCCACCCACTACTCTCTTCAACTTTTAAGACACACATTCATTCCATTTATGATAGATATTACAACGGCTGAGAACAAGGCGGTGGAAGCATTGAAATCGCGATGCTCCCGACCTGTGTCGCTCGGTCCTTGTAACTTCTATTGGAATATTTCCGCCCACTACTCTCTTCAACTTTTAAGACACAAATTCATTCCATTTCTGATAGATATAACAACGGCTGAGAACAAGGCGGTGGAAGCATTGAAATCGCGATGCTCCCGACCTGTGTCGCTCGGTCCTTGTAACTTCTATTGGAATATTTCCACCCACTACTCTCTTCAACTTTTAAGACACACATTCATTCCATTTCTGATAGATATTACAACGGCTGAGAACAAGGCGGTGGAAGCATTATAATCGCGATGCTCCCGACCTGTGTCGCTCGGTCCTTGTAACTTCTATTGGAATATTTCCACCCACTACTCTCTTCAACTTTTAAGACACACATTCATTCCATTTCTGATAGATATTGCAACGGCTGAGAACAAGGCGGTGGAAGCATTGAAATCGCGATGCTCCCGACCTGTGTCGCTCGGTCCTTGTAACTTCTATTGGAATATTTCCACCCACTACTCTCTTCAACTTTTAAGACACACATTCATTCCATTTATGATAGATATTACAACGGCTGAGAACAAGGCGGTGGAAGCATTGAAATCGCGATGCTCCCGACCTGTGTCGCTCGGTCCTTGTAACTTCTATTGGAATATTTCCACCCACTACTCTCTTCAACTTTTAAGACACACATTCATTCCATTTCTGATAGATATTACAACGGCTGAGAACAAGGCGGTGGAAGCATTGAAATCGCGATGCCCCCGACGTGTGTCGCTCGGTCCTTGTGACTTCTATTGGAATATTTCCACCCACTACTCTCTTCAACTTTTAAGACACACATTCATTCCATTTCTGATAGATATTACAACGGCTGAGAACAAGGCGGTGGAAGCATTGAAATCGCGATGCTCCCGACCTGTGTCGCTCGGTCCTTGTAACTTCTATTGGAATATTTCCACCCACTACTCTCTTCAACTTTTAAGACACACATTCATTCCATTTCTGATAGATATTACAACGGCTGAGAACAAGGCGGTGGAAGCATTATAATCGCGATGCTCCCGACCTGTGTCGCTCGGTCCTTGTAACTTCTATTGGAATATTTCCACCCACTACTCTCTTCAACTTTTAAGACACACATTCATTCCATTTCTGATAGATGTTACAACGGCTGAGAACAAGGCGGTGGAAGCATTGAAATCGCGATGCTCCCGACCTGTGTCGCTCGGTCCTTGTAACTTCTATTGTTATATTTCCACCCACTACTCTCTTCAACTTTTAAGACACACATTCATTCCATTTCTGATAGATATTACAACGGCTGAGAACAAGGCGGTGGAAGCATTGAAATCGCGATGCTCCCGACCTGTGTCGCTCGGTCCTTGTAACTTCTATTGGAATATTTCCACCCACTACTCTCTTCAACTTTTAAGACACACATTTATTCCATTTCTGATAGATATTACAACGGCTGAGAACAAGGCGGTGGAAGCATTGAAATCGCGATGCTCCCGACCTGTGTCGCTCGGTCGTTGTAACTTCTATTGGAATATTTCCACCCACTACTCTCTTCAACTTTTAAGACACACATTCATTCCATTTCTGATAGATATTACAACGGCTGAGAACAAGGCGGTGGAAGCATTGAAATCGCGATGCTCCCGACCTGTGTCGCTCGGTCCTTGTAACTTCTATTGGAATATTTCCACCCACTACTCTCTTCAACTTTTAAGACACACATTCATTCCATTTCTGATAGATATTACAACGGCTGAGACCAAGGCGGTGGAAGCATTGAAATCGCGATGCTCCCGACCTGTGTCGCTCGGTCCTTGTAACTTCTATTGGAATATTTCCACCCACTACTCTCTTCAACTTTTAAGACACACATTCATTCCATTTCTGATAGATATAACAACGGCTGAGAACAAGGCGGTGGAAGCATTGAAATCGCGATGCTCCCGACCTGTGTCGCTCGGTCCTTGTAACTTCTATTGGAATATTTCCACCCACTACTCTCTTCAACTTTTAAGACACACATTCATTCCATTTCTGATAGATATTACAACGGCTGAGAACAAAGCGGTGGAAGCATTATAATCGCGATGCTCCCGACCTGTGTCGCTCGGTCCTTGTAACTTCTATTGGAATATTTCCACCCACTACTCTCTTCAACTTTTAAGACACACATTCATTCCTTTTCTGATAGATATTGCAACGGCTGAGAACAAGGCGGTGGAAGCATTGAAATCGCGATGCTCCCGACCTGTGTCGCTCGGTCCTTGTAACTTCTATTGGAATATTTCCACCCACTACTCTCTTCAACTTTTAAGACACACATTCATTCCATTTATGATAGATATTACAACGGCTGAGAACAAGGCGGTGGAAGCATTGAAATCGCGATGCTCCCGACCTGTGTCGCTCGGTCCTTGTAACTTCTATTGGAATATTTCCACCCACTACTCTCTTCAACTTTTAAGACACACATTCATTCCATTTCTGATAGATATTACAACGGCTGAGAACAAGGCGGTGGAAGCATTGAAATTGCGATGCCCCCGACCTGTGTCGCTCGGTCCTTGTGACTTCTATTGGAATATTTCCACCCACTATTCTCTTCAACTTTTAAGACACACATTCATTCCATTTCTGATAGATATTACAACGGCTGAGAACAAGGCGGTGGAAGCATTGAAATCGCGATGCTCCCGACCTGTGTCGCTCGGTCCTTGTAACTTCTATTGGAATATTTCCACCCACTACTCTCTTCAACTTTTAAGACACACATTCATTCCATTTCTGATAGATATTACAACGGCTGAGAACAAGGCGGTGGAAGCATTATAATCGCGATGCTCCCGACCTGTGTCGCTCGGTCCTTGTAACTTCTATTGGAATATTTCCACCCACTACTCTCTTCAACTTTTAAGACACACATTCATTCCATTTCTGATAGATATTACAACGGCTGAGAACAAAGCGGTGGAAGCATTATAATCGCGATGCTCCCGACCTGTGTCGCTCGGTCCTTGTAACTTCTATTGGAATATTTCCACCCACTACTCTCTTCAACTTTTAAGACACACATTCATTCCTTTTCTGATAGATATTGCAACGGCTGAGAACAAGGCGGTGGAAGCATTGAAATCGCGATGCTCCCGACCTGTGTCGCTCGGTCCTTGTAACTTCTATTGGAATATTTCCACCCACTACTCTCTTCAACTTTTAAGACACACATTCATTCCATTTATGATAGATATTACAACGGCTGAGAACAAGGCGGTGGAAGCATTGAAATCGCGATGCTCCCGACCTGTGTCGCTCGGTCCTTGTAACTTCTATTGGAATATTTCCACCCACTACTCTCTTCAACTTTTAAGACACACATTCATTCCATTTCTGATAGATATTACAACGGCTGAGAACAAGGCGGTGGAAGCATTGAAATTGCGATGCCCCCGACCTGTGTCGCTCGGTCCTTGTGACTTCTATTGGAATATTTCCACCCACTACTCTCTTCAACTTTTAAGACACACATTCATTCCATTTCTGATAGATATTACAACGGCTGAGAACAAGGCGATGGAAGCATTGAAATCGCGATGCTCCCGACCTGTGTCGCTCGGTCCTTGTAACTTCTATTGGAATATTTCCACCCACTACTCTCTTCAACTTTTAAGACACACATTCATTCCATTTCTGATAGATATTACAACGGCTGAGAACAAGGCGGTGGAAGCATTATAATCGCGATGCTCCCGACCTGTGTCGCTCGGTCCTTGTAACTTCTATTGAAATATTTCCACCCACTACTCTCTTCAACTTTTAAGACACACATTCATTCCATTTCTGATAGATATTACAACGGCTGAGAACAAGGCGGTGGAAGCATTATAATCGCGATGCTCCCGACCTGTGTCGCTCGGTCCTTGTAACTTCTATTGGAATATTTCCACCCACTACTCTCTTCAACTTTTAAGACACACATTCATTCCATTTCTGATAGATATTACAACGGCTGAGAACAAGGCGGTGGAAGCATTGAAATCGCGATGCTCCCGACCTGTGTCGCTCGGTCCTTGTAACTTCTATTGGAATATTTCCATCCACTACTCTCTTCAACTTTTAAGACACACATTCATTCCATTTATGATAGATATTACAACGGCTGAGAACAAGGCGGTGGAAGCATTGAAATCGCGATGCTCCCGACCTGTGTCGCTCGGTCCTTGTAACTTCTATTGGAATATTTCCACCCACTACTCTCTTCAACTTTTAAGACACACATTCATTCCATTTCTGATAGATATTACAACGGCTGAGAACAAGGCGGTGGAAGCATTGAAATCGCGATGCTCCCGACCTGTGTCGCTCGGTCCTTGTAACTTCTATTGGAATATTTCCACCCACTACTCTCTTCAACTTTTAAGACACACATTCATTCCATTTATGATAGATATTACAACGGCTGAGAAAAAGGCGGTGGAAGCATTGAAATCGCGATGCTCCCGACCTGTGTCGCTCGGTCCTTGTAACTTCTATTGGAATATTTCCACCCACTACTCTCTTCAACTTTTAAGACACACATTCATTCCATTTCTGATAGATATTACAACGGCTGAGAACAAGGCGGTGGAAGCATTGAAATTGCGATGCCCCCGACCTGTGTCGCTCGGTCCTTGTGACTTCTATTGGAATATTTCCACCCACTACTCTCTTCAACTTTTAAGACACACATTCATTCCATTTCTGATAGATATTACAACGGCTGAGAACAAGGCGGTGGAAGCATTGAAATCGCGATGCTCCCGACCTGTGTCGCTCGGTCCTTGTAACTTCTATTGGAATATTTCCACCCACTACTCTCTTCAACTTTTAAGACACACATTCATTCCATTTCTGATAGATATTACAACGGCTGAGAACAAGGCGGTGGAAGCATTATAATCGCGATGCTCCCGACCTGTGTCGCTCGGTCCTTGTAACTTCTATTGGAATATTTCCACCCACTACTCTCTTCAACTTTTAAGACACACATTCATTCCATTTCTGATAGATATTACAACGGCTGAGAACAAAGCGGTGGAAGCATTATAATCGCGATGCTCCCGACCTGTGTCGCTCGGTCCTTGTAACTTCTATTGGAATATTTCCACCCACTACTCTCTTCAACTTTTAAGACACACATTCATTCCTTTTCTGATAGATATTGCAACGGCTGAGAACAAGGCGGTGGAAGCATTGAAATCGCGATGCTCCCGACCTGTGTCGCTCGGTCCTTGTAACTTCTATTGGAATATTTCCACCCACTACTCTCTTCAACTTTTAAGACACACATTCATTCCATTTATGATAGATATTACAACGGCTGAGAACAAGGCGGTGGAAGCATTGAAATCGCGATGCTCCCGACCTGTGTCGCTCGGTCCTTGTAACTTCTATTGGAATATTTCCACCCACTACTCTCTTCAACTTTTAAGACACACATTCATTCCATTTCTGATAGATATTACAACGGCTGAGAACAAGGCGGTGGAAGCATTGAAATTGCGATGCCCCCGACCTGTGTCGCTCGGTCCTTGTGACTTCTATTGGAATATTTCCACCCACTACTCTCTTCAACTTTTAAGACACACATTCATTCCATTTCTGATAGATATTACAACGGCTGAGAACAAGGCGGTGGAAGCATTGAAATCGCGATGCTCCCGACCTGTGTCGCTCGGTCCTTGTAACTTCTATTGGAATATTTCCACCCACTACTCTCTTCAACTTTTAAGACACACATTCATTTCATTTCTGATAGATATTACAACGGCTGAGAACAAGGCGGTGGAAGCATTATAATCGCGATGCTCCCGACCTGTGTCGCTCGGTCCTTGTAACTTCTATTGAAATATTTCCACCCACTACTCTCTTCAACTTTTAAGACACACATTCATTCCATTTCTGATAGATATTACAACGGCTGAGAACAAGGCGGTGGAAGCATTATAATCGCGATGCTCCCGACCTGTGTCGCTCGGTCCTTGTAACTTCTATTGGAATATTTCCACCCACTACTCTCTTCAACTTTTAAGACACACATTCATTCCATTTATGATAGATATTACAACGGCTGAGAACAAGGCGGTGGAAGCATTGAAATCGCGATGCTCCCGACCTGTGTCGCTCGGTCCTTGTAACTTCTATTGGAATATTTCCATCCACTACTCTCTTCAACTTTTAAGACACACATTCATTCCATTTATGATAGATATTACAACGGCTGAGAACAAGGCGGTGGAAGCATTGAAATCGCGATGCTCCCGACCTGTGTCGCTCGGTCCTTGTAACTTCTATTGGAATATTTCCACCCACTACTCTCTTCAACTTTTAAGACACACATTCATTCCATTTATGATAGATATTACAACGGCTGAGAACAAGGCGGTGGAAGCATTGAAATCGCGATGCTCCCGACCTGTGTCGCTCGGTCCTTGTAACTTCTATTGGAATATTTCCACCCACTACTCTCTTCAACTTTTAAGACACACATTCATTCCATTTCTGATAGATATTACAACGGCTGAGAACAAGGCGGTGGAAGCATTGAAATTGCGATGCCCCCGACCTGTGTCGCTCGGTCCTTGTGACTTCTATTGGAATATTTCCACCCACTACTCTCTTCAACTTTTAAGACACACATTCATTCCATTTCTGATAGATATTACAACGGCTGAGAACAAGGCGGTGGAAGCATTGAAATCGCGATGCTCCCGACCTGTGTCGCTCGGTCCTTGTAACTTCTATTGGAATATTTCCACCCACTACTCTCTTCAACTTTTAAGACACACATTCATTTCATTTCTGATAGATATTACAACGGCTGAGAACAAGGCGGTGGAAGCATTATAATCGCGATGCTCCCGACCTGTGTCGCTCGGTCCTTGTAACTTCTATTGAAATATTTCCACCCACTACTCTCTTCAACTTTTAAGACACACATTCATTCCATTTCTGATAGATATTACAACGGCTGAGAACAAGGCGGTGGAAGCATTATAATCGCGATGCTCCCGACCTGTGTCGCTCGGTCCTTGTAACTTCTATTGGAATATTTCCACCCACTACTCTCTTCAACTTTTAAGACACACATTCATTCCATTTCTGATAGATATTACAACGGCTGAGAACAAGGCGGTGGAAGCATTGAAATCGCGATGCTCCCGACCTGTGTCGCTCGGTCCTTGTAACTTCTATTGGAATATTTCCATCCACTACTCTCTTCAACTTTTAAGACACACATTCATTCCATTTATGATAGATATTACAACGGCTGAGAACAAGGCGGTGGAAGCATTGAAATCGCGATGCTCCCGACCTGTGTCGCTCGGTCCTTGTAACTTCTATTGGAATATTTCCACCCACTACTCTCTTCAACTTTTAAGACACACATTCATTCCATTTCTGATAGATATTACAACGGCTGAGAACAAGGCGGTGGAAGCATTGAAATCGCGATGCTCCCGACCTGTGTCGCTCGGTCCTTGTAACTTCTATTGGAATATTTCCACCCACTACTCTCTTCAACTTTTAAGACACACATTCATTCCATTTATGATAGATATTACAACGGCTGAGAAAAAGGCGGTGGAAGCATTGAAATCGCGATGCTCCCGACCTGTGTCGCTCGGTCCTTGTAACTTCTATTGGAATATTTCCACTAACTACTCTCTTCAACTTTTAAGACACACATTCATTCCATTTCTGATAGATATTACAACGGCTGAGAACAAGGCGGTGGAAGCATTGAAATCGCGATGCTACCGACCTGTGTCGCTCGGTCCTTGTGACTTCTATTGGAATATTTCCACCCACTACTCTCTTCAACTTTTAAGACACACATTCATTCCATTTCTGATAGATATTACAACGGCTGAGAACAAGGCGGTGGAAGCATTGAAATCGCGATGCTCCCGACCTGTGTCGCTCGGTCCTTGTAACATCTATTGGAATATTTCCACCCACTACTCACTTCAACTTTTAAGACACACATTCATTCCAATTCTGATAGATATTACAACGGCTGAGAACAAGGCGGTGGTAGCATTGAAATCACGATGCTCCCGACCTGTGTCCCTCGGTCCTTGTAACTTCTATTGGAATATTTCCACCCACTACTCTCTTCAACTTTTAAGACACACATTCATTCCATTTCTGATAGATATTACAACGGCTGAGAACAAGGCGGTGGAAGCATTGAAATCGCGATGCTCCCGACCTGTGTCGCTCGGTCCTTGTAACTTCTATTGGAATATTTCCACCCACTACTCTCTTCAACTTTTAAGACACACATTCATTCCATTTATGATAGATATTACAACGGCTGAGAAAAAGGCGGTGGAAGCATTGAAATCGCGATGCTCCCGACCTGTGTCGCTCGGTCCTTGTAACTTCTATTGGAATATTTCCACTAACTACTCTCTTCAACTTTTAAGACACACATTCATTCCATTTCTGATAGATATTACAACGGCTGAGAACAAGGCGGTGGAAGCATTGAAATCGCGATGCTACCGACCTGTGTCGCTCGGTCCTTGTGACTTCTATTGGAATATTTCCACCCACTACTCTCTTCAACTTTTAAGACACACATTCATTCCATTTCTGATAGATATTACAACGGCTGAGAACAAGGCGGTGGAAGCATTGAAATCGCGATGCTCCCGACCTGTGTCGCTCGGTCCTTGTAACATCTATTGGAATATTTCCACCCACTACTCACTTCAACTTTTAAGACACACATTCATTCCAATTCTGATAGATATTACAACGGCTGAGAACAAGGCGGTGGTAGCATTGAAATCACGATGCTCCCGACCTGTGTCCCTCGGTCCTTGTAACTTCTATTGGAATATTTCCACCCACTACTCTCTTCAACTTTTAAGACACACATTCATTCCATTTATGATAGATATTACAACAGCTGAGAACAAGGCGGTGGAAGCATTGAAATCGCGATGCTCCCGACCTGTGTCGCTCGGTACTTGTAACTTCTATTGGAATATTTCCACCCACTACTCTCTTCAACTTTTAAGACACACATTCATTCCATTTCTGATAGATATTACAACGGCTGAGAACAAGGCGGTGGAAGCATTGAAATTGCGATGCCCCCGACCTGTGTCGCTCGGTCCTTGTGACTTCTATTGGAATATTTCCACCCACTACTCTCTTCAACTTTTAAGACACACATTCATTCCATTTCTGATAGATATTACAACGGCTGAGAACAAGGCGGTGGAAGCATTGAAATCGCGATGCTCCCGACCTGTGTCGCTCGGTCCTTGTAACTTCTATTGGAATATTTCCACCCACTACTCTCTTCAACTTTTAAGACACACATTCATTCCATTTCTGATAGATATTACAACGGCTGAGAACAAGGCGGTGGAAGCATTATAATCGCGATGCTCCCGACCTGTGTCGCTCGGTCCTTGTAACTTCTATTGGAATATTTCCACCCACTACTCTCTTCAACTTTTAAGACACACATTCATTCCATTTCTGATAGATATTACAACGGCTGAGAACAAGGCGGTGGAAGCATTGAAATCGCGATGCTCCCGACCTGTGTCGCTCGGTCCTTGTAACTTCTATTGGAATATTTCCACCCACTACTCTCTTCAACTTTTAAGACACACATTCATTCCATTTATGATAGATATTACAACGGCTGAGAACAAGGCGGTGGAAGCATTGAAATCGCGATGCTCCCGACCTGTGTCGCTCGGTCCTTGTAACTTCTATTGGAATATTTCCACCCACTACTCTCTTCAACTTTTAAGACACACATTCATTCCATTTCTGATAGATATTACAACGGCTGAGAACAAGGCGGTGGAAGCATTGAAATCGCGATGCTCCCGACCTGTGTCGCTCGGTCCTTGTAACTTCTATTGGAATATTTCCACCCACTACTCTCTTCAACTTTTAAGACACACATTCATTCCATTTATGATAGATATTACAACGGCTGAGAAAAAGGCGGTGGAAGCATTGAAATCGCGATGCTCCCGACCTGTGTCGCTCGGTCCTTGTAACTTCTATTGGAATATTTCCACCCACTACTCTCTTCAACTTTTAAGACACACATTCATTCCATTTCTGATAGATATTACAACGGCTGAGAACAAGGCGGTGGAAGCATTGAAATCGCGATGCTACCGACCTGTGTCGCTCGGTCCTTGTGACTTCTATTGGAATATTTCCACCCACTACTCTCTTCAACTTTTAAGACACACATTCATTCCATTTCTGATAGATATTACAACGGCTGAGAACAAGGCGGTGGAAGCATTGAAATCGCGATGCTCCCGACCTGTGTCGCTCGGTCCTTGTAACATCTATTGGAATATTTCCACCCACTACTCACTTCAACTTTTAAGACACACATTCATTCCAATTCTGATAGATATTACAACGGCTGAGAACAAGGCGGTGGTAGGATTGAAATCACGATGCTCCCGACCTGTGTCCCTCGGTCCTTGTAACTTCTATTGGAATATTTCCACCCACTACTCTCTTCAACTTTTAAGACACACATTCATTCCATTTATGATAGATATTACAACGGCTGAGAACAAGGCGGTGGAAGCATTGAAATCGCGATGCTCCCGACCTGTGTCGCTCGGTCCTTGTAACTTCTATTGGAATATTTCCACCCACTACTCTCTTCAACTTTTAAGACACACATTCATTCCATTTCTGATAGATATTACAACGGCTGAGAACAAGGCGGTGGAAGCATTGAAATCGCGATGCTCCCGACCTGTGTCGCTCGGTCCTTGTAACTTCTATTGGAATATTTCCACCCACTACTCTCTTCAACTTTTAAGACACACATTCATTCCATTTATGATAGATATTACAACGGCTGAGAAAAAGGCGGTGGAAGCATTGAAATCGCGATGCTCCCGACCTGTGTCGCTCGGTCCTTGTAACTTCTATTGGAATATTTCCACCCACTACTCTCTTCAACTTTTAAGACACACATTCATTCCATTTCTGATAGATATTACAACGGCTGAGAACAAGGCGGTGGAAGCATTGAAATCGCGATGCTCCCGACCTGTGTCGCTCGGTCCTTGTAACTTCTATTGGAATATTTCCACCCACTACTCTCTTCAACTTTTAAGACACACATTCATTCCATTTATGATAGATATTACAACGGCTGAGAAAAAGGCGGTGGAAGCATTGAAATCGCGATGCTCCCGACCTGTGTCGCTCGGTCCTTGTAACTTCTATTGGAATATTTCCACTAACTACTCTCTTCAACTTTTAAGACACACATTCATTCCATTTCTGATAGATATTACAACGGCTGAGAACAAGGCGGTGGAAGCATTGAAATCGCGATGCTACCGACCTGTGTCGCTCGGTCCTTGTGACTTCTATTGGAATATTTCCACCCACTACTCTCTTCAACTTTTAAGACACACATTCATTCCATTTCTGATAGATATTACAACGGCTGAGAACAAGGCGGTGGAAGCATTGAAATCGCGATGCTCCCGACCTGTGTCGCTCGGTCCTTGTAACATCTATTGGAATATTTCCACCCACTACTCACTTCAACTTTTAAGACACACATTCATTCCAATTCTGATAGATATTACAACGGCTGAGAACAAGGCGGTGGTAGCATTGAAATCACGATGCTCCCGACCTGTGTCCCTCGGTCCTTGTAACTTCTATTGGAATATTTCCACCCACTACTCTCTTCAACTTTTAAGACACACATTCATTCCATTTCTGATAGATATTACAACGGCTGAGAACAAGGCGGTGGAAGCATTGAAATCGCGATGCTCCCGACCTGTGTCGCTCGGTCCTTGTAACTTCTATTGGAATATTTCCACCCACTACTCTCTTCAACTTTTAAGACACACATTCATTCCATTTATGATAGATATTACAACGGCTGAGAAAAAGGCGGTGGAAGCATTGAAATCGCGATGCTCCCGACCTGTGTCGCTCGGTCCTTGTAACTTCTATTGGAATATTTCCACTAACTACTCTCTTCAACTTTTAAGACACACATTCATTCCATTTCTGATAGATATTACAACGGCTGAGAACAAGGCGGTGGAAGCATTGAAATCGCGATGCTACCGACCTGTGTCGCTCGGTCCTTGTGACTTCTATTGGAATATTTCCACCCACTACTCTCTTCAACTTTTAAGACACACATTCATTCCATTTCTGATAGATATTACAACGGCTGAGAACAAGGCGGTGGAAGCATTGAAATCGCGATGCTCCCGACCTGTGTCGCTCGGTCCTTGTAACATCTATTGGAATATTTCCACCCACTACTCACTTCAACTTTTAAGACACACATTCATTCCAATTCTGATAGATATTACAACGGCTGAGAACAAGGCGGTGGTAGCATTGAAATCACGATGCTCCCGACCTGTGTCCCTCGGTCCTTGTAACTTCTATTGGAATATTTCCACCCACTACTCTCTTCAACTTTTAAGACACACATTCATTCCATTTATGATAGATATTACAACAGCTGAGAACAAGGCGGTGGAAGCATTGAAATCGCGATGCTCCCGACCTGTGTCGCTCGGTACTTGTAACTTCTATTGGAATATTTCCACCCACTACTCTCTTCAACTTTTAAGACACACATTCATTCCATTTCTGATAGATATTACAACGGCTGAGAACAAGGCGGTGGAAGCATTGAAATTGCGATGCCCCCGACCTGTGTCGCTCGGTCCTTGTGACTTCTATTGGAATATTTCCACCCACTACTCTCTTCAACTTTTAAGACACACATTCATTCCATTTCTGATAGATATTACAACGGCTGAGAACAAGGCGGTGGAAGCATTGAAATCGCGATGCTCCCGACCTGTGTCGCTCGGTCCTTGTAACTTCTATTGGAATATTTCCACCCACTACTCTCTTCAACTTTTAAGACACACATTCATTCCATTTCTGATAGATATTACAACGGCTGAGAACAAGGCGGTGGAAGCATTATAATCGCGATGCTCCCGACCTGTGTCGCTCGGTCCTTGTAACTTCTATTGGAATATTTCCACCCACTACTCTCTTCAACTTTTAAGACACACATTCATTCCATTTCTGATAGATATTACAACGGCTGAGAACAAGGCGGTGGAAGCATTGAAATCGCGATGCTCCCGACCTGTGTCGCTCGGTCCTTGTAACTTCTATTGGAATATTTCCACCCACTACTCTCTTCAACTTTTAAGACACACATTCATTCCATTTATGATAGATATTACAACGGCTGAGAACAAGGCGGTGGAAGCATTGAAATCGCGATGCTCCCGACCTGTGTCGCTCGGTCCTTGTAACTTCTATTGGAATATTTCCACCCACTACTCTCTTCAACTTTTAAGACACACATTCATTCCATTTCTGATAGATATTACAACGGCTGAGAACAAGGCGGTGGAAGCATTGAAATCGCGATGCTCCCGACCTGTGTCGCTCGGTCCTTGTAACTTCTATTGGAATATTTCCACCCACTACTCTCTTCAACTTTTAAGACACACATTCATTCCATTTATGATAGATATTACAACGGCTGAGAAAAAGGCGGTGGAAGCATTGAAATCGCGATGCTCCCGACCTGTGTCGCTCGGTCCTTGTAACTTCTATTGGAATATTTCCACCCACTACTCTCTTCAACTTTTAAGACACACATTCATTCCATTTCTGATAGATATTACAACGGCTGAGAACAAGGCGGTGGAAGCATTGAAATCGCGATGCTACCGACCTGTGTCGCTCGGTCCTTGTGACTTCTATTGGAATATTTCCACCCACTACTCTCTTCAACTTTTAAGACACACATTCATTCCATTTCTGATAGATATTACAACGGCTGAGAACAAGGCGGTGGAAGCATTGAAATCGCGATGCTCCCGACCTGTGTCGCTCGGTCCTTGTAACATCTATTGGAATATTTCCACCCACTACTCACTTCAACTTTTAAGACACACATTCATTCCAATTCTGATAGATATTACAACGGCTGAGAACAAGGCGGTGGTAGGATTGAAATCACGATGCTCCCGACCTGTGTCCCTCGGTCCTTGTAACTTCTATTGGAATATTTCCACCCACTACTTTCTTCAACTTTTAAGACACACATTCATTCCATTTCTGATAGATATTACAACGGCTGAGAACAAGGCGGTGGAAGCATTGAAATCGCGATGCTCCCAACCTGTGTCGCTCGGTCCTTGTAACTTCTATTGGGATATTTCCACCCACTACTCTCTTCAACTTTTAAGACACACATTCATTCCATTTCTGATAGATATTACAACGGCTGAGAACAAGGCGGTGGAAGCATTGAAATCGCGATGCTCCCGACCTGTGTCGCTCGGTCCTTGTAACTTCTATTGGAATATTTCCACCCACTACTCTCTTCAATTTTTAAGACACACATTCATTCCATTTCTGATAGATATTACAACGGCTGAGAACAAGGCGGTAAAAGCATTGAAATCGCGATGCTCCCGACCTGTGTCGCTCGGTCCTTGTAACTTCTATTGGAATATTTCCACCCACTACTCTCTTCAACTTTTAAGACACACATTCATTCCATTTCTGATAGATATTACAACGGCTGAGAACAAGGCGGTGGAAGCATTATAATCGCGATGCTCCCGACCTGTGTCGCTCGTTCCTTGTAACTTCTATTGGAATATTTCCACCCACTACTCTCTTCAACTTTTAAGACACACATTCAATCCATTTCTGATAGATATTACAACGGCTGAGAACAAGGCTGTGGAAGCATTGAAATCGCGATGCTCCCGACCTGTGTCGCTCGGCCCTTGTAACTTCTATTGGAATATTTCCACCCACTACTCTCTTCAACTTTTAAGACACACATTCATTCCATTTCTGATAGATATTACAACGGCTGAGAACAAGGCGGTGGAAGCATTGAAATCGCGATGCCCCCGACCTGTGTCGCTCGGTCCTTGTGACTTCTATTGGAATATTTCCACCCACTACTCTCTTCAACTTTTAAGACACACATTCATTCCATTTCTGATAGATATTACAACGGCTGAGAACAAGGCGGTGGAAGCATTGAAATCGCGATGCTCCCGACCTGTGTCGCTCGGTCCTTGTAACTTCTATTGGAATATTTCCACCCACTACTCTCTTCAACTTTTAAGACACACATTCATTCCATTTATGATAGATATTACAACGGCTGAGAACAAGGCGGTGGAAGCATTATAATCGCGATGCTCCCGACCTGTGTCGCTCGGTCCTTGTAACTTCTATTGGAATATTTCCACCCACTACTCTCTTCAACTTTTAAGACACACATTCATTCCATTTCTGATAGATGTTACAACGGCTGAGAACAAGGCGGTGGAAGCATTGAAATCGCGATGCTCCCGACCTGTGTCGCTCGGTCCTTGTAACTTCTATTGTTATATTTCCACCCACTACTCTCTTCAACTTTTAAGACACACATTCATTCCATTTCTGATAGATATTACAACGGCTGAGAACAAGGCGGTGGAAGCATTGAAATCGCGATGCTCCCGACCTGTGTCGCTCGGTCCTTGTAACTTCTATTGGAATATTTCCACCCACTACTCTCTTCAACTTTTAAGACACACATTTATTCCATTTCTGATAGATATTACAACGGCTGAGAACAAGGCGGTGGAAGCATTGAAATCGCGATGCTCCCGACCTGTGTCGCTCGGTCGTTGTAACTTCTATTGGAATATTTCCACCCACTACTCTCTTCAACTTTTAAGACACACATTCATTCCATTTCTGATAGATATTACAACGGCTGAGAACAAGGCGGTGGAAGCATTGAAATCGCGATGCTCACGACCTGTGTCGCTCGGTCCTTGTAACTTCTATTGGAATATTTCCACCCACTACTCTCTTCAACTTTTAAGACACACATTCATTCCATTTCTGATAGATATTACAACGGCTGAGAACAAGGCGGTGGAAGCATTGAAATCGCGATGCTCCCGACCTGTGTCGCTCGGTCCTTGTAACTTCTATTGGAATATTTCCACCCACTACTCTCTTCAACTTTTAAGACACACATTCATTCCATTTATGATAGATATTACAACGGCTGAGAACAAGGCGGTGGAAGCATTATAATCGCGATGCTCCCGACCTGTGTCGCTCGGTCCTTGTAACTTCTATTGGAATATTTCCACCCACTACTCTCTTCAACTTTTAAGACACACATTCATTCCATTTCTGATAGATGTTACAACGGCTGAGAACAAGGCGGTGGAAGCATTGAAATCGCGATGCTCCCGACCTGTGTCGCTCGGTCCTTGTAACTTCTATTGGAATATTTCCACCCACTACTCTCTTCAACTTTTAAGACACACATTCATTCCATTTATGATAGATATTACAACGGCTGAGAAAAAGGCGGTGGAAGCATTGAAATCGCGATGCTCCCGACCTGTGTCGCTCGGTCCTTGTAACTTCTATTGGAATATTTCCACCCACTACTCTCTTCAACTTTTAAGACACACATTCATTCCATTTCTGATAGATATTACAACGGCTGAGAACAAGGCGGTGGAAGCATTGAAATCGCGATGCTACCGACCTGTGTCGCTCGGTCCTTGTGACTTCTATTGGAATATTTCCACCCACTACTCTCTTCAACTTTTAAGACACACATTCATTCCATTTCTGATAGATATTACAACGGCTGAGAACAAGGCGGTGGAAGCATTGAAATCGCGATGCTCCCGACCTGTGTCGCTCGGTCCTTGTAACATCTATTGGAATATTTCCACCCACTACTCACTTCAACTTTTAAGACACACATTCATTCCAATTCTGATAGATATTACAACGGCTGAGAACAAGGCGGTGGTAGGATTGAAATCACGATGCTCCCGACCTGTGTCCCTCGGTCCTTGTAACTTCTATTGGAATATTTCCACCCACTACTTTCTTCAACTTTTAAGACACACATTCATTCCATTTCTGATAGATATTACAACGGCTGAGAACAAGGCGGTGGAAGCATTGAAATCGCGATGCTCCCAACCTGTGTCGCTCGGTCCTTGTAACTTCTATTGGGATATTTCCACCCACTACTCTCTTCAACTTTTAAGACACACATTCATTCCATTTCTGATAGATATTACAACGGCTGAGAACAAGGCGGTGGAAGCATTGAAATCGCGATGCTCCCGACCTGTGTCGCTCGGTCCTTGTAACTTCTATTGGAATATTTCCACCCACTACTCTCTTCAATTTTTAAGACACACATTCATTCCATTTCTGATAGATATTACAACGGCTGAGAACAAGGCGGTAAAAGCATTGAAATCGCGATGCTCCCGACCTGTGTCGCTCGGTCCTTGTAACTTCTATTGGAATATTTCCACCCACTACTCTCTTCAACTTTTAAGACACACATTCATTCCATTTCTGATAGATATTACAACGGCTGAGAACAAGGCGGTGGAAGCATTATAATCGCGATGCTCCCGACCTGTGTCGCTCGTTCCTTGTAACTTCTATTGGAATATTTCCACCCACTACTCTCTTCAACTTTTAAGACACACATTCAATCCATTTCTGATAGATATTACAACGGCTGAGAACAAGGCTGTGGAAGCATTGAAATCGCGATGCTCCCGACCTGTGTCGCTCGGCCCTTGTAACTTCTATTGGAATATTTCCACCCACTACTCTCTTCAACTTTTAAGACACACATTCATTCCATTTCTGATAGATATTACAACGGCTGAGAACAAGGCGGTGGAAGCATTGAAATCGCGATGCCCCCGACCTGTGTCGCTCGGTCCTTGTGACTTCTATTGGAATATTTCCACCCACTACTCTCTTCAACTTTTAAGACACACATTCATTCCATTTCTGATAGATATTACAACGGCTGAGAACAAGGCGGTGGAAGCATTGAAATCGCGATGCTCCCGACCTGTGTCGCTCGGTCCTTGTAACTTCTATTGGAATATTTCCACCCACTACTCTCTTCAACTTTTAAGACACACATTCATTCCATTTATGATAGATATTACAACGGCTGAGAACAAGGCGGTGGAAGCATTATAATCGCGATGCTCCCGACCTGTGTCGCTCGGTCCTTGTAACTTCTATTGGAATATTTCCACCCACTACTCTCTTCAACTTTTAAGACACACATTCATTCCATTTCTGATAGATGTTACAACGGCTGAGAACAAGGCGGTGGAAGCATTGAAATCGCGATGCTCCCGACCTGTGTCGCTCGGTCCTTGTAACTTCTATTGTTATATTTCCACCCACTACTCTCTTCAACTTTTAAGACACACATTCATTCCATTTCTGATAGATATTACAACGGCTGAGAACAAGGCGGTGGAAGCATTGAAATCGCGATGCTCCCGACCTGTGTCGCTCGGTCCTTGTAACTTCTATTGGAATATTTCCACCCACTACTCTCTTCAACTTTTAAGACACACATTTATTCCATTTCTGATAGATATTACAACGGCTGAGAACAAGGCGGTGGAAGCATTGAAATCGCGATGCTCCCGACCTGTGTCGCTCGGTCGTTGTAACTTCTATTGGAATATTTCCACCCACTACTCTCTTCAACTTTTAAGACACACATTCATTCCATTTCTGATAGATATTACAACGGCTGAGAACAAGGCGGTGGAAGCATTGAAATCGCGATGCTCACGACCTGTGTCGCTCGGTCCTTGTAACTTCTATTGGAATATTTCCACCCACTACTCTCTTCAACTTTTAAGACACACATTCATTCCATTTCTGATAGATATTACAACGGCTGAGAACAAGGCGGTGGAAGCATTGAAATCGCGATGCTCCCGACCTGTGTCGCTCGGTCCTTGTAACTTCTATTGGAATATTTCCACCCACTACTCTCTTCAACTTTTAAGACACACATTCATTCCATTTATGATAGATATTACAACGGCTGAGAACAAGGCGGTGGAAGCATTATAATCGCGATGCTCCCGACCTGTGTCGCTCGGTCCTTGCAACTTCTATTGGAATATTTCCACCCACTACTCTCTTCAACTTTTAAGACACACATTCATTCCATTTCTGATAGATGTTACAACGGCTGAGAACAAGGCGGTGGAAGCATTGAAATCGCGATGCTCCCGACCTGTGTCGCTCGGTCCTTGTAACTTCTATTGTTATATTTCCACCCACTACTCTCTTCAACTTTTAAGACACACATTCATTCCATTTCTGATAGATATTACAACGGCTGAGAACAAGGCGGTGGAAGCATTGAAATCGCGATGCTCCCGACCTGTGTCGCTCGGTCGTTGTAACTTCTATTGGAATATTTCCACCCACTACTCTCTTCAACTTTTAAGACACACATTCATTCCATTTCTGATAGATATTACAACGGCTGAGAACAAGGCGGTGGAAGCATTGAAATCGCGATGCTCCCGACCTGTGTCGCTCGGTCCTTGTAACTTCTATTGGAATATTTCCACCCACTACTCTCTTCAACTTTTAAGACACACATTCATTCCATTTCTGATAGATATTACAACGGCTGAGAACAAGGCGGTGGAAGCATTGAAATCGCGATGCTCCCGACCTGTGTCGCTCGGTCCTTGTAACTTCTATTGGAATATTTCCACCCACTACTCTCTTCAACTTTTAAGACACACATTCATTCCATTTCTGATAGATATAACAACGGCTGAGAACAAGGCGGTGGAAGCATTGAAATCGCGATGCTCCCGACCTGTGTCGCTCGGTCCTTGTAACTTCTATTGGAATATTTCCACCCACTACTCTCTTCAACTTTTAAGACACACATTCATTCCATTTCTGATAGATATTACAACGGCTGAGAACAAGGCGGTGGAAGCATTATAATCGCGATGCTCCCGACCTGTGTCGCTCGGTCCTTGTAACTTCTATTGGAATATTTCCACCCACTACTCTCTTCAACTTTTAAGACACACATTCATTCCATTTCTGATAGATATTGCAACGGCTGAGAACAAGGCGGTGGAAGCATTGAAATCGCGATGCTCCCGACCTGTGTCGCTCGGTCCTTGTAACTTCTATTGGAATATTTCGACCCACTACTCTCTTCAACTTTTAAGACACACATTCATTCCATTTATGATAGATATTACAACGGCTGAGAACAAGGCGGTGGAAGCATTGAAATCGCGATGCTCCCGACCTGTGTCGCTCGGTCCTTGTAACTTCTATTGGATTATTTCCACCCACTACTCTCTTCAACTTTTAAGACACACATTCATTCCATTTCTGATAGATATTACAACGGCTGAGAACAAGGCGGTGGAAGCATTGAAATTGCGATGCCCCCGACCTGTGTCGCTCGGTCCTTGTGACTTCTATTGGAATATTTCCACCCACTACTCTCTTCAACTTTTAAGACACACATTCATTCCATTTCTGATAGATATTACAACGGCTGAGAACAAGGCGGTGGAAGCATTGAAATCGCGATGCTCCCGACCTGTGTCGCTCGGTCCTTGTAACTTCTATTGGAATATTTCCACCCACTACTCTCTTCAACTTTTAAGACACACATTCATTCCATTTCTGATATATATTACAACGGCTGAGAACAAGGCGGTGGAAGCATTATAATCGCGATGCTCCCGACCTGTGTCGCTCGGTCCTTGTAACTTCTATTGGAATATTTCCACCCACTACTCTCTTCAACTTTTAAGACACACATTCATTCCATTTCTGATAGATATTACAACGGCTGAGAACAAGGCGGTGGAAGCATTGAAATCGCGATGCTCCCGACCTGTGTCGCTCGGTCCTTGTAAATTCTATTGGAATATTTCCACCCACTACTCTCTTCAACTTTTAAGACACACATTCATTCCATTTATGATAGATATTACAACGGCTGAGAACAAGGCGGTGGAAGCATTGAAATCGCGATGCTCCCGACCTGTGTCGCTCGGTCCTTGTAACTTCTATTGGAATATTTCCACCCACTACTCTCTTCAACTTTTAAGACACACATTCATTCCATTTATGATAGATATTACAACGGCTGAGAACAAGGCGGTGGAAGCATTGAAATCGCGATGCTCCCGACCTGTGTCGCTCGGTCCTTGTAACTTCTATTGGAATATTTCCACCCACTACTCTCTTCAACTTTTAAGACACACATTCATTCCATTTCTGATAGATATTACAACGAATGAGAACAAGGCGGTGGAAGCATTGAAATCGCGATGCTACCGACCTGTGTCGCTCGGTCCTTGTGACTTCTATTGGAATATTTCCACCCACTACTCTCTTCAACTTTTAAGACACACATTCATTCCATTTCTGATAGATATTACAACGGCTGAGAACAAGGCGGTGGAAGCATTGAAATCGCGATGCTCCCGACCTGTGTCGCTCGGTCCTTGTAACTTCTATTGGAATATTTCCACCCACTACTCTCTTGAACTTTTAAGACACACATTCATTCCATTTCTGATAGATGTTACAACGGCTGAGAACAAGGCGGTGGAAGCATTGAAATCGCGATGCTCCCGACCTGTGTCGCTCGGTCCTTGTAACTTCTATTGTTATATTTCCACCCACTACTCTCTTCAACTTTTAAGACACACATTCATTCCATTTCTGATAGATATTACAACGGCTGAGAACAAGGCGGTGGAAGCATTGAAATCGCGATGCTCCCGACGTGTGTCGCTCGGTCCTTGTAACTTCTATTGGAATATTTCCACCCACTACTCTCTTCAACTTTTAAGACACACATTTATTCCATTTCTGATAGATATTACAACGGCTGAGAACAAGGCGGTGGAAGCATTGAAATCGCGATGCTCCCGACCTGTGTCGCTCGGTCGTTGTAACTTCTATTGGAATATTTCCACCCACTACTCTCTTCAACTTTTAAGACACACATTCATTCCATTTCTGATAGATATTACAACGGCTGAGAACAAGGCGGTGGAAGCATTGAAATCGCGATGCTCCCGACCTGTGTCGCTCGGTCCTTGTAACTTCTATTGGAATATTTCCACCCACTACTCTCTTCAACTTTTAAGACACACATTCATTCCATTTCTGATAGATATTACAACGGCTGAGAACAAGGCGGTGGAAGCATTGAAATCGCGATGCTCCCGACCTGTGTCGCTCGGTCCTTGTAACTTCTATTGGAATATTTCCACCCACTACTCTCTTCAACTTTTAAGACACACATTCATTCCATTTCTGATAGATATAACAACGGCTGAGAACAATGCGGTGGAAGCATTGAAATCGCGATGCTCCCGACCTGTGTCGCCCGGTCCTTGTAACTTCTATTGGAATATTTCCACCCACTACTCTCTTCAACTTTTAAGACACACATTCATTCCATTTCTGATAGATATTACAACGGCTGAGAACAAGGCGGTGGAAGCATTATAATCGCGATGCTCCCGACCTGTGTCGCTCGGTCCTTGTAACTTCTATTGGAATATTTCCACCCACTACTCTCTTCAACTTTTAAGACACACATTCATTCCATTTCTGATAGATATTGCAACGGCTGAGAACAAGGCGGTGGAAGCATTGAAATCGCGATGCTCCCGACCTGTGTCGCTCGGTCCTTGTAACTTCTATTGGAATATTTCCACCCACTACTCTCTTCAACTTTTAAGACACACATTCATTCCATTTATGATAGATATTACAACGGCTGAGAACAAGGCGGTGGAAGCATTGAAATCGCGATGCTCCCGACCTGTGTCGCTCGGTCCTTGTAACTTCTACTGGAATATTTCCACCCACTACTCTCTTCAACTTTTAAGACACACATTCATTCCATTTCTGATAGATATTACAACGGCTGAGAACAAGGCGGTGGAAGCATTGAAATTGCGATGCCCCCGACCTGTGTCGCTCGGTCCTTGTGACTTCTATTGGAATATTTCCACCCACTACTCTCTTCAACTTTTAAGACACACATTCATTCCATTTCTGATAGATATTACAACGGCTGAGAACAAGGCGGTGGAAGCATTGAAATCGCGATGCTCCCGACCTGTGTCGCTCGGTCCTTGTAACTTCTATTGGAATATTTCCACCCACTACTCTCTTCAACTTTTAAGACACACATTCATTCCATTTCTGATAGATATTACAACGGCTGAGAACAAGGCGGTGGAAGCATTATAATCGCGATGCTCCCGACCTGTGTCGCTCGGTCCTTGTAACTTCTATTGGAATATTTCCACCCACTACTCTCTTCAACTTTTAAGACACACATTTATTCCATTTCTGATAGATATTACAACGGCTGAGAACAAGGCGGTGGAAGCATTGAAATCGCGATGCTCCCGACCTGTGTCGCTCGGTCCTTGTAACTTCTATTGGAATATTTCCACCCACTACTCTCTTCAACTTTTAAGACACACATTCATTCCATTTATGATAGATATTACAACGGCTGAGAACAAGGCGGTGGAAGCATTGAAATCGCGATGCTCCCGACCTGTGTCGCTCGGTCCTTGTAACTTCTATTGGAATATTTCCACCCACTACTCTCTTCAACTTTTAAGACACACATTCATTCCATTTCTGATAGATATTACAACGGCTGAGAACAAGGCGGTGGAAGCATTGAAATCGCGATGCTCCCGACCTGTGTCGCTCGGTCCTTGTAACTTCTATTGGAATATTTCCACCCACTACTCTCTTCAACTTTTAAGACACACATTCATTCCATTTATGATAGATATTACAACGGCTGAGAAAAAGGCGGTGGAAGCATTGAAATCGCGATGCTCCCGACCTGTGTCGCTCGGTCCTTGTAACTTCTATTGGAATATTTCCACCCACTACTCTCTTCAACTTTTAAGACACACATTCATTCCATTTCTGATAGATATTACAACGGCTGAGAACAAGGCGGTGGAAGCATTATAATCGCGATGCTCCCGACCTGTGTCGCTCGGTCCTTGTAACTTCTATTGGAATATTTCCACCCACTACTCTCTTCAACTTTTAAGACACACATTCATTCCATTTCTGATAGATATTACAACGGCTGAGAACAAGGCGGTGGAAGCATTGAAATTGCGATGCCCCCGACCTGTGTCGCTCGGTCCTTGTGACTTCTATTGGAATATTTCCACCCACTACTCTCTTCAACTTTTAAGACACACATTCATTCCATTTCTGATAGATATTACAACGGCTGAGAACAAGGCGGTGGAAGCATTGAAATCGCGATGCTCCCGACCTGTGTCGCTCGGTCCTTGTAACTTCTATTGGAATATTTCCACCCACTACTCTCTTCAACTTTTAAGACACACATTCATTCCATTTCTGATAGATATTACAACGGCTGAGAACAAGGCGGTGGAAGCATTATAATCGCGATGCTCCCGACCTGTGTCGCTCGGTCCTTGTAACTTCTATTGGAATATTTCCACCCACTACTCTCTTCAACTTTTAAGACACACATTCATTCCATTTCTGATAGATATTACAACGGCTGAGAACAAGGCGGTGGAAGCATTGAAATCGCGATGCTCCCGACCTGTGTCGCTCGGTCCTTGTAACTTCTATTGGAATATTTCCACCCACTACTCTCTTCAACTTTTAAGACACACATTCATTCCATTTATGATAGATATTACAACGGCTGAGAACAAGGCGGTGGAAGCATTGAAATCGCGATGCTCCCGACCTGTGTCGCTCGGTCCTTGTAACTTCTATTGGAATATTTCCACCCACTACTCTCTTCAACTTTTAAGACACACATTCATTCCATTTCTGATAGATATTACAACGGCTGAGAACAAGGCGGTGGAAGCATTGAAATCGCGATGCTCCCGACCTGTGTCGCTCGGTCCTTGTAACTTCTATTGGAATATTTCCACCCACTACTCTCTTCAACTTTTAAGACACACATTCATTCCATTTATGATAGATATTACAACGGCTGAGAAAAAGGCGGTGGAAGCATTGAAATCGCGATGCTCCCGACCTGTGTCGCTCGGTCCTTGTAACTTCTATTGGAATATTTCCACCCACTACTCTCTTCAACTTTTAAGACACACATTCATTCCATTTCTGATAGATATTACAACGGCTGAGAACAAGGCGGTGGAAGCATTATAATCGCGATGCTCCCGACCTGTGTCGCTCGGTCGTTGTAACTTCTATTGGAATATTTCCACCCACTACTCTCTTCAACTTTTAAGACACACATTCATTCCATTTCTGATAGATATTACAACGGCTGAGAACAAGGCGGTGGAAGCATTGAAATCGCGATGCTCCCGACCTGTGTCGCTCGGTCCTTGTAACTTCTATTGGAATATTTCCACCCACTACTCTCTTCAACTTTTAAGACACACATTCATTCCATTTCTGATAGATATTACAACGGCTGAGAACAAGGCGGTGGAAGCATTGAAATCGCGATGCTCCCGACCTGTGTCGCTCGGTCCTTGTAACTTCTATTGGAATATTTCCACCCACTACTCTCTTCAACTTTTAAGACACACATTCATTCCATTTCTGATAGATATAACAACGGCTGAGAACAAGGCGGTGGAAGCATTGAAATCGCGATGCTCCCGACCTGTGTCGCTCGGTCCTTGTAACTTCTATTGGAATATTTCCACCCACTACTCTCTTCAACTTTTAAGACACACATTCATTCCATTTATGATAGATTTTACAACGGCTGAGAACAAGGCGGTGGAAGCATTATAATCGCGATGCTCCCGACCTGTGTCGCTCGGTCCTTGTAACTTCTATTGGAATATTTCCACCCACTACTCTCTTCAACTTTTAAGACACACATTCATTCCATTTCTGATAGATGTTACAACGGCTGAGAACAAGGCGGTGGAAGCATTGAAATCGCGATGCTCCCGACCTGTGTCGCTCGGTCCTTGTAACTTCTATTGTTATATTTCCACCCACTACTCTCTTCAACTTTTAAGACACACATTCATTCCATTTCTGATAGATATTACAACGGCTGAGAACAAGGCGGTGGAAGCATTGAAATCGCGATGCTCCCGACCTGTGTCGCTCGGTCCTTGTAACTTCTATTGGAATATTTCCACCCACTACTCTCTTCAACTTTTAAGACACACATTTATTCCATTTCTGATAGATATTACAACGGCTGAGAACAAGGCGGTGGAAGTATTGAAATCGCGATGCTCCCGACCTGTGTCGCTCGGTCGTTGTAACTTCTATTGGAATATTTCCACCCACTACTCTCTTCAACTTTTAAGACACACATTCATTCCATTTCTGATAGATATTACAACGGCTGAGAACAAGGCGGTGGAAGCATTGAAATCGCGATGCTCCCGACCTGTGTCGCTCGGTCCTTGTAACTTCTATTGGAATATTTCCACCCACTACTCTCTTCAACTTTTAAGACACACATTCATTCCATTTCTGATAGATATTACAACGGCTGAGAACAAGGCGGTGGAAGCATTGAAATCGCGATGCTCCCGACCTGTGACGCTCGGTCCTTGTAACTTCTATTGGAATATTTCCACCCACTACTCTCTTCAACTTTTAAGACACACATTCATTCCATTTCTGATAGATATAACAACGGCTGAGAACAAGGCGGTGGAAGCATTGAAATCGCGATGCTCCCGACCTGTGTCGCTCGGTCCTTGTAACTTCTATTGGAATATTTCCACCCACTACTCTCTTCAACTTTTAAGACACACATTCATTCCATTTCTGATAGATATTACAACGGCTGAGAAAAGGCGGTGGAAGCATTATAATCGCGATGCTCCCGACCTGTGTCGCTCGGTCCTTGTAACTTCTATTGGAATATTTCCACCCACTACTCTCTTCAACATTTAAGACACATATTCATTCCATTTCTGATAGATATTGCAACGGCTGAGAACAAGGCGGTGGAAGCATTGAAATCGCGATGCTCCCGACCTGTGTCGCTCGGTCCTTGTAACTTCTATTGGAATATTTCCACCCACTACTCTCTTCAACTTTTAAGACACACATTCATTCCATTTCTGATAGATATTACAACGGCTGAGAACAAGGCGGTGGAAGCATTGAAATCGCGATGCTCCCGACCTGTGTCGCTCGGTCCTTGTAACTTCTATTGGAATATTTCCACCCACTACTCTCTTCAACTTTTAAGACACACATTAATTCCATTTCTGATAGATATTACAACGGCTGAGAACAAGGCGGTGGAAGCATTGAAATTGCGATGCCCCCGACCTGTGTCGCTCGGTCCTTGTGACTTCTATTGGAATATTTCCACCCACTACTCTCTTCAACTTTTAAGACACACATTCATTCCATTTCTGATAGATATTACAACGGCTGAGAACAAGGCGGTGGAAGCATTGAAATCGCGATGCTCCCGACCTGTGTCGCTCGGTCCTTGTAACTTCTATTGGAATATTTCCACCCACTACTCTCTTCAACTTTTAAGACACACATTCATTCCATTTCTGATAGATATTACAACGGCTGAGAGCAAGGCGGTGGAAGCATTATAATCGCGATGCTCCCGACCTGTGTCGCTCGGTCCTTGTAACTTCTATTGGAATATTTCCACCCACTACTCTCTTCAACTTTTAAGACACACATTCATTCCATTTCTGATAGATATTACAACGGCTGAGAACAAGGCGGTGGAAGCATTGAAATCGCGATGCTCCCGACCTGTGTCGCTCGGTCCTTGTAACTTCTATTGGAATATTTCCACCCACTACTCTCTTCAACTTTTAAGACACACATTCATTCCATTTATGATAGATATTACAACGGCTGAGAACAAGGCGGTGGAAGCATTGAAATCGCGATGCTCCCGACCTGTGTCGCTCGGTCCTTGTAACTTCTATTGGAATATTTCCACCCACTACTCTCTTCAACTTTTAAGACACACATTCATTCCATTTCTGATAGATATTACAACGGCTGAGAACAAGGCGGTGGAAGCATTGAAATCGCGATGCTCCCGACCTGTGTCGCTCGGTCCTTGTAACTTCTATTGGAATATTTCCACCCACTACTCTCTTCAACTTTTAAGACACACATTCATTCCATTTATGATAGATATTACAACGGCTGAGAAAAAGGCGGTGGAAGCATTGAAATCGCGATGCTCCCGACCTGTGTCGCTCGGTCCTTGTAACTTCTATTTTAATATTTCCACCCACTACTCTCTTCAACTTTTAAGACACACATTCATTCCATTTCTGATAGATATTACAACGGCTGAGAACAAGGCGGTGGAAGCATTATAATCGCGATGCTCCCGACCTGTGTCGCTCGGTCCTTGTAACTTCTATTGGAATATTTCTACCCACTACTCTCTTCAACTTTTAAGACACACATTCATTCCATTTATGATAGATATTACAACGGCTGAGAACAAGGCGGTGGAAGCATTGAAATCGCGATGCTCCCGACCTGTGTCGCTCGGTCCTTGTAACTTCTATTGGAATATTTCCACCCACTACTCTCTTCAACTTTTAAGACACACATTCATTCCATTTCTGATAGATATTACAACGGCTGAGAACAAGGCGGTGGAAGCATTGAAATTGCGATGCCCCCGACCTGTGTCGCTCGGTCCTTGTGACTTCTATTGGAATATTTCCACCCACTACTCTCTTCAACTTTTAAGACACACATTCATTCCATTTCTGATAGATATTACAACGGCTGAGAACAAGGCGGTGGAAGCATTGAAATCGCGATGCTCCCGACCTGTGTCGCTCGGTCCTTGTAACTTCTATTGGAATATTTCCACCCACTACTCTCTTCAACTTTTAAGACACACATTCATTCCATTTCTGATAGATATTACAACGGCTGAGAACAAGGCGGTGGAAGCATTGAAATCGCGATGCTTCCGACCTGTGTCGCTCGGTCCTTGTAACTTCTATTGGAATATTTCCACCCACTACTCTCTTCAACTTTTAAGACACACATTCATTCCATTTCTGATAGATATTACAACGGCTGAGAACAAGGCGGTGGAAGCATTGAAATCGCGATGCTCCCAACCTGTGTCGCTCGGTCCTTGTACCTTGTATTGGAATATTTCCACCCACTACTCTCTTCAACTTTTAAGACACACATTCATTCCATTTCTGATAGATATTACAACGGCTGAGAACAAGGCGGTGGAAGCATTGAAATCGCGATGCTCCCGACCTGTGTCGCTCGGTCCTTGTAACTTCTATTGGAATATTTCCACCCACTACTCTCTTCAACTTTTAAGACACACATTCATTCCATTTATGATAGATATTACAACGGCTGAGAAAAAGGCGGTGGAAGCATTGAAATCGCGATGCTCCCGACCTGTGTCGCTCGGTCCTTGTAACTTCTATTTTAATATTTCCACCCACTACTCTCTTCAACTTTTAAGACACACATTCATTCCATTTCTGATAGATATTACAACGGCTGAGAACAAGGCGGTGGAAGCATTATAATCGCGATGCTCCCGACCTGTGTCGCTCGGTCCTTGTAACTTCTATTGGAATATTTCTACCCACTACTCTCTTCAACTTTTAAGACACACATTCATTCCATTTATGATAGATATTACAACGGCTGAGAACAAGGCGGTGGAAGCATTGAAATCGCGATGCTCCCGACCTGTGTCGCTCGGTCCTTGTAACTTCTATTGGAATATTTCCACCCACTACTCTCTTCAACTTTTAAGACACACATTCATTCCATTTCTGATAGATATTACAACGGCTGAGAACAAGGCGGTGGAAGCATTGAAATTGCGATGCCCCCGACCTGTGTCGCTCGGTCCTTGTGACTTCTATTGGAATATTTCCACCCACTACTCTCTTCAACTTTTAAGACACACATTCATTCCATTTCTGATAGATATTACAACGGCTGAGAACAAGGCGGTGGAAGCATTGAAATCGCGATGCTCCCGACCTGTGTCGCTCGGTCCTTGTAACTTCTATTGGAATATTTCCACCCACTACTCTCTTCAACTTTTAAGACACACATTCATTCCATTTCTGATAGATATTACAACGGCTGAGAACAAGGCGGTGGAAGCATTGAAATCGCGATGCTCCCGACCTGTGTCGCTCGGTCCTTGTAACTTCTATTGGAATATTTCCACCCACTACTCTCTTCAACTTTTAAGACACACATTCATTCCATTTCTGATAGATATTACAACGGCTGAGAACAAGGCGGTGGAAGCATTGAAATCGCGATGCTCCCGACCTGTGTCGCTCGGTCCTTGTAACTTCTATTGGAATATTTCCACCCACTACTCTCTTCAATTTTTAAGACACACATTCATTCCATTTCTGATAGATATTACAACGGCTGAGAACAAGGCGGTGGAAGCATTGAAATCGCGATGCTCCCGACCTGTGTCGCTCGGTCCTTGTAACTTCTATTGGAATATTTCCACCCACTACTCTCTTCAACTTTTAAGACACATATTCATTCCATTTCTGATAGATATTGCAACGGCTGAGAACAAGGCGGTGGAAGCATTGAAATCGCGATGCTCCCGACCTGTGTCGCTCGGTCCTTGTAACTTCTATTGGAATATTTCCACCCACTACTCTCTTCAACTTTTAAGACACACATTCATTCCATTTCTGATAGATATTACAACGGCTGAGAACAAGGCGGTGGAAGCATTGAAATCGCGATGCTTCCGACCTGTGTCGCTCGGTCCTTGTAACTTCTATTGGAATATTTCCACCCACTACTCTCTTCAACTTTTAAGACACACATTCATTCCATTTCTGATAGATATTACAACGGCTAAGAACAAGGCGGTGGAAGCATTGAAATCGCGATGCTCCCAACCTGTGTCGCTCGGTCCTTGTACCTTGAAATTGGAATATTTCCACCCACTACTCTCTTCAACTTTTAAGACACACATTCATTCCATTTCTGATAGATATTACAACGGCTGAGAACAAGGCGGTGGAAGCATTGAAATCGCGATGCTCCCGACCTGTGTCGCTCGGTCCTTGTAACTTCTATTGGAATATTTCCACCCACTACTCTCTTCAACTTTTAAGACACACATTCATTCCATTTCTGATAGATATTACAACGGCTGAGAACAAGGCGGTGGAAGCATTGAAATCGCGATGCTCCCGACCTGTGTCGCTCGGTCCTTGTAACTTCTATTGGAATATTTCCACCCACTACTCTCTTCAATTTTTAAGACACACATTCATTCCATTTCTGATAGATATTACAACGGCTGAGAACAAGGCGGTGGAAGCATTGAAATCGCGATGCTCCCGACCTGTGTCGCTCGGTCCTTGTAACTTCTATTGGAATATTTCCACCCACTACTCTCTTCAACTTTTAAGACACATATTCATTCCATTTCTGATAGATATTGCAACGGCTGAGAACAAGGCGGTGGAAGCATTGAAATCGCGATGCTCCCGACCTGTGTCGCTCGGTCCTTGTAACTTCTATTGGAATATTTCCACCCACTACTCTCTTCAACTTTTAAGACACACATTCATTCCATTTCTGATAGATATTACAACGGCTGAGAACAAGGCGGTGGAAGCATTGAAATCGCGATGCTCCCGACCTGTGTCGCTCGGTCCTTGTAACTTCTATTGGAATATTTCCACCCACTACTCTCTTCAACTTTTAAGACACACATTCATTCCATTTCTGATAGATATTACAACGGCTGAGAACAAGGCGGTGGAAGCATTGAAATTGCGATGCCCCCGACCTGTGTCGCTCGGTCCTTGTGACTTCTATTGGAATATTTCCACCCACTACTCTCTTCAACTTTTAAGACACACATTCATTCCATTTCTGATAGATATTACAACGGCTGAGAACAAGGCGGTGGAAGCATTGAAATCGCGATGCTCCCGACCTGTGTCGCTCGGTCCTTGTAACTTCTATTGGAATATTTCCACCCACTACTCTCTTCAACTTTTAAGACACACATTCATTCCATTTCTGATAGATATTACAACGGCTGAAAACAAGGCGGTGGAAGCATTATAATCGCGATGCTCCCGACCTGTGTCGCTCGGTCCTTGTAACTTCTATTGGAATATTTCCACCCACTACTCTCTTCAACTTTTAAGACACACATTCATTCCATTTCTGATAGATATTACAACGGCTGAGAACAAGGCGGTGGAAGCATTGAAATCGCGATGCTCCCGACCTGTGTCGCTCGGTCCTTGTAACTTCTATTGGAATATTTCCACCCACTACTCTCTTCAACTTTTAAGACACACATTCATTCCATTTATGATAGATATTACAACGGCTGAGAACAAGGCGGTGGAAGCATTGAAATCGCGATGCTCCCGACCTGTGTCGCTCGGTCCTTGTAACTTCTATTGGAATATTTCCACCCACTACTCTCTTCAACTTTTAAGACACACATTCATTCCATTTCTGATAGATATTACAACGGCTGAGAACAAGGCGGTGGAAGCATTGAAATCGCGATGCTCCCGACCTGTGTCGCTCGGTCCTTGTAACTTCTATTGGAATATTTCCACCCACTACTCTCTTCAACTTTTAAGACACACATTCATTCCATTTATGATAGATATTACAACGGCTGAGAAAAAGGCGGTGGAAGCATTGAAATCGCGATGCTCCCGACCTGTGTCGCTCGGTCCTTGTAACTTCTATTTTAATATTTCCACCCACTACTCTCTTCAACTTTTAAGACACACATTCATTCCATTTCTGATAGATATTACAACGGCTGAGAACAAGGCGGTGGAAGCATTATAATCGCGATGCTCCCGACCTGTGTCGCTCGGTCCTTGTAACTTCTATTGGAATATTTCTACCCACTACTCTCTTCAACTTTTAAGACACACATTCATTCCATTTATGATAGATATTACAACGGCTGAGAACAAGGCGGTGGAAGCATTGAAATCGCGATGCTCCCGACCTGTGTCGCTCGGTCCTTGTAACTTCTATTGGAATATTTCCACCCACTACTCTCTTCAACTTTTAAGACACACATTCATTCCATTTCTGATAGATATTACAACGGCTGAGAACAAGGCGGTGGAAGCATTGAAATTGCGATGCCCCCGACCTGTGTCGCTCGGTCCTTGTGACTTCTATTGGAATATTTCCACCCACTACTCTCTTCAACTTTTAAGACACACATTCATTCCATTTCTGATAGATATTACAACGGCTGAGAACAAGGCGGTGGAAGCATTGAAATCGCGATGCTCCCGACCTGTGTCGCTCGGTCCTTGTAACTTCTATTGGAATATTTCCACCCACTACTCTCTTCAACTTTTAAGACACACATTCATTCCATTTCTGATAGATATTACAACGGCTGAGAACAAGGCGGTGGAAGCATTGAAATCGCGATGCTTCCGACCTGTGTCGCTCGGTCCTTGTAACTTCTATTGGAATATTTCCACCCACTACTCTCTTCAACTTTTAAGACACACATTCATTCCATTTCTGATAGATATTACAACGGCTGAGAACAAGGCGGTGGAAGCATTGAAATCGCGATGCTCCCAACCTGTGTCGCTCGGTCCTTGTACCTTGTATTGGAATATTTCCACCCACTACTCTCTTCAACTTTTAAGACACACATTCATTCCATTTCTGATAGATATTACAACGGCTGAGAACAAGGCGGTGGAAGCATTGAAATCGCGATGCTCCCGACCTGTGTCGCTCGGTCCTTGTAACTTCTATTGGAATATTTCCACCCACTACTCTCTTCAACTTTTAAGACACACATTCATTCCATTTCTGATAGATATTACAACGGCTGAGAACAAGGCGGTGGAAGCATTGAAATCGCGATGCTCCCGACCTGTGTCGCTCGGTCCTTGTAACTTCTATTGGAATATTTCCACCCACTACTCTCTTCAATTTTTAAGACACACATTCATTCCATTTCTGATAGATATTACAACGGCTGAGAACAAGGCGGTGGAAGCATTGAAATCGCGATGCTCCCGACCTGTGTCGCTCGGTCCTTGTAACTTCTATTGGAATATTTCCACCCACTACTCTCTTCAACTTTTAAGACACACATTCATTCCATTTCTGATAGATATTACAACGGCTGAGAACAAGGCGGTGGAAGCATTATAATCGCGATGCTCCCGACCTGTGTCGCTCGGTCCTTGTAACTTCTATTGGAATATTTCCACCCACTACTCTCTACAACTTTTAAGACACACATTCAATCCATTTCTGATAGATATTACAACGGCTGAGAACAAGGCGGTGGAAGCATTGAAATCGCGATGCTCCCGACCTGTGTCGCTCGGCCCTTGTAACTTCTATTGGAATATTTCCACCCACTACTCTCTTCAACTTTTAAGACACACATTCATTCCATTTCTGATAGATATTACAACGGCTGAGAACAAGGCGGTGGAAGCATTGAAATCGCGATGCTCCCGACCTGTGTCGCTCGGTCCTTGTAACTTCTATTGGAATATTTCCACCCACTACTCTCTTCAATTTTTAAGACACACATTCATTCCATTTCTGATAGATATTACAACGGCTGAGAACAAGGCGGTGGAAGCATTGAAATCGCGATGCTCCCGACCTGTGTCGCTCGGTCCTTGTAACTTCTATTGGAATATTTCCACCCACTACTCTCTTCAACTTTTAAGACACACATTCATTCCATTTCTGATAGATATTACAACGGCTGAGAACAAGGCGGTGGAAGCATTATAATCGCGATGCTCCCGACCTGTGTCGCTCGGTCCTTGTAACTTCTATTGGAATATTTCCACCCACTACTCTCTACAACTTTTAAGACACACATTCAATCCATTTCTGATAGATATTACAACGGCTGAGAACAAGGCGGTGGAAGCATTGAAATCGCGATGCTCCCGACCTGTGTCGCTCGGCCCTTGTAACTTCTATTGGAATATTTCCACCCACTACTCTCTTCAACTTTTAAGACACACATTCATTCCATTTCTGATAGATATTACAACGGCTGAGAACAAGGCGGTGGAAGCATTGAAATCGCGATGCTCCCGACCTGTGTCGCTCGGTCCTTGTGACTTCTATTGGAATATTTCCACCCACTACTCTCTTCAACTTTTAAGACACACATTCATTCCATTTCTGATAAATATTACAACGGCTGAGAACAAGGCGGTGGAAGCATTGAAATCGCGATGCTTCCGACCTGTGTCGCTCGGTCCTTGTAACTTCTATTGGAATATTTCCACCCACTACTCTCTTCAACTTTTAAGACACACATTCATTCCATTTCTGATAGATATTACAACGGCTGAGAACAAGGCGGTGGAAGCATTGAAATCTTGATGCTCCCGACCTGTGTCGCTCGGTCCTTGTACCTTGTATTGGAATATTTCCACCCACTACTCTCTTCAACTTTTAAGACACACATTCATTCCATTTCTGATAGATATTACAACGGCTGAGAACAAGGCGGTGGAAGCATTGAAATTGCGATGCCCCCGACCTGTGTCGCTCGGTCCTTGTGACTTCTATTGGAATATTTCCACCCACTACTCTCTTCAACTTTTAAGACACACATTCATTCCATTTCTGATAGATATTACAACGGCTGAGAACAAGGCGGTGGAAGCATTGAAATCGCGATGCTCCCGACCTGTGTCGCTCGGTCCTTGTAACTTCTATTGGAATATTTCCACCCACTACTCTCTTCAACTTTTAAGACACACATTCATTCCATTTCTGATAGATATTACAACGGCTGAGAACAAGGCGGTGGAAGCATTGAAATCGCGATGCTTCCGACCTGTGTCGCTCGGTCCTTGTAACTTCTATTGGAATATTTCCACCCACTACTCTCTTCAACTTTTAAGACACACATTCATTCCATTTCTGATAGATATTACAACGGCTGAGAACAAGGCGGTGGAAGCATTGAAATCGCGATGCTCCCAACCTGTGTCGCTCGGTCCTTGTACCTTGTATTGGAATATTTCCACCCACTACTCTCTTCAACTTTTAAGACACACATTCATTCCATTTCTGATAGATATTACAACGGCTGAGAACAAGGCGGTGGAAGCATTGAAATCGCGATGCTCCCGATCTGTGTCGCTCGGTCCTTGTAACTTCTATTGGAATATTTCCACCCACTACTCTCTTCAACTTTTAAGACACACATTCATTCCATTTCTGATAGATATTACAACGGCTGAGAACAAGGCGGTGGAAGCATTGAAATCGCGATGCTCCCGACCTGTGTCGCTCGGTCCTTGTAACTTCTATTGGAATATTTCCACCCACTACTCTCTTCAATTTTTAAGACACACATTCATTCCATTTCTGATAGATATTACAACGGCTGAGAACAAGGCGGTGGAAGCATTGAAATCGCGATGCTCCCGACCTGTGTCGCTCGGTCCTTGTAACTTCTATTGGAATATTTCCACCCACTACTCTCTTCAACTTTTAAGACACACATTCATTCCATTTCTGATAGATATTACAACGGCTGAGAACAAGGCGGTGGAAGCATTATAATCGCGATGCTCCCGACCTGTGTCGCTCGGTCCTTGTAACTTCTATTGGAATATTTCCACCCACTACTCTCTACAACTTTTAAGACACACATTCAATCCATTTCTGATAGATATTACAACGGCTGAGAACAAGGCGGTGGAAGCATTGAAATCGCGATGCTCCCGACCTGTGTCGCTCGGCCCTTGTAACTTCTATTGGAATATTTCCACCCACTACTCTCTTCAACTTTTAAGACACACATTCATTCCATTTCTGATAGATATTACAACGGCTGAGAACAAGGCGGTGGAAGCATTGAAATCGCGATGCTCCCGACCTGTGTCGCTCGGTCCTTGTAACTTCTATTGGAATATTTCCACCCACTACTCTCTTCAATTTTTAAGACACACATTCATTCCATTTCTGATAGATATTACAACGGCTGAGAACAAGGCGGTGGAAGCATTGAAATCGCGATGCTCCCGACCTGTGTCGCTCGGTCCTTGTAACTTCTATTGGAATATTTCCACCCACTACTCTCTTCAACTTTTAAGACACACATTCATTCCATTTCTGATAGATATTACAACGGCTGAGAACAAGGCGGTGGAAGCATTATAATCGCGATGCTCCCGACCTGTGTCGCTCGGTCCTTGTAACTTCTATTGGAATATTTCCACCCACTACTCTCTACAACTTTTAAGACACACATTCAATCCATTTCTGATAGATATTACAACGGCTGAGAACAAGGCGGTGGAAGCATTGAAATCGCGATGCTCCCGACCTGTGTCGCTCGGCCGTTGTAACTTCTATTGGAATATTTCCACCCACTACTCTCTTCAACTTTTAAGACACACATTCATTCCATTTCTGATAGATATTACAACGGCTGAGAACAAGGCGGTGGAAGCATTGAAATCGCGATGCTCCCGACCTGTGTCGCTCGGTCCTTGTGACTTCTATTGGAATATTTCCACCCACTACTCTCTTCAACTTTTAAGACACACATTCATTCCATTTCTGATAGATATTACAACGGCTGAGAACAAGGCGGTGGAAGCATTGAAATCGCGATGCTCCCGACCTGTGTCGCTCGGACCTTGTAACTTGTATTGGAATATTTCTACCCACTACTTTCTTCAACTTTTAAGACACATATTCATTCCATTTCTGATAGATATTACAACGGCTGAGAACAAGGCGGTGGAAGCATTGAAATCGCGATGCTTCCGACCTGTGTCGCTCGGTCCTTGTAACTTCTATTGGAATATTTCCACCCACTACTCTCTTCAACTTTTAAGACACACATTCATTCCATTTCTGATAGATATTACAACGGCTGAGAACAAGGCGGTGGAAGCATTGAAATCTTGATGCTCCCGACCTGTGTCGCTCGGTCCTTGTACCTTGTATTGGAATATTTCCACCCACTACTCTCTTCAACTTTTAAGACACACATTCATTCCATTTCTGATAGATATTACAACGGCTGAGAACAAGGCGGTGGAAGCATTGAAATCGCGATGCTCCCGACCTGTGTCGCTCGGTCCTTGTAACTTCTATTGGAATATTTCCACCCACTACTCTCTTCAACTTTTAAGACACACATTCATTCCATTTCTGATAGATATTACAACGGCTGAGAACAAGGCGGTGGAAGCATTGAAATCGCGATGCTCCCGACCTGTGTCGCTCGGTCCTTGTAACTTCTATTGGAATATTTCCACCCACTACTCTCTTCAATTTTTAAGACACACATTCATTCCATTTCTGATAGATATTACAACGGCTGAGAACAAGGCGGTGGAAGCATTGAAATCGCGATGCTCCCGACCTGTGTCGCTCGGTCCTTGTAACTTCTATTGGAATATTTCCACCCACTACTCTCTTCAATTTTTAAGACACACATTCATTCCATTTCTGATAGATATTACAACGGCTGAGAACAAGGCGGTGGAAGCATTGAAATCGCGATGCTCCCGACCTGTGTCGCTCGGTCCTTGTAACTTCTATTGGAATATTTCCACCCACTACTCTCTTCAACTTTTAAGACACACATTCATTCCATTTCTGATAGATATTACAACGGCTGAGAACAAGGCGGTGGAAGCATTGAATTCGCGATGCTCCCGACCTCTGTCGCTCGGTCCTTGTAACTTCTATTGGAATATTTCCACCCACTACTCTCTTCAACTTTTAAGACACACATTCATTCCATTTCTTATAGATATTACAACGGCTGAGAACAAGGCGGTGGAAGCATTGAAATCGCAATGCTCCCGACCTGTGTCGCTCGGTCCTTGTAACTTCTATTGGAATATTTCCACCCACTACTCTCTTCAACTTTTAAGACACACATTCATTCCATTTCTGATAGATATTACAACGGCTGAGAACAAGGCGGTGGAAGCATTGAAATCGCGATGCTCCCGACCTGTGTCGCTCGGTCCTTGTAACTTCTATTGGAATATTTCCACCCACTACTCTCTTCAACTTTTAAGACACACATGCATTCCATTTCTGATAGATATTACAACGGCTGAGAACAAGGCGGTGGTAGCATTGAAATCGCGATGCTCCCGACCTGTGTCGCTCGGTCCTTGTAACTTCTATTGGAATATTTCCACCCACTACTCTCTTCAATTTTTAAGACACACATTCATTCCATTTCTGATAGATATTACAACGGCTGAGAACAAGGCGGTGGAAGCATTGAAATCGCGATGCTCCCGACCTGTGTCGCTCGGTCCTTGTAACTTCTATTGGAATATTTCCACCCACTACTCTCTTCAACTTTTAAGACACACATTCATTCCATTTCTGATAGATATTACAACGGCTGAGAACAAGGCGGTGGAAGCATTATCATCGCGAAGCTCCCGACCTGTGTCGCTCGGTCCTTGTAACTTCTATTGGAATATTTCCACCCACTACTCTCTTCAACTTTTAAGACACACATTCAATCCATTTCTGATAGATATTACAACGGCTGAGAACAAGGCGGTGGAAGCATTGAAATCGCGATGCTCCCGACCTGTGTCGCTCGGTCCTTGTGACTTCTATTGGAATATTTCCACCCACTACTCTCTTCAACTTTTAAGACACACATTCATTCCATTTCTAATAGATATTACAACGGCTGAGAACAAGGCGGTGGAAGCATTGAAATCGCGATGCTCCCGACCTGTGTCGCTCGGACCTTGTAACTTGTATTGGAATATTTCCACCCACTACTTTCTTCAACTTTTAAGACACATATTCATTCCATTTCTGATAGATATTACAACGGCTGAGAACAAGGCGGTGGAAGCATTGAAATCGCGATGCTTCCGACCTGTGTCGCTCGGTCCTTGTAACTTCTATTGGAATATTTCCACCCACTACTCTCTTCAACTTTTAAGACACACATTCATTCCATTTCTGATAGATATTACAACGGCTGAGAACAAGGCGGTGGAAGCATTGAAATCTTGATGCTCCCGACCTGTGTCGCTCGGTCCTTGTACCTTGTATTGGAATATTTCCACCCACTACTCTCTTCAACTTTTAAGACACACATTCATTCCATTTCTGATAGATATTACAACGGCTGAGAACAAGGCGGTGGAAGCATTGAAATCGCGATGCTCCCGACCTGTGTCGCTCGGTCCTTGTAACTTCTATTGGAATATTTCCACCCACTACTCTCTTCAACTTTTAAGACACACATTCATTCCATTTCTGATAGATATTACAACGGCTGAGAACAAGGCGGTGGAAGCATTGAAATCGCGATGCTCCCGACCTGTGTCGCTCGGTCCTTGTAACTTCTATTGGAATATTTCCACCCACTACTCTCTTCAATTTTTAAGACACACATTCATTCCATTTCTGATAGATATTACAACGGCTGAGAACAAGGCGGTGGAAGCATTGAAATCGCGATGCTCCCGACCTGTGTCGCTCGGTCCTTGTAACTTCTATTGGAATATTTCCACCCACTACTCTCTTCAATTTTTAAGACACACATTCATTCCATTTCTGATAGATATTACAACGGCTGAGAACAAGGCGGTGGAAGCATTGAAATCGCGATGCTCCCGACCTGTGTCGCTCGGTCCTTGTAACTTCTATTGGAATATTTCCACCCACTACTCTCTTCAACTTTTAAGACACACATTCATTCCATTTCTGATAGATATTACAACGGCTGAGAACAAGGCGGTGGAAGCATTGAATTCGCGATGCTCCCGACCTCTGTCGCTCGGTCCTTGTAACTTCTATTGGAATATTTCCACCCACTACTCTCTTCAACTTTTAAGACACACATTCATTCCATTTCTGATAGATATTACAACGGCTGAGAACAAGGCGGTGGAAGCATTGAAATCGCAATGCTCCCGACCTGTGTCGCTCGGTCCTTGTAACTTCTATTGGAATATTTCCACCCACTACTCTCTTCAACTTTTAAGACACACATTCATTCCATTTCTGATAGATATTACAACGGCTGAGAACAAGGCGGTGGAAGCATTGAAATCGCGATGCTCCCGACCTGTGTCGCTCGGTCCTTGTAACTTCTATTGGAATATTTCCACCCACTACTCTCTTCAACTTTTAAGACACACATGCATTCCATTTCTGATAGATATTACAACGGCTGAGAACAAGGCGGTGGTAGCATTGAAATCGCGATGCTCCCGACCTGTGTCGCTCGGTCCTTGTAACTTCTATTGGAATATTTCCACCCACTACTCTCTTCAATTTTTAAGACACACATTCATTCCATTTCTGATAGATATTACAACGGCTGAGAACAAGGCGGTGGAAGCATTGAAATCGCGATGCTCCCGACCTGTGTCGCTCGGTCCTTGTAACTTCTATTGGAATATTTCCATCCACTACTCTCTTCAACTTTTAAGACACACATTCATTCCATTTCTGATAGATATTACAACGGCTGAGAACAAGGCGGTGGAAGCATTATCATCGCGAAGCTCCCGACCTGTGTCGCTCGGTCCTTGTAACTTCTATTGGAATATTTCCACCCACTACTCTCTTCAACTTTTAAGACACACATTCAATCCATTTCTGATAGATATTACAACGGCTGAGAACAAGGCGGTGGAAGCATTGAAATCGCGATGCTCCCGACCTGTGTCGCTCGGTCCTTGTAACTTCTATTGGAATATTTCCACCCACTACTCTCTTCAACTTTTAAGACACACATTCATTCCATTTCTGATAGATATTACAACGGCTGAGAACAAGGCGGTGGAAGCATTGAAATCGCGATGCTCCCGACCTGTGTCGCTCGGACCTTGTAACTTGTATTGGAATATTTCCACCCACTACTCTCTTCAACTTTTAAGACACACATTCATTCCATTTCTGATAGATATTACAACGGCTGAGAACAAGGCGGTGGAAGCATTGAAATCGCGATGCTCCCGACCTGTGTCGCTCGGTCCTTGTACCTTGTATTGGAATATTTCCACCCACTACTCTCTTCAACTTTTAAGACACACATTCATTCCATTTCTGATAGATATTACAACGGCTGAGAACAAGGCGGTGGAAGCATTGAAATCGCGATGCTCCCGACCTGTGTCGCTCGGTCCTTGTAACTTCTATTGGAATATTTCCACCCACTACTCTCTTCAACTTTTAAGACACACATTCATTCCATTTCTGATAGATATTACAACGGCTGAGAACAAGGCGGTGGAAGCATTGAAATCGCGATGCTCCCGACCTGTGTCGCTCGGTCCTTGTAACTTCTATTGGAATATTTCCACCCACTACTCTCTTCAATTTTTAAGACACACATTCATTCCATTTCTGATAGATATTACAACGGCTGAGAACAAGGCGGTGGAAGCATTGAAATCGCGATGCTCCCGACCTGTGTCGCTCGGTCCTTGTAACTTCTATTGGAATATTTCCACCCACTACTCTTTTCAATTTTTAAGACACACATTCATTCCATTTCTGATAGATATTACAACGGCTGAGAACAAGGCGGTGGAAGCATTGAAATCGCGATGCTCCCGACCTGTGTCGCTCGGTCCTTGTAACTTCTATTGGAATATTTCCACCCACTACTCTCTTCAACTTTTAAGACACACATTCATTCCATTTCTGATAGATATTACAACGGCTGAGAACAAGGCGGTGGAAGCATTGAATTCGCGATGCTCCCGACCTCTGTCGCTCGGTCCTTGTAACTTCTATTGGAATATTTCCACCCACTACTCTCTTCAACTTTTAAGACACACATTCATTCCATTTCTGATAGATATTACAACGGCTGAGAACAAGGCGGTGGAAGCATTGAAATCGCAATGCTCCCGACCTGTGTCGCTTGGTCCTTGTAACTTCTATTGGAATATTTCCACCCACTACTCTCTTCAACTTTTAAGACACACATTCATTCCATTTCTGATAGATATTACAACGGCTGAGAACAAGGCGGTGGAAACATTGAAATCGCGATGCTCCCGACCTGTGTCGCTCGGTCCTTGTAACTTCTATTGGAATATTTCCACCCATTACTCTCTTCAACTTTTAAGACACACATTCATTCCATTTCTGATAGATATTACAACGACTGAGAACAAGGCGGTGGAAGCATTGAAATCGCGATGCTCCCGACCTGTGTCGCTCGGTACTTGTAACTTCTATTGGAATATTTCCACCCACTACTCTCTTCAACTTTTAAGACACACATTCATTCCATTTCTGATAGATATTACAACGGCTGAGAACAAGGCGGTGGAAGCATTGAAATCGCGATGCTCCCGACCTGTGTCGCTCGGTCCTTGTAACTTCTATTGGAATATTTCCACCCACTACTCTCTACAACTTTTAAGACACACTTTCATTCCATTTCTGATAGATATTACACCGGCTGAGTACAAGGCGGTGGAAGCATTGATATCGCGATGCTCCCGACCTGTGTCGCTCGGTCCTTGTAACTTCTATTGGAATATTTCCACCCACTATTCTCTTCAACTTTTAAGACACACATTCATTCCATTTCTGATAGATATTACAACGGCTGAGAACAAGGCGGTGGAAGCATTGAAATCCCGATGCTCCCGACCTGTGTCGCTCGGTCCTTGTAACTTCTATTGGAATATTTCCACCCACTACTCTCTTCAACTTTTAAGACACACATTCATTCCATTTCTGATAGATATTACACCGGCTGAGTACAAGGCGGTGGAAGCATTGATATCGCGATGCTCCCGACCTGTGTCGCTCGGTCCTTGTAACTTCTATTGGAATATTTCCACCCACTACTCTCTTCAACTTTTAAGACACACATTCATTCCATTTCTGATAGATATTACAACGGCTGGGAACAAGGCGGTGGAAGCATTGAAATCGCGATGCTCCCGACCTGTGTCACTCGGTCCTTGTAACTTCTATTGGAATTTTTCCACCCACTACTCTCTTCAACTTTTAAGACACACATTCATTCCATTTCTGATAGATATTACAACGGCTGAGAACAAGGCGGTGGAAGCATTGAAATCGCGATGCTCCCGACCTGTGTCGCTCGGTCCTTGTAACTTCTATTGGAATATTTCCACCCACTACTCTCTTCAACTTTTAAGACACACATTCATTCCATTTCTGATAGATATTACAACGGCTGAGAACAAGGCGGTGGAAGCATTGAAATCGCAATGCTCCCGACCTGTGTCGCTCGGTCCTTGTAACTTCTATTGGAATATTTCCACCCACTACTCTCTTCAACTTTTAAGACACACATTCATTCCATTTCTGATAGATATTACAACGGCTGAGAACAAGGCGGTGGAAGCATTGAAATCGCGATGCTCCCGACCTGTGTCGCTCGGTCCTTGTAACTTCTATTGGAATATTTCCACCCACTACTCTCTTCAACTTTTAAGACACACATTCATTCCATTTCTGATAGATATTACAACGGCTGAGAACAAGGCGGTGGAAGCATTGAAATCGCGATGCTCCCGACCTGTGTCGCTCGGTCCTTGTAACTTCTATTGGAATATTTCCACCCACTACTCTCTTCAATTTTTAAGACACACATTCATTCCATTTCTGATAGATATTACAACGGCTGAGAACAAGGCGGTGGAAGCATTGAAATCGCGATGCTCCCGACCTGTGTCGCTCGGTCCTTGTAACTTCTATTGGAATATTTCCACCCACTACTCTCTTCAACTTTTAAGACACACATTCATTCCATTTCTGATAGATATTACAACGGCTGAGAACAAGGCGGTGGAAGCATTATAATCGCGATGCTCCCGACCTGTGTCGCTCGGTCCTTGTAACTTCTATTGGATTATTTCCACCCACTACTCTCTTCAACTTTTAAGACACACATTCAATCCATTTCTGATAGATATTACAACGGCTGAGAACAAGGCGGTGGAAGCATTGAAATCGCGATGCTCCCGACCTGTGTCGCTCGGCCCTTGTAACTTCTATTGGAATATTTCCACCCACTACTCTCTTCAACTTTTAAGACACACATTCATTCCATTTCTGATAGATATTACAACGGCTGAGAACAAGGCGGTGGAAGCATTGAAATCGCGATGCTCCTGACCTGTGTCGCTCGGTCCTTGTGACTTCTATTGGAATATTTCCACCCACTACTCTCTTCAACTTTTAAGACACACATTCATTCCATTTCTGATAGATATTACAACGGCTGAGAACAAGGCGGTGGAAGCATTGAAATCGCGATGCTCCCGACCTGTGTCGCTCGGACCTTGTAACTTGTATTGGAATATTTCCACCCACTACTCTCTTCAACTTTTAAGACACACATTCATTCCATTTCTGATAGATATTACAACGGCTGAGAACAAGGCGGTGGAAGCATTGAAATCGCGATGCTTCCGACCTGTGTCGCTCGGTCCTTGTAACTTCTATTGGAATATTTCCACCCACTACTCTCTTCAACTTTTAAGACACACATTCATTCCATTTCTGATAGATATTACAACGGCTGAGAACAAGGCGGTGGAAGCATTGAAATCGCGATGCTCCCGACCTGTGTCGCTCGGTCCTTGTAACTTCTATTGGAATATTTCCACCCACTACTCTCTTCAACTTTTAAGACACACATTCATTCCATTTCTGATAGATATTACAACGGCTGAGAACAAGGCGGTGGAAGCATTGAAATCGCGATGCTCCCGACCTGTGTCGCTCGGTCCTTGTAACTTCTATTGGAATATTTCCACCCACTACTCTCTTCAACTTTTAAGACACACATTCATTCCATTTCTGATAGATATTACAACGGCTGAGAACAAGGCGGTGGAAGCATTGAAATCGCGATGCTTCCGACCTGTGTCGCTCGGTCCTTGTAACTTCTATTGGAATATTTCCACCCACTACTCTCTTCAACTTTTAAGACACACATTCCTTCCATTTCTGATAGATATTACAACGGCTGAGAACAAGGCGGTGGAAGCATTGAAATCGCGATGCTCCCGAAATGTGTCGCTCGGTCCTTGTACCTTGTATTGGAATATTTCCACCCACTACTCTCTTCAACTTTTAAGACACACATTCATTCCATTTCTGATAGATATTACAACGGCTGAGAACAAGGCGGTGGAAGCATTGAAATCGCGATGCTCCCGACCTGTGTCGCTCGGTCCTTGTAACTTCTATTGGAATATTTCCACCCACTACTCTCTTCAACTTTTAAGACACACATTCATTCCATTTCTGATAGATATTACAACGGCTGAGAACAAGGCGGTGGAAGCATTGAAATCGCGATGCTCCCGACCTGTGTCGCTCGGTCCTTGTAACTTCTATTGGAATATTTCCACCCATTACTCTCTTCAACTTTTAAGACACACATTCATTCCATTTCTGATAGATATTACAACGACTGAGAACAAGGCGGTGGAAGCATTGAAATCGCGATGCTCCCGACCTGTGTCGCTCGGTCCTTGTAACTTCTATTGGAATATTTCCACCCACTACTCTCTTCAACTTTTAAGACACACATTCATTCCATTTCTGATAGATATTACAACGGCTGAGAACAAGGCGGTGGAAGCATTGAAATCGCGATGCTCCCGACCTGTGTCGCTCGGTCCTTGTAACTTCTATTGGAATATTTCCACCCACTACTCTCTTCAACTTTTAAGACACACATTCATTCCATTTCTGATAGATATTACACCGGCTGAGTACAAGGCGGTGGAAGCATTGATATCGCGATGCTCCCGACCTGTGTCGCTCGGTCCTTGTAACTTCTATTGGAATATTTCCACCCACTATTCTCTTCAACTTTTAAGACACACATTCATTCCATTTCTGATAGATATTACAACGGCTGAGAACAAGGCGGTGGAAGCATTGAAATCCCGATGCTCCCGACCTGTGTCGCTCGGTCCTTGTAACTTCTATTGGAATATTTCCACCCACTACTCTCTTCAACATTTAAGACACACATTCATTCCATTTCTGATAGATATTACACCGGCTGAGTACAAGGCGGTGGAAGCATTGATATCGCGATGCTCCCGACCTGTGTCGCTCGGTCCTTGTAACTTCTATTGGAATATTTCCACCCACTACTCTCTTCAACTTTTAAGACACACATTCATTCCATTTCTGATAGATATTACAACGGCTGGGAACAAGGCGGTGGAAGCATTGAAATCGCGATGCTCCCGACCTGTGTCACTCGGTCCTTGTAACTTCTATTGGAATTTTTCCACCCACTACTCTCTTCAACTTTTAAGACACACATTCATTCCATTTCTGATAGATATTACAACGGCTGAGAACAAGGCGGTGGAAGCAATGAAATCGCGATGCTCCCGACCTGTGTCGCTCGGTCCTTGTAACTTCTATTGGAATATTTCCACCCACTACTCTCTTCAACTTTTAAGACACACATTCATTCCATTTCTGATAGATATTACAACGGCTGAGAACAAGGCGGTGGAAGCATTGAAATCGCAATGCTCCCGACCTGTGTCGGTCGGTCCTTGTAACTTCTATTGGAATATTTCCACCCACTACTCTCTTCAACTTTTAAGACACACATTCATTCCATTTCTGATAGATATTACAACGGCTGAGAACAAGGCGGTGGAAGCATTGAAATCGCGATGCTCCCGACCTGTGTCGCTCGGTCCTTGTAACTTCTATTGGAATATTTCCACCCACTACTCTCTTCAACTTTTAAGACACACATTCATTCCATTTCTGATAGATATTACAACGGCTGAGAACAAGGCGGTGGAAGCATTGAAATCGCGATGCTCCCGACCTGTGTCGCTCGGTCCTTGTAACTTCTATTGGAATATTTCCACCCACTACTCTCTTCAATTTTTAAGACACACATTCATTCCATTTCTGATAGATATTACAACGGCTGAGAACAAGGCGGTGGAAGCATTGAAATCGCGATGCTCCCGACCTGTGTCGATCGGTCCTTGTAACTTCTATTGGAATATTTCCACCCACTACTCTCTTCAACTTTTAAGACACACATTCATTCCATTTCTGATAGATATTACAACGACTGAGAACAAGGCGGTGGAAGCATTATAATCGCGATGCTCCCGACCTGTGTCGCTCGGTCCTTGTAACTTCTATTGGATTATTTCCACCCACTACTCTCTTCAACTTTTAAGACACACATTCAATCCATTTCTGATAGATATTACAACGGCTGAGAACAAGGCGGTGGAAGCATTGAAATCTCGATGCTCCCGACCTGTGTCGCTCGGCCCTTGTAACTTCTATTGGAATATTTCCACCCACTACTCTCTTCAACTTTTAAGACACACATTCATTCCATTTCTGATAGATATTACAACGGCTGAGAACAAGGCGTTGGAAGCATTGAAATCGCGATGCTCCCGACCTGTGTCGCTCGGTCCTTGTGACTTCTATTGGAATATTTCCACCCACTACTCTCTTCAACTTTTAAGACACACATTCATTCCATTTCTGATAGATATTACAACGGCTGAGAACAAGGCGGTGGAAGCATTGAAATCGCGATGCTCCCGACCTGTGTCGCTCGGACCTTGTAACTTGTATTGGAATATTTCCACCCACTACTCTCTTCAACTTTTAAGACACACATTCATTCCATTTCTGATAGATATTACAACGGCTGAGAACAAGGCGGTGGAAGCATTGAAATCGCGATGCTTCCGACCTGTGTCGCTCGGTCCTTGTAACTACTATTGGAATATTTCCACCCACTACTCTCTTCAACTTTTAAGACACACATTCATTCCATTTCTGATAGATATTACAACGGCTGAGAACAAGGCGGTGGAAGCATTGAAATCGCGATGCTCCCGACCTGTGTCGCTCGGTCCTTGTAACTTCTATTGGAATATTTCCACCCACTACTCTCTTCAACTTTTAAGACACACATTCATTCCATTTCTGATAGATATTACAACGGCTGAGAACAAGGCGGTGGAAGCATTGAAATCGCGATGCTTCCGACCTGTGTCGCTCGGTCCTTGTAACTTCTATTGGAATATTTCCACCCACTACTCTCTTCAACTTTTAAGACACACATTCATTCCATTTCTGATAGATATTACAACGGCTGAGAACAAGGCGGTGGAAGCATTGAAATCGCGATGCTCCCGACCTGTGTCGCTCGGTCCTTGTAACTTCTATTGGAATATTTCCACCCACTACTCTCTTCAACTTTTAAGACACACATTCATTCAATTTCTGATAGATATTACAACGGCTGAGAACAAGGCGGTGGAAGCATTGAAATCGCGATGCTCCCGACCTGTGTCGCTCGGTCCTTGTAACTTCTATTGGAATATTTCCACCCACTACTCTCTTCAACTTTTAAGACACACATTCATTCCATTTCTGATAGATATTACAACGGCTGAGAACAAGGCGGTGGAAGCATTGAAATCGCGATGCTTCCGACCTGTGTCGCTCGGTCCTTGTAACTTCTATTGGAATATTTCCACCCACTACTCTCTTCAACTTTTAAGACACACATTCCTTCCATTTCTGATAGATATTACAACGGCTGAGAACAAGGCGGTGGAAGCATTGAAATCGCGATGCTCCCGAAATGTGTCGCTCGGTCCTTGTACCTTGTATTGGAATATTTCCACCCACTACTCTCTTCAACTTTTAAGACACACATTCATTCCATTTCTGATAGATATTACAACGGCTGAGAACAAGGCGGTGGAAGCATTGAAATCGCGATGCTCCCGACCTGTGTCGCTCGGTCCTTGTAACTTCTATTGGAATATTTCCACCCACTACTCTCTTCAACTTTTAAGACACACATTCATTCCATTTCTGATAGATATTACAACGGCTGAGAACAAGGCGGTGGAAGCATTGAAATCGCGATGCTCCCGACCTGTGTCGCTCGGTCCTTGTAACTTCTATTGGAATATTTCCACCCATTACTCTCTTCAACTTTTAAGACACACATTCATTCCATTTCTGATAGATATTACAACGACTGAGAACAAGGCGGTGGAAGCATTGAAATCGCGATGCTCCCGACCTGTGTCGCTCGGTCCTTGTAACTTCTATTGGAATATTTCCACCCACTACTCTCTTCAACTTTTAAGACACACATTCATTCCATTTCTGATAGATATTACAACGGCTGAGAACAAGGCGGTGGAAGCATTGAAATCGCGATGCTCCCGACCTGTGTCGCTCGGTCCTTGTAACTTCTATTGGAATATTTCCACCCACTACTCTCTTCAACTTTTAAGACACACATTCATTCCATTTCTGATAGATATTACACCGGCTGAGTACAAGGCGGTGGAAGCATTGATATCGCGATGCTCCCGACCTGTGTCGCTCGGTCCTTGTAACTTCTATTGGAATATTTCCACCCACTATTCTCTTCAACTTTTAAGACACACATTCATTCCATTTCTGATAGATATTACAACGGCTGAGAACAAGGCGGTGGAAGCATTGAAATCCCGATGCTCCCGACCTGTGTCGCTCGGTCCTTGTAACTTCTATTGGAATATTTCCACCCACTACTCTCTTCAACATTTAAGACACACATTCATTCCATTTCTGATAGATATTACACCGGCTGAGTACAAGGCGGTGGAAGCATTGATATCGCGATGCTCCCGACCTGTGTCGCTCGGTCCTTGTAACTTCTATTGGAATATTTCCACCCACTACTCTCTTCAACTTTTAAGACACACATTCATTCCATTTCTGATAGATATTACAACGGCTGAGAACAAGGCGGTGGAAGCATTGAAATCGCGATGCTCCCGACCTGTGTCGCTCGGTCCTTGTAACTTCTATTGGAATATTTCCACCCACTACTCTCTTCAATTTTTAAGACACACATTCATTCCATTTCTGATAGATATTACAACGGCTGAGAACAAGGCGGTGGAAGCATTGAAATCGCGATGCTCCCGACCTGTGTCGATCGGTCCTTGTAACTTCTATTGGAATATTTCCACCCACTACTCTCTTCAACTTTTAAGACACACATTCATTCCATTTCTGATAGATATTACAACGACTGAGAACAAGGCGGTGGAAGCATTATAATCGCGATGCTCCCGACCTGTGTCGCTCGGTCCTTGTAACTTCTATTGGATTATTTCCACCCACTACTCTCTTCAACTTTTAAGACACACATTCAATCCATTTCTGATAGATATTACAACGGCTGAGAACAAGGCGGTGGAAGCATTGAAATCTCGATGCTCCCGACCTGTGTCGCTCGGCCCTTGTAACTTCTATTGGAATATTTCCACCCACTACTCTCTTCAACTTTTAAGACACACATTCATTCCATTTCTGATAGATATTACAACGGCTGAGAACAAGGCGTTGGAAGCATTGAAATCGCGATGCTCCCGACCTGTGTCGCTCGGTCCTTGTGACTTCTATTGGAATATTTCCACCCACTACTCTCTTCAACTTTTAAGACACACATTCATTCCATTTCTGATAGATATTACAACGGCTGAGAACAAGGCGGTGGAAGCATTGAAATCGCGATGCTCCCGACCTGTGTCGCTCGGACCTTGTAACTTGTATTGGAATATTTCCACCCACTACTCTCTTCAACTTTTAAGACACACATTCATTCCATTTCTGATAGATATTACAACGGCTGAGAACAAGGCGGTGGAAGCATTGAAATCGCGATGCTTCCGACCTGTGTCGCTCGGTCCTTGTAACTACTATTGGAATATTTCCACCCACTACTCTCTTCAACTTTTAAGACACACATTCATTCCATTTCTGATAGATATTACAACGGCTGAGAACAAGGCGGTGGAAGCATTGAAATCGCGATGCTCCCGACCTGTGTCGCTCGGTCCTTGTAACTTCTATTGGAATATTTCCACCCACTACTCTCTTCAACTTTTAAGACACACATTCATTCCATTTCTGATAGATATTACAACGGCTGAGAACAAGGCGGTGGAAGCATTGAAATCGCGATGCTCCCGACCTGTGTCGCTCGGTCCTTGTAACTTCTATTATAATATTTCCACCCACTACTCTCTTCAATTTTTAAGACACACATTCATTCCATTTCTGATAGATATTACAACGGCTGAGAACAAGGCGGTGGAAGCATTGAAATCGCGATGCTCCCGACCTGTGTCGCTCGGTCCTTGTAACTTCTATTGGAATATTTCCACCCACTACTCTCTTCAATTTTTAAGACACACATTCATTCCATTTCTGATAGATATTACAACGGCTGAGAACAAGGCGGTGGAAGCATTGAAATCGCGATGTTCCCGACCTGTGTCGCTCGGTCCTTGTAACTTCTATTGGAATATTTCCACCCACTACTCTCTTCAACTTTTAAGACACACATTCATTCCATTTCTGATAGATATTACAACGGCTGAGAACAAGGCGGTGGAAGCATTGAATTCGCGATGCTCCCGACCTCTGTCGCTCGGTCCTTGTAACTTCTATTGGAATATTTCCACCCACAACTCTCTTCAACTTTTAAGACACACATTCATTCCATTTCTGATAGATATTACAACGGCTGAGAACAAGGCGGTGGAAGCATTGAAATCGCAATGCTCCCGACCTGTGTCGCTCGGTCCTTGTAACTTCTATTGGAATATTTCCACCCACTACTCTCTTCAACTTTTAAGACACACATTCATTCCATTTCTGATAGATATTACAACGGCTGGGAACAAGGCGGTGGAAGCATTGAAATCGCGATGCTCCCGACCTGTGTCACTCGGTCCTTGTAACTTCTATTGGAATTTTTCCACCCACTACTCTCTTCAACTTTTAAGACACACATTCATTCCATTTCTGATAGATATTACAACGGCTGAGAACAAGGCGGTGGAAGCAATGAAATCGCGATGCTCCCGACCTGTGTCGCTCGGTCCTTGTAACTTCTATTGGAATATTTCCACCCACTACTCTCTTCAACTTTTAAGACACACATTCATTCCATTTCTGATAGATATTACAACGGCTGAGAACAAGGCGGTGGAAGCATTGAAATCGCGATGCTCCCGACCTGTGTCGCTCGGTCCTTGTAACTTCTATTGGAATATTTCCACCCACTACTCTCTTCAACTTTTAAGACACACATTCATTCCATTTCTGATAGATATTACAACGGCTGAGAACAAGGCGGTGGAAGCATTGAAATCGCGATGCTCCCGACCTGTGTCGCTCGGTCCTTGTAACTTCTATTGGAATATTTCCACCCACTACTCTCTTCAATTTTTAAGACACACATTCATTCCATTTCTGATAGATATTACAACGGCTGAGAACAAGGCGGTGGAAGCATTGAAATCGCGATGCTCCCGACCTGTGTCGATCGGTCCTTGTAACTTCTATTGGAATATTTCCACCCACTACTCTCTTCAACTTTTAAGACACACATTCATTCCATTTCTGATAGATATTACAACGACTGAGAACAAGGCGGTGGAAGCATTATAATCGCGATGCTCCCGACCTGTGTCGCTCGGTCCTTGTAACTTCTATTGGATTATTTCCACCCACTACTCTCTTCAACTTTTAAGACACACATTCAATCCATTTCTGATAGATATTACAACGGCTTAGAACAAGGCGGTGGAAGCATTGAAATCGCGATGCTCCCGACCTGTGTCGCTCGGCCCTTGTAACTTCTATTGGAATATTTCCACCCACTACTCTCTTCAACTTTTAAGACACACATTCATTCCATTTCTGATAGATATTACAACGGCTGAGAACAAGGCGGTGGAAGCATTGAAATCGCGATGCTCCCGACCTGTGTCGCTCGGACCTTGTAACTTGTATTGGAATATTTCCACCCACTACTCTCTTCAACTTTTAAGACACACATTCATTCCATTTCTGATAGATATTACAACGGCTGAGAACAAGGCGGTGGAAGCATTGAAATCGCGATGCTTCCGACCTGTGTCGCTCGGTCCTTGTAACTTCTATTGGAATATTTCCACCCACTACTCTCTTCAACTTTTAAGACACACATTCATTCCATTTCTGATAGATATTACAACGGCTGAGAACAAGGCGGTGGAAGCATTGAAATCGCGATGCTCCCGACCTGTGTCGCTCGGTCCTTGTAACTTCTATTGGAATATTTCCACCCACTACTCTCTTCAATTTTTAAGACACACATTCATTCCATTTCTGATAGATATTACAACGGCTGAGAACAAGGCGGTGGAAGCATTGAAATCGCGATGCTCCCGACCTGTGTCGCTCGGTCCTTGTAACTTCTATTGGAATATTTCCACCCACTACTCTCTTCAACTTTTAAGACACACATTCATTCCATTTCTGATAGATATTACAACGGCTGAGAACAAGGCGGTGGAAGCATTGAATTCGCGATGCTCCCGACCTCTGTCGCTCGGTCCTTGTAACTTCTATTGGAATATTTCCACCCACAACTCTCTTCAACTTTTAAGACACACATTCATTCCATTTCTGATAGATATTACAACGGCTGAGAACAAGGCGGTGGAAGCATTGAAATCGCAATGCTCCCGACCTGTGTCGCTCGGTCCTTGTAACTTCTATTGGAATATTTCCACCCACTACTCTCTTCAACTTTTAAGACACACATTCATTCCATTTCTGATAGATATTACAACGGCTGAGAACAAGGCGGTGGAAGCATTGAAATCGCGATGCTCCCGACCTGTGTCGCTCGGTCCTTGTAACTTCTATTGGAATATTTCCACCCATTACTCTCTTCAACTTTTAAGACACACATTCATTCCATTTCTGATAGATATTACAACGACTGAGAACAAGGCGGTGGAAGCATTGAAATCGCGATGCTCCCGACCTGTGTCGCTCGGTCCTTGTAACTTCTATTGGAATATTTCCACCCACTACTCTCTTCAACTTTTAAGACACACATTCATTCCATTTCTGATAGATATTACAACGGCTGAGAACAAGGCGGTGGAAGCATTATAATCGCGATGCTCCCGACCTGTGTCGCTCGGTCCTTGTAACTTCTATTGGATTATTTCCACCCACTACTCTCTTCAACTTTTAAGACACACATTCAATCCATTTCTGATAGATATTACAACGGCTGAGAACAAGGCGGTGGAAGCATTGAAATCGCGATGCTCCCGACCTGTGTCGCTCGGTCCTTGTAACTTCTATTGGAATATTTCCACCCACTACTCTCTTCAATTTTTAAGACACACATTCATTCCATTTCTGATAGATATTACAACGGCTGAGAACAAGGCGGTGGAAGCATTGAAATCGCGATGCTCCCGACCTGTGTCGCTCGGTCCTTGTGACTTCTATTGGAATATTTCCACCCACTACTCTTTTCAACTTTTAAGACACACATTCATTCCATTTCTGATAGATATTACAACGGCTGAGAACAAGGCGGTGTAAGCATTGAATTCGCGATGCTCCCGACCTCTGTCGCTCGGTCCTTGTAACTTCTATTGGAATATTTCCACCCACAACTCTCTTCAACTTTTAAGACACACATTCATTCCATTTCTGATAGATATTACAACGGCTGAGAACAAGGCGGTGGAAGCATTGAAATCGCAATGCTCCCGACCTGTGTCGCTCGGTCCTTGTAACTTCTATTGGAATATTTCCACCCACTACTCTCTTCAACTTTTAAGACACACATTCATTCCATTTCTGATAGATATTACAACGGCTGAGAACAAGGCGGTGGAAGCATTGAAATCGCGATGCTCCCGACCTGTGTCGCTCGGTCCTTGTAACTTCTATTGGAATATTTCCACCCATTACTCTCTTCAACTTTTAAGACACACATTCATTCCATTTCTGATAGATATTACAACGACTGAGAACAAGGCGGTGGAAGCATTGAAATCGCGATGCTCCCGACCTGTGTCGCTCGGTCCTTGTAACTTCTATTGGAATATTTCCACCCACTACTCTCTTCAACTTTTAAGACACACATTCATTCCATTTCTGATAGATATTACAACGGCTGAGAACAAGGCGGTGGAAGCATTATAATCGCGATGCTCCCGACCTGTGTCGCTCGGTCCTTGTAACTTCTATTGGATTATTTCCACCCACTACTCTCTTCAACTTTTAAGACACACATTCAATCCATTTCTGATAGATATTACAACGGCTGAGAACAAGGCGGTGGAAGCATTGAAATCGCGATGCTCCCGACCTGTGTCGCTCGGTCCTTGTAACTTCTATTGGAATATTTCCACCCACTACTCTCTTCAATTTTTAAGACACACATTCATTCCATTTCTGATAGATATTACAACGGCTGAGAACAAGGCGGTGGAAGCATTGAAATCGCGATGCTCCCGACCTGTGTCGCTCGGTCCTTGTAACTTCTATTGGAATATTTCCACCCACTACTCTCTTCAACTTTTAAGACACACATTCATTCCATTTCTGATAGATATTACAACGGCTGAGAACAAGGCGGTGGAAGCATTATAATCGCGATGCTCCCGACCTGTGTCGCTCGGTCCTTGTAACTTCTATTGGATTATTTCCACCCACTACTCTCTTCAACTTTTAAGACACACATTCAATCCATTTCTGATAGATATTACAACGGCTGAGAACAAGGCGGTGGAAGCATTGAAATCGCGATGCTCCCGACCTGTGTCGCTCGGCCCTTGTAACTTCTATTGGAATATTTCCACCCACTACTCTCTTCAACTTTTAAGACACACATTCATTCCATTTCTGATAGATATTACAACGGCTGAGAACAAGGCGGTGGAAGCATTGAAATCGCGATGCTCCCGACCTGTGTCGCTCGGTCCTTGTGACTTCTATTGGAATATTTCCACCCACTACTCTCTTCAACTTTTAAGACACACATTCATTCCATTTCTGATAGATATTACAACGGCTGAGAACAAGGCGGTGGAAGCATTGAAATCGCGATGCTCCCGACCTGTGTCGCTCGGACCTTGTAACTTGTATTGGAATATTTCCACCCACTACTCTCTTCAACTTTTAAGACACACATTCATTCCATTTCTGATAGATATTACAACGGCTGAGAACAAGGCGGTGGAAGCATTGAAATCGCGATGCTTCCGACCTGTGTCGCTCGGTCCTTGTAACTTCTATTGGAATATTTCCACCCACTACTCTCTTCAACTTTTAAGACACACATTCATTCCATTTCTGATAGATATTACAACGGCTGAGAACAAGGCGGTGGAAGCATTGAAATCGCGATGCTCCCGACCTGTGTCGCTCGGTCCTTGTGACTTCTATTGGAATATTTCCACCCACTACTCTCTTCAACTTTTAAGACACACATTCATTCCATTTCTGATAGATATTACAACGGCTGAGAACAAGGCGGTGTAAGCATTGAATTCGCGATGCTCCCGACCTCTGTCGCTCGGTCCTTGTAACTTCTATTGGAATATTTCCACCCACAACTCTCTTCAACTTTTAAGACACACATTCATTCCATTTCTGATAGATATTACAACGGCTGAGAACAAGGCGGTGGAAGCATTGAAATCGCAATGCTCCCGACCTGTGTCGCTCGGTCCTTGTAACTTCTATTGGAATATTTCCACCCACTACTCTCTTCAACTTTTAAGACACACATTCATTCCATTTCTGATAGATATTACAACGGCTGAGAACAAGGCGGTGGAAGCATTGAAATCGCGATGCTCCCGACCTGTGTCGCTCGGTCCTTGTAACTTCTATTGGAATATTTCCACCCATTACTCTCTTCAACTTTTAAGACACACATTCATTCCATTTCTGATAGATATTACAACGACTGAGAACAAGGCGGTGGAAGCATTGAAATCGCGATGCTCCCGACCTGTGTCGCTCGGTCCTTGTAACTTCTATTGGAATATTTCCACCCACTACTCTCTTCAACTTTTAAGACACACATTCATTCCATTTCTGATAGATATTACAACGGCTGAGAAAAAGGCGGTGGAAGCATTATAATCGCGATGCTCCCGACCTGTGTCGCTCGGTCCTTGTAACTTCTATTGGATTATTTCCACCCACTACTCTCTTCAACTTTTAAGACACACATTCAATCCATTTCTGATAGATATTACAACGGCTGAGAACAAGGCGGTGGAAGCATTGAAATCGCGATGCTCCCGACCTGTGTCGCTCGGTCCTTGTAACTTCTATTGGAATATTTCCACCCACTACTCTCTTCAATTTTTAAGACACACATTCATTCCATTTCTGATAGATATTACAACGGCTGAGAACAAGGCGGTGGAAGCATTGAAATCGCGATGCTCCCGACCTGTGTCGCTCGGTCCTTGTAACTTCTATTGGAATATTTCCACCCACTACTCTCTTCAACTTTTAAGACACACATTCATTCCATTTCTGATAGATATTACAACGGCTGAGAACAAGGCGGTGGAAGCATTATAATCGCGATGCTCCCGACCTGTGTCGCTCGGTCCTTGTAACTTCTATTGGATTATTTCCACCCACTACTCTCTTCAACTTTTAAGACACACATTCAATCCATTTCTGATAGATATTACAACGGCTGAGAACAAGGCGGTGGAAGCATTGAAATCGCGATGCTCCCGACCTGTGTCGCTCGGCCCTTGTAACTTCTATTGGAATATTTCCACCCACTACTCTCTTCAACTTTTAAGACACACATTCATTCCATTTCTGATAGATATTACAACGGCTGAGAACAAGGCGGTGGAAGCATTGAAATCGCGATGCTCCCGACCTGTGTCGCTCGGTCCTTGTGACTTCTATTGGAATATTTCCACCCACTACTCTCTTCAACTTTTAAGACACACATTCATTCCATTTCTGATAGATATTACAACGGCTGAGAACAAGGCGGTGGAAGCATTGAAATCGCGATGCTCCCGACCTGTGTCGCTCGGACCTTGTAACTTGTATTGGAATATTTCCACCCACTACTCTCTTCAACTTTTAAGACACACATTCATTCCATTTCTGATAGATATTACAACGGCTGAGAACAAGGCGGTGGAAGCATTGAAATCGCGATGCTTCCGACCTGTGTCGCTCGGTCCTTGTAACTTCTATTGGAATATTTCCACCCACTACTCTCTTCAACTTTTAAGACACACATTCATTCCATTTCTGATAGATATTACAACGGCTGAGAACAAGGCGGTGGAAGCATTGAAATCGCGATGCTCCCGACCTGTGTCGCTCGGTCCTTGTAACTTCTATTGGAATATTTCCACCCACTACTCTCTTCAACTTTTAAGACACACATTCATTCCATTTCTGATAGATATTACAACGGCTGAGAACAAGGCGGTGGAAGCATTGAAATCGCGATGCTCCCGACCTGTGTCGCTCGGTCCTTGTAACTTCTATTGGAATATTTCCACCCACTACTCTCTTCAACTTTTAAGACACACATTCATTCCATTTCTGATAGATATTACAACGGCTGAGAACAAGGCGGTGGAAGCATTGAAATCGCGATGCTCCCGACCTGTGTCGCTCGGTCCTTGTAACTTCTATTATAATATTTCCACCCACTACTCTCTTCAATTTTTAAGACACACATTCATTCCATTTCTGATAGATATTACAACGGCTGAGAACAAGGCGGTGGAAGCATTGAAATCGCGATGCTCCCGACCTGTGTCGCTCGGTCCTTGTAACTTCTATTGGAATATTTCCACCCACTACTCTCTTCAATTTTTAAGACACACATTCATTCCATTTCTGATAGATATTACAACGGCTGAGAACAAGGCGGTGGAAGCATTGAAATCGCGATGCTCCCGACCTGTGTCGCTCGGTCCTTGTAACTTCTATTGGAATATTTCCACCCACTACTCTCTTCAACTTTTAAGACACACATTCATTCCATTTCTGATAGATATTACAACGGCTGAGAACAAGGCGGTGGAAGCATTGAATTCGCGATGCTCCCGACCTCTGTCGCTCGGTCCTTGTAACTTCTATTGGAATATTTCCACCCACAACTCTCTTCAACTTTTAAGACACACATTCATTCCATTTCTGATAGATATTACAACGGCTGAGAACAAGGCGGTGGAAGCATTGAAATCGCAATGCTCCCGACCTGTGTCGCTCGGTCCTTGTAACTTCTATTGGAATATTTCCACCCACTACTCTCTTCAACTTTTAAGACACACATTCATTCCATTTCTGATAGATATTACAACGGCTGAGAACAAGGCGGTGGAAGCATTGAAATCGCGATGCTCCCGACCTGTGTCGCTCGGTCCTTGTAACTTCTATTGGAATATTTCCACCCACTACTCTCTTCAACTTTTAAGACACACATTCATTCCATTTCTTATAGATATTACAACGGCTGAGAACAAGGCGGTGGAAGCATTGAAATCGCGATGCTCCCGACCTGTGACGCTCGGTCCTTGTGACTTCTATTGGAATATTTCCACCCACTACTCTCTTCAACTTTTAAGACACACATTCATTCCATTTCTGATAGATATTACAACGGCTGAGAACAAGGCGGTGGAAGCATTGAAATCGCGATGGTCCCGACCTGTGTCGCTCGGACCTTGTAACTTGTATTGGAATATTTCCACCCACTACTCTCTTCAACTTTTAAGACACACATTCATTCCATTTCTGATAGATATTACAACGGCTGAGAACAAGGCGGTGGAAGCATTGAAATCGCGATGCTCCCGACCTGTGTCGCTCGGTCCTTGTAACTTCTATTGGAATATTTCCACCCATTACTCTCTTCAACTTTTAAGACACACATTCATTCCATTTCTGATAGATATTACAACGACTGAGAACAAGGCGGTGGAAGCATTGAAATCGCGATGCTCCCGACCTGTGTCGCTCGGTCCTTGTAACTTCTATTGGAATATTTCCACCCACTACTCTCTTCAACTTTTAAGACACACATTCATTCCATTTCTGATAGATATTACAACGGCTGAGAACAAGGCGGTGGAAGCATTGAAATCGCGATGCTCCCGACCTGTGTCGCTCGGTCCTTGTAACTTCTATTGGAATATTTCCACCCACTACTCTCTTCAACTTTTAAGACACACATTCATTCCATTTCTGATAGATATTACAACGGCTGAGAACAAGGCGGTGGAAGCATTGAAATCGCGATGCTCCCGACCTGTGTCGCTCGGTCGTTGTAACTTCTATTGGAATATTTCCACCCACTACTCTCTTTAACTTTTAAGACACACATTCATTCCATTTCTGATAGATATTACAACGGCTGAGAACAAGGCGATGGAAGCATTGATATCGCGATGCTCCCGACCTGTGTCGCTCGGTCCTTGTAACTTCTATTGGAATATTTCCACCCACTACTCTCTTCAACTTTTAAGACACACATTCATTCCATTTCTGATAGATATTACAACGGCTGAGAACAAGGCGGTGGAAGCATTGAAATCGCAATGCTCCCGACCTGTGTCGCTCGGTCCTTGTAACTTCTATTGGAATATTTCCACCCACTACTCTCTTCAACTTTTAAGACACACATTCATTCCATTTCTGATAGATATTACAACGGCTGAGAACAAGGCGGTGGAAGCATTGAAATCGCGATGCTCCCGACCTGTGTCGCTCGGTCCTTGTAACTTCTATTGGAATATTTCCACCCATTACTCTCTTCAACTTTTAAGACACACATTCATTCCATTTCCGATAGATATTACAACGACTGAGAACAAGGCGGTGGAAGCATTGAAATCGCGATGCTCCCGACCTGTGTCGCTCGGTCCTTGTAACTTCTATTGGAATATTTCCACCCACTACTCTCTTCAACTTTTAAGACACACATTCATTCCATTTCTGATAGATATTACAACGGCTGAGAACAAGGCGGTGGAAGCATTATAATCGCGATGCTCCCGACCTGTGTCGCTCGGTCCTTGTAACTTCTATTGGATTATTTCCACCCACTACTCTCTTCAACTTTTAAGACACACATTCAATCCATTTCTGATAGATATTACAACGGCTGAGAACAAGGCGGTGGAAGCATTGAAATCGCGATGCTCCCGACCTGTGTCGCTCGGCCCTTGTAACTTCTATTGGAATATTTCCACCCACTACTCTCTTCAACTTTTAAGACACACATTCATTCCATTTCTGATAGATATTACAACGGCTGAGAACAAGGCGGTGGAAGCATTGAAATCGCGATGCTCCCGACCTGTGACGCTCGGTCCTTGTGACTTCTATTGGAATATTTCCACCCACTACTCTCTTCAACTTTTAAGACACACATTCATTCCATTTCTGATAGATATTACAACGGCTGAGAACAAGGCGGTGGAAGCATTGAAATCGCGATGCTCCCGACCTGTGTCGCTCGGACCTTGTAACTTGTATTGGAATATTTCCACCCACTACTCTCTTCAACTTTTAAGACACACATTCATTCCATTTCTGATAGATATTACAACGGCTGACAACAAGGCGGTGGAAGCATTGAAATCGCGATGCTTCCGACCTGTGTCGCTCGGTCCTTGTAACTTCTATTGGAATATTTCCACCCACTACTCTCTTCAACTTTTAAGACACACATTCATTCCATTTCTGATAGATATTACAACGGCTGAGAACAAGGCGGTGGAAGCATTATAATCGCGATGCTCCCGACCTGTGTCGCTCGGTCCTTGTAACTTCTATTGGATTATTTCCACCCACTACTCTCTTCAACTTTTAAGACACACATTCAATCCATTTCTGATAGATATTACAACGGCTGAGAACAAGGCGGTGGAAGCATTGAAATCGCGATGCTCCCGACCTGTGTCGCTCGGCCCTTGTAACTTCTATTGGAATATTTCCACCCACTACTCTCTTCAACTTTTAAGACACACATTCATTCCATTTCTGATAGATATTACAACGGCTGAGAACAAGGCGGTGGAAGCATTGAAATCGCGATGCTCCCGACCTGTGACGCTCGGTCCTTGTGACTTCTATTGGAATATTTCCACCCACTACTCTCTTCAACTTTTAAGACACACATTCATTCCATTTCTGATAGATATTACAACGGCTGAGAACAAGGCGGTGGAAGCATTGAAATCGCGATGCTCCCGACCTGTGTCGCTCGGACCTTGTAACTTGTATTGGAATATTTCCACCCACTACTCTCTTCAACTTTTAAGACACACATTCATTCCATTTCTGATAGATATTACAACGGCTGACAACAAGGCGGTGGAAGCATTGAAATCGCGATGCTTCCGACCTGTGTCGCTCTGTCCTTGTAACTTCTATTGGAATATTTCCACCCACTACTCTCTTCAACTTTTAAGACACACATTCATTCCATTTCTGATAGATATTACAACGGCTGAGAACAAGGCGGTGGAAGCATTGAAATCGCGATGCTCCCGACCTGTGTCGCTCGGTCCTTGTAACTTCTATTGGAATATTTCCAACCACTACTCTCTTCAACTTTTAAGACACACATTCATTCCATTTCTGATAGATATTACAACGGCTGAGAACAAGGCGGTGGAAGCATTGAAATCGCGATGCTCCCGACCTGTGTCGCTCGGTCCTTGTAACTTCTATTGGAATATTTCCACCCACTACTCTCTTCAACTTTTAAGACACACATTCATTCCATTTCTGATAGATATTACAACGGCTGAGAACAAGGCGGTGGAAGCATTGAAATCGCGATGCTCCCGACCTGTGTCGCTCGGTCCTTGTAACTTCTATTGGAATATTTCCACCCACTACTCTCTTCAATTTTTAAGACACACATTCATTCCATTTCTGATAGATATTACAACGGCTGAGAACAAGGCGGTGGAAGCATTGAAATCGCGATGCTCCCGACCTGTGTCGCTCGGTCCTTGTAACTTCTATTGGAATATTTCCACCCACTACTCTCTTCAATTTTTAAGACACACATTCATTCCATTTCTGATAGATATTACAACGGCTGAGAACAAGGCGGTGGAAGCATTGAAATCGCGATGCTCCCGACCTGTGTCGCTCGGTCGTTGTAACTTCTATTGGAATATTTCCACCCACTACTCTCTTTAACTTTTAAGACACACATTCATTCCATTTCTGATAGATATTACAACGGCTGAGAACAAGGCGATGGAAGCATTGATATCGCGATGCTCCCGACCTGTGTCGTTAGGTCCTTGTAACTTCTATTGGAATATTTCCACCCACTACTCTCTTCAACTTTTAAGACACACATTCATTCCATTTCTGATAGATATTACAACGGCTGAGTACAAGGCGGTGGAAGCATTGATATCGCGATGCTCCCGACCTGTGTCGCTCGGTCCTTGTAACATCTATTGGAATATTTCCATCCACTACTCTCTTCAACTTTTAAGACACACATTCATTTCATTTCTGATAGATATTACAACGGCTGAGAACAAGGCGGTGTAAGCATTGAAATCGCGATGCTCCCGACCTGTGTCACTCGGTCCTTGTAACTTCTATTGGAATATTTCCACCCACTACTCTCTTCAACTTTTAAGACACACATTCATTCCATTTCTGATAGATATTACAACGGCTGAGAACAAGGCGGTGGAAGCATTGAAATCGCGATGCTCCCGACCTGTGTCGCTCGGTCCTTGTAACTTCTATTGGAATATTTCCACCCACTACTCTCTTCAACTTTTAAGACACACATTCATTCCATTTCTGATAGATATTACACCGGCTGAGTACAAGGCGGTGGAAGCATTGATATCGCGATGCTCCCGACCTGTGTCGCTCGGTCCTTGTAACTTCTATTGGAATATTTCCACCCACTACTCTCTTCAACTTTTAAGACACACATTCATTCCATTTCTGATAGATATTACAACGGCTGAGAACAAGGCGGTGGAAGCATTGAAATCGCGATGCTCCCGACCTGTGTCACTCGGTCCTTGTAACTTCTATTGGAATATTTCCACCCACTACTCTCTTCAACTTTTAAGACACACATTCATTCCATTTCTGATAGATATTACAACGGCTGAGAACAAGGCGGTGGAAGCATTGAAATCGCGATGCTCCCGACCTGTGTCGCTCGGTCCTTGTAACTTCTATTGGAATATTTCCACCCACTACTCTCTTCAACTTTTAAGACACACATTCATTCCATTTCTGATAGATATTACAACGGCTGAGAACAAGGCGGTGGAAGCATTGAAATCGCGATGCTCCCGACCTGTGTCGCTCGGTCCTTGTAACTTCTATTGGAATATTTCCACCCACTACTCTCTTCAACTTTTAAGACACACATTCATTCCATTTCTGATAGATATTACAACGGCTGAGAACAAGGCGGTGGAAGCATTGAAATCGCGATGCTCCCGACCTGTGTCGCTCGGTCCTTGTAACTTCTATTGGAATATTTCCACCCACTACTCTCTTCAACATTTAAGACAAAAATTCATTCCATTTCTGATAGATATTACAACAGCTGAGAACAAGGCGGTGGAAGCATTGAAATCGCGATGCTCTCGACCTGTGTCGCTCGGTCCTTGTAACTTCTATTGGAATATTTCCACCCACTTCTCTCTTCAACTTTTAACACACACATTCATTCCATTTCTGATAGATATTACAACGGCTGAGAACAAGGCGGTGGAAGCATTGAAATCGCTATGCTCCCGACCTGTGTCGCTCGGTCCTTGTAACTTCTATTGGAATATTTCCACCCACTACTCTCTTCAACTTTTAAGACACACATTCATTCCATTTCTGATAGATATTACAACGGCTGAGAACAAGGCGGTGGATGCATTGAAATCGCGATGCTCCCGACCTGTGTCGCTCGGTCCTTGTAACTTCTATTGGAATATTTCCACCCACTACTCTCTTCAACTTTTAAGACACACATTCATTCCATTTCTGATAGATATTACAACGGCTGAGAACAAGGCGGTGGAAGCATTGAAATCGCGATGCTCCCGACCTGTGTCGCTCGGTCCTTGTAACTTCTATTGGGATATTTCCACCCACTACTCTCTTCAACTTTTAAGACACACATTCAATCCATTTCTGATAGATATTACAACGGCTGAGACAAAGGCGGTGGAAGCATTGAAATCGCGATGCTCCCGACCTGTGTCGCTCGGTCCTTGTAACTTCTATTGGAATATTTCCACCCACTACTCTCTTCAACTTTTAAGACACACATTCATTCAATTTCTGATAGATATTACAACGGCTGAGAACAAGGCGGTGGAAGCATTGAAATCGCGATGCTCCCGACCTGTGTCGCTCGGTCCTTGTGACTTCTATTGGAATATTTCCACCCACTACTCTCTTCAACTTTTAAGACACACATTCATTCCATTTCTGATAGATATTACAACGGCTGAGAACAAGGCGGTGGAAGCATTGAAATCACGATGCTCCCGACCTGTGTCGCTCGGTCCTTGTAACTTCTATTGGAATATTTCCATCCACTACTCTCTTCAACTTTTAAGACACACATTCATTCCATTTCTGATAGATATTACAACGGCTGAGAACAAGGCGATGGAAGCATTGATATCGCGATGCTCCCGACCTGTGTCGCTCGGTCCTTGTAACTTCTATTGGAATATTTCCACCCACTACTCTCTTCAACTTTTAAGACACACATTCATTCCATTTCTGATAGATATTACAACGGCTGAGAACAAGGCGGTGGAAGCATTGAAATCGCAATGCTCCCGACCTGTGTCGCTCGGTCCTTGTAACTTCTATTGGAATATTTCCACCCACTACTCTCTTCAACTTTTAAGACACACATTCATTCCATTTCTGATAGATATTACAACGGCTGAGAACAAGGCGGTGGAAGCATTGAAATCGCGATGCTCCCGACCTGTGTCGCTCGGTCCTTGTAACTTCTATTGGAATATTTCCACCCATTACTCTCTTCAACTTTTAAGACACACATTCATTCCATTTCCGATAGATATTACAACGACTGAGAACAAGGCGGTGGAAGCATTGAAATCGCGATGCTCCCGACCTGTGTCGCTCGGTCCTTGTAACTTCTATTGGAATATTTCCACCCACTACTCTCTTCAACTTTTAAGACACCCATTCATTCCATTTCTGATAGATATTACAACGGCTGAGAACAAGGCGGTGGAAGCATTGAAATCGCGATGCTCCCGACCTGTGTCGCTCGGTCCTTGTAACTTCTATTGGAATATTTCCACCCACTACTCTCTTCAACTTTTAAGACACACATTCATTCCATTTCTGATAGATATTACAACGGCTGAGAACAAGGCGGTGGAAGCATTATAATCGCGATGCTCCCGACCTGTGTCGCTCGGTCCTTGTAACTTCTATTGGATTATTTCCACCCACTACTCTCTTCAACTTTTAAGACACACATTCAATCCATTTCTGATAGATATTACAACGGCTGAGAACAAGGCGGTGGAAGCATTGAAATCGCGATGCTCCCGACCTGTGACGCTCGGTCCTTGTGACTTCTATTGGAATATTTCCACCCACTACTCTCTTCAACTTTTAAGACACACATTCATTCCATTTCTGATAGATATTACAACGGCTGAGAACAAGGCGGTGGAAGCATTGAAATCGCGATGCTCCCGACCTGTGTCGCTCGGACCTTGTAACTTGTATTGGAATATTTCCACCCACTACTCTCTTCAACTTTTAAGACACACATTCATTCCATTTCTGATAGATATTACAACGGCTGACAACAAGGCGGTGGAAGCATTGAAATCGCGATGCTTCCGACCTGTGTCGCTCTGTCCTTGTAACTTCTATTGGAATATTTCCACCCACTACTCTCTTCAACTTTTAAGACACACATTCATTCCATTTCTGATAGATATTACAACGGCTGAGAACAAGGCGGTGGAAGCATTGAAATCGCGATGCTCCCGACCTGTGTCGCTCGGTCCTTGTAACTTCTATTGGAATATTTCCAACCACTACTCTCTTCAACTTTTAAGACACACATTCATTCCATTTCTGATAGATATTACAACGGCTGAGAACAAGGCGGTGGAAGCATTGAAATCGCGATGCTCCCGACCTGTGTCGCTCGGTCCTTGTAACTTCTATTGGAATATTTCCACCCACTACTCTCTTCAACTTTTAAGACACACATTCATTCCATTTCTGATAGATATTACAACGGCTGAGAACAAGGCGGTGGAAGCATTGAAATCGCGATGCTCCCGACCTGTGTCGCTCGGTCCTTGTAACTTCTATTGGAATATTTCCACCCACTACTCTCTTCAATTTTTAAGACACACATTCATTCCATTTCTGATAGATATTACAACGGCTGAGAACAAGGCGGTGGAAGCATTGAAATCGCGATGCTCCCGACCTGTGTCGCTCGGTCCTTGTAACTTCTATTGGAATATTTCCACCCACTACTCTCTTCAATTTTTAAGACACACATTCATTCCATTTCTGATAGATATTACAACGGCTGAGAACAAGGCGGTGGAAGCATTGAAATCGCGATGCTCCCGACCTGTGTCGCTCGGTCGTTGTAACTTCTATTGGAATATTTCCACCCACTACTCTCTTTAACTTTTAAGACACACATTCATTCCATTTCTGATAGATATTACAACGGCTGAGAACAAGGCGATGGAAGCATTGATATCGCGATGCTCCCGACCTGTGTCGTTAGGTCCTTGTAACTTCTATTGGAATATTTCCACCCACTACTCTCTTCAACTTTTAAGACACACATTCATTCCATTTCTGATAGATATTACAACGGCTGAGTACAAGGCGGTGGAAGCATTGATATCGCGATGCTCCCGACCTGTGTCGCTCGGTCCTTGTAACATCTATTGGAATATTTCCATCCACTACTCTCTTCAACTTTTAAGACACACATTCATTTCATTTCTGATAGATATTACAACGGCTGAGAACAAGGCGGTGTAAGCATTGAAATCGCGATGCTCCCGACCTGTGTCACTCGGTCCTTGTAACTTCTATTGGAATATTTCCACCCACTACTCTCTTCAACTTTTAAGACACACATTCATTCCATTTCTGATAGATATTACAACGGCTGAGAACAAGGCGGTGGAAGCATTGAAATCGCGATGCTCCCGACCTGTGTCGCTCGGTCCTTGTAACTTCTATTGGAATATTTCCACCCACTACTCTCTTCAACTTTTAAGACACACATTCATTCCATTTCTGATAGATATTACACCGGCTGAGTACAAGGCGGTGGAAGCATTGATATCGCGATGCTCCCGACCTGTGTCGCTCGGTCCTTGTAACTTCTATTGGAATATTTCCACCCACTACTCTCTTCAACTTTTAAGACACACATTCATTCCATTTCTGATAGATATTACAACGGCTGAGAACAAGGCGGTGGAAGCATTGAAATCGCGATGCTTCCGACCTGTGTCGCTCTGTCCTTGTAACTTCTATTGGAATATTTCCACCCACTACTCTCTTCAACTTTTAAGACACACATTCATTCCATTTCTGATAGATATTACAACGGCTGAGAACAAGGCGGTGGAAGCATTGAAATCGCGATGCTCCCGACCTGTGTCGCTCGGTCCTTGTAACTTCTATTGGAATATTTCCAACCACTACTCTCTTCAACTTTTAAGACACACATTCATTCCATTTCTGATAGATATTACAACGGCTGAGAACAAGGCGGTGGAAGCATTGAAATCGCGATGCTCCCGACCTGTGTCGCTCGGTCCTTGTAACTTCTATTGGAATATTTCCACCCACTACTCTCTTCAACTTTTAAGACACACATTCATTCCATTTCTGATAGATATTACAACGGCTGAGAACAAGGCGGTGGAAGCATTGAAATCGCGATGCTCCCGACCTGTGTCGCTCGGTCCTTGTAACTTCTATTGGAATATTTCCACCCACTACTCTCTTCAATTTTTAAGACACACATTCATTCCATTTCTGATAGATATTACAACGGCTGAGAACAAGGCGGTGGAAGCATTGAAATCGCGATGCTCCCGACCTGTGTCGCTCGGTCCTTGTAACTTCTATTGGAATATTTCCACCCACTACTCTCTTCAATTTTTAAGACACACATTCATTCCATTTCTGATAGATATTACAACGGCTGAGAACAAGGCGGTGGAAGCATTGAAATCGCGATGCTCCCGACCTGTGTCGCTCGGTCGTTGTAACTTCTATTGGAATATTTCCACCCACTACTCTCTTTAACTTTTAAGACACACATTCATTCCATTTCTGATAGATATTACAACGGCTGAGAACAAGGCGATGGAAGCATTGATATCGCGATGCTCCCGACCTGTGTCGTTAGGTCCTTGTAACTTCTATTGGAATATTTCCACCCACTACTCTCTTCAACTTTTAAGACACACATTCATTCCATTTCTGATAGATATTACAACGGCTGAGTACAAGGCGGTGGAAGCATTGATATCGCGATGCTCCCGACCTGTGTCGCTCGGTCCTTGTAACATCTATTGGAATATTTCCATCCACTACTCTCTTCAACTTTTAAGACACACATTCATTTCATTTCTGATAGATATTACAACGGCTGAGAACAAGGCGGTGTAAGCATTGAAATCGCGATGCTCCCGACCTGTGTCACTCGGTCCTTGTAACTTCTATTGGAATATTTCCACCCACTACTCTCTTCAACTTTTAAGACACACATTCATTCCATTTCTGATAGATATTACAACGGCTGAGAACAAGGCGGTGGAAGCATTGAAATCGCGATGCTCCCGACCTGTGTCGCTCGGTCCTTGTAACTTCTATTGGAATATTTCCACCCACTACTCTCTTCAACTTTTAAGACACACATTCATTCCATTTCTGATAGATATTACACCGGCTGAGTACAAGGCGGTGGAAGCATTGATATCGCGATGCTCCCGACCTGTGTCGCTCGGTCCTTGTAACTTCTATTGGAATATTTCCACCCACTACTCTCTTCAACTTTTAAGACACACATTCATTCCATTTCTGATAGATATTACAACGGCTGAGAACAAGGCGGTGGAAGCATTGAAATCGCGATGCTCCCGACCTGTGTCACTCGGTCCTTGTAACTTCTATTGGAATATTTCCACCCACTACTCTCTTCAACTTTTAAGACACACATTCATTCCATTTCTGATAGATATTACAACGGCTGAGAACAAGGCGGTGGAAGCATTGAAATCGCGATGCTCCCGACCTGTGTCGCTCGGTCCTTGTAACTTCTATTGGAATATTTCCACCCACTACTCTCTTCAACTTTTAAGACACACATTCATTCCATTTCTGATAGATATTACAACGGCTGAGAACAAGGCGGTGGAAGCATTGAAATCGCGATGCTCCCGACCTGTGTCGCTCGGTCCTTGTAACTTCTATTGGAATATTTCCACCCACTACTCTCTTCAACTTTTAAGACACACATTCATTCCATTTCTGATAGATATTACAACGGCTGAGAACAAGGCGGTGGAAGCATTGAAATCGCGATGCTCCCGACCTGTGTCGCTCGGTCCTTGTAACTTCTATTGGAATATTTCCACCCACTACTCTCTTCAACATTTAAGACAAAAATTCATTCCATTTCTGATAGATATTACAACAGCTGAGAACAAGGCGGTGGAAGCATTGAAATCGCGATGCTCTCGACCTGTGTCGCTCGGTCCTTGTAACTTCTATTGGAATATTTCCACCCACTTCTCTCTTCAACTTTTAACACACACATTCATTCCATTTCTGATAGATATTACAACGGCTGAGAACAAGGCGGTGGAAGCATTGAAATCGCTATGCTCCCGACCTGTGTCGCTCGGTCCTTGTAACTTCTATTGGAATATTTCCACCCACTACTCTCTTCAACTTTTAAGACACACATTCATTCCATTTCTGATAGATATTACAACGGCTGAGAACAAGGCGGTGGATGCATTGAAATCGCGATGCTCCCGACCTGTGTCGCTCGGTCCTTGTAACTTCTATTGGAATATTTCCACCCACTACTCTCTTCAACTTTTAAGACACACATTCATTCCATTTCTGATAGATATTACAACGGCTGAGAACAAGGCGGTGGAAGCATTGAAATCGCGATGCTCCCGACCTGTGTCGCTCGGTCCTTGTAACTTCTATTGGGATATTTCCACCCACTACTCTCTTCAACTTTTAAGACACACATTCAATCCATTTCTGATAGATATTACAACGGCTGAGACAAAGGCGGTGGAAGCATTGAAATCGCGATGCTCCCGACCTGTGTCGCTCGGTCCTTGTAACTTCTATTGGAATATTTCCACCCACTACTCTCTTCAACTTTTAAGACACACATTCATTCAATTTCTGATAGATATTACAACGGCTGAGAACAAGGCGGTGGAAGCATTGAAATCGCGATGCTCCCGACCTGTGTCGCTCGGTCCTTGTGACTTCTATTGGAATATTTCCACCCACTACTCTCTTCAACTTTTAAGACACACATTCATTCCATTTCTGATAGATATTACAACGGCTGAGAACAAGGCGGTGGAAGCATTGAAATCACGATGCTCCCGACCTGTGTCGCTCGGTCCTTGTAACTTCTATTGGAATATTTCCATCCACTACTCTCTTCAACTTTTAAGACACACATTCATTCCATTTCTGATAGATATTACAACGGCTGAGAACAAGGCGATGGAAGCATTGATATCGCGATGCTCCCGACCTGTGTCGCTCGGTCCTTGTAACTTCTATTGGAATATTTCCACCCACTACTCTCTTCAACTTTTAAGACACACATTCATTCCATTTCTGATAGATATTACAACGGCTGAGAACAAGGCGGTGGAAGCATTGAAATCGCAATGCTCCCGACCTGTGTCGCTCGGTCCTTGTAACTTCTATTGGAATATTTCCACCCACTACTCTCTTCAACTTTTAAGACACACATTCATTCCATTTTTGATAGATATTACAACGGCTGAGAACAAGGCGGTGGAAGCATTGAAATCGCGATGCTCCCGACCTGTGTCGCTCGGTCCTTGTAACTTCTATTGGAATATTTCCACCCATTACTCTCTTCAACTTTTAAGACACACATTCATTCCATTTCCGATAGATATTACAACGACTGAGAACAAGGCGGTGGAAGCATTGAAATCGCGATGCTCCCGACCTGTGTCGCTCGGTCCTTGTAACTTCTATTGGAATATTTCCACCCACTACTCTCTTCAACTTTTAAGACACCCATTCATTCCATTTCTGATAGATATTACAACGGCTGAGAACAAGGCGGTGGAAGCATTGAAATCGCGATGCTCCCGACCTGTGTCGCTCGGTCCTTGTAACTTCTATTGGAATATTTCCACCCACTACTCTCTTCAACTTTTAAGACACACATTCATTCCATTTCTGATAGATATTACAACGGCTGAGAACAAGGCGGTGGAAGCATTATAATCGCGATGCTCCCGACCTGTGTCGCTCGGTCCTTGTAACTTCTATTGGATTATTTCCACCCACTACTCTCTTCAACTTTTAAGACACACATTCAATCCATTTCTGATAGATATTACAACGGCTGAGAACAAGGCGGTGGAAGCATTGAAATCGCGATGCTCCCGACCTGTGTCGCTCGGCCCTTGTAACTTCTATTGGAATATTTCCACCCACTACTCTCTTCAACTTTTAAGACACACATTCATTCCATTTCTGATAGATATTACAACGGCTGAGAACAAGGCGGTGGAAGCATTGAAATCGCGATGCTCCCGACCTGTGACGCTCGGTCCTTGTGACTTCTATTGGAATATTTCCACCCACTACTCTCTTCAACTTTTAAGACACACATTCATTCCATTTCTGATAGATATTACAACGGCTGAGAACAAGGCGGTGGAAGCATTGAAATCGCGATGCTCCCGACCTGTGTCGCTCGGACCTTGTAACTTGTATTGGAATATTTCCACCCACTACTCTCTTCAACTTTTAAGACACACATTCATTCCATTTCTGATAGATATTACAACGGCTGAGAACAAGGCGGTGGAAGCATTGAAATCGCGATGCTCCCGACCTGTGTCGCTCGGTCCTTGTAACTTCTATTGGAATATTTCCACCCACTACTCTCTTCAACTTTTAAGACACACATTCATTCCATTTCTGATAGATATTACAACGGCTGAGAACAAGGCGGTGGAAGCATTATAATCGCGATGCTCCCGACCTGTGTCGCTCGGTCCTTGTAACTTCTATTGGATTATTTCCACCCACTACTCTCTTCAACTTTTAAGACACACATTCAATCCATTTCTGATAGATATTACAACGGCTGAGAACAAGGCGGTGGAAGCATTGAAATCGCGATGCTCCCGACCTGTGTCGCTCGGCCCTTGTAACTTCTATTGGAATATTTCCACCCACTACTCTCTTCAACTTTTAAGACACACATTCATTCCATTTCTGATAGATATTACAACGGCTGAGAACAAGGCGGTGGAAGCATTGAAATCGCGATGCTCCCGACCTGTGACGCTCGGTCCTTGTGACTTCTATTGGAATATTTCCACCCACTACTCTCTTCAACTTTTAAGACACACATTCATTCCATTTCTGATAGATATTACAACGGCTGAGAACAAGGCGGTGGAAGCATTGAAATCGCGATGCTCCCGACCTGTGTCGCTCGGACCTTGTAACTTGTATTGGAATATTTCCACCCACTACTCTCTTCAACTTTTAAGACACACATTCATTCCATTTCTGATAGATATTACAACGGCTGAGAACAAGGCGGTGGAAGCATTGAAATCGCGATGCTTCCGACCTGTGTCGCTCGGTCCTTGTAACTTCTATTGGAATATTTCCACCCACTACTCTCTTCAACTTTTAAGACACACATTCATTCCATTTCTGATAGATATTACAACGGCTGAGAACAAGGCGGTGGAAGCATTGAAATCGCGATGCTCCCGACCTGTGACGCTCGGTCCTTGTGACTTCTATTGGAATATTTCCACCCACTACTCTCTTCAACTTTTAAGACACACATTCATTCCATTTCTGATAGATATTACAACGGCTGAGAACAAGGCGGTGGAAGCATTGAAATCGCGATGCTCCCGACCTGTGTCGCTCGGACCTTGTAACTTGTATTGGAATATTTCCACCCACTACTCTCTTCAACTTTTAAGACACACATTCATTCCATTTCTGATAGATATTACAACGGCTGAGAACAAGGCGGTGGAAGCATTGAAATCGCGATGCTTCCGACCTGTGTCGCTCGGTCCTTGTAACTTCTATTGGAATATTTCCACCCACTACTCTCTTCAACTTTTAAGACACACATTCATTCCATTTCTGATAGATATTACAACGGCTGAGAACAAGGCGGTGGAAGCATTGAAATCGCGATGCTCCCGACCTGTGTCGCTCGGTCCTTGTAACTTCTATTGGAATATTTCCAACCACTACTCTCTTCAACTTTTAAGACACACATTCATTCCATTTCTGATAGATATTACAACGGCTGAGAACAAGGCGGTGGAAGCATTGAAATCGCGATGCTCCCGACCTGTGTCGCTCGGTCCTTGTAACTTCTATTGGAATATTTCCACCCACTACTCTCTTCAACTTTTAAGACACACATTCATTCCATTTCTGATAGATATTACAACGGCTGAGAACAAGGCGGTGGAAGCATTGAAATCGCGATGCTCCCGACCTGTGTCGCTCGGTCCTTGTAACTTCTATTGGAATATTTCCACCCACTACTCTCTTCAATTTTTAAGACACACATTCATTCCATTTCTGATAGATATTACAACGGCTGAGAACAAGGCGGTGGAAGCATTGAAATCGCGATGCTCCCGACCTGTGTCGCTCGGTCCTTGTAACTTCTATTGGAATATTTCCACCCACTACTCTCTTCAATTTTTAAGACACACATTCATTCCATTTCTGATAGATATTACAACGGCTGAGAACAAGGCGGTGGAAGCATTGAAATCGCGATGCTCCCGACCTGTGTCGCTCGGTCCTTGTAACTTCTATTGGAATATTTCCACCCACTACTCTCTTCAACTTTTAAGACACACATTCATTCCATTTCTGATAGATATTACAACGGCTGAGAACAAGGCGGTGGAAGCATTGAAATCGCGATGCTCCCGACCTGTGTCGCTCGGTCCTTGTAACTTCTATTGGAATATTTCCACCCACTACTCTCTTCAACTTTTAAGACACACATTCATTCCATTTCTGATAGATATTACAACGGCTGAGAACAAGGCGGTGGAAGCATTGAAATCGCGATGCTCCCGACCTGTGTCGCTCGGTCGTTGTAACTTCTATTGGAATATTTCCACCCACTACTCTCTTTAACTTTTAAGACACACATTCATTCCATTTCTGATAGATATTACAACGGCTGAGAACAAGGCGATGGAAGCATTGATATCGCGATGCTCCCGACCTGTGTCGCTCGGTCCTTGTAACTTCTATTGGAATATTTCCACCCACTACTCTCTTCAACTTTTAAGACACACATTCATTCCATTTCTGATAGATATTACAACGGCTGAGTACAAGGCGGTGGAAGCATTGATATCGCGATGCTCCCGACCTGTGTCGCTCGGTCCTTGTAACATCTATTGGAATATTTCCATCCACTACTCTCTTCAACTTTTAAGACACACATTCATTTCATTTCTGATAGATATTACAACGGCTGAGAACAAGGCGGTGTAAGCATTGAAATCGCGATGCTCCCGACCTGTGTCACTCGGTCCTTGTAACTTCTATTGGAATATTTCCACCCACTACTCTCTTCAACTTTTAAGACACACATTCATTCCATTTCTGATAGATATTACAACGGCTGAGAACAAGGCGGTGGAAGCATTGAAATCGCGATGCTCCCGACCTGTGTCGCTCGGTCCTTGTAACTTCTATTGGAATATTTCCACCCACTACTCTCTTCAACTTTTAAGACACACATTCATTCCATTTCTGATAGATATTACACCGGCTGAGTACAAGGCGGTGGAAGCATTGATATCGCGATGCTCCCGACCTGTGTCGCTCGGTCCTTGTAACTTCTATTGGAATATTTCCACCCACTACTCTCTTCAACTTTTAAGACACACATTCATTCCATTTCTGATAGATATTACAACGGCTGAGAACAAGGCGGTGGAAGCATTGAAATCGCGATGCTCCCGACCTGTGTCACTCGGTCCTTGTAACTTCTATTGGAATATTTCCACCCACTACTCTCTTCAACTTTTAAGACACACATTCATTCCATTTCTGATAGATATTACAACGGCTGAGAACAAGGCGGTGGAAGCATTGAAATCGCGATGCTCCCGACCTGTGTCGCTCGGTCCTTGTAACTTCTATTGGAATATTTCCACCCACTACTCTCTTCAACTTTTAAGACACACATTCATTCCATTTCTGATAGATATTACAACGGCTGAGAACAAGGCGGTGGAAGCATTGAAATCGCGATGCTCCCGACCTGTGTCGCTCGGTCCTTGTAACTTCTATTGGAATATTTCCACCCACTACTCTCTTCAACTTTTAAGACACACATTCATTCCATTTCTGATAGATATTACAACGGCTGAGAACAAGGCGGTGGAAGCATTGAAATCGCGATGCTCCCGACCTGTGTCGCTCGGTCCTTGTAACTTCTATTGGAATATTTCCACCCACTACTCTCTTCAACATTTAAGACAAAAATTCATTCCATTTCTGATAGATATTACAACAGCTGAGAACAAGGCGGTGGAAGCATTGAAATCGCGATGCTCTCGACCTGTGTCGCTCGGTCCTTGTAACTTCTATTGGAATATTTCCACCCACTTCTCTCTTCAACTTTTAACACACACATTCATTCCATTTCTGATAGATATTACAACGGCTGAGAACAAGGCGGTGGAAGCATTGAAATCGCGATGCTCCCGACCTGTGTCGCTCGGTCCTTGTAACTTCTATTGGAATATTTCCACCCACTACTCTCTTCAACTTTTAAGACACACATTCATTCCATTTCTGATAGATATTACAACGGCTGAGAACAAGGCGGTGGATGCATTGAAATCGCGATGCTCCCGACCTGTGTCGCTCGGTCCTTGTAACTTCTATTGGAATATTTCCACCCACTACTCTCTTCAACTTTTAAGACACACATTCATTCCATTTCTGATAGATATTACAACGGCTGAGAACAAGGCGGTGGAAGCATTGAAATCGCGATGCTCCCGACCTGTGTCGCTCGGTCCTTGTAACTTCTATTGGGATATTTCCACCCACTACTCTCTTCAACTTTTAAGACACACATTCAATCCATTTCTGATAGATACTACAACGGCTGAGACAAAGGCGGTGGAAGCATTGAAATCGCGATGCTCCCGACCTGTGTCGCTCGGTCCTTGTAACTTCTATTGGAATATTTCCACCCACTACTCTCTTCAACTTTTAAGACACACATTCATTCAATTTCTGATAGATATTACAACGGCTGAGAACAAGGCGGTGGAAGCATTGAAATCGCGATGCTCCCGACCTGTGTCGCTCGGTCCTTGTGACTTCTATTGGAATATTTCCACCCACTACTCTCTTCAACTTTTAAGACACACATTCATTCCATTTCTGATAGATATTACAACGGCTGAGAACAAGGCGGTGGAAGCATTGAAATCACGATGCTCCCGACCTGTGTCGCTCGGTCCTTGTAACTTCTATTGGAATATTTCCATCCACTACTCTCTTCAACTTTTAAGACACTCATTAATTCCATTTCTGATAGATATTACAACGTCTGAGAACAAGGCGGTGGAAGCATTGAAATCGCGATGCTCCCGACCTGTGTCGCTCGGTCCTTGTAACTTCTATTGGGATATTTCCACCCACTACTCTCTTCAACTTTTAAGACACACATTCATTCCATTTCTGATAGATATTACAACGGCTGAGAACAAGGCGGTGGAAGCATTGAAATCGCGATGCTCCCGATCTGTGTCGCACGGTCCTTGTAACTTCTATTGGAATATTTCCACCCACTACTCTCTTCAACTTTTAAGACACACATTCATTCCATTTCTGATAGATATTACAACGGCTGAGAACAAAGCGGTGGAAGCATTGAAATCGCAATGCTCCCGACCTGTGTCGCTCGGTCCTTGTAACTTCTATTGGATTATTTCCACCCACTACTCTCTTCAACATTTAAGACAAAAATTCATTCCATTTCTGATAGATATTACAACAGCTGAGAACAAGGCGGTGGAAGCATTGAAATCGCGATGCTCTCGACCTGTGTCGCTCGGTCCTTGTAACTTCTATTGGAATATTTCCACCCACTACTCTCTTCAACTTTTAAGACACTCATTAATTCCATTTCTGATAGATATTACAACGTCTGAGAACAAGGCGGTGGAAGCATTGAAATCGCGATGCTCCCGACCTGTGTCGCTCGGTCCTTGTAACTTCTATTGGGATATTTCCACCCACTACTCTCTTCAACTTTTAAGACACACATTCATTGCATTTCTGATAGATATTACAACGGCTGAGAACAAGGCGGTGGAAGCATTGAAATCGCGATGCTCCCGATCTGTGTCGCTCGGTCCTTGTAACTTCTATTGGAATATTTCCACCCACTACTCTCTTCAACTTTTAAGACACACATTCATTCCATTTCTGATAGATATTACAACGGCTGAGAACAAAGCGGTGGAAGCATTGAAATCGCAATGCTCCCGACCTGTGTCGCTCGGTCCTTGTAACTTCTATTGGAATATTTCCACCCACTACTCTCTTCAACATTTAAGACACACATTCATTCCATTTCTGAAAGATATTACAACGGCTGAGAACAAGGCGGTGGATGCATTGAAATCGCGATGCTCCCGACCTGTGTCGCTCGGTCCTTGTAACTTCTATTGGAATATTTCCACCCACTACTCTCTTCAACTTTTAAGACACACATTCATTCCATTTCTGATAGATATTACAACGGCTGAGAACAAGGCGGTGGAAGCATTGAAATCGCGATGCTCCCGACCTGTGTCGCTCGGTCCTTGTAACTTCTATTGGGATATTTCCACCCACTACTCTCTTCAACTTTTAAGACACACATTCATTCCATTTCTGATAGATATTACAACGGCTGAGAACAAGGCGGTGGATGCATTGAAATCGCGATGCTCCCGACCTGTGTCGCTCGGTCCTTGTAACTTCTATTGGAATATTTCCACCCACTACTCTCTTCAACTTTTAAGACACACATTCATTCCATTTCTGATAGATATTACAACGGCTGAGAACAAGGCGGTGGAAGCATTGAAATCGCGATGCTCCCGACCTGTGTCGCTCGGTCCTTGTAACTTCTATTGGGATATTTCCACCCACTACTCTCTTCAACTTTTAAGACACACATTCAATCCATTTCTGATAGATATTACAACGGCTGAGACAAAGGCGGTGGAAGCATTGAAATCGCGATGCTCCCGACCTGTGTCGCTCGGTCCTTGTAACTTCTATTGGAATATTTCCACCCACTACTCTCTTCAACTTTTAAGACACACATTCATTCCATTTCTGATAGATATTACAACGGCTGAGAACAAGGCGGTGGATGCATTGAAATCGCGATGCTCCCGACCTGTGTCGCTCGGTCCTTGTAACTTCTATTGGAATATTTCCACCCACTACTCTCTTCAACTTTTAAGACACACATTCATTCCATTTCTGATAGATATTACAACGGCTGAGAACAAGGCGGTGGAAGCATTGAAATCGCGATGCTCCCGACCTGTGTCGCTCGGTCCTTGTAACTTCTATTGGAATATTTCCACCCACTACTCTCTTCAACTTTTAAGACACACATTCATTCCATTTCTGATAGATATTACAACGGCTGAGAACAAGGCGGTGGAAGCATTGAAATCGCGATGCTCCCGACCTGTGTCGCTCGGTCCTTGTAACTTCTATTGGAATATTTCCACCCACTACTCTCTTCAACTTTTAAGACACACATTCATTCCATTTCTGATAGATATTACAACGGCTGAGAACAAGGCGGTGGAAGCATTGAAATCGCGATGCTCCCGACCTGTGTCGCTCGGTCCTTGTAACTTCTATTGGAATATTTCCACCCACTACTCTCTTCAACATTTAAGACAAAAATTCATTCCATTTCTGATAGATATTACAACAGCTGAGAACAAGGCGGTGGAAGCATTGAAATCGCGATGCTCTCGACCTGTGTCGCTCGGTCCTTGTAACTTCTATTGGAATATTTCCACCCACTTCTCTCTTCAACTTTTAACACACACATTCATTCCATTTCTGATAGATATTACAACGGCTGAGAACAAGGCGGTGGAAGCATTGAAATCGCGATGCTCCCGACCTGTGTCGCTCGGTCCTTGTAACTTCTATTGGAATATTTCCACCCACTACTCTCTTCAACTTTTAAGACACACATTCATTCCATTTCTGATAGATATTACAACGGCTGAGAACAAGGCGGTGGATGCATTGAAATCGCGATGCTCCCGACCTGTGTCGCTCGGTCCTTGTAACTTCTATTGGAATATTTCCACCCACTACTCTCTTCAACTTTTAAGACACACATTCATTCCATTTCTGATAGATATTACAACGGCTGAGAACAAGGCGGTGGAAGCATTGAAATCGCGATGCTCCCGACCTGTGTCGCTCGGTCCTTGTAACTTCTATTGGGATATTTCCACCCACTACTCTCTTCAACTTTTAAGACACACATTCAATCCATTTCTGATAGATACTACAACGGCTGAGACAAAGGCGGTGGAAGCATTGAAATCGCGATGCTCCCGACCTGTGTCGCTCGGTCCTTGTAACTTCTATTGGAATATTTCCATCCACTACTCTCTTCAACTTTTAAGACACTCATTAATTCCATTTCTGATAGATATTACAACGTCTGAGAACAAGGCGGTGGAAGCATTGAAATCGCGATGCTCCCGACCTGTGTCGCTCGGTCCTTGTAACTTCTATTGGGATATTTCCACCCACTACTCTCTTCAACTTTTAAGACACACATTCATTCCATTTCTGATAGATATTACAACGGCTGAGAACAAGGCGGTGGAAGCATTGAAATCGCGATGCTCCCGACCTATGTCGCTCGGTCCTTGTAACTTCTATTGGATTATTTCCACCCACTACTCTCTTCAACATTTAAGACAAAAATTCATTCCATTTCTGATAGATATTACAACAGCTGAGAACAAGGCGGTGGAAGCATTGAAATCGCGATGCTCTCGACCTGTGTCGCTCGGTCCTTGTAACTTCTATTGGAATATTTCCACCCACTACTCTCTTCAACTTTTAAGACACTCATTAATTCCATTTCTGATAGATATTACAACGTCTGAGAACAAGGCGGTGGAAGCATTGAAATCGCGATGCTCCCGACCTGTGTCGCTCGGTCCTTGTAACTTCTATTGGGATATTTCCACCCACTACTCTCTTCAACTTTTAAGACACACATTCATTGCATTTCTGATAGATATTACAACGGCTGAGAACAAGGCGGTGGAAGCATTGAAATCGCGATGCTCCCGATCTGTGTCGCTCGGTCCTTGTAACTTCTATTGGAATATTTCCACCCACTACTCTCTTCAACTTTTAAGACACACATTCATTCCATTTCTGATAGATATTACAACGGCTGAGAACAAAGCGGTGGAAGCATTGAAATCGCAATGCTCCCGACCTGTGTCGCTCGGTCCTTGTAACTTCTATTGGAATATTTCCACCCACTACTCTCTTCAACATTTAAGACAAAAATTCATTCCATTTCTGATTGATATTACAACAGCTGAGAACAAGGCGGTGGAAGCATTGAAATCGCGATGCTCTCGACCTGTGTCGCTCGGTCCTTGTAACTTCTATTGGAATATTTCCACCCACTACTCTCTTCAACTTTTAACACACACATTCATTCCATTTCTGATAGATATTACAACGGCTGAGAACAAGGCGGTGGAAGCATTGAAATCGCGATGCTCCCGACCTGTGTCGCTCGGTCCTTGTAACTTCTATTGGAATATTTCCACCCACTACTCTCTTCAACTTTTAAGACACACATTCATTCCATTTCTGAAAGATATTACAACGGCTGAGAACAAGGCGGTGGATGCATTGAAATCGCGATGCTTCCGACCTGTGTCGCTCGGTCCTTGTAACTTCTATTGGAATATTTCCACCCACTACTCTCTTCAACTTTTAAGACACACATTCATTCCATTTCTGATAGATATTACAACGGCTGAGAACAAGGCGGTGGAAGCATTGAAATCGCGATGCTCCCGACCTGTGTCGCTCGGTCCTTGTAACTTCTATTGGGATATTTCCACCCACTACTCTCTTCAACTTTTAAGACACACATTCATTCCATTTCTGATAGATATTACAACGGCTGAGAACAAGGCGGTGGATGCATTGAAATCGCGATGCTCCCGACCTGTGTCGCTCGGTCCTTGTAACTTCTATTGGAATATTTCCACCCACTACTCTCTTCAACTTTTAAGACACACATTCATTCCATTTCTGATAGATATTACAACGGCTGAGAACAAGGCGGTGGAAGCATTGAAATCGCGATGCTCCCGACCTGTGTCGCTCGGTCCTTGTAACTTCTATTGGGATATTTCCACCCACTACTCTCTTCAACTTTTAAGACACACATTCAATCCATTTCTGATAGATATTACAACGGCTGAGACAAAGGCGGTGGAAGCATTGAAATCGCGATGCTCCCGACCTGTGTCGCTCGGTCCTTGTAACTTCTATTGGAATATTTCCACCCACTACTCTCTTCAACTTTTAAGACACACATTCATTCCATTTCTGATAGATATTACAACGGCTGAGAACAAGGCGGTGGATGCATTGAAATCGCGATGCTCCCGACCTGTGTCGCTCGGTCCTTGTAACTTCTATTGGAATATTTCCACCCACTACTCTCTTCAACTTTTAAGACACACATTCATTCCATTTCTGATAGATATTACAACGGCTGAGAACAAGGCGGTGGAAGCATTGAAATCGCGATGCTCCCGACCTGTGTCGCTCGGTCCTTGTAACTTCTATTGGGATATTTCCACCCACTACTCTCTTCAACTTTTAAGACACACATTCAATCCATTTCTGATAGATATTACAACGGCTGAGACAAAGGCGGTGGAAGCATTGAAATCGCGATGCTCCCGACCTGTGTCGCTCGGTCCTTGTAACTTCTATTGGAATATTTCCACCCACTACTCTCTTCAACTTTTAAGACACACATTCATTCCATTTCTGATAGATATTACAACAGCTGAGAACAAGGCGGTGGAAGCATTGAAATCGCGATGCTCTCGACCTGTGTCGCTCGGTCCTTGTAACTTCTATTGGAATATTTCCACCCACTACTCTCTTCAACTTTTAAGACACTCATTAATTCCATTTCTGATAGATATTACAACGTCTGAGAACAAGGCGGTGGAAGCATTGAAATCGCGATGCTCCCGACCTGTGTCGCTCGGTCCTTGTAACTTCTATTGGGATATTTCCACCCACTACTCTCTTCAACTTTTAAGACACACATTCATTCCATTTCTGATAGATATTACAACGGCTGAGAACAAGGCGGTGGAAGCATTGAAATCGCGATGCTCCCGATCTGTGTCGCTCGGTCCTTGTAACTTCTATTGGAATATTTCCACCCACTACTCTCTTCAACTTTTAAGACACACATTCTTTCCATTTCTGATAGATATTACAACGGCTGAGAACAAAGCGGTGGAAGCATTGAAATCGCAATGCTCCCGACCTGTGTCGCTCGGTCCTTGTAACTTCTATTGGAATATTTCCACCCACTACTCTCTTCAACATTTAAGACAAAAATTCATTCCATTTCTGATAGATATTACAACAGCTGAGAACAAGGCGGTGGAAGCATTGAAATCGCGATGCTCTCGACCTGTGTCGCTCGGTCCTTGTAACTTCTATTGGAATATTTCCACCCACTACTCTCTTCAACTTTTAACACACACATTCATTCCATTTCTGATAGATATTACAACGGCTGAGAACAAGGCGGTGGAAGCATTGAAATCGCGATGCTCCCGACCTGTGTCGCTCGGTCCTTGTAACTTCTATTGGAATATTTCCACCCACTACTCTCTTCAACTTTTAAGACACACATTCATTCCATTTCTGATAGATATTACAACGGCTGAGAACAAGGCGGTGGATGCATTGAAATCGCGATGCTCCCGACCTGTGTCGCTCGGTCCTTGTAACTTCTATTGGAATATTTCCACCCACTACTCTCTTCAACTTTTAAGACACACATTCATTCCATTTCTGATAGATATTACAACGGCTGAGAACAAGGCGGTGGAAGCATTGAAATCGCGATGCTCCCGACCTGTGTCGCTCGGTCCTTGTAACTTCTATTGGGATATTTCCACCCACTACTCTCTTCAACTTTTAAGACACACATTCATTCCATTTCTGATAGATATTACAACGGCTGAGACAAAGGCGGTGGAAGCATTGAAATCGCGATGCTCCCGACCTGTGTCGCTCGGTCCTTGTAACTTCTATTGGAATATTTCCACCCACTACTCTCTTCAACTTTTAAGACACACATTCATTCCATTTCTGATAGATATTACAACGGCTGAGAACAAGGCGGTGGAAGCATTGAAATCGCGATGCTCCCGACCTGTGTCGCTCGGTCCTTGTAACTTGTATTGGAATATTTCCACCCACTACTCTCTTCAACTTTTAAGACACACATTCATTCCATTTCTGATAGATATTACAACGGCTGAGAACAAGGCGGTGGAAGCATTGAAATCGCGATGCTCCCGACCTGTGTCGCTCGGTCCTTGTACCTTGTATTGGAATATTTCCACCCACTACTCTCTTCAACTTTTAAGACACATATTCATTCCATTTCTGATAGATATTACAACGGCTGAGAACAAGGCGGTGGAAGCATTGAAATCGCGATGCTCCCGATCTGTGTCGCTTGGTCCTTGTAACTTCTATTGGAATATTTCCACCCACTACTCTCTTCAACTTTTAAGACACACATTCATTCCATTTCTGATAGATATTACAACAGCTGAGAACAAGGCGGTGGAAGCATTGAAATCGCGATGCTCCCAACCTGTGTCGCTCGGTCCTTGTAACTTCTATTGGAATATTTCCACCCACTACTCTCTTCAATTTTTAAGACACACATTCATTCCATTTCTGATAGATATTACAACGGCTGAGAACAAGGTGGTGGAAGCATTGAAATCGCGATGCTCCCGACCTGTGTCGCTCGGTCCTTGTAACTTCTATTGGAATATTTCCACCCACTACTCTCTTCAACTTTTAAGACACACATTCATTCCATTTCTGATAGATATTACAACGGCTGAGAACAAGGCGGTGGAAGCATTGAAATCGCGATGCTCCCGACCTGTGTCGCTCGGTCCTTGTAACTTCTATTGGAATATTTCCACCCACTACTCTCTTCAACTTTTAAGACACACATTCATTCCATTTCTGATAGATATTACAACGGCTGAGAACAAGGCGGTGGAAGCATTGAAATCGCAATGCTCCCGACCTGTGTCGCTCGGTCCTTGTAACTTCTATTGGAATATTTCCACCCACTACTCTCTTCAACTTTTAAGACACACATTCATTCCATTTCTGATAGATATTACAACGGCTGAGAACAAGGCGGTGGAAGCATTGAAATCGCGATGCTCCCGACCTGTGTCGCTCGGTCCTTGTAACTTGTATTGGAATATTTCCACCCACTACTCTCTTCAACTTTTAAGACACCCATTCATTCCATTTCTGATAGATATTACAACGGCTGAGAACAAGGCGGTGGAAGCATTGAAATCGCGATGCTCCCGACCTGTGTCGCTCGGTCCTTGTAACTTCTATTGGAATATTTCCACCCACTACTCTCTTCAACTTTTAAGACACACATTCATTCCATTTCTGATAGATATTACAACGGCTGAGAACAAGGCGGTGGAAGCATTGAAATCGCGATGCTCCCGACCTGTGTCGCTCGGTCCTTGTAACTTCTATTGGAATATTTCCACCCACTACTGTCTTCAACTTTTAAGACACACATTCATTCCATTTCTGATAGATATTACAACGGCTGAGAACAAGGCGGTGGAAGCATTGAAATAGCGATGCTCCCGACCTGTGTCGCTCGGTCCTTGTAACTTCTATTGGAATATTTCCACCCACTACTCTCTTTAATTTTTAAGACACACATTCATTCCATTTCTGATAGATATTACAACGGCTGAGAACAAGGCGGTGGAAGCATTGAAATCGCGATGCTCCCGACCTGTGTCGCTCGGTCCTTGTAACTTCTATTTGAATATTTATACCCACTACTCTCTTCAACTTTTAAGACACACATTCATTCCATTTCTGATAGATATTACAACGGCTGAGAACAAGGCGGTGGAAGCATTGAAATCGCGATGCTCCCGACCTGTGTCGCTCGGTCCTTGTAACATGTATTGGAATATTTCCACCCACTACTCTCTTCAACTTTTAAGACACACATTCATTCCATTTCTGATAGATATTACAACGGCTGAGAACAATGCGGTGGAAGCATTGAAATCGCGATGCTCCCGAATTGTGTCGCTCGGTCCTTGTACCTTGTATTGGAATATTTCCACCCACTACTCTCTTCAACTTTTAAGACACACATTCATTCCATTTCTGATAGATATTACAACGGCTGAGAACAAGGCGGTGGAAGCATTGAAATCGCGATGCTCCCGACCTGTGTCGCTCGGTCCTTGTAACTTCTATTGGAATATTTCCACCCACTACTCTCTTCAACTTTTAAGACACACATTCATTCCATTTCTGATAGATATTACAACGGCTGAGAACAAGGCGGTGGAAGCATTGAAATCGCGATGCTCCCGACCTGTGTCGCTCGGTCCTTGTAACTTCTATTGGAATATTTCCACCCACTACTGTCTTCAACTTTTAAGACACACATTCATTCCATTTCTGATAGATATTACAACGGCTGAGAACAAGGCGTTGGAAGCATTGAAATCGCGATGCTCCCGACCTGTGTCGCTCGGTCCTTGTAACTTCTATTGGAATATTTCCACCCACTACTCTCTTCAATTTTTAAGACACACATTCATTCCATTTCTGATAGATATTACAACGGCTGAGAACAAGGCGGTGGAAGCATTGAAATCGCGATGCTCCCGACCTGTGTCGCTCGGTCCTTGTAACTTCTATTGGAATATTTATACCCACTACTCTCTTCAACTTTTAAGACACACATTCATTCCATTTCTGATAGATATTACAACGGCTGAGAACAAGGCGGTGGAAGCATTGAAATCGCGATGCTCCCGACCTGTGTCGCTCGGTCCTTGTAACTTGTATTGGAATATTTCCACCCACTACTCTCTTCAACTTTTAAGACACACATTCATTCCATTTCTGATAGATATTACAACGGCTGAGAACAAGGCGGTGGAAGCATTGAAATCGCGATGCTCCCGACCTGTGTCGCTCGGTCCTTGTAACTTCTATTGGGATATTTCCACCCACTACTCTCTTCAACTTTTAAGACACACATTCATTCCATTTCTGATAGATATTACAACGGCTGAGAACAAGGCGGTGGATGCATTGAAATCGCGATGCTCCCGACCTGTGTCGCTCGGTCCTTGTAACTTCTATTGGAATATTTCCACCCACTACTCTCTTCAACTTTTAAGACACACATTCATTCCATTTCTGATAGATATTACAACGGCTGAGAACAAGGCGGTGGAAGCATTGAAATCGCGATGCTCCCGACCTGTGTCGCTCGGTCCTTGTAACTTCTATTGGGATATTTCCACCCACTACTCTCTTCAACTTTTAAGACACACATTCAATCCATTTCTGATAGATATTACAACGGCTGAGACAAAGGCGGTGGAAGCATTGAAATCGCGATGCTCCCGACCTGTGTCGCTCGGTCCTTGTAACTTCTATTGGAATATTTCCACCCACTACTCTCTTCAACTTTTAAGACACACATTCATTCCATTTCTGATAGATATTACAACGGCTGAGAACAAGGCGGTGGATGCATTGAAATCGCGATGCTCCCGACCTGTGTCGCTCGGTCCTTGTAACTTCTATTGGAATATTTCCACCCACTACTCTCTTCAACTTTTAAGACACACATTCATTCCATTTCTGATAGATATTACAACGGCTGAGAACAAGGCGGTGGAAGCATTGAAATCGCGATGCTCCCGACCTGTGTCGCTCGGTCCTTGTAACTTCTATTGGGATATTTCCACCCACTACTCTCTTCAACTTTTAAGACACACATTCAATCCATTTCTGATAGATATTACAACGGCTGAGACAAAGGCGGTGGAAGCATTGAAATCGCGATGCTCCCGACCTGTGTCGCTCGGTCCTTGTAACTTCTATTGGAATATTTCCACCCACTACTCTCTTCAACTTTTAAGACACACATTCATTCCATTTCTGATAGATATTACAACGGCTGAGAACAAGGCGGTGGATGCATTGAAATCGCGATGCTCCCGACCTGTGTCGCTCGGTCCTTGTAACTTCTATTGGAATATTTCCACCCACTACTCTCTTCAACTTTTAAGACACACATTCATTCCATTTCTGATAGATATTACAACGGCTGAGAACAAGGCGGTGGAAGCATTGAAATCGCGATGCTCCCGACCTGTGTCGCTCGGTCCTTGTAACTTCTATTGGAATATTTCCACCCACTACTCTCTTCAACATTTAAGACAAAAATTCATTCCATTTCTGATTGATATTACAACAGCTGAGAACAAGGCGGTGGAAGCATTGAAATCGCGATGCTCTCGACCTGTGTCGCTCGGTCCTTGTAACTTCTATTGGAATATTTCCACCCACTACTCTCTTCAACTTTTAACACACACATTCATTCCATTTCTGATAGATATTACAACGGCTGAGAACAAGGCGGTGGAAGCATTGAAATCGCGATGCTCCCGACCTGTGTCGCTCGGTCCTTGTAACTTCTATTGGAATATTTCCACCCACTACTCTCTTCAACTTTTAAGACACACATTCATTCCATTTCTGAAAGATATTACAACGGCTGAGAACAAGGCGGTGGATGCATTGAAATCGCGATGCTTCCGACCTGTGTCGCTCGGTCCTTGTAACTTCTATTGGAATATTTCCACCCACTACTCTCTTCAACTTTTAAGACACACATTCATTCCATTTCTGATAGATATTACAACGGCTGAGAACAAGGCGGTGGAAGCATTGAAATCGCGATGCTCCCGACCTGTGTCGCTCGGTCCTTGTAACTTCTATTGGGATATTTCCACCCACTACTCTCTTCAACTTTTAAGACACACATTCATTCCATTTCTGATAGATATTACAACGGCTGAGAACAAGGCGGTGGATGCATTGAAATCGCGATGCTCCCGACCTGTGTCGCTCGGTCCTTGTAACTTCTATTGGAATATTTCCACCCACTACTCTCTTCAACTTTTAAGACACACATTCATTCCATTTCTGATAGATATTACAACGGCTGAGAACAAGGCGGTGGAAGCATTGAAATCGCGATGCTCCCGACCTGTGTCGCTCGGTCCTTGTAACTTCTATTGGGATATTTCCACCCACTACTCTCTTCAACTTTTAAGACACACATTCAATCCATTTCTGATAGATATTACAACGGCTGAGACAAAGGCGGTGGAAGCATTGAAATCGCGATGCTCCCGACCTGTGTCGCTCGGTCCTTGTAACTTCTATTGGAATATTTCCACCCACTACTCTCTTCAACTTTTAAGACACACATTCATTCCATTTCTGATAGATATTACAACGGCTGAGAACAAGGCGGTGGATGCATTGAAATCGCGATGCTCCCGACCTGTGTCGCTCGGTCCTTGTAACTTCTATTGGAATATTTCCACCCACTACTCTCTTCAACTTTTAAGACACACATTCATTCCATTTCTGATAGATATTACAACGGCTGAGAACAAGGCGGTGGAAGCATTGAAATCGCGATGCTCCCGACCTGTGTCGCTCGGTCCTTGTAACTTCTATTGGGATATTTCCACCCACTACTCTCTTCAACTTTTAAGACACACATTCAATCCATTTCTGATAGATATTACAACGGCTGAGACAAAGGCGGTGGAAGCATTGAAATCGCGATGCTCCCGACCTGTGTCGCTCGGTCCTTGTAACTTCTATTGGAATATTTCCACCCACTACTCTCTTCAACTTTTAAGACACACATTCATTCCATTTCTGATAGATATTACAACAGCTGAGAACAAGGCGGTGGAAGCATTGAAATCGCGATGCTCTCGACCTGTGTCGCTCGGTCCTTGTAACTTCTATTGGAATATTTCCACCCACTACTCTCTTCAACTTTTAAGACACTCATTAATTCCATTTCTGATAGATATTACAACGTCTGAGAACAAGGCGGTGGAAGCATTGAAATCGCGATGCTCCCGACCTGTGTCGCTCGGTCCTTGTAACTTCTATTGGGATATTTCCACCCACTACTCTCTTCAACTTTTAAGACACACATTCATTCCATTTCTGATAGATATTACAACGGCTGAGAACAAGGCGGTGGAAGCATTGAAATCGCGATGCTCCCGATCTGTGTCGCTCGGTCCTTGTAACTTCTATTGGAATATTTCCACCCACTACTCTCTTCAACTTTTAAGACACACATTCTTTCCATTTCTGATAGATATTACAACGGCTGAGAACAAAGCGGTGGAAGCATTGAAATCGCAATGCTCCCGACCTGTGTCGCTCGGTCCTTGTAACTTCTATTGGAATATTTCCACCCACTACTCTCTTCAACATTTAAGACAAAAATTCATTCCATTTCTGATAGATATTACAACAGCTGAGAACAAGGCGGTGGAAGCATTGAAATCGCGATGCTCTCGACCTGTGTCGCTCGGTCCTTGTAACTTCTATTGGAATATTTCCACCCACTACTCTCTTCAACTTTTAACACACACATTCATTCCATTTCTGATAGATATTACAACGGCTGAGAACAAGGCGGTGGAAGCATTGAAATCGCGATGCTCCCGACCTGTGTCGCTCGGTCCTTGTAACTTCTATTGGAATATTTCCACCCACTACTCTCTTCAACTTTTAAGACACACATTCATTCCATTTCTGATAGATATTACAACGGCTGAGAACAAGGCGGTGGATGCATTGAAATCGCGATGCTCCCGACCTGTGTCGCTCGGTCCTTGTAACTTCTATTGGAATATTTCCACCCACTACTCTCTTCAACTTTTAAGACACACATTCATTCCATTTCTGATAGATATTACAACGGCTGAGAACAAGGCGGTGGAAGCATTGAAATCGCGATGCTCCCGACCTGTGTCGCTCGGTCCTTGTAACTTCTATTGGGATATTTCCACCCACTACTCTCTTCAACTTTTAAGACACACATTCATTCCATTTCTGATAGATATTACAACGGCTGAGACAAAGGCGGTGGAAGCATTGAAATCGCGATGCTCCCGACCTGTGTCGCTCGGTCCTTGTAACTTCTATTGGAACATTTCCACCCACTACTCTCTTCAACTTTTAAGACACACATTCATTCCATTTCTGATAGATATTACAACGGCTGAGAACAAGGCGGTGGAAGCATTGAAATCGCGATGCTCCCGACCTGTGTCGCTCGGTCCTTGTAACTTGTATTGGAATATTTCCACCCACTACTCTCTTCAACTTTTAAGACACACATTCATTCCATTTCTGATAGATATTACAACGGCTGAGAACAAGGCGGTGGAAGCATTGAAATCGCGATGCTCCCGACCTGTGTCGCTCGGTCCTTGTACCTTGTTTTGGAATATTTCCACCCACTACTCTCTTCAACTTTTAAGACACATATTCATTCCATTTCTGATAGATATTACAACGGCTGAGAACAAGGCGGTGGAAGCATTGAAATCGCGATGCTCCCGATCTGTGTCGCTTGGTCCTTGTAACTTCTATTGGAATATTTCCACCCACTACTCTCTTCAACTTTTAAGACACACATTCATTCCATTTCTGATAGATATTACAACAGCTGAGAACAAGGCGGTGGAAGCATTGAAATCGCGATGCTCCCAACCTGTGTCGCTCGGTCCTTGTAACTTCTATTGGAATATTTCCACCCACTACTCTCTTCAATTTTTAAGACACACATTCATTCCATTTCTGATAGATATTACAACGGCTGAGAACAAGGTGGTGGAAGCATTGAAATCGCGATGCTCCCGACCTGTGTCGCTCGGTCCTTGTAACTTCTATTGGAATATTTCCACCCACTACTCTCTTCAACTTTTAAGACACACATTCATTCCATTTCTGATAGATATTACAACGGCTGAGAACAAGGCGGTGGAAGCATTGAAATCGCGATGCTCCCGACCTGTGTCGCTCGGTCCTTGTAACTTCTATTGGAATATTTCCACCCACTACTCTCTTCAACTTTTAAGACACACATTCATTCCATTTCTGATAGATATTACAACGGCTGAGAACAAGGCGGTGGAAGCATTGAAATCGCAATGCTCCCGACCTGTGTCGCTCGGTCCTTGTAACTTCTATTGGAATATTTCCACCCACTACTCTCTTCAACTTTTAAGACACACATTCATTCCATTTCTGATAGATATTACAACGGCTGAGAACAAGGCGGTGGAAGCATTGAAATCGCGATGCTCCCGACCTGTGTCGCTCGGTCCTTGTAACTTGTATTGGAATATTTCCACCCACTACTCTCTTCAACTTTTAAGACACCCATTCATTCCATTTCTGATAGATATTACAACGGCTGAGAACAAGGCGGTGGAAGCATTGAAATCGCGATGCTCCCGACCTGTGTCGCTCGGTCCTTGTAACTTCTATTGGAATATTTCCACCCACTACTCTCTTCAACTTTTAAGACACACATTCATTCCATTTCTGATAGATATTACAACGGCTGAGAACAAGGCGGTGGAAGCATTGAAATCGCGATGCTCCCGACCTGTGTCGCTCGGTCCTTGTAACTTCTATTGGAATATTTCCACCCACTACTGTCTTCAACTTTTAAGACACACATTCATTCCATTTCTGATAGATATTACAACGGCTGAGAACAAGGCGGTGGAAGCATTGAAATAGCGATGCTCCCGACCTGTGTCGCTCGGTCCTTGTAACTTCTATTGGAATATTTCCACCCACTACTCTCTTTAATTTTTAAGACACACATTCATTCCATTTCTGATAGATATTACAACGGCTGAGAACAAGGCGGTGGAAGCATTGAAATCGCGATGCTCCCGACCTGTGTCGCTCGGTCCTTGTAACTTCTATTTGAATATTTATACCCACTACTCTCTTCAACTTTTAAGACACACATTCATTCCATTTCTGATAGATATTACAACGGCTGAGAACAAGGCGGTGGAAGCATTGAAATCGCGATGCTCCCGACCTGTGTCGCTCGGTCCTTGTAACATGTATTGGAATATTTCCACCCACTACTCTCTTCAACTTTTAAGACACACATTCATTCCATTTCTGATAGATATTACAACGGCTGAGAACAATGCGGTGGAAGCATTGAAATCGCGATGCTCCCGAATTGTGTCGCTCGGTCCTTGTACCTTGTATTGGAATATTTCCACCCACTACTCTCTTCAACTTTTAAGACACACATTCATTCCATTTCTGATAGATATTACAACGGCTGAGAACAAGGCGGTGGAAGCATTGAAATCGCGATGCTCCCGACCTGTGTCGCTCGGTCCTTGTAACTTCTATTGGAATATTTCCACCCACTACTCTCTTCAACTTTTAAGACACACATTCATTCCATTTCTGATAGATATTACAACGGCTGAGAACAAGGCGGTGGAAGCATTGAAATCGCGATGCTCCCGACCTGTGTCGCTCGGTCCTTGTAACTTCTATTGGAATATTTCCACCCACTACTGTCTTCAACTTTTAAGACACACATTCATTCCATTTCTGATAGATATTACAACGGCTGAGAACAAGGCGTTGGAAGCATTGAAATCGCGATGCTCCCGACCTGTGTCGCTCGGTCCTTGTAACTTCTATTGGAATATTTCCACCCACTACTCTCTTCAATTTTTAAGACACACATTCATTCCATTTCTGATAGATATTACAACGGCTGAGAACAAGGCGGTGGAAGCATTGAAATCGCGATGCTCCCGACCTGTGTCGCTCGGTCCTTGTAACTTCTATTGGAATATTTATACCCACTACTCTCTTCAACTTTTAAGACACACATTCATTCCATTTCTGATAGATATTACAACGGCTGAGAACAAGGCGGTGGAAGCATTGAAATCGCGATGCTCCCGACCTGTGTCGCTCGGTCCTTGTAACTTGTATTGGAATATTTCCACCCACTACTCTCTTCAACTTTTAAGACACACATTCATTCCATTTCTGATAGATATTACAACGGCTGAGAACAAGGCGGTGGAAGCATTGAAATCGCGATGCTCCCGACCTGTGTCGCTCGGTCCTTGTACCTTGTATTGGAATATTTCCACCCACTACTCTCTTCAACTTTTAAGACACACATTCATTCCATTTCTGATATATATTACAACGGCTGAGAACAAGGCGGTGGAAGCATTGAAATCGCGATGCTCCCGACCTGTGTCGCTCGGTCCTTGTAACTTCTATTGGAATATTTCCACCCACTACTCTCTTCAACTTTTAAGACACACATTCATTCCATTTCTGATAGATATTACAACGGCTGAGAACAAGGCGGTGGTAGCATTGAAATCGCGATGCTCCCGACCTGTGTCGCTCGGTCCTTGTAACTTCTATTGGAATATTTCCACCCACTACTCTCTTCAATTTTTAAGACACACATTCATTCCATTTCTGATAGATATTACAACGGCTGAGAACAAGGCGGTGGAAGCATTGAAATCGCGATGCTCCCGACCTGTGTCGCTCGGTCCTTGTAACTTCTATTGGAATATTTCCACCCACTACTCTCTTCAACTTTTAAGACACACATTCATTCCATTTCTGATAGATATTACAACGGCTGAGAACAAGGCGGTGGAAGCATTGAAATCGCGATGCTCCCGACCTGTGTCGCTCGGTCCTTGTAACTTCTATTGGAATATTTCCACCCACTACTCTCTTCAACTTTTAAGACACACATTCATTCCATTTCTGATAGATATTACAACGGCTGAGAACAAGGCGGTGGAAGCATTGAAATCGCGATGCTCCCGACCTGTGTCGCTCGGTCCTTGTAACTTGTATTGGAATATTTCCACCCACTACTCTCTTCAACTTTTAAGACACACATTCATTCCATTTCTGATAGATATTACAACGGCTGAGAACAAGGCGGTGGAAGCATTGAAATCGCGATGCTCCCGACCTGTGTCGCTCGGTCCTTGTAACTTCTATTGGAATATTTCCACCCACTACTCTCTTCAATTTTTAAGACACACATTCATTCCATTTCTGATAGATATTACAACGGCTGAGAACAAGGCGGTGGAAGCATTGAAATCGCGATGCTCCCGACCTGTGTCGCTCGGTCCTTGTAACTTATATTGGAATATTTCCAACCACTACTCTCTTCAACTTTTAAGATACACATTCATTCCATTTCTGATAGATATTACAACGGCTGAGAACAAGGCGGTAGAAGCATTGAAATCGCGATGCTCCCGACCTGTGTCGCTCGGTCCTTGTAACTTCTATTGGAATATTTCCACCCACTACTCTCTTCAACTTTTAAGACACACATTCATTCCATTTCTGATAGATATTACAACGGCTGAGAACAAGGCGGTGGAAGCATTGAAATCGCGATGCTCCCAACCTGTGTCGCTCGGTACTTGTAACTTCTATTGGAATATTTCCACCCACTACTCTCTTCAACTTTTAAGACACACATTCATTCCATTTCTGATAGATATTACAACGGCTGAGAACAAGGCGGTGGAAGCATTGAAATTGCGATGCCCCCGACCTGTGTCGCTCGGTCCTTGTGACTTCTATTGGAATATTTCCACCCACTACTCTCTTCAACTTTTAAGACACACATTCATTCCATTTCTGATAGATATTACAACGGCTGAGAACAAGGCGGTGGAAGCATTGAAATCGCGATGCTCCCGACCTGTGTCGCTCGGTCCTTGTAACTTCTATTGGAATATTTCCACCCACTACTCTCTTCAACTTTTAAGACACACATTCATTCCATTTCTGATAGATATTACAACGGCTGAGAACAAGGCGGTGGAAGCATTATAATCGCGATGCTCCCGACCTGTGTCGCTCGGTCCTTGTAACTTCTATTGGAATATTTCCACCCACTACTCTCTTCAACTTTTAAGACACACATTCATTCCATTTCTGATAGATATTACAACGGCTGAGAACAAGGCGGTGGAAGCATTGAAATCGCGATGCTCCCGACCTGTGTCGCTCGGTCCTTGTAACTTCTATTGGAATATTTCCACCCACTACTCTCTTCAACTTTTAAGACACACATTCATTCCATTTATGATAGATATTACAACGGCTGAGAACAAGGCGGTGGAAGCATTGAAATCGCGATGCTCCCGACCTGTGTCGCTCGGTCCTTGTAACTTCTATTGGAATATTTCCACCCACTACTCTCTTCAACTTTTAAGACACACATTCATTCCATTTCTGATAGATATTACAACGGCTGAGAACAAGGCGGTGGAAGCATTGAAATCGCGATGCTCCCGACCTGTGTCGCTCGGTCCTTGTAACTTCTATTGGAATATTTCCACCCACTACTCTCTTCAACTTTTAAGACACACATTCATTCCATTTATGATAGATATTACAACGGCTGAGAAAAAGGCGGTGGAAGCATTGAAATCGCGATGCTCCCGACCTGTGTCGCTCGGTCCTTGTTACTTCTATTGGAATATTTCCACCCACTACTCTCTTCAACTTTTAAGACACACATTCATTCCATTTCTGATAGATATTACAACGGCTGAGAACAAGGCGGTGGAAGCATTGAAATCGCGATGCTACCGACCTGTGTCGCTCGGTCCTTGTGACTTCTATTGGAATATTTCCACCCACTACTCTCTTCAACTTTTAAGACACACATTCATTCCATTTCTGATAGATATTACAACGGCTGAGAACAAGGCGGTGGAAGCATTGAAATCGCGATGCTCCCGACCTGTGTCGCTCGGTCCTTGTAACATCTATTGGAATATTTCCACCCACTACTCACTTCAACTTTTAAGACACACATTCATTCCAATTCTGATAGATATTACAACGGCTGAGAACAAGGCGGTGGTAGGATTGAAATCACGATGCTCCCGACCTGTGTCCCTCGGTCCTTGTAACTTCTATTGGAATATTTCCACCCACTACTCTCTTCAACTTTTAAGACACACATTCATTCCATTTCTGATAGATATTACAACGGCTGAGAACAAGGCGGTGGAAGCATTGAAATCGCGATGCTCCCAACCTGTGTCGCTCGGTACTTGTAACTTCTATTGGAATATTTCCACCCACTACTCTCTTCAACTTTTAAGACACACATTCATTCCATTTCTGATAGATATTACAACGGCTGAGAACAAGGCGGTGGAAGCATTGAAATTGCGATGCCCCCGACCTGTGTCGCTCGGTCCTTGTGACTTCTATTGGAATATTTCCACCCACTACTCTCTTCAACTTTTAAGACACACATTCATTCCATTTCTGATAGATATTACAACGGCTGAGAACAAGGCGGTGGAAGCATTGAAATCGCGATGCTCCCGACCTGTGTCGCTCGGTCCTTGTAACTTCTATTGGAATATTTCCACCCACTACTCTCTTCAACTTTTAAGACACACATTCATTCCATTTCTGATAGATATTACAACGGCTGAGAACAAGGCGGTGGAAGCATTATAATCGCGATGCTCCCGACCTGTGTCGCTCGGTCCTTGTAACTTCTATTGGAATATTTCCACCCACTACTCTCTTCAACTTTTAAGACACACATTCATTCCATTTCTGATAGATATTACAACGGCTGAGAACAAGGCGGTGGAAGCATTGAAATCGCGATGCTCCCGACCTGTGTCGCTCGGTCCTTGTAACTTCTATTGGAATATTTCCACCCACTACTCTCTTCAACTTTTAAGACACACATTCATTCCATTTATGATAGATATTACAACGGCTGAGAACAAGGCGGTGGAAGCATTGAAATCGCGATGCTCCCGACCTGTGTCGCTCGGTCCTTGTAACTTCTATTGGAATATTTCCACCCACTACTCTCTTCAACTTTTAAGACACACATTCATTCCATTTCTGATAGATATTACAACGGCTGAGAACAAGGCGGTGGAAGCATTGAAATCGCGATGCTCCCGACCTGTGTCGCTCGGTCCTTGTAACTTCTATTGGAATATTTCCACCCACTACTCTCTTCAACTTTTAAGACACACATTCATTCCATTTATGATAGATATTACAACGGCTGAGAAAAAGGCGGTGGAAGCATTGAAATCGCGATGCTCCCGACCTGTGTCGCTCGGTCCTTGTTACTTCTATTGGAATATTTCCACCCACTACTCTCTTCAACTTTTAAGACACACATTCATTCCATTTCTGATAGATATTACAACGGCTGAGAACAAGGCGGTGGAAGCATTGAAATCGCGATGCTACCGACCTGTGTCGCTCGGTCCTTGTGACTTCTATTGGAATATTTCCACCCACTACTCTCTTCAACTTTTAAGACACACATTCATTCCATTTCTGATAGATATTACAACGGCTGAGAACAAGGCGGTGGAAGCATTGAAATCGCGATGCTCCCGACCTGTGTCGCTCGGTCCTTGTAACATCTATTGGAATATTTCCACCCACTACTCACTTCAACTTTTAAGACACACATTCATTCCAATTCTGATAGATATTACAACGGCTGAGAACAAGGCGGTGGTAGGATTGAAATCACGATGCTCCCGACCTGTGTCCCTCGGTCCTTGTAACTTCTATTGGAATATTTCCACCCACTACTTTCTTCAACTTTTAAGACACACATTCATTCCATTTCTGATAGATATTACAACGGCTGAGAACAAGGCGGTGGAAGCATTGAAATCGCGATGCTCCCAACCTGTGTCGCTCGGTCCTTGTAACTTCTATTGGGATATTTCCACCCACTACTCTCTTCAACTTTTAAGACACACATTCATTCCATTTCTGATAGATATTACAACGGCTGAGAACAAGGCGGTGGAAGCATTGAAATCGCGATGCTCCCGACCTGTGTCGCTCGGTCCTTGTAACTTCTATTGGAATATTTCCACCCACTACTCTCTTCAATTTTTAAGACACACATTCATTCCATTTCTGATAGATATTACAACGGCTGAGAACAAGGCGGTAAAAGCATTGAAATCGCGATGCTCCCGACCTGTGTCGCTCGGTCCTTGTAACTTCTATTGGAATATTTCCACCCACTACTCTCTTCAACTTTTAAGACACACATTCATTCCATTTCTGATAGATATTACAACGGCTGAGAACAAGGCGGTGGAAGCATTATAATCGCGATGCTCCCGACCTGTGTCGCTCGTTCCTTGTAACTTCTATTGGAATATTTCCACCCACTACTCTCTTCAACTTTTAAGACACACATTCAATCCATTTCTGATAGATATTACAACGGCTGAGAACAAGGCTGTGGAAGCATTGAAATCGCGATGCTCCCGACCTGTGTCGCTCGGCCCTTGTAACTTCTATTGGAATATTTCCACCCACTACTCTCTTCAACTTTTAAGACACACATTCATTCCATTTCTGATAGATATTACAACGGCTGAGAACAAGGCGGTGGAAGCATTGAAATCGCGATGCCCCCGACCTGTGTCGCTCGGTCCTTGTGACTTCTATTGGAATATTTCCACCCACTACTCTCTTCAACTTTTAAGACACACATTCATTCCATTTCTGATAGATATTACAACGGCTGAGAACAAGGCGGTGGAAGCATTGAAATCGCGATGCTCCCGACCTGTGTCGCTCGGTTTTTGTAACTTCTATTGGAATATTTCCACCCACTACTCTCTTCAACTTTTAAGACACACATTCATTCCATTTATGATAGATATTACAACGGCTGAGAACAAGGCGGTGGAAGCATTATAATCGCGATGCTCCCGACCTGTGTCGCTCGGTCCTTGTAACTTCTATTGGAATATTTCCACCCACTACTCTCTTCAACTTTTAAGACACACATTCATTCCATTTCTGATAGATGTTACAACGGCTGAGAACAAGGCGGTGGAAGCATTGAAATCGCGATGCTCCCGACCTGTGTCGCTCGGTCCTTGTAACTTCTATTGTTATATTTCCACCCACTACTCTCTTCAACTTTTAAGACACACATTCATTCCATTTCTGATAGATATTACAACGGCTGAGAACAAGGCGGTGGAAGCATTGAAATCGCGATGCTCCCGACCTGTGTCGCTCGGTCCTTGTAACTTCTATTGGAATATTTCCACCCACTACTCTCTTCAACTTTTAAGACACACATTTATTCCATTTCTGATAGATATTACAACGGCTGAGAACAAGGCGGTGGAAGCATTGAAATCGCGATGCTCCCGACCTGTGTCGCTCGGTCGTTGTAACTTCTATTGGAATATTTCCACCCACTACTCTCTTCAACTTTTAAGACACACATTCATTCCATTTCTGATAGATATTACAACGGCTGAGAACAAGGCGGTGGAAGCATTGAAATCGCGATGCTCACGACCTGTGTCGCTCGGTCCTTGTAACTTCTATTGGAATATTTCCACCCACTACTCTCTTCAACTTTTAAGACACACATTCATTCCATTTCTGATAGATATTACAACGGCTGAGAACAAGGCGGTGGAAGCATTGAAATCGCGATGCTCCCGACCTGTGTCGCTCGGTCCTTGTAACTTCTATTGGAATATTTCCACCCACTACTCTCTTCAACTTTTAAGACACACATTCATTCCATTTATGATAGATGTTACAACGGCTGAGAACAAGGCGGTGGAAGCATTGAAATCGCGATGCTCCCGACCTGTGTCGCTCGGTCCTTGTAACTTCTATTGGAATATTTCCACCCACTACTCTCTTCAACTTTTAAGACACACATTCATTCCATTTATGATAGATATTACAACGGCTGAGAAAAAGGCGGTGGAAGCATTGAAATCGCGATGCTCCCGACCTGTGTCGCTCGGTCCTTGTAACTTCTATTGGAATATTTCCACCCACTACTCTCTTCAACTTTTAAGACACACATTCATTCCATTTCTGATAGATATTACAACGGCTGAGAACAAGGCGGTGGAAGCATTGAAATCGCGATGCTACCGACCTGTGTCGCTCGGTCCTTGTGACTTCTATTGGAATATTTCCACCCACTACTCTCTTCAACTTTTAAGACACACATTCATTCCATTTATGATAGATATTACAACGGCTGAGAAAAAGGCGGTGGAAGCATTGAAATCGCGATGCTCCCGACCTGTGTCGCTCGGTCCTTGTAACTTCTATTGGAATATTTCCACCCACTACTCTCTTCAACTTTTAAGACACACATTCATTCCATTTCTGATAGATATTACAACGGCTGAGAACAAGGCGGTGGAAGCATTGAAATCGCGATGCTACCGACCTGTGTCGCTCGGTCCTTGTGACTTCTATTGGAATATTTCCACCCACTACTCTCTTCAACTTTTAAGACACACATTCATTCCATTTCTGATAGATATTACAACGGCTGAGAACAAGGCGGTGGAAGCATTGAAATCGCGATGCTCCCGACCTGTGTCGCTCGGTCCTTGTAACATCTATTGGAATATTTCCACCCACTACTCACTTCAACTTTTAAGACACACATTCATTCCAATTCTGATAGATATTACAACGGCTGAGAACAAGGCGGTGGTAGGATTGAAATCACGATGCTCCCGACCTGTGTCCCTCGGTCCTTGTAACTTCTATTGGAATATTTCCACCCACTACTTTCTTCAACTTTTAAGACACACATTCATTCCATTTCTGATAGATATTACAACGGCTGAGAACAAGGCGGTGGAAGCATTGAAATCGCGATGCTCCCAACCTGTGTCGCTCGGTCCTTGTAACTTCTATTGGGATATTTCCACCCACTACTCTCTTCAACTTTTAAGACACACATTCATTCCATTTCTGATAGATATTACAACGGCTGAGAACAAGGCGGTGGAAGCATTGAAATCGCGATGCTCCCGACCTGTGTCGCTCGGTCCTTGTAACTTCTATTGGAATATTTCCACCCACTACTCTCTTCAATTTTTAAGACACACATTCATTCCATTTCTGATAGATATTACAACGGCTGAGAACAAGGCGGTAAAAGCATTGAAATCGCGATGCTCCCGACCTGTGTCGCTCGGTCCTTGTAACTTCTATTGGAATATTTCCACCCACTACTCTCTTCAACTTTTAAGACACACATTCATTCCATTTCTGATAGATATTACAACGGCTGAGAACAAGGCGGTGGAAGCATTATAATCGCGATGCTCCCGACCTGTGTCGCTCGTTCCTTGTAACTTCTATTGGAATATTTCCACCCACTACTCTCTTCAACTTTTAAGACACACATTCAATCCATTTCTGATAGATATTACAACGGCTGAGAACAAGGCTGTGGAAGCATTGAAATCGCGATGCTCCCGACCTGTGTCGCTCGGCCCTTGTAACTTCTATTGGAATATTTCCACCCACTACTCTCTTCAACTTTTAAGACACACATTCATTCCATTTCTGATAGATATTACAACGGCTGAGAACAAGGCGGTGGAAGCATTGAAATCGCGATGCCCCCGACCTGTGTCGCTCGGTCCTTGTGACTTCTATTGGAATATTTCCACCCACTACTCTCTTCAACTTTTAAGACACACATTCATTCCATTTCTGATAGATATTACAACGGCTGAGAACAATGCGGTGGAAGCATTGAAATCGCGATGCTCCCGACCTGTGTCGCTCGGTCCTTGTACCTTGTATTGGAATATTTCCACCCACTACTCTCTTCAACTTTTAAGACACACATTCATTCCATTTCTGATAGATATTACAACGGCTGAGAACAAGGCGGTGGAAGCATTGAAATCGCGATGCTCCCGACCTGTGTCGCTCGGTCCTTGTAACTTCTATTGGAATATTTCCACCCACTACTCTCTTCAACTTTTAAGACACACATTCATTCCATTTCTGATAGATATTACAACGGCTGAGAACAAGGCGGTGGAAGCATTGAAATCGCGATGCTCCCGACCTGTGTCGCTCGGTCCTTGTAACTTCTATTGGAATATTTCCACCCACTACTGTCTTCAACTTTTAAGACACACATTCATTCCATTTCTGATAGATATTACAACGGCTGAGAACAAGGCGGTGGAAGCATTGAAATCGCGATGCTCCCGACCTGTGTCGCTCGGTCCTTGTAACTTCTATTGGAATATTTCCACCCACTACTCTCTTCAATTTTTAAGACACACATTCATTCCATTTCTGATAGATATTACAACGGCTGAGAACAAGGCGGTAAAAGCATTGAAATCGCGATGCTCCCGACCTGTGTCGCTCGGTCCTTGTAACTTCTATTGGAATATTTCCACCCACTACTCTCTTCAACTTTTAAGACACACATTCATTCCATTTCTGATAGATATTACAACGGCTGAGAACAAGGCGGTGGAAGCATTATAATCGCGATGCTCCCGACCTGTGTCGCTCGTTCCTTGTAACTTCTATTGGAATATTTCCACCCACTACTCTCTTCAACTTTTAAGACACACATTCAATCCATTTCTGATAGATATTACAACGGCTGAGAACAAGGCTGTGGAAGCATTGAAATCGCGATGCTCCCGACCTGTGTCGCTCGGCCCTTGTAACTTCTATTGGAATATTTCCACCCACTACTCTCTTCAACTTTTAAGACACACATTCATTCCATTTCTGATAGATATTACAACGGCTGAGAACAAGGCGGTGGAAGCATTGAAATCGCGATGCCCCCGACCTGTGTCGCTCGGTCCTTGTGACTTCTATTGGAATATTTCCACCCACTACTCTCTTCAACTTTTAAGACACACATTCATTCCATTTCTGATAGATATTACAACGGCTGAGAACAATGCGGTGGAAGCATTGAAATCGCGATGCTCCCGACCTGTGTCGCTCGGTCCTTGTACCTTGTATTGGAATATTTCCACCCACTACTCTCAGCAACTTTTAAGACACACATTCATTCCATTTCTGATAGATATTACAACGGCTGAGAACAAGGCGGTGGAAGCATTGAAATCGCGATGCTCCCGACCTGTGTCGCTCGGTCCTTGTAACTTCTATTGGAATATTTCCACCCACTACTCTCTTCAACTTTTAAGACACACATTCATTCCATTTCTGATAGATATTACAACGGCTGAGAACAAGGCGGTGGAAGCATTGAAATCGCGATGCTCCCGACCTGTGTCGCTCGGTCCTTGTAACTTCTATTGGAATATTTCCACCCACTACTGTCTTCAACTTTTAAGACACACATTCATTCCATTTCTGATAGATATTACAACGGCTGAGAACAAGGCGGTGGAAGCATTGAAATCGCGATGCTCCCGACCTGTGTCGCTCGGTCCTTGTAACTTCTATTGGAATATTTCCACCCACTACTCTCTTCAATTTTTAAGACACACATTCATTCCATTTCTGATAGATATTACAACGGCTGAGAACAAGGCGGTGGAAGCATTGAAATCGCGATGCTCCCGACCTGTGTCGCTCGGTCCTTGTAACTTCTATTGGAATATTTATACCCACTACTCTCTTCAACTTTTAAGACACACATTCATTCCATTTCTGATAGATATTACAACGGCTGAGAACAAGGCGGTGGAAGCATTGAAATCGCGATGCTCCCGACCTGTGTCGCTCGGTCCTTGTAACTTGTATTGGAATATTTCCACCCACTACTCTCTTCAACTTTTAAGACACACATTCATTCCATTTCTGATAGATATTACAACGGCTGAGAACAAGGCGGTGGAAGCATTGAAATCGCGATGCTCCCGACCTGTGTCGCTCGGTCCTTGTACCTTGTATTGGAATATTTCCACCCACTACTCTCTTCAACTTTTAAGACACACATTCATTCCATTTCTGATATATATTACAACGGCTGAGAACAAGGCGGTGGAAGCATTGAAATCGCGATGCTCCCGACCTGTGTCGCTCGGTCCTTGTAACTTCTATTGGAATATTTCCACCCACTACTCTCTTCAACTTTTAAGACACACATTCATTCCATTTCTGATAGATATTACAACGGCTGAGAACAAGGCGGTGGTAGCATTGAAATCGCGATGCTCCCGACCTGTGTCGCTCGGTCCTTGTAACTTCTATTGGAATATTTCCACCCACTACTCTCTTCAATTTTTAAGACACACATTCATTCCATTTCTGATAGATATTACAACGGCTGAGAACAAGGCGGTGGAAGCATTGAAATCGCGATGCTCCCGACCTGTGTCGCTCGGTCCTTGTAACTTCTATTGGAATATTTCCACCCACTACTCTCTTCAACTTTTAAGACACACATTCATTCCATTTCTGATAGATATTACAACGGCTGAGAACAAGGCGGTGGAAGCATTGAAATCGCGATGCTCCCGACCTGTGTCGCTCGGTCCTTGTAACTTCTATTGGAATATTTCCACCCACTACTCTCTTCAACTTTTAAGACACACATTCATTCCATTTCTGATAGATATTACAACGGCTGAGAACAAGGCGGTGGAAGCATTGAAATCGCGATGCTCCCGACCTGTGTCGCTCGGTCCTTGTAACTTGTATTGGAATATTTCCACCCACTACTCTCTTCAACTTTTAAGACACACATTCATTCCATTTCTGATAGATATTACAACGGCTGAGAACAAGGCGGTGGAAGCATTGAAATCGCGATGCTCCCGACCTGTGTCGCTCGGTCCTTGTAACTTCTATTGGAATATTTCCACCCACTACTCTCTTCAATTTTTAAGACACACATTCATTCCATTTCTGATAGATATTACAACGGCTGAGAACAAGGCGGTGGAAGCATTGAAATCGCGATGCTCCCGACCTGTGTCGCTCGGTCCTTGTAACTTATATTGGAATATTTCCAACCACTACTCTCTTCAACTTTTAAGACACACATTCATTCCATTTCTGATAGATATTACAACGGCTGAGAACAAGGCGGTAGAAGCATTGAAATCGCGATGCTCCCGACCTGTGTCGCTCGGTCCTTGTAACTTCTATTGGAATATTTCCACCCACTACTCTCTTCAACTTTTAAGACACACATTCATTCCATTTCTGATAGATATTACAACGGCTGAGAACAAGGCGGTGGAAGCATTGAAATCGCAATGCTCCCGACCTGTGTCGCTCGGTCCTTGTAACTTCTATTGGAATATATCCACCCACTACTCTCATCAACTTTTAAGACACACATTCATTCCATTTTTGATAGATATTACAACGGCTGAGAACAAGGCGGTGGAAGCATTGAAATCGCGATGCTCCCGACCTGTGTCGCTCGGTCCTTGTAACTTCTATTGGAATATTTCCACCCACTACTCTCTTCAACTTTTAAGACACACATTCATTCCATTTCTGATAGATATTACAACGGCTGAGAACAAGGCGGTAGAAGCATTGAAATCGCGATGCTCCCGACCTGTGTCGCTCGGTCCTTGTAACTTCTATTGGAATATTTCCACCCACTACCCTCTTCAACTTTTAAGACACACATTCATTCCATTTCTGACCAGCTACAGGCTCGAGCCCATCAAGGCTGGTCCTTTGTTTATGAATTCCCCAATTCCCACTGACTATCCAATTGTATCTTATAAATTCGTACACTCCCTTTTAATTAACTATAACTTCTGGCAACGCGTTTCAACTGTCTATTACCCTATTAAAAAAAGTTTTTCCTTATAAATCCCGATTAAAATGTGTCTTATTCAATTTATACCCATGGCCCCTTCTTCTGTTATCCCTATTGAAATCTAAGCCATCTGTGTCCCCTTGTTTTACAAACTTGAAAAGCTGAATCAAATCCCCCCTCTCCTTCTTTCCAGTGTATACATGCGTTTAGCTTACATAATTGTACAGCATATTCTAGATGTGGTCTTACTAAACTCTTATATAACGGCAAGATTATATTCTTATCCCTTGAAGTTACAGTCTTTTTAATATACCCCAAGAACCTATTAGCCTTTTTACCCGCAGTTGAACATTGGTGACCCATTTTAAAATCCCTATGAATTATCACCCCAAGATCCTTGACTGTTTCTCCCTCCTTTACCTTTACTCCCTGCTTAAAGATGCCAACGGCACGCGGTGTTCCCAGGTGGTCACCCTCCCAAGTACTGACCGCGCCTGAAGGTGCTTAATTTCGGTGATCGGACGAGAACCGGTGTGTTCACCATGGTATGGCCGTTGGACACGTGTATCAATCACATTGCATGCAGAAGAATCTGATTCATCGTACAAAAGAGTTCAGAAGCACAATTTTAACCGAACTATTCCTACCCAAATAATCAAAACGCACAAGTTGTTACATGAAAATATGTGTGGAGGGATGTGTTGGCAGATTACGTTACTGTTGATCTACTAACAGGTGTTTTTTTGACAGATGTCTTTTTCACAACCAGATGTTGTAAAAACTTGAAATGTGCAGCACATGTCGCTTTTTTACAAAGTTTCGAATAGTAGATTAACATTTTCTCCCGTTTAGGTTCCTTCAATGAAAAATCTTTTTACACAGTATGTGGGTCTTGGTTTAAAGGTATACTTCCGCCAATAAAATCATTTTTCGGAAAAATGTCACATATCCCCTTTTTTACAACTGCCGATTCAATTATAAACCATTAATAGTTTTAAGCTGAAAGAGTTGCGTTAATTTTTAAATAATTTTAAGCGATTGCATTTGCATTGTTAATCTCTAAAGCCGCCGTAATCCTTCCTTGCAGCTGAAGTGTAATTAGTAGGTAAAGTTTAATTTTTCTTACATCTACAGCATGCACAACTGGCACGATTGTTATAACTTTCAAAGTGCAACTGCTGTAAGGGCCGTATCCTAAGGGTGTAAAAGACTATTAATCAATCCTATCTTGCAAAAAGTTGTTTACGAGTTTAACGTTATGCTAAACAGAACGTCGGGAACTAAATCCAACGGACTGCGGATATATAGAAATTCTCAGATCAAAATAGTAATTTGAGACAGAAATGAAGTTTTTCATAAGCTCGTTCCCGCAACGTACCTATATAGAAATGTTAGATTTAAAAAACTTATTTTCAACTCGGATATAAAAAAAAATATTGGATTCAGTGAATAAGTCGTTTTTTCTAACGAGAGCGAATATTATGTAAACTTAGATACTTGTGATATATTTGAAGCTTTTTGGAGTATACGTATACCACTCTTAGTTATTAGTTACAGATTCCTGGTCAATGATTACACACCCAAGTTCCATGTAGTGTTTAAATTACTACCCATTATTTTCTCAAAACCAAATCGAGAAAGTTTTTTGAGCTCTTTCATCACTATATACACTCTATAAAAAAATCGACGCACCAAGAAGGAGTTGTCCGATGGCGACAAAAATTGGTGGATAGGCAAATTATGTACAGAATAGAAAATGAATCAAATTTCAGAACAATTGAATGATTTATTTCAGAGTTACCGTAAAGAGCTCAATAAGGTGTTGACAAGCCTCTAGCCTGGATGCAAGCTGCCACACGGCGTGACATAGACCGATAATGTTCCCGGATGGTCTCCTGCGGTATTTCTTGCCAAATTTGCTCCAAATGTCGGACTACGTCGTCAACATTCCCTACCAGATGCAGTCGCCTTCCCATCATATCCCAGACATGCTCGATGGGAGAGAGATCTGGTGATCTGGCTGGCCAAGGAAGTGTTTGACAAGCTTGAAGACAGTTCATAGCTACACGTGCCGTATGTGGTCTGGCATTGTCTTGCTGAAAAATAAGCCCAGGGTACTGCGAAAGGAACGGTAGCAAAACAGGTCTCAGAATGTCGTCAACGTACCGCTGTGCAGTAAGTGTACCTCTAATGACGACTAAAGGGGTCCGGCTATCAAGGGAAATGGCACCACAGACAATAACTCCTTGTTGAGGGCCCTTGTGGCATGCAATAGTGAAAGCAGGATCGGCACTCTGCCCTGGGCGTCTCCCGACCCGTCTTCGATGATCGTCAGGACACAGTTGGAAGCGGGATTCGTCGCTAAAGACTATACGTCCCCAGTCAGCATCATTCCAGCCTGATCGAGCTAAGCACCACTGTTATCTGGATCGACAGTGTGCATGCGTGAGTGGCAGGTGGCGTAACGGTCGATACGAGCGTAGATTTCGCTCTCTCAGCCGTCTGTGAATGGTCATGGTGGACACTCGTGTGTTGGTCGCACGACTGATGGTTGATAGCGATGAATCAGGCGCTGTGACAGCTGATCTGAGAATCACTCTGTCCTCGCGATCTGTTGTGGCCCTACGTCGACCGCTACCATCATGACGCTGAAATCTGCCACTGTCTACCCACTCTTGCCAGCATCTTCTAATCGCCGCATCGCTTCGACTCACATGACGAACGATTCTCCGATTTGCCAACCTGCGTCTTTCAATCCAATGATACGACCTCTTTCAAACTCTGAAAGTTGCTCGTACTGAGCTCGAATCCTGCGGCGAGGCATTTTTTCAGTCGTTGAAAGGTATCCTAAATCGCAATGCAGCAGAACATTTTAACAACAGTTCAAGAACAACTCTTATATACATCTGCTGGATGCGCAGTTCCGATGCGCTGGAGATCGCACTATTCATTCATTCGACACCGAATTTTAATCATTTCCATATTTGGTCAAAACATTTTTTCATACGAAATTTCAAAACAATCGGATGATTCTTTCTTGGCCCGTCGTATTTTTTGCTATAAATGATAGACTTTAATTTTGAAATTTCCTTAGCATTGCAAATTTCTTACTTTGAGTTTCAACCGTCTATCTATTCTTTTTCTGAAGGCGAATATTTACGAAAATTTAATAAATACCATTAAGTAGGTTTTAATGTTAAAATAGTTACGTTCGTTTGAAAAATAATTTATCGTGATAAACCATTCAAACAACTTAATTTGTTGTTTCAAATTATTAACTGATTACCGCGTAGTTGCTTTTAGGTTACTTTTTGCACTAAAATTCGTCCTCAAACAGAACACGAGTATATTTTGCGCATTTTGTTAGTCACTTGTATTCCGAAGCATAAAATTCGTTAACATCTAGCAGAAAACTTCATAACCTCACCGTACAACCATTGCTGACTTATGGCGACGGTCTGCGATATATCCTGAAGGGTTATACACCTCTCAAGTTTCAACCATGGTCAGCAATCCATGTCGCAGTTCACCGTTAAACTTAAAATCAATACCACTACCCAGTACGTGCGTATAAATGAAATCGAATGTCAAATGTGAAACAATATTTAATTTTGTTATCGTGTTCTGCAATATTCACATTGTATGATCACCGTAGTTAGATTTGAACTGGTGACGACACTGTAATTGAAAAACATTTATGTATCAATCTGATATCAGTTGAATTGTTTAGTAAAAACTAAAATAATTTATTCATAAAATGCTATAGAAATGTAAGAAAAATACAGGGTGTTCCAAAAATAACAGACACAATTTAAAAAAGAATAAAAAACTGATAGGCAATATAGATATACCATTTGCTGCATTCTACGTGTGAAACCAGATAATTTAATCTCACTTATTTACAAAATTAGTTACAAAGTTCGCTAACAGATGACGCTGCCAATCTGTGAGAGCTGAAGGGAAATCATTCTTGTCAAGGTTTGGGTCGCCATTTCCTCCAAGGGCCACATTGAGCGATGATCATTACACGATAACGGCATCACGGTATTTGGGCCTTTTGCAAGAATATGTGGCTATTTAAAATGCTTCGGAAAACTGTAGGAACCTCTTGCGCTCGTTCAACAACAACCTTGTCGGCTAGAAGATTAGGTAGGATTCAGTCGAAATTCGCTCTGTGAGCTTTTACATTTCTCTGATCTCCGGATGCAATGAGGTGTTCCTGACCTTCCTAATGGCTCAGAAAATGCTCTTTTCTTCTATTCCTGCTTCTCGTAGAAGAAGCCCTTCAGTTAGGAATTTAAATTGGGTTGTTTTGAACACCCTTTCCAGTTGGGTTTAGGGTTCACTACCCTGAAAATGGTCTTTTCATGGGCCGTATATTCATTGCAGACAGATCTTAATGGTGTCGTTAACGAATAGAAGAAGTAAATGGGAGTAGGTCCCCTTCATATTTCAGATAGCTGTATAAAGTTCTGGATATCCATGTGCGATAGCACAATCATTAAATGTAAATAACAGTTAAAAGTGTTCACCATTTAGTTTTGCTCCTCAGAATGAAAGAGGCTAGTTACAATTTGTTTCTATCGACATTTCTTAATTGACAAACCAGGCAGGGGTCATGGCTACAAGTTTTAGTTCTCGAAATTAACTCATTTAGTTGGACCTCAAGTGCTTACTTAACGAGCCTTCATTTGAAATAGCCTCTCTTGTCTCCAGTACAGAAATGTTCTGCACGTAGCTCTTTTCAATTAAGGATTCAATGTTAGTAAGTTTTCAAGAGGACAGCAGAATCATCCATGCGAAGTCTCCTGTAAGATGTAGTTTACAATAACCCGCCATTACTCATGTTGGCGGTAAAGGCTTGGTTTTCGTATAAAGACGTGACGGAACAGCCGAAACTTAGTAGGATAAATTACATTCTGCAGCTTTGTGAAGAGCTTCGAACTACATAAGTGGGATCTAAAATTAATGCAGCAAATACTCAGATTTTTTCGCAGGTGCTTTTAATGCCAGACATCGTCAATAAAATATTAAAATGCAGAGTGTGGAGATTTTGCAAGGAAAAATACAAAAGAATAGCTGCACGAACTGCAAAAAAGACTGTTTGCGAGAAATTTGCTGATTGCTTCAACGGAATGAACAAAATAAAGTGATATAAAAAGCAGATCGCAATAAATTTTCAATTTTGATGCTCGTACGTAAGGGCATTTGAGGTCACAACCAAACTAACGGGCACCAGCCCCTTTGTACACGAGGGTCTTTGGTTGGATTCAAACTCTCAACCTTCCGGTTATACGTTACTTCTAGAAACGGGTACCACGCACAATTTCATGGAGGATAGAAGGTAGGTAGGCATTTAATTAACGTTGCACTGGAGCAAGTACAAGGGCTATTGTCGATGGTCAGGGATCAATCCTAAAGCATAGCGGGTACAAACAGAACATCCTTTTAGAGTTTGAATTGGGAAAATCATGCGAAATTTTTGTCGTCAATAGCCCGTTGTGTTGTTCTAATATGACGTTAATCAAAAGTACAATACTGATACATTTAACTGATGTTATCTTCGGAGCTTTCCTTTCGGGTTTTAACCTGAACCGTTGACTCGCCATCTGACCGTGACTCAAGATTACGTGGTGCTGCCTTTGGATCCTTCAAGTGGGGGATCGATCCCTGACCGTCGTTAATGGGTGACTGTGTTGCTCCAGTACGACGTTAATAAATTGCCTACTCACGTACCTACCTCCCAGAACCGTCAACAATAGCCCGATGTGTTACTATAGCGTGACGTTGATTAAAAAAATACCAAACTACCTACCTGGATCGTCGACAATAGCTTGTTGTGTTGCGCCACTGCAATGTTATTAAATATATCTACCTATCGTATACTTTAACACGTTACGTAATTTATTAATTTTTAATTAACGTCGTACCAAAGGAACACAATGGGCTATTTAACACGCAATGTGTTTTTCAACTTGGCAATCAGTACTCAAACACATCTTCGCAATAAAAATGGAAATCCTGAAATTTAATTTTTTTTTTTGTTTGCTAAGTCTATGAGAGAAAATAAGATGCCTAAATGGTCAATAGCCCGTTGTATTGGTGAAGTATGACGTTAAATAAAATACCTACCTACCTTAAAGTTGCAATGTCTTTTGCCATTATCTTAAAACCTATCGTCTGTTATCAATTTACGTAATAGAAGCCGTCTGTAATGCTGCTCCGTTAGGAAGGTAGACAAATAAAGTAACAATGGGCATGACAACGTATTGTCGACGACCAAAAATCTTTGTCAAAAGGTACGATCCGAGTACAACACCAGCCCGTTGTGATACTCCAACTTGACACCAATTTAAACATACCAAAATGCCATACAGAGTACAATTCACAGATTGGATTCATGGCCAGATGACGAGATACCTAAGTTTGCACTCCACTCTCCAAACTTATACACGATTCAAATGTGAGGGCAATTGAGTTCACGACAGATGTAAGAGACACCAGCCCCTGTGCACATGACTGTATTTGACTGGACCGAGTTTTGAACTAGAAACCTTCTGGTAATAATAATAGGTTGAATAGTAACCGGGGTTATGAGTTCGAAACTCGATCCAACCAAAGACCATTGCGTATGGGGTGATGGAGGTAGATTTGCAGTGACCTCAAATATCTTCAAGTTTGCTTAGGGGTGCTGTGGCCCATTTTTAAGAGTAACGGATTAGCAACAGGAGGGTTTTGAGATCAAATACAACCATTAATCGTCGTATACAAAAGGGGCTGCTGTAGAATAAATGTGTTGTTGCCTCCAATATCATAACGTTGGCGAGATGTGGAAATTTAAATAGTGGGGCGCCCGCTCAAGTACTGCATCGTCATCTGAACCTGGTTCAAAATTACGAGGTGCCATCGGGTCTTTTACATCGAGAATGATATTAGACAGTTTTTTCGTCAACAGTCCGTTGTATTGCTCTAAGTACGACGTTAATTAAAAATTACCGTTACCATTAGAGTGGTTCAAAATTATGCGGTGTTGTCCTTAGAAAATAGGTATTTTAATTAAAGTCGTATTTGAAAAACACAAAGATCTTTTTAAGACGGTCCGGGATCAATATCCAAAGCAGAAGATTCGAGGACAAAGCCCATAGTGTTTAACTACGGTCAGATAACGAGGCCACACTTGAGCTAGCACGCCACTCTCAAAAGATGTCAAGTCCTCGGATATTTCCATTTAGGGATTTATCCCGCACCGTCGCCAATAGTCCGTTGTGTTACTCCAATTAATTAAATACATAACTAACTTAAAATACAGTATGTCCTAGAATTGACTTCAGATACGTACAAATTCGTACATGCTGGTGATACTTTGCAAACATTAGATAACAGCAGATCGATGTACTAAACTCTGATTGAGTGCTCCAACTGCTGTCTAGTGTTCTTGCTATCATACACTTGTACCCTCATTATTGTAAGATTGTAAACCATAAGGATAAAACTTGGAGGTACCATAGGAGACAACACATTTGTTTTTATTTAAAATAATTAACTTTTAAGCAAAGAAGAAAAATAATATGACAAACAAGTGTGCTTATAATTTATATTATGTTGAATATTTTAAGAAAGCTGCCATATATATTTTTGTAGTGCACTCTTTTATAATAAAATGTTATCAGGAAATTCAATAAGTATAGTTACAAGTAAAAATACATCACCACCAATAAAATAGCATTAAATTGAAATACATAAGTAACGTTGATAATTAATTGTTATGAATACTTTACGAGTTTTAACATTGTAAGTTCATGTGAGTGCTTCTCAAAAGAAAGCACTAGTTAGTGTAAAGTAGCTTAGATCTTGTTTTTAAATTATTGTTCTGGACACAACCTACCATAAATGAAACCGTTAATTGCAAATAGTACTCACTATATTGGTGCCGTGTTTAGTAAACTAAATTTAATGGTTGATCAAATTAAAAAAAAATATTTTCTCAAAATGTTTTTTGTGTGGTGGCTTGAATTTCTTTAAACAGGTTATGAGGAGATAATTTGTTGGACGTAGTAGGAAGGTACTGAATAGGACAGGGACCAATATTCACTTTAAGGAGTCGAACCGACCTGTCAAAAATGACTGGGGTCTGTGAGACCTATGACAGCTGTTATAGGTTAATGTAAACTCACTGCCAAAAGTTAAGCAGGAAAGGTAAAATGCGAAAAGAACAAGTACAGTTTTGATTGGCACGTAATGTCTTTAGCTGCGCATGAAATTTGCAGATCGTCAACATAAATAAGACCCTTAACTGATGGAGGCAATTGAGAAACAATGTTGTTAATTTTTAAAATAAATAGAGTCACACTTAAAACACTGCCTTGTGGTACTCCCTCCTCTTGAGTAAAAACATCTGAAAAAATCGATCCAATCCGTACATTAAAATATCGTTTCTCTAAAAAATTTTGAATAAAAATAGGCAGATTTCCTCTTATGTCATAGTTAAAAATGTCTTTTAAAATTCCATGTCTCCACGTTCGATCGTACGCTTTTTCAATATAAAAAAATATCGAGACGAGATGTTTATTTTGAACGAAAGCATTTCTAATTTCAGTCTCGAAAGCGACTAGATTGTCAGTGGTAGAACGATTTTTTCTAAAGCCACTTTGAAGTGGAGAGAGACATTTATCTTTTTCTAAAACATACATTAAACGAGCGTTGACCATCTTTTCTAAAATTTTGCATAGGCAGCTTGTCAGGGCTATTGGACGGTAGTTCGAAGGATTCTTGGGGTCTTTATTTGGTTTCAGTATGGGAATTACATTAGCATACCTCCATGACTGCGGCAAAGTATGTTCGGTCCAAATTCTATTGTAAAATTTGGGGAGATGATTTAGAGAACTATTTGAAAGATGTTTAAGCATGATGTAACTGATATTATCCGGGCCAGGGGTTGATTTGTGGACTAAGGATAAAGCCTTTGTCAATTCATAAAAAGTAAAATCACAATTATAAGATAATGTACGGTTTGAAGTAAAATTAACTTTAGTCCTTTCAGATGCAACTTTAATTTTTTTTAAACTTTCAGTGTAGTTGTTGGAGCTGGATATCTCGGAAAGACATGATGCAATTGTGTTTGCTATGTCTTTGGGTGCCGATAATATTTGATTTTTATGTTCTATAATAGGAATTTGTCTATTGGGGTAAACACCGGAAATTCTTTTAACCCTGTTCCATAGTTGTTTACTTGTGGTCTTGCTATTTATACTGTTTACATAATTCACCCAAGAATCCCTCTTACTACGTCGTTGAATTTTTCGAAATATCGCTTTTGTTTTTTTATAAATAATAAAATTTTCTCTTGTTGGATATCTATTAAATATATTCCAGGCTTTCCTTTGCTTCCGATACGCATCGCTACATTCCTCACTCCACCAAGGTTTTTTTTGTTTTTTAGGCACATTTCTGACTTTTTTAATTGAGGCGTCAGCACTAGCTATAATTATGTCTGTTATTTTTTCAGTGACTTCATCGATGTTATCATTTTCTACCAGGTTAGAAATGTCTGCAAGGGTAGTAAAAAGTGGCCAGTTGGCAGTTTCAAAAATATAGTTGGACTGGCTGTCAGTGTGGGGTTGGTATTGGCCTGCATATTTTAGTTTTATAGGATAATGGTCGCTATTGTAGAGGTAAGGATCCACAGAAAAAGTCCAAAATGGTAAAATTGGAGGAGTGCAAATTGCCAGATCTATTGAATGGTAAGTAAGTGAAGGTGAGTGAAAGTAAGTAGGTTGGCCGTTATTCATGATGCATAAATCATTGTCTGTTATTAATTTTTCGATCTGTTTGCCTCTACGATTAATGTCTGAACTGCCCCAGAGGATATGATGGCCATTTAGGTCACCAAGTATGATGAATGGTTGCGGAAGTTGATCTATTAAATTATTTAAGTCAGAAGTGGCGATATGGGTGTTAGGAGGTAAGTATAAATTACATATTGTGATTAGAATATTTACATGAAGTCTTACAGCAACAGCTTGGAGATTTGTTGTAAGGTTAATTTGGGTGACTGGAAAGTCATGGGAGGTAAGCAATGCAACACCTCCACATGCTCTTTGGCCATCGTCGTAATCCTTTCTAAACAAAGTGAAATGACGAATGTTGGTGGTATCGGCGTTTTTTAGATACGTCTCCTGGAGGGCGATTGCAGCTGGCTTATGGTTGTTTATGATGTCTTTTACGTCATTAATTTTTTGACGAAAACCCCGGCAGTTCCAGGAAAGAAAGGAAGTCATAAAAAATAAAGGATAAAAGAAAAACTACTTGTGTTTTCTCGTCCTAGGACGAGATCTGTCTTGCCGAAGATCCTTCTTGGACTTGGGTGGCGAAGTCTCCAAGTCCTCATCTTCTACAGATGAAATATCGCTTTCAGTGTTAAAAAGATTTATGAGATCGCTGGTAGAAGGATTAGTTATGAAATTTCTGGATGTAACGTCAGGCTGAAGAGAGGTTTGAGAAGAACTTTTTGGAATTTTAATGTTGTTTTGTTCAGTTGATATGGCTCTTTTTAAACAAGTATTTTTAGGTCGATTTGGTTGGTTTATGATTTTTGTATTTGTTGATGTTGTAGCTGATGCTTTAGAGAAAGAAGGCGTTAAAGGTTGGTTCAATGAAGTTTTATGTTGGTCAGATGGCTTAAATATAGTTACATCGGTTTGAGTAGAGTTAGTTTTGAAGGTTTTTTTAACTATTGAAGAGTAAGATATTCCAGGTTTTGGGGTGCGATCATTAACAATTTTACGGGCCTCCGGAAATGAAATGTTTTGTTGAACTTTAATGGTTTGAATTTCTTTTTCTGTTTGGAATTTAGGACAAGACCTGGCAAAAGCTGGATGGTCACCTTTGCAGTTGACACAGCAAAGGGACGATCTAGTACAGACATCGGTCTTATGTTCTGTACTACAGCATTTTGCGCAGGTTTCTTTGCCGCGGCAAGCCATGAAAGAGTGGCCGAATCGCTGACATTTAAAACAACGTACTGGGTTTGGTATAAAAGGACGAACTGGACAGTTAATATAGGCTATTTTAACATGTTTGGGTAGATTTGGGGTATTGAAAGTTAGTATTAAGTGTTTGGTGGGTATTCTTTGACCGTTTCGTTGAATAGTTATTCTTCTGACATTAATTACATTTTGTTTTGACAGGGATTCCAAGATGTCTGGTTCAGTATCATGGACTAAATCAGCTTCCGAAATTATGCCTCGAGAGGAATTTAAATTTTTGTGGGGTGTAACAGTGACTTCTATTGAACCGATGGAATTTAATTTTTGTATATTTATGGCCTGTGACTTATTAGAAACTTCAATAAGCACATCTCCTGCTAGTTTTTTTTTTATGGTTTTTGTATCTCCAACCATTCCTAAAATAGTTTTATGAAGTAGAATAGCCGATATGTTTTTTAAATTACCTACGTTACTTTTTATTATAAAAAATTTGTGTTCCGGTATATTTGTTTCATTATTATTGGTAGTTAAGTGCTCCACTGAAGGAGAAGTTGATTTTTGACTTTCCATGGTTAAATAATAAAATTTCAGTCCCCGGCGGCACCACCCACCATGGAGTCCAACGAGGGGATACAGGCTACTGTACCGGTGCTAGCCAGGGACTATACGGACCCAACTCACCTCTATGACTGCCCTGAGGAGCTAGTTGGTGAGCAGGTCCTTAGTCCTAGCAGGATATACCCACCAGCCGATCAATGTACTGGGACCAAAGTACACCTCCTGTTTATTCGAAGCAGGAGCCGAAGCAATGTATTGGGGCGTTATGTTGTCCCTCAATCACCAGGATCACCCTTTCCGAAGACACAGGTCTCCACGCACGGCAAACACGTGGGTGATACAATCCCCAAGAGGAGCTAAAGGCACAGACTGGCGAAAAGCTTCTCAAGGGGAGCCCTCACCCCTGAAAAGGCAACCACAACGAGGGAGGAAGAAAAAGCAAAAAGCAGAAGGGTAGAGGAGGAGAAGAACGAAAGGGAGAAAAGATCACTCAGGTACCCCGGGGTTGTGAAGCCCGTACAAACCTAAAGAAGGTATGCCCCTGGGGGCGATACTGGACAGCCGTCACACAACCTCGTCTACAGATGTGCAGGTCGAGATATCCCAACGAAATCCCGACCCACATCATGATGATTTCCCCTCGGAATGCGTGCTTGGGCGGCCGGCTACAGGTCTTCGGACAACCATTTGCTTTGTTGGGAATTGTTTCCATAATCGTGCAATGACGGAATGATGAATGCCGAAGAATAGAGAAACATCAGTGATTGATTGCCTGTTTCAAGAGATACAACAGAACGGTTACGCTCACTAACTGTCATTTGTCTTCTAGAAGCCATAGAAATACATCTGTCTTGAAAACTAATCGTACAAAAGTTCTAAACACTTTTTATCAGCACTTTCACGAAATTCCTCTAACTCGTCATAATGATGGTTTCTTATATCACTGCCCTTTTTGCATATTTCTCGACACGAAACCGTAATTGGCTGTTACGTAAAACACTTACTTCCATCTACCTCTCCAGAAAATTGCTGTGTTTTAAATTCAGATTGGCTTCTGGAAATTAAAATTTTCTTCTCCTTGCTTAACTTTTGGCAGTGAGTGTATAATATGTGAACATCAGAAACCACGGATTCGTTGCTAATAAAACCAGCGAACTGATTCCTAAAGCGGACATAACATTCACTGTACTGGTAGGTACCTAATTAAACAATGAGCTATCGGTGATGTTCTGGAATCAAATCCCAAGTAATAGATAGAGGATGATGGCTCGTAATTTTGATCCATCAGCAGATGATGAGATCAAGACTTGAACTTGCATCCCATTCTTCAAATTGTCGCACCACACCGACGTGAGGACATTTGAATCCACTACATATATTTCACGTGCACCAATACCCTTTTAATCGATGGTCTTTAGTTGGACCGATTTCCGAACTTGCAACTATGCGCATGCCTATTCGTTGCTTTTACAATTCAGCTACCACGGTCTCCTCGGTTCACTGGAGACCACTGATTCGTTTGCCAACGAAGGCAGCAAACAGAATTTTTTTTCTTGGATATTGGTCACACAACACCAGAGTTCCAGTACTTCATGAAATCTAAATGCCCTCAGACTTTCCCTTTTCTTCATTGATATCCAGATAATCGCGCTGGAATTTCAGTCAGTTAGGAAGTTTCAAATCACAGCAACCTGCTCTTGAGACTTTGTAGTGGATACTCTAAGGCAGATGCATGTTTCATCCCTCTTGCTCCTGTAGTGCTTAGATTGAAACTTCCTCGGTAATCAATAACAACATAGGCGCCTGTTTCAATTTAGTGGTATGTAAATGTAATTTGTAATTAACACACACACGTCGTACTAAAGCAACCCAAGAAGCTAATAGCGATGGTCCGGGATTATTACCCTAAGTTAAAGATCAGAAGATAACAACACTGAAGAGACAGTCCTAGTTTTGACTGAAAATATCAACATATCTGTTACATGCTGGAGATTCTCCACAAATAATATATTCCAGCAGATCACTTAACTAACCTCTGATTGAATGCTCCAACTACTGTTTAGTGTTCTAGCTTACATATATTTCAACGCTCATTATTGTAGGAATTGTAAACCATGAGGACAAAAATTGGAGGTACCAGACAACACCTTTGTTTTTATTTAAAATTAATAACATTTAAGCAAAGGACAAAAACAATATCCCAGTGTTTGTAGTTAGTTTATATTTATAAAAAATTGTAAGAAGCTGCAACTGTTTTTGGAAATCCAATAATTCTTATTATAGTAAAAATATATCGCCACCACTACAAAATAATTAAATTGAAGTATGTAAATCACGCAGAAAAATTATATTTTTGTTGATTCTATAATGTTATACTTTATATTCAAGTATCTGTAATAGACAGCTCTAATCAATTAAAAGTTAGACTAATAATAATTTTTTAATCAATTTAGATCGTGCTTTTAATGGCCCTGAACATGACCAACCATGAATAATGAAATTATTTTTGATTATAATTAGAGTTGACTTCCATGTTTAGTAAATTATATTAAATGATCTCGTTAAGAGTGAATAACTAATACAAGAGGTTTAACAATAAGGTTTTAATAGGGGAGTAGGGGGCTAGTGTGGATAATTTTTATAAATTAAGCAAAAAACTATACGAAATATCATTTATGACACACCAACTATTTTTTTTTACAATAATATACTCTCTTTTACTTTTAATTTGGTTGCTATATTAAAGAATTTGGCATTATAGTTTTATAATAATATTTTGTTTAAAGAAAGCTGTTTTTGTCCACACAAGCCTACGTCCATGAAATGGGGCTAGTGTGGACAAGTTGAAATACTGATTATACAATGTGATACAGCTCATGAAAGTGTGTAAAACCATAAAGAAATCAATTTTAACGTAAACAGCATAATTCCTTATAAATGTTAATCTTAACAAATCAAATTTAATTAATGTTAAGCCCAATATATTTGTAATTTCGAACTGCACTATATTATAGATCTACTTAAAAGACAAATCAACGCAATAGAGAGAAAGCTATTTTAAAGTTATATTTAGTGGGTAAATGATTTTAAAATGTAGCAATGGAATTATGCTTCTATTTTGAAATGTAGATAGAATTATTAATATTAAATGTCAACTGATATGCAGTGCGAATTGTGCAACCGGCAACATCTGGTGATGATAATTTAGCTACAATATAATTTCTTGAGATTTTTAATACGTCCTTTACATCTGGGAAAAGTAAATATTCACTCTGCTTATTAGAAGAGCTGCTTTGTGTGTGTAAAAACGATACAATTCCTTGTAAATTAATTTAGCATTTCTCAAAAATCAATTTAATTTATTACAAATTCGGAAGGGAGACACTTTAACACATAGATCTAAAAAATGTTTTCTATGAATATGAGCCGCAAAATGCTAAGAAATTGCTCATAAATTCCTTTTGGTTTTTATTTCCTGAATTTCCTCTTATTTAAGAAAAATATATTCCTTACCATGCTTTGTCTGCAGCTTTTAGTGCGCTTGCATGGTTAGTTTTAACTTTTCTTCTAACTTTCGTTTTCACTTTCTTTTTTTGGTTAAATACACATGCTTTTTATTTTTATTTTGATCTTTCATTAAATTACGTATTTGAATGATATAATTATTTACCAGTCAGAGATAGTAGCAGCTTTAGCGCTCTGACAGTGTTTTTTTTTAAATAACTTTTGTGTTTGTAATATATATATATATATATTACACACAGTCCATATATATATATATATATATATATATATATACATACACACAGTCCAGTCACATTAATGTGACCACCACCTAATTTCGACGTCAACGTGAAATAACCAATCACAAAAGGCAGGTGGCGGCACATTGCGTTGGAGTGTATATAAAGGATGTCCTAGGGCATCGGAAAGCATTTCAATCGTTGGCCGTAATGCAGAAACGTAGCGATTTATCCGACGTCCAAAAGGGAATGATTATTGGCTTTCGGGCCAAGAGTGGAAGCATTTCGGAAACGGCTAATTTTGTGAACTGTTCGCGTGCCGCCGTGGTAAAAGTATACCGTGCATGGAAAAATGACACATGTGGTACACCGCGGGCTATAGATGACAGAGGCGAACGATGGCTACGGAAATGCGTTCGGGAGAATATACTTGCAAGTGTTGAGTAACTGACCGCCCAGATGTACCAAGGGGCTACCAAGAGTGTATCCTCAACAATGGCTCAGCGAACGTAGCTACGCATGGGCCTCCGCAGCAGACGCCTAGTTAATGCACGTATACTGACTGCTGTTCATCGGCATCGAAGGCTGGTATTTGCATGCCAGTACCGCAACTGGACGTCCACAAAGTGGCAACAGGTGACTTTTTCCGATAAATCGCGTTTGATGCTACATCGGACAGATGGACATTGGCGTATACGGCGTGAAACGTCTGAAAGCAAACATCCTTCGACAATTGCCGGAAGGATCCAGGCTGGAGGAGGGAGCATTATGGTTTGGGTAATATTTTCCTGGTATTCACTGAGTGCCTTTATCATTGTGGAAGGAACGATGGATCAGCACAAGTACGCATCAGTCCTTGAGGACCATGTTCACCCCTACATGCGAATTAATTTCCCTCAGAATGATGGCATCTACCAGCAGGACAATGCAAGGTGTCATACAGCTCGCAGTATATATGCGTGGTTTGAAGAGCCTCAGGATGAGTTTACCGTACTCCCCTGGCCAGCAAACTCACCGGATTTAAACCCAATCGAGAATATGTGGGACCACCTCGATCGGGTTGTTCGCGCCCTGGATCCTCAACAGCGTAATCTAGCGCAGCTGCCCACGGCACTGGAGTCGGCATGGCTCAGCATCCCAGTGAACACCTTCAGAAACCTAATCGACTATCTTCCTGCACGTCTCGCAGCGGTCTGCTCTGCCAAAGGTGGTTATTCTGGCTTTTGACAGGTGGTCACATTAATGTGACTGGACTGTATATATATATATATATATATATATATATATATATATATATATATATATATATATATATATATATATATATATATATATATATATATATATATATATATATATATATATATATATATATATATATATATTTGTTTGAATAAACTGAAAAATATTTTCTTTATGGATATATACAGTTTGACGTATTGAAGTTTCAGACGAACATTAACTTTAGTACATGTATTTAAAAGAGATATTTACATATTTCTACTCGTCGTATTTTCCAAAATAACATGTTTTTAAAAATGAAATGTACAAATATTTATTTAAATAAAAATAATTAATACAAGTTTTGAAAGATTTTTGTTCACTGGTTCCCTTAATCCTCTGAAATTGTATGCATATTTAGGACATTTGAAATGTAAACAAATAAACCAGAAAGTCAGAGAATATTTTCCCAACGCTCTTAAAATGCTTTCGCATCAGGTGTTGTATCGTCATCTGACCGCAGTTTAAAATTGTGTTATGCTATCGTCGGATTTTTAAAATTGGGGATTGATCTCGGGCCGTCGCCAGCAGCCTGTCGTGTTGCCCTAGTAAATACTTGTTGTGTTTCAGGATGAAACATAAATTTACCTCTTTTGTGAGGACGAAAGGTCTATGTATAAAAGCATACCCCCATCTCATTTTATACGGGGAAGATTTATTATTCGATGAAAATACTGCTTGATGCGGTCATGACCTCTACTTATTTTCTTTACATTAGATATATTTCAAGACCATTGGAGGTAATGGTAATTTTTAGTTAACGTCGTACTAGAGCAACACAACGGGCTATTGACGACGGTCCGGAATCAGTCCCTTAAGGGAAAGATTCGAGGACAACACCTCGTAATTTTGAACCACGGTCAGATGACGAAGCAACACCTGAGCTGGCACCCCACTCTCCAAACTTCCACGCCAACCCAACGTGTGGACTTTCAGCCACGACAGATTTAAGGTGCACCAGCCGCCTCTACACCATACGTTTACTAACATCCATGCCCGGACCCGGATTCGAACCAGGAACCTTCCGATCTAGGACCATTGAAGGATGGCATGGTAAGTTGGTAGTTGAGTTTACGTCACACTAGAACGACACAGCAGGCTGTTGCCGAAGGTTTCGAAGTCGGTATCCCAAGGGGGATATCAGAGGACATCTAGTAATTTTTATCCTTTGGGAGGGTTGAAAAGGTTAGCAACTAAACTGACATTACTTTTTCATACTTCGTTGAGCATGAGGTATACGAAAACGTTGGTAGGTAGTTGAATTTTCGTCGCTCTAGTTAAACATAAAAGGCTATTGCCGACGGTCCGGGATAAGATTCCGGAGAGAAAGATCCGAAGACAACGCCTTGTAATCATGAACTACGGTCAGATGACGAGGTCAACATTTTAACTGGTATCCCAGGCTTCAAACTTCCACACCACGCCAATTTGGGGACATTTGAGGCCACGACAGCTTAACGTGCACCATCTGTAAGAGGACCTAATCTACTGTATGGATTATGTACGAAATACGACGTGATAATATAGTTGTTTGAGAATGAAGTACAAAGGTTGGATTAACTATATATATTGTATAATACGAAACAAATACATTTGAGCAATCTTGTTCAAAACATTAAGGGGGGGGGGGGTTAAGGGGGATCCCTATAAAGTATAAGGTTATAAAATCACATGCATAAGTAAACTGATAGAGGTTATATGTTGAAAGACTCACGTAAATTTGTGCGCATCGTCAGGACCACGTTGCACCCGGTTTCTTTACACCGTCTCAAGTGAACCCCGTACTTCCAGCGTCTTTACATCTGTGGGTCCGAAGTTTGGCGGGAGCAAAGGGGGAACCCTCATTGGAGGAGAGTGTAACTGTATCTCATCCCACTGGCTTCAGATGGGATGGAGGTCATCTCAAAAGGGAGACTAGTAAGGGGCTTGTATAAAATACTTTGTTTTAAGGACATGTGGTGATGGTAGCTTCATCACACCATCCCCATGTATACAATAGCCTGTTGTGTTGCTTTAGTACGACGCAATTAAAATTACCATTAACTTAACCCAAGTACATAACGGTTTGGGATGGGTCGATTTAGAAACTCACAGCCTTTCGGTTGCTAATATGGGTGTACCACCTGATGTGTTGAAGGAAAAGTCGGAAATTTCTACAATGGATTGCAAATTTAGGCCAATCTACCAAACGGTTGAATGGAATACTTCCGTGGGGTCCATACTCATGCAACAGAGATATCACAGATATTATTGATCGTGTCCTGCTTATCGTATAAAAAGAGTGACGCATGACATCAGACCGCTATTTGATGAGTCGTTCACTTCCGTGTGGCTCACTTGTAGATGTGAGCCAAGTGTTAGTCGATCACTTACTTGTGTGGAGACAGCTCGTACATACAGCACCGTTGGTAAGCGTGGATGATGTCCGTAGTGTAGAGAGCAAGTTTCCTGTTGGGATTCACCGAAACCACCACTCTTCCAATATATGCCTGAAAGAAATACAGAAACCTCAGAATAGCCACTGAAAAGGTTTCAAATGCAATACATACAACCATGACTGAAATACAGCCACGAGCACTAAATCCTAGATGAAATAATATTTTGTTTGGGGGTTTTACCCTCCGATTGATTTCGACGAGATATCTCGTCCATCAAGATCTGACAAATTTTGCCATTACTGAGATATCTCATCAAGATATTTTCTATTTTTTGGATGATATTTGAATGAATTAATGAACGCTATATCTCAACCATCAGAATCTTGTCGACGTTGGTAGCGACAAGATACCACGTCGGAAAAACAACCAGGAGGGTAAAGCAGGGATAAATATTAAAGACACACAAATAATTTAGTGAAATGAACAAACAGAAATTATTATGAAACCGCACAATTGACGCAGTTTGATACAAAATTGAAAGAGATCAAAGAGGGAGTCTGTTTTTCCATTATTTAAAAACTTTTGAAGCACTGATAGACTATTGGACGCTATAGCTTTCAAACGTTCAAGATTCAAAACATAAAAATCTGGAAGTGAGTATTTAAGGTAATGGTAAGTTTAGTTAACGTCGTACTAGAGCAACACAGCGTGCTATTGACGACGGTCCGGGATCAGTCCCTTAAAGGAAAGATCCGAGGACAACACCTCGTAATTTTGAACCACGGTCAGATGACGAAGCAACACCTGAACTGGCACCCTACTCTCCAAACTTCCACACCAACCCAACGTGAGGACTTCTGACCACGACCGATTTAAGGTGTTCCAGCCGCCTCTACACCATACGCTGACAAACATCCTTGCTCTGACCCGGATTCGAACCAGGAACCTTCCGAGTCATTTAAGGATTGTGGACAATAGGTAACAGTTAATAACGTTGCACGAGAAAGCACAACGGGCCAACTGGTGACGGTACGGGATCCAAGCCCTGAAGGGAAATATCTAAGGATAATACTACATAATTTTAAACAAAAGTCAGATAACGAGGAAACATCTGGTATGGTACCCCACTATTTCTAACTTCCACACCAAGCTAACGTAAGGACAACTGATTGGTAATTGGTAATTTTTAGTTAACGTCGTACTAGAGCAACACAACGGGCTATTGACGACGGTCCGGGATCAGTCCCTTAAGGGGAAGATCCGAGGACACCTCGTAATTTTGAACCACGGTCAGATGACGAAGCAACACCTGAGCTGGCACCCCACTCTCCAAACTTCCACGCCAACCCAACGTGATAAGGACAACTGAAGCCAAGACAGATTTAACGAGGAAAAGTACCCTTAGTACACAACGCTCTTTGGTCGGATTCGCAACCCTCCAGTTGTTAATACACTACTCTTCAAAACAGACTGGCCGCGGAGGCTCGGTTGGAGAAGTAACGGATATGCAACCGGAGGGTTGTGAGTTGGAATTCGACAAACACCGTCATGTACAAAGGCAGTTGGTGCACGTTAAATATGTCGAGCATCAAATGTTCTCACTTTGAAGGGGAGTGGAAATTTGGATAGTGGGCTACCAGTTCAGGTGTTGCTCTGTCATCTGACTGTGGTTCAGAATTATGTGATGTTGTCCTCAATTCTTTGTTTCGGGTGATTGATCCCAGACCGTCTTCAATAATCCGCAGTGGATTCTCCATAGTAATGGTAATGGTAATTTTTTTAACGTCGTACTTGAGCAACACAACGGGCTATTGACGTCGGTCCGGGATCAGTCCCTTAAGGGAAACATCCGAAAATGGATTCTCCAGTGACTTGATGTTATTATGTGTATGTACTTGTGTTGATGTTATGATATTACATTAGTTGTAATAAATATATCTTCTATATAAATAAGAATGGAGTGTTTGTTTGTACATTCAATATTTTCGACCCATTTCAAGTTTTCTATCCGTTTTTGACCCTTCTGATGCCGAATCCGCCTTTTTCTCGTTTGGTGTCTGTCTGTCTGTCTGTATGTTGTGCCCTATACACGTCCACGCGTTTTAAGATATTTTCATGAAAATTTGCATACAGTGAGTACTTACCTTCATTTAGTGAGTGGCATTGGTCGCGAAAGTCTGTCTGTCCGTCTTTCTGTTCTATGCTCGATTTTGTGTTTGTGTGTTTGTGTAGACATCACATGAACTGTATTCCAGATATTTGATTGCATTGTATTTTATTTTATACATTATCTATTAGTTTAGTAAATGCAATATTAAACATTTCTTTTTTGTTATATTTAGTTGAGTTTCATGCTAAAACACCTGAGTAAGTATACTTAAATCAACCATAATTTGGTAGTTTTGGAAAAATTGGAATGTCTATTAAATATTACGATTACTTCGATTGCTTTACCAGTACTGCTAAAAAAGTAATTATTCTTCAAAATTTTTTTATTTTTTTTTATGGAATTTCATCTCTGATACTTCATTTATTTCGAGTCTTATTTTTATTCTTTGCGCAATGAAAACGATTTCCGAATATTTGGGACACACGATATTTTTCAATGAAACGAGAATGAACAAGATCGCGCGAGCAGTGATATTTTTTCTGGTTCTCTCGCTCTGAATTAATTTCACATTTCTAAATTTTGTACACTTTTAGTTGTAAGTTGTGGCAACTGTGCGAGATCAAGAGATAAAATTGAATCACAAATTAATATCTTTAGAACAATTTTTTGCGACATCTTTTATTTTGTTTTACTTCGCTGTTTCCTGTTTTAAATATTTATTTTTTTAATAAATGTGTTTTCCTTCTCATCACACGCAACAGCACCACAAAGTATTAGACTTAAAAATGTTAGGTAAGTCAGTATAAATTTTCAGTAAATTTTAAGTGTAGTTATGCCATTATTGAAAGAATAATGCCGTTATTTAAAGAATAATGCCGTTATTTAAAGAATAATGCCGTTATTTAAAGAATAATGCCGTTATTTAAAGAATAATAATGTTTGTTAATCCAAACTGGAACTTTTTCCAACATTAAAAAATTCGTTGTATTAATGACAGGAGAAGATTGCAAAATTTCACAATGTCGCATACCGGAGGCAAGAGTGCCACAAGTAAGAAAATATTGTTTTGTTGACTATGAGTGCGAGAGCACTCGCCGTAAATCGTAATTTTAATTAATTGAGTTGAACATGAAAATAACTTAAGAAAGGGAATTCCAAATCTTCCTATAAATCGTCTTTTATAGTAGTGACCTGTGGTGAAGGCTTACACTTACCCACATGTTATAATTATTTTCCTCAACCCCAGATTTTTTGGAAAAGAAATTAGAGCAATAATTGGATTCCCTGTAAAGTTGTTTTTTCGATCCCATTCCCAGTTTTCTAATTACGAAAATCTTGAAAGCATACATTGGTTTTCTCAGGCTTTTTCCCTTCCTGGAATTCTAATTTGAGTGCTTCCTTGATTAGGGCACAGCGACCCCTCATCATTCTCACTGTCTCATCTATACATTGTCCACCCTGATTGGACAATTGGTGACCTTTCAAGGTCAAATCCACCCCACTTAACCTTCAACGTGACCCTTCTTAATGACCGGAAGATGTTGGCGTGATTTGGCTCTCTTCTTCCTGAGGTTTTTTAACATTCCGTTGGGATAAAGGAATAACCCCGGTTGTCTTTTCCCCGCGTGCTGTATGAAAATTATTGGCGTTAATTTCCCCCTCGCATTGGGGTGACCTTCGTTTTTGGCGATCCCGGAAGGAAGACGTAGGGACTGGTTTTCTCTGCTAAGGAACCCCCTTTTTTTCAGTTAGAGAGAGATACGACTCCTTTGCATTGCAGCGGTTTTTTTCACTTCAAAAACTGACGATCTCGTCTCCTTTTTCGAGATTGAGACAGGGATGCGACTCCTTTGCTTTGCTTTGCGGCGTTTCCACTCCAAAACTGATAACATCTCGTCTTCGTTTTTTTTTTTTTAGAGATAGAATGATCGGACTCATTGTATGCTGCGGTTTTCGCCCCAAAACTACGACTTCTAATCGTTCAATGTTAAATAAACGCGTCTTCATCTGTATGGCTGTTCTTCCGAGCCACGGACAACTCCAGATACGCCCCTGTTAGATTTCATTGAAATCTTTGGATTTTGAATAATCAATTCCTCGACCAATTCCTCAAAGTCGTTCTCGGGTTCTCGTAGCCGATCCGATCCCCTGATGAGTAGCCATGGACACTCTCTGAGGGAAATAAGGATGTCTCTTCCATAACACCGGCATCGCACTCGACCACAGTGACCAGCGATCCCTTAGAAGCTGAATAAAGAATTTGTTGATTTATTGCTCTAATTTCTTTTCCAAAAAAATCTGGGGTGAAGGAAAATAATTATAACATGTGAGGAAGGGTAAGCCTTCACCACATAACCTTAGTATCACCTTTCGTCATTTTGTAGCTTTGTCATACAGCAATTGTGCGATGCATGTGAAATGTAGTAAATTGGTAATTTTTTAGTTAACGCCGTACTAGAGCAACACAACGGGATATTGACGACGGTCCGGGATCCGTCCTATAAGGGAAAGATCCGAGGACAACACCTCGTAATTTTGAACTACGGTCAGATGACGGTAAGCATTTACGAATTGACGTAAACTGAATCACGTACCACACAACTACATTTATTTGCAAGATCTCTTTTGTACTAAAATTACAAGAAACCCATATATGAGATTTTAACTAGAAAATGAGATCGCTACCACTATAAAATTATAAAATAATAACTTACATCAGCAGCGAATTTGTAAGGAAAAGTGTATAGTTACGGATATGACCATTCTCGTCAGGTACATGTTTTCGTATGAAAGCATGTTTAAGAGGGTCCGGGACACATTGAAAAAAAAATTTTATTATTTAATTTACAATTTTGAACTTTTTTGTACTAGTCACCTAACAAACATAACAAAATCATACGCAAAAGTTTTTTAAACATTTTAAATTAAAAAATTTTGAAAAAAAAAAGGGTCATTTTAAATTGATATAACTTAAAATATTCTTGATCAATTTTCAAAATTCTTGCAGCAAATTATTCACAAATTTATAAACTTTAATTGTGATTCAGCAATTTAAAAAATATTAATTTAATAAAAAATAAAATATATTTGAATGAAATTTTTTAAAATTTTAAGGTACTTTTTTGTTTTTTAAAGTCATATTTTTAAAGGTAAATATTTGTTTCAAATTTGCTGAATCAAAATTAAAGTATATTGTTTGAAAAAAGATATATTCCAAATTTCAACCCTTAAACTTTATCTGTTTTTGACTTACAGCAATTTGAATACAGGAAATCTTGAAAAAAAGTATCATGGAGAAAAACGCATTTAAAGTTTTAAAGACAGATGTTGTTGCCATGACAACAACTGTCAAGAGTGTTAGATTTTCAAAACAACGCACCACAAAAATTATTATATCTCTAGTTCTAATTAAGATAGAAACATGATTTAGACGTTATTTTAAGCAGAAAAACACAGAGAATTTCTTGAAATAATAAAAAAAAATCGAAAACTTTACGATTTTTGTTTCCCGGACCCCCTTAAAATTTTGACATAAGCGACACTCAAAATCCCGATATTATATTAATTGATTTCAAAGTCAAGTTATCAATGTTTGCCTAAGTTGCCATTTCCACGAAAGTAAGATATTTTTTAGCTGATAGTAAGGTCAAGTTAAGGTGCAGATGCTAAAGTTATTTTCCATCAGGTGCACTGAATGACAGTAAAAAGTTATGACGGAAGAACTAAAAATTGTAATTTTCGGATGAAAATCATAATCCAAATAAATAATTCTGAGCATTGGTTCGAATTAACATTGAGCAATTGCTCTAGAGGGATGGGCTGTACATCTTCAGGTATCTAAAATAGTTATTTGGATATTATTAAAGGTGCAAAATAACAAAGCATCGGTCTAACTGTACCAAAAACTTTAATACTCATCCCTATTACTCGGGGCTCTGTTATAGCGACTATAACAACAAAGGTTATGCGTCTAAAACTTGTCCAGTCAAACAACGACCTGAAATTTAAGTCTTAGAAGTGCACAAACAATAATCTCGTAGCCTTGCCAACGTGTGGAAGTTTGGAGAGTGGGTTGCAGCTTTAGTACGTCCGCATAATCAAACTGTTATTCAAAATTACGCTGTGCAGTAACAGGAATATTTCCCTTCATTAGCTCTTTGCGTATATTTCTATATTCAGAACCAGCAAATCTTTAACTGTATGTATTTATTTCTAGAATGTGTCATTATTAGCATAGCAAAATAAAACCCTTGCACCATAAACCCACAAACCGAACCAAGATTTTGGACTTGATCCCGAACAATCCCAGATTGCCTGTTTTGTTTTTGCTCTAATGCGAATTTAATTAAAATACCTCATACCTGTATACCATTACAGGGGATTATAAAATTTGAACAAAAAAAAAGCTTTTTTAATGACTATTTTTTTGCAAAATTCCAAGGATCTGATAATGAGTCGATTTATAATTTTATTCAATCAAACAACTTTTTTAACCCTTAACTGCTGTGGCACTAATCGTCTCGTAAATAGTGTGGAGGGGTCTCTCAGATCTCGCTCACTAAAGTGCGTATAAAGTTGATAAATATAATATATTAATGAATGATTCATTATATAATTAATATTTATACATTTTAAATATAGATAATCCAATTCTTAATATGAAATATATTTTATATTACTATATAAGTTGAGTAGATTCCATGTCTCTTACAGGTTCAGCTTTCGGAAATAATTTCGCAGGACGTTTCAACCCTGGAAACTGTAAAACTATGTTGCGTTTTGGGGTTATAACGGCACAATTAGGTTTCACCGCAGGCATCCCGTTTAAAGTTATTTTTTCCGTATAAATATTCTTCTTGTGAAGAAGCACTTGAAATGTCTTCTTCTTCATCTGCATAAATTTCCGAATCCGTTTACTGTTCGCTTTCAATAACATTATCCGAAATCTCTCTGACACAGTACTCTCTTTCCGACCAACTATCAACAATATCCTGAATTTCTTTTTGTATAAGATGCATCGATCGTTTCTTATTAAAGTTTGTTGCCATTTTAGGCTCTCTGCCGAAATTCCCTACTCCAACTTAGACGATTTCATTCAACAAGAACGGTAACGCAAGAGCTGTGAAGTGGTCTAAGAGACTATGCGGTAATTGCAAAAAGCGTGATATACGAAATAGTTGGGACATCGAACCAGTCGTGAAATGTGGCTTCTGTTGCACGTAGCAGGGAGGTACTGAACAGGAAAGGGACCAATATTCACTTTACGGATTGTAAACGACCTGTCAAAAATGACTCGGGGTCTATGAGACCCATGACAACCAGTTAAAGGTTAAGGTTAATATCAATTCAAAATATCCCCTACCAGAGAAATTTCAAACTAAAAACATTATAAATAAACTTACCCTAATGCGAGGAGAAAATTTCTTGCCTTTAAATTGTCTTGAATTCATGGAAAAACTTTATACTGAAAGAATTAAAGTTAAGACATAATAGTTTTAATTTTCTCTTAAATATTTTAATCCGTCTAAATTATATTCCCATGCTTATTAAAAAATACAAAGTGGTAGAGAGGAAACTTTAAAAATTGATTAAAAATTTAGTTTTAGTCGTATTTCAATGGTTTGAATATCATAAAAGCCTGCTTATAACACTAAAGTTGAGCAAGTTACAATCTTCTTACCACCTGTGGGGGCTTTTAATTTTTTTGTAAAAGGTAAAACGAACACCAATAGATCACCAAACCACGCCATGGAGTGTTTACAAAAAAAGCAAACAAACCCAGAATCAATCCACTACGGAATTCTGCACCACGATCAGATAACGAGGCATTCCCAAAGCTGGTACCCCAATCTCTAAACATACACACCACGACAAAGTAGGAACTTTTTGAGGCCACGACATACGTAATCTGCACCAGCCCTCTTTGTATGTGACAGTATTTGGTTGGATTTAATCCCGCAACCCTGCAGTTGCAAATTCGGTACACTTCCAACCGTGCTATCGCGGCCCCCATCTCTATATTTAGAGTAGCAGGTAAAATAAGGCAATTTTTAATTAACGTTCTACTAGAACAACACACCGAGCTATTGACGACGATCTGGGATGAACTCCTAAAGAAACGATCCGAGGACAACCCCGCGTAATTTTGAACGTTGGTCAGATGGCGAGGAAAACCTGATCTGGAAACCCACTCTCCAAATTTACACACCAACTCAACGTGATTTATTTCGCCCATGACAGATTTAATAGGCACGAAGTGGGCCACTATATAATACGCGCTAATTAAGTTGGTAAGAAGAATTCAAAGGTAGGTGTATATTTGATTTTAGTCTTCACCCTTGATCAACATAACGGGCTATTACCAACATAAAGGTCCGATGGAAAGATCCGAAGACATCGTCTCGTAATTTTGAGTCACGGTCAGATGATAAAGATCACCACCTAGATAAGGTCAACACCTAGGTCATTTCAAGACCATTAGCCTCTAAGTGAATCTCGGTGTTGGATATGATCCAGTTTTCAAAGCGTTTCCTCCCGGTTGCTTATCCGTGACAATTCCAATCGCCCGTGTCATCTGACCGTGGTTCAAAATTACTTGGTGTTGTACTCGAATCTTTCACTTCGGGGATAATCACGGATCATCGTCATTAGATCGTTGTGTTACTCTAGCACGACGTTAGTTAAAAATACACAATACCAAATCCATATGGTCTAACGCGCTCAAATATTCAGAGCTAAGGAAAGTCAAGTTAATTTTGAAAAACGTCGTACTAGAGGAACACAACTCCTTCTCCATGAATCAAACTCTACTCTTCATCTTCTTCTTCTGAGTGGAAGCAATTCCCTCTGTACCGAGTTACTTACAACCCACAGCGGATTGGCAGTGAAGGCAACGCTGCTCCTCTGAAGCATGAGAGTTTAACTAGAAAATGAAATCGCTACCACTACAAAATTATAAATAATAACTTCAGTAGCGAATTTGTAAAGAAAAGTGTAGATTTGCGAAATGACCATTCTCGTCAGGTACATGTTTTCATACTAAAACATGTCTAAAATTTTGACATAAACAACTATCAAAGTCCCGATAGTAAATTTATTGATTTCAAAGTCAAGTTATCTACGTTTGGTTAAGTTGACATTTCTACGTAAGTAAGGTACTTTTGAGAAGATAGTAAGGTCAAGTTTAGGGTGAAGATGCTTAAGTTATCTTCCATCAGGTGAACTGAATGACAATCAAAAGTTATAACGGAATAACTTAAAATTTTAATTTTCAGACGAATATCATGATCCAAATAAATAATTATGAGCATTGGTTAGAGTTAACTTTGAGCAACTGCTCTAGAGGGATGGGATGTACATCTTCATATATCTAAAATAGTTTTTGGATATGCTTAAGGGTGCAAGAACGAAGCATGGGCTAACTGCACCAAAAACTTTAATAACCATCCCTATTACTCGGGGCATTAATATAGCGACTATACGAACAAAGGTTATGAGTCTAAAACTAATCCAGTCAAACATCGTCCTGAAAATTCCGGCTTACAAGTGCACAAAAAATTAATCTTGTAGTCTACAATTTTCTTAACCTTGATATGGTGTGGGAGTTTGGAGAGTGGGTTTCAGCTTATGTACGTTCCCATAAACAAACAGTAATTAAATTTCCCCGTTGTTTTACTCTAGTGCGAATTCAATCAAAATACCTCATACCTGCATAAAATTACAGGGAATTAAATTGCACGGATCTGATAATGAGTCTAATAACAATTTTATTTCATCAATCGATTTTTCTACTAGAATTTAATACCAAATAAAAATCACCACTACCAGATAAATTTCAACATAAAAACATTACAAATAATTTACCCTAATGCTAGAACGAAAATGATCAGCATAAAACTGTCTTAAATTCATGGAAAGATGAGTTAAAGTGATTTTAAAGCAGATGGCGATTATTTTAATTTTTTCATAAATAGTCTAATCCATTGAAATTTATTCTCATGATCATTAAAAAATACAAAGTGCTGGAGAGGTTACTTTGAAAATTGATTCAATGTTTAGTTTTATTCGTATTTCAATGGTTTGAATGTCATAAAAACCTGCTTACAACACTGAAGTTGAGCAAGTTAAAATCTTTCAACCATCTTTGAGAACTTTTAGTTTTATTAAAAGGTTGAGCGAAAACCAATAAAACGCCAAACGACGCCTTGACGGGTGTTCAGACAAATGTAACCTGCACAAGCTCCCTTTGTATGTGACAGTATTTTGTTGGATTCAATTTCGCAACCCTGTAGTTCCGAATTCGGTACACTTCCAACCGTGCTACCAACTCTATATTTAGAGTAACAGGTAATGGTAATGGTAATTTTTAATTAGCATCGTACTAGAGAAACACAACGGAATATTGACGACGGCCCGGGATCAATCCCATAAGTGAAACAGTCAATACCACATTATTTATACCATGGTAAGATGTTAGAATCGCAGGAGGAAGTCTCATTTTGACTGTGCAAATAAATTATGTTCTTTAAAATAATATATATTCATGCAAATATTTACGCAAGAGTTGAACTACTATGCATTTACGAATTGACTTAAATCCAACCATGTTCCAACTAAATATCAATCATTTGCAAGATCTCTTTTGTATAAAATTATATGCAGCCATATTTGAGAGTAACTAGTAAAATCAAGTCGTCTTCAGTACACAGTTAAAATAAAAAACTACATAAGTGACAAATTTGTAAAGGAAAATAGAATGAGATTCTCTTTGAAAATTATGTAGTTCAGATACATGCGTAAAATGAGGACAGAGCCGCGGTAGCTCAGTCAGTAGAGCGTCGGGCTCGCATCAGAAGGGTTGTGGGTTCTGTCCTCGGCGGAGCCTCCAATTCTGATGATTGCGAGATCGGCGCTTCGACCTGGCTAAAGACCGTCGTGTTCACTAATGGTGACTGGGGCACGTTAAATAGGTCGTGGTCACAATGTTCCCCATGTTCCCATACCAAATCAATACCTCTGGGGGTACCTGATCAGGGGGTTATCGGCCTCTGATTGGGATCTAAATTACGATATGTGTGAGTGAATGGATGTCTGAAAGGGACCTTCCTGTAAAACGGATGTGTCATGTATGTCGAGCAAAGTCGGACTTCCTCCCAATGGGGCTCAATAACATGGAAGGCGCACCCCCCTCGCCTCTTGCCGTCTTCGACGGGCCTGGCACTTCTCTGGTCTGCCAGTGTAGGCATAAGAAACAACAACAACAACAAATGAGGACAGGTAAAATGAGATCGCTACCACTACAGAATTATAAAATAATAACTTACAGCAGTAGCGAATTCGTGAAGAAAAGTAACAAGTTTTTATATGAACTGTCGTCAGTTACATGTTTTCGTATAAAAGCATAATGTTTTAAGTTTTGACACAAGCAACACTCAAAAACCCGATATTAAATTTCTTAATATCAAATTCATGTTATCGATGTTTGCCTAAGTTGCCATTTTCACGAAAGTAAGATATTTTTTAGCTGATAGCAAGGCCAAGTTTAGCGAAGATGCTAAAGTTATTTTCCATCAGTTGCACTGAATGACAATCAAAAGTTATGACGGGAGAACTTAAAATTTTAATTTTCAAATGAAAATCATAATCCAAATAAAAATTTCTGAGCATTGGTTAGAATTAACTTTGATAAATTACTCTAGAGAGGTAGGATGTACATCTTCAGGTATATAAAATAGTTTTTTGGATATTCTTAAAGGTGCAAGAAAGAAGTATGGTCTAACTGTACCAAAAACTTTATTACTCATCCGTATTACTTTGGGCTCTGATTTAGCGGATATACGAACAAAGGTTATGAGTCTAAATCTCGTCCAGTCAAACAAAGTCCTGAAAATTCAGGCTTACAAGTGCACAAAAAATAATCTCGTAGTCTCCAATTTTCTCAACTTTGGCATGGTGTGGAAATTCGGAGAGTGGGTTGCAGCTTTTATACGTCCGCATATAATCAAACTGTTATTCAAAATTACGGTGTGCAGTAACTGGAATATTTCCCTTCATTAGCTCTTAGTGTGTATTTCTATCTTCAGAACAACAAAATCTTTAAATGTGTTTACTTATTTCTAGAATGTGTCATTATTAGTTTGGCAAAATAAAACCCTTGCGCCATAAACCACTACCTCCTAGATTATAAAGCCTTCTGACTGATATGCAAACCTTATATGACGTCACCATCAAAAGGTATACAATTCGTGTCTTGTTTGAATTGAATGTTGAAGCCATCCGAGCAAGCGTTTCATCGGTGGATTTGTTAAAAGTAGTTCGAATTATCGTTTGAACTTTAGTTATTGTTGTATTTCCGTATAGACGTTTGCATATTAATTACTGTTACTTTTTCGTATTATCGTTTGAACACTAGTTACTATTATATTTTCCTGTAATTCCAAAGAAGAATACCTGATAAGGCAGCAGTGTAAATATTTCTATGTGTGAAGTCAGATAGAATAAAGTGTATTTTTTAGAGAACAATTGAATAATTTTATTTAAGGAGAATCTCGTAACAGGATTATCGTGATTAAATTTTACACTCGCTGTTGCTAAGAAAGGGAGAAAAAGGTATGTTGATTTCATTTTTAATATACTTTAATTAATTAAAACTAATGAAATATTTGTTAGGTTACGAAATTCTTTTCGAATCACCAAAAGCCCAGCTTCTGTGATCGTCCTGTTTTATTCTCCTTCGGTTATGTTAATTATTTAGCAAGAATAATAATATATCGTATTATAATGGCATTCAACAATTCACAAACATAACTTTATTGAACTTCGCCTGACGTACTCTTTTGGTTAAATCAAAATCTGTACACGTCAAATATCCCTAGAACAGCACTTTTCAGATTTTTTGGTTAATATTATCAAACTCGGTTATGTTATCTGGGAGTCGAAGTAATTACAATACACGGATTCTACTGTAAAATATTCTGGCGTATAAAAGTGTTTATATGCGTTTATGAAGCCATATTGATTCCGCATATTGAGGTCACAGATAATGACATAGATTCAATTTCTGATAACATTCCTTTAATCACATATTTAGCTGGTTATAGTTGTCTTTCTGTGGTAAAAAGGATTAAATGTGAAAGTTGTAGTGACAATTTAGCTATTGAAAAACCATTAATTATTCATGCAGGCTTTCATCATATCCATAATTGTGACAGAGGTGGATTAAAGTATCCCGCTGTGATTATTGTAAATATCATAATGCGTAATTTTATTGTTCTGCGAAAATTAATTGGGTGAGAATTTGAGAGTGAATTTTTTAAAGTATCAAACCAACGCCTGTTTTTTTTGCGTGCTACTCAGGAAGAACTGATATCCAAAGAAATAAGTATGATATCATGCGAGCGGCATTCATCAACTAAAATTATCAAGTTGCTTTTGCGACCAGCTACAAATACACCTTTGAAAAACTATTGTAGGTCCAAAAATGACAAGATGATCAAATTACCAAATAAAAGAAAACTCGAAACATTAACACAGGATAAAAGGTAAAACTGTGTTTAATCCAGGGTTGTACATTTTCAATTTTTTCTCCGGCTTTCCCTTTAAGGATGTCTAATGTAATTCACCCGAGTCTCTTCCTGGTTTTTTTAATTGCCTAGTCAACTTCTTCACTAAGACCTTCGGGCACATTCATTACTATTATTTATGAATCTTCGGTTAGTTCGTCATTTCCCATATATAATGTACCATAAAAATGTTGTAATAAAAGTTAGAAGATTGTTAAATGGCCTTGTCTACAATAGCATTCATATTTAAACTTAGGCATCATTAAAAAAATGAAAGCATCTTAATTTTTCTTTCTATTGTGTTCATATTTATATACGTTTTTGTATTTTACTAACCAGTAATTTGCTATTATGTATATTGTTAGATTCCTTGCCTACAATAGCATTCATATTTATACTTAGATATCATTAAAAAAAATGAAAGCAACTTTATTTTTCGTTCTATTGTGTACATATTTATATACGTTTTTGTATTTTATTAACCAGTAATTTGCTATTATATCTATTCAACAACTGTAATAGGCTTCAAGAATCTAAATATAGAATTGCCTCGAATGTAAAGCATAAAAAATTTGTTGTATGCTTTGTATGTACATTTTGAGTATGTAAATTTGTGCTTTTTCTATGTATCCAAATACTGAATTTGTACCTTCATTAAAGTAATTTTCCATGAAAATGGATATTTCTTGGAGTATTTTTCTTAGTTTTAATAACCTCTAACAAGTGCTCTTTTTGTTTAGAACCCTTCAATTCTATACCCCGATACACACTGCTTTTTTTAGCAAACAATCTCATTTTGAAAGGTTTTCTGAATTTGCGATCGGAAGACTTTTGCCCTTCTGCTGGTGACGTCATAAACTAGACAGAGGGATTTATTATCTAGGAGGTAGTGCATAAACCCACAAAGCCAACCAAGATTTTGGGCTTGATCCTGAACAATCACAGATTGCCTGTTTTTTTTTTTTTGCTCTAGAGCGAATTTAATCAAAATACCTCATATCTGCATACCATTACAAGGGATTATAAAATTAAAAAAAAAAAAAAAATTTTAAGGACTATTTTTTGCAAAATTCCAAGGATCTGATAGGTCGAATTATAATTTTATGCAATCAATCAACTTTTTTAAGGTTAATGCCAATTCAAAATATTCCCTACCAGAGAAATTTCATGTTAAAAATATTACAAATAAACTTACCCTAACTCTACAAAAATTTGCTTACCTTTAAATTGTCTTGAATTCATGGAAAAGTTTGATACAGAAACCAGCAAAATTAATCTAGATGTTGGTTTTAATTTTTTCTCAAATATATTAACCCGTCTGAATTATTTTCCGATGCTTATTAAAAAACACAAAGGGCTGGAGAGAGGTTACTTTAAAAATTGATTCAAGATTTAGCTTAAGTTGTATTTCAATGGTTTGAATGTCATAAAAGCTTGCTTATAACACTAAAGTTGAGCAAGTTACAATCTTCCTACCACCTGTGGGACCATTTAGTTTTTTTGTAAGAGGTTGAGCGAACAGCAATAGATCACCAAAACACTCCATGGCAGGTTTACAATAAATGCAAACCAACCCAGAATCAATCCACTACAGAATTCTCAACCACTATCAGATAACGAGGCTTTCCCAGAGCTGGGACCCCAATGTCCAAACATGCATACCACGACAAAGCAGGAACGTTTTGACGCCACAACATATTTAATATGCACTAGCCCCCTTTGTATGTGACAATATTTGGTTGGATTCAATTTCGCAACCCTGCAGTTGCAAATTCGGTACACTTCTAACAGTGCTACGAACTCTGTATTTAGAGTCGTAGGTAAGATAAGGCAATTTTTAATTAACGTCGTACAACACAACGGGCTAGTGACGACGGTCCGGGATCAATCGCATAATGGAAAGAGCCCAGGACAACATCACTTTTATTTCAACACAGTCAGATGTTAGAATCTTAGGAAGAAGTCTCATTTTGATTGTGCAAATAAATGATATTATTTAAAATAATATATAATCATGCAAATATTTACGTAAAAGAGAACTACTATGCATTTACAAATTGACTTAAATTCAACCATGTTCCAACTAAATAACATTCATTTGTAAGATCACTTTGATATAAAATTATGTGCACCCATATTTGAGTGTAACTATTAAAATCAAGTCTCCTCCAGTACAAAGTTAAAATAAAAACCTACATAAGCAATAAACTTGTAAAGGTTATCATAAGGAGTTTTTTTTAAGAAATATGTAGATCAGGTACATGCTTTTGTATGAAAGTATGATCTTTGAAAGAATTGACACAAACAGTACTGAATCCTGTAAATTAATTTCCTAAATTAAGGCAAACCATAAACGTTACGTTTAGCTGACATATCACAAAAGTTAGTTATGATAGTGAATATAGTTAGAGAGAAAGCTTAATAAAGAATTTAGGTTATTTTACATGAGGTGTTTACTTAATGACAATCAAAATCTTAGACGAGAGAACTCAAAATTTTAATGTTAAAATGTTTTCATAACCCAAAATAATAATACTGTTCATTGTTTATAATTACATGCAGGATTTCCTCTAGAGTGTTTTACTCTATACCTGAAGAGGTCTTCAGCAATTGCTCTAGACATCTTCAGCTGTCTAAAATAGTTCTTTGGATTTTCCTAAAAGTGCAAGAACTAACCACTGTCGAACTGCACCAAAAATTAACAAATATCGTCATAACTCTGTGCTCTGATACAGCGGCTCTTTTCAAACAAAAGAGTATAACTAATCCGACTAATGATCTAAAGAGTGTAGGACAATATTAGCCCAGTTCCCAGATTGAATGATTAGAATTGGAAGGTTTGTGAGTCAAACACTCTGTTCAGTCATAATGTGCAATAAATGGAGGCTGAATAATGAAAGAAAATATTATCGTTGTCTTAAACGCTCTATCCTTGATATGGTAGGCATTTTTAGAGAGTGAGTTGCCAGCTCATGTACATGCCCATAGTCCAAACGTTATACAGAAATACGTGGTGTTGTCCTGGGATCCTTCCCTTCATATTTCTTTGAACCTGGTGTATTTCTCTCTTGATTGCCAGGAAATCGCTTATTGTCCGTATCAATTTCTAGATTGTCTCTTTTGTAGCATGGTCATATATAGCCCTTGCGACGTAAAACTTCAAACAAAACCAACAACTAAAGTCCTCACGTTGGTTCGGTGTGTAGTTTGGAGAGTGGGGTGCCAGCTCTAGTATTGCCTCGTCAACTGACCGTGGTTCAAAATTACGTGGTGTATTTCTCGGACCTTTAACTGATGGAATTGATCCTGGATCTTCGTCAATAGCTGTGTTCCTCTAGGACGACGTTTATTAAAAATTACCAATTAAACTTCGGGAGGAATCCGATGACAAAGATAATAAGGTACGATCCTTCGAGTTTGATACCGGAGCATCGACAAATTCCATTTGCGGTGCTTAGTTGCTATGCTAATTAAAATATCTACATTCCCTATCATCGGGGACGTTTAGTTAACGTCGCAATGGAACATTGCAATTAGCAATTGGCGACGGGAAAGTAAGGTCAGTTAAATTTAAAGAACGTCGTACTGGAGCAGCACACCGGGCTATTGACCACGATCCGAGATCAATCTCCTAAAAGAACGATCCGAGGACAACCCCTCGGAATTTTGAACGTTGCTCAGATGACGAGGCAAACCTGAGATGGAAACCTACTCTCCAAATTTACACACCAACTCAACGTGAGTTCTTTCGTCCATGACAGATTTAATATGCACGAAGCAGGCCTCTACATAATACCCTTACAAACATCCATACGCTGACCATGATTCGAACTAAGAACCATGACTGTGTTAACTAGATGAGCTACTAACTCATAACATACGGTTTTTCTGCCTCACACAAACACTGATACATTTTTTCTAACACGTAGCCACTTTGGCATTCGTAGCATAAAGCAAACACTTTTTACGCAACATGAAATTCAGGCAGTTACACCACAGATTTCCATTCCCCCAGTCCCGTACTATTCAACAAATACCCTAAATAATATACAAAAAAAACAATATTCTGCATTTTTACAGATTACACTGCAAAACCATCAAGTAGTGTAACCTTTAACTCATGGAATTCACTCACAAATTACCTAGATTAAATTAAACGTGTACTAATGCCAAGTGAGAATGTTAACGAAGAAAATTAAAGTACCACCATTGAAACTGTTTAGTTCTATCACATCGCGGTACTCTGACTACATTGGAGTCACTTTGGACACCATGTTAAGTTACCAAAACCTTACCTCTTCTCTTAGTTCCACCAGAGTTCCATTCATGATCCGAAACTATTCAACGTCTACGTAAATGATGTAACGAAAAATAATCCACACTATTTTGCATGTTAGTAGATAACGCTGTATAACAGCTAGAAGTGGAAACTTTAAAATACACATGGAATTCCCTCACAAATTACATAGATTACTAGCTTGGAAATTGAACTCAACGTGGACTAATGCCAATGACAAAGGAGAAAATTAAACTACCACCATTGAAACTGTTTAGTTCTAATATACTTTCGTCCTCTGACTAACTACCATCGAAACACGTTCGACACCATATTCATTTAGTAAAATCCATTAATCTTCCTTAACAAGAAATACTTAAAGTTCATTTTGTGCTCGCTAACTTATCTACTTGTACTACGTTACTGTCTGTTGAACAAATATATATTACGACTGATAGTCAGATACCCTAATCCTACATGTGGACATGCAGTCAGAACACATGTGTTTGATTGAACCCATCTTCAAAACACCCATGGTACTACAATAATTACGATAAACTCAATATGGTTAGAGTTAAAAACTTAATAAAAAAAAATAAGCACTGAATTTTACTATAAACTAAATTCACACATAAACGAAGCAATATTACGCATTCCCAGATATGTACTGTAGACTAGAATTTGCAAATAGGCCCGAAACCACTTTGAAATGATTAATTAGTCTATAAAAAATTACTCTTCTATCCTGAATTGTTTACTTGAAACTTTTGCTATTTATAACTTCTTATTTGTAAATATTTAACCCTATATATATTCTGATTTCCACTCTGAACTTGTAGCTAGAGTATGTCCATCCTTCTGTATATCTACTTCAGTTTCAGTGAAATTCTCCTTTTAATACAACATGTTACCAACTAAAACTCGAAAAGACAGATCCTAATATATCTCTCTCTCACTATTTTAAGCAAAATCTATAAAAACTAAACCTACGAAAACCTGAAAAATGCCTTCCACCATCAAATGCTCGATTTCCAAGCCAAAAATTGCACAGCATTACATGTATATAAACCAACATTATTTTCTATGCAACAATGCAGTTTCTAGAAAAAAGAAGACCTTCCGCCCATGCGCAATTCCCACATCCACCTTAACATCTGTTATAGCACAGCGTTTTGCTCTTCATCTGAATGTGGTTCTAAATTACGTGGTGTCCTCCGATGTTTTCCTTTGCGGGTTAAACCCGAACCGCTACCAATAGCCCGTTCTGATGCACCAATGGGACGTTAGTTTTGATACATACCATATAAAATATGTTTTTTGCTTTAAGTGCGAGATCTTGAGCGAGAAAGGGAATTTTTCAAATAGCTCCGGGGTTAAAGGCCCCTTGTCACCCTACAACAAAGTCCTTAAACTCCAAGTACATTTAGGTCACCATATATATTCAAAGGTGTAACAATGTGTAGATAGGTAGGTATTTAATTAAATTTTTACTGGTGCAACCAAGTCTATCAAGGCAATCAAGAGGGGTATAGTTGCAGTTGGTTATGTAGGAAAAAGCGTTACAGTAACTTACAGCCAAGTCCATCTTCCAATATGTTGTTGTCCTCGCTTCTTTCCCTTGGGCTATCTAACCGGGACGATTGTCAAAAACCGGTTGTGTAACTACAATACGACGTTCATCAAAAATAATGGTAATGGCGCTTCTTATTCCAAAAGTTCATGGTACCAAACTGGGTAAGTGCATGTACAAGTATAGTGTAGAGTCGGCTGGCGCACGTAGCTGGCATATGTAGTAATTTAAAGTTAAATAAACTACATTATGTTAAGTGATGTTGATTAGAATCAGCTGGTGGTTGAGATGTGTTGAAATATTGTTTTATTACCCAAATGAATTAAAATAAGAAATCCCGTACGAACAAAATATCACAAACGAATACATAAATACAGCGTTACTCAAATTAAAAATTTGCTTTAATGCTAATCGCAACTACAAAAGTATAAAAAATACCTAACAAATGGGACTTGCTGGTGAAATTGCTTTGAAATTTTACAATGCATTTCCTTAATTCTATGAGAGGACGTGCATTTAGAAGGGGCAGCTCGTGCATTAATGTTTATTCTGATCATCAATTGCTATCACATGATGCATTTAAAACACTTGAAACGTAGAGAAGAATTTCCCATTTAAACTTTTTGGTGTTGAGCAATCAAGTAAGATACATAATAATGGAAATAATTGTTCGGAATTTTTATTTACGAAGTATATAAAATCTTATTTCAAAGTATGCTAAGCTTGAAAATGGCAATAAGTATACCATTATTTTCTATAGCAGAAACTTTACAACCACTAAGCTTTAACTTGACTAAAAAAGCATTTAATAAAGGGTTCCAATAGCCCGTTGTGTACCAATTAAGTTAACAGAAAATGCAGCACCTACTGCTTCCACCAAAAGCAGGTATTTCGGCAGGTTGTCTCTCATGTAATGTTCGTCACACCACACTCGTTCGAACCACATTCAGATGACGAGGCAACACCTGAGCTAGCACCCCACCTATCCAAACTTCCACACCTCGCCAACGTGTGGACATTTAAGGCAACGACACATTTATTGTGCAGTGTCCCATTTGCACACTATGGTTATTGGTTGAATTTGATCTCAAAACACTCTGGTTGCCAAACCGTTACTTTTAAAACTGGTCTACTGCAGCCCTAAGCAATCTGGAAGGTATTTGATGTCACTGCAAATATAGCGTGGACCAGTACCCCATTGGCGATGGTCTTTGGTTGGATCGAGTTTCCAACTCGAAACCCCGGTATATATTCAACCTATATTTCTTACCGGGATTCCGCTGTATTTGTTGAAATAGTATGTCAAAACTGATTAGAAGTCATGTTGGGAAAATAGAGGTTGCAGAACCAATATTAGAGGGTGAGCGCCAAATGGCTCTAAAACAGTACGAGCGCATTTATTTACAGAAACATTCCCATAATCTATGAAGTCTGATTGTCATTAAAATGTTTTGGGGAAGCTTGGCTGTAGATCGGTTAAGCAATTCAAGAGATGTGTATGGTTATGATACTTTCTCTACGTTGTACTAGAGCAACACAACGGGAAGTTGATCAATCCCCTAAGGAAAAGATCCGAGGACAACATCACATAATTTTGAACCACAGTTAGATAAAGACGAAACACCTGACCTGGCACCCCCTCTCCAAACTTCTACACCACGCCACAGTTAAGTGTGGAGATTGTTTGGAACTCAAGCATAGCCCTTGAGCAATCGACACCATGAGAGTGACTTCCACTTATGTATATGGTTTTCGATTCATGCGGTTTGTGGGTTTTAGAGTGTTTACTTGCGTATTAGCTATAGTTGTTCATCGCTCTATTAGAAAAACGTTAATTTTTATTTTGCCGAGAGCTCACCATCAAAGTTTTTGGTAGGGCAGCCTTTCTTTTGATAAAATTCAAAACAATTATTAAACCAACTAAACCAAGGTCCGCTGCCTTTTCTCCGGAGTCACAATAGGGGCCATGGTTCCCCGGTCGGCAGAGTAACGGATTATAAATCGGAAGGTTTTAAGTTCAAAACTCGGTCCATTTAAACAGAATCATGTTCACAGGGGCTTGTGCCTGTTACATTTGTCGTGGACTCAATTCCTCTCACATTTGAATCGTGTTAAAGTGTGGAGAGTGGAGTGCATACTTAGGTATCTCGTCATTTGACCTTTGATCCAAATTATGAGTTGTTGTCACTATGGTATTATGTTATGCTTAATTTGACGTCAAACTGGAACATCACAACCGGCTGGTGTTGTACTAGGATCTTTCCTTTCATGAACGATCTTTGACGGCGACAATAATTTGTCATACCAATTGTTACTTCATTTATCTACCTTTCTGACGGAGCAGTATTACTGACGGCTTCTACTACGTAACTTGGTATTAGAAGATAGGTTTCTAAAAAATGGCAAAAACCATTGTAACTTTAGGGTAGGTAGATTTTATTTAACATCATACTGCAGATTTATACAACGGGCTATTGACCATTTAGGCATCTTATTTTGTCTCACGGACTTACCAAACACACTGAAATCAAATTTAAAAATTTCAAGATTTCCTTTTTTATCGCCAAGACATATTTGAGTACTGATTGCCAAGTTGAAAAACACGTTGCGTGTTAAGAAACGTATTGTGTTCCTCTAATACTACGTTTATTAAAAATTAACAAATTACTTCTACATTACATCATAGTTTTTCCCCTTACACTTTCATGGCATATGAGAACACCTATCGATCACCTTAAAATTGCATGGAAAAGGAACATTGCATGCAACATGTGCTCGAGGTTTAAAATTTTTAACGTACTGAGATCCATTGAAAATCGTCAGGACATCATTATCCTAAGAGACTAAGAAAAATTAACCTTTTTTCTCCCCTTGCATGATGTATATATATATTTATAATATAACCTAACATAATAATTTTTTGTAAATACTGTTTAGATGTAACGATGTATATATGTAATGTGCTCTAACATTCGAACACTGTTCTAACAATCAACTTCTTCATTCTTCAACATCTTCATACCTTGGTGGCATGCTCTTCTCGACTAACCACACTTATTTAAATGGGTACAGTGTCTCACGACACTGGGCATGGGAGTATGTGTTGGTATTAGTTCAAGTATGACATAGGTAATTATTTTTAATAATGGTTGCAGTAGCGCAACCGAACGACCTATTACCAAAGGTCCAGGTAGGTAGGGCCGACCAACCGGTATAGTGGTTAAGGTGTTAGCCTCTAGATCGGAAGGTTCCTGGTTCGAATCCGGGCCCGGGCATGGATGTTTGTAAACGTATGGTGTAGAGGCGGCTGGTGCACCTTAAATATGTCGTGGCCGAAAGTCCTCACGTTGGGTTGGCGTGGAAGTTTGGAGAGTGGGGTGCCAGCTCAGGTGTTGCTTCGTCATCTGACCGTGGTTCAAAATTACGAGGTGTTGTCCTCGGATCTTTCCCTTATGGGACTGATCCCGGACCGTCGTCAATAGCCCGTTGTGTTGCTCTAGTACGACGTTAACTAAAAAATTACCAATTACCAGGTAGGTAGGTTGGTACTTTACTAAATAACGTCACATTATAGCAACACGTCATGCTATTGTTGACAGTTCTCTTAGGAAGGTTACGCCGACCAACCGGTATAGTGGTTAAGGTGTTAGCCTCTAGATCGGAAGGTTCCTGGTTCGAATACGGGTTCGGGCATGGATATTTGTAAACGTATGGTGTAGAGGCGGCTGGTGCACCTGAAATCTGTCGTGGCCGAAAGTCCTCACGTTGGGTTGGCGTGGAAGTTTGGAGAGTGGGGTGCCAGCTCAGGTGTTGCTTCGTCATCTGACCGTGGTTCTGAATTACGAAGTGTTGTCCTCGGATCTTTCCCTTCAGGGACTGATCCCGGACAGTCGTCAATAGCCCGTTGTGTTGCTCTAGTACGACGTTAACTAAAATTACCATTACCATTTACCATTACCTTAGGAAGGTTAGTAGGTAGGAATTTAATTAACGTCGTACTGGAGCAGCACAATAGGCCATGAACGACGGTCCGGGATCGATTCCCCAAGATAAATATCCGAGGACAGCACCATGTAATTTTTAACAGCGGTCAAATGTTGAGTCGACGGTTCAGGTTAAAACCCGAAAGCAAAGATCATGAGATGACACCAAGCCCGTTGTGTTGCTCTAGTGTAAAACGTTTAAAAAAAGTACTTAATTTAATTACCGAAGATAATACTACTTAAATATATCATATCGCGATGCATTGGGTCTGAGAAAAAGTAGAAGTGTAATCTATTGCTGCCATTTGTTTTACATTTGAAAAGAATATTTCGCATGTATTTTGTACTTTTGGCGAACATTATATTAGTGCAACACAACGGGCAATTAACGACGAAAATTTCGCAGGATTTTTCTAATTCGAACTCTAAAGGGATGTTCTGTTTCTACCTGCGATGTTTTAGGATTGATTCATGACCGTCGCAAAGACCGTGGACTTGTTCCAGTTGAACGTTAATTAAAAACCTACCAAATTCTACCCTCCATACAATAGCGTTGTGGTGCACCATTTAGAGGTAATGGTGATGGCAATTTTAGTTAACGTCGTACTAGAGCAACACAGCGGGCTATTGACGACGGTCCGGGATCAGTCCCTTAAGGGAAAGATTCGATGACAACACCTCGTCATTTTGAACCACGGTCAGATGACGAAGCAACACTTGAGCTGGCACCCCACTCTCCAAACTTCCACTCCAACCCAACGTGAGGATTTTCGGCCACGACAGATTTAAGGTGCACCAGCCGCCTCTACACCATACGCTTACAAACATCCATGCCCAGACCCAGATTCGAACCAGGAACCTTCCGATCTAGAGGGTAACACCTTAACCACTATACCGGTTGGTCGGCGCACCATTTAGAGGAGTAAAGGATTAGCAACCGAAAAGTTGCGAGTTTGAATCCAATCCGACCATTTTGGTCTAAGCGGTTTTTGGTGTCCGTTAATTTTGACATGGCCTAAAATAACCCGTTGTATCTGGCTACAGTACGACGCTTTTTGAAACACTGTCTTACCACCATGAAACGAACATTACATGAGAGACAACCTGCCGAAATACCTGCTTTTGGTGGAAGCAGTAGGTGCTGCATTTTCTGTTAACTTAATTGGTACACAACGGGCTATTGGAACCCTTTATTAAATGCTTTTTTAGTCAAGTTAAAGCTTAGTGGTTGTAAAGTTTCTGCTATAGAAAATAATGGTATACTTATTGCCATTTTCAAGCTTAGCATACTTTGAAATAAGATTTTATATACTTCGTAAATAAAAATTCCGAACAATTATTTCCATTATTATGTATCTTACTTGATTGCTCAACACCAAAAAGTTTAAAGGGGAAATTCTTCTCTACGTTTCAAGTGTTTTAAATGCATCATGTGATAGCAATTGATGATCAGAATAAACATTAATGCACGAGCTGCCCCTTCTAAATGCACGTCCTCTCATAGAATTAAGGAAATGCATTGTAAAATTTCAAAGCAATTTCACCAGCAAGTCCCATTCGTTAGGTATTTTTTATACTTTTGTAGTTGCGATTAGCATTAAAGCAAATTTTTAATTTGAGTAACGCTGTATTTATGTATTCGTTTGTGATATTTTGTTCGTACGGGATTTCTTATTTTAATTCATTTGGGTAATAAAACAATATTTCAACACATCTCAACCACCAGCTGATTCTAATCAACATCACTTAACATAATGTAGTTTATTTAACTTTAAATTACTACATATGCCAGCTACGTGCGCCAGCCGACTCTACACTATACCTGTACATGCACTTACCCAGTTTGGTACCATGAACTTTTGGAATAAGAAGCGCCATTACCATTATTTTTGATGAACGTCGTATTGTAGTTACACAACCGGTTTTTGACAATCGTCCCGGTTAGATAGCCCAAGGGAAAGAAGCGAGGACAACAACATATTGGAAGATGGACTTGGCTGTAAGTTACTGTAACGCTTTTTCCTACATAACCAACTGCAACTATACCCCTCTTGATTGCCTTGATAGACTTGGTTGCACCAGTAAAAATTTAATTAAATACCTACCTATCTACACATTGTTACACCTTTGAATATATATGGTGACCTAAATGTACTTGGAGTTTAAGGACTTTGTTGTAGGGTGACAAGGGGCCTTTAACCCCGGAGCTATTTGAAAAATTCCCTTTCTCGCTCAAGATCTCGCACTTAAAGCAAAAAACATATTTTATATGGTATGTATCAAAACTAACGTCCCATTGGTGCATCAGAACGGGCTATTGGTAGCGGTTCGGGTTTAACCCGCAAAGGAAAACATCGGAGGACACCACGTAATTTAGAACCACATTCAGATGAAGAGCAAAACGCTGTGCTATAACAGATGTTAAGGTGGATGTGGGAATTGCGCATGGGCGGAAGGTCTTCTTTTTTCTAGAAACTGCATTGTTGCATAGAAAATAATGTTGGTTTATATACATGTAATGCTGTGCAATTTTTGGCTTGGAAATCGAGCATTTGATGGTGGAAGGCATTTTTCAGGTTTTCGTAGGTTTAGTTTTTATAGATTTTGCTTAAAATAGTGAGAGATATATTAGGATCTGTCTTTTCGAGTTTTAGTTGGTAACATGTTGTATTAAAAGGAGAATTTCACTGAAACTGAAGTAGATATACAGAAGGATGGACATACTCTAGCTACAAGTTCAGAGTGGAAATCAGAATATATATAGGGTTAAATATTTACAAATAAGAAGTTATAAATAGCAAAAGTTTCAAGTAAACAATTCAGGATAGAAGAGTAATTTTTTATAGACTAATTAATCATTTCAAAGTGGTTTCGGGCCTATTTGCAAATTCTAGTCTACAGTACATATCTGGGAATGCGTAATATTGCTTCGTTTATGTGTGAATTTAGTTTATAGTAAAATTCAGTGCTTATTTTTTTTTTATTAAGTTTTTAACTCTAACCATATTGAGTTTATCGTAATTATTGTAGTACCATGGGTGTTTTGAAGATGGGTTCAATCAAACACATGTGTTCTGACTGCATGTCCACATGTAGGATTAGGGTATCTGACTATCAGTCGTAATATATATTTGTTCAACAGACAGTAACGTAGTACAAGTAGATAAGTTAGCGAGCACAAAATGAACTTTAAGTATTTCTTGTTAAGGAAGATTAATGGATTTTACTAAATGAATATGGTGTCGAACGTGTTTCGATGGTAGTTAGTCAGAGGACGAAAGTATATTAGAACTAAACAGTTTCAATGGTGGTAGTTTAATTTTCTCCTTTGTCATTGGCATTAGTCCACGTTGAGTTCAATTTCCAAGCTAGTAATCTATGTAATTTGTGAGGGAATTCCATGTGTATTTTAAAGTTTCCACTTCTAGCTGTTATACAGCGTTATCTACTAACATGCAAAATAGTGTGGATTATTTTTCGTTACATCATTTACGTAGACGTTGAATAGTTTCGGATCATGAATGGAACTCTGGTGGAACTAAGAGAAGAGGTAAGGTTTTGGTAACTTAACATGGTGTCCAAAGTGACTCCAATGTAGTCAGAGTACCGCGATGTGATAGAACTAAACAGTTTCAATGGTGGTACTTTAATTTTCTTCGTTAACATTCTCACTTGGCATTAGTACACGTTTAATTTAATCTAGGTAATTTGTGAGTGAATTCCATGAGTTAAAGGTTACACTACTTGATGGTTTTGCAGTGTAATCTGTAAAAATGCAGAATATTGTTTTTTTTGTATATTATTTAGGGTATTTGTTGAATAGTACGGGACTGGGGGAATGGAAATCTGTGGTGTAACTGCCTGAATTTCATGTTGCGTAAAAAGTGTTTGCTTTATGCTACGAATGCCAAAGTGGCTACGTGTTAGAAAAAATGTATCAGTGTTTGTGTGAGGCAGAAAAACCGTATGTTATGAGTTAGTAGCTCATCTAGTTAACACAGTCAGATAACGAGGCCCCACTTGAGATGGCACGCCACTCTAAAAATGTAATGTAATAGGATCTTTCCCTTGAGAGATTTTTCCCTCACCATCAGCAATAGTCCGTTCTGTTGCTCCAGTAAATTAAATATCTACTGCTGTCTAGTGTTCGTGCTATCTTATACTTGTACCCTCATTATTATTGTAAGACTGTAAACCACAAGGATAAAACTTGGAGGCAATATAGGAGACAACACATTTGTTTTTATTTAAAATAATTAACATCTAAGCAAAGGACAAAGATAATATGACAAACAAGTGTGCTCATAATTTATATTATGTTGAAAATTTTAAGAAAGCTGTCATATATATTTTTGCTGTGCACTCTTTTATATAAAATGTTATCAAGAAATTCAATTATTCTAATTAGAAGTAAAAACATGTCGCCACCACTAAAACAGCATTAAATTGAACTATATAAAAAACGCCGATGCTTGATTCTTTAACAGCTCTTCGTTTTTTCACAATGTGCGTTTCATGTGAGTGCTTTTGCAAGAGAAAGCACTAGTTTGTTAAAAGCATAACCGTATTTTACTTTAAAGAGCTTAGATCATGCTTTTAAATAAATGTTGTGTATGCGATCTACAATAAATAGAAACTCTAATTGCAAATGGAGTTCACTATATTAGTTCCACGTAAACTGTTTTAAAATGTTTTCTGTTGATACAGGTTATAATTATATATATATAGATGCTGTAAGACAAAAATTTTAATAAAAAACTTAAAACATAAAATTTAAAAAAAAATGAATTATTTATTTTCTCAAAAATTATAAATTTAAATCTTTTTAAAAAATGAAAATTAACTTTTCTGAGCTGATAGAAAAAATGCGTGCGTTAAATAATTCACAGGGTAGATAACACTTGTAAACCAAATATATTTTTAATATTTGTCTAAATAAATTAAAAATTGTTCCCTTTATAGATGTTAAACATATTTTGACACCTCAAAGTTGAAGACATAAAATTGATTTTACTCTTAGCTACGTACAGGTATTTTTCAAAAGAATAATTTAAAATACTTCAACACAACAAATCTTAAATAATACATAGCTTTAAACAGAAATGTACAAATATTTGTTTAATAATAAATACTCTGGATTTTTATGCACATTAGAGGATATTTTAAAGTAAAGGAATAAATCTGAAAGTACCTAGAAATATTTTCAAACGCTCTTAAAATGCTTTTGCATCAGGTGTTGAACTCGTCATCTGACTTTGGTTCAAAATTACGTGTACTTGTCCTGGGATCTTTCCCATATGGTATTGATCCATGACTATCGTCAATAGCCCATTGTATTGCTCTACTACGACGTTAGTTAAAATTACCTTGCCTTACCTTACTTCAAACAACTGAAAATAGTCGGTTGTGTTGCTGCATTGAGACTTTAATTATGTAACTACCTACGTATTTTCTACTATAAACTCACTGCCAAAAGTTAATCACTAAAGGTAAAATGTGAAAAAACAACAAGTATAGCTTTTATTGACACGAAATGAGGCAGAAACGAATCAAATAGTTTTATGCATGAAACAAAACAAAGAAATAAATACAAAGATGAAAGCAATATTGAATTTTCATAAATTATAAGATGAAGTGATATGATGAGACGCGTATTATCATTCATTAAAACGAAAGAAGGACCAACTGCTGCCGAGTAAATCTCACATTGCGTTCTAGGACTTCATACCTGTACTGAAGATTCGTCACATAACCCCGTTTACAGATGCGCAGGTAAATGCGATATCCGAACGAAATCCCGGCTCACACCATGAAGATTTCCCCTCGAAATGCGTTGTTTGACTTCAATTAACACACACACACACGTCGTACTAGAGCAACAAAACAAGCTAATGAAGAGGGTCCGGAATCATTCCCCCAAGTTAAAGAGCAGAAGACAACAATACTGAAGAGACAATCCCAGTTTTGGCTTGAGATACCAACATACGCGTACATGCTGGTGATACTCCGCAAACATTAGATAACAGCAGATGACTTAACTAACTTCTTATTGATTTCTCCAACTACTGTCTAGTGTTCCAGCTAACATATATTTCGACGCTCATTATTGTAAGAATTATACACCATGAGGACCAAAATTACATGTACCATATCAGACAACACCATTGTTTTTATTTAAAATTAATAACATCCAAGCAAAAGAGAAAATAATACCCCAAAGAGTGTCGTTATTTTATATTGCACTTATTTCCAAATATTAAGGAAAAATCGCAAAATAAGCGATTATGCAAAAAGTTACATCTAGAATTTAATGAAACTGAGCCACACCACACAACATATAGTAAGGTATAAAATCGCATGCAAAATAAAATGCCAGACAACTAGTATTTTATAAATTAGCACGTGTTTAAAATTAACAAAGTGAATGTGCCAGTTTAGTATAGGAAAAGTACCTTTAATATGGAATATGATCACCACTAGAAACAATACAGCGCATACAGCGATGTGTGATACTGTCAATTATGCGATCGATGAGTTCACTGGGAAGTACTAGCAATTGATCTTGCAAATCAGTTGTAAGAATGGAAAGGGTCTGGGTAGTAGGATTTAGAACAGCAACACATCTTTCTAAATCATCCCAAACATGCTCGATGGGATTCAAGTCCGGTGATCGATCCGGCCATTCCATTAGCTGAATAATCTTCCACGATGAGAGAGCCCTGTGCGGTCTAAAGTTGTCCTGCAACAGGAAATCATTATCTATTGCACCTAGCATAAGGGCACACATACGCATCAAGGATATCATCTCTATAGACGTGATCATTCACTTTTCCACGTGGAAAGACATGGAGGTCTGTGCGTCCACTCAAAGAGATACCACCCCTATCACAGACACTGCCTCCTCCGTATGAATCTCTTTCACGAATGTTTGATGGAGGATAACGTGTTCCCTGTTCTCTCTAAATCAAACAACGCCTTACATCGCTTTTAAGGTTAATCCGGGAAACATCCGTGAAGAGATCCCGCCTCCATTGATCAGCGGTCCAGTGGACATGTTGATTTGCCCACCTCAAACTTTCCCTCCTGTCGCATTACGTAAACACCACCTTCGTGAAGCCTTCTGCGCATGATAGACGTTGACACCAACCTTTCGGTGGCTCCAGCAAGAGCGGCTCTAAGATGAGATGGGGTTGCGGTTCTCTTCCTTTCTGCACATAACCGCAAATATTGGTCATCGGCGCTTGCCGTTGCGCTTGTCCGTCCTTGTCCAAACCTTCTGGATGCCGAACCAGTGGTTTGAAATTGTTGCCAAAGTCTATGAACCACAGAAGAATTCACATTTAGCCATCTAGCCACCTCTGTGAGACTATTATCTGCCCTAAGTTTCCCAATGGCTATATCGCCAGTTCTGCATGCAAATTATAGCCCGACGTTATTGTAACGAATTGGCTATCCCAGATTTCTTATCTCCCTATCATAGCACTATCTGCAGTCTTACTCTCTAGCATGCATTTGTTTGCTCCTCACAGAAGACGAATTCCGTCTGCAGCACCACTAATTTGCATTTTGCGGTTTATTCAACATAATTTATTTAACAAAATATGCGAATTTCATACTGATTGGTTTCTCTTTGATGGAATTATCCCTGTTTTTATGATTTTTCCTTAATTTTTGGAAATTAGTGTATGTAAAACATAGTATGAAAGCTTCAACATTTAGACTGTCTAGTGCACTCAGTCGTAATAAAATGTGTTTTTGGAAAACCAATAATTCTTATTATAGTAAAAATATATCGCCACCACTAGAAGAGCATTAAATTGAATTATGTAAATCACGCACATGATTTTAATGCTAATATGCGTCTCGTTCTATACAACTTAGTGCATTTGTAATAGAACACACTTTTCAATTGAAAATTCAACTCTTTTAAAGCGATTTAGATTAAGCTTTTAGATGTACCTATGCATTGTAACAAGTAAAACGGCCAACTGGTTACGTTGCGGGATGAAGACCCAAATAAAATATATAAGGACAATACTACGTAATTTTAAACAACGGTTAGATGACGAGACAACATTTGGTATGGTATTCCACTATTTCTGACTTCCATACCAAGCCAACGAAAGGACAACAGACGCCACGACAGATTAAACGAGTAAAAGTACCCTTTGTACACAACGCTCTTTGGTTGGATTCCAACTCGCAACCCTCCGGTTGTTAATACATTACTCTTCAAACCTGTCTGGTCGCGTTGGTTTGGTTGGAGGAGTAACGGATATACAACCGGATTGTTGCGAGTTCAAATCCGACAAACACATTCGTGTAGGTAGGGAGTTGATGGACGTTAAATATGTCGAACATCAAATGTTCTCACTTTGGTGTTGAGTGGAAATTTGGACAGTGGGGTATCAGCTTAGGTGTTGCTCTGTCATCTGATCGTGGTTCAGAATTACATGGCGTTGTACTCAGATATTTGTTTTGAGGGACTTATCCCGGAACGGTCTTCAATAGCCCTCAGTGGTGCTTCCAATAGGACTTTAATTAAAAATACCTACCTTCCAACCTAGGTAGACAACCAGGTATCAAGCGAAACATGTTGCTCTATCAAGCGATAGATGGCACTACTAATCCTGTATTAACACTTCCCTTTTGTCGCGCCCTTGCAATAAGAATGTTCCATCTAGAATAGGGGCGATCGCCATTAACATCCGTGTTAGCAAGACGTTTTTTCGTCTGCGTCGCTTGTTGTGAAAGGGCCCGCTCAACATACAAAGGTTGTAATGTCCCCCATAAAATATATAATTGTCATTAAATGTCCTGTTGTTTTTAGGAATTTCGTAGTCATTTTAAGCATAAATGCATACCTCCTAGACACTGACCTACATACATATTCATGCATATTTACGTCAGAATCATTAAGCATTTACGAATCGACATAAACTGAACCATGTACCAACGAAATACATTCATTTGCAAGATTTCTTATGTACTAAAATTACCTGAAACCCGTAAATGAAAGTAACTATAAAATGAGCTCGCCACCACTACAAAAGAATAAAGTAATAACTTACATCAGTAGCGAATTTGGAAAGCATAGTAAGTTTAGTCTGATATGCATTGTCGTCAAGTATGTTAAAGTATGTCGCATTCACCTCTCAAGAACCCGTAAATTTTATTCTTGTTTTAAAAGTCGAATTATAGCCGTTTATGTAAGCAGACATTTCCACTAAAATAAGATATTTTTTTGAGATAAGAATAAGTATAGTGAAATGCTTAAAGTTATTTTATATCATATACACTTAATGGAATTCCAAAGGTAAGACGAGAGAACATGAAATTTCAATTTTCAGATGAATATCATGATCCAAATAAAAATTTCTGAGTACTCTGTTCTTAAATTATTTTGAGCAATAGCTCTTGAGGGATGGAAAGTACATCTTCAGGTATCTAAAATAGTTATTTGGATATTCTTGTAAAAAATGGTGTAAGAACGAAAGGTTGGGTTTACTGCACACAAAACTGTAATACTCATCCCTATTACTCGGGGCTCTATTATAGCGACTAAAAAAAACAAAGGTTATGAGTCTAAAACTCGTCCAGTCAAACAACGTCCTGAAAATTCAGGCTTGCAGGGGCACAAAAAATAATCTCGTAGTCTCAAATTTCTCAGCTTGACATGGTGCTGAAATTTGGAGTTGCTGAAATTTGGAGAGTGGGTTGTAGCTTGTACACGTTCCCATAAGCCAACCGTTATTCAAATTGCCAGTTGTTTTACACTAGTGCGAATTGAATCAAAATACCTTATGCCTGCATACAATTACAGGGAATTAAAAAAAATCTGATAATAAGAAATGCTTTTTTGAATGATTTTTTGTAATAAAATTCCAAGGATCTGATAATGAGTCTAATAACAATTTTATATCATCAATCAATTTTTATACTAGAATTTAATACCAAATCAAAATCACCACTACCAGATAAATTTCGACTTAAAAACATTACAAATAACTTACCCTAATGATAGGAAAACAATGCTTATCGTATAACTGTATTAAATTCATGGAAAGATGTGTTAATGAAAACTCCAATTTAAAGAAGATGATGATTTAATTATTTTCTTAAATTTTTTTATCCCTTTAAAATACATTCCAATGTTTATTAAAAAATACAAAGTGTTGGAGAGGTAACTTTGAAAATTGATTCAAGGCTTGGTTTTAGTATTATTTCAATGGTTTGAATGTCATAAAAACCTGCTTTTAACACTAAAGTTGAGCAAGCTAAAATCTTCCTACGATATGTGGGAACTTTTAGTTTCATTAAAAGGTTGAGTGAAAACCATTGAGTACCAAACCACGCCATGACGGGTTTTCAATATAAGAAACGAACCCCAAATCTATCCACTACGGAATTCTGAACCACTATCATATAACGAGGTTTTCATAGATCTGGCACCCCAATCTCCAAACATGCACACCACGACAAAGTACGAACATTTTGAGAATACGACATATTCAACCTGCACCAGCTCCCATGTATGTGACAGTATTAGGTTGGATTCAATTTCGCAACACTGTAGTTGCGAATTCTTTACATTGCCAACCATGCTACCCAACTCTGTATTTAGAGTCGCAGGTAATTGTAATGGTAATTTTTAATAAACGCATACTTGAGCAACACAACGAGCTATTGACGACGGACCGGGATCAATCCCATAAGAGTCAAAACCACATTATTTATACTATGCACAGAAGATGTTAGAATCGCAGGAACAAGTCTCATTTTGATTGTACAAATAAATTATGTTACTTAAAATAATATTTATTCATGCAAATATTTACGTGAGAGAGAACTACTATACATTTTTGAATTGACTTGAATTCAACCATGTTCCAACTGAATAACATTCATTTGCAAGATCTCTTTTGTGTAAAATTATTTGCACCTTTATTTGAGAGTAACTATTAAAATCAAGTCGCCTCCAGTAAAAGTTAAAATAAAAAACTACATAGGTGACAAATTTGTACTGGATAATAGTATAATATTGTTTTGGATAAACATGTAGTTCAGGTACATGCTTTTGTATGAAAGTATGATCTTTGAAAGAAATTACACAAACAATCCTGAATCATGTAAATTAATTTCTTGATTTAAGGCAAACCATAAACGTTACGTTTAGCTGACATTTCACAAAAGTTAGTTGTGTTAGTGAATACGGTTACAGAGAAAGCTTGAAAAAGAATATAAGTTATTTTGCATGAGGTGTGCACTTAATGGCAATCAAAATCTATGACGAGAGAACTCAAAGTTTTAATGTTAAAATTATTTCATAATTCTAAATAATAATACTGTTCATTGTTTATACTTACATGCAGAATTTGCTCCAGTTTGTCATGCTCTATACCTAAAGAGGTCTTAAACAATTGCTCTTGACATCTTCAGTTATCTAAAATAGGTTTTTGTATTTTCCTAAAAGTTTAAGAACTAACCGCTGTCGAACTGCACCAAATATAAATAAATATCATTATAACTCGGTGCTCTGATACAACGGCTCTTCAAACAAAAGAGTATAACTAATCCGACTAATGATCTAAAGAGTGTGGGACAATATTAAAACAGTTCCCAGTTTGAATGATTACCATCGGAAGGTTTGTGAGTCAAACACTCTGTCCTGTCATAATATCCTGTAATAGAAGGCTGAGTAATGAACGAAATGCTTATCGTGGCTTCAAATGCTCTCACCTTTACAAGGTGTGGATTATTGTAGAGTGGGTTAACAGCTGATGTATGTCTTCATCATCTAACCGTTATTCAGAATCAAGTAGTGTTGTCCTGGGATCCTTCCTTTCATGTTTCTTTGAACCTGGTGATATTTCTCTCTTGAGTGCCGGAAAATCGTTTATTGTGCGTATTTATTTCTAGATTGTCTCTTTTGTAGCATGGTCACATATAGCCCTTGCGACGTAAAACTTCAAACCAAACCAACAACTAAAGTCTTCACGTTGGGTTGGTGTGGAGTTTCTAGAGTGGGGTACCAGGTGAAGTATTGCCTCGTCATCTGACCGTGGTTCAAAAATACGTGGTGTTTTTCTCGGACCTTTAACTGAAGGAATTGATCCCGGATCTTCGTCAATAGCTGTGTTCCTCTAGGACAACGTTTATTAAAAATTCCCAATTAAACTTCGGGAGGGATCCGATGACAAATATAATAAGGCAGGATCCTTCGAATTTGATACCGGAGCATCGACAAATTCCATTTGCGGTGCTTAGTTGCTATGCTAATTAAAATATCTACATTCCCTATCATCGGGGACGTTTAGTTAACGTCGCACTGGTACATCGCAATTGGCAATTGGCGACGGGAAAGTAAGGTCAGTTAATTTTAAATAACGTCGTACTGGAACAACACACCGGGCTATTGACCACGATCCGAGAACAATCTCCAAAAAGAACGATCCGAGGACAACCCCTCGGAATTTTGAACGTTGGTCAGATGACGAGGCAAACCTGAGCTTAAAACCTACTCTCCAAATTTACACACCAACTCAACGTGAGTTCTTTCGTCCATGACAGATTTAATATGCACGAAGCGGGCCTCTACATAATACCCTTACAAACATCCATACGCTGACCATGATTCGAACTAAGAGCCTTCCGATTTAGATGCTAACACCTTAACCACCAGACCGGTTGGTAGACTAATTAAGTTGGAAATAAGAATTCAAAGGTAGGTGTATAGTTGAATTTAGGGTTCATCCTTCTACAACATAACGGTCCTATGGAAAGATTCGAAGACCTCGCCTCGTAATTGTGAGTCACAGTCGGATGACGAGGTCAACACCTAGCTCATTTGACGAGCATTACTCTCTAAGTGCATCTCGGTCTTGGATAGGTTAAGTTTTTAAAGCTTTTCCTCCCGGTTTGTTATCCACGACCCTTCCAACTGGGCTGAGTCATCTGATCGTGGTTCAAATTTACATGGTGTTGTCCTCGAATCTTTCGCTTCTGGAATGATCACGGACCATCGTCATTAGACCGTTGTGTTGCTCTAGTACGATGTTAGTTAAAAATTCAAAATACCAAATCCATCTGCACTAACGCGCTCAAAAATTCAAAGTTAAGCTAAATCAAGTTAATTTTGAAAAACGTCGTAGTAGAGCAACACAACTCATCCTTCCTGTATCAAACGCTACTCCTCTGAACGTGCTACCACCCAGAAAGACGGTATGTTCAAATTTGAGTCCTCACGTTGATTTGGTTTGGTAGTTTGGAGAGTGAGTTGCCAGCTCAGGTGTTGCCTCGTCATCTGACCCTGGTTCAAAATTACGTACTTTTGACCTAGAATCTTTCCCTTAAGGGACTGATCCCTGACCGTAGACAATAACCCACTGTGTTGATCTAGTACGTCGACAATGACTATCGAATTTGATTATTATGAGATCAATACTGTAGCCATACTACTTATGATTCGTGAACAAACATTTGTCAGTAGATCAATCAACCAACCACTGTCTAAGTTTACTTAACTGTTGTTTCGTGTTAAGTTATCGAATAAATTTTATACTCTTGTTTTTTGACAATTGTTAACCTTAGGACAAAACGTGGAGATCATCTGTCTTTTGGTAGCGTAGAAAAACGTTTTTTATAAGTTTAATAATGTCTTATATTGTAATAGCTTAGAGAGAGACAGTAATATGACAAGCAGATTCATATTAGAAAAATCCTTTCATGAGGGCTCCAACATATATTATTTTCCATGCAAACGTTTGGAACAACTTTTAAGAATCTCCAACGACTAAGAATCTTTACCATTACAAAAATATTAAATAAATATATAAAATGACAAAATTTTAAAAAAATCGTTTTCTTTAGGTTAAGAGAATCTGTCTGATTGTACGCAATAAAACATCTGAGTACATAATAAATAACAGACTCGAACGTCACTGTTAAAGGGAATATATCCTGCTGCGGCAGCAGAATGACTTTACATTTTATCTGCCCACAGCTAATTAACTTCTCATAGTTACTAAACGTATACGAAGGCATCAAAAGTATAGTACTATATAAAGAAATGTACTATTCTAAAATATAGTACTAGCACTCGTATTTTTGGATATAGCCAATTCTACCATGTTTGTGTTAACTAGATGAGCTACTATCTCATAACATACGGTTTTCCTTCCTCACTCAAACACTGATACATTTTTCTATGACGTAGCCACTTTGGCATTCGTAGCATAAAGCAAACACTTTCTACGCAACATGAAATTCAGGCAGTTACACCACAGATTTCCATTCCTAGTTCCGTACTTTTCAACAAGTACCTTTAATAATATACATAAAAAACCTCAACAATATTCTGCATTTTTACAGATAACACTGCAAAACCATCAAGAAGTGTAACCTTTAACTCATGGAATTCATTCACAAATTACATAGATTCCCAGCTTATAAGCTGGGAAAATAAATTAAACGGTTACTAATGCAAAGTGAGAAAGTAAACGAAGAAAATTAAAGTACCATCATCGAAACTGTTTAGTTCTATTACATCGCGGTACTCTGACTACATTGGAGTCACTTTAGACACCATGTTAACTTACCAAAACCTTATCACTTCTCTTAGTTCCACCAGAGTTCAATTAATGATCCGGAAGTATTCAACGTATATGTAAATGATGTAACAAAAAAATTATTCACACTATTTTGCAGGTTAGCAGATCACACTGCATAACAGGGACAATTGGAAACTTTAAAATACACACAAACTAAATAGAATACTAGCTAGGAAATTGACCTCAACGTGGACTAATGCCAATGACAAAGGAGAAAATTAAACTACCACCATTGAAACTGTTTAGTTAAAATATAGCTTCGTCCTCTGACTAACAACCATCGAAACACTTTCGACACCATATTAACTTGGCAAAATCCATATCGTCTTCCTCAAAAGCAAGTACTTAAAGTTCATTTTGTGCTCGTTAACTTATCTACTTGTAATACGTTACTGTCTGTTGAACAAATATATATTACGACTGATAGTTAGATACCCTAATCCTACGTGTGGATATGCAGTCAGAACACATATGTAAGATTGAATCCATTTTCAAAACACCCGTGGTACTACAAAAATTCAGATGAACTCGATATGGTTAGAGTTAACAACGTAATAAACAAAATAGGCACTGAATTTTACTGTAAAATAAATTCACACATAAACGAAGCCATATTGAGCATTCCCGGATGTGCACTGTAGCCTAGAATTTGCAAATGGGCCCGGAACCACTTTGAAATGGTTAATTAGTCTATCAAAAATTACTTTTCTATCCTGAATTGTTTACATGAAATTTTTGCTATTTATAACTTCTAATTTGTGAATATTTAACCCTATATATATATTCTGATTTCCCCTCTAAACTTGTAGCTAGAGTCTGTCTATCTTTCTGTATATCCTCTTCCGTTTTAGTGAAATTATCCTTTTAGTACAGCATGTTACCAACTAAGACTCGAAAAGACAGATCCTGATATCACTATTTTAAGCAAAATCTAGTAAAACTAAACCTACGAAAGCCTGAAAAATGCCTTCCGCCACCAAATGCTCGTCTTCCAAGTCCAAAATTACACAGCATTAAAGGTACATAAACCAACATTATTTTCTATGCAACAATGCAATTTCCAGCAGAAAGAAGACCTTCCGCCCATTCGCTCTTCCCACGTCCACCTTAAGATCTGTTCTAATACAGCTTTTTGCTCTTCATCTCAATGTGGTTGTAAATTACGTGATGTCCTCCGATGTTTTCCTTTGTGGGTTCTACCCGAACCGTTACCAATAGCCTGTTCTGATGTACCAATGTGACGTTAGTTTTGAAATATGCCATATAAAAAATGGTTTTTGCTTTAAGTGCGAGATAATAAGCGAGAAAGGGAATTTTTCAAATAGGTCCGGGGTTAAAGGCTTTGTCACACTACAGCGAAGTCCTTAAACTCCAAGTACATTTAGGTCACCATATACATTCAAAGGTGTAACAATGTGAAGATAGGTAGGTATTTAATTAAATTCTTACTGGAGCAACCCAATCTATCAAGTCAATCAAGAGGGACGCAGTTGCAGATGGTTATGTAGGAGAAAGTGTTACAATAAGTTGCAGGCAAGTGCATCACTCTATTAAGATCAGAGCCCGTTGTGTTGCTATAGTACGAAGCTAATTAAAAATACCCAATTATCAATTACCAGTGAAATCTCGAGCCTTGTAAGCCCGTTTGGAAATGACACGCACTAGCAACCAAAGGTTTGAGAGGTCAAATCCAACCAAAATTCGTCATGTACAAAGATTGGTGTTGCACGTTAAATCTGTCATGGCCTCACGTTGTTGTAGTGTGGCAGTTTGGAGAAGTGGGCTACCAGCTCAGGTGATATCTGTTCATCTGATTCTGGTTAAAATGAATCTGTTATTGTCCTCGCTTCTTTCCCTTGGGTATCTAACCACGAACATTGTCAATAACCGGTTATGTAACAACAGTACGACTTGAAATGTTCATGGTACCAAACTGGGTAAGTGCATGAATGCGTGCACGGGTATTTGGTAGAGTCAACTTTAAATATGTCTAAAATTTAGTGAACTACATTATGTTACGTCATGTTGATTAGAATCAGCTGGTGGTTGAGATGCGTTGAACTATTGTTTTATTACCTAAATGAATTAAAATAAGAAATCACATACGGACATAATATTACATACGAACGCATAAATACAGCGTTACACATATTTTATAATTGGCTTCAATGCTAATCGCAACACCAAATGTATAAAAAATACCTAATAAATGGGGCTTGCTGGTGAAATTGCTATGAAATATTTTTAAAATTCATTTCCTTAATTCTATGAGAGGACATGCATTTAGAAGGGGAGAGCGTGCATTAATTTTCATTCTAATCATCAGTTGCTATCACATGATACATTTAAAACTCGAAACGTAGAGAAGCATTTCCCATTTAACTTTTTTGGTGTTGAGCAATCAAGTAGGATACATAAAAATGGAAATATTGTTCGGTATTTTTATTCACGAAGTATATAAAATATTATTTCAAAATATGATAAGCTTGAAAATGGCAATACGTATAGCGTGTACCCTCTATAGCAGAAACTTTACAACCACTAAGGTTTAACTTGACTAAAAAAACATCTAATAAAAAGTTCCAATAGCCTGTTGTGTACCAATTAATTTGACAGAAAATGCATCTCCTACTGCATCCACCAAAAGCAGGTATTTCGGCAGGCTGTCTCTTATGAAATGTTCTTTCATGGTGGTAAGACGGTACTTTAAAAAACGTCGTACTTTAGCCAGATACAACGGGTTATTTTAGGCCACGGCAAAATTAACGGACACCGAAAACCCCTTAGACCAGGATAGTCGGATTGGATTCAAACTCGCAACTTTTCGGTCGCTAATCCGTTACTCCTCTAAATGGTGCACAGCGATCTTATTGTAAGGAGGGTAGAATAATTAGGTAGGTTTTTAATTAACGTTCCACTGGAACAAGTTCACGGACTATTGGTGACGGTTAGGAAGCAATCCTAAAGCATTGCAGGTAGAAACAGAACATCCCTTTATAGTTTGACTTGGGAAAATCCTAAGAAATTTTCGTCGTTAATAGTCCGTTGCGTTGCACTAATATAATGTTCACCAAAAGTACTAAATGCGTGCTTGTTAAACATATAGCAGAAGTAGATTACATTTCTACTTTTTCTCAGACCCAATGCTTTTAATTATCCTTTAAATAGCCATATGATACTTTTAAGTGTTACTATCTTCGGTAATTAAATTTAGTAATTTTTTTTAATAAACGTTTTACACTAGAGCAACACATTGGGCTTGGTGTTGTCTTAGGATCTTTGCTTTCGGGTTTTAACTTGAACCGTCGACTCGTCATCTGACCGTTGTTAAAAATTACGTGGTGCGGTTATAGGATATTTTCCATGGGGCATCGACCCCGAACCGTTGTTCATGGCCCATTGTGTTGAGCCAGTGCGACGTTAATAAAATGCCTATCTACATACCTACCTAACAGAACTGTCAACAATAGGCTGAAGTGTTGCTATAATGTGACGTTATTTAATAAAGTACCAACCTACCTACCTGGATCTTCGGTAATAATTCGTTCGGTTGCCAACACTGCAACCATTATTAAAAATACCTACCTATGGCATTATTTAACTAATACACACTCCCGTGCCCAGTGTCGTGAGACATTGTACCAATTTAACTAAGTGTGGTTGGACGAGAAGAGCATGCCACAATGGTATGAAGTTGTTAGAATGTTAGAGCACATGACATATATACATCCTTACATCTATACAGTATTTACAAAAAGTTATTATGCTAGGTTACATTATAAATACATATATACACCATGCAAGATGAGAAAAAAAAGTTAATTTTCCTTAGTCTCTTAGGATAATCAAGTCCTGATGATTTTCAATGAATTTCAGCATGTTAAAAATTTTAAACCTCAAGCCCTTGTTGCATGCAATGTTCCTGATCCATGCAATTTTAAGGTGATTGACAGGTGTACTGATATGGCATGAGACTGTATAGAGGAAAACTATGATGTAAAGTAGACTTAATTTGTTAATTTTTAATAAACGTAGTATTAGAGGAACACAGTGGGCTATTTAATACGCAACGTATTTTTCAACTTGGCAATCAGAACTAAATATATTTTGGCGATAAAAATTTAAATCCTGAAATTTTTAAATTTGATATATGTTTGGTAAGTCCGTGAGACAAAATAAGTTGCCTAAATGGTCAATAGCACGTTGTATTTCTGCAGTATGAAGTTAAGTAAAATACCTACCTACCCTAAAGTTGCAATGGTTTTTGCCATTTTAAAAAAAAACCTATCTTCTAATACCAAGTTACGTAGTAGAAGCCGTCAGTAATACTGCTACGTTAGAAAGGTAGATAATTAAAGTAACAATTGGTATGACAAATTATTGTCGCCGTCAAAGATCGTTTATGAAAGGTAAGATCAAATTACAACACCAGCTGGTTGTGATACTCCAGTTTGACGACAAATTAAACATACCGAAATACGACAGTGACTACAACTCATAATTTGGATCAAAGGTCAAATTACGAGATACCTAAGTTTGCACTCCACTCTCCACACTTTAACACTATTCAAATGTGAGAGCAATTGAGTCCACGACAAATGTAAAAGGCACAAGCCCCTGTGAACATAATTGTGTTTAAATGGACTGAGTTTTGAACGAAAAACCTTCCGATTTATAATCCGTTACTCTGTTGACCTTGGAGCCATGGCTCGTATTGTGACTCCGGAGAAAATGCAGCGGACATTGGTTTAGTCGGCTTAAGAATAGTTGTAAATTTTTACCAGAAAGGCTGCCCTTCCAAAAACTTTAAAGTTGATCTCTCGCCAAAATAAATAATGACTTTTTTTCTCATAGAGCGATGAACAACTATAGCCAATACACAAGTAAACACTCTAAAACCAACAAACCGCACGAATCGATAATGATATACAGAAGTGGAAGTCACTCTGATGGTGTCGATTGTTCAAGGGTTATGCTTACGTTCCAAACTATCTCCACACTTAACTATGGCGTGGTGTAGATGTTTGGAGAGTGAGTGCCAGGTCAGGTGTTGCCTGTCATCTAACAGTGTTTCAAAATTATGTGATGTTGTCCTCGGATCTTTTCCTTAGGGGATTATTCCCGGACAGTCATCAACTACCCGTTGTGTTGCTCTAGTATAACGTAGAGAAATTATCATAACCGTTCACATGTCTTGAATTACTTAAACGATCTATAGCCACGCGTCCCAAAAACATTTTCATGACAATCAGACTTCATAGATTATGGGAATGTTTCTGTAAATAAATGCGCTCGTACTGTTTTAGAGACATTTGGCGCTCACCCTCTAAGGGTTAATACACGTGTATCGGTTCTGGAACCTCTATATTCCCAACATGACTTCTAACCAGTTTTGACATACTATTTGAACAAAGGCAGCGGAATCCCGGTCACAAATATAGGTTGAATACTAAACGGGGTTATGAGTTGGAAACTCGATCCAACCAAATACCAACGCCTATGGGGTGCTGATGCACGCTATATTTGCAGTGACATAATTATCTTCCAGATTGCTTAGGGCGGCAGTGGACCAGTTTTAAAAGTAACGGTTTAGAAACAAGAGTGTTTTGAGATCGAATTCAACCAATAACCATCGTGTGCAAAAGGGTCGCTTGCACGATAAATGTGTCGTTGCTTTAAATGTCCACACGTTGCGAGGTGTGGAAGTTTGGATAGTTGGGGTGCTAGCTCAGGTGATCCCTCGTCATCTGAACGTGGTTCGAAATTATGAGGTGTCCTCGGATCTTGCATATCGAGAATGATCCTGTATCCAGGACATTTGTTTCGGCAATAGACCGATGTTTGGCTCTAAGTACGACGTTAATTAAAAATTACCATTACCATTAGAGTGGTTCAAAGTTTCGTGGTTTTGTTCTCAGAAAATATGTGTTTTAATAAATGTCGTGTTTGAAAAACACTAAGCAAATTTTAAGACGGACCGGGATTAATAAACAAAGGGGAAGATTCGAGGACAAATCCCATAGTTCTTAACTACGGTCAGATAACGAGGTCCCACTTGAGCTGGCACGCCACTCTAAAAATGTAATGTAATAGGATCTTTCCCTTAAGAGAATTTTCCCGGACCGTCACCAATAGTCCGTTCTGTTGCTCCAGTAAATTAATTACCTACCTACCTTAAAATACAGTATGTCCCAGTATTGACTTCAGATATGTACATATTCGTACATACTGGTGATACTTCGCAAACATTAGATAACAGCAGATCGCTCTACTAACCTCTCATTGTGTGCTCCAACTGCTGTTTAGTGTTGGTGCTATGATATACTTGTACCCTCATTTTGTAAGACTGTAAACCACAAGGATAAAACTTGGAGGCATTATAGGAGACAGCACATTTGTTTTTATTTAAAATAATTAACATCTAAGCAAAGGAGAAAAATAATATGACAAACAAGTGTGCTCATAATTTATATTATGTTGAACATATTGAGAAAGCTGCCATATATATTTTTGTAGTGCACTCTTTTATAATAAAATGTTATCAAGAAATCCAATTATTCTAGTTAAAAGTAAAATCATATCGCCACCACTAAAACAGCGTTAAATTGAAATATATAAATTACGCCGATGCTTGTTTCTTAAACAGCTTCGTGTATCACAATAGGCGATTCATGTGAGTGCTTTTGAAAGAGAAAGCACTAGTTCGTTAAATCTATAACCGAATTTTCCTTTAAAGAGCTTGGATGTGTGGCGTATATAGGAGTTTATTTCGGGGGGTGCCGAATATTTCTCTAAAGCAATATAGTGTCCATAGTACAAATGTATTAATTTTGGGGTAAGCAAAAATTCAGATGCTGTTTAGGACTTCAGGATAACAATTTGAATAAATAATAACAATTGAATATAATTCCAACAACAATTTGAAATTCTCAAATTGTTTAAAATTGATTTCTAAAAATAGGTAGTCATGCATTTTAAATAATGTGAGTGTATATAATAATGACTTAAAACCTGTATGGATATTAAAAGTAATAAACGGTCAGACATAGATAAAAAAAAGAGTTTAAATAAAATTTTAAATATTATTTTTACAGTGAAATATACATTTCTTTAACTGTAAAAAAGTAACTTGTTTACTTATTTATAGTATATTATAATTCGTTCTTATATACAGGGGGCCCACTCTTAAAGATGATGGATAGGTAATTTACTTTTAATTACTATCTCAATAGAAATTTCTTTGTTCAATGTACGAGTATCTTTATATTAGATTACTAATTATGACTGATAGAACTTGAACACCGAATAAAAATTTCATTTTTTTTTTTAATTGAGAACTTTTTTTACACAAAACGTTTTAAATACAATTTTTTCCTTTCCAAACATTTTTGTGATTGAAAATATGCATATATAACGAATGGTTAAAAAATTTGTGAAGACATTATCAGTCAAGGTTAAGAGTGGACACCCTTTAAAATGACAAAAATTGCTGAGAACTTTACAAAACAAAATCCGTATTTCTTGGTGAACTGGCAAACGTATCAAGAACTTCTTCGTCTGATATTTTAATGTCTGTGAAGTGTGAATTGAAAGCAGCGCCAGTCAATTTAGTCTCGTTTCTGAAGTCGTATTTCGTAAATAAGTCTTCAGTCACCGCAAACTTGAGAAACTCCTTTCCGCGGTAGCAACAGAGACTGGAAGAACCGCCCATATTTTTAGTAGAATGATAATATTTGGAAATAATGTTTTATCGCATTTTTCAATCTTTTTCGATACAGAACTCAGAAACGACATTATTTAAGGACGCAATTGTTTGATGGTGGGATGCAAAACGCTCTTTCAGGGAATTGCAGAGATCATCACGAAAAGGTATATAAACGGCTCTCCTATAATATTCTTCTGCTATGCAGTAAGGGATGTTGCACCTAACAGTTTGAAGGCGGCAAGTTGGAACTTCTTCTCTTATGTTTATTTTTTTAGCAAATTCCTTTATTTCACTGTACAGAATCTTGAAATTTCCATATTCATCCGTCCTTAGGTTTGATGCCAGTTTCAACACAATTGATACATTTCTCATTGCTTCCGAGAGGTCGATATTTTTTCTTTGCAGTTTTCGAGAAAGTTGCAACGCGTGACTACAGGATCAAAATAGGAATAAATTACCCTTGAATTCAACGGACAGAGAAGAGAACGGACTATTTCTGAAATGTAACGAATCCGAGAATACCCAACACGTGTGTCTGAACAAATTTCTAGAATAGCATTGTAACTCTTCCCTCCCGAAATTTAAAAATTGTGTTTACCATATTAGCAAGTATTCGTTCGTTCCACAACATTGTAATTTCTAAGGCTGGGGTCGTAAAGCAAGTGAAATGCCCAAGGGGTTGTTTGGGAAGCTAGACAGAGGGTTTCCTATCTCGCAAAGTCTTAAAAGTGTCGGGGGGGGGGTCCATTGGATTTTTTAGGCAGCAGAGGAAGAAAATGTTCACTGTTGAGTTGCACTCTCACAACCACGTGGTTACAGCACATCTTTCATCAACCATCATAAATTTTGGTGATCCCTGTGTTTACTTTACTCAGGAAAGGAAATAGCTTTTAAATGTGTCCAAATAATAAAATTTTTTAAGAAAATTGTTTCCGCCAGGAATACAAATTCGATTTAAAAAAATTCAAAATAAAAAGTTAGCATGATTGAACTTAGACAAAATTTCGGAAGGGGCCCGGGCCTCCTCGGCCCTTCCCTTATATACGCCCCTAGCTTGGATCATGCTTTAAAATGATTGTTCTGTATACAACCTACCATAAATAAAAACGTTAACTGCAAATAGCGTTCACTATATTAGTACCACGTTTAGTTAACTTACATTAATGATCGGTCAAATTTTAAAATATGTTTTCTCAGAAACTTTTTTGTGTAGTGGCTTGAATTGCAAGATACAGGTTATAAGTACATACTTTAAGACACAATTTTTAATAAAAAGAACTTAAAATATAAAATTAAAAACTATTTTTCTTTTAATTTTTGTTTTCAAAAACGTTAAAATTTTACCTTTTAAAAAAATTATAATTAATTTTTCTGAGCTGATAGAAAAAATGCATATGTTAAAATATGTCACAGGGGTAGATTACACTTGTAAATCAAATATTTTTTTGATATTTGTTTAATTAAATTAAAAATTGTTCCCTTTATAGATATTAAATATATTTTGATATATTAAAGTTTAAGACATAAAATTGACTTTACTTTAGCTACGTACAGGTATTTTTCAAAAAAATAATTCAAAATACTTCAATGCAAAAAATCTTAAATAATACATGATTTTAAACGGAAATGTACAAATATTTGTTTAAATTTATAAAAAAGAGTCGAAATGTGTACACTTTTTTGTGCACTGGTCCCCTAATCCTCTGAAATTGTATGGAGATTAGAGGAATTTTCAATGTAAACAAATAAATTTGAAAGTCCGAGAAATTTTTTCCATCGCTCTTAAAATGCTTTCGCACCAGGTGTTGAACTCGCCATCTGACTTTGGTTCAAAGCTACGTGCTGTTGTCCTCGGGTCTTTCCCATACGGTATTGATCTCGGACTATCGTCAATAGCCCGTTGTATTGCTCTACTACGACGTTAATTAAAATTACCTTGCCTTACCATACTTCAAACAACTGAAAACAGTCGATTGTGTTGCTGCATTGAGACGTTAATTATTTAACTACCTACGTACTTTCTACTACACACCCACTGCCAAAAGTTAATCACGAAAGGTAATATGTGAAAAACAAAAAGTACAGCTTTTATTGCCACGAAATGAGGCAGAAAAGTAGCAAATAGTTTTATGCATGAAACAAAACAAAGATTTAAATACAAAGATGAAATCTATATTGAATTTTCATAAATTATAAGATGAAGTGATATTGGAGTCATTAAAAAATAATGTTTAGATACAAAAATAAAACAAAAGCAACATTAATAGGGTATGTGACCACCCTTCGTACTCATAAAAAGTTTACAGAGTGTGACCATGATTTTTATCAGATGATTAACCACTCAGTTGAGTAATCGCAAGGCCTCCTGTAGACCAGTTTGAAACTCTATGAGAGTTGATGGACGTGGGAAACGTGCAGACACAGCACGGCCGAGGGCATCCTAAAGTTTTGCAATGGGATTTAGGTCGGGCGAGTACGCCGGCCAAATCAGCCGAGCAATCTACTCACTATCCTGGTAGTCGTCCATGACGCCAGCTCTATAGAGACGCGCATTATCATTCATTAAAACAAAAGAAGGATCAAACGCTGCCGCGTAAATCTCACATTGCGTTCTAGGACTTCATACCTATACTGAACAGCCGTCACATTACCCCGTTTACAGATGTGCAGGTCAATGCGATATCCCAACGAAATCCCGGCACACAACATTTCCCCCTCGGAATGCGTTGTTTGTCTGCAATTAACACACACACACACGTCGTACTAGAGCAACAAAACAAGCTAATGAAGAGGGTCTGGGATCATTCCCCTAAGTTAAAGATCAGAAGACAACAACACTGAAGAGACAATCCCAGTTTTGGCTTGAGATACCAACATACGCGTACATGCTGGTAATACCCCGCAAACATTAGATAACAGCAGATGACTTAACTAATTTCTGATTGAGTGCTCCAGTTACTGTCTAGTGTTCTAGCTAACATATATTTCGACGCTCATTATTGTTAGAATTGCAATGAAGAGGGTACCTGAGGACCACAATTGGAGGTACCATACCAGAAAACACCTTTGTTTCTTTATTTAAAACTAGCAAAATACCCGACCTTACTCGGTGTGCATTGGTTTACTATAGATTGAAGAGATAGTCAAAATATATAATGACTTACGTTTTTTGTAGAATAAAAATTTATTTGAACACATTTCGCATCTTTATATTTTCTACAACTTACTTTAGACATAAATCCTACACATGCATATCCATTCATGCAATACATTTCACATACATCGCACAATTGCTGTATGACAAAGCTACAAAAGGACGAAAGGTGATAGTTCTTTTCATGTTCAACTCAATTACTAAAAATTACGATTTACGGTGAGTGCTCTCGCACTCATAGTCAATAAAAAATATTTTTTTATTTGTGGCTCTCTTGCATCCGGTATACGACTTTATGAAATTTCGCAATCTTCTCCCGTGATTATTACAACGAATTTTTTAATGTTTGAATAGTTCTAGTTCGGATTTTTTAAACATTATTATTCTTTCAATAACTGCATTATTCTTTAAATAACGGCAATATTCCTTAAATAACGGCCTTAAAATTTACTAAAAATTTATTCTGACTTACCTGCCCTTTTTAAGTTGAATACTTTGTGGTGCCGTTGCATGTGATGAGAAGGAAAACATATTTATTAAAATAATAAATGTTTAAATCAGAAAACAGCGAAATAAAACAAAATAAAAATGTCGGAAAAAATTGTTCGAAAGATATTAATTTGTGATTCATTTTTATCTCTTTATCTCGCACTGTTGCCACAACTTACAGCTAAAACCGCACAAAATTTAAAAATGTGAAATTAATTCAGAGCGAAAGAAACAGGAAATATCACTGCTCATGCGATCTTGTTCATACTCGTTTCGTTAAAAAATATCGTCTGTCCTAAATATTCGGAAATCGTTTACATTGCGCAAAGAATAAAAATAAGACTCGAAATAAATGAAGTATCAGAGCTGAAATTCCATAAAAAAATAATTTTGTGAAGAATAATTACTTTTTCAGCAATACTAGTAAAGCAATCGAAGTAATCGTTATATTCAATATAGCCATTCCAATTTTTCCAAAACTACCAAATTATGGTTCCTTTAAGTATACTTACTAAGGTGTTTTAGCATGAAATTCAACTAAATATAACAATAAAGAAATTTTTAATATTGCCTTCACTAAACTAATAGATAATGTATAAATAAAATGCATTACAATCAAATATCTGGAATAAAATTAATGTGGTGCTTGAACAAACACACTGACACACAATCGAACATTGAACAGAAAGACGGACAGACAAGCTTTCGCAACCAATTCTACTCACTAAATGAAGATAAGTTCTCACTGTATGCAAATTTCCGTGAAAATATATTAAACCGTGTGGATGTGTATAGGGCACATACATACATACATACAGACAGACAGACAGACATACGGACATGTAGTCAGACAGACATATATACACCAAACTCGAAAGAGGCGGATTTGGCATCAGAAGGGTCCAAAACGAATACAAAAATTGAAATGGGTCGAAAATATTGAATGCACAAACCACTCCATTCTTATTTATATAGATTAATAACATCTAAGCAAAAAAAAGTACCGCAAAGTGTGTAGTTATTTTATAGTATACTGGTTTCGAAAAATTAAGGAAAAATCACAAAATAAGCGATTATTCAAAAAGTTCCATCTAGAATTTAATGAAACTGAGCCACAGTACACAACACTTAGTAAGGTAAAGCTTAACATGAAATATTAATATCAGACAATAACAGTGCTTTAGAAATTAGCACATGTAGAAAATTAACAAAGTGAATGTGTCAGTTCGGTATTGGAAAAGTATATTTAATATACAATATCATCACCCCTAGAAGCAATACAGCCCATAAAGCGTTGTTGATACTGTAAATTATGCGATCGATGAGTTCGCTAGGAAGTACTAGCAATTGCTCTTGAACATCAGTTGTAAACATAGTAAGGGTCTGAGGATGATAATTGAGAGCAGCAACACGTCTTCCTAAATCATCCCTAACATGCTCGATGGGATTCAAGCCCGGTGCCGATGTACCAATGAAACTAATGAAAACCGCAAGAAACCGATGTACAACCTGATTGTTGCGAGTTCGAATCCGACTAAAACCTTAGTGTACGTAGTGAGTTGATGGACGTTAAATATGTCGAAAATAAAATGTTCTCACTTTGGCGGGGAGCGGAAATTTGGATAGTGGGGTATCAGCTTAGGTGTTGCTCTGTCATCCGATCGTGGTTCCGAATTACGTGGCGTTGTACTCAGATCTTTGTTTTGAGGAACCTATCCCGAAACGAAGGTTCCTGGTTCGAATCCGGGTGCGGGCATAGATGTTTGTAAACGTATGGTGTAGAGGCGGCTGGTGCACCTCAAATCTGTCGTGGCCGAAAGTCCTCCCGTTGGGTTGGCGTGGAAGTTTGGAGAGTGGGGTGCTAGCTCAGGTGTTGCTTCGTCATCTGACCGTGGTTCAAAATTACGAGGTGTTGTCCTCGGTTCTTTCCCTTAAGGGACTGATCCCGGACCGTCGTCAATAGCCCGTTGTGTTGCTCTAGTACGACGTTAACAAAAAATTACCAATTTTTACCTATCCCGGAACGGTCTTCAATAGCCCGCAGTGGTGCTCCAGTGTGACTTTAATTAAAAATACCTACCTTCCAACCTAGGTAGACAACCAGGTAAAAGTCTCATTGATTGTTCAAATAAAAATAAATAACATTAATTTATATATATATATATATATATATATATGTACAAAATGTCCTAGGAAGCTGAAGTTTTGCAGGGAGATTCTAAGAAAGGATTTTGAAAAATTCGAATCCTAAGAGGCCTAAAATTGACCTAAGGCCTAAGCCAAAATCAATTTCAAATCGCCATAGAAATAACATTGAGTATGAAATGATTGCTATACGCATTCCAGTGGTGATCGAAAAACAATTTCCTTAAAATAAATTAAATTATAATATTCATGTTTGAACTGAATTTTTACTTCTTTCTCTGATGAAAATAATATTTATAAATATTTGATTGATGAAGAAAGAATATTTAGAACATTTAATTTTATATTTACTTAAATTTTATAATGGAGCACGAAAAGCCCAAACGATCAACTCATTGATCATAAAAGCGTAATTTTGCTACTCGGTATCTGGCAACAACAGAATTAAAGTTTAATTTTTTAATTTGATTTATAATTGCTGTTTTGGGTATTTGAGTTGCAAACGAGATGGTTGTGGTCACAGTTGGGGATTCCCAAGTATTATAAATATGTGTTCTTTTTGCTTATAAATCATTGTCTTTATCAATATTGTTCAAGCTTTTTGTCGAATTGGTTTATTTCGGAATATATTCAGGAAGTGAGACTTCAACAAACTAGAACATATTTTTTTTTCAGAATTCTACCTTTTTTAATTATTGGAATTTTGTTTCTGTTTGCTTATGTGTTCCGGTATATTACCTATTCCAGAAATATTATTTAAGAATTGGATTTTATTTATTTATTTCCTGCAAAGTATCACTAGACATGGGTAATTTCATGGTGATATATGTATATTTCCACTATCTTCCTTTAAATCTTTGGTTGAATACGTAATAGGGTGTAGGTAAAAAAAATAAATAAAATTTACAAATTAAAATATTTTTAAGTGTGCATTTATTATTGTAAAATGACATGAAAAATTCCAAAAATAACTTTAAAATAAGATGGGTTACGTTAATTTAAAACTGGTAGTCATGCTTTGTAGTTCAAAATACATGTAAAAATTTTGATATAGCTTTTCATTGAAAGACGATTAAATAAACTAAATTTCATTTGTTTTTCGTGTTTCATGGGTGTTATTGAAAGCTTACGCAATAGTCAAGTAACTACATCTATCATTCTAAATATATACGTGCTTTCCATTTAGGAACCACATTTCTGATCTTAAACAGTACCATAAGGTTCAATTTAAAACTGTATGTGTGTTGGAGAAATGGCAATTTTTAACAAGACTTAGTAGATCTTGGAATAATATCACACTAATTAATTTTGAAAAATTGAAATTTTATGTCTTAAGAGACAGAAAGTCGTAGTTGATTGCTCTATTTATTGAACAACTTAGTTTTGAACAACAATTTATTACACAATTTAGATGCATGTGAATCGTTCGTTGAAAATGATTTTCTTTTTGTAAAAGCGCTGTAAAATCAACCTTCTGTTTATTAAAAAATTGTTATCGATTGGGTTTAATTTGTCTACTTTGATGACATGTATTTCAAACAAAATCTCTGTTATTCTACATGTCACTGAATGGAATTTTCTGGAAAAGTACATTTGCTTCAAATTAAATTAGTAACGAATGCTGTAAAAATTTAATTCTATCTTCTCATATTGATGATGAAATTCTAAAATATCGCTTACTAGATGAAAGAATGGCACAATGAAAACATATTCATAGGTAAACTAAGTGCAAGACAATCCACCGAAAATTCGTTATATATATATATATATATATATATATATATATATATATATATATATATGTGATGTCAACACTGGAATGGCACTGTAACTATTACTTGATATGGTATTTTGGAATGAGTCCACGTGTTGTAAAACACAACATTTATTAAATTAATTGAAGATGGTACACATATGAGCCACAGAGGTCTCAATAGATTCGCATAAAAAAAGTACGGAAGAGTGGCCACACAGGTCTCGACTCTCTCCGATCACACAAAAAACTGAAGACCCTCCGCCGCGGGCAAGGGATCAAGCCTTTTCCCCTTAGCGTTCGTTGTGATCCGTCTCCTGGATGAAATAGTCCCTTTCTCCTTTCGGTAGTAGGTGGGGAGGCGAAAGAATTCCGTTCCTACACTGGGGCATCCTGACGGTGTTCGCCCCGAACATCACTGCACTCATTTAGGCACGTACAATGGGACCTGAAAAAATTAAAAAAAAAAAAAAAAAAAAATTTCTATTTCACTTTTGAGAGAATTGCTGAAAATAAACATCATTTTTCTCTCCGCATTAGTTTCTCTTTCCCAGAGTTCTTTAAAGTTAATTAGTCCATGGTTTCATGTGTTCGGCAGCAGTGGACGTGTTGATAGGTCCTTCGTGACTGCCCACTTTCCTCACCTCGTAACGGTCGTGTGGTTTCCTGTTGATAATTTCGTATGGGCCCAGATATTTTGGTCGTAATTTGAGTCCTGCTCCAAATTGGGTCCTCTGTATCGCTACCAGGTCTCCTTCTGCATACTTTCTTGCAGGTTTCCGCTTCCGATTATACTGTTTTCGGTTTTCTTCTTGCATCCTTAGGATTTGTTCCTTAGCTTCTTCCCTAAGTCCTTCTCGGTTTCTTATGAACCATTCTTCATATTCTTGTTCCAACATTTCTCTGACCTTCAGATCTTCTTTATTCTTCATTGATACTCCTGTTAGCAATTCAAATGGTGAGATTTTTGTACTTTTACTAGAGGTGCTGTTCAAAATTCTTTGAATTGAGTTGACATGTTTAAACCACTTTTCTGGTTCGTTGATCGCTAATTTCGTCAGTACCGGTATCACAGTTTCAAATATTCGTTCGATTTGACCATTTCCTCGAGGTACTCCTGTGGTGATTTTGAAGTGTTCAATGCTTCTTTCGTCGCAGTAACCTTCGAATTCTTTGGATGTGAATGCGGTGCCTCGATCTGAAATTATTCTTGACGGATTTCCGAAAATATGTGACTGCGATTCTAGCTTCTCCAACGCATCACGTGTAGAAGTTGATTTTACAGGATAGAGCCAAGTAAATTTAGTGAAGGCATCTATCACAGAGAAGATGTGTTGATAGTGTTTATTTGTTGTCGCCAGAGGTCCCAGAAAATCAATATGGTATGTACTAAGCGGTACACTCCCTTTGGGTATTGGATTTAATTGACCCTCTTGCTTGCCCCTTTTCTTATTCGTCAAGATACACTTAACGCAGTTCATTATGACGTTCTCCACTTTTTTCCTGAGTCCTGGAATGGAAAAATCTCTTTTCACTAACTCCTCGGTCTTCGCCACGGCAAAATGTCCTTTTTGATGGAATTCCTTTATAATATCTGATTGCATCCTCTCGGGGACGACAGGCAGTTCACTTCCGTTTTCATATCGATATAATACATCGTTTTTGATCAAGTAGTCGTTCTTCTCCCCTCTCATCAATAATTCTTTAATAACTTGAATATACTCATCTTGTCGTTGGGCTGCTGCTAACTTGCACGTTATTTCTTCACCCGTTGGTTGCGGTACTATCACAGCGACATTTCGGCTCAAAGCATCTGCATGTCTCATTTGAGCACTTGGTCGATGAATTATTTCGTATTCGAATTCCTCCATGATTAACGCCCATCTCGCTATCTTAGGGGTTAAGTCCTTCTTGCTCATGGTTTGCTGGAAGGCTGAGCAATCCGTCATTATTTTAAATTTGGTTCCGAGTAGATAATTCCGGAATTTTTTCAAAGCTTCGATCACTGCTAGAATATCTAATTCATAGCTGTCGTATTTTTCTTGTTGTGCTGTTGTCTTCTTACTCATGTATTGAATTGGATACATCTTTCCGTCATCTGCCTGTTGCAATAGTACTGCTCCGAATCCGTGTGAGCTTGCATCACAATGAAGTTCCAGTGGCGGTCCTTGTCTGAAAATTTGTAGCACCGGCTCGCCAGTCAAGGCCTGCTTTAATTCTTGAAATGCAGTTTTCTCCTTCGACCCAAAATGGAATTCCCTATTATCACGAAGTAAATCACTGAGGGGCTTCGCTATCTTGGCATAATCTCGAACAAACTTTCGAAAATAACCGGTCAATTCCAGAAAACTCTGTATTTGTTTGGCATTTTTGGGTTGTGGGAAGTTCCGTACGGCTGCAGTTTTTAAGGGTGAAGGCTTTATAGTTCCTTTTTCTACTACGTAACCCAATAATTCTATCTTTCGTTTTAGAAACTGACACTTTTTGAAGTTTAGTTCTAATCCGTACATTGACGCCGTATTTAAAACACGTTCTAATTTTTCTAAACCCTCTACCTCATTCATGGCTGGTATGATAATATCATCTACATAAATAATAACAGTTTTATCTTTTAACAAATCCTTAAAAACATGAAAAATATATCTTTCAAATACACTTGGACTGGTTGACAATCCAAAAGGTGTCTTTAAAAACTCATACTGTCCCTCGTGGGTAACAAAAGAGGTGTACTTTGTACTCTCCTTTTCTATGTCGACGTGAAAAAAGCCGGTTTTCAAATCTAACGTTGTGAAGACTTGCGAGTCCTCCAATTTGTCCAACACGTCTTCGATTAGAGGTAACGGGAAACGGTCCTTAATTATTTTTTTGTTGAGCTTTCGGAAATCGACACAAAGTCTGTGATTCCCATCTTTTTTCTTACAAAGCACTATAGGGGCAGAATATTTCGAACAGCTGTTTTTAATTATCCCTTTTTCTAACCACTCTTGGATTTGTTTTTCAACTATAAGTTGTTCAGTAATCGGCAACCGCCGAGCACGCTGACTAACTGGAACTTCGTCCGTCAGAAGAATTCTCATCTTAACATCCGTGTTTGTTACTTGCTGAGGCACATAATTTCCCACAATTTGACAGATTCTTTCTCGTAAACAGGGATTCATTATATGGGAGAGATCTGTCTCTTCGCTAGACATATCCAACGCTACGGCGCCTAAAGTGTAAACAAAAGCACCTGCTGATGAGTCATTTTCATGCGCCTTCGATACTTGAAAGTCTACGAGGGGATGTTGAGGGAAACTCACGCGCTCGTCTTCCCCGTGATTTATGACAACGCCTGAAGTTGTTGTTGCTTTGTTTTTTATTTCGCTTCCGTTTTCGCCCCTTACTTCTGACCTCCTTATTTCATTTATGTCTCTATCGGTAACGTTTAATGTTCCCCCAGAAAATGCAAACTTTACCCTTGATAATACGTTCATACCAATTATTGCTTCAAATTGCAAATTCTTAACGACATGCACATCAGAACACAAAGAAATATTATCAATAACAATTTCTGATCGGAAAAACCCTTCGGTACTTATTTTGTGTTGACTTATTCCATTTAAATATATCTTACTACCATTCAATATAGGAGATCCTATTTTATGATAACATTCCTCATTAATTAGAGTTATTTCAGATCCAGTGTCTATTACTGCATTAATATAACACTTTTCAATATAAACACTCTTTTCAATTTTCTTAGGAGTTGCTACATATATTTGATTTACAGTTTTATTCACATTTGCATTTTCACCTTTAAAATTATATGTACAAGTATTACTCTTATGCCCATAATTTCCACATGCATAACACTTAATTCTATTACTTTTATATGGATCTCTTTGGTACATCATAATCAACCTTATTAACATACTTATTGACATTTGTACTATAACCAACAGTTTTATAACAATTATCAACATTTCTACTATTCTGGTTAGCACGAAAGTTCGACGATTCACCTTTATATCGAGTTTCATCTTGCGAAACATTTTTTCTGTATTTATTTACATTCCGTATCTCCATTTTTCCTAATTGCAACCTCGCACTCTCACATATTCCTCTAACTTTTTCACTATAACTTCTGCGCATTTTAATTGATGCCAGTCATCTATGAAGTGTGTTTTGATTTCAAACGGCGCTCTACGTTTTATCTGCTCGGATACCATTAGTTCCCTGAGCTCGTCAAAATTTGTTATTTTGAGTCCTCTTAACCATTCGTCAAAATAATGACTTATTTCAAACGCAAAATCTCGCCAAGTGACTGTACTTTCCTTTTTATGATTCAGGAATTTTTGTTTGAATTGTTCAGACGCGTAAGTTTAAATCTTTTGAGTAAGATTTCTTTTATGTGTTCATAGTCATTAGATCTTTCCTCCGGTTCGCGAGTTATAATATGTGCTATCTCTAAGGGTAATAAACCTAGTAAATGCGTTACAAAATCTTCACTTTCGATTTTGATTTTCGTCGCTTGTCTCTCGAACAGCGCTAAATACGTACTTATATCATTGGATTCATTCGAATCAAAACTTTTAATTATCTTTGATAATTCCTTTCCTCTATCCCATGCAGTGTTCGATTCTGTCATGTGATTTTCCCTAACTGTTTGTGTCGCATTTTGCAGTTTCAGTTTTTCCAATTCAAATTCGCGTAATTATTTTTCTTTTTCCCTCTCTAACTGCTGTTTGTCTTTCTACAGCTGCTCTTTTTCGATTCTTTCAACTATTATTGTATCCAGAAGTATTTTTGTATACTCCTCATCGTAATCGAGTTGTTTCGTCACTAACTTTTTTAATTTCGAAATTGTCGCATTTGAGGGTATTTCTATATCTAATTCCGTTGCAAGACGGTAAATATCGTCCTTCCTTGCTTTACCAAAATATGACATCTTTATATTAAAAATGAGCAAAATGTACTCACAGTTTGCGATGATGATGGCTCTCTAGGGTTCTAGTCCACGTTCAATTAGCATGGGGCAATCCCGGCACCAGCCCCCATTTTGTGATGTCAACACTGGAATGGCACTGTAGCTATTACTTGATATGGTATTTTGGAATGAGTCCACGTGTTGTAAAACACAACATTTATTAAATTAATTGAAGATGGTACACATATGAGCCACAGAGGTCTCAATAGATTCGCATAAAAAAAGTACGGAAGAGTGGCCACACAGGTCTCGACTCTCTCCGATCACACAAAAAACTGAAGACCTTCCGCCGCGGGCAAGGGATCAAGCCTTTTCCCCTTAGCGTTCGTTGTGATCCGTCTCCTGGATGAAATAGTCCCTTTCACCTTTCGGTAGTAGGTGGGGAGGCGAAAGAATTCCCTTCCTACATATATATATATATATATATATATATATATATATATATATATATATATATATAGATATATATAGATATATATATATAGATATATATATATATATATATATACAGGGTGTTTCAGTGAACCGTTTCAGAACTTCTAAGAGGGGTAGGGTACATCCTGACGAACCAAAATCATATACCAATGGGCAGTCAGAAATGCTTTCCTAACGCGGTAGATGGCGTTGTGCGAAAATCCCGAGATTTCGTGTAGGGAATCTTCATTTCGCACAAGAACGCCAAGTTAGTAGGATGGATGATTACACGATCGCAGAGATAGCCGATATGCATTTGGCGTACGGGGCTGCAAATTGTAGTGGGCCAGCCGCACAGCGTTTGTACGCGGAATAATATCCAACGAGGCGTATCCCCAGTCATAATTTCTTTGCAAGACTGCACCAGAGGTTAGCTGAGACAGGTTCATTAGAAAGAGCTGACAGGGACAGGGTAAGAACAGCACGGACTGCAGACGTCGAACAGAATGTGCTGCAGCATGTACAGGGGAATACAAGAACGAGTACACGAAGTATAGCAAACGCAGTCGGGGTTTCCCATTGCAGCGTCTGGAGGATTCTCTGATAAGAAGATATGATCCGTTTCACGTGCAGCGTGTCCCGACACAGCAACCGGAGGATTATGCACCTCGTATTGCTTTCGCACAGTGGTACCTTGGAAAATGTGCTACAAATCCCCTTTTTCCTGCTGAAGTGTTGTTTTCCGATGAGGCAACCTTCACAAGGGAAGGAATTTTCAACACGCATAACGACCATATCTGGGCGGTCGAGAACCCGCATTCAATACGACGTCGTGCAGCACAGATTCGATTTTCGGTCAATGTATGGGCCGGTATTATGGGAGATCACCTCATCAGACCTTACCTGTTACCGTCTCGTCTAACCGGACCTAACTACTTGCTCTTTCTGCAGCAAGTATTGCCACAACTTTTGAGAGATGAACAGATTTCTGCATCGACGCAACAGACAATGTGGTTCCAACACGATGGAGCCCCTGCCCATTATAGCGGAGATGTTCGTAACTACCTGGATGTCACATTTGGTCAGCAGTGGATCGGACGTGGTGGTCCCGTGCGTTGGCCTGCTCGGTCACCCGACCTATCATGTTTTGATTTTTATTTCTGGGGTCATCTGAAATCTCTAGTTTATGACCCCCTGTTGACAATGTTGAGGAGCTGGTTGCAAGAATTGCAGTAGCTGCCGGAGAAATTCGAGATATGCCTGGAGTATTCCAGAATGTTCGGATGTCCATGCGTCGGAGATATGAGGCGTGCATTGTAGCCCGTGGAAGAAACTTCGAACACTTACTTTAATCCATGTACCTTTTGCTTCTTTTCATGTATTATTAAAACGATTTCTCACTTACGGTCTCTTTTCTTTACGGTGCTTCTGTGTACAACACCACTTCAGGTAAGCATTTCCGACCCCACATTGCTATATGATTTCGAGTTGTCAGAATGTACCCTACCCCTCTTAGAACTTCTGAAACGGTTCACTGAAACACTATATATATATATATATATATATATTATATATATATATATATTTTATATATATATATATATATATATTATATATATATATATATATATTATATATATATATATATATTATATATATATATATATATATATATTATATATATATATATATATATATTATATATATATATATATATATATTATATATATATATATATATTATATATATATATATATATTATATATATATATATATATATTATATTATATATATATTATTTATACATATATATATATATATATATATATATATATATATCCTGTTACTCTATCAAGTGATAGATGGCGCTACTAATCCTGTATTAACACTTCCCTTTTGGTGCGCTCTTGCAATAAGAATGTTCTTTCTAGAATAGTGGAGATCGCCATTAACATCCGTGTTAGCAAGACGCTTTTTCGTCTGTGTCGCTTGTTGCGAATGGGCCCCTCAACAAACAAAGGTTGTAATTCACCCCCCCCCCCTAAAATATATAATTGTCAATAAATGTTTTGTTGTTTTTTAAGAAGTTCGTAGTCATTTTAAGCATAAATTCATATTTCCTAGACACTGACCAACATATATATTCATGCAAATTTACGTTAGAATCACTAAGCATTTACGAATCGGCGTAAACTGAACCATGTACCAACGAAATACATTCATTTGCAAGATCTCTTATGTTCTAAAATTACCTGAAATACGTATATGAGAGTAAATAGAAAATGAGCTCGCCACCACTACAAAAGTATAAAATAATAACTTACATCAGTAGTGAATTTGTAAAGTAGTGTAAGATTTGTCTGATATATATTGTCGTCAAGTATATGTTTTCGTACGAAAGCATAGTATGCAAGATTATAAACGTTTGTGTAAGCTGAAATTTCCACATAAGTGAGATATTTTTGAAAAAATGTTAAGACTAAGTTTAGTGTAGTTCTTAAAGTTAAATTCTTATTCGGTGCACTTAATGGCAATCAAAAGATAAGACGAAGAGAACTTGAAATTTCAATTTTCAGATGAATATCATGTTCCAAATAAAAAATTCTGAGCATTGATAACACTTAATTTTGAGCAATTGCTCTAGAGGGATGTAATGTACATCTTCATGTATCTAAAATAGTTATTTGGATATTCTTAAAGGTGTAAAAACGAAGCATGGTCTAATAATAATAACTTTAATACTCATCTCTGGACTGATTTAGCGACTATACCAACAAAGGTTATGAGTCTAAAACTCGTCCAGTCAAACAACGTCCTGAAAATTCAGGTTTGCAGGTGCACAAAATATAATCTCGTAGTCTCAAATTTCTCAGCTTGGCATGGTACCGAAATTTGGAGAGTGGGTTGCAGCTTATATACGTTCCCATAAGCCAACCGTTATTCAAATTGCCCGTTGTTTTAATCTAGTGCGAATTCAATTAAAATACCTCATACCTGCATACAATTACAAGGAATTAAAATAATCTGATATTAAAAATTGCTTTTTTTAATGACTATTTTTTACAAAATTCCAAGGATCTGATAATGAGTCAAATAACAATTTTATTCCATCAATCGATTTTTCTGCTAGAATTCAATACCAAATCAAAATCACCACTACCAGATAAAAATTTCAACTTAAAAACATTACAAATAACTATCCCTAATGCTAGGAAAACAATGCTATTAAAATATATTCCAATGATTATGAAAAAGTACATGTTAAAATCTTCCTACCACTAGTGGGAACTTTGAGTTTTATTAATAGGTTGAGCGAAAACCAATAGAGTACCAAACCGCGCTATGACGGGTTTTCAATATAAGCAAACGAACCCCAAATATATCCACTACGGAATTCTAAACCACTATCATATAACGAGGTTTTCATAGATCTGGCACCCCAATCTCCAAACATGCACACCACGACAAAGTACGAACATTTTGAGAACACGACATATTCAACCTGCACCAGCTCCCATGTATGTGATAGTATTTGGTTGGATTCAATTTCGCAACCCTGTAGTTGCGAATTCTTTACACTTCCAACCGTTTAATCCGCTCAACTCTGTATTTAGAGTCGCAGGTAATGGTAATGGTAATTTTTAATAAACGCATACTTGTGCAACACAACGAGCTATTGACGACGGACCGGGATCAATCCCATAAGAGAAAGAGTCAAAACCACATTATTTTTACTATGGACAGAAGATGTTAGAATCGCAGGAACAAGTCTCATTTTGATTGTACAAATAAATTATGTTACTTAAAATAATATATATTCATGCAAATATTTACGTGAGAGAGAACTACTATACATTTACGAATTGACTTGAATTCAACCATGTTCCAACTGAATAACATTCATTTGCAAGATCTCTTTTGTGTAAAATTATTTGCACCTTTATTTGAGAGTAACTATTAAAATCAAGTCGCCTCCAGTAAAAGTTAAAATAAAAAACTACATAGGTGACAAATTTGTAAAGGATAATAGTATGATATTGTTTTTGATAAACATGTGTAGTTCAGGTACATGCTTTTGTATGAAAGTATGATCTTTGAAAGAAATTACACAAGCAGTCCTGAATCATGTAAATTAATTTCTTGATTTAAGGTAAACCATAAACGTTACGTTTAGCTGACATTTCACAAAAGTTAGTTGTGTTAGTGAATATAGTTAGAGAGAAAGCTTAATAAAGAACGTAGGTTATTTTACATGAGGTGTGCACTTAATGACAATCAAAATCTTGGACGAGAGAACTCAAAATTTTAATGTTAAAATGATTTCATAATTCAAAATAATAATACTGTTCATTGTTTATACTTACATGCAGGATTTGCTCTAGAGTGTCTTGCTCTATACCTGAAGCAATTGCTCTAGACGTCTTTTGTTATCTAAAATAGTTTTTTGGATTTTCCTCAAAGTGCAAGAACTAACCACTGTCGAACTGCACCAAAAATAATTAAATATCGTCATAACTCTGTGCTCTGATACAACGGATTTTCAAACAAAAGAGTATAACTAATCTGACTAATGATCTAAAGAGTGTAGGACAATATTAGCCCAGTTCCCACTTTGAAGGATTAGCATCGGAAGATTTGTGAGTCAAGCATCTGTTCAGTCTTAATGTCCAATAAATGGAGGCTGAGTAATGAACGAAATGATTATCGTGGCTTCAGATGCTCTCAACTTTACAAGGTGTGGATTATTGTTGAGTGGGTTAACAGCTGATGTAGGTCTCCATCATCTAACCGTTATTCAGAATCAAGTGGTGTTGTTCTGGGATCCTTTCAATTCATGTTTCTTTGAACCTGATGTATTTCACTCTTGAGTGCCGTCAAATCGTTCATTGGGCGTATCTATTTCTAGATTGTCTCTTTTGTAGCATGGTCATATATGGCCCTTGCGACTTAAAACTTCAAACCAAACCAACCACTAAAGACCTCACGTTGGTTTGGTGTGGAGTTTGGAGAGTGGGGTGCCAGCTCAAGTATTGCCTCGTCATCTGACCGTGGTTAAAAATTACGTGGTGTTTTTCTCGGACCTTTAACTGAGGGAATTGATCCTGGATCTTAGTCAATAGCTGTGTTCCTCTAGGACAACGTTCATTAAAACTTACCAATTAAACTTCGAGATGAATCCGATGACAAAGAGTATCAGACAGGTTCCTTCGAGTTTGATACCGGAGCATCGACAAATTCCATTTGCGGCGCTTAGTTGCTATGCTAATTAAAATATCTACATTTACTATAATCGGGGAAGTTTAGTTAACGTCGCACTGGAACATCGCAATCAGCAATTGGCGACGGGTAAGTAAGGTCAGTTAATTTTAAATAACGTCATACTGGAGCAGCACACAGGGCTATTGACGACGATCCAAGATCAATCTCCTGAAGGAACGATCCGAGGCCAACCCCTCGTAATTTTGTACGTTGGTCAGATGACGAGGCAAGCCTGAGATGGAAACCCACTCTCCAAATGCACACACCAACTCAACGTGAGTTCTTTCGTCCATGACAGATTTAATATACACGAAGTGGGCTTTTACATAGTACGCTTACAAACATCTTTACGATGACCAAGATTAGAACTAATAACCTTCTGATTTAGATGCTAACACCTTAACCACCAGACCGGTTGGTAGGCTAATTAAGTAGGAAATAAGAATTCAAAGAGTTGATGTATAGTTGAATCTAGGCTTCATCCTTCAACAACATAACGGTCCGATGGAAAGATCCGAAGACCTCGCCTCGTAATTTTGAGTCACAGTCGGATGACGAGGTTAACACCTAGCTCTTTTAACGAGCATTAGTCTCTAAGTGCATCTCGGTGTTGGATAGGATCCAGTTTTTAAAGCGTTACCTCCCGGTTTGTTATCCGCGACCCTTCGAACTGGGCTGAATCATCTGACCGTGGTTCAAATTAACGCTGCGTTGTCCTCGTCTCTTTCGCTTCGAGAATGATCACGGACCATCGTCATTAGATCGATGAGTTACACTAGTACGACGTTATTTAAAAATACAAAATACAAAATCCATCTGGACTAACGCGCTCAAATATTCGGAGTTAAGGTAAGTCAAGTTAATTTTGAATAACGTCGTACTGGAGCAACACAACTCATCCTTCGTGTACCAAACCCTACTTCTCCGACCGTGCTACCACCCAAAAAGACGGTATGTTCAAATTTGAGCCCTCACGTTGGTTTGGTGTGGAAGTTTGGGGAGTGAGTTGCCAGCTCAGGTGTTGCCTCGTCATCTGACCCTGTTTCAAAGTTACGTAGTTTTGATCAGAATCTTTCCCTTAAGGGATTGATCCCGGACCGTAGACAATAACCCACTGTGTTGATCTAGTACGTCGACAATGAATATCGAATTTGATTATTATGAGATCAGTATTGTAACCATACTGCTTATGATTCGCGAACAAACATTTGACAGTAGATTGCTCAACCAACCACTGTCTAAGTTTACTTAACTGTTATTTCATGTTAAGTCATCGAATAAATTTTATACTCTTGTTTTTTGACAATTCTTAACCTAAGGACAAATCGTGGAGATCATGTGTCTTTTGGTAGCGTAGAAAAACGTTTTTTATAAGTTTAATAATGTCTTATATTGTAATAGCTTAGAGAGAGACAGTAATATGACAAGCAAATTCATATTAGAAAAATCTTTTCATGAGGGATCCAACATATATTATTCTCCATAGAAACGTTTGGAACATTTTTTAAGAATCTCCAACGAGTAAACATCTTTGTCATTACAAAAATATTAAATAAATATATAAAATGACAAAATATAAATCATTATTTTTCTTTAGGTTAAGAGAATTTATCTGATAGTATGCAATAAAACATTTGAGTACATAATAAATAACAGACTCGAACGCCACTGTTAAAGGGAATATATCCTGCTGCGGCAGCAGAATGACTTTACATTTTATCTGTCCACAGTTAATTAACTTCTCAGTGTTTCAAAAGTATACGAAGGCTTCTAAGGTATAGTACTACATAAAGAAATACAGTACTATTCTAAAATATAGTACTAGTACTAGTATTTTTGGATTTAGCCAATTAGATTATGTTTGAGTTAACTAGATGAGCTATAAACTCATCACATACGTTTTTCCTGCCTCATTCATAAACTGATAAATTTTTACCTACCACGTAAGCACTTTGGCATTCGTAGTATAAAGCAAACACTTTCTACGCAACATGAAATTCAGGCAGTTACACCACAGATTTCCATTCCCCCAGTCCCGTACTATTGAACAAATACCCTAAATAATATACCAAAAAAAATAACTCAACAATATTCTGCATTTTTGCAGATCATACTACAAAACTGTCAAGGAGTGTAACCTTTAAGTCATGAAATTCGGTCACAAATTACCTAGATTCCCAGCTTATAAGCTGGGAAAATAAATTAAACGTGGACTAATGCCAAGTGTGAATCTAAAAGAAGAAAATTAAAGTACCACCGTGTTGAAACTGTTTAGTTCTATTACTTTGCGGTACTCTGACTACCTTGGAGTCACTTTGGACACCATGTTAACTTACCAAAACCTTATCAATTCTCTTAGTTCCACCAAAGTTCCATTCATGATCCGGAAGTATTCAACGTCTACGTAAATGATGTAACAAAAAATAATTCACACTATTTTACATGTTAGCAGATCACACTGTATAACACGGAGAAGTGGAAACTTTAAAATACACATGGAATTTCCTCACAAATTACATAGATTACTAGCTAGGAAATTGAACGTGGACAAATGCCAAGTGAGAACGTTCACGAAGAAAATTAAACTACCACCATTGAAACTGTTTAGTTCTAATATACTTTCGTCCTCTGACTAACTACCATCGAAACATATAAATTTGGCAAAATCCTTATCATCTTCCTAAACAACAAGCACTTAAAGTTCATTTTGTGCTCGTTAACTTACCTACTTGTATTACGTTACTGTCTGTTGAAAAAATATATGTTACTACTGATAGTCAGATACGCTAATCCTACGTGTGGATGGATATGCAGTCAGTTTTCATGTGTTTGATTGAAGCCATGGTACTACAATAATTACGATGAACTCAATATGGTTAGAGTTAAAACCTTAATAAAAAAATAAGCACTTAATTTTACTATGAACTAAATTCACACATAAACGAAGCCCCATTACGCATTCCCAGATATATACTGTAGACTAGAATTTGCAAATGTGCCCGGAACCACTTTGAAATGGTTAATTTGTCTATAAAAAAATTACTTTTCTATCCTGAATTGTTTACATGATATTTTTGCTATTTATAACTTCTAATTTGTAAATATTTAACTCTATATATATATATATATATATATATATATATATATATATATATATATATATATAATAACAACATAAAATATACAAAATAACATAACACACACAAAATAACAAAAAATAACCAAACAGCCGGGGTGCATTAACCAGAAATCGAAACTCGAAACTACCCATGCAAGCGCGCTGAAGCTGCAGACATAGCATGGTAAGCAATATAATTTCAAGAACACAAGAATTTCTAAAAAAATGTAACAAAAGTCTTAATAAAAAATGAAGAATGAATAAAGAATGAAATGTTTGGGGGAGTGTATGAGCAATTTTTTCAGCCTAATGCTGCTCATATGTAGAAAACACCATTTTATGTTGTTTGGGTCAGGCTCCTCCCTGATGACGCCCTGATCCACCAACATTTCTTCATTTTTTATTAAGACTTTTGTTACATTTTTTTAGAAATTCTTGTGTTCTTGAAATTATATATATACATATATATATATATATATATATATATATATATATATATATATATATATATATATATATATATATATATATATATATATATATATATATATATATATATATATATATGTAGGAATACTAGACAACGGTAGTTGTCTACTAGTCTGGAAAGAACTCATTATAAGAGCAACGAGACTGGTAGGAGTCAGTTGCATTGTAGTAGGAATGCAAGGCAAGACTGTCACGAGCCATTCACATTCCGGTATTCAGTTACGAGAAAATTAATAGAACATACACTTTTTCCCCTGGACGCCATTGAGAGCTGACGTATTTTTTCCGAGCAGAGACGACTGCTGCAGATAATGACGGAACTGTTTTAAAATATAACTCAACTGTACATAATAACTGTGGATATTAATTTATTAAATGTCAATGTGCTGTAAGATTCGAAGTCTTTAATATAGACCTTACCAAACAGAACAACACGAATCTTACAAAAAATGAGGGTTCGGCCGGGATGTGAAAAACCGTTGACGACCGCGACGATTCTCCTCCTTCGTACGAGGGCGTGAACTAAGGGTAGCGACGACGGATTAGCAGACCCCGAAAGCAGTGACGATTGAACCGGCCGGCGGAATGTTTTGACTCCCTATGCAAACCTGGACTTGTGTTTTAATCATCTGCAAGAACAGTTTCATGACTTCTCCTGACGTGGTGCTGATGATAGACTGAAACGACAAAAAAGAAAACGCGTAGACGAAAAAACGCGTAGACGCAAAAGACGAGTTGACGGAAAAGACGGATAGAAGGAACTTTCGAAACTGTGAGTACATAATTTTGTTTTACTTGATGACATGGCATATTTAACTAAGGCCCGAAAAGCGGATTTGCTGACATTGATTGACGAATTAGGCCTGATAGTGCCAGCGAATCCCAAAGTAGCGTAGTGCTCGAAACTTATAATAGATTCTGAAAACTATGACGAGGAGATAACAAAAAATCTGTTGAGCGTTATTATAACTGAACGCGACGAGAAAATTGAAGCCGAAAAACAAGCCCGCGAAGAGAAAATTGAAGCCGAAAAACCCGCAGAGAAAATTGAAGCCGAAAAACGCGCAGAGAAAATTGAAGCCGAAAAACAAGCCCGCGAATTCGAATTAAGGAAACTCGAAATCGAAACTGCTAACGGACAAGGCAACAGTTATGGTAAAACTACCAGCCTATACAATAACGATTTATTGAAATTGATTTACCGTTACGAGACGAATAAGGATATTAGCTGTTATTTAACTTTATTTGAAAGTCAGATTAGTCGTATCGAAATACCAAAAACGGAATGGGTTACACATTTGTTGGGTTTACTCCCATTGGATTTGGCTAATCTTATCACGCGTGAGCCTGGCGAAAAGGCTAATGACTATGAAAATGTCAAGAGATTATTGTTGAAACGTTTTAAATTAAATCCGGAACAATTTAGGCAAAATTTCCTTTCGCATAGAAAAGAAGCGTCTTCTACTTGGAATGACTTTGCTCATGATGTGAAAAATTCTTTGAAGAATGGACGAGTGGGTTGGAAGTATCAAATTACCAAGACCTTAAAGAACTCATGATTACCGATCAACTAAAACGAAAAATACCCAATGACGTTCGAGACCATATTATAGACGAGCTAACGAAAATAACGAAAATAGACCAACACGTCAGTAAATTAGACGAATATGAAGCGGCTCGATGTCACTATCTTCGGTAATTAAATTTAGTAATTTTTTTAATAAACGTCTTACACAAGAGCAGAACAACGGGCTTGTTGCCATCTGAGGATCTTTGCTTTCGGGTTTTAACCTGAACCGTCGACTCAACATTTGACCCTTGTTAAAAATTACGGTGTGCTGTCCTAGGATTTTTTCCTTGGGGCTACGATCCCGGACCGTCGTTCTTGGCCTATTGTGCTGCTCCAGTACGACTTTAATTAAAAAACTTCCCACCTACCTACATAACAGAACTGTCAACATTAGCCTGACGTGTTGCTATAATGTGACTTTATTTAATAAAGTACCAACCTATCTACCTGGATCTTTGGTAATAGCTTGTTCGGTTGCGCCACACTGCAACCATTATTAAAAATACATACCTTTGTCATACTTTAACTAATACCAACACACAATCCCGTGCCCAGTGTCGTGAGACACTGTACCAATTTAAATAAGTGTGGTTGGACGAGAAGAGCATGTCACCAAGGAAGGTATGAAGTTATTAGAATGTTAGAACAGTGTTAGAATGTTAGATCACATTGCATATATACATCCTCACATCTATACAGTATTTAAAAAAATGATTTATGCTAGGTTACATTATATATATATATATATATATATATATACTTATATCATTCAAATACGTAATTTAATGAAAGCTTTAGCGCACTCCTCTGACAGTGTGATTTATTATATTTTTAATATATTATTACCATAAAACTCACTGCTCACAAATAAATCTTTCAAGAAAAGTAATAAAGTAAGATGAATCTGATTTATTATTATCAACAATTACGCAACCGATGACTATTTCTCTTTCGTCATTTCCTTTGAGTCATTGGTGTTGGCGGTTTGTTGAAATAAGTGAGTTGGCGGCATTTGATGCGATCTTCTGGCTTTGTGTTGCCAGTCTCCCGACTGCTGCTGCAGGTTTGATTTAAATTTTATTATTCGAAAAATTTTATTATTTAAATTTTAAAAACTGTATTATTCGAATTTTTTCGTATTTTTGTCTTTAATGGTGTTTGGGGGAGTATATGAGCAATTTCTTAGCATTTCGCTGCTCATATTCGTAGAAAACACCATTTGTGTTGTATGGATCAGGATCCTCCCTGATGACGCCCTGATCCACCAACACTTTCGTTTTCTATAAATTCCGTTTGGTTTTTATTTTGTGAATTTCCTCTTGTTTAAGGAATATATATATATATATATATATATATATATATATATATATATATATATATATATATATATATATATATATATATATATATATATATATATATACATCATGCAAGGTGAGAAAAAAGTTAATTTTTCTTAGTCTCTTAGGATGATCAAGTCCTGATGATTTTCAATGGATCTCAGCATGTTAAAAATTCTAAACCTCGAGCACATGTTGCATGCAATGTTCCTTTTCCATGCAATTTTAAGGTGGTCGACAGGTGTTGTCACATAGACGTAATTTGTTAATTTTTAATAAACGTAGTATTAGAGGAACACAATGTGTTCTTTAACACGGAACGTGTTTTTGAACTTGGCAATCAGTACTAAAATATTTCTTGGCGATAAAAAAGGAAATCCTGAAAATTTTAAATTTGATTTCTGTTTTTTTGGTAAGTCCGTGAGACGAAATAAAATGCCTAAATGGTCAATAGCCCGTTGTATTTTTGCAGTGTGATGTTAAATAAAATACCTACCTTCCATAAAGTTGCAATGGTTTTTGCCATTTTTTAAAAACTAATCTTCTATACCAAGTTACGTAGAAGAAGCCGTCAGTAATACTGCTCCGTTAGAAAGGTAGATAAATAAAGTAACAATTGGTGTGACAAATTATTCCCGCCGTCAAAGATCGTTCATTAAAGGTAAGATCCTAGTACCAATCCAGTCGGGTGTGATGCTCCAGTTTGACGTCAATTTAAACATACCGAAATACCATAGTGACTACAACTCATAATTTGGATCAAAGGTGAAATGACGAGATACCTAAGTTTGCACTCCACTCTCCACACTTTAACCCGATTCAAATGTGGGAGCAATTGAGACCACGACAAATGTAACAGGCACAAGCCCTGTGAACATGATTGTGTTTAAATGGACTGAGTTTTGAACTCAAAACCTTCCGATTTGTAATCCGTTACTCTGCCGACCGGGGAGTCATGGCCCCTTTTGTGACTCCGGAGAAAATGTAGCGGACCTTGGTTTAGTCGGTATAAGAATAGTTGTAAATTATTACCAGAAGGGCTGCGTTACCAAAAACTTTGATGGTGATCGCTCGCCAAAATAAATAATCACTTTTTTTCTCATAGAGTGATGGCCAAATATAGCCAATACTCAAGTACATGCTTTAAAACCAACAAACCGCATGAATCGATAACGATATACAGAAGTGGAATTCACTCTGATGGTGTCGATTAATCAAGGGCTATGCTTGCGTTCCAAACTAACTCCATACTTAACTTTGGCTTAGTGTAGGAGTTTGGAGAGGGGATGGCAGGTCAGGTGTTGCCTCGTCATCTAATGGTGATGAAAAATTAAGCGGTGTTGTCCTGGGATCTTTTCCTTAGGGGATTGATCCCGGACAGTCATCAACTACTTGTTGTGTTTCTCTAGTACAAAGTAGAGAAATCATCATAACCGTTCACATCTCTTGAATTGCTTGACTGGTCTACAGTAAAGCTTCCCAAAAACATTTTCACGACAGTCCGACTTCATAGATTATGGGTATGTTTCTGTAAATAAATGCTCTCGTGCTGGTTTAGAGCCATTTGGCGCTCACCCTCTAAGGGTTAATACACATATATCGGTTCTGCAACCTCTATATTCCCAACATGACTTCTAACCAATTTTGACATACTATTTTGACAAAGGCAGCGGAATCCCGGTAAGAAATATAGGTTGAATAGTAACCGGGGTTATGAGTTGGAAACTCGATCCAACCAAAGACCATCGCTAATGGGGTGCTGAAGCACGCAGTATTTACATTGACATCAAATATCTTCCAGATTGCTTAGGTGTGTAGTGGAACAGTTTTAAAAGTAACGGTTTAGCAACCAGAGTGTTTTGAGATCAAATTCAAGCAATAACCATCGTGTGCAAAAGGGTCGCTGCACAATAAATGTGTCGTTGCTTTAAATGTCCACACGTTGGCGAGGTGTGGAAGTTTGGATAGGTGGGGTGCTAGCTCAGGTGTTGCCTCGTCTTCGGAACATGGTTCGAAATTCCGAGGTGTCCTCGGATCTTTCATATAGAGAACGATCCTGTATCCTGGACATTTCTTTCGGCAATAGACCGTTGTGTTGCTCTAGGTACGAAGTTAATAAAAACGTACCATTACTATTACAGTAGTTGAAAATTACGTGTTTTTGTTCTCAGAATATACATATTTTAATTAATGTCGTATTTGAAAAACACTGCTAGAGCTGTGATAACTGCTCATGGCACCATTTGAACAAGACTCATCGTACACACGACATCATCATCATGTGAAAAACACTAATCACTTTTTAAAACGGTCCGGGATTAATAAACAAAGGGGAATATTCGAGATCAAAGTGCGTAGTTTTTAACTACGGTCAGATAACGAGGTCCCACTTGTGCTGGCACGCCACTCCAAAAATTTAAAGTAATAGGATCTTTCATTTGAGAGATTTTTCCCGGACCGTCACCAATAGTCCGTTCCCTTGCTTTAGTAAATTAAATACCTAACTACCTTAAAATACAGCATGTCCCAGTATTGACTTCAGATATTTACATAGTCGTACATACTGGTGATACTTCCCAAACATTAGATAACAGCAGGTCGCTCTACTAACCTCTGATTGAGTGCTCCTACTGCTGTCTACTGTTCGTGCTATTATATAATTGTACCCTCATTATTGTAAGACTGTAAACCACAAGGATAAAATTTGCATGCATTATAGGAGACAACACATTTGTTTTTCTTTAAAATAATTAACATCTAAGCAAAGGAGAAAAATGATATGACAAACAAGTGTGCTCATAATTTATATTATGTTGAACATTTTAAAAAAGCTACCATATATATTTTTGTAGTGCACTCTTTTATAATAAAATGTTATCAAGAAATTCAATTATTCTAGTTAGAAATAAAATCTTTTCGCCACCACTAAAACAGCATTAAATTGAAATATATAAATAATGCCGATGTTTGTTTCTTAAATAGCTCGTTTATCTCAACTGGTGTTTCATGTGAGTGCTCTTGTAAGAGAAAGCACTAATATGTTAAAAGCATAATCGATTTTCCTTTAAAGAGCTTAGATCAGCGTTTCTCAACCTTTCATTATTCGCGGCACAGTTTTCAATCATAATTTTCAATATATAATTTTCCCTATACAATGACATGTATACAACGGTAGTATATATTGAGCATTTTGATTTCTGTTATTAAATTATTTTTAATTAAATGTCGAAACAAGAGTAAAAGCGAGCCCACGTTGCCGAGAAACCACATCTGGCATTTTGCCAAGCGGGCGGTGAACAAGATAATGAAGCTAATGGAAGCGGGAAAAATTTAAATATTGTATTTGAAATGAAAGCCAAACAGGGAGATAACGTTAAAAGAATATGAAAGTACAAAAACTCGTTAATAAAAGTTAACCTATACGGGTGAGCTAAATTTAGAAACTAGGAATACGTTTTTTTTTTGGAATAATAAAATAAATAAAACAGAAGCATGACTAAAGAAAAGAGAAACAATAAGTAATATGGTTTGTGGAAACCGTCTCGAGCATGTGCAGAGCAAATGTTTTTTCATAGGATGAAGGAAAATGTTCGATAACGCAAGTTTCAATTCTCATTCGAGTCGATCGCTATCAAATCTATCGTATGTTATATATGTTTTCGTGTTAATTGCAATCACCATATTAAATATTCATGGCAGCAAATTTATGCAGACCTATGGATAATGTTTTAATCGGGCGTAAACGAACATTATACGATAGTCAAGCATCAACAAGTACACAAACGAGCGTGGTTCCGAAAATAAAATCAAGAAAATATTCTCAAGAATACTTAAATTTGGGGTTTACCAGTACTGAAGTAAATGAAGCAGAAAGGCCTCTGTGTACCATTTGCAAAAAAATGTTGGCCACAGACAGCATGAAACCTAATAAACTTAAACGACATTTGGAAACGCTTCATAGTGAGTACGTCAACAAACCCAGATAATTCTTCAAATTAAAATTAAAATCATATGAAAAGCAAAAATTATTTTTTAAAGAAACTTTGTCTGTAATTAAAAAAGCTTTAATTGCATCCTACAAAGTTTCATATAAAGTAGCCAGATGTAAAAAATCTCACACCATTGGTGAGCTTATTTTGCCAGCAGCAATTGAGATTGTAGAAACTATGTTTGGAGATAATTTTTCAAAACAATTGCACTTCGTAACTCTTTCAAATGATACTGTTGCTCGTCGAATTGGTGATATAGCTGAAGTTGTACAGTGTCAGCTTTTCTCGAAGTTGCGTGACAAATTGTTTTCAATACAGCTTGATAAAGCAACAGATAGTAATAAAGATGCTCATTTCATTGCCTATTTTCGATTTTGTGATAATATGTCAGTAGTAGAAGAACTACTTTTATGCAAACCGATAGAACTCAAAGCCACAGCGCTCGCATTATTTGCTATTTTAAATGATTTTATGAACGAGTCAAATATGGAATGGAAAAATTGCGTCGGAATATGCATCAATGGTGCTCGTTCAATGGCCGGAATATTCCAAAGTATACAAGCACTTGTAAAACAAAAATCGCCTAGGTGCATCTGGACACATTGTATGATCCACAGAGAAGCTTTGGCTTCCAAACAAATAGGCCTGGACTGAATATTGTGTTAACTACAGTTGTAGCCGTAGTAAATTATGTCAAAATGAGACCCCTGAAATCAAGAATCTTTTCCGCACTTTGTAAGGACATGGGTGCAATGCATTCAGCTTTACTATTTTATTGCGAGGCAGGGTGTTTATCACGTGGGAAATTCTTGCAACGTGTTTATGAATTAAGAGAAGAAATCGCCATTTTCCTGGAGGAAGAAAACAGACCGGAAGTCAAGAATTTTTGCGACGGTTTATTTGTGATGAAATTGAGCTATCTGGTCGACATATTCGAGAAATTAAATAACTTGAATCTTCAACTCCAAAGAGTAAATATACATATGTTGGATACGAGTGATAAAGTTAATGCTTTTTGTAGAAAATTGGAATTGTGGAGCAGAAATTTAAAGCAAAAAAAACATAACAATGTTTGCAAATGTGGATGATTGTACTAAAATTTACAAGGCTGAAGAAGATCAGGTAAAAGTTGTTTTTGTAACCATTGAACATCATTTAGCCACACACACATGCTGGCAAAGAATTTTAAAAGGCATTTTCTTGTTGACGACAAACTGATAGCAAGTTACGAGTGGGATAGGGATCCATTTCATAAGACTCCCGAAGGACTCTCAATTGATGAGGAAGAAAAATTCATAGACTTCAGGTCAAGTGGCGAAACCAAAAGACAATATAGTAATAAATCACTATTTGAATTTTGGTCAAGAGTATAGGATTATATATATTTTTCTGCACAAAAAACAATGGCATTTCGCATTCTCTTACCATTTTCAACATCCTACCTTTGTGAAACTGGATTTTGTGCTGTGGTTTCTTTGAAGACAAAATACAGATCTCGGCTAAATATAGAAACAGAACCAAGAGTGGCTATTTCTAATATTAAGCCTTCCTTCGAAAAACTTTGCTCGGCAAGACAGGCCCAAGGAAGTCACTAATAATTATTAAATTTTTTTTTAATTTGGTATGTTTTGATTAAGTAAGTTTTGATTTAGAAGTTGTTTTACTTTAATAAGTTAATTATTAAATATGTCGAAATGTATTTTGTTTTCTATGTGTATGTGTGCTTTCCTTTAAGTCAGTTAATCAATTTTTTTAAATAATATTTTCTCTGCTAGATTGTCGCGCCTCCCCTCTAGTGTGCTCGCGCCGCCCTAGGGGGCGCGCCCCACAGGTTTAGAATCACTGGCTTAGATCATGCTTTTAAATGACTTTTCTGTATACAACCTACCATAAATAAAAACGTTAATTGTAAATAGACTAACTTTAATGGTAGGTCAAACTTTAAAATATGTTTTCTCAGAAGCTTTTATGTGTAGTAGCTTGAATTGCTTGATACAGGTTATAAGTAGATGCTTTAAACCAAAAATGTGTAGAAAAAACTCAAAATATAAAATTTTAAGAATTTTTAATTTAAATATTTTTTTTCAAAAATTATCAATTTTCATCTTTTTTAAAAATTAAAATTATCTTTTCTGAGCTAATAGAAAAAATGCATGCGTTAAAATATGCCACAGGGGTAGTATACACTTGTAAAGCAAATATTTTTTTGATATTTGATTAATTAAATTAAAAATTGTTCCCTTTATAGATACTAAATATATTTTGATATATTAAAGTTTAAGACATAAAATTGACTTTACTTTAGCTACGTACAGGCAGTTTTCAAAAAAATAATTCAAAATATTTCAATACAACAAATTTTAAATAATACATGATTTTAAACAGAAATGTACAACTATTTGTTTAAATTTATAATAAATAGTCGAAATGTGTACACTTTTTTGTGCACTGGTCCCCTAATCCTCTGAAATTGTATGCACATGAGAGGAATTTTCAATGTAAACAAATAAATCTGAAAGTCCGAGAATTTTTTTCCAGCGCTCTTTAAATGCTTTCGCATCAGGTGTTGAACTCGTCATCTGACTTTGGTTCAAAATTACGTGTACTTGTCCTGGGATCTTTCCCATATGGTATTGATCCATGACTATCGTCAATAGCCCATTGTATTGCTCTACTACGACGTTAGTTAAAATTACCTTGCCTTACCTTACTTCAAACAACTGAAATCATTCATTAAAAAATTATCATTCATTAAAACGAAAAAGGACCAACTGCTGCTGCGTAAATCACACATTGCCTTCTAGGACTTCATACCTATACTGAACAGCCGTCACATTACCCCGTTTATAGATGTGCAGGTAAATGCGATATCCGAACGAAATCCCGGCTCACACCATGATGATTTCCCCTCGAAATGCGTTGTTTGACTTCAATTAACACACACACACGTAGTACTAGAGCAACAAAACAAGCTAATGAAGAGGGTCTGGAATCATTCCCCTAAGTTAAAGATCAGAAGACAACAACACTGAAGAGACAATTCCAGTTTTGGCTTGAGATATCAACATACGCGTACATGCTGGTGATACTCCGCAAACATTAGATAACAGCAGCTGACTTAACTAATTTCTGATTGAGTGCTCCAGTTACTGTCTAGTGTTCTAGCTAACATATATATCAACGCTCATTATTGGAAGAGTTGTAAACCATGAGGACCAAAATTGGAGGTACCATACCAGACAACACCTTTGTTTTTATTTAAAATTAATAACATCCAAGCAAAGGAGAAAATAATACCCCAAAGAGTGTCGTTATTTTATATTGCACTAATTTCCAAATATTAAGGAAAAATCACAAAATAAGCGATTTTGCAAAAAGTTACACCTAGAATTTAATAAAACTGAGCCACACTACACAACACATAGTAAGGTATAAAATACCAGACAATTATAGTATTTTAGAAATTAGCACGTGTACAAAATTAACAAAGTGAATGTGCCAGTTTGGTATTGGATAAGTACCTTTAATATGCAATATCATCACCCCTAGAAGCAATACAGCCCATACAGCGTTCTTGATACTGTAAATTATGCGATCGATGAGTTCGCTGGGAAGTACTTGTAATTGCTCTTGCAAATCAGTTGTAAGCATGGCAAGGTTCTGAGGAAGATGATTGAGAGCAGCAACACGTCTTCCTAAATCATCCCAAACATGCTCGATATGATTCATGCCCGGTGACCGAGCCGGTCATTCCATGAGCTGATTTGGGTGGTGCTGAAGATAATATTCCACGAGGAGAGCTCTGTGCGGTCTAAAGTTGTCCTGCAACAGGAAATCATTACCTATTTCAACGGCATAAGGGTGCACATAAGCATCAAGGATGTCATCTCTATAGACGCGATCATTCACGGTTCCACGTGGAAAGACATGAAGGTCTGTGCATCAACCCAAAGAGATACCCCCCCCCACAAAAAAAACACAGGCACTGCCTCCTCTCTTTCACGAATGTTTGATGGAGGATAACGTGTTCCCTGTTCTCTCCAAATCAAACAACGCCTAACATCGCTTTTAAGGCTAAACCGGGGCACATCCGCGAAGAGATCACGCCTCCATTGATCTGCCGTCCAGTGGACATGTTGATTTGCCCTCCTCAAACGTTCCCTCCTGTCGTATTACATAAACACTCCCTGCGTGAAGCCTTCTGCACACGGTAGACGTTGCCACCAACCTTTCGGTGGCTCCAGCAAGTGCGGCTCTAACATGAGATGGGATTGCGGTTTTATTTTTCGTGCACAAAACCGCAAATACTGGTCATCGGCGCTTGTCATTGGGCTTGGCCGTCCTTGGCCGAACCATTGGATTTAAATTGTTGTCAAAGTCTTTGAACCACAGAAGAATTCAAATTTAGCCATCTAGCCACCTCTGTCAGACTTTCACCTGCCCCAAGTCTCCCAATGGTTATATCGCCAGTTCTGCATGCAAATTATAGCCCGAGGTTATTGTAACGAATTGGCTATCCCAGATTTCGTATCTCCCTACAACAGCAATATCTGCAGTCTTACTCTCTGGCATGCATTTGTTTGCTCCTCACAGAAGACGCATTCCGACTGCATAATCACTAATTTTTGCATTTTGCGGTTTTATTCAACATAATTTATTTAACGAAGTATGCAAATTTCATACTGATTGGTTTCTTTTTGATCGAATTATCCCTCGTTTTATGATTTTTCCTTATTTTTTGGAAACCAGTGTATGTAAAACATTGTAAGAAAGCTTCAACATTTAGGATGTCTAATGCACTCAGTCGTAATTAAATGTTTTTGGAAAACCAATAATTCTCATTATAGTAAAAATATTTCGCCACTACTACAAAAACATTAAATTGAATTATGTAAATCACGCACATGATTTTAAAGCTAGTATGTGTCTGGTTCTATACAACTTAGATTATTTGTAAAAGAACGCACATTTCAATTGAAAGTTAGATTGGTCGATTGTTTTAAAGCAGTTTAGATCAAGCTTTTAGATTTAACTTTGCACTGAATCAAGCACAACGGCCAGCTCGTGACGTTATGGGAACGAGACCCGAAAAGAAATATCCAAAGACAATACTACGTAATTTCAAAAAAAGGTTAGAAAACGAGGCAACATCTGTGATGGTATCCCACTTTTTCTGACAACCTTACCAAGCCAACGAAAGGAAAACTGAAGCCACGACATATTTAACGAGTAAAAGTACCCTTTGTACACAACGCTCTTTGGTTGTTAATACATTATTCTTCAAACCTGACTGGTTGCGTTGGTTTGGTTGGAGGAGAAACCGATGTACAACCGGATTGTTGCGACTTACAATCCGACTAAAAGCTTTGTGTACATAGTGAGTTGATGGACGTTAAATATGTCGAACATAAAATGTTATCACTTTGGCGGGGAGCGGATATTTGGATAGTGGGGTATCAGCTTAGGTGTTGCTCTGTCATCTGATCGTGGTTCAGACTTACGTGGAGTTGTACTCAGATCTTTGTTTTGAGGGACTTATCCCGGAACGGTCTTCAATAGCCTGTAGTGGTGCTCCAGTGTGACTTTATTTAAAAATACCTACCTTCCAACCAAGGTAGACAACCAGGTAAAAGTCTGATTGATTGTTCAAATAAAAATAAATAACATTAATTTATATATATATATATATATATAAATGGTTTAGATAGCTGGTTGCTCTATCAAGCGATACATGGCGCTACTAATCCTGTATTAACACTTCCCTTTTGGCGCGCCCTTGCAATAAGAATGTTCTTTCTAGAATAGGGGAGATCGTCATTAACATCTGTGTTAGCAAGACGCATTTTCGTCTGCGTCGCTTGTTGCGAATGGGCCCCTCAACATACAAAGGTTGTAATCCCCCCCCCCTCCCTAAAATATATAGTTGTCAATAAATGTTCTGTTGTTTTTTAAGAAGTTCCTAGTCATTTTAAGCATAAATTCGTATTTCCTAGACACTGACCTACCCATATATTCATGCATATTTACGTTAGAATCACTAAGCATTTACGAATTGACGTAAACTGAACCATGTACCAACGAAATACATTCATTTCCAAGATCTTTTATGTTCTAAAATTACCTGAAACCCGTATATGAGACTAACTAGAAAATGAGCTCGCCACCACTACAAAAGTATAAAATAATAACTTACATCAGTAGCGAATTTGTAAAGAACTGTAATGTGTGTGTGTGTGTGTGTGTGTGTGTGTGTGTGTGTGTGTGTGTGTGTGTGTGTGTGTGTGTGTGTGTGTGTGTGTGTGTGTGTGTGTGTGTGTGTGTGTGTGTGTGTGTGTGTGTGTGTGTGTGTGTGTGTGTGTGTGTGTGTGTGTGTGTGTGTGTGTGTGTGTGTGTGTGTGTGTGTGTGTGTGTGTGTGTGTGTGTGTGTGTGTGTTATACTGTCGTCAAATATATGTTTTCGTAAGGAAACATAGTATGTAAAAGTTCGACGCACGCAACATTGAAGAGCACTTAAATTTGATTCTTGTAATAAATGCCAATTTATAGACGTTTGTGTAATCTGACTCTTCCCCGAAAGTAAGATACTTTTTAGCTAAGAATAAGTTTAGTGAAATGCTTAAGGTTATTTCATATTCGGTGCACGTAATGGCATTCCAAAGAAAAGACGAGAGAATTTCAAATTTCAGTTAAATATCATGATTCAAATAAAAAATTCTGAGCATTGGTTAGAATTAATTTGATTAATTGCTTTAAAGGGATGGAATGTACATCTTCAGGTATCTAAAATAGTTATTTGGATATATTCTTAAAGGTGTGAGAACGAAGCATGGTCTAACTGCACCCAAAACTTTAATTATACTCCCTATTACACCGGGCTCTGATTTAGTGACTATGCCAACAAAGGTTATGAGTCTAAAACTCGTACAGTCAAACAACTGCCTGAAAATTCAGGCTTACAAGTGCGCAAAAAATAATCTCGTAGTCTCAAATTTCTCAGCTTGGCATGGTACTGAAATTTGGAGAGTGGGTTGCAGTTTATATACGTTCCCATAAGCCAACCGTTATTCAAATTGCCCGTTGTTTTACTCTAGTGCGAATTCAATCAAAATACCTCATGCCTGCATAAAATTACAGGGAATTAAAAATTCTGTTAATAAAAAATGCTTTTTTTATGACTATTTTTTACAAAATTCCAAGGATCTGATAGTGAGTCAAATAACAATTTTATTCCATCGTTATATTTTTCTACTAGAATTTAATACCAAATCAAAATCCCCACTACCAGATAAATTTCAACTTAAAAACAATACAAATAACTTACCCTAATGCCAGTAAGACGATGCTTATCGCAAAACTGTCTAAAATTCGTGGAAATATGTGTTGAAGAAAAGTGTATATTTAAAGCAGATTATTTTTTTAGTTTTTTAAATACTTTAATCCCTTTAAGATATATTCCCATGATTATAAAAAAGTACAAAATGCTGGAGAGGTTACTTTGTAAATTGATTTAAAGCTTAGTTTTAGAAGTGTTTAAATGTCATAAAAACCTACTAATAACATTAAAGTTGAGCAAGTTAAAATCTTCCTACCATCTATGGGAACTTTTAGTTTTATTTAAAGGTTGAACGAAAACCAATAGAGTACCAAACCACGTCATGACGGGTTTTAAATATAAGCAAACAAACCAAAAATCAATCCACTACGGAATTTTGAACCACGATAGTATAACGAGGTTTTCCTAGAGCTGACACGCCAATCTCCAAACATGCACACCACGACAAAGTACGAACATTTTGAGAACACAACATATTTAACCTGCACCACCTCCCATGTATGTGACAGTATTTGGTTGGAATCAATTTCGCAACCCTGTAGTTGCGAATTCTTTACACTTCCAACCGTGCTACTCAACTCTGTATTTAGAGTTGCAGGTAATGGTAATGGTAATTTTTAATAAACGCATATTTGAGCAACACAACGAGCTATTGACGACGGACCGGGATCAATCCCATAAGAGAAAGAGTCAAAACCACATTATTTTTACTATGGACAGAAGATGTTAGAATCGCAGAAAGAAGTCTCATTTTGATTGTACAAATAAATTATGTTATTTAAAATAATATATATTCATGCAAATATTTTCGTGAGAGAAAACTACAATGCATTTACGAATTGACTTAAATTCTACCATGTTCCAGCTAAATAACATTAATTTGCAAGATCTCTTTTGTACGAAATTATTTGCACCCATATTTGAGAGTAGCTAGTAAAAAATCAAGTCTCCTCCAGTACAAAGTTAAAATAAAAAACTACATAAGTGACAAATTTTTAATGGAAAACAACACGATATAGTTTTTGAGAAATATGGAGTTCAGGTATATGCTTTTGTATGAAAGCATGATCTTTGAAAGATTTGACACAAACATTCCTGAATCCTGAAAATTAATTTCTTAAGTTAAGGTAAGCCATAAACGTTACGTTCAGCTGACATTTCACAAAAGTTAATTGTGTTTGTGAATATAGTTAGAGAGAAGGCTTAGTAAAGAACTTATGTTATTTTACATGAGGTGCGTACTTAATGACAATCAAAATCTAGGAAGAGAGAACTCAAAATTTGAATGTTAAAATGTTTTCATAATTAAAAAAAAATTACTGTTCATTGTTTATACTTACATGCAGGATTTGCTCTAGAGTGTCTTGCTGTATCCCTGAAGAGGTATTCAGCAATTGCTCTAGACATCTTCATTTATCTAAAACAGTTTTTTGGATTTTCCTTCCAGTGCAAGAACTAACCACTATCGAACTGCACGAAATATTAACAAATATCGTTATAACTCGGTGATCTCATACAGCGGCTTTTCAAACAAAAGAGTATAACTATTCCGACTAATAATCTAAAGAGTGTAGGACAATATCAGCCCAGTTCCCAGTTTGAAGGATTAGCATCGGAAGGTTTGTGAGTCAAACACTCTGTCCTGTCATAATGTCCTGTAAAAGGAGGCTGAGTTATGAACAAAATGATTATCGTGGCTTCAAATGCTCTCACCTTTAGAAGGTGTGAATTATTGGTGAGTGGGTTAACAGCTGATGTAGGTCTCCATCATCTAACCGTTATTCAGAATCAAGTAGTGTTGGTTGTCCTGGGATCCTTCCCTTCATGTTTCTTTGAACCTGGTGTATATCTCTCTTGAGTGCCGGGAAATCGTTTATTGTGCGTATCTATTTCTAGATTGTCTCTTTTGTAGCATGGCCATATATGGCCCTTGCGACGTAAAACTTCAAACCAAACCAACGACTAAAGTCCTCACGTTGGTTTGGTGTGGAGTTTGGAGAGTGGGGTGCCAGCTCAAGTATTGCCTCGTCATCTGATCGTGGTTCAAAATTACGTGGTGTTTTTCTCGGACCTTTAACTGAGGGAATTGATCCTGGATCTTCGTCAATAGCTGTGTTCCTCTAGGACAACGTTTATTAAAAATTACTAATTAAACTTCGAGAGGGATCCGATGACAAAGAGTATCAGGCAGGTTCCTTCGAGTTTGATACCGGAGCATCGACAAATTACATTTGCGGTGCTTAGTTGCTATGCTAATTAAACTATCTACATTCCATATCATCGGGAAGTTTAGTTAACGTCGCACTGGAACATCGCAATCAGCAATTGGGGACGGGAAAGCAAGGTCAGTTAATTTTAAATAACGTCATACTGGAGCAGCACATCGGGCTATTGACGACGATCCTAGATCAATCTCCTAAAGGAACGATCCGAGGACAACCCCTCGTAATTTTGAAAGTTGGTCAGATGACGAAGCAAGCCTGAGATGGAAACCCACTCTCCAAATTCACACACCAACTCAACGTGAGTTTTTTCGTCCATGACAGATTTAATATGCACGAAGTGTGCCTCTACATAGTACGCTAACAAACATCCATACGATGACAAAGATAAAAACTAAGAACCTTCTAATTTAGTTGCTGACACCTTAACCACCAGACCGGTTGGTAGGCTACATAAGTAGGAAATAAGAATTCAAAGAGTAGATGTATAGTTGAATCTAGGCTTCATCCTTCAACAACATAACGGGCTATTACCAATACAACGGTCCGATGGAAAGATCCGAAGACCTCGCCTCGTAATTTTGAGTCACAGTCGGATGACGAGGTCAACACCTAGCTCATTTAACGAGAATTAGTTACATTAACCACATTAACGCTGTGTTGTCCTCGACTATTTCGCTTCGAGAATGATCACGGACCATCGTCATTAGATCGTTGAGTTACACTAGTACGACGTTATTTAAAAATACAAAATACCAAATCCATCTGGACTAACGCGCTCAAATATTCGGAGTTAAGGTAAGTCAAGTTAATTTCGAATAACGTCGTACTGGAGCAACACAACTCATCCTTCGTGTACCAAACCCTACTTCTCCTACCGTGCTACCACCCAAAAAGACGGTATGTTCAAATTTGAGCCCTCACCTTGTTTGGTGTGGAAGTTTGGGGAGTGAGTTGCCAGCTCAGGTGTTGCCTCGTCATCTGACCCTGTTTCAAAATTACGTAGTTTTGATCAGAATCTTTCCCTTAAGGGATTGATCCCGGACCGTAGACAATAACCCACTGTGTTGATATAGTACGTCGACAATGAATATCGAATTTGATTATTATGAGATCAGTATTGTAACCATACTGCTTATGATTCGCGAACAAACATATGACAGTAGATTGCTCAACCAACCACTGTCTAAGTTTACTTAACTGTTGTTTCGTGTTACGTCATCGAATAAATATTATACTCTTGTTTTTTGACAATTGTTAACCTAAGGACAATTCGTGGAGATCATGTGTCTTTCGGTAGCGTAGAAAAACGTTTTTTATAAGTTTAATAATGTCTTATATTGTAATAGCTTAGAGAGAGACAGTAATATGACAAGCAAATTCAGATTAGAAAAATCATTTCATGAGGGCTCAAACATATATTATTCTGCATAGAAACGTTTGGAACATTTTTTAAGAATCTCCAACGAGTAAACATCTTTACCATTACAAAAATATTAAATAAATATATAAAATGACAAAATATAAATCATTATTTTTCTTTAGGTTAAGAGAATCTATCTGATAGTATGCAATAAAACATTTGAGTACATAATAAATAACAGACTCGAACGCCACTGTTAAAGGGAATATATACTGCTACCGCAGCAGAATGACTTCACCTTTTATCTGTCCACAGTTAATTAACTTCTCAGTGTTTCAAACGTATACGAAGGCTTCTAAGGTATACAGGGTGGTCCCGAATTCATGGTACAAACTTTAATGGTAGGTACAGGACATTGTAACAATGATTTATTGTATAGGAATGTATAGTCGCAAGTGACGCGGTGAGGCGTAAACAGGGGAAATAAAAGGAAAGAGAAATGGAGTGATCGGTTGGTATCATTGCCGGTAGAGGGCAGTAGATGTCTAGCCGCTGTTGAACATGATGCATCGCAGTAGGGAAAAGCGCCATTCACAATTGTGCTGCCGTAGACGATGGGTGACTTTACGTATGCAGAAAAAGCAGACATGCATTACATGTACGGCCGTGCAAATGGTAACGGCAGAGCTGCGTTACGAATGTATCGCGCGGAGTATCCTGATCGACGAATGCCGGATCATAGAATTTTTCAACGGTTACATCGTCAACTTTGTGAAACAGGTGCGTTCGACGTCAACAGACATGGCGCTGGTCGAGTAAGAGCTGTACGCACTCCAAGGCTGGAAGAAAGCATCTTGAACATTGTGGCTGATAGACCCGAGTCAAGCACAAGAACTGTTGCGCGTGACGTAGGTGTGAGTCATCAGACTGTATGCAGCGTGTTAAACGAAAATCGCTTACACCCCTTCCATTTTCAGAAAGTACAAGCATTGAATCCGGCAGATTATCCTCGCCGCGTGAACTTCTGCCTGTGGGTGATGCAGCAATGTGCGTTGCAGCCGGATTTCGTAGATTATGTGCTATTTACAGATGAAGCGACATTTTCACGCGAGGGTGTCTTTAATGCGCACAATTCCCATGTGTGGGCAACCGATAATCCACATGCAACGCGTCGACATGCGTTTCAACAACGTTTCAGTATTAATGTGTGGGCTGGTATTGTGAACGACTTTTTGATTGGCCCATACTTACTACCCACGCGGCTCACTGGCGGAAGCTATCTTATTTTTCTGAAAGAAGTGTTACCACAACTGCTGCATGATGTTCCGATCGCCATTCGTAACCGCATGTGGTTTCAGCACGATGGGGCGCCAGCACACTTCAGCATTGATGTACGGAATTACCTGAATGCCACGTTTGGTACTCGATGGATTGGGCGTGGTGGACCAGTCCCTTGGCCACCCCGATCTCCCGATTTATCGAGCCTCGATTACTTTTTATGGGGACATCTAAAGCATCTTGTTTATGAGACTCCAGTTGACTCAGATGAGGATCTCGTCGCTCGCTTATCTGTAGCTGCTGCAGGTGTGCGTGAAATACCAGGCATCTTTGAACGTGTACGCCAATCGCTCCACCGACGCTGTCAAGCATGTATCGATACTGGTGGACGCAATTTTGAACAATTACTGTAAACATGACACTTGTCAACAACGCTTTCAATAAAATCTTTGTTTTTCCTTCCGGCCGTTATTTCCCCTGTTTTCGCCTCACCGCGTCACTTGCGACTATACATTCCTATACAATAAATCATTGTTACAATGTCCCGTACCTACCATTAAAGTTTGTACCATGAATTCGGGACCACCCTGTAGTACTATATAAAGAAATACAGTACTATTCTAAAATATAGTACTAGTACTCGTATTTTTGGATTTAGCCAATTAGATTATGTTAACTAGATGAACTATAAACTCATCACATACGTTTTTCCTGCCTCATTCATAAACTGATACATTTTTACCTACCACGTAAGCACTTTGGCATTCGTAGTATAAAGCAAACACTTTCTACGCAACATGAAATTCAGGCAGTTACACCACAGATTTCCATTCCCCCAGTCCCGTACTATTGAACAAATACCCTAAATAATATACCAAAAAAATAACTCAACAATATTCTGCATTTTTGCAGATCATTCTGCAAAACTGTCAAGAAGTGTAACCTTTAAGTCATGAAATTCGCTCACAAATTACCTAGATTCCCAGCTTATAAGCTGGGAAAATAAATTAAACGTGGACTAATGCCAAGTGTGAATCTAAAAGAAGAAAATTAAAGTACCAACGTTGAAACTGTTTAGTTCTATTACTTTGCGGTACTCTGACTACCTTGGAGTCACTTTGGACACCATGTTAACTTACCAAAACCTTATCAATTCTCTTAGTTCCACCAGAGTTCCCATTCATGATCCGAAACTATACAACGTCTACGTAAATGATATAACAAAAAATAATTCACACTATTTTACATGTTAGCAGATTACACTGTATAACACGGAGAAGTGGAAACTTTAAAATACACATGGAATTTCCTCACAAATTACATAGATTACTAGCTAGGAAATTGAAATCAACGTGGACAAATGCCAAGTGAGAACGTTCACGAAGAAAATTAAACTACCACCATTGAAACTGTTTAGTTCTAATATACTGTCGTCTTCTGACTAACTACCATCAAAACACGTTCGATACCATACAAATTTGGCAAAATCCTTATAATCTTCCTTAACAACAAACACTTAAAGTTCATTTTGTGCTCGTTAACTTATCTACTTGTACTACGTTACTGTCTGTTGAAAAAATATATATTACTACTGATAGTCAGATACGCTAATCCTACGTGTGGATATGCAGTCAGAACACATGTGTTTGATTGAACCCATCTTCAAAACACCTATGGTACTACAATAATTACGATGAACTCAATATGGTTAGAGTTAAAACCTTAATAAAAAAATAAGCACTGAATTTTACAATGAACTAAATTCATACATAAACGAAGCCCCAATACGCATTCCCAGATATATACTGTAGACCAGAATTTGCAAATGTGCCCGGAACCACTTTGAAATGGTTAATTAGTCTATAAAAAATTACTTTTCTATCCTGAATTGCTTACATGGTATTTTTGCAATTTGCATGGTATATATATATTCTGATTTCCCCTCTAAACTTGTAGCTAGAGTATGTTCATCCTTCTGTATATGCACTTCCGTTTTATTAAATTTCTCCGTTTAATACAACATGTTACCAAGTATGACTCGAAAAGACAGATCTTGATATATCTCTCTCTCTCTCTCGCTATTTTAAGCAAATTCTAGAAAAACTAATCCTACGTAAGCCTGAAAAATGCCTTCAGCCACCATATGCTCGACTTCCAAGTCCAAAATTAACAAGCAATAAAAGTATATAAACCAACATTATTTTCTATGCAACAATGCAATTTCCAGAAGAAAGATGACCTTCCGCCCATGCTCTCTTCCCACATCCACCTTAAGATTTGTACTAGTATAGCGTTTTGCTCTTTATCTCAATGTGGTTGTAAATTACGTGATGTCCTCCGATGTTTTCCTTTGTGGGTTCTACCCGAACCGTTACCAATAGCCTGTTCTGATGTAGCAATGTGACGTTAGTTTTGAAATATACCATATAAAAAAAGGTTTTTGCTTTAAGTGCGAGATCTTAAGCGAGAAAGGGAACTTTTCAAATAGCTCCTGGGTTAAAGGCCTTGTCACCCTATACATTCAAAGGTGTAACAATGTGTAGATAGGTAGGTATTTAATTAAATTATTACTGGAGCAACCCAATCTATCAAGGCAATCAAGAGGGGTGCTGTAGCAGTTGGTTATGTAGGAGAAAGCGTTACAGTAAGTTGCAGCCAAGTCCATCACTCCATTAAGATCATAGCCCGTTGTGTTGCTCTATAGTACGAAGTTAATTAAAAGCAACCAATTATCAATTACCAGTGAAATCTCTAGCCTTGTAAGCCAGTTAGGAAAAGAAATGCCCTAGAAACCAAAGGTTTGAGGGGTCAAATCTAACCAAAATCCGTCATGTACAAAGATTGGTGTTGCACGTTAAATCTGTCATGGCCTCACGTTGGCGTAGTGTGGCAGTTTGGAGAAGTGGGGTACCAGCTCAGGGGTTGTCTGTTCATCTGAACCTGGTTAAAATGAATATGTTATTGTCTTCGCTTCTTTCCCTGAGGGTATCTAACCAGTGCCATTGCCAATAACCGGTTGTATAACTACAATACGACGTTAATCAAAAAAATTGTTAAGGTGTTAGCCTCTTGCAGTTATTGTGTAGAGTTAGCTGGCGCACTTTAAATACGTCGTAATTAAAAAGTTAAGTAAACTACATTATGTTAAGTGTTGTTGATTTGAATCAGCTGACGGGTTGAGATGTGTTGAATTATTGTTTTATTACCTAAATGAATTGAAATAATAAATCACATACGAACATAATATCACATACGAACACATAAATACAGTGTTACTCATATTATATAACTTGCTTTAATGCTAATCGCAACTACAAAAATATAAATAATACATAACGAATGGGACTTGCTGGTGAAATGGCTATGAAAGAATTTTAAAATGCATTTCCTTAATTCTCTTAGAGGACATGCTCTCTGAGAGACTAGGGGGAGCGTTTGAATTTATTTTAATTCTGATCATCAATTGCTATCACATGACACATTTAAAACTTGAAACGTATATAAGCATTTCCCATTTAACATTTTTGGTGTTGAGCAATCAAGTAGGATACATAAAATGGAAATAATTGTTCGGAATTTTTATTCACGAAGTATATAAAATCTTATTTCAAAGTATGCTAAGCTTGAAAATGGCAATACGCGTATATCTTTACATTCTATAGCAGAAACTTTAAAACCACTAAGGTTTAACTTGACTAAAAAAGCATCTAATAAAAGGTTCCGATAGCCCGTTGTGTACCAATTACGTTGACAGAAAATGCATCGCCTACTGCATTTTCCAAAAGCAGGTATTTCGGCAGGCTGTCTCTCAGGAAATGTTCGTTTCATGGTGGTAAGACGGTAGTGTAATAAGCGCCGTACAGTAGACAGATACAACGAGTTATTCTAGGCCACGAAAAAATTAACGAACACTAATAGCCCCTTAGACCAGGATGGTCGGATTGGATTTAAACTCACAACCTTCCGGTTGCAAATCCGTTTTTCCTTTAAATGTTGCACCACGGCCCTTTTGTAAGGAGGATAGAAGGTAGGTAGGTTTTTAATTAACGTTCCGCTGGAATAAGTTTACGGACTATTGGTGACGGTCAGGAATCAATCCTAAAACATTGTAGGTAGAAACAGAACATCACTTTAGAATTTGAATTGGGAAAATCCTGCAAAATTTTCGTCGTTAATCGAAATTTTCGCAACTGATTGAGCTACCACGGTTCGTTAATTATCCTTAAAATCGCAATATGATACATTTACGTGGCACTATCTTCGGTAATTAAATTTAGTAATTTTTTTAATAAACTTACACTAGAGCAGCACAACGGGCTTGTTGCCATCTGAGGATCTTTGCTTTCGGGTTTTAACCTGAACCGTCGACTCAACATTTGACGGTTGTTAAAAATTACGTGGTGCTGTCGTCGGATATTTATCTTGGGGAATCGATCCCGGACCGTCGTTCATGGCCTAGTTTGCTGCTCCAGTACGATGTTAATTAAATGCCTACCTACCGAACTTCCTGTCAACATTAGCCTGAAGTGTTGCTATAATGTGACGTTATTTAATAAAGTACCAACCTACCTACCTGGATCTTCGGTAATAACTCGTTCGGTTGCGCCACTGCAACCGTAATTAAAAATACCTACCTATGTCATACTTTAACTAATACCAACACACACATTCCGATGCCAGTGTCGTGAGACACTGTACCAATTTAAATAAGTGTGGTTGGACGAAAAGAGCATGTCACCAAGGTATGAAGTTATTAGAATGTTAGAACAGTGTTAGAATGTTAGAGCACATTGCATATATACATCCTCACATCTATACAGTATTTAAAAAAATGATTTATGCTAGGTTACATTATATATATACTTATATCATTCAAATACGTAATTTAATGAAAGCTTTAGCGCACTCCTCTGACAGTGTGATTTATTATATTTTTAATATATTATTACCATAAAACTCACTGCTCACAAATAAATCTTTCAAGAAAAGTAATAAAGTACGATGAGGCTGATTTATTATTATCAACAATTACGCAACCGATGACTATTTCTATTTCTATTTCGTCATTTCCTTTGAGTCATTGGTGTTGGGGTTTGTTGAAATAAGTGAGTTGCGGCATTTGATGCGATCTTCTGGCTTTGTGTTGCCGGTCTCCCGACTGCTGCTGCAGGTTTGATTTAAATTTTATTATTCGAAAAATTTTATTATTTAAATTTTAAAAATTGTATTATTCGAATTTTTTTGTATTTTTGTCTTTAATGGTGTTTGGGGGAGTATATGAGCAATTTCTTAGCATTTCGCTGCTCATATTCGTAGAAAACACCATTTGTGTTGTATGGATCAGGATCCTCCCTGATGACGCCCTGAACCACCAACACTTTCGTTTTCTATAAATTCCGTTTGGTTTTTATTTTGTGAATTTCCTCTTGTTTAAGGAATATATATATATATATATATATATATATATATATATATATATATATATATATATATATATATATATACATGCAAGGTGAGAAAAAAGTTAATTTTTCTTAGTCTCTTAGGATGATCAAAAACTGATGATTTTCAATGGATCTCAGCATGTTAAAAATTCTAAACCTCGAGCACATGTTCCATGCAATGTTCCTTTTCCATGCAATTTTAAGGTGATCGACAGGTGTTCTCACGTAGACTTTATTTGTTAATTTTTAATAAACGTAGTATTAGAGGAACACAATGGGTTCTTTAACATGGAACGTGTTTTTCAACTTGGCAATCAGTACTAATATATTTCTTGGCGATAAAAAAGGAAATCCTGAAATTTTTAAATTTGATTTCTGTTTGTTTGGTAAGTCCGTGAGACGAAATAAAATGCCTAAATGGTCAATAGCCCGTTGTATTTTTGCAGAGTGATGTTAAATAAAATACATACATACCATAAAGTTGCAATGGTTTTGCCATTTTTTAAAAACTTATCTTCTAATACCAAGTTACGTAGAAGAAGCCTTCAGTAATACTGCTCTGTTAGAAAGGTAGATAAATAAAGTAACAATTGGTATGACAAATTATTCCCGCCGTCAAAGATCGTTCATTAAAGGTAAGATCCTAGTACCAATCCAGTCGGGTGTGATGCTCCAGTTTGACGTCAATTTAAACAAACCGAAATACCATAGTGACTACAACTCATAATTTGGATCAAAGGTCAAAAGACGAGATACCTAAGTTTGCACTCCACTCTCCACACTTTAACCCGATTCAAATGTGGGAGCAATTGAGACCACGACAAATGTAACAGGCACAAGCCCTATGAACATGATTGTGTTTAAATGGACTGAGTTTTGAACTCGAAACCTTCCGATTTATAATCCGTTACTCTGCCGACCGGGGAGTCATGGCCCCTTTTGTTACTCCGGAGAAAATGCAGCGGACCTTGGTTTAGTCGGTATAAGAATAGTTGTAAATTATTACCAGAAGGGCTGCGTTACCAAAAAGTTTGATGGTGATCGCTCGCCAAAATAAATAATCACTTTTTTTCTCATATAATGATGGCCAAATATAGCCAATACTCAAGTACACACTTTAAAACCAACAAACCGCATGAATCGATAACGACATACAGAAGTGGAATTCACTCTGATGGTGTCGATTGTTCAAGGGCTATGCTTGCGTTCCAAACTAACTCCATACTTAACTTTGGCTTAGTGTAGGAGTTTGGAGAGGGGATGCCAGGTCAGGTGTTGCCTCGTCATCTAACGGTGATGAAAATTTATGTGGTGTTGTCCTGGGATCTTTTCCTTAGGGCATTGATCCCGGACAGTCATCAACTACTTGTTGTGTTGCTCTAGTACAAAGTAGAGAAATCATCATAACCGTTCACATCTCTTGAATTGCTTGACTGGTCTACAGTAAAGCTTCCCAAAAACAATTTCACGACAATCAGACTTCATAGATTATGGGTATGTTTCTGTAAATAAATGCTATCGTACTGTTTTAGAGCCATTTGGCGCTCACCCTCTAAAGGTTAATACATGTACATCGGTACTACAACCTCTATATTCCCAACATTTCTATTCAGTTTTGACATACTATTTGAACGAAGGCAGGGGAATCCCGGTAAGAAATATAGGTTGAATAGTAAACGGAGTTATGAGTTGGAAACTCGATCCAACCAAAGACCATCGCTAATGGGGTGCTGAAGCACGCAATATTTACATTGACATCAAATATCTTCCAGATTGCTTAGGTGTGCAGTGGAACAGTTTTAAAAGTAACGGTTTAGCAACCAGAGTGTTTTGAGATCAAATTCAACCAATAACCATCGTGTGCAAAAGGGTCGCTGCACAATAAATGTGTCGTTGCTTTAAATGTCCACACGTTGGCGAGGTGTGGAAGTTTGGATAGGTGGGGTGCTAGCTCAGGTGTTGCCTCGTCTTCGGAACATGGTTCGAAATTACGAGGTGTCCTCGGATCTTTCATATAGAGAACGATCCTGTATCCTGGACATTTCTTTCGGCAATAGACCGTTGTGTTGCTCTAGGTACGAAGTTAATAAAAACTTACCATTACTATTACAGTAGTTGAAAATTACGTGTTTTTGTTCTCAGAATATACATATTTTAATTAATGTCGTATTTGAAAAACACTGCTAGAGCTGTGATAATTGATGATGGCACCATTTGAACAAGACTCGTCATAGACACGACATCATCATCATGTGAAAAACACTAATCACTTTTTAAAACGGTCCGGGATTAATAAACAAAGGGGAATATTCGAGAACAAAGTGCGTAGTTTTTAACTACGGTCAGATAACGAGGTCCCACTTGTGCTGGCACGCCACTCCAAAAATTTAAAGTAATAGGATCTTTCACTTGAGAGATTTTTCCCGGACCGTCACCAATAGTCCGTTCCCTTGCTTTAGTAAATTAAATACCTAACTACCTTAAAATACAGCATGTCCCAGTATTGACTTCAGATATTTACATAGTCGTACATACTGGTGATACTTCCCAAACATTAGATAACAGCAGGTCGCTCTACTAACCTCTGATTGAGTGCTCCTACTGCTGTCTACTGTTCGTGCTATTATATAATTGTACCCTCATTATTGTAAGACTGTAAACCACAAGGATAAAATTTGCATGCATTATAGGAGACAACACATTTGTTTTTCTTTAAAATAATTAACATCTAAGCAAAGGAGAAAAATGATATGACAAACAAGTGTGCTCATAATTTATATTATGTTGAACATTTTAAAAAAGCTACCATATATATTTTTGTAGTGCACTCTTTTATAATAAAATGTTATCAAGAAATTCAATTATTCTAGTTAGAAATAAAATTTTTTCGCCACCACTAAAACAGCATTAAATTGAAATATATAAATAACGCCGATGTTTGTTTCTTAAATAGCTCGTTTATCTCAACTGGTGTTTCATGTGAGTGCTCTTGTAAGAGAAAGCACTAATATGTTAAAAGCATAATCGATTTTTCCTTTAAAGAGCTTAGATCAGCGTTTCTCAACCTTTCATTATTCGCGGCACACTTTTCAATCATAATTTTTAATACATAATTTTCCCTATACAATGACAAGTATACAACGATAGTATATATTGAGCATTTTGATTTCTGTTATTAAATTATTTTTAACTAAATGTCGAAACAAGAGTAAAAGCGAGCCCACGTTGCCGAGAAACCACATCTGGCATTTTGCCAAGCGGGCGGTGAACAAGATAATGAAGCTAATGGAAGCGGGAAAATTTAAATATTGTATTTGAAATGAAAGCCAAACAGGTAGATAACGTTAAAAGAATATGAAAGTACAAAAACTCGTTAATAAAAGTTAACCTATACGGGGTGAGCTAAATTTAGAAACTAGGAATACGTTTTTTTTTTGGAATAATAAAATAAATAAAACAGAAGCATGACTAAAGAAAAGAGAAACAATAAGTAATATGGTTTGTGGAAACCGTCTCGAGCATGTGCAGAGCAAATGTTTTTTCATAGGATGAAGGAAAATGTTCTATAACGCAAGTTTCAATTCTCATTCGAGTCGATCGCTATCAAATCTATCGTATGTTATATATGTTTTCGTGTTAATTGCAATCACCATATTAAATATTCATGGCAGCAAATTTATGCAGACCTATGGATAATGTTTTAATCGGGCGTAAACGAACATTATACGATAGTCAAGCATCAACAAGTACACAAACGAGCGTGGTTCCGAAAATAAAATCAAGAAAATATTCTCAAGAATACTTAAATTTGGGGTTTACCAGTACTGAAGTAAATGAAGGAGAAAGGCCTCTGTGTACCATTTGCAAAAAAATGTTGGCCACAGACAGCATGAAACCTAATAAACTTAAACGACATTTGGAAACGCTTCATAGTGAGTACGTCAACAAACCCAGAGAATTCTTCAAATTAAAATTAAAATCATATGAAAAGCAAAAATTCTTTTTTAAAGAAACTTTGTCTGTAATTAAAAAAGCTTTAATTGCATCCTACAAAGTTTCATATAAAGTAGCCAGATGTAAAAAATCTCACACCATTGGTGAAGAGCTTATTTTGCCAGCAGCAATTGAGATTGTAGAAACTATGTTTGGAGATAATTTTTCAAAAAAATTGCAGTTCGTAACTCTTTCAAATGATACTGTTGCTCGTCGAATTGGTGATATAGCTGAAGTTGTACAGTGTCAGCTTTTCTCGAAGTTGCGTGACAAATTGTTTTCAATACAGCTTGATAAAGCAACAGATAGTAATAAAGATGCTCATTTCATTGCCTATTTTCGATTTTGTGATAATATGTCAGTAGTAGAAGAACTACTTTTCTGCAAACCGATAGAACTCAAAGCCACAGCGCTCGCATTATTTGCTATTTTAAATGATTTTATGAACGAGTCAAATATGGAATGGAAAAATTGCGTCGGAATATGCATCAATGGTGCTCGTTCAATGGCCGGAAGATTCCAAAGTATACAAGCACTTGTAAAACAAAAATCGCCTAAGTGCATCTGGACACATTGCATGATCCACAGAGAAGCTTTGGCTTCCAAACAAATAGGCCTGGACTGAATATTGTGTTAACTACAGTTGTAGCCGTAGTAAATTATGTCAAAATGAGACCCCTGAAATCAAGAATCTTTTCCGCACTTTGTAAGGACATGGGTGCAATGCATTCAGCTTTACTATTTTATTGCGAGGCAGGGTGTTTATCACGTGGGAAATTCTTGCAACGTGTTTATGAATTAAGAGAAGAAATCGCCATTTTCCTGGAGGAAGAAAACAGACCGGAAGTCAAGAATTTTTGCGACGGTTTATTTGTGATGAAATTGAGCTATCTGGTCGACATATTCGAGAAATTAAATAACTTGAATCTTCAACTCCAAAGAGTAAATATACATATGTTGGATACGAGTGATAAAGTTAATGCTTTTTGTAGAAAATTGGAATTGTGGAGCAGAAATTTAAAGCAAAAAAACATAACAATGTTTGCAAATGTGGATGATTGTACTAAAATTTACAAGGCTGAAGAAGAACAGGTAAAAGTTGTTTTTGTAACCTTTGAACATCATTTAACCACACACACATGCTGGCAAAGAATTTTAAAAGGCATTTTCTTGTTGACGACAAACTGATAGCAAGTTACGAGTGGGATAGGGATCCATTTCATAAGACTCCCGAAGGACTCTCAATTGATGAGGAAGAAAAATTCATAGACTTCACGTCAAGTGGCGAAACCAAAAGACAATATAGTAATAAATCACTATTTGAATTTTGGTCAGGAGTATAGGATTATATATATTTTTCTGCACAAAAAACAATGGCATTTCGCATTCTCTTACCATTTTCAACATCCCACATTTGTGAAACTGGATTTTGTGCTGTGGCTTCGTTGAAGACAAAATACAGATCTCGGCTAAATATAGAAACAGAACCAAGAGCGGCTATTTCTAATATTAAGCCTTCCTTTGAAAAACTTTGCTCGGCAAGACAGGCCCAAGGATTTAATAATTATTAGGAAGTCACTAATAATTATTAAATTTGTTTTTAATTTGGTATGTTTTGATTAAGTAAGTTTTGATTTAGAAGTTGTTTTACTTTAATAAGTTAATTATTAAATATGTCGAAATGTTTTTTGTTTTCTATGTGTATTTGTGCTTTCCTTTAAGTCAGTTAATCAATTTTTTTAAATAATATTTTCTCTGGGATATTGTCGCGCCTCCCCTCTAGTATGGTCGCGCCGCCCTAGGGGGCGCGCCCCACAGGTTTAGAATCACTGGCTTAGATCATGCTTTTAAATGACTTTTCTGTATACAACCTACCATAAATAAAAACGTTAATTGTAAATAGACTAACTTTAATGGTAGGTCAAACTTTAAAATATGTTTTCTCAGAAGCTTTTTTGTGTAGTAGCTTGAATTGCTTGATACAAGTTATAAGTAGATGCTTTAAACCAAAAATTTGTAGAAAAAACTCAAAATATAAAATTTTAAGAAGTTTTAATTTAAATATTTTTTTTTCAAAAATTATCAATTTTCATCTTTTTTAAAAATTAAAATTAACTTTTCTGAGCTAATAGAAAAAATGCATGTGTTAAAATATGTCACAGGGGTAGATTACACTTGTAAAGCAAATATTTTTTTGATATTTGTTTAATTAAATTAAAAATTGTTCCCTTTATAGATACTAAATATATTCTGATATATTAAAGTTTAAGACATAAAATTGATTTTACTTTAGCTACGTACAGCTAGTTTTCAAAAAAATAATTCAAAATATTTCAATACAACAAATTTTAAATAATACATGATTTTAAACAGAAATGTACAAATATTTGTTTAAATTTATAATAAATAGTCGAAATGTGTACACTTTTTTGTGCACTGGTCCCCTAATCCTCTGAAATTGTATGCACATGAGAGTAATTTTCAATGTAAACAAATAAATCTGAAAGTCCGAGAATTTTTTTCCAGCGCTCTTAAAATGCTTTCGCATCAGGTGTTGAACTCGTCATCTGACTTTGGTTCAAAATTACGTGTACTTGTCCTGGGATCTTTCCCATATGGTATTGATCCATGACTATCGTCAATAGCCCATTGTATTGCTCTACTACGACGTTAGTTAAAATTACCTTGCCTTACCTTACTTCAAACAACTGAAATCATTCATTAAAAAAATTATCATTCATTAAAACGAAAAAGGACCAACTGCTGCCGCGTAAATCTCACATTGCCTTCTAGGACTTCATACCTATACTGAACAACCGTCACATTACCCCGTTTATAGATGTGCAGGTAAATGCGATATCCGAACGAAATCCCGGCTCACACCATGATGATTTCCCCTCGAAATGCGTTGTTTGACTTCAATTAACACACACACACGTAGTACTAGAGCAACAAAACAAGCTAATGAAGAGGGTCTGGAATCATTCCCCTAAGTTAAAGATCAGAAGACAACAACACTGAAGAGACAATTCCAGTTTTGGCTTGAGATATCAACATACGCGTACATGCTGGTGATACTCCGCAAACATTAGATAACAGCAGCTGACTTAACTAATTTCTGATTGAGTGCTCCAGTTACTGTCTAGTGTTCTAGCTAACATATATTTCGACGCTCATTATTGGAAGAGTTGTAAACCATGAGGACCAAAATTGGAGGTACCATACCAGACAACACCTTTGTTTTTATTTAAATTTAATAACATCCAAGCAAAAGAGAAAATAATACTGCAAAGTGTGTCGTTATTTTATATTGCACTGGCTTCAAAAATTTAGGAAAAATCACAAAATAAGCGATTTCGCAAAAAGTTACACCTAGAATTTTATGAAACTGAGCCACAGTACACAACACATAGTAAGGTATAAAATACCAGACAATTATAGTATTTTAGAAATTAGCACGTGTATAAAATTAACAAAGTGAATGTGCCAGTTTGGTATAGCATAAGTACATTTAATATGCAATACCATCACCCCTAGAAGCAATACAGCCCATACAGCGTTCTTGATACTGTAAATTATGCGATCGATGAGTTCGCTGGGAAGTACTAGCAATTGCTCTTGCAAATCAGTTGTAAGCATGGTAAGGTTCTGAGGAGGATGATTGAGAGCAGCAACAAGTCTTCCTAAATTATCCCAAACATGCTCGATGGGATTCAAGCCCGGTGACCGAGCCGATCATTCCATGAGCTGATTTGTGTGTTGCTGAAGATAATATTCCACGATGAGAGCTCTGTGCGGTCTAAAGTTGTCCTGCAACAGGAAATCATTACCTATTACAACGGTATAAGCGTGCACATAAGCATCAAGGATGTCATCTCGATAGACGTGATCATTCACGGATTCACGTGGAAAGACATGAAGGTCTGTGCGTCAACCCAAATAGATACCCCTTCCCCCCCACCAAAAAAAACACACACACTGCCTCTTCTCTTTCACGAATGTTTGATGGAGGATAGCGTGTTCCCTGTTCTCTCCAAATCAAACAACGCATAACATCGCTTTTAAGGCTAAACCGGGACACATCCGTGAAGAGATCACGCCTCCATTGATCACCCGTCCAGTGGACATGTTTCTTTGCCCTCCTCAAACGTTCCCTCCTGTCGCATTACATAAACACCCCTTGCGTGAAGCCTTCTGCACACGGTAGACGTTGCCACCAACCTTTCGGTGGCTCCAGCAAGAGCGGCTCTAACATGAGATTGGATTGCGGTTTTATTTTTCGTGCACAAAACCGCATATACTGGTCATCGGCGCTTGTCATTGGGCTTGGCCGTCCTTGGCCGAACCATTGTATTTAAATTGTTGTCAAAGTCTTTGAACCACAGAATAATTCAAATTTAGCCATCTAGCCACTTATGTCAGACTTTTACCTGTCCCAAGTCTCCCAATATTTATATCGCCAGTTCTGCGGTCAAATTATAGCCCGTGGTTATTGTAACAAATTGGCTATCCCAGATTTCGTATCACACTATCACAACAATATCTGCAGTCTTACTCTCTAGCATGAATTTGTTTGCTCCTCACAGAAGACGCATTCCGACTGCAGAATCACTAATTTTTGCATTTTGCGGTTTTATTCAACATCATTTATTTAACAAAGTATGCAAATTTCATACTGATTGGTTTCTTTTTGATCGAATTATCCTTCTTTTTATGATTTTTCCTTATTTTTTGGAAACCAGTGTATGTAAAACATAGTAAGAAAGCTTCAACATTTAGGATATCTAATGCACTCAGTCGTAATTAAATGTTTTTGGAAAACCAATAATTATCATTATAGTAAAAATATTTCGCCACTACTACAAAAGCATTAAATTGAATTATGTAAATCACGCACATGATTTTAAAGCTAGTATGTGTCTGGTTCTATACAACTTAGATTATTTGTAAAAGAACGCACATTTCAATTGAAAGTTAGATTGGTCGATTGTTTTAAAGCAGTTTAGATCAAGCTTTTAGATTTAACTTTGCACTGAATCAAGCACAACGGCCAGCTCGTGACGTTATGGGAACGAGACCCGAAAAGAAATATCCAAAAACAATACTACGTAATTTCAAAAAACGGTTAGAAAACGAGGCAACATCTGTGATGGTATCCCACTTTTTCTGACTACCCTACCAAGCCAACGAAAGGAAAACTGAAGCCACGACATATTTAACGAGTAAAAGTACCCTTTGTACACAACGCTCTTTGGTTGTTAATACATTATTCTTCAAACCTGACTGGTTGCGTTGGTTTGGTTGGAGGAGAAACCGATTTACAACCGGATTGTTGCGACTTAGAATCCGACTAAAAGCTTTGTGTACATAGTGAGTTGATGGACGTTAAATATGTCGAACATAAAATGTTATCACTTTGGCAGGGAGCGGAAATTTGGATAGTGGGGTATCAGCTTAGGTGTTGCTCTGTCATCTGATCGTGGTTCAGACTTATGTGGAGTTGTACTCAGATCTTTGTTTTGAGGGACTTATCCCGGAACGGTCTTCAATAGCCTGTAGTGGTGCTCCAATGTGACTTTATTTAAAAATACCTACCTTCCAACCAAGGTAGACAACCAGGTAAAAGTCTGATTGATTGTTCAAATAAAAATAAATAACATTAATTTATATATATATATATATATATATATATATATATATATATATATATATATATATATATATATATATATATATATAAATGATTTAGATAGCTGGTTGCTCTATCAAGCGATAGATGGCGCTACTAATCCTGTATTAACACTTCCGTTTTGGCGCGCCCTTGCAATAAAAATGTTCTTTCTAGAATAGGGAGATCGTCATTAACATCTGTGTTAGCAAGACGCATTTTCGTCTGCGTCGCTTGTTGCGAATGGGCCCCTCAACATACAAAGGTTGTAATTCCCCCCCCCTCCCTAAAATATATAGTTGTCAATAAATGTTCTGTTGTTTTTTAAGAAGTTCCTAGTCATTTTAAGCATAAATTCGTATTTCCTAGACACTGACCTACCCATATATTCATGCATATTTACGTTAGAATCACTAAGCATTTACGAATTGACGTAAACTGAACCATGTACCAACGAAATACATTCATTTCCAAGATCTTTTATGTTCTAAAATTACCTGAAACCCGTATATGAGACTAACTAGAAAATGAGCTCGCCACCACTACAAAAGTATAAAATAATAACTTACATCAGTAGCGAATTTGTAAAGAACTGTAATATATGTGTGTCTGATATATACTGTCGTCAAATATATGTTTTCGTAAGGAAACATAGTATGTAAAAGTTCGACGCACGCAACATTGAAGAGCACTTAAATTTGATTCTTGTAATAAATGCCAATTTATAGACGTTTGTGTAATCTGACTCTTCCCCGAAAGTAAGACACGTTTTAGTTAGAATAAGTTTAGTGGAATGCTTAAGGTTATTTCATATTCGGTGCACGTAATGGCATTCCAAAGAAAAGACGAGAGAATTTCAAATTTCAGTTAAATATCATGATTCAAATAAAAAATTCTGAGCATTGGTTAGAATTAATTTGATTAATTGCTTTAAAGGGATGGAATGTACATCTTCAGGTATCTAAAATAGTTATTTGGATATATTCTTAAAGGTGTGAGAACGAAGCATGGTCTAACTGCACCCAAAACTTTAATTATACTCCCTATTACACCGGGCTCTGATTTAGTGACTATGCCAACAAAGGTTATGAGTCTAAAACTCGTACAGTCAAACAACTGCCTGAAAATTCAGGCTTACAAGTGCGCAAAAAATAATCTCGTAGTCTCAAATTTCTCAGCTTGGCATGGTACTGAAATTTGGAGAGTGGGTTGCAGTTTATATACGTTCCCATAAGCCAACCGTTATTCAAATTGCCCGTTGTTTTACTCTAGTGCGAATTCAATCAAAATACCTCATGCCTGCATAAAATTACAGGGAATTAAAAATTCTGTTAATAAAAAATGCTTTTTTTATGACTATTTTTTACAAAATTCCAAGGATCTGATAGTGAGTCAAATAACAATTTTATTCCATCGTTATATTTTTCTACTAGAATTTAATACCAAATCAAAATCCCCACTACCAGATAAATTTCAACTTAAAAACAATACAAATAACTTACCCTAATGCCAGTAAGACGATGCTTATCGCAAAACTGTCTAAAATTCGTGGAAATATGTGTTGAAGAAAAGTGTATATTTAAAGCAGATTATTTTTTTAGTTTTTTAAATACTTTAATCCCTTTAAGATATATTCCCACGATTATAAAAAAGTACCAAATGCTGGAGAGGTTACTTTGTAAATTGATTTAAAGCTTAGTTTTAGTAGTGTTTAAATGTCATAAAAACCTACTAATAACATTAAAGTTGAGCAAGTTAAAATCTTCCTACCATCTATGGGAACTTTTAGTTTTATTTAAAGGTTGAACGAAAACCAATAGAGTACCAAACCACGTCATGACGGGTTTTAAATATAAGCAAACAAACCAAAAATCAATCCACTACGGAATTTTGAACCACGATAGTATAACGAGGTTTTCCTAGAGCTGACACGCCAATCTCCAAACATGCACACCACGACAAAGTACGAACATTTCGAGAACACAACATATTTAACCTGCACCAGCTCCCATGTATGTGACAGTATTTGGTTGGAATCAATTTCGCAACCCTGTAGTTGCGAATTCTTTACACTTCCAACCGTGCTACTCAACTCTGTATTTAGAGTTGCAGGTAATGGTAATGGTAATTTTTAATAAACGCATATTTGAGCAACACAACGAGCTATTGACGACGGACCGGGATCAATCCCATAAGAGAAAGAGTCAAAACCACATTATTTTTACTATGGACAGAAGATGTTAGAATCGCAGAAAGAAGTCTCATTTTGATTGTACAAATAAATTATGTTATTTAAAATAATATATATTCATGCAAATATTTTCGTGAGAGAAAACTACAATGCATTTACGAATTGACTTAAATTCTACCATGTTCCAGCTAAATAACATTAATTTGCAAGATCTCTTTTGTACGAAATTATTTGCACCCATATTTGAGAGTAGCTAGTAAAAAATCAAGTCTCCTCCAGTACAAAGTTAAAATAAAAAACTACATAAGTGACAAATTTTTAATGGAAAACAACACGATATAGTTTTTGAGAAATATGGAGTTCAGGTATATGCTTTTGTATGAAAGCATGATCTTTGAAAGATTTGACACAAACATTCCTGAATCCTGTAAATTAATTTCTTAAATTAAGGTAAGCCATAAACGTTATGTTCAGCTGACATTTCACAAAAGTTAATTGTGTTTGTGAATATAGTTAGAGACAAGGCTTAGTAAAGAACTTATGTTATTTTACATGAGGTGCGTACTTAATGACAATCAAAATCTAGGAAGAGAGAACTCAAAATTTGAATGTTAAAATGTTTCATAATTTAAAAAAAATTACTGTTCATTGTTTATACTTACATGCAGGATTTGCTCTAGAGTGTCTTGCTGTATCCCTGAAGAGGTATTCAGCAATTGCTCTAGACATCTTCATTTATCTAAAACAGTTTTTTGGATTTTCCTATCAGTGCAAGAACTAACCACTATCGAACTGCACGAAATATTAACAAATATCGTTATAACTCGGTGATCTCATACAGCGGCTTTTCAAACAAAAGAGTATAACTATTCCGACTAATAATCTAAAGAGTGTAGGACAATATCAGCCCAGTTCCCAGTTTGAAGGATTAGCATCGGAAGGTTTGTGAGTCAAACACTCTGTCCTGTCATAATGTCCTGTAAAAGGAGGCTGAGTTATGAACAAAATGATTATCGTGGCTTCAAATGCTCTCACCCTTAGAAGGTGTGAATTATTGGTGGGTGGGTTAACAGCTGATGTAGGTCTCCATCATCTAACCGTTATTCAGAATCAAGTAGTGTTGGTTGTCCTGGGATCCTTCCCTTCATGTTTCTTTGAACCTGGTGTATATCTCTCTTGAGTGCCGGGAAATCGTTTATTGTGCGTATCTATTTCTAGATTGTCTCTTTTGTAGCATGGCCATATATGGCCCTTGCGACGTAAAACTTCAAACCAAACCAACGACTAAAGTCCTCACGTTGGTTTGGTGTGGAGTTTGGAGAGTGGGGTGCCAGCTCAAGTATTGCCTCGTCATCTGATCGTGGTTCAAAATTACGTGGTGTTTTTCTCGGACCTTTAACTGAGGGAATTGATCCTGGATCTTCGTCAATAGCTGTGTTCCTCTAGGACAACGTTTATTAAAAATTACTAATTAAACTTCGAGAGGGATCCGATGACAAAGAGTATCAGGCAGGTTCCTTCGAGTTTGATACCGGAGCATCGACAAATTACATTTGCGGTGCTTAGTTGCTATGCTAATTAAACTATCTACATTCCATATCATCGGGAAGTTTAGTTAACGTCGCACTGGAACATCGCAATCAGCAATTGGGGACGGGAAAGCAAGGTCAGTTAATTTTAAATAACGTCATACTGGAGCAGCACATCGGGCTATTGACGACGATCCTAGATCAATCTCCTAAAGGAACGATCCGAGGACAACCCCTCGTAATTTTGAAAGTTGGTCAGATGACGAAGCAAGCCTGAGATGGAAACCCACTCTCCAAATTCACACACCAACTCAACGTGAGTTTTTTCGTCCATGACAGATTTAATATGCACGAAGTGTGCCTCTACATAGTACGCTAACAAACATCCATACGATGACAAAGATAAAAACTAAGAACCTTCTAATTTAGTTGCTGACACCTTAACCACCAGACCGGTTGGTAGGCTACATAAGTAGGAAATAAGAATTCAAAGAGTAGATGTATAGTTGAATCTAGGCTTCATCCTTCAACAACATAACGGGCTATTACCAATACAACGGTCCGATGGAAAGATCCGAAGACCTCGCCTCGTAATTTTGAGTCACAGTCGGATGACGAGGTCAACACCTAGCTCATTTAACGAGAATTAGTTACATTAACCACATTAACGCTGTGTTGTCCTCGACTATTTCGCTTCGAGAATGATCACGGACCATCGTCATTAGATCGTTGAGTTACACTAGTACGACGTTATTTAAAAATACAAAATACCAAATCCATCTGGACTAACGCGCTCAAATATTCGGAGTTAAGGTAAGTCAAGTTAATTTCGAATAACGTCGTACTGGAGCAACACAACTCATCCTTCGTGTACCAAACCCTACTTCTCCTACCGTGCTACCACCCAAAAAGACGGTATGTTCAAATTTGAGCCCTCACCTTGGTTTGGTGTGGAAGTTTGGGGAGTGAGTTGCCAGCTCAGGTGTTGCCTCGTCATCTGACCCTGTTTCAAAATTACGTAGTTTTGATCAGAATCTTTCCCTTAAGGGATTGATCCCGGACCGTAGACAATAACCCACTGTGTTGATATAGTACGTCGACAATGAATATCGAATTTGATTATTATGAGATCAGTATTGTAACCATACTGCTTATGATTCGCGAACAAACATATGACAGTAGATTGCTCAACCAACCACTGTCTAAGTTTACTTAACTGTTGTTTCGTGTTACGTCATCGAATAAATATTATACTCTTGTTTTTTGACAATTGTTAACCTAAGGACAATTCGTGGAGATCATGTGTCTTTCGGTAGCGTAGAAAAACGTTTTTTATAAGTTTAATAATGTCTTATATTGTAATAGCTTAGAGAGAGACAGTAATATGACAAGCAAATTCATATTAGAAAAATCATTTCATGAGGGCTCAAACATATATTATTCTGCATAGAAACGTTTGGAACATTTTTTAAGAATCTCCAACGAGTAAACATCTTTACCATTACAAAAATATTAAATAAATATATAAAATGACAAAATATAAATCATTATTTTTCTTTAGGTTAAGAGAATCTATCTGATAGTATGCAATAAAACATTTGAGTACATAATAAATAACAGACTCGAACGCCACTGTTAAAGGGAATATATACTGCTACCGCAGCAGAATGACTTCACCTTTTATCTGTCCACAGTTAATTAACTTCTCAGTGTTTCAAACGTATACGAAGGCTTCTAAGGTATACAGGGTGGTCCCGAATTCATGGTACAAACTTTAATGGTAGGTACAGGACATTGTAACAATGATTTATTGTATAGGAATGTATAGTCGCAAGTGACGCGGTGAGGCGTAAACAGGGGAAATAAAAGGAAAGAGAAATGGAGTGATCGGTTGGTATCATTGCCGGTAGAGGGCAGTAGATGTCTAGCCGCTGTTGAACATGATGCATCGCAGTAGGGAAAAGCGCCATTCACAATTGTGCTGCCGTAGACGATGGGTGACTTTACGTATGCAGAAAAAGCAGACATGCATTACATGTACGGCCGTGCAAATGGTAACGGCAGAGCTGCGTTACGAATGTATCGCGCGGAGTATCCTGATCGACGAATGCCGGATCATAGAATTTTTCAACGGTTACATCGTCAACTTTGTGAAACAGGTGCGTTCGACGTCAACAGACATGGCGCTGGTCGAGTAAGAGCTGTACGCACTCCAAGGCTGGAAGAAAGCATCTTGAACATTGTGGCTGATAGACCCGAGTCAAGCACAAGAACTGTTGCGCGTGACGTAGGTGTGAGTCATCAGACTGTATGCAGCGTGTTAAACGAAAATCGCTTACACCCCTTCCATTTTCAGAAAGTACAAGCATTGAATCCGGCAGATTATCCTCGCCGCGTGAACTTCTGCCTGTGGGTGATGCAGCAATGTGCGTTGCAGCCGGATTTCGTAGATTATGTGCTATTTACAGATGAAGCGACATTTTCACGCGAGGGTGTCTTTAATGCGCACAATTCCCATGTGTGAGCAACCGATAATCCACATGCAACGCGTCGACATGCGTTTCAACAACGTTTCAGTATTAATGTGTGGGCTGGTATTGTGAACGACTTTTTGATTGGCCCATACTTACTACCCACGCGGCTCACTGGCGGAAGCTATCTTATTTTTCTGAAAGAAGTGTTACCACAACTGCTGCATGATGTTCCGATCGCCATTCGTAACCGCATGTGGTTTCAGCACGATGGGGCGCCAGCACACTTCAGCATTGATGTACGGAATTACCTGAATGCCACGTTTGGTACTCGATGGATTGGGCGTGGTGGACCAGTCCCTTGGCCACCCCGATCTCCCGATTTATCGAGCCTCGATTACTTTTTATGGGGACATCTAAAGCATCTTGTTTATGAGACTCCAGTTGACTCAGATGAGGATCTCGTCGCTCGCTTATCTGTAGCTGCTGCAGGTGTGCGTGAAATACCAGGCATCTTTGAACGTGTACGCCAATCGCTCCACCGACGCTGTCAAGCATGTATCGATACTGGTGGACGCAATTTTGAACAATTACTGTAAACATGACACTTGTCAACAACGCTTTCAATAAAATCTTTGTTTTTCCTTCCGGCCGTTATTTCCCCTGTTTTCGCCTCACCGCGTCACTTGCGACTATACATTCCTATACAATAAATCATTGTTACAATGTCCCGTACCTACCATTAAAGTTTGTACCATGAATTCGGGACCACCCTGTAGTACTATATAAAGAAATACAGTACTATTCTAAAATATAGTACTAGTACTCGTATTTTTGGATTTAGCCAATTAGATTATGTTAACTAGATGAACTATAAACTCATCACATACGTTTTTCCTGCCTCATTCATAAACTGATACATTTTTACCTACCACGTAAGCACTTTGGCATTCGTAGTATAAAGCAAACACTTTCTACGCAACATGAAATTCAGGCAGTTACACCACAGATTTCCATTCCCCCAGTCCCGTACTATTGAACACAAATACCCTAAATAATATACCAAAAAAATAACTCAACAATATTCTGCATTTTTGCAGATCATTCTGCAAAACTGTCAAGAAGTGTAACCTTTAAGTCATGAAATTCGCTCACAAATTACCTAGATTCCCAGCTTATAAGCTGGGAAAATAAATTAAACGTGGACTAATGCCAAGTGTGAATCTAAAAGAAGAAAATTAAAGTACCAACGTTGAAACTGTTTAGTTCTATTACTTTGCGGTACTCTGACTACCTTGGAGTCACTTTGGACACCATGTTAACTTACCAAAACCTTATCAATTCTCTTAGTTCCACCAGAGTTCCCATTCATGATCCGAAACTATACAACGTCTACGTAAATGATGTAACAAAAAATAATTCACACTATTTTACATGTTAGCAGATTACACTGTATAACACGGAGAAGTGGAAACTTTAAAATACACATGGAATTTCCTCACAAATTACATAGATTACTAGCTAGGAAATTGAAATCAACGTGGACAAATGCCAAGTGAGAACGTTCACGAAGAAAATTAAACTACCACCATTGAAACTGTTTAGTTCTAATATACTGTCGTCTTCTGACTAACTACCATCAAAACACGTTCGATACCATATAAATTTGGCAAAATCCTTATAATCTTCCTTAACAACAAAACACTTAAAGTTCATTTTGTGCTCGTTAACTTATCTACTTGTACTACGTTACTGTCTGTTGAAAAAATATATATTACTACTGATAGTCAGATACGCTAATCCTACGTGTGGATATGCAGTCAGAACACATGTGTTTGATTGAACCCATCTTCAAAACACCTATGGTACTACAATAATTACGATGAACTCAATATGGTTAGAGTTAAAACCTTAATAAAAAAAATAAGCACTGAATTTTACAATGAACTAAATTCATATATAAACGAAGCCCCAATACGCATTCCCAGATATATACTGTAGACCAGAATTTGCAAATGTGCCCGGAACCACTTTGAAATGGTTAATTAGTCTATAAAAAATTACTTTTCTATCCTGAATTGCTTACATGGTATTTTTGCAATTTGCATGGTATATATATATATATATATATATATATATATATATATATATATATATATATATATTCTGATTTCCCCTCTAAACTTGTAGCTAGAGTATGTTCATCCTTCTGTATATGCACTTCCGTTTTATTGAATTTCTCCGTTTAATACAACATGTTACCAAGTATGACTCGAAAAGACAGATCTTGATATATATATCGCTATTTTAAGCAAATTCTAGAAAAACTAATCCTACGTAAGCCTGAAAAATGCCTTCCGCCACCATATGCTCGACTTCCAAGTCCAAAATTAACAAGCAATAAAAGTATATAAACCAACATTATTTTCTATGCAACAATGCAATTTCCAGAAGAAAGATGACCTTCCGCCCATGCTCTCTTCCCACATCCACCTTAAGATTTGTACTAGTATAGCGTTTTGCTCTTTATCTCAATGTGGTTGTAAATTACGTGATGTCCTCCGATGTTTTCCTTTGTGGGTTCTACCCGAACCGTTACCAATAGCCTGTTCTGATGTAGCAATGTGACGTTAGTTTTGAAATATACCATATAATAAAAGGTTTTTGCTTTAAGTGCGAGATCTTAAGCGAGAAAGGGAACTTTTCAAATAGCTCCTGGGTTAAAGGCCTTGTCACCCTATACATTCAAAGGTGTAACAATGTGTAGATAGGTAGGTATTTAATTAAATTATTACTGGAGCAACCCAATCTATCAAGGCAATCAAGAGGGGTGCTGTAGCAGTTGGTTATGTAGGAGAAAGCGTTACAGTAAGTTGCAGCCAAGTCCATCACTCCATTAAGATCATAGCCGTTGTGTTGCTCTATAGTACGAAGTTAATTAAAAGCAACCAATTATCAATTACCAGTGAAATCTCTAGCCTTGTAAGCCAGTTAGGAAAAGAAATGCCCTAGAAACCAAAGGTTTGAGGGGTCAAATCTAACCAAAATCCGTCATGTACAAAGATTGGTGTTGCACGTTAAATCTGTCATGGCCTCACGTTGGCGTAGTGTGGCAGTTTGGAGAAGTGGGGTACCAGCTCAGGGTTGTCTGTTCATCTGAACCTGGTTAAAATGAATATGTTATTGTCTTCGCTTCTTTCCCTGAGGGTATCTAACCAGTGCCATTGCCAATAACCGGTTGTATAACTACAATACGACGTTAATCAAAAAAATTGTTAAGGTGTTAGCCTCTTGCAGTTATTGTGTTGAGTTAGCTGGCGCACTTTAAATACGTCGTAATTAAAAGTTAAGTAAACTACATTATGTTAAGTGTTGTTGATTTGAATCAGCTGACGGGTTGAGATGTGTTGAATTATTGTTTTATTACCTAAATGAATTGAAATAATAAATCACATACGAACATAATATCACATACGAACACATAAATAGAGTGTTACTCATATTATATAACTTGCTTTAATACTAATCGCAACTACAAAAATATAAATAATACATAACGAATGGGACTTGCTGGTGAAATGGCTATGAAATAATTTTAAAATGGCATTTCCTTAATTCTCTTAGAGGACATGCTCTCTGAGAGACTAGGGGAGCGTTTGAATTTATTTTAATTCTGATCATCAATTGCTATCACATGACACATTTAAAACTTGAAACGTATATAAGCATTTCCCATTTAACATTTTTGGTGTTGAGCAATCAAGTAGGATACATAAAATGGAAATAATTGTTCGGAATTTTTGTTCACGAAGTATATAAAATCTTATTTCAAAGTATGCTAAGCTTGAAAATGGCAATACGCGCGTATATCTCTTTACATTCTATAGCAGAAACTTTAAAACCACTAAGGTTTAACTTGACTAAAAAAGCATCTAATAAAAGGTTCCGATAGCCCGTTGTGTACCAATTACGTTGACAGAAAATGCATCGCCTACTGCATTTTCCAAAAGCAGGTATTTCGGCAGGCTGTCTCTCAGGAAATGTTCGTTTCATGGTGGTAAGACGGTAGTGTAATAAGCGCCGTACAGTAGACAGATACAACGAGTTATTCTAGGCCACGAAAAAATTAACGAACACTAATAGCCCCTTAGACCAGGATGGTCGGATTGGATTTAAACTCACAACCTTCCGGTTGCAAATCCGTTTTTCCTTTAAATGTTGCACCACGGCCCTTTTGTAAGGAGGATAGAAGGTAGGTAGGTTTTTAATTAACGTTCCGCTGGAATAAGTTTACGGACTATTGGTGACGGTCAGGAATCAATCCTAAAACATTGTAGGTAGAAACAGAACATCACTTTAGAATTTGAATTGGGAAAATCCTGCAAAATTTTCGTCGTTAATCGAAATTTTCGCTACTGATTGAGCTACCACGGTTCGTTAATTATCCTTAAAATCGCAATATGATACATTTACGTGGCACTATCTTCGGTAATTAAATTTAGTAATTTTTTTAATAAACTTCTTACACTAGAGCAGCACAACGGGCTTGTTGCCATCTGAGGATCTTTGCTTTCGGGTTTTAACCTGAACCGTCGACTCAACATTTGACGGTTGTTAAAAATTACGTGGTGCTGTCCTCGGATATTTATCTTGGGGAATCGATCCCGGACCGTCGTTCATGGCCTAGTTTGCTGCTCCAGTACTATGTTAATTAAATGCCTACCTACCGAACTTCCTGTCAACATTAGCCTGAAGTGTTGCTATAATGTGACGTTATTTAATAAAGTACCAACCTACCTACCTGGATCTTCGGTAATAACTCGTTCGGTTGCGCCACTGCAACCGTAATTAAAAATACCTACCTATGTCATACTTTAACTAATACCAACACACACATTCCGATGCCAGTGTCGTGAGACACTGTACCAATTTAAATAAGTGTGGTTGGACGAAAAGAGCATGTCACCAAGGTATGAAGTTATTAGAATGTTAGAACAGTGTTAGAATGTTAGAGCACATTGCATATATACATCCTCACATCTATACAGTATTTAAAAAAATGATTTATGCTAGGTTACATTATATATATACTTATATCATTCAAATACGTAATTTAATGAAAGCTTTAGCGCACTCCTCTGACAGTGTGATTTATTATATTTTTAATATATTATTACCATAAAACTCACTGCTCACAAATAAATCTTTCAAGAGAAGTAATAAAGTACGATGAGGCTGATTTATTATTATCAACAATTACGCAACCGATGACTATTTCTATTTCTATTTCGTCATTTCCTTTGAGTCATTGGTGTTGGGGTTTGTTGAAATAAGTGAGTTGCGGCATTTGATGCGATCTTCTGGCTTTGTGTTGCCGGTCTCCCGACTGCTGCTGCAGGTTTGATTTAAATTTTATTATTCGAAAAATTTTATTATTTAAATTTTAAAAATTGTATTATTCGAATTTTTTCGTATTTTTGTCTTTAATGTTGTTTGGGGGAGTATATGAGCAATTTCTTAGCATTTCGCTGCTCATATTCGTAGAAAACACCATTTGTGTTGTATGGATCAGGATCCTCCCTGATGACGCCCTGAACCACCAACACTTTCGTTTTCTATAAATTCCGTTTGGTTTTTATTTTGTGAATTTCCTCTTGTTTAAGGAATATATATATATATATATATATATATATATATATATATATATATATATATATATATATATATATATATAAATATATATATATATACATGCAAGGTGAGAAAAAAGTTAATTTTTCTTAGTCTCTTAGGATGATCAAGTCCTGATGATTTTCAATGGATCTCAGCATGTTAAAAATTCTAAACCTCGAGCACATGTTCCATGCAATGTTCCTTTTCCATGCAATTTTAAGGTGATCGACAGGTGTTCTCACGTAGACTTTATTTGTTAATTTTTAATAAACGTAGTATTAGAGGAACACAATGGGTTATTTAAGATGGAACGTGTTTTTCAACTTGGCAATCAGTACTAATATATTTCTTGGCGATAAAAAAGGAAATCCTGAAATTTTTAAATTTGATTTCTGTTTGTTTGGTAAGTCCGTGAGACGAAATAAAATGCCTAAATGGTCAATAGCCCGTTGTATTTTTGCAGTGTGATGTTAAATAAAATACCTACATACCATAAAGTTGCAATGTTTTTGCCATTTTTTAAAAACTTATCTTCTAATACCAAGTTACGTAGAAGAAGCCTTCAGTAATACTGCTCTGTTAGAAAGGTAGATAAATAAAGTAACAATTGGTGTGACAAATTATTCCCGCCGTCAAAGATCGTTCATTAAAGGTAAGATCCTAGTACCAATCCAGTCGGGTGTGATGCTCCAGTTTGACGTCAATTTAAACAAACCGAAATACCATAGTGACTACAACTCATAATTTGGATCAAAGGTCAAAAGACGAGATACCTAAGTTTGCACTCCACTCTCCACACTTTAACCCGATTCAAATGTGGGAGCAATTGAGACCACGACAAATGTAACAGGCACAAGACCTATGAACATGATTGTGTTTAAATGGACTGAGTTTTGAACTCGAAACCTTCCGATTTATAATCCGTTACTCTGCCGACCGGGGAGTCATGGCCCCTTTTGTTACTCCGGAGAAAATGCAGCGGACCTTGGTTTAGTCGGTATAAGAATAGTTGTAAATTATTACCAGAAGGGCTGCGTTACCAAAAACTTTGATGGTGATCGCTCGCCAAAATAAATAATCACTTTTTTTCTCATATAATGATGGCCAAATATAGCCAATACTCAAGTACACACTTTAAAACCAACAAACCGCATGAATCGATAACGATATACAGAAGTGGAATTCACTCTGATGGTGTCGATTGTTCAAGGGCTATGCTTGCGTTCCAAACTAACTCCATACTTAACTTTGGCTTAGTGTAGGAGTTTGGAGAGGGGATGCCAGGTCAGGTGTTGCCTCGTCATCTAACGGTGATGAAAATTTATGTGGTGTTGTCCTGGGATCTTTTCCTTAGGGCATTGATCCCGGACAGTCATCAACTACTTGTTGTGTTGCTCTAGTACAAAGTAGAGAAATCATCATAACCGTTCACATCTCTTGAATTGCTTGACTGGTCTACAGTAAAGCTTCCCAAAAACATTTTCACGACAATCAGACTTCATAGATTATGGGTATGTTTCTGTAAATAAATGCTATCGTACTGTTTTAGAGCCATTTGGCGCTCACCCTCTAAAGGTTAATACATGTACATCGGTACTACAACCTCTATATTCCCAACATTTCTATTCAGTTTTGACATACTATTTGAACGAAGGCAGGGGAATCCCGGTAAGAAATATAGGTTGAATAGTAAACGGAGTTATGAGTTGGAAACTCGATCCAACCAAAGACCATCGCTAATGGGGTGCTGAAGCACGCAATATTTACATTGACATCAAATATCTTCCAGATTGCTTAGGTGTGCAGTGGAACAGTTTTAAAAGTAACGGTTTAGCAACCAGAGTGTTTTGAGATCAAATTCAACCAATAACCATCGTGTGCAAAAGGGTCGCTGCACAATAAATGTGTCGTTGCTTTAAATGTCCACACGTTGGCGAGGTGTGGAAGTTTGGACAGGTGGGGTGCTAGCTCAGGTGTTGCCTCGTCTTCGGAACATGGTTCGAAATTACGAGGTGTCCTCGGATCTTTCATATAGAGAACGATCCTGTATCCTGGACATTTCTTTCGGCAATAGACCGTTGTGTTGCTCTAGGTACGAAGTTAATAAAAACTTACCATTACTATTACAGTAGTTGAAAATTACGTGTTTTTGTTCTCAGAATATACATATTTTAATTAATGTCGTATTTGAAAAACACTGCTAGAGCTGTGATAATTGATGATGGCACCATTTGAACAAGACTCGTCATAGACACGACACCATCATCATGTGAAAAACACTAATCACTTTTTTAAACGGTCCGGGATTAATAAACAAAGGGGAATATTCGAGAACAAAGTGCGTAGTTTTTAACTACGGTCAGATAACGAGGTCCCACTTGTGCTGGCACGCCACTCCAAAAATTTAAAGTAATAGGATCTTTCACTTGAGAGATTTTTCCCGGACCGTCACCAATAGTCCGTTCCCTTGCTTTAGTAAATTAAATACCTAACTACCTTAAAATACAGCATGTCCCAGTATTGACTTCAGATATTTACATAGTCGTACATACTGGTGATACTTCCCAAACATTAGATAACAGCAGGTCGCTCTACTAACCTCTGATTGAGTGCTCCAACTGCTGTCTACTGTTCGTGCTATTATATAATTGTACCCTCATTATTGTAAGACTGTAAACCACAAGGATAAAATTTGCATGCATTATAGGAGACAACACATTTGTTTTTCTTTAAAATAATTAACATCTAAGCAAAGGAGAAAAATGATATGACAAACAAGTGTGCTCATAATTTATATTATGTTGAACATTTTAAAAAAGTTACCATATATATTTTTGTAGTGCACTCTTTTATAATATAATGTTATCAAGAAATTCAATTATTCTAGTTAGAAATAAAATCTTTTCGCCACCACTAAAACAGCATTAAATTGAAATATATAAATAACGCCGATGTTTGTTTTTTAAATAGCTCGTTCATCTCAACTGGAGTTTCATGTGAGTGCTCTTGTAAGAGAAAGCACTAATATGTTAAAAGCATAATCGATTTTTCCTTTAAAGAGCTTAGATCAGCGTTTCTCAACCTTTCATTATTCGCGGCACAGTTTTCAATCATAATTTTCAATACATAATTTTCCCTATACAATGACATGTATACAACGATAGTATATATTGAGCATTTTGATTTCTGTTATTAAATTATTTTTAACTAAATGTCGAAACAAGAGTAAAAGCGAGCCCACGTTGCCGAGAAACCACTTCTGGCATTTTGCCAAGCGGGCGGTGAACAAGTTAATGAAGCTAATGGAAGCGGGAAAAATTTAAATATTGTATTTGAAATGAAAGCCAAACAGGTAGATAACGTTAAAAGAATATGAAAGTACAAAAACTCGTTAATAAAAGTTAACCTATACGGGGTGAGCTAAATTTAGAAACTAGGAATACGTTTTTTTTTTGGAATAATAAAATATATAAAACAGAAGCATGACTAAAGAAAAGAGAAACAATAAGTAACATGGTTTGTGGAAACCGTCTCGAGCATGTGCAGAGCAAATGTTTTTTCACAGGATGAAGGAAAATGTTCGATAACGCAAGTTTCAATTCTCATTCGAGTCGATCGCTATCAAATCTATCGTATGTTATATATGTTTTCGTGTTAATTGCAATCACCATATTAAATATTCATGGCAACAAATTTATGCAGACCTATGGATAATGTTTTAATCGGGCGTAAACGAACATTATACGATAGTCAAGCATCAACAAGTACACAAACGAGCGTGATTCCGAAAATAAAATCAAGAAAATATTCTCAAGAATACTTAAATTTGGGGTTTACCAGTACTGAAGTAAATGAAGCAGAAAGGCCTCTGTGTACCATTTTCAAAAAAATGTTGGCCACAGACAGCATGAAACCTAATAAACTTAAACGACATTTGGAAACGCTTCATAGTGAGTACGTCAACAAACCCAGAGAATTCTTCAAATTAAAATTAAAATCATATGAAAAGCAAAAATTCTTTTTTAAAGAAACTTTGTCTGTAATTAAAAAAGCTTTAATTGCATCCTACAAAGTTTCATATAAAGTAGCCAGATGTAAAAAATCTCACACCATTGGTGAAGAGCTTATTTTGCCAGCAGCAATTGAGATTGTAGAAACTATGTTTGGAAATAATTTTTCAAAACAATTGCAGTTCGTAACTCTTTCAAATGATACTGTTGCTCGTCGAATTGGTGATATAGCTGAAGTTGTACAGTGTCAGCTTTTCTCGAAGTTGCGTGACAAATTGTTTTCAATACAGCTTGATAAAGCAACAGATAGTAATAAAGATGCTCATTTCATTGCCTATTTTCGATTTTGTGATAATATGTCAGTAGTAGAAGAACTACTTTTCTGCAAACCGATAGAACTCAAAGCCACAGCGCTCGCATTATTTGCTATTTTAAATGATTTTATGAACGAGTCAAATATGGAATGGAAAAATTGCGTCGGAATATGCATCAATGGTGCTCGTTCAATGGCCGGAAGATTCCAAAGTATACAAGCACTTGTAAAACAAAAATCGCCTAAGTGCATCTGGACACATTGTATGATCCACAGAGAAGCTTTGGCTTCCAAACAAATAGGCCTGGACTGAATATTGTGTTAACTACAGTTGTAGCCGTAGTAAATTATGTCAAAATGAGACCCCTGAAATCAAGAATCTTTTCCGCACTTTGTAAGGACATGGGTGCAATGCATTCAGCTTTACTATTTTATTGCGAGGCAGGGTGTTTATCACGTGGGAAATTCTTGCAACGTGTTTATGAATTAAGAGAAGAAATCGCCATTTTCCTGGAAGAAGAAAACAGACCGGAAGTCAAGAATTTTCGCGACGGTTTATTTGTGATGAAATTGAGCTATCTGGTCGACATATTCGAGAAATTAAATAACTTGAATCTTCAACTCCAAAGAGTAAATATACATATGTTGGATACGAGTGATAAAGTTAATGCTTTTTGTAGAAAATTGGAATTGTGGAGCAGAAATTTAAAGCAAAAAAACATAACAATGTTTGCAAATGTGGATGATTGTACTAAAATTTACAAGGCTGAAGAAGAACAGGTAAAAGTTGTTTTTGTAACCATTGAACATCATTTAGCCACACACACATGCTGGCAAAGAATTTTAAAAGGCATTTTCTTGTTGACGACAAACTGATAGCAAGTTACGAGTGGGATAGGGATCCATTTCATAAGACTCCCGAAGGACTCTCAATTGATGAGGAAGAAAAATTCATAGACTTCACGTCAAGTGGCGAAACCAAAAGACAATATAGTAATAAATCACTATTTGAATTTTGGTCAGGAGTATAGGATTATATATATTTTTCGGCACAAAAAACAATGGCATTTCGCATTCTTTTACCATTTTCAACATCCTACTTTGTGAAACTGGATTTTGTGCTGTGGCTTCTTTGAAGACAAAATACAGATCTCGGTTAAATATAGAAACAGAACCAAGAGCGGCTATTTCTAATATTAAGCCTTCCTTCGAAAACTTTGCTCGGCAAGACAGGCCCAAGGAAGTCACTAATAATTATTAAATTTGTTTTTAATTTGGTATGTTTTGATTAAGTAAGTTTTGATTTAGAAGTTATTTTACTTTAATAAGTTAATTATTAAATATGTCGAAATGTATTTTGTTTTCTATGTGTATGTGTGCTTTCCTTTAAGTCAGTTAATCAATTTTTTTAAATAATATTTTCTCTGGGATATTGTCGCGCCTCCCCTCTAGTGTGCTCGCGCCGCCCTAGGGGGCGCGCCCCACAGGTTTAGAATCACTGGCTTAGATCATGGTTTTAAATGACTTTTCTGTATACAACCTACAATAAATAAAAACGTTAATTGTAAATAGACTAACTTTAATGGTAGGTCAAACTTTAAAATATGTTTTCTCAGAAGCTTTTATGTGTAGTAGCTTGAATTGCTTGATACAGGTTATAAGTAGATGCTTTAAACCAAAAATTTGTAGAAAAAACTCAAAATATAAAATTTTAAGAATTTTTAATTTAAATATTTTTTTTCAAAAATTATCAATTTTCATCTTTTTTAAAAATTAAAATTATCTTTTCTGAGCTAATAGAAAAAATGCATGCGTTAAAATATGCCACAGGGGTAGTATACACTTGTAAAGCAAATATTTTTTTGATATTTGTTTAATTAAATTAAAAATTGTTCCCTTTATAGATACTAAATATATTTTGATATATTAAAGTTTAAGACATAAAATTGACTTTACTTTAGCTACGTACAGGCAGTTTTCAAAAAAATAATTCAAAATATTTCAATACAACAAATTTTAAATAATACATGATTTTAAACAGAAATGTACAACTATTTGTTTAAATTTATAATAAATAGTCGAAATGTGTACACTTTTTTGTGCACTGGTCCCCTAATCCTCTGAAATTGTATGCACATGAGAGTAATTTTCAATGTAAACAAATAAATCTGAAAGTCCGAGAATTTTTTTCCAGCGCTCTTAAAATGCTTTCGCATCAGGTGTTGAACTCGTCATCTGACTTTGGTTCAAAATTACGTGTACTTGTCCTGGGATCTTTCCCATATGGTATTGATCCATGACTATCGTCAATAGCCCATTGTATTGCTCTACTACGACGTTAGTTAAAATTACCTTGCCTTACCTTACTTCAAACAACTGAAATCATTCATTAAAAAAATTATCATTCATTAAAACGAAAAAGGACCAACTGCTGCCGCGTAAATCTCACATTGCCTTCTAGGACTTCATACCTATACTGAACAGCCGTCACATTACCCCGTTTATAGATGTGCAGGTAAATGCGATATCCGAACGAAATCCCGGCTCACACCATGATGATTTCCCCTCGAAATGCGTTGTTTGACTTCAATTAACACACACACACGTCGTACTAGAGCAACAAAACAAGCTAATGAAGAGGGTCTGGGATCATTCCCCTAAGTTAAAGATCAGAAGACAACAACACTGAAGAGACAATTCCAGTTTTGGCTTGAGATACCAACATACGCGTGCATGCTGGTAATACCCCGCAAACATTAGATAACAGCAGCTGACTTAACTAATTTCTGATTGAGTGCTCCAGTTACTGTCTAGTGTTCTAGCTAACATATATTTCGACGCTCATTATTGGAAGAGTTGTAAACCATGAGGACCAAAATTGGAGGTACCATACCAGACAACACCTTTGTTTTTATTTAAATTTAATAACATCCAAGCAAAAGAGAAAATAATACTGCAAAGTGTGTCGTTATTTTATATTGCACTGGCTTCAAAAATTTAGGAAAAATCACAAAATAAGCGATTTTGCTAAAAGTTACACCTAGAATTTAATGAAACGGAGCCACAGTACACAACACATAGTAAGGTATAAAATACCAGACAATTATAGTATTTTAGAAATTAGCACGTGTATAAAATTAACAAAGTGAATGTGCCAGTTTGGTATAGCATAAGTACATTTAATATGCAATACCATCACCCCTAGAAGCAATACAGCCCATACAGCGTTCTTGATACTGTAAATTATGCGATCGATGAGTTCGCTGGGAAGTACTAGCAATTGCTCTTGCAAATCAGTTGTAAGCATGGTAAGGTTCTGAGGAGGATGATTGAGAGCAGCAACAAGTCTTCCTAAATTATCCCAAACATGCTCGATGGGATTCAAGCCCGGTGACCGAGCCGATCATTCCATGAGCTGATTTGTGTGTTGCTGAAGATAATATTCCACGATGAGAGCTCTGTGCGGTCTAAAGTTGTCCTGCAACAGGAAATCATTACCTATTACAACGGTATAAGCGTGCACATAAGCATCAAGGATGTCATCTCGATAGACGTGATCATTCACGGATTCACGTGGAAAGACATGAAGGTCTGTGCGTCAACCCAAATAGATACCCCTTCCCCCCCCACCAAAAAAAACACACACACTGCCTCTTCTCTTTCACGAATGTTTGATGGAGGATAGCGTGTTCCCTGTTCTCTCCAAATCAAACAACGCATAACATCGCTTTTAAGGCTAAACCGGGACACATCCGTGAAGAGATCACGCCTCCATTGATCACCCGTCCAGTGGACATGTTTCTTTGCCCTCCTCAAACGTTCCCTCCTGTCGCATTACATAAACACCCCTTGCGTGAAGCCTTCTGCACACGGTAGACGTTGCCACCAACCTTTCGGTGGCTCCAGCAAGAGCGGCTCTAACATGAGATTGGATTGCGGTTTTATTTTTCGTGCACAAAACCGCATATACTGGTCATCGGCGCTTGTCATTGGGCTTGGCCGTCCTTGGCCGAACCATTGTATTTAAATTGTTGTCAAAGTCTTTGAACCACAGAATAATTCAAATTTAGCCATCTAGCCACTTATGTCAGACTTTTACCTGTCCCAAGTCTCCCAATATTTATATCGCCAGTTCTGCGGTCAAATTATAGCCCGTGGTTATTGTAACAAATTGGCTATCCCAGATTTCGTATCACACTATCACAACAATATCTGCAGTCTTACTCTCTAGCATGAATTTGTTTGCTCCTCACAGAAGACGCATTCCGACTGCAGAATCACTAATTTTTGCATTTTGCGGTTTTATTCAACATCATTTATTTAACAAAGTATGCAAATTTCATACTGATTGGTTTCTTTTTGATCGAATTATCCTTCTTTTTATGATTTTTCCTTATTTTTTGGAAACCAGTGTATGTAAAACATAGTAAGAAAGCTTCAACATTTAGGATATCTAATGCACTCAGTCGTAATTAAATGTTTTTGGAAAACCAATAATTATCATTATAGTAAAAATATTTCGCCACTACTACAAAAGCATTAAATTGAATTATGTAAATCACGCACATGATTTTAAAGCTAGTATGTGTCTGGTTCTATACAACTTAGATTATTTGTAAAAGAACGCACATTTCAATTGAAAGTTAGATTGGTCGATTGTTTTAAAGCAGTTTAGATCAAGCTTTTAGATTTAACTTTGCACTGAATCAAGCACAACGGCCAGCTCGTGACGTTATGGGAACGAGACCCGAAAAGAAATATCCAAAAACAATACTACGTAATTTCAAAAAACGGTTAGAAAACGAGGCAACATCTGTGATGGTATCCCACTTTTTCTGACTACCCTACCAAGCCAACGAAAGGAAAACTGAAGCCACGACATATTTAACGAGTAAAAGTACCCTTTGTACACAACGCTCTTTGGTTGTTAATACATTATTCTTCAAACCTGACTGGTTGCGTTGGTTTGGTTGGAGGAGAAACCGATTTACAACCGGATTGTTGCGACTTAGAATCCGACTAAAAGCTTTGTGTACATAGTGAGTTGATGGACGTTAAATATGTCGAACATAAAATGTTATCACTTTGGCAGGGAGCGGAAATTTGGATAGTGGGGTATCAGCTTAGGTGTTGCTCTGTCATCTGATCGTGGTTCAGACTTATGTGGAGTTGTACTCAGATCTTTGTTTTGAGGGACTTATCCCGGAACGGTCTTCAATAGCCTGTAGTGGTGCTCCAATGTGACTTTATTTAAAAATACCTACCTTCCAACCAAGGTAGACAACCAGGTAAAAGTCTGATTGATTGTTCAAATAAAAATAAATAACATTAATTTATATATATATATATATATATATATATATATATATAAATGATTTAGATAGCTGGTTGCTCTATCAAGCGATAGATGGCGCTACTAATCCTGTATTAACACTTCCGTTTTGGCGCGCCCTTGCAATAAAAATGTTCTTTCTAGAATAGGGAGATCGTCATTAACATCTGTGTTAGCAAGACGCATTTTCGTCTGCGTCGCTTGTTGCGAATGGGCCCCTCAACATACAAAGGTTGTAATTCCCCCCCCCCCTCCCTAAAATATATAGTTGTCAATAAATGTTCTGTTGTTTTTTAAGAAGTTCCTAGTCATTTTAAGCATAAATTCGTATTTCCTAGACACTGACCTACCCATATATTCATGCATATTTACGTTAGAATCACTAAGCATTTACGAATTGACGTAAACTGAACCATGTACCAACGAAATACATTCATTTCCAAGATCTTTTATGTTCTAAAATTACCTGAAACCCGTATATGAGACTAACTAGAAAATGAGCTCGCCACCACTACAAAAGTATAAAATAATAACTTACATCAGTAGCGAATTTGTAAAGAACTGTAATATATGTGTGTCTGATATATACTGTCGTCAAATATATGTTTTCGTAAGGAAACATAGTATGTAAAAGTTCGACGCACGCAACATTGAAGAGCACTTAAATTTGATTCTTGTAATAAATGCCAATTTATAGACGTTTGTGTAATCTGACTCTTCCCCGAAAGTAAGACACGTTTTAGTTAGAATAAGTTTAGTGGAATGCTTAAGGTTATTTCATATTCGGTGCACGTAATGGCATTCCAAAGAAAAGACGAGAGAATTTCAAATTTCAGTTAAATATCATGATTCAAATAAAAAATTCTGAGCATTGGTTAGAATTAATTTGATTAATTGCTTTAAAGGGATGGAATGTACATCTTCAGGTATCTAAAATAGTTATTTGGATATATTCTTAAAGGTGTGAGAACGAAGCATGGTCTAACTGCACCCAAAACTTTAATTATACTCCCTATTACACCGGGCTCTGATTTAGTGACTATGCCAACAAAGGTTATGAGTCTAAAACTCGTACAGTCAAACAACTGCCTGAAAATTCAGGCTTACAAGTGCGCAAAAAATAATCTCGTAGTCTCAAATTTCTCAGCTTGGCATGGTACTGAAATTTGGAGAGTGGGTTGCAGTTTATATACGTTCCCATAAGCCAACCGTTATTCAAATTGCCCGTTGTTTTACTCTAGTGCGAATTCAATCAAAATACCTCATGCCTGCATAAAATTACAGGGAATTAAAAATTCTGTTAATAAAAAATGCTTTTTTTATGACTATTTTTTACAAAATTCCAAGGATCTGATAGTGAGTCAAATAACAATTTTATTCCATCGTTATATTTTTCTACTAGAATTTAATACCAAATCAAAATCCCCACTACCAGATAAATTTCAACTTAAAAACAATACAAATAACTTACCCTAATGCCAGTAAGACGATGCTTATCGCAAAACTGTCTAAAATTCGTGGAAATATGTGTTGAAGAAAAGTGTATATTTAAAGCAGATTATTTTTTTAGTTTTTTAAATACTTTAATCCCTTTAAGATATATTCCCACGATTATAAAAAAGTACCAAATGCTGGAGAGGTTACTTTGTAAATTGATTTAAAGCTTAGTTTTAGTAGTGTTTAAATGTCATAAAAACCTACTAATAACATTAAAGTTGAGCAAGTTAAAATCTTCCTACCATCTATGGGAACTTTTAGTTTTATTTAAAGGTTGAACGAAAACCAATAGAGTACCAAACCACGTCATGACGGGTTTTAAATATAAGCAAACAAACCAAAAATCAATCCACTACGGAATTTTGAACCACGATAGTATAACGAGGTTTTCCTAGAGCTGACACGCCAATCTCCAAACATGCACACCACGACAAAGTACGAACATTTCGAGAACACAACATATTTAACCTGCACCAGCTCCCATGTATGTGACAGTATTTGGTTGGAATCAATTTCGCAACCCTGTAGTTGCGAATTCTTTACACTTCCAACCGTGCTACTCAACTCTGTATTTAGAGTTGCAGGTAATGGTAATGGTAATTTTTAATAAACGCATATTTGAGCAACACAACGAGCTATTGACGACGGACCGGGATCAATCCCATAAGAGAAAGAGTCAAAACCACATTATTTTTACTATGGACAGAAGATGTTAGAATCGCAGAAAGAAGTCTCATTTTGATTGTACAAATAAATTATGTTATTTAAAATAATATATATTCATGCAAATATTTTCGTGAGAGAAAACTACAATGCATTTACGAATTGACTTAAATTCTACCATGTTCCAGCTAAATAACATTAATTTGCAAGATCTCTTTTGTACGAAATTATTTGCACCCATATTTGAGAGTAGCTAGTAAAAAATCAAGTCTCCTCCAGTACAAAGTTAAAATAAAAAACTACATAAGTGACAAATTTTTAATGGAAAACAACACGATATAGTTTTTGAGAAATATGGAGTTCAGGTATATGCTTTTGTATGAAAGCATGATCTTTGAAAGATTTGACACAAACATTCCTGAATCCTGTAAATTAATTTCTTAAATTAAGGTAAGCCATAAACGTTATGTTCAGCTGACATTTCACAAAAGTTAATTGTGTTTGTGAATATAGTTAGAGACAAGGCTTAGTAAAGAACTTATGTTATTTTACATGAGGTGCGTACTTAATGACAATCAAAATCTAGGAAGAGAGAACTCAAAATTTGAATGTTAAAATGTTTCATAATTTAAAAAAAATTACTGTTCATTGTTTATACTTACATGCAGGATTTGCTCTAGAGTGTCTTGCTGTATCCCTGAAGAGGTATTCAGCAATTGCTCTAGACATCTTCATTTATCTAAAACAGTTTTTTGGATTTTCCTATCAGTGCAAGAACTAACCACTATCGAACTGCACGAAATATTAACAAATATCGTTATAACTCGGTGATCTCATACAGCGGCTTTTCAAACAAAAGAGTATAACTATTCCGACTAATAATCTAAAGAGTGTAGGACAATATCAGCCCAGTTCCCAGTTTGAAGGATTAGCATCGGAAGGTTTGTGAGTCAAACACTCTGTCCTGTCATAATGTCCTGTAAAAGGAGGCTGAGTTATGAACAAAATGATTATCGTGGCTTCAAATGCTCTCACCCTTAGAAGGTGTGAATTATTGGTGGGTGGGTTAACAGCTGATGTAGGTCTCCATCATCTAACCGTTATTCAGAATCAAGTAGTGTTGGTTGTCCTGGGATCCTTCCCTTCATGTTTCTTTGAACCTGGTGTATATCTCTCTTGAGTGCCGGGAAATCGTTTATTGTGCGTATCTATTTCTAGATTGTCTCTTTTGTAGCATGGCCATATATGGCCCTTGCGACGTAAAACTTCAAACCAAACCAACGACTAAAGTCCTCACGTTGGTTTGGTGTGGAGTTTGGAGAGTGGGGTGCCAGCTCAAGTATTGCCTCGTCATCTGATCGTGGTTCAAAATTACGTGGTGTTTTTCTCGGACCTTTAACTGAGGGAATTGATCCTGGATCTTCGTCAATAGCTGTGTTCCTCTAGGACAACGTTTATTAAAAATTACTAATTAAACTTCGAGAGGGATCCGATGACAAAGAGTATCAGGCAGGTTCCTTCGAGTTTGATACCGGAGCATCGACAAATTACATTTGCGGTGCTTAGTTGCTATGCTAATTAAACTATCTACATTCCATATCATCGGGAAGTTTAGTTAACGTCGCACTGGAACATCGCAATCAGCAATTGGGGACGGGAAAGCAAGGTCAGTTAATTTTAAATAACGTCATACTGGAGCAGCACATCGGGCTATTGACGACGATCCTAGATCAATCTCCTAAAGGAACGATCCGAGGACATCCCCTCGTAATTTTGAAAGTTGGTCAGATGACGAAGCAAGCCTGAGATGGAAACCCACTCTCCAAATTCACACACCAACTCAACGTGAGTTTTTTCGTCCATGACAGATTTAATATGCACGAAGTGTGCCTCTACATAGTACGCTAACAAACATCCATACGATGACAAAGATAAAAACTAAGAACCTTCTAATTTAGTTGCTGACACCTTAACCACCAGACCGGTTGGTAGGCTACATAAGTAGGAAATAAGAATTCAAAGAGTAGATGTATAGTTGAATCTAGGCTTCATCCTTCAACAACATAACGGGCTATTACCAATACAACGGTCCGATGGAAAGATCCGAAGACCTCGCCTCGTAATTTTGAGTCACAGTCGGATGACGAGGTCAACACCTAGCTCATTTAACGAGAATTAGTTACATTAACCACATTAACGCTGTGTTGTCCTCGACTATTTCGCTTCGAGAATGATCACGGACCATCGTCATTAGATCGTTGAGTTACACTAGTACGACGTTATTTAAAAATACAAAATACCAAATCCATCTGGACTAACGCGCTCAAATATTCGGAGTTAAGGTAAGTCGTTAATTTCGAATAACGTCGTACTGGAGCAACACAACTCATCCTTCGTGTACCAAACCCTACTTCTCCTACCGTGCTACCACCCAAAAAGACGGTATGTTCAAATTTGAGCCCTCACCTTGGTTTGGTGTGGAAGTTTGGGGAGTGAGTTGCCAGCTCAGGTGTTGCCTCGTCATCTGACCCTGTTTCAAAATTACGTAGTTTTGATCAGAATCTTTCCCTTAAGGGATTGATCCCGGACCGTAGACAATAACCCACTGTGTTGATCTAGTACGTCGACAATGAATATCGAATTTGATTATTATGAGATCAGTATTGTAACCATACTGCTTATGATTCGCGAACAAACATATGACAGTAGATTGCTCAACCAACCACTGTCTAAGTTTACTTAACTGTTGTTTCGTGTTACGTCATCGAATAAATATTATACTCTTGTTTTTTGACAATTGTTAACCTAAGGACAATTCGTGGAGATCATGTGTCTTTCGGTAGCGTAGAAAAACGTTTTTTATAAGTTTAATAATGTCTTATATTGTAATAGCTTAGAGAGAGACAGTAATATGACAAGCAAATTCATATTAGAAAAATCATTTCATGAGGGCTCAAACATATATTATTCTGCATAGAAACGTTTGGAACATTTTTTAAGAATATCCAACGAGTAAACATCTTTACCATTACAAAAATATTAAATAAATATATAAAATGACAAAATATAAATCATTATTTTTCTTTAGGTTAAGAGAATCTATCTGATAGTATGCAATAAAACATTTGAGTACATAATAAATAACAGACTCGAACGCCACTGTTAAAGGGAATATATACTGCTACCGCAGCAGAATGACTTCACCTTTTATCTGTCCACAGTTAATTAACTTCTCAGTGTTTCAAACGTATACGAAGGCTTCTAAGGTATACAGGGTGGTCCCGAATTCATGGTACAAACTTTAATGGTAGGTACAGGACATTGTAACAATGATTTATTGTATAGGAATGTATAGTCGCAAGTGACGCGGTGAGGCGTAAACAGGGGAAATAAAAGGAAAGAGAAATGGAGTGATCGGTTGGTATCATTGCCGGTAGAGGGCAGTAGATGTCTAGCCGCTGTTGAACATGATGCATCGCAGTAGGGAAAAGCGCCATTCACAATTGTGCTGCCGTAGACGATGGGTGACTTTACGTATGCAGAAAAAGCAGACATGCATTACATGTACGGCCGTGCAAATGGTAACGGCAGAGCTGCGTTACGAATGTATCGCGCGGAGTATCCTGATCGACGAATGCCGGATCATAGAATTTTTCAACGGTTACATCGTCAACTTTGTGAAACAGGTGCGTTCGACGTCAACAGACATGGCGCTGGTCGAGTAAGAGCTGTACGCACTCCAAGGCTGGAAGAAAGCATCTTGAACATTGTGGCTGATAGACCCGAGTCAAGCACAAGAACTGTTGCGCGTGACGTAGGTGTGAGTCATCAGACTGTATGCAGCGTGTTAAACGAAAATCGCTTACACCCCTTTCATTTTCAGAAAGTACAAGCATTGAATCCGGCAGATTATCCTCGCCGCGTGAACTTCTGCCTGTGGGTGATGCAGCAATGTGCGTTGCAGCCGGATTTCGTAGATTATGTGCTATTTACAGATGAAGCGACATTTTCACGCGAGGGTGTCTTTAATGCGCACAATTCCCATGTGTGGGCAACCGATAATCCACATGCAACGCGTCGACATGCGTTTCAACAACGTTTCAGTATTAATGTGTGGGCTGGTATTGTGAACGACTTTTTGATTGGCCCATACTTACTACCCACGCGGCTCACTGGCGGAAGCTATCTTATTTTTCTGAAAGAAGTGTTACCACAACTGCTGCATGATGTTCCGATCGCCATTCGTAACCGCATGTGGTTTCAGCACGATGGGGCGCCAGCACACTTCAGCATTGATGTACGGAATTACCTGAATGCCACGTTTGGTACTCGATGGATTGGGCGTGGTGGACCAGTCCCTTGGCCACCCCGATCTCCCGATTTATCGAGCCTCGATTACTTTTTATGGGGACATCTAAAGCATCTTGTTTATGAGACTCCAGTTGACTCAGATGAGGATCTCGTCGCTCGCTTATCTGTAGCTGCTGCAGGTGTGCGTGAAATACCAGGCATCTTTGAACGTGTACGCCAATCGCTCCACCGACGCTGTCAAGCATGTATCGATACTGGTGGACGCAATTTTGAACAATTACTGTAAACATGACACTTGTCAACAACGCTTTCAATAAAATCTTTGTTTTTCCTTCCGGCCGTTATTTCCCCTGTTTTCGCCTCACCGCGTCACTTGCGACTATACATTCCTATACAATAAATCATTGTTACAATGTCCCGTACCTACCATTAAAGTTTGTACCATGAATTCGGGACCACCCTGTAGTACTATATAAAGAAATACAGTACTATTCTAAAATATAGTACTAGTACTCGTATTTTTGGATTTAGCCAATTAGATTATGTTAACTAGATGAACTATAAACTCATCACATACGTTTTTCCTGCCTCATTCATAAACTGATACATTTTTACCTACCACGTAAGAACTTTGGCATTCGTAGTATAAAGCAAACACTTTCTACGCAACATGAAATTCAGGCAGTTACACCACAGATTTCCATTCCCCCAGTCCCGTACTATTGAACACAAATACCCTAAATAATATACCAAAAAAATAACTCAACAATATTCTGCATTTTTGCAGATCATTCTGCAAAACTGTCAAGAAGTGTAACCTTTAAGTCATGAAATTCGCTCACAAATTACCTAGATTCCCAGCTTATAAGCTGGGAAAATAAATTAAACGTGGACTAATGCCAAGTGTGAATCTAAAAGAAGAAAATTAAAGTACCAACGTTGAAACTGTTTAGTTCTATTACTTTGCGGTACTCTGACTACCTTGGAGTCACTTTGGACACCATGTTAACTTACCAAAACCTTATCAATTCTCTTAGTTCCACCAGAGTTCCCATTCATGATCCGAAACTATACAACGTCTACGTAGATGATGTAACAAAAAATAATTCACACTATTTTACATGTTAGCAGATTACACTGTATAACACGGAGAAGTGGAAACTTTAAAATACACATGGAATTTCCTCACAAATTACATAGATTACTAGCTAGGAAATTGAAATCAACGTGGACAAATGCCAAGTGAGAACGTTCACGAAGAAAATTAAACTACCACCATTGAAACTGTTTAGTTCTAATATACTGTCGTCTTCTGACTAACTACCATCAAAACACGTTCGATACCATATAAATTTGGCAAAATCCTTATAATCTTCCTTAACAACAAACACTTAAATTTCATTTTGTGCTCGTTAACTTATCTACTTGTACTACGTTACTGTCTGTTGAAAAAATATATATTACTACTGATAGTCAGATACGCTAATCCTACGTGTGGATATGCAGTCAGAACACATGTGTTTGATTGAACCCATCTTCAAAACACCTATGGTACTACAATAATTACGATGAACTCAATATGGTTAGAGTTAAAACCTTAATAAAAAAAATAAGCACTGAATTTTACAATGAACTAAATTCATATATAAACGAAGCCCCAATACGCATTCCCAGATATATACTGTAGACCAGAATTTGCAAATGTGCCCGGAACCACTTTGAAATGGTTAATTAGTCTATAAAAAATTACTTTTCTATCCTGAATTGCTTACATGGTATTTTTGCAATTTGCATGGTATATATATATATATATATATATATATATATTCTGATTTCCCCTCTAAACTTGTAGCTAGAGTATGTTCATCCTTCTGTATATGCACTTCCGTTTTATTGAATTTCTCCGTTTAATACAACATGTTACCAAGTATGACTCGAAAAGACAGATCTTGATATATCTCTCTCTCTCTCTCTCTCGCTATTTTAAGCAAATTCTAGAAAAACTAATCCTACGTAAGCCTGAAAAATGCCTTCCGCCACCATATGCTCGACTTCCAAGTCCAAAATTAACAAGCAATAAAAGTATATAAACCAACATTATTTTCTATGCAACAATGCAATTTCCAGAAGAAAGATGACCTTCCGCCCATGCGCTCTTCCCACATCCACCTTAAGATTTGTACTAGTATAGCGTTTTGCTCTTTATCTCAATGTGGTTGTAAATTACGTGATGTCCTCCGATGTTTTCCTTTGTGGGTTCTACCCGAACCGTTACCAATAGCCTGTTCTGATGTAGCAATGTGACGTTAGTTTTGAAATATACCATATAATAAAAGGTTTTTGCTTTAAGTGCGAGATCTTAAGCGAGAAAGGGAACTTTTCAAATAGCTCCTGGGTTAAAGGCCTTGTCACCCTATACATTCAAAGGTGTAACAATGTGTAGATAGGTAGGTATTTAATTAAATTATTACTGGAGCAACCCAATCTATCAAGGCAATCAAGAGGGGTGCTGTAGCAGTTGGTTATGTAGGAGAAAGCGTTACAGTAAGTTGCAGCCAAGTCCATCACTCCATTAAGATCATAGCCCGTTGTGTTGCTCTATAGTACGAAGTTAATTAAAAGCAACCAATTATCAATTACCAGTGAAATCTCTAGCCTTGTAAGCCAGTTAGGAAAAGAAATGCCCTAGAAACCAAAGGTTTGAGGGGTCAAATCTAACCAAAATCCGTCATGTACAAAGATTGGTGTTGCACGTTAAATCTGTCATGGCCTCACGTTGGCGTAGTGTGGCAGTTTGGAGAAGTGGGGTACCAGCTCAGGGGTTGTCTGTTCATCTGAACCTGGTTAAAATGAATATGTTATTGTCTTCGCTTCTTTCCCTGAGGGTATCTAACCAGTGCCATTGCCAATAACCGGTTGTATAACTACAATACGACGTTAATCAAAAAAATTGTTAAGGTGTTAGCCTCTTGCAGTTATTGTGTAGAGTTAGCTGGCGCACTTTAAATACGTCGTAATTAAAAAGTTAAGTAAACTACATTATGTTAAGTGTTGTTGATTTGAATCAGCTGACGGGTTGAGATGTGTTGAATTATTGTTTTATTACCTAAATGAATTGAAATAATAAATCACATACGAACATAATATCACATACGAACACATAAATAGAGTGTTACTCATATTATATAACTTGCTTTAATACTAATCGCAACTACAAAAATATAAATAATACATAACGAATGGGACTTGCTGGTGAAATGGCTATGAAATAATTTTAAAATGGCATTTCCTTAATTCTCTTAGAGGACATGCTCTCTGAGAGACTAGGGGGAGCGTTTGAATTTATTTTAATTCTGATCATCAATTGCTATCACATGACACATTTAAAACTTGAAACGTATATAAGCATTTCCCATTTAACATTTTTGGTGTTGAGCAATCAAGTAGGATACATAAAATGGAAATAATTGTTCGGAATTTTTATTCACGAAGTATATAAAATCTTATTTCAAAGTATGCTAAGCTTGAAAATGGCAATACGTATATCTTTACATTCTATAGCAGAAACTTTAAAACCACTAAGGTTTAACTTGACTAAAAAAGCATCTAATAAAAGGTTCCGATAGCCCGTTGTGTACCAATTACGTTGACAGAAAATGCATCGCCTACTGCATTTTCCAAAAGCAGGTATTTCGGCAGGCTGTCTCTCAGGAAATGTTCGTTTCATGGTGGTAAGACGGTAGTGTAATAAGCGCCGTACAGTAGACAGATACAACGAGTTATTCTAGGCCACGAAAAAATTAACGAACACTAATAGCCCCTTAGACCAGGATGGTCGGATTGGATTTAAACTCACAACCTTCCGGTTGCAAATCCGTTTTTCCTTTAAATGTTGCACCACGGCCCTTTTGTAAGGAGGATAGAAGGTAGGTAGGTTTTTAATTAACGTTCCGCTGGAATAAGTTTACGGACTATTGGTGACGGTCAGGAATCAATCCTAAAACATTGTAGGTAGAAACAGAACATCACTTTAGAATTTGAATTGGGAAAATCCTGCAAAATTTTCGTCGTTAATCGAAATTTTCGCTACTGATTGAGCTACCACGGTTCGTTAATTATCCTTAAAATCGCAATATGATACATTTACGTGGCACTATCTTCGGTAATTAAATTTAGTAATTTTTTTAATAAACTTCTTACACTAGAGCAGCACAACGGGCTTGTTGCCATCTGAGGATCTTTGCTTTCGGGTTTTAACCTGAACCGTCGACTCAACATTTGACGGTTGTTAAAAATTACGTGGTGCTGTCCTCGGATATTTATCTTGGGGAATCGATCCCGGACCGTCGTTCATGGCCTAGTTTGCTGCTCCAGTACTATGTTAATTAAATGCCTACCTACCGAACTTCCTGTCAACATTAGCCTGAAGTGTTGCTATAATGTGACGTTATTTAATAAAGTACCAACCTACCTACCTGGATCTTCGGTAATAACTCGTTCGGTTGCGCCACTGCAACCGTAATTAAAAATACCTACCTATGTCATACTTTAACTAATACCAACACACACATTCCGATGCCAGTGTCGTGAGACACTGTACCAATTTAAATAAGTGTGGTTGGACGAAAAGAGCATGTCACCAAGGTATGAAGTTATTAGAATGTTAGAACAGTGTTAGAATGTTAGAGCACATTGCATATATACATCCTCACATCTATACAGTATTTAAAAAAATGATTTATGCTAGGTTACATTATATATATACTTATATCATTCAAATACGTAATTTAATGAAAGCTTTAGCGCACTCCTCTGACAGTGTGATTTATTATATTTTTAATATATTATTACCATAAAACTCACTGCTCACAAATAAATCTTTCAAGAAAAGTAATAAAGTACGATGAGGCTGATTTATTATTATCAACAATTACGCAACCGATGACTATTTCTATTTCTATTTCGTCATTTCCTTTGAGTCATTGGTGTTGGGGTTTGTTGAAATAAGTGAGTTGCGGCATTTGATGCGATCTTCTGGCTTTGTGTTGCCGGTCTCCCGACTGCTGCTGCAGGTTTGATTTAAATTTTATTATTCGAAAAATTTTATTATTTAAATTTTAAAAATTGTATTATTCGAATTTTTTCGTATTTTTGTCTTTAATGGTGTTTGGGGGAGTATATGAGCAATTTCTTAGCATTTCGCTGCTCATATTCGTAGAAAACACCATTTGTGTTGTATGGATCAGGATCCTCCCTGATGACGCCCTGAACCACCAACACTTTCGTTTTCTATAAATTCCGTTTGGTTTTTATTTTGTGAATTTCCTCTTGTTTAAGGAATATATATATATATATATATATATATATATATATATATATATATATATATATATATATATATATATATATATAAATATATATATATATACATGCAAGGTGAGAAAAAAGTTAATTTTTCTTAGTCTCTTAGGATGATCAAGTCCTGATGATTTTCAATGGATCTCAGCATGTTAAAAATTCTAAACCTCGAGCACATGTTCCATGCAATGTTCCTTTTCCATGCAATTTTAAGGTGATCGACAGGTGTTCTCACGTAGACTTTATTTGTTAATTTTTAATAAACGTAGTATTAGAGGAACACAATGGGTTATTTAAGATGGAACGTGTTTTTCAACTTGGCAATCAGTACTAATATATTTCTTGGCGATAAAAAAGGAAATCCTGAAATTTTTAAATTTGATTTCTGTTTGTTTGGTAAGTCCGTGAGACGAAATAAAATGCCTAAATGGTCAATAGCCCGTTGTATTTTTGCAGTGTGATGTTAAATAAAATACCTACATACCATAAAGTTGCAATGTTTTTGCCATTTTTTAAAAACTTATCTTCTAATACCAAGTTACGTAGAAGAAGCCTTCAGTAATACTGCTCTGTTAGAAAGGTAGATAAATAAAGTAACAATTGGTGTGACAAATTATTCCCGCCGTCAAAGATCGTTCATTAAAGGTAAGATCCTAGTACCAATCCAGTCGGGTGTGATGCTCCAGTTTGACGTCAATTTAAACAAACCGAAATACCATAGTGACTACAACTCATAATTTGGATCAAAGGTCAAAAGACGAGATACCTAAGTTTGCACTCCACTCTCCACACTTTAACCCGATTCAAATGTGGGAGCAATTGAGACCACGACAAATGTAACAGGCACAAGCCCTATGAACATGATTGTGTTTAAATGGACTGAGTTTTGAACTCGAAACCTTCCGATTTATAATCCGTTACTCTGCCGACCGGGGAGTCATGGCCCCTTTTGTTACTCCGGAGAAAATACAGCGGACCTTGGTTTAGTCGGTATAAGAATAGTTGTAAATTATTACCAGAAGGGCTGCCTTACCAAAAACTTTGATGGTGATCGCTCGCCAAAATAAATAATCACTTTTTTTCTCATATAATGATGGCCAAATATAGCCAATACTCAAGTACACACTTTAAAACCAACAAACCGCATGAATCGATAACGATATACAGAAGTGGAATTCACTCTGATGGTGTCGATTGTTCAAGGGCTATGCTTGCGTTCCAAACTAACTCCATACTTAACTTTGGCTTAGTGTAGGAGTTTGGAGAGGGGATGCCAGGTCAGGTGTTGCCTCGTCATCTAACGGTGATGAAAATTTATGTGGTGTTGTCCTGGGATCTTTTCCTTAGGGCATTGATCCCGGACAGTCATCAACTACTTGTTGTGTTGCTCTAGTACAAAGTAGAGAAATCATCATAACCGTTCACATCTCTTGAATTGCTTGACTGGTCTACAGTAAAGCTTCCCAAAAACATTTTCACGACAATCAGACTTCATAGATTATGGGTATGTTTCTGTAAATAAATGCTATCGTACTGTTTTAGAGCCATTTGGCGCTCACCCTCTAAAGGTTAATACATGTACATCGGTACTACAACCTCTATATTCCCAACATTTCTATTCAGTTTTGACATACTATTTGAACGAAGGCAGGGGAATCCCGGTAAGAAATATAGGTTGAATAGTAAACGGAGTTATGAGTTGGAAACTCGATCCAACCAAAGACCATCGCTAATGGGGTGCTGAAGCACGCAATATTTACATTGACATCAAATATCTTCCAGATTGCTTAGGTGTGCAGTGGAACAGTTTTAAAAGTAACGGTTTAGCAACCAGAGTGTTTTGAGATCAAATTCAACCAATAACCATCGTGTGCAAAAGGGTCGCTGCACAATAAATGTGTCGTTGCTTTAAATGTCCACACGTTGGCGAGGTGTGGAAGTTTGGACAGGTGGGGTGCTAGCTCAGGTGTTGCCTCGTCTTCGGAACATGGTTCGAAATTACGAGGTGTCCTCGGATCTTTCATATAGAGAACGATCCTGTATCCTGGACATTTCTTTCGGCAATAGACCGTTGTGTTGCTCTAGGTACGAAGTTAATAAAAACTTACCATTACTATTACAGTAGTTGAAAATTACGTGTTTTTGTTCTCAGAATATACATATTTTAATTAATGTCGTATTTGAAAAACACTGCTAGAGCTGTGATAATTGATGATGGCACCATTTGAACAAGACTCGTCATAGCGACACCATCATCATGTGAAAAACACTAATCACTTTTTAAAACGGTCCGGGATTAATAAACAAAGGGGAATATTCGAGAACAAAGTGCGTAGTTTTTAACTACGGTCAGATAACGAGGTCCCACTTGTGCTGGCACGCCACTCCAAAAATTTAAAGTAATAGGATCTTTCACTTGAGAGATTTTTCCCGGACCGTCACCAATAGTCCGTTCCCTTGCTTTAGTAAATTAAATACCTAACTACCTTAAAATACAGCATGTCCCAGTATTGACTTCAGATATTTACATAGTCGTACATACTGGTGATACTTCCCAAACATTAGATAACAGCAGGTCGCTCTACTAACCTCTGATTGAGTGCTCCAACTGCTGTCTACTGTTCGTGCTATTATATAATTGTACCCTCATTATTGTAAGACTGTAAACCACAAGGATAAAATTTGCATGCATTATAGGAGACAACACATTTGTTTTTCTTTAAAATAATTAACATCTAAGCAAAGGAGAAAAATGATATGACAAACAAGTGTGCTCATAATTTATATTATGTTGAACATTTTAAAAAAGTTACCATATATATTTTTGTAGTGCACTCTTTTATAATATAATGTTATCAAGAAATTCAATTATTCTAGTTAGAAATAAAATCTTTTCGCCACCACTAAAACAGCATTAAATTGAAATATATAAATAACGCCGATGTTTGTTTTTTAAATAGCTCGTTCATCTCAACTGGAGTTTCATGTGAGTGCTCTTGTAAGAGAAAGCACTAATATGTTAAAAGCATAATCGATTTTTCCTTTAAAGAGCTTAGATCAGCGTTTCTCAACCTTTCATTATTCGCGGCACAGTTTTCAATCATAATTTTCAATACATAATTTTCCCTATACAATGACATGTATACAACGATAGTATATATTGAGCATTTTGATTTCTGTTATTAAATTATTTTTAACTAAATGTCGAAACAAGAGTAAAAGCGAGCCCACGTTGCCGAGAAACCACTTCTGGCATTTTGCCAAGCGGGCGGTGAACAAGTTAATGAAGCTAATGGAAGCGGGAAAAATTTAAATATTGTATTTGAAATGAAAGCCAAACAGGTAGATAACGTTAAAAGAATATGAAAGTACAAAAACTCGTTAATAAAAGTTAACCTATACGGGGTGAGCTAAATTTAGAAACTAGGAATACGTTTTTTTTTTGGAATAATAAAATATATAAAACAGAAGCATGACTAAAGAAAAGAGAAACAATAAGTAACATGGTTTGTGGAAACCGTCTCGAGCATGTGCAGAGCAAATGTTTTTTCACAGGATGAAGGAAAATGTTCGATAACGCAAGTTTCAATTCTCATTCGAGTCGATCGCTATCAAATCTATCGTATGTTATATATGTTTTCGTGTTAATTGCAATCACCATATTAAATATTCATGGCAGCAAATTTATGCAGACCTATGGATAATGTTTTAATCGGGCGTAAACGAACATTATACGATAGTCAAGCATCAACAAGTACACAAACGAGCGTGATTCCGAAAATAAAATCAAGAAAATATTCTCAAGAATACTTAAATTTGGGGTTTACCAGTACTGAAGTAAATGAAGCAGAAAGGCCTCTGTGTACCATTTTCAAAAAAATGTTGGCCACAGACAGCATGAAACCTAATAAACTTAAACGACATTTGGAAACGCTTCATAGTGAGTACGTCAACAAACCCAGAGAATTCTTCAAATTAAAATTAAAATCATATGAAAAGCAAAAATTCTTTTTTAAAGAAACAATGTCTGTAATTAAAAAAGCTTTAATTGCATCCTACAAAGTTTCATATAAAGTAGCCAGATGTAAAAAATCTCACACCATTGGTGAAGAGCTTATTTTGCCAGCAGCAATTGAGATTGTAGAAACTATGTTTGGAAATAATTTTTCAAAACAATTGCAGTTCGTAACTCTTTCAAATGATACTGTTGCTCGTCGAATTGGTGATATAGCTGAAGTTGTACAGTGTCAGCTTTTCTCGAAGTTGCGTGACAAATTGTTTTCAATACAGCTTGATAAAGCAACAGATAGTAATAAAGATGCTCATTTCATTGCCTATTTTCGATTTTGTGATAATATGTCAGTAGTAGAAGAACTACTTTTCTGCAAACCGATAGAACTCAAAGCCACAGCGCTCGCATTATTTGCTATTTTAAATGATTTTATGAACGAGTCAAATATGGAATGGAAAAATTGCGTCGGAATATGCATCAATGGTGCTCGTTCAATGGCCGGAAGATTCCAAAGTATACAAGCACTTGTAAAACAAAAATCGCCTAAGTGCATCTGGACACATTGTATGATCCACAGAGAAGCTTTGGCTTCCAAACAAATAGGCCTGGACTGAATATTGTGTTAACTACAGTTGTAGCCGTAGTAAATTATGTCAAAATGAGACCCCTGAAATCAAGAATCTTTTCCGCACTTTGTAAGGACATGGGTGCAATGCATTCAGCTTTACTATTTTATTGCGAGGCAGGGTGTTTATCACGTGGGAAATTCTTGCAACGTGTTTATGAATTAAGAGAAGAAATCGCCATTTTCCTGGAAGAAGAAAACAGACCGGAAGTCAAGAATTTTCGCGACGGTTTATTTGTGATGAAATTGAGCTATCTGGTCGACATATTCGAGAAATTAAATAACTTGAATCTTCAACTCCAAAGAGTAAATATACATATGTTGGATACGAGTGATAAAGTTAATGCTTTTTGTAGAAAATTGGAATTGTGGAGCAGAAATTTAAAGCAAAAAAACATAACAATGTTTGCAAATGTGGATGATTGTACTAAAATTTACAAGGCTGAAGAAGAACAGGTAAAAGTTGTTTTTGTAACCATTGAACATCATTTAGCCACACACACATGCTGGCAAAGAATTTTAAAAGGCATTTTCTTGTTGACGACAAACTGATAGCAAGTTACGAGTGGGATAGGGATCCATTTCATAAGACTCCCGAAGGACTCTCAATTGATGAGGAAGAAAAATTCATAGACTTCACGTCAAGTGGCGAAACCAAAAGACAATATAGTAATAAATCACTATTTGAATTTTGGTCAGGAGTATAGGATTATATATATTTTTCGGCACAAAAAACAATGGCATTTCGCATTCTTTTACCATTTTCAACATCCTACTTTGTGAAACTGGATTTTGTGCTGTGGCTTCTTTGAAGACAAAATACAGATCTCGGTTAAATATAGAAACAGAACCAAGAGCGGCTATTTCTAATATTAAGCCTTCCTTCGAAAACTTTGCTCGGCAAGACAGGCCCAAGGAAGTCACTAATAATTATTAAATTTGTTTTTAATTTGGTATGTTTTGATTAAGTAAGTTTTGATTTAGAAGTTATTTTACTTTAATAAGTTAATTATTAAATATGTCGAAATGTATTTTGTTTTCTATGTGTATGTGTGCTTTCCTTTAAGTCAGTTAATCAATTTTTTTAAATAATATTTTCTCTGGGATATTGTCGCGCCTCCCCTCTAGTGTGCTCGCGCCGCCCTAGGGGGCGCGCCCCACAGGTTTAGAATCACTGGCTTAGATCATGGTTTTAAATGACTTTTCTGTATACAACCTACAATAAATAAAAACGTTAATTGTAAATAGACTAACTTTAATGGTAGGTCAAACTTTAAAATATGTTTTCTCAGAAGCTTTTTTGTGAAGTAGCTTGAATTGCTTGATACAGGTTATAAGTAGATGCCTTATACCAAAAATTTGCAGAAAAAACTCAAAATATAAAATTTTAAGAATTTTTTAATTTAAATATTTTTTTTTCAAAAATTATCAATATTCATCTTTTTAAAAAATTAAAATTAACTTTTCTGAGCTAATAGAAAAAATGCATGTGTTAAAATATGTCACAGGGGTAGATTACACTTGTAAACTAAATATTTTTTTGATATTTGTTTAATTAAATTAAAAATTGTTCCCTTTATAGATACTAAATATATTTTGATATATTAAAGTTTAAGACATAAAATTGACTTTACTTTAGCTACGTACAGGTAGTTTTCAAAAAAATAATTCAAAATATTTCAATACAACAAATTTTAAATAATACATGATTTTAAACAGAAATGTACAAATATTTGTTTAAATTTATAATAAATAGTCGAAATGTGTACACTTTTTTGTGCACTGGTCCCCTAATCCTCTGAAATTGTATGCACATGAGAGGAATTTTCAATGTAAAGAAATAAATGTGAAAGTCCGAGAAATTTTTTCCAGCGCTCTTAAAATGCTTTCGCATCAGGTGTTGAACTCGTCATATGACTTTGGTTCAAAATTACGTGTAGTTGTGCTCAGATCTTTCCCATATGGTATTGATCCATGACTATCGTCAATAGCCTGTTGTATTGCTCTACTACGACGTTAATTAAAATTACCTTTCCTTACCTTACTTCAAACAACTGAAATCATTCATTAAAAAAATTATCATTCATTAAAACGAAAGAAGTGCCAACTGATGCCACGTAAATCTCACATTGCGTTCTAGGACTTCATACCTATACTGAACAGCCGTCACATTACCTCGTTTACAGATGTGCAGGTAAATGCGATATCCGAACGAAATCTCGGCCCACTCCATGATGATTTCCCCTCGGAATGGGTTGTTTGACTTCAATTAACACACTCGTCCAACTAGACCAACAAAACAAGCTAATGAAGAGGGTCTGGGATCATTCCCCTAAGTTAAAGATCAGAAGACAACAACACTGAAGAGACAATTCCAGTTTTGGCTTGAGATACCAACATACGCGTGCATGCTGGTAATACCCCGCAAACATTAGATAACAGCAGCTGACTTAACTAATTTCTGATTGAGTGCTCCAGTTACTGTCTAGTGTTCTAGCTAACATATATTTCGACGCTCATTATTGGAAGAGTTGTAAACCATGAGGACCAAAATTGGAGGTACCATACCAGACAACACCTTTGTTTTTATTTAAATTTAATAACATCCAAGCAAAAGAGAAAATAATACTGCAAAGTGTGTCGTTATTTTATATTGCACTGGCTTCAAAAATTTAGGAAAAATCACAAAATAAGCGATTTTGCAAAAAGTTACACCTAGAATTTAATGAAACTGAGCCACAGTACACAACACATAGTAAGGTATAAAATACCAGACAATTATAGTATTTTAGAAATTAGCACTTGTATAAAATTAACAAAGTGAATGTGCCATTTTGGTATTGGATAAGTACCTTTAATATGCAATATCATCACCCCTAGAAGCAATACAGCCCATACAGCGTTCTTGATACTGTAAATTATGCGATCGATGAGTTCGCTGGGAAGTACTTGTAATTGTTCTTGCAAATCAGTTGTAAGCATGGCAAGGTTCTGAGCAAGATTATTGAGAGCAGCAACACGTCTTCCTAAATCATCCCAAACATGCTCGATAGGATTCAAGCCCGGTGACCGAGCCGGTCATTCCATGAGCTGATTTGGGTGGTGCTGAAGATAATATTCCACGAGGAGAGCTCTGTGCGGTCTAAAGTTGTCCTGCAACAGGAAATCATTACCTATTTCAACGGCATAAGGGTGAACATAAGCATCAAGGATGTCATCTCTATAGACGTGATCATTCACGATTCCACGTGGAAAGACATGAAGGTCTGTGCGTCAACCCAAAGGGATACCCCCCCCACACACACACACACAAAAAAACACAGACACTGCCTCCTCTCTTTCACGAATGTTTGTTGGAGGATAACGTGTTCCCTGTTCTCTCCAAATCAAACAACGCCTAACATCGCTTTTAAGGCTAAACCGGGGCACATCCGTGAAGAGATCACGCCTCCATTGATCAGCGATCCAGTGGAAATGTTGATTTGCCCTCCTCAAACGTTCCCTCCTGTCGCATTACATAAACACCCCTTGCGTGAAGCCTTCTGCACACGGTAGACGTTGCCACCAACCTTTCGGTGGCTCCAGCAAGAGCGGCTCTAACATGAGATGGGATTGCGGTTTTATTTTTCGTGCACAAAACCGCAAATACTGGTCATCGGCGCTTGTCATTGGGCTTGGCCGTCCTTGGCCGAACCATTGGATTTAAATTGTTGTCAAAGTCTTTGAACCACAGAATAATTCAAATTTAGCCATCTAGCCACCTCTTACAGACTTTCACCTGCCCCAAGTCTCCCAATGGTTATATCGCCAGTTCTGCATGCAAATTATAGCCCGAGGTTATTGTAACGAATTGGCTATCCCAGATTTCGTATCTCACTATAACAGCAATATCTGCAGTTTTATTCTCTAGCATGCATTTGTTTGCTTCTCACTGAAGACGCATTCCGATTGCAGAATCACTAATTTTTGCATTTTGCGGTTTTATTCAACATCATTTATTCAACAAAGTATGTAAATTTCATACTGATTGCTTTCTTTTTGTTCGAATTATACCTCTTTTTATGATTTTTCCTTATTTTTTGGAAACGGGTGTATGTAAAACATATTAAGAAAGCTTCAACATTTAAGATGTCTAGTGCACTCAGTCGTAATAAATGTTTTTGGAAAACCAATAATTATCATTATAGTAAAAATATTTCGCCACTACTACAAAAGCATTAAATTGAATTATGTAAATCACGCACATGATTTTAAAGCTAGTATGTGTCTGGTTCTATACAACTTAGATTATTTGTAAAAGAACGCACATTTCAATTGAAAGTTAGATTGGTCGATTGTTTTAAAGCAGTTTAGATCAAGCTTTTAGATTTAACTTTGCACTGAATCAAGCACAACGGCCAACTCGTGACGTTATGGGAACGAGACCCGAAAAGAAATATCCAAAGAAAATACTACGTAATTTCAAAAAACGGTTAGAAAACGAGGCAACATCTGTGATGGTATCCCACTTTTTCTGACTACCCTACCAAGCCAACGAAAGGAAAACTGAAGCCACGACATATTTAACGAGTAAAAGTACCCTTTGTACACAACGCTCTTTGGTTGTTAATACATTATTCTTCAAACCTGACTGGTTGCGTTGGTTTGGTTGGAGTTGAAACAGATGTACAACCGGATTGTTGCGACTTAGAATCCGACTAAAAGCTTTGTGTACATAGTGAGTTGATGGACGTTAAATATGTCGAACATAAAATGTTATCACTTTGGCAGGGAGCGGAAATTTGGATAGTGGGGTATCAGCTTAGGTGTTGCTCTGTCATCTGATCGTGGTTCAGACTTACGTGGAGTTGTACTCAGATATTTGTTTTGAGGGACATCCCGAGACGGTCTTCAATAGCCCGTAGTGGTGCTCCAGTGTGACTTTAATTGAAAATACCTACCTTCCAACCTAGGTAGACAACCAGGTAAAAGTCTGATTGATTGTTCAAATAAAAATAAATAACATTAATTTATATATATATATATATATATAATTTCAAGAACACAAGAATTTCTAAAAAAATGCAACAAAAGTCTTAAAAAATAATAAAAAATGAAGAAATGTTGGTGGATCAGGGCGTCATCAGGGAGGAGCCTGACCCAAACAACATAAAATGGTGTTTTCTACATATGAGCAGCATTAGGCTGAAAAAATTGCTCATACACTCCCCCAAACACAACCAAAAATCAAGTAAAACAAAAACAGAACAAAATACCAAAACAGAGCAGGAACAGAACGAAATGAAACCCGAAGCCGATCGAACTAGTTACGTCTTTATCGACAGATGTTTTTATTCAAGCTTTAAGAAGATTCATCGCCAGAAGGGGTCGGCCAAGTACTATTTACTCCGATAATGGAACAAATCTAGTTGGAACATCCAACGAGCTGAAATCGCTTGATTGGAAAAGGTTGCAAGATTATGCTTCTGTGAAGAGCATCAGTTGGAAATTCAATCCTCCTTCTGCACCCTGGTGGGGTGGATTTTGGGAACGCCTGATTGGTATGTTAAAGAACATCCTTATAAGAGTCCTGGGAAGGGCTTGTCTGCAGTACGAAGAACTGTACACGATTCTTTGCGATGCTGAAAGCGTTATTAATGCAAGACCATTAACGTATCTTTCCGAAGACAGTGATGATCTTGTAGCCTTGATTCCTGCGATGTTCTTACAGGAAATCAGGGAAACAGGAGTTCCGGACATTGATTTGATCGATGCCAACAAGGCAAATAGACGATTTGCTTATAAACAAAGGCTACGCCAGGAGCTTAGGAAACGTTTTAGAATCGAGTATCTAGGCCAACTCAGAGATTTTTCCAGGGTTCGAAGAGAATTTAACGTAGAAGTAGGAGACATAGTCCTAGTTGGGGATAGTAATTCGAAAAGATCCAACTGGCCATTAGCTAAAGTTGTGAAGTTGCTTCCTGGGAAAGACGGTAAAGTGCGAGTCGTCGAAGTCAAAACAAAAACAGGATCCTTCTTACGGCCAGTCCAGAGATTGTACCCGTTGGAGATACGGAAAATTGAAGAACCATCAGTTCCAGACGGGTATTCACAACAGACTGTGGAAGATCAAGAACCAGATTCCTCTTCTGTGGACGCTTCTGGTATCGTGCCTGTCCAAATAGAATCTTCAAATTTAGCTAGAAACCGAATTCGAAAGTCAAGATTTGGACGAACTTTAAGACCTGTCCGCCTTTAGGAACTGAACTGATTCCTGAGTTTCATTAACCTGATACTCAGTGGTGGGAGGATGTCGCGAATGCGAGCCTGTTCTAAGTTTTGAAAAGCTTTTATGGAATTAGAAATAAAATACGGAGCAGGTGAGGTGAAAGCAAACCTCCAATATAATTTCAATACTACGATCCTAACAAAATTAAATATACAAATTAGAATTTAGTTAGTTTTATTCAAAAAAAGTCGTTCTTAAACATTGTCTTGCGGTTTATTTTGATTCTATACCTGTGAAGAAGTGTAATGTTCTATATATATTAAAATTATAAGTTTTAATTAAGAAATCGTCTCCTTGTGTAATTCTGTGGACTTTCCTTTAGAATTTATATTTTGGGACTCCAATATCTCTAAAAGAATATACTACAACACGATAGCTGGTCAATTGGTACGTTTCAAAAAAATTTGTAATCTGATGCTAACTTTTTATTACAATGTAAATATCTAAAAAACACACTTCTCAATAACAAATACCCGTTTTCATTCTTTAAAAATATTTTTGAAAGATTTATTAATATCAACACCTACACAACACATGAATAATTATTTTTCGTAATTTACCCAGAGCCATGGGAATTGCTTTTCAATTTTATTTTTTTACTATTTATGAATATAATTTTGATAAGGGGCTGGGGATTTTCATATTATTATTATTTTTTTTGGACTTGTTGCATCGGAGGTATGATGTTAACATATAAGTTAGACTGTGTAATTGATGGCATTTGGTGGCAATTTTTAGGCTTGTTTTTGATGATATCCCAGCTGCGGCTTCGGGTTTCATTTCGTTCTGTTCCTGCTCTGTTTTGGTATTTTGTTCTGTTTTTGTTTTACTTGATTTTTGGTGGTGTTTGGGGGAGTGTATGAGCAATTTTTTCAGCCTAATGCTGCTCATATGTAGAAAACACCATTTTATGTTGTTTGGGTCAGGCTCCTCCCTGATGACGCCCTGATACACCAACATTTCTTCATTTTTTATTATTTTTTAAGATTTTTGTTACATTTTTTTGGAAATTCTAGTGTTTTTGAAATTATATTGCTTACCATGCTATGTCTGCAGCTTCAGCGCGCTTGCATGGGTAGGTTCGAGTTTCGGTTTCTGGTTAATGCACCCCGGCTGTTTGGTTATTTTTTGTTATTTTGTGTGTGTTATGTTAGTTTGTTTATTTTATGTTGTTATTATATATATATATATATATATATATATATATATATATATATATATAGATAGATAGATAGCTGGTTGCTCTATCAAGCGATAGATGGCGCTACTAATACTGTATTAACACTTCCCTTTTGGCGCGCCCTTGCAATAAGAATGTTCTTTCTAGAATAGGGGAGATCGTCATTAATATCTGTGTTAGCAAGACGCATTTTCGTCTGCGTCGCTTGTTGCGAATGGGCCCCTCAACATATAAAGATTGTAATTCCCCCCCCCCCCTAAAATATATAGTTGTCAATAAATGTTCTGTTATTTTTTAAGAAGTTCATAGTCATTTTAAGCATAAATTCGTATTTCCTAGACACTGACCTACCTATATATTCATGCATATTTACGTTAGAATCACAAAGCATTTACGAATCGACGTAAACTGAACCATGTTCCAACGAAATATATTCATTTGCAAGATCTTTTATGTTCTAAAATTACCGAGAAACCCGTATATGAGACTAACTAGAAAATGAGCTCGCCACAACTATAAAAGTATAAAATAATAACTTACATTAGTAGCGAATTTGTAAAGAATTGTAATATATGTGTGTGTGTGTGTGTGTGTCTGATATATACTGTCGTCAAGTATACGTTTTCGTATGAAAACATAGTATGTAAAAGTTTGACTCACGCAGCATTGAAGAACACTTAAATTTGATTCTTGTATTAAAAGTCAATTTATAGACGTTTGTGCAATCTGACTTTTCCCCGAAAGTAAGATACTTTTTAGCTAAGAATAAGTTTAGTGAAATGCTTAAGGTTATTTCATATTCGGTGCACGTAATGGCATTCCAAAGAAAAGACGAGAGAACTTGAAATTTCAAATTTCTGTTGAATATCATGATTCAAATAAAAAATTCTGAGCATTGGTTAGAATTAATTTGAGCAATTGCTCTAGAGGGATGGAATGTACATCTTCAGGTATCTAAAATAGTTATTTGGATATATTCTTAAAGGTGTGAGAACGAAGCATGGTTTTACTGCACCCAAAACTTTAATTATACTCCCTATTACACCGGGCTCTGATTTAGTGACTATACCAACAAAGGTTATGAGTCTAAAACTCGTCCAGTCAAACAACGTCCTGAAAATTCAGGCTTACAAGTGCGCAAAAAATAATCTCGTAGTCTCAAATTTCTCAGCTTGGCATGGTACTGAAATTTGGAGAGTGGGTTGCAGTTTATATACGTTCGCATAAGCCAACCGTTATTCAAATTGCCCGTTGTTTTACTCTAGTGCGAATTCCATCAAAATACCTCATGCCTGCATAAAATTACAGGGAATTAAAAATTCTGTTAATAAAAAATGCTTTTTTTATGACTATTTTTTACAAAATTCCAAGGATCTGATAGTGAGTCAAATAACAATTTTATTCCATCGTTATATTTTTCTACTAGAATTTAATACCAAATCAAAATCACCACTGCCAGATAAATTTCAACTTAAAAACAATACAAATAACTTACCCTAATGCCAGTAAGACGATGCTTATCGCAAAACTGTCTAAACTTCGTGGAAATATGTGTTGAAGAAAAGTGTATATTTAAAGCAGATTATTTTTTTTAGTTTTTTAAATACTTTAATCCCTTTAAGATATATTCCCATGATTATAAAAAAGTACAAAATGCTGGAGAGGTTACTTTGTAAATTGATTTAAAGCTTAGTTTTAGTAGTGTTTGAATGTCATAAAAACCTGCTATTAACATTAAAGTTGAGCAAGTTAAAATCTTCCTACCATCTATGGGAACTTGTAGTTTTATTTAAAGGTTGAGCAAAAACCAATAGAGTACCAAACCACGTCATGACGGGTTTTAAATATAAGCAAACAAGCCAAGAATCAATCCACTACGGAATTTGGAACCACGATAGTATAACGAGGTTTTCCTAGAGATGGGACCCCAATCTCCAAACATGCACACCACGACAAAGTACGAACATTTCGAGAACACAACATATTCAACCTGCACCAGCTCCCATGTACGTGACAGTATTTGGTTGGATTCAATTCGCAACCCTCTGTAGTTGCGAATTCTTTACACTTCCAACCGTGCTTCTCAACTCTGTATTTAGAGTTGCAGGTAATGGTAATTTTTAATAAACGCATATTTGAGCAACGCAACGGGCTCTTGACGGCGGACCGGGATCAATCCCATAAGGGAAAGTGTCAACACCACATTATTTATACTATGGACAGAAGATGTTAGAATCGCAGAAAGAAGTCTCAATTTGATTGTACAAATAAATTACGTTATTTAAAATAATATATATTCAAGCAAATATTTACGTGAGAGAAAACTACAATGCATTTACGAATTGACTTAAATTCTACCATGTTCCACCTAAATAACATTAATTTGCAAGATCTCTTTTGTACGAAATTATTTGCACCCATATTTGAGAGTAGCTAGTAAAAAATCAAGTCTCCTCCAGTACAAAGTTAAAATAAAAAACTACATAAGTGACAAATTTTTAATGGAAAACAACACGAGATTATTTTTTGAGAAATATGCAGTTCAGGTATGTGCTTTTGTATGAAAGCCTGATCTTTGAAAGATTTGACACAAACATTCCTGAATCCTGTAAATTAATTTCTTAAATTAAGGTAAGACATAAACGTTACGTTCAGCTGACATTTCACAAAAGTTAATTGTGTTTGTGAATATAGTTAGAAAGAAGGCTTAGTAGAGAACTTACGTAATTTTACATGAGGTGTGCACTTAATGACAATAAAAATCTTGGACGAGAGAACTCAAAATTTTAATGTTAAAATGATTTCATAATTCAAAATATTAATACTGTCATTGTTTATACTTACATGCAGGATTTGCTCTAGAGTGTCTTGCTCTATACCTGAAGCAATTGCTCTAGACATCTTTTGTTATCTAAAATAGTTTTTTGGATTTTCCTCAAAGTGCAAGAACTAACCACTGTCGAACTGCACCAAAAATAATTAAATATCGTCATAACTCTGTGCTCTGATACAACGGATTTTCAAACAAAAGAGTATATATAATCCGATTAATGATCTAAAAAGTGTAGGACAATATTAGCCCAGTACCCAGTTTGAATGATTAGCATCGGAAGATTTGTGAGTCAAGCATCTGTTCAGTCTTAATGTCCAATAAATGGAGGCTGAGTAATGAACGAAATGATTATCGTGGCTTTAGATGCTTTCAACTTTACAAGGTGTGGATTATTGTTGAGTGGGTTAACAGCTGATGTAGGTCTCCATCATCTAACCGTTATTCAGAATCAAGTGGTGTTGTTCTGGGATCCTTTCAATTCATGTTTCTTTGAACCTGATGTATTTCTCTCTTGAGTGCCGGCAAATCGTTCATTGGGCGTATCTATTTCTAGATTGTCTCTTTTGTAGCATGGTCATATATAGCCCTTGCGACGTAAAACTTCAAACCAAACCAACCACTAAAGTCCTCACGTTGGTTTGGTGTGGAGTTTGGAGAGTATGGTGCCAGCTCAAGTATTGCCTCGTCGTCTGACCGTGGTTCAAAATTACGTGGTGTTTTTCTCGGACCTTTAGCTGAGGGAATTGATCCTGGATCTTCGTCAATAGCTGTGTTCCTCTAGGACAACGTTTATTAAAACTTACCAATTAAACTTCGAGATGGATCCGATGACAAAGAGTATCAGACAGGTTCCCTCGAGTTTGATACCGGAGCATCGACAAATTCCATTTGCGGTGCTTAGTTGCTATGCTAATTAAAATATCTACATTTACTATAATCGGGGAAGTGTAGTTAACGTCGCACTGGAACATCGCTATCAGCAATTGGCGACGGGTAAGTAAGGTCAGTTAATTTTAAATAACGTCATACTGGAGCAGCACACCGGGCTATTGACGACGATCCTAGATCAATCTCCTAAAAGAACGATCCGAGGACAACCCCTCGTAATTTTGTACGTTGGTCAGATGACGAGGCAAGCCTGAGATGGAAACCCACTCTCCAAATGCACACACCAACTCAACGTGAGTTCTTTCGTCCATGACAGATTTAATATACACGAAGTGGGCTTTTACATTGTACGCTTACAAACATCCATACGCTGACCATGATTCGAACTAAGAACCTTCTGATTTAGATGCTAACACCTTAACCACCAGACCGGTTGGTAGGCTAATTAAGTAGGAAATAAGAATTCAAAGAGTAGATGTATAGTTGAATCTAGGCTACATCCTTCAACAACATAACGGGCTATTACCAACTTAACGGTCCGATGGAAAGATCCGAGGACCTCGCCTCGTAATTTTGAGTCACAGTCGGATGACGAGGTTAACACCTAGCTCTTTTAACGAGCATTAGTCTCTAAGTGCAACTCGGTGTTGGATATGATCCAGTTTTTAAAGCGTTACCTCCCGGTTTGTTATCCGCGACCCTTCGAACTGGGCTGAGTCATCTGACCGTAGTTCAAATTAACGCTGTGTTGTCCTCGACTATTTCGCTTCGAGAATGATCACGGATCATCGTCATTAGATCGTTGAGTTACACTAGTACGACGTTATTTAAAAATACAAAATACCAAATCCATCTGGACTAACGCGCTCAAATATTCGGAGTTAAGGTAAGTCAAGTTAATTTTGAATAACGTCGTACTGGAGCAACACAACTCATCCTTCGTGTACCAAACCCTACTTCTCCGACCGTGCTACCACCCAAAAAGACGGTATGTTCAAATTTGAGCCCTCACGTTGGTTTGGTGTGTAAGTTTGAGGAGTGAGTTGCCAGCTCAGGTGTTGCCTTGTCATCTGACCCTGTTTCAAAATTACGTAGTTTTGATCAGAATCTTTCCTTTAAGGGATTGATCCCGGACCGTAGACAATAACTCACTGTGTTGATCTAGTACGTCGACAATGAATATCGAATTTGATTATTATGAGATCAGTATTGTAACCATACTGCTTATGATTCGCGAACAAACATTTGTCAGTAGATCACTCGACCAACAGCTGTCTAAGTTTACTTAACTGTTGTTTCGTTTTAAGTTATCCAATAAATTTTATACTCTTGTTTTTTGACAATTGTTAACCTAAGGACAAAACTTAGAGATCATCTGTCTTTTGGTAGCGTAGAAATCGTTTTTTATAAGTTTAATAATGTCTTATGTTGTAATAGCTTAGAGAGAGACAGTAATATGACATGCAAATTCATATTAGAAAAATAATTTCATGAGGGGTCCAACATATATTATTTTCCATGCAAACGTTTGGAACAACTTTTAAGAATCTCCAACGGCTAAGAATCTTTAATAATTCAAAAATATTAAATAAATATATAAAAATACAAAATGTAAATAATTATTTGTTTTTAGGATAAGATAATCTATCTGATTGTACGCAATAAAACATCTGAGTACGTAATAAATAACAGACTCGAACGCCACTGTTAAAGGGAATATATCCTGCTACGGCAGTAGAATGACTTTACATTTTATCAGTACACAGTTCAATAACTTGTCTGAGTTACTAAACGTATACGAAGGCATCTAAAGTATAGTACAATATAACGAGATATAGTACTATTCTAAAATATAGTACTAGTACTCGTATTTTTGGATATAGCGAATTCAACCATGTTTGTGTAAACTAGATAAGCTACTAACTCATAAAATACGTTTTTCCTGCTTCACTCAACACTGATATATTTTTTCTATCACGTAGCCACTTTGGCATTCGTAGTATAAATCAAACAGTTTCTACGCAGCATGAAATTCCGACAGGGAAATTCAGGCTAGGGAATGGAAACAGAGAGTTCCATTCCCTAGTTCCGTACTACTCAACACACACACACACAAGTACCTTAAATAATATACTAAAAAACCCCAATATTCTGCATTTTTACTGATCACACTGCAAAACCATCAAGAAAAGTGTAACCTTTAACTCATAAAATTCACTCACAAATTACCTAGATTCCCAGCTTATAAGCTGGGAAAATAAATTAAACGTTGACTAATACCAAGTGAGAATGTTAACGAAGAAAATTAAAGTACCACCATTGAAACTGTTTAGTTCTATTACATCGCGGTACTCTGACTACCTTGGAGTCACTTTGGACACCATGTTAACTTACCAAAACCTTATCACTTCTCTTAGTTCCACCAGAGTTCCATTCATGATCCGAAACTATTCAACGTCTACGTAAATGATGTAACAAAAAATAATTCACACTATTTTGCATGTTAGCAGATCACACTGTATAGCAGCGAGAAGTGGAAACTTTAAAATACACATAGAATTCCCTCACAAATTACATAGATTACTAGCTAGGAAATTGAACTCAACTTGGACTAATGCCAAGTGACAACGTTCGCGAAGAAAATTAAACTACCACCATTGAAACTGTTCAGTTCTAATATACTTTCGTCCTCTGACTAACTACCATCGAAACACGTTCGCCACCATATTCATTTAGTAAAATCCATTAATCTTCCTTAACAAGAAATACTTAAAGTTCTTTTTGTACTCGTTAACTTATCTACGTGTAATACGTTACTGTCTGTTGAACAAATATATATTACGACTGATAGTCAGATACCCTAATCCTACGTGTGGATATGCAGTCAGAACACATGTGTTTGATTGAACCCATCTTCAAAACACCCTTGGTACTACAATAATTACGATGAACTCAATATGGTTAGAGTTAAAACCTTAATAAAAAAAATAAGCACTGAATTTTACTATAAACTAAATTCACACATAAACGAAGCAATATTACGCATTCCCAGATATGTACTGTAGACTAGAATTTGCAAATGGGCCCGAAACCACATTGAAATGATTAATTAGTCTATAAAAAATTACTTTTCTATCCTGAATTGTTTACATGAAACTTTTGCTATTTATAACTTCTTATTTGTAAATATTTAACCCTATATATATTCTGATTTCCACTCTGAACTTGTAGCTAGTGTATGTCCATCCTTCTGTATATCTACTTCAGTTTCAGTGAAATTCTCCTTTTAATACAACATGTTACCAACTAAAACTCGAAAAGACAGATCCTGATATCTCTCTCACTATTTTAAGCAAAATCTAGAAAAACTAAACCTACGAAAACCTGAAAAATGCCTTCCACCATCAAATGCTCGATTTCCAAGTCCAAAATTACACAGCATTACCATGTATATAAACCAACATTATTTTCTATGCAACAATGCAGTATCTAGAAGAAAGAAGACCTTCCGCCCATGCGCAATTCCCACATCCACCTTAACATCTGTTATAGCACAGCGTTTTGCTCTTCATCTGAATGTGGTTCTAAATTACGTGGTGTCCTCCGATGTTTTCCTTTGCGGGTTAAACCCGAACCGCTACCAATAGCCCGTTCTGATGCACCAATGGGACGTTAGTTTTGATACATACCATATAAAATATGTTTTTTGCTTTAAGTGCGAGATCTTGAGCGAGAAAGGGAATTTTTGAAATAGGTCCGGGGTTAAAGGCTTTGTCACACTACAGCGAAGTCCTTAAACTCCAAGTACATTTAGGTCACCATATACATTCAAAGGTGTAACAATGTGAAGATAGGTAGGTATTTAATTAAATTCTTACTGGAGAAACCCAATCTATCAAGTCAATCAAGAGGGACGCAGTTGCAGTTGGTTATGTAGGAGAAAGTGTTACAGTAAGTTGCAGGCAAGTGCATCACTCTATTAAGATCAGAGCCCGTTGTGTTGCTCTATAGTACGAAGTTAATTAAAAGCAACCAATTATCAATTACCAGTGAAATCTCGAGCCTTGTAAGCCCGTTTGGAAATGACACTCACTAGAAACCAAAGGTTTGAGAGGTCAAATCCAACCAAAATCCGTCATGTACAAAGATTGGTGTTGCACGTTAAATCTGTCATGGCCTCACGTTGGGGTGGTGTGGAAATTTGGAGAAGTGGGGTACCAAATAAGCTGTTGTCTGTTCATCTGATCCTGGTTAAAATGAATCTGTTATTGTCCTCGCTTCTTTCCCTGGGGGTATCTAACCAGTGCCATTGCCAATAACAGGTTGTATAACTACAGTACGACGTTAATAAAAAAAATGTTAAGGTGTTAGTCTCTTGCAGTTATTGTGTAGAGTTAGTTGGCGCACTTTAAATACGCGTCGTAATTTTAAAGTTAAGTAAACTACATTATGTTAAGTGTTGTTGATTAGAATCACTGATGGGTTGAGATGTGTTGAACTATTGTTTTATTACCTAAATGAATTAAAATAATAAATCACAACGAACATAATATCACATACGAACACATAAATACAGCGTTACTCATATTATATAACTTGCTTTAATGCTAATCGCAACTACAAAAATATGAATAATACATAACGAATGGGACTTGCTGGTGAAATTGCTATGAAAGAATTTTAAAATGCATTTCCTTAATTCTCTGAGAGGACATGCTCTCTGAGAGACTAGGGGGAGCTCGTGCATTTATTTTAATTCTGATCATCAATTGTTATCACATGATACATTTAAAACTTAAAACGTAGAGAAGCATTTCCCATTTAACATTTTTTGTGTTGAGCAATCAAGTAGGATATATAAAATGGAAATAGTTGTTCGGAATTTTTATTCACGAAGTATATAAAATCTTATTTCAAAGTATGCTAAGCTTGAAAATGCCAATACGTATAGCATGTACTTTCTATAGCAGAAACTTTAAACTACTAAGGTTTAACTTGACTAAAAAGTATCTAATAAAGGGTTCCACTAGCCCGTTGTGTACCAATTTAGTTGACAGAAAATGCAGTACCTACTGCATCCACCAAAAGCAGGTATTTCGGCAGGCTCTCTCTCAGGAAATGTTCATTTGATGGTGGTAAGACGGTAGTGTAATAAGCGACGTACAGCAGCCAGATACAACGAGTTATTCTAGACCACGAAAAAATTAACGGACACTAATAGCCCCTTAGACCAGGATGATCGGATTGGATTTAAATTCACAACCTTCCGGTTGCAAATTCGTTTTTCCTTTAAATGTTGCACCACGGCCCTTTTGTAAGGAGGATAGTAGGTAGGTAGGTTTTTAATTAACGTTACGCTGGAATAAGTTTGCGGACTATTGATGACGGTCAGGAATCAATCCTAAAACATTGTAGGTAGAAACAGAACATCACTTTAGAATTTGAATTGGGAAAATCCTACCAAATTTTCGTCGTTAATCGAAATTTTCGCTACTGATTGAGCTACCGCGGCTCGTTAATTATCCTTTAAATCGCGATATGATACATTTACGTGGCACTATCTTCGGTAATTAAATTTAGTAATTTTTTTAATAAACGTCTTACACTAGAGCAGCACAACGGGCTTGTTGCCATCGGAGGATCTTTGCTTTCGGGTTTTAACCTGAACCGTCGACTCAACATTTGACGGTTGTTAAAAATTACGTGGTGCTGTCCTCGGATATTTATCTTGGGGAACCGATCCCGGACCGTCGTTCATGGCCTAGTTTGCTGCTCCAGTACGATGTTAATTAAATGCCTACCTACCGAACTTCCTGTCAACAATAGCCTGAAGTGTTGCTATAATGTGACGTTATTTAATAAAGTACCAACCCACCTACCTGGATCTTCGGTAATAACTCGTTCGGTTGCGCCACTGCAACCGTAATTAAAAATACCTACCTATGTCATACTTTAACTAATACCAACACACACATTCCGGTGCCAGTGTCGTGAGACACTGTACCAATTCAAAAAGTGCAGTTGGACGAGAAGAGCATGTCACCAAGGTATAAAGTTATTAGAATGTTAGAACAGTGTTAGAATGTTAGAGCACATTGCATATATACATCCTCACATCTATACAGTATTTAAAAAAATGATTTATGCTAGGTTACATAATATATATATATATATATATATATATATATATATATATATATATATATATACATATACTTATATCATTCAAATACGTAATTTAATGAAAGCTTTAGAGCACTCCCTTGACAGTGTGATTTATTATATTTTTAATATATTATTACCATAAAACTCACTGCTCACAAATAAATCTTTCAAGAAAAGTAATAAAGTAAGATGAATCTGATTTATTATATCAACAATTACGCAACCGATGACTATTTCTATTTCTATTTCGTCATTTCCTTTGAGTCATTGGTGTTGGCGGTTTGTTGAAATAAGTGAGTTGCGGCATTTGATGCGATCTTCTGACTTTGTGTTGCCGGTCTCCCGACTGCTGCTGCAGATTTGATTTAAATTTGATTATTCGAAAAATTTTATTATTTAAATTTTAAAAATTGTATTATTCGAATTTTTTCGTATTTTTGTCTTTAATGGTGTTTGGGGGAGCATATGAGCAATTTCTTAGCATTTCGTTGCTCACATTCGTAGAAAACCCCATTTGTGTTGTATGGATCAGGCTCCTCCCTGATGACGCCCTGATCCACCAACACTTTCGTTTTCTATAAATTCCGTTTGTAAATATATATGTAAATAAATATATATATATATATATATATATATATATATATATATATATATATATATATATATATATATATATATATATATATATATATATATATATATATATATATATATATATATATATATATATATATATATATACATCCTGCAAGGTGAGAAAAAAGTTAATTTTTCTTAGTCTCTTAGGATGATCAAGTCCTGATGATTTTCAATGGATCTTAGCATGTTAAAAATTCTAAACCTCGAGCACATGTTGCATGCAATGTTCCTTTTCCATGCAATTTTAAGGTGATCGACAGGTGTTCTCACGTAGACGTAATTTGTTAATTTTTAATAAACGTAGTATTAGAGGAACACAATGGGTTATTTAAGATGGAACGTGTTTTTCAACTTGGCAATCAGTACTAAAATATTTCTTGGCGATAAAAAAGGAAATCCTGAAGTTTTTAAATTTGATTTCTGTTTGTTTGGTAAGTCCGTGAGACGAAATAAAATGCCTAAATGGTCAATAGCCCGTTGTATTTTTGCAGAGTGATGTTTCATAAAATACCTACATACCATAAAGTTGCAATGTTTTTGCCATTTTTTAAAAACTTATCTTCTAATACCAAGTTACGTAGAAGAAGCCTTCAGTAATACTGCTCTGTTAGAAAGGTAGATAAATAAAGTAACAATTGGTATGACAAATTATTCCCGCCGTCAAAGATCGTTTATTAAAGGTAAGATCCTAGTACCAATCCAGTCGGGTGTGATGCTCCAGTTTGACGTCAATTTAAACATACCGAAATACCATAGTGACTACAACTCATAATTTGGATCAAAGGTCAAATGACGAGATATTTATGTTTGCACTCCACTCTCCACATTTTAACACGATTCAAATGTGAGAACAATTGAGTCCACGACAAATGTAACAGGCACAAACGCTGTGAACATGATTGTGTTTAAATGGACTGAGTTTTGAACTCAAAACCTTCCGATTTATAATCCGTTACTCTGCCGACCGGGGAGCCATGGCTCGTATTGTGACTCCGGAGAAAATGCAGCGGACCTTGGTTTAGTCGGTATAAGAATAGTTGTAAATTATTACCAGAAGGGCTGCGTTACCAAAAACTTTAATTTTGATCGCTCGCCAAAATAAATAATCACTTTTTTTCTCATAGAGTGATGGCCAAATATAGCCAATACTCAAGTACACGCTCTAAAACCAACAAACCGTATGAATCGATAACGATATACAGAAGTGGAATTCACTCTGATGGTGTCGAATTATCAAGGGCTATGCTTGCGTTCCGAACTAACTCCATACTTAACTTTGGCTTAGTGTAGGAGTTTGGAGAGGGGATGCCAGGTCAGGTGTTGCCTCGTCATCTAACGGTGATGAAAAATTAAGTGGTGTTGTCCTGGGATCTTTTCCTTAGGGGATTGATTCCGGACAGTCATCAACTACTTGTTGTGTTGCTCTAGTACAAAGTAGAGAAACCATCATAACCGTTCACATCTCTTGAATTGCTTGACTGGTCTACAGTAAAGCTTCCCAAAAACATTTTCACGACAATCAGACTTCATAGATTATGGGTATGTTTCTGTAAATAAATGCTATCGTGCTGGTTTAGAGCCATTTGGCGCTCACCCTCTAAGGGTTAATACAAATATATCGGTTCTACAACCTCTATATTCCCAACATGACTTCTAACAAATTTTGACATACTATTTGGACAAAGGCAGCGGAATCTCGGTAAGAAATATAGGTTGACTAGTAACCGGGGTTATGAGTTGGAAACTCGATCCAACCAAAGACCATCGCTAATGGGGTGCTGAAGCATGCAGTATTTACATTGACATCAAATATCTTCCAGATTGCTTAGGTGTGCAGTGGAATAGTTTTAAAAGTAACGGTTTAGCAACCAGAGTGTTGGGAGATAAAATTCAACCAATAACCATTGTGTGCAAAAGTGTCGCTGCACAATAAATGTGTCATTGCTTTAAATGTCCACACGTTGGTGAGGTGTGGAAGTTTGGATAGGTGGGGTGCTAGCTCAGGTGTTGCCTCGTCATCTGAACGTGGTTCTAAATTACGAGGTGTCCTCGGATCTTGCATTTCAAGAATGATCCTGTAACCAGGACATTTTTTCTTCAATAGACCGAAATGTTCCTATGAGTACGACATTAATTAAAAATTACCATTACCATTAGAGTGGTTCAAAATTATGTGGTTTAGTTCTCAGAAAATTCTTATTTTAATTAATGTTGTGTTTGAAAAACACTTATCACTTTTTAAGACGGTCCGAGATTAATAAACAAAGTTGAAGATTCGAGGACAAAGCCCATAGTTTTTAACTACAGACAGATAACGAGGCCCCACTTGAGCTGGCAGGAAACCCCAAAAATGTAAAGTAATAGGATATTTCCCTTGAGAAAATTTTCCCGGACCGTTACCAATAGTCCGTTCTGTTGCTCCAGTAAATTAAATACCTACCTACCTTAAAATACAGTATGTCCCAGTATTGACTTCAGATATGTACATATTCGTACATACTGGTGATACTTCGTAAACATTCGATAACAGCAGATCGCTCTACTAACCTCTGATTGAGTGCTCCAACTGCTGTCTAGTGTTCGTGTCATATACTTGTACCCTCATTATTGTAAGACTGTAAACCACAAGGATAAAATTTGCATGCATTATAGGAGACAACACATTTGTTTTTCTTTAAAATAATTAACATCTAAGCAAAGTAGAAAAATGATATGACAAACTAGTGTGCTCATAATTTATATTATGTTGAACATTTTAAGAAAGCTACCATATATGTTTTTGTAGTGCACTCTTTTATAATAAAATGTTATCAAGAAATCCAATTATTCTAGTTAGAAGTAAAATCATATCGCCACCACTAAAACAGCATTAAATTAAAATATATAAATAACCCCGATGTTTGTTTCTTTAACAGCTTGTCGTAAGATAATAGGCGATTCATGTGAGTGCTTATGCAAGTGAAAGCACTAGTTTGTTAAAAGCATAGCCGAATTTTCATTTAAATAAAACCCTAGATCATGCTTTTAGATGATTGGCTTGTATACAACCTACCATAATTAAAAACGTTAACTGCAATTAGCGTCCAGAATATTAGTACCACGTTTAGTTAACTAACATTAATGGTCGGTCAAATTTTAAAATGTGTTTTCTCAGATATTTTTTGTGTAGTGGCTTGAATTGCAAGATACAGGTTATAAGTAGATACTTTATGACACAATTTTGAACAAAAAAAACTTAAAATATAAAATTAAAAATGTTTTTTCTTTTAATTTTTTTTTTCAAAAATAATAAATTTTTATCTCTTAAAAAAAATTAAAATTAACTTTTATGAGCTGTTAGAAAAAATGCATGTGTTAAAATAAATCACAGGAGTAGATTACACTTGTAAACCAAATATTTTTTTTTTGATATTTGTTTACTTAAATTAAAAATTGTTCCCTTTATAGATATTAAATATATTTTGATACATTAAAGTTTAAGACACAAAATTGACTTTACTTTAGATACGTACAGGTATTTTGCAAAAAAATAATTCAAAATACTTCAATACAACAAATCTTAAATAATACATGATTTTAAACAGAAATGTACAAATATTTGTTTAAATTTATAAAAAATAGTCGAAATGTGTACATTTTTTTGTGCATTGGTCCCCTAATCCTCTGAAATTGTATTCACATGAGAGGAATTTTCAATGTAAACAAATAAATCTGAAAGTCCGAGAATTTTTTTCCAGCGCTCTTAAAATGCTTTCGCATCAGGTGTTGAACTCGTCATATGACTTTGGTTAAAAATTACGTGTAGTTGTGCTCAGATCTTTCCCACATGGTATTGATCCATGACTATTGTCAATAGCCTGTTGCATTGCTCTACTACGACATTAATTAAAATTACCTTGCCTTACCTTACTTCAAACAACTGAAAACAGTCGGTTGTGTTGCTGCATTTAGACGTTAATTATGTAACTACCTACGTACTTTCTACTACACACCCACTGTCAAAAGTTAATCACGAAAGGTAATATGTGAAAAACATAAAGTACAGCTTTTATTAACACGAAATGAGGCAGAAAAGTAGCAAATAGTTTTATGCATAAAATAAAACAAAGAATTAAATACAATGATGAAAACTATATTGAATTTTCATAAATTATAAGATGAAGTGATATTGGAGTCATTAAAAAATAATGTTTAGATACAAAAATAAAACAAAAGCAACATTAATTGGGTATGTGACCACCCTTCGTCCTCATAAAAAGTTTACAGAGTGTGATAATGATTTCCATCAGGTGATTAAGCACCCAGTCGAGTAATAGGAATGCCCCCTGTAGACCAGTTTGAAACTCTATGAGAGTATATGGAGGTGGGAAACGTTTAGACACAGCACGGCCGAGGGCATCCTTAAGTTTTGCAATGGGATTTAGGTCGGGCGAGTACGCCGGCCAAATCAGCCGCGCAATCTACTCACTATCCTGGTAGTCGTCGATGATGCCAGTTTTATGGAGACGCGTATTATCATTCATTAAAACGAAAGAAGGACCAACTGCTGCTGCGTAAATCTCACATTGCGTTCTAGGACTTGATACCTATACTGAACAGCCGTCACATTACCCCGTTTACAGATGTGCAGGTAAATGCGATATCCCAACGAAATCCCGGCCCACACCATGATCATTTCCCTCGGAATGCGTTGTTTGACTTCAATTAACTCACACACACGTCATACTAGAGTAACAAAACAAGCTAATGAAGATGGTCCGGGATCATTCTCCTAAGTTAAAGATCAGAAGGCAACAGCACTGAAGAGACAATCCCAGTTTTGGCTTGAGATACCAACATACGTGTACATGGTAGTGATAATCCGCAAACATTAGATAACAGCAGATAACTTAACTAACCTCTGATTGAGTGCTCCAACTACTGTCTAGTGTTCTAGCTAACTTATATTTCGACGTTCATTATTGTTAAAATTGTAATGAAGAGGGTACCTGAGGACCACAAATAAAGGTACCGTAACAGATAACACCTTTGTTTTCATTTATAACTAGCAAAATACCCGACCTTACTCGGTTTGAATTGTTTTACTCTAGATTGAAGAGTCAATCAAAATATATAATGACTTACGTTTTCTGTAGAATAAAAATATATTTGAACACATTTCGTCTCTCTTTATATTTTCTACAACTTATTTTGGACACAAATCCTACACATGCATATCCATTCATGTAATACATTTCACAAACATCGCACAATTGCTGTATGACAAAACTACAAAATGACGAAAGGTGATACTAAGATTACTACTATAAAAGTCGATTTCAAGGAAGATTTGGAATTCTCTTTGATAAGTTCTTTTCATGTTCAACTCAATTACTAAAAATTACGATTTACGGTGAGTGCTATCACACTCATAGTCAACAAAAAATATTTTTTTTTATTTGTGGCACTCTTGCATCCGGTATACGACATTATGAAATTTTGCAATCTTCTCCTGTCATTATTACAACGAATTGTTTAATGTTTGAATATTTCTAGTTCGGATTTTTTAAACATTATTATTCTTTCAATAACTGCATTCTTCTTTAAATAACTGCAATATTCCTTAAATAACGGCCTTAAAATTTACAAAAAATTTATTCTGACTTACCTGCCCTTTTAAAGTCGAATACTTTGTGGTGCTGTTGCGTGTGATGACAAGGAAAACACAGTTATTAGAATAATAAATATTTAAAACAGAAAACAGCAAAATAAAACAAATTAAAAATGTCGGAAAAAATTGTTCGAAATATATTAATTTGTGATTCATTTTATTATCTTTATCTCGCACAGTAACCACAACTTACAGCTAAAAGCGTACAAAATTTAGAAACGTGAAATTAATTCAGAACGAAAAAACAGAAAATATCACTGCTCATGCGATCTTATTCATACTTGTTTCGTTGAAAAATATCCACTGTCCTAAATATTCGGAAATCGTTTTCATTACGCAAAGAACAAAAATAAGACTCGAAATAAATGAAGTATCAGAGCTGAAATTCCATAAAAAAATATTTTTGTGAAGTGTAATTACTTTTTCAGCAATACAATTAAAGCAATCGAAGTAATCGTTATATTCAATGTACCCATTCCAATTTTTCCAAAACTACCAAATTATGGTTGCTTTAAGTATACTTACTAAGGTGTTTTAGCATGAAAGTCAACTAAATATAACAATAAAGAAATGTTTAGTATTGCCTTCACTAAACTAATAGATAATGTATTAAATAAAATGCATTACAATCAAATATCTGGAATAAAATTAATGTGGTGCTTGAACAAACACACTGACACACAATCGAACATTGAACAGAAAGACGGACAGACAGACTTTCGCAACCAATTCCACTCACTAAATGAAGATATAGTTCTCACTGTATGCAAATTTCCATGAAAATATATTAAACCGTGTGGATGTGTATAGGGCACATTCATACATACATACATACAGACAGACAGACAGACAGACAGACATATGGACATGCAGACAGACAGACATATATACACCAAACGCGAATAAGACGAATATGGCATCAGAAGGGTCCAAAACGAATACAAAAATTGAAATGGGTCGAAAATATTGAATGTACAAACACTCCATTCTTATTTATATAGATTAATAACATCTAAGCAAAAAAAAATACCGCAAAGTGTGTAGTTATTTTATAGTACACTGGTTTCCAAAAATTAAGGAAAAATCACAAAATAAGCAATTATTCAAAAAGTTACATCTAGAATTTAATGAAACTGAGCCACAGTACACAACACATAGTAAGGTAAAGCATAACATGAAATATAAATAACAGACAATAATAGTGCTTTAGAAATTAGCACATGTAGAAAATTAACAAAGTGAATGTGTCAGTTTGGTATAGGAAAAGTACCTTTAATATACAATATCATCACCCCTAGAAGCAATACAGCCCATACAGCGTTGTTGATACTGTAAATTATGCGATCGATGAGTTCGCTGGGAAGTACTAGCAATTTCTCTTGCAAATCAGTTGTAAGCATAGTAAGGGTCTGAGTAGGATAATTGAGAGCAGCAACACGTCTTCCTAAATCATCCCAAACATGCTCGATGGGATTCAAGCCCGGTGCCGATGTACCGATGAAACCGATGAAAACCGCAAAAAACCGATGTACAACCGGATTGCTGCGAGTTTGAATCCGACTAAAACCTTCGTGTACATAGTGAGTTGATGGACATAAAGTATGTCGAAAATAAAATGTTCTCACTTTGGCGGGGAGCGGAAATTTGGATAGTGGGGTATCAGCTTAGGTGTTGCTCTGTCATCCGATCGTGGTTCCGAATTACGTGGCGTTGTACTCAGATCTTTGTTTTGAGGGACTTATCCCGGAACGGTCTTCAATAGCCCGCAGTGGTGCTCCAGTGTGACTTTAATTAAAAATACCTACCTTCCAACCTAGGTAGACAACCAGGTAAAACTCTCATTAATTGTTCAAATTAAAAAAAAAAAAAAAAAAAAAATATATATATATATATATATAGAGATATATATATATATATATATATATATATATATATATATATATAGTTATATATATAAAATTCAAATACCACTCACTCATCACTGTATCGTAACAACTACATGTACTAGGAAGCTGAAATTTTGCAGGGTGATTCTTCTTCTTATACCGTAGGGGTGCACTAAGAAAGGATTTTGAAAAATTCGAATCCTAAGAGGCCTAAAATTAACCTAAAGCCTAAGCCTAAGACAAAATAAATTTAAAATCGCCATAGAAATAACACTGAGTATAAAACGATTGCTATACGCATCTCAGATTGCTTTACCAGTGTTGATCGAAAAACAATTTCCTTAAAATAAATTAAATTATAATATTCATGTTTGGACTGAATTTTTACTTCTTTCCCTGATGAAAATAATATTTATAAATATTTGATTGATGAAGAAAGAATATTTAGAACATTTAATTTTATATTTACTTAAATTTTATAAAGGAGCACGAAAATCCCAAACGATCAACTCATTGATCATAAAAGCGTAATTTTGCTACTCGGTATATGGCAACCACAGAATTAATGTTTAATTTTTTAATTTGATTTATAATTGCTGTTTTGGGTATTTGAGTTGAAAACGAGATGGTTGTGGTCACATTTGGTGATTTCCAAGTATTATAAATATGTGTTCTTTTTGCTTATAAATCATTGTCTTTATCAATATTGTTCAAGCTTTTTGCGAATTGTACTTCAGAATATATTCAGGAAGTCAGACTTCAACATACTAGAACATATTTTTTTTTTCAGAATTCTGCCTTTTTTAATTATTGGAATTTTGTTTCTGTTTGCTTATATGTTCCGGTATATTACCTATTCCAGAAATATTATTTAAGAGTTGGATTTTATTTATTTATTTCCTGCAAAGTATCAGTAGACATGGGTAATTTCATGGTGGTATATGTATATTTCCACTATCTTCCTTTAAATCTTTGGTTGAATACGTAATAAGGTGTAGATTAAAAAAAATAATTTACAAATTAAAATATTTTTAAGTGTGCATTTATTATTTTTAAATGACATGAAAAATTCCAAAAATAACTTTAAAATAAGATGGGTTACGTTAATTTAAAACTGGTAGTCATTTTGTACTTCCAAATATATGTTAAAATTTTGATATAGCTTTTCATTGAAAGACGATTAAATAAACTAAATTTCATTTGTTTTTCGTGTTTCATGGGTGTTATTGAAAGCTTACGCAATAGTCAAGTAAACTACATCCATCATTCTAAATAGATACGTGCTTTCCATTTAGGAACCAAATTTCTGATCTTAAAAAGTACCATAAGGGTTCAATTAAAAACTGTATGTGTGTTGGAGAAACGGGAATTTTTAACAAGACTTAGTAGATCTTGGAATAATATCACACTAATTAATTTTGAAAAATTGAAATTTTATGCCTTAAGAGACAGAAAGTCGAAGTTGATTGCTCTATTTATTGAACAACTTAGTTTTGAACAACAATTTATTGAACAATTTATTACACAACGTAGATGCATGTGAATCGTTCGTTGAAAGTGATTTTCTTTTTGTAAAAGCGCTGTAAAATCAACCTTCTGTTTATTAAAATATTGTTATCGATTGGGTTTAATTTGTCTACTCTAATGACATGTATTTCAAACAAAATCTCTGTTATTCTACATATCACTGAATGGAATTTTCTGGAAAAGTGCATTTGCTTCAAATTAAATTAGTAACGAATGCTGTAAAAATTTAATTTAATATCTTCTCATATTGATGATGAAATTCTAAAATATCGCTTACTAGATGAAAGAATGGCACAATGAAAACATATTCATAGGTAAACTAAATGCAAGACAATCCACCGAAAATTCGTTATTTTTACTGAAATTGAATGCACGGGAACTCGAAAACTTAAAATCAATTTCAGCAGAAGTGTGAAGAATATGAAATGGATTATATGGTTGGATATAACATATATATATATGCATATTTGCCTCCGAAGTAAACTTTTCAATCAACATGTTATATATATATATATATATATATATATATATATATATATATATATAGCCAGTTGCTCTATCAAGCGATAGATGGCGCTACTAATCCTGTATTAACACTTCCCTTTAGATGCGCTCTTGTAATAAGAATGTTCTTTCTAGAATAGGGGAGATCGCCATCAACATCCGTGTTAGCAAGACGCTTTTTCGTCTGTGTCGCTTGTTTTGAAAGGGCCCCTTAACATTCAAAGGTTGTAATTCCCCCCCCCCCCTCTAAAATATACAATTGTCAATAAATGTTTTGTTGTTTTTTTAAGAACTTCGTTGTCATTTTAAGCATAATATCATATTTCCTAGACACTGACCAACATATATATTCATGCAAATTTACGTTAGAATCACTAAGCATTTACGAATCGGCGTAAACTGAACTATGTCCCAACGAAATACATTCATTTGCAAGATCTCTTATGTTCTAAAATTATCTGAAACACGTATATGAGAGTAACTAGAAAATGGGCTCGCCACCACTACAAAAGTATAAAATAATAACTTACACCAGTAGCAAATTTTTAAAGAAATGTAAGATTTGTCTTATATATATTGTCGTCAAGTATGTAAAAGTTAGACGAAAGCAACCCTCAAGAACATATAAATTTGATTCTTGTATTAGAAGTCAAATTATTAACGTTTGTGTAACCTGAAATTTCCACGTAAGTAAGATATTTTTGAAATAATGGTAGGACTAAGTTTAGTGAAATGCTTACAGTTATATTTTTTATTCGGTGTACTTAATGGCAATCAAAAGATAAGACGAAGATAACTTGAAATTTCAATTTTCAGATGAATATCATGATCCAAATAAATAATTCTGAGCATTTGCTCTAGAGGGATGTAATGTACATCTTCATGTATCTAAAATAGTTATTTGGATATTCTTAAAGGTGTAAGAACGCAGCATGGTCTAATAATAATAACTTTAATACTCATCTCTGGACTGTGATTTAGCGACTATACCAACAAAGGTTATGAGTCTAAAACTCGTCCAGTCAAACAACGTCCTGAAAATTCAGGTTTGCAGGTGCACAAAATATTATCTCGTAGTCTCAAATTTCTCAGCTTGGCATGGTACTGAAATTTGGAGAGTGGGTTGCAGCTTATATACGTTCCCACACATAAGCCAACCGTTATTGAAATTGCCCGTTGTTTTAATCTAGTGCGAATTCAATCAAAATACCTCATACCTGCATACAATTACAAGGAATTAAAATAATCTGATATTAAAAACTGCTTTTTTTAATGACTATTTTTTACAAAATTCCAAGGATCTGATAATGAGTCAAATAACAATTTTATTCCATCAATCGATTTTTCTGCTAGAATTTAATACCAAATCAAAATCACCACTACCAGATAAATTTCAACTTAAAAACATTACAAATAACTTTCCCTAATGCTAGGAAGACAATGCTATTAAAATATATTCCAATGATTATGAAAAAGTACATAATGCTGGAGAAGTTACTTTGTTAAGGGGACATACGACTGTTAAACCTCGAAAATGTTCGATTTTTTTAAAAAAATATATGTTATTAAACAGTGTTTTCTGAACAATTTAAAATATTCCACGTTAAAAAATTCCTATAATTATGAAAGTTATGAGCGAAAATGCATCAGCTGTTTAATGTAAACATTGGAAAGTGCCACGCCCTTTTCTTTGACTGACTGAAGGCTAATAGCTAGACACACGATTTATACATCAGAAATATATTATTTTTCTTGATGATTGAGAAGAAAAAGTACTACTCAATTCCTCTCTAAAGTTTGTGTACAATTTTCAAACGATTGCTACGCACGTTTATTTTCAAAGCTCTCTTGAAATATCGCTAAATTTTAGCAGTGTGAATTCGTTTTTGGATTTTTGTTGTTTTACTGTTTAGCTTTTGGATTCTTTTGATATGAATTCCATTCAAGTTAAAAGAAAGTCTGGTCAACGTCCTAAAAAGAGACGTTTTTATGGAAATCAGCATTCCAAAAAACCGATCGGATTTGATATCAACGCTCTTGTTTTATCTGATGGTTTTGACTCGGGCAGCGAGAATTTCGACGAATCTTCTGTGAATGCCAGTGTATCAGAAAAACCAGAACCTTTCCCCAAAAGTGCTTCCGGGAAAAAAATTGATTTGGAATCGTCTTTTACCAGAACATTTGAAGGAAACATTATCTGTGATAAAGATGTGTTGTTTTCATTCCTGGAAAATAATTTATGTTGCAAAGTGTGTTTTGGTGCTATAAGCATTCTTGATGAAAAAGTGAGTGGACTTTCTTCATCAATTTCTATTACTTGTAGTTCATGTAAAATTAAAATATCAACTAGAAACTCAAAGTTGCTTGGCCCGAAAAAAAACATTCCTGAAATCAACCGAAGGATGACATATGCCATGCGTAGTGTTGGCCAAGGGTTGGAAGGTCTGAAAACGTTTTGCGGGATTATGGACTTCTATCCCCCTGTTTCGCAAAATGCTTACGACAAAATTTGTGCACGTATTGATGCTGCCTCAAAAATAGTGGCAATCGACAGCATGAAGAAAGCCGCTGAAGAAGAGGTTGCTGCTACAAACAGCACAGACATAACCGTGAGTGATGATGGAACCTGGAAGACGAGGGGCCACACTTCTCAAATCGGTGTTTGCACCGTTATAGGTGCTGACACAGGCAAAGTTATTGATGTAGAGGTTCGGTCGTCAGGATGTAAAGGTTGCAGCATATGGAAAGGGCCTCGTTTTGGCAGTGCCTTCAAAAAGTGGCATGCCAAACATTCCCAAGTGTGTCGAAAAAACCATACTGGCTCATCTGGTAAAATGGAAGCAGATGGGATGGTGAAACTCTTTCAAAGATCTGAAAGTGAAAGAGGTGTGCGATACTTAAATTACATTGGGGATGGGGACTCTAAAACTTTTGTTTCCATATCAGACTGCCATCCGTATGGTGAAAATTTCAAAGTGTCGAAATTAGAATGTGTTGGACACGTTCAGAAGCGGATGGGCTCTCGTCTTCGGAAATTAAAAAAAGAGTATGGTGCTAAAAAGCTGCAAGATAAAAAATCTATTTCGGGGAAAGGACGGCTGACAGATAACGTCATCAACCAGCTATCTGTGTACTATGGGAATGCAATTCGTCAGCACTCCAGCTCGGTAAAGGAAATGAGGAATGCCATATGGGCAATATATTTCCATACACGTTCAACTGACGACGAACCTCTGCATAGCTTCTGCCCAGCTGGTGAAATGTCATGGTGCAAATACAATCGAGCAGTAGCAGAGGGAACAGTCGACGATTTTCACCATAAATCTAGTTTGCCACCAGCTGTTATGGACGTGATAAAGCCAATTTTCAATGCTTTACCACATCCTCAGTTACTAAACCGCTGCCTTGGTGCTTTTACACAAAATGCCAATGAGTCAATGAACTCTCTGATTTGGCAAATTTGCCCAAAGATATCAGGCAGCGGTCGCAGAATTGCTGAAATCGCGGTACATGAATCGGTTGCACTGTTTAATGAAGGCCGCATGGGTAGATTACAAACTATGCTTAAACTTGGACTTTCTATAAGCGAAAATGCCATCAATGCACAAAAGTTAGCTGATATGCGAAGAATTTTACATGCAGACAGGAGAGCGAAGGAAAACACGATTTTAAAAAGAAGAAACAAGAGAAGAGCAAAATCGCTCTCTGAACTGACATTTTCTAAAAAGGAAGGCTCAACTTATGAACCAGGTGGATTTTAGCTATTTGGTAAGTTAATCACATAAATTTTTTAAGCCAAAAATTCACTTTAGTAATTGAAAACTTTTAAAAAATGTCTTTTTCGAGAGTAATTATTTTCTTGCACCGTAAATATATATTCCATTTTACATCAATTACTAAAAATTTTCTGATTGTATTTGTGAGAAATTTTAATAACAAGTGTAGCATAGCATTATACTTAAATTTCACCCCTTTTTAAAGTGCTGAAATATAAAAAATTTATGTTATTGTAAAAAATAACTTTAAAGTCATTTATCTCAAAATGAGTTTTTTTGATGATACGCGCACAATATCTAAAGAACTATTGAATATTTTTACTTGAAATTTTCACAGAATATGTATTATGCTATGTTCTGCTAATTGAACCACAATTTAGCTTAATTTTCTCTTTTAAAAAGTTTTGTGGGGGAGTAGAAAAGTTGAAATTTTAGCTATTTTTAACCCTTTATTTTAATATGGTACATAAAATAGAAATTAGATTTAAATGTGAAAAAATTGTGCTTCAATTCCTTCAACTGACTGTTACGAATACCTAGATACCCAAAATATTGTGTTTAGACCAATATTTTGTCAGTAATCATACGCGTAAGGTGGTTAAATAATATTTTCTTCAAAAATTATACCTGCATTTATTACTCTCTCAAAAAAATACATACCAATATTATGGGTTGTAAAAGTTTGTACTAAAACAGAAAGAACAGATATTTTTCTTGAAAAAAAAAGTTAAGCTCTCATATGTATTGTTTGGGAGATATGAGCTGTCGAATTTGACTGATTTTTCCCCACTTTATCGAGTTTTAAGAGTCGTATGTCCCCTTAATTGATTTAAAGGTTAGTTTTAGTTTTATTTCAATGGTTTGAATGTCATAAAAACCAGCTTTTAACACTGAAGTTGAGCAAGTTAAAATATTCCTACCACCAGTGGGAACTTTGAGTTTTATTAAAAGGTTGAGCGAAAACCAATAGAGTACCAAACCACGCTCTGACGGGTTTTCAATATAAGCAAACGAACCCCAAATCTATCCACTACGGAATTTTGAACCACTATCATATAACGAGGTTTTCATAGATCTGGCACCCCAATCTCCAAACATGCAAACCACGACAAAGTACGAACATTTTGAGAACACGACATATTCAACCTGCACCAGCTCCCATGTATGTGACAGTATTTGGTTGGATTCAATTTCTCAACCCTGTAGTTGCGAATTCTTTACACTTCCAACCGTTTAATCCGCTCAACTCTGTATTTAGAGTCGCAGGTAATGGTAATGGTAATTTTTAATAAACGCATACTGGAGCAACACAACGAGCTATTGACGACGGACCGGGATCAATCCCATAAGAGAAAGAGTCAAAACCACAATATTTTTACTATGGACAGAAGATGTTAGAATCGCAGGAACAAGTCTCATGTTGATTGTACAAATAAATTATGTTACTTAAAATAATATATATTCATGCAAATATTTACGTGAGAGAGAACTACTATACATTTACGAATTGACTTAAATTCAACCATGTTCCAACTGAATAACATTCATTTGCAAGATCTCTTTTGTGTAAAATTATTTGCACCCATATTTGAGAATAACTATTAAAATCAAGTAGCCTCCAGTAAAAAATAAAATAAAAAACTACATACGTGACAAATTTCTAAATGAAAATAGTATGATATTGTTTGGCAAAACATGTAGTTCAGGTACATGCTGTTGTATGAAAGTATGATCTTTTGAAAGAAATTACACAAACAGTCCTGAATCATGTAAATTAATTTCTTGATTTAAGGCAAACCATAAACGTTACGTTTTGCTGTCATTTCACAAAAGTTAATTGTGTTAGAGAACATAGTTAGAGAGAAAGCTTAATAAAAAATTAGGTTATTTTACATGAGGTGTGCACTTAATGAAAATCAAAATCTTGGACGAGAGAACTCAAAATTTTAATATTAAAATGATTTCATAATTCAAAATAATAATACTGTTCATTGTTTATACTTACATGCAGGATTTGCTCTAGAGTGTCTTGCTCTATACCTGAAGCAATTGCTCTAGACATCTTTTGTTATCTAAAATAGTTTTTTGGATTTTCCTCAAAGTGCAAGAACTAACCACTGTCGAACTGCACCAAAAATTAATAAATATGGTCATAACTCTGTGCTCTGATACAACGGCTTTTCAAACAAAAGAGTATAACTAATCCGATTAATGATCTAAAGAGTGTAGGACAATATTAGCCCAGTTCCCACTTTGAAGGATTAGCATCGGAAGATTTGTGAGTCAAACACTCTGTCCTATCATAATGTCCTGTGAAAGGAGGCTGAGTTATGAACAAAATGATTATCGTAGCTTCAGATGCTCTCAACTTTACAAGGTGTGGATTATTGTTGAGTGGGTTACCAGCTGATGTAGGTCTCCATCATCTAAGCGTTATTCAGAATCAAGTAGTGTTGTTCTGGGATCCTTTCAATTCATGTTTCTTTGAACCTGATGTATTTCTCTCTTGAGTGCCGGCAAATCGTTCATTGGGCGCATCTATTTCTAGATTGTCTCCTTTGTAGCATGGTCATATATGGCCCTTGCGACGTAAAACTTTAAACCAAACTAACCACTTAAGTCCTCACGTTGGTTTGGTGTGGAGTTTGGAGAGTGGGGTGCCAGCTTAAGTACTGCCTCGTCATCTCATCATGGTTCAAAATTACGTGGTGTTTTTCTCGGACTTTAACTGAGTGAATTGATCCTGGATCTTTGTCAATAGCTGTGTTCCTCTAGGACAACTTTTATTAAAAATTACCAATTAAACTTCGGGAGGGATCCGATGACAAAGAGTATCCGACAGGTTGCTTCGAGTTTGATACCGGAGCATCGACAAATTCCATTTGCGGTGCTTAGTTGCTATGCTAATTTAAATATCTACATTCTCTATAATCGGGGAAGTGTAGTTAACGTCGCACTGGAACATCGCTATCAGCAATTGGCGACGGGTAAGTAAGGTCAGTTAATTTTAAATAACGTCGTACTGGAGCAGCACACCGGGCTATTGACGACGATCCGAGGACAACCCCTCGTAATTTTGAACGTTGGTCAGATGACGAGGCAAGCCTGAGATGGAAACCCACTCTCCAAATGCACACACCAACTCAACGTGAGTTATTTCGTCCATGACAGATTTAAAATGCACGAAGTGGGCTTCTACATAGTACGCTTACAAACATCCATACGATGACCAAGATTAGAACTAAGAACCTTCTGATTTAGATGCTAACAACTTAACCACCAGACCGGTTGGTAGGCTAATTAAGTAGGAAATAAGAATTCAAAGGGTAGGTGTATAGTTGAATTTAGGCTTCATCCTTCAACAACATAATGAACTATTACTAACATAACGGTCCGATGGAAAGATCCGAGGACCTCGCCTCGTAATTTTGAGTCACAGTCGGATGACGAGGTTAACACCTAGCTCTTTTAACGAGCATTAGTATCTAAGTGCATCTCGGTGTTGGATAGGATCCAGTTTTTAAAGCGTTACCTCCCGGTTTGTTATCCGCGACCCTTCCAACTAGGCTGAGTGATCTGACCGTGGTTCAAATTAACGTGGTGTTGTCCTCGACTCTTTCGTTTCGGGAATGATCACGGACCATCGTCATTAGATCGTTGAGTTACTCTAGACATTAATCAAAAGTACCTATATTAATTAATTATTTCACAAAATACCAGCTGACCGACCTGTCTGGTGGTTAAGGTCTTAGCCTCTAGATCTGAAAGTCCATAGTTCCAATCTGGGTCAGTGCTTGGATGTGGGTATGAAGTAGAGGCAGCTGGCACACCTTAACTATTTCGTAATTTTAAAATTAAGTAAACTATATTATTTTAAGTGATGTTGATGAGAATCTCAGGGGAAGTTGAGATATGTTGAAATAATATTTAACTATCGAAATGAATTAAAATAAGAAATATAAATACATGCACACGAACGCTCACACACATAAATACAGTGTATACTCATATTATAATTTGCTTTAATACTAATCACAATTACAAAAGTATAAAAAATACCTTACAAACGAGACTTGCAGGACAAAATGTTATGAAATATTTTTAAAATGCATTTCATTAATTCTCTAAAAGTACATGCATATAGAGAGTGGAGCGTTTGCATTTATTTTAATTCTGATCATCAATTGCTCTAGCGTGATACAGCTAAAACGTGATACGTAGAGAAACATTTCCCCTTTAATCTTTTTGGTGTTGAGCAATCAAGAAGGATACTTAAAATTGGAATTCATTGTTTGGAATTTTTATTCACGAAAAACTGAAATTTTATTTCAAAATATGCCAAGCTTGAAAATGGTAATACGTATAGCATGTACAGGGTGTTTCAAAAATGACGGGCCTATTTGAAAAATAAATAAAAACTAAACGGACAGCGATAGAAATGCACCGTTTATTGGGACAACAGTAAATTTTCAGGACGGCAGACTTTCGAAATGAGTTACAATGTTTAACAACAGATGGCGCTGCATGCAATTTGCGAGTGAAATAAGAAAACGCAGTCTGTGAGATCGCCATTCTGTAAGTTTGCTGTGAAAAAATGGTCTATTCCTCACAATAGCTGTTTTTTCTCGTGTTGGAATTCCAGTGCCTAGAACACAGTGTTGTTACAACAAGACGAAGTTTCCAACGGAAGTTTAATGTAACCAAGGGACCTAAAAAGGATACAGTAAAGGATCTGTTTGAAAAATTTCAACGGACTGGGAACGTGAAGGATGAACGTGCTAAAAAGGTAGTGCGACCGCTCATTACAACCACGGAGGCCAATGCTCATCTTGTGCAACAGGTGATAAAATAGCGCCCTCGGGTTTCCATTCGCTGTGTTGCTGCTGAGGTACATATAAAACCAACGTCCGCGTATCGTCTCATGCTCCAGAGCTTACACTTCTTTCCATACAAAATTCAGACTCGGCAACCCATCAGCGCTGCTGTCATTAATACACGAGATAAATTCGCTAACTACATAGTGCAAAATAATTGATGAAGACGATATCCATTTGGGGTTTACTGACGAAGCTTATTTTTACCTTAACGGCATCATCAATAAATAGAACTGGCGCATACGGGGAACCAAAAACCGCCATGTTGCAGTCCCATCGTCCCTGCATCAGCCAAAAGTAATGGTTTGGTACACAATGCCTTGTTTTATGCTAGATGGTGCCCAGCCACATGGAACGGCCGACGTGTTTAATTTCCTCAATATACATTTCGATGATCGTGTGATTGCTTTGATTTATCCCACACATACAGAAAGCGGCATATATTGGCCTCACTATTCGCCAGACATGAACCCCTGTGACTTCTTTCTGTGGGGACTCTTGAAAGACCAGTTGTACCGCCACTATCCAGAAACAATTGCACAAATGGAGCAGTACATCTCGTCTGCATGTGAAGCCATCCCGCCTGAGACGTTTGTACGGGTTTCTGATAATTTTGTTCTGAGACTAGGCCATATTGTTGCTGCGCACGGTGGATGTGTGAAAAATATCGTAGTATAGATTTTTTCCAGAAGGCAGCGCCATCTGTTGTTGAACATTGTAACTTATTTCAAAAGTCTGTCTGCTTGAAAATTTAGTGTTGTCCTAAACACATTGCAATAAACGGTGCATTTCGATCGCGGCTCGTTTAGTTTTTACTAATTTTTCAAAGAGGCCGGTCACATTTTTAAAACACCCTGTACCTTTCTATAGCAAAAACATTAAAACCACCAAGGTTTAACTTGACTCAAAAAGGCTCTAATACGGGTTTCAATAGCCCGTTGTGTAACTCTTAAGCTGACAGAAAATACATCTCCAACTGCACCCACCAAGAGCAGGTATTTCGGCAAAATGTTTCTCAGGGGTAGTTATTTTCAGTGTGGTAAGGCAGTATTTTAATAAGCGTCGTACTGGAGTAATAAATAACGATTTATTGACGACGGTCCATGATGAATACCAAATTGAAAGATCTCAGGACAACACCACGTACTTTCTAACATTGGTTGGATGACGAGACAACTCCTCAGATGGCACCCCACTCACCAAACTTCCACACCACGACAACGTGACGACATTTTAGGCCACGGCAAAATAAATGGACACCAGGCCGTTAGTACAGGATGGAAGGGTTGGATTCAAACTCGCAACCTTCAGGTAGCTAATCCGTTACACCCCTAAATGTTGTACCACGGCCTTATTTTATGGAAGGAAGAAGACAGGTAGGTTTTCAATTAATGTTGCACTGGAACAAGTCCACGGGCTATTGGCGACGGTCAGGGATCAATCCTAAGGCATGGCGGGTAGAAACAGACCATCCCTATATTGTTTGAATTGGTAAATGGTAATGGTAATTTTTAGTTAACGTCGTACTAGAGCAACACAACGGGCTATTGACGACGGTCCGGGATCAGTCCCTTGAGGGAAAGATCCGAGGACAACACCTCGTAATTTTGAACCACGGGGTTTGAATTGAGAAAATCCTACGAAATTTTCGTCGTCAATAGCCCGTTGCGTTGCACTAGTATGACGTTCGTCAAAAGTACTGAATGCCTGCAAAATTTTTCTTTTCCAAGCTTTAAACATATGGCAGCGGTAGATGAGATTTTTACTTATTTTCACACCCAATTCTTTTAATTATATTTTGCCGACCAACCGGTATAGTGGTTAAGGTGTTAGCCTCTAGATCGAAAGGTCCCTGGTTCGAATCCGGTTTCGGGCATGGATGTTTGTAAGCGTATGGTGTAGAGGCGGCTGGTGCACCTTAAATATATCGTGGCCGAAAGTCCTCACGTTGGGTTGGCGTGGAAGTTTGGAGAGTGGGGTGCCAGCTCAGGTGTTGCTTCGTCATCTGACCGTGGTTCAAAATTACGAGGTGCTGTCCTCGGATCTTTCCCTTAAGGGACTGATCCCGGACCGTCGTCAATAGCCCGTTGTGTTGCTCTAGTACGACGTTAACTAAAAATTACCAATTACCATTACGTACAAGGGCAACTCAATGGGCTCGATAAAATGTCACGTGATTTTCAATTTGGAAATCAGTCAGGACCCAAAGATAACTTGGCGATAAAAATGGAAATCCTGAAGTTATAAAATTTTGATTTCTTTCTGTTTGGTAATCTGTGAGACCAAATAAGATGCCAAAATGGTCGATAGCCTGTTGTATTGCTGCAGTGCGACGTTAAATAAAATACCTAACTACCCTAAAGTTGCAATGACTTTTAAAAACATATCGTCTGATAGCAAGTTACGTAGTAGAAGCCGTTTTATTTCGTGGTTTAATGCTGCTACGCACTGAAGGAGGATACTTAATGTAACGATGGGCAACTCACTCACTAAGGGTTAATACACGTATAATGGTTCTGCAACCCCTTTTTTCTCAATAACACTTCTAACAAGATTTGACATATCTGAACAAAGGCAGTTGTATTCCAGTTAGAAATATAGGTTGAATAGTAACCGGGATTATGAGTTTGGAACTCGGTCCAACCAAAGACTACTATCGTGTACGGAGTGCTGATGCACGTTAAATTTTAAGTGACATGAATGCTCTTCATGTTGGCTTAGAGCCGCGTTGGCCCAGTTGAAGGAGTAACGGATTACCAACCGGAGGGTTGTGAGATCAAATTTCAACCCAAAACCGTCTTGTAGAAAAGGGGCTGGTACACAATAAACATATTGCTGCCTCAAATGTCCACACGTTGGCGTGGTGTGGAAGTTTGGAGAGTGGGTAGTCATCTGACCGTAGATCACAATTACGAGTTGGTGTCCCCAGATCTGTCCCTTCGGTGATTTATCCGCGGACCGTCATCAATAGCCCATGGTGTTTCTCCAGTACGAAGTTTTTTTAAATACCCATCTACATCACCTGTTGGCTTAGAGTGAAATTTTAGACTAATTGGAAATTTTATTTAGCGTCATACTAGAGAGCAACACAAAGGGCTATGGATGACGGTCCGGAAATAAACCTCTAAGGTAAAGATCAGAGGACAACACCACGTACTTTTGAACCACGGTCAGATGACGAGGCATCATCTGAGCTGGTACCCCACTCTCCAACCTTCCATTCCAATACAACGTGAGGTCGAAATACTTTTTGATAGTACGATGGGCACTCATCAGACCGTGGTTCGAAATTACCAGGCGTCCTCGGATCTTTTACTTCAATAATGTTCTTGGACAGTCTTTTGGTCAATAGCCCGTTGTGTTGCTCTAGTACGACGTTAACAAAAAATTGCCAATTACCAATATAAAAAAACGTAATTTTAACTACGGTCAGAAAACGAGGCCACACTTGAGTTGGAACGTCACTCTCCAAATAAGCAAAGTCCTCGTGTCTTTCCCTTGAATGGTTGATCCTTGACAGTCACCAATCGGCTGTTGTGTTGCTCCAGTTAATTAAATACCAAAGGACAACAGCAGATCACTCAACTAACTTCTGATTGAGTGCTCCAAGTGCTGTCTAGTTGTCTAACTAAAATATACTTCGACGCTCATTATTCTAAGAATTGTTAACCATAAGGACGAAAATTGGAGGTACCATACCAGACAACACTTTTGTTTTTATTTAAAATTAATAGCATTTAAGCAAAGAAGAAAAATAGTATCGTATAGAAGTGTGTAGACTATATTATGTTAAACATTATAAGAAAAATAATTAAATACCTAACTACCTTAGAGTCTGTAGGTCCCAGTTTTGACTTGAGATACCAACATATCCGTACATGCTGGTGACACTCCGCAAACATTAGGACAACAGCAGATCACTCAACTAACCTCTGATTGAGTTTAGTGCTGTTTAGTTGTCCAACTAAAATATACTTCGACGCTCATTATTCTAAGAATTGTTAACCATAAGGACGAAAATTGGAGGTACCATACCAGACAACACTTTTGTTTTTATTTAAAATTAAAAGCATTCAAGCAAAGAAGAAAAATAGTATCGTATAGAAGTGTGTTGACTATATTATGTTAAACATTATAAGAAAGTTGCAACATATAGGCTGTCTGGTTCACTCAGTCATAGTAAAATGTTTTAGTTGAACCAATAGTTCTTAGTAAAAATGTATCGCCACCACTACAAAAGCATTAAACTGAACTATGTAAATCACGCAGATAACTTACGTTGTCTGATTCATATGTCTCATTCTGTTCTGTGAGTGCTTCTGTAAGAAGACACTTTCGAATTAAAAGTTAGACAGAACACTTTTAGTGAAATCAACTTTCGCCGTTGTTTTAACTGTCCTTGTCACGACCTTTCATAAATGATGGAATCTTTTTTAACTATCATTAGCGTTAGTTTCAATGTCTAGTAAACTAAATTTAATGATCTCACTAAGAGTGAATATGTAATACGAGATTTAACAAACGATGTTTAATATTTGGGTGACAAAAATCAAGAATCTTCACACAAATGTGTACAGTATAAGCTCCAATTATCACAGTTTCCAATTTGCTTATCACAGGTACGAAAGTGTTGAAAAGAATATTATGAATAAAGAAGGGGACTAAGTTATACACTTTAAGTTTATACTAAATATTCTGATCAAATTCATGTTTTTAATGCAATTCTTTTCATGGATCGGTGCTGACCTTCGTTATGTTAAAGTGATGAAATTTATTGAAATTTTTCCTCAGAATCTTTTATGTGTAGCGTCTTAAATTTTTTATACAGGTTATGAAAGGACACTTTAAATCAGAGATTTAAAAAAAAATTTAAAACTTAAAATTTTCAGATTTTTTTATTATCTTCTATTTTGTTTTGAAAAATGACCAATTTTAATCTTTTTTAACAATTAAAATTAATTAAAATATCTTAATAATTCTTAGGTGTTCAAATTTATTGAAATTTTTCCTCAGACTCATTTATGTGTAGCTTCTTTAATTTTTTATACAGGTTATAAAAAGACACTTTAACTCGGAGATTTAAAAAAAAAATTAGAACTTGAAATTTTGCGATTTGTTTTCACTATTTTCTATTTTGTTTTGAAAAATGACCAGTTTTAAACAATAATTCTGTAAACAATAAGAATATTGTTTAGATTAATAATTAAAGTGTTCAAATTTATTGAAATTTTTCCTTAGAATATTTTATGTGTAGGTAGTTTTGTGTGTATTACTATTGCCGAAGATCCAGGTAGGTAGGTTAGTAATTTTTTTAATCAACGTCACATTATAGCAACCCATAAGGCTATTGTTTACAGTAATAAATAAAGTGTTCAAATGTATTGGAACTTTTCTTCAGAATCTTTTATGAGTGTATCTTGAATTTTTTTATACAGGTTATGAAGGGACACTTTAACTCAGAGATGTAAAACAAAAAATTAAAACTTAAAATTTTAAGATTTTTGTACATTATATTCTATTTTTTTTTTTGAAAAATGACCAATTTCAATCTTTTCTAACAATCAAATATAACTTTTTTGTGCAGATAAAAGAAAAGAATGCGTTAAAATATGTTATAGCATATGTTACACTTGCAAACCAATTATTATTATTTTTATATCTGCTTGAATAAACTGAAAAATTTTAACTTTATGGAAAAAATTCATGGAAGTTTAAAGACATAAAATTGACTTTATTTATTTCAGGTACGTACAGATATTTTTCAAACGATTGTTTAAAATTCTTATACTCATCGTATCTCCATAAATAATTGCACAGTTTAAACAGAATTAAAGAAATACGAGTATTTATCTGAATTAATAAAAAACAAAATAGACATTTTGAAAGATTTTTGTGCATTGGTCCCCTTAATACTCTAAAATTGTATGCACATTACAACATGTATAGGTATAATACCGTAATTTCAATTCATATGTTTATCTCAGTAGTATGAATTGTGTGAAAAACCAAAATCAAACTGCATTTTCATTACAATACTTTCAGCGCCACCAAAAGACATAAGGCATGGCAGTTTGGTCGTATCTGTTGGATTAACAACAGATGAGTCTTCATTTTCGGGATAACTCGGGAAGACCATATAAATAGTCATAGAATTACTTATGGCACACAATAGCACATAATGTAATCAAGCTACCCCTTTCACCTGACGTTACTTTCGAAACTTGTTTTTCATCTTTGCCAGCTATTAGTACTTTCTTTGATTTGTGTACAGTGATTCCAGTTTCATCTACATTGTAAATGTCTTCTGGCCCAAATTTATACTCAAGAACCTTTTTTTCAAATTATTAGGAACACGCCTACTGTGAATGTATTGAATATAGTTGATACTCAAACATGTACTTTCACGCTTACGCAGGGATAATTCCTTATGCCTATGAATGAATGCACATAACCATACATGATATATTTTATATTGAACCCATTTGTTGGAAATTTTTTTATTGTTAGCAATTTCAAACTGTGTAGTATCTTTGGTGTTAATAAATATTCTTTCAAGAGTCTTTCTTCCTCGTCAGTAAAAATTTGCCCAGTTCTGTAATCAGGCTGCATATGCATTAGCCCATGACTCTTACTTATTTTTACTCAATTTATGTTGTTTCACATATCTCTCCAGAGTTTTCTAATCAATGTCATAAACATTTGCTGTGGTACGAATACTAAAACCTTCATCAGCAACTTTCTTCACGGCTGCCTTCATAACTTCACTGGAATGCTCCGTATGAGCTTTTCCTCTTGGTTTATTGAAAAAAGGCATCTGAGGAAAAGAAATAACGTTCAGTTATGTATAATTAATATTGTAATCAGTGGTGCAGATCAGGAGTGTATTCAGAAATTGATTTGAAGGGGGCCTCCGATTTTTTATTTAATGTATTTTTTAAGAATGCGAACAAAACAGAAATAATTGCTAAACATTTATCATGTAAAGTATATAAATTTTAATGTGTATTTATGGGATCAAAATAAGTTTGATTTAAATAATATTTTAATTTAGAAGTTTGATTTAAATAATATTTTAATTTAGAAGTTTGATTTATATAATATTTTAATTTAGAAGTTTGATTTAAATAATATTTTAATTCAGAAGTTTGATTTAAATAATATTTTAATTCAGAAGTTTGATTTAAATAATATTTTTATTTAGAAGTTTGATTTAAATAATATTTTTATTTAGAAGTTTGATTTAAATAATATTATAATTTAGAAGTTTAAATAATCCTACCGATTTTTTAAAATATTTAAATAAAGGAGCCTTGACCCTCTGGTCAACCTTCCTTTAAATGGAATTGGTCAAGCCTCCCCACATGGCCATTTTGAAAATAATAACACAGTGATTTTAGGTCTAATAATTTATACAAACTCTAAGGTTGTAACCAAAGCTTAATATGTTAGTATCTGTGAAATCTTATTTTTTATATTTATTTCAATTGGTTTATCTGAGAAAATCTTTAAAAAAAATATATAAAATACTTTTTACTAAAATACATTTAAACCGCCTTCCTTTTTTAAATTAATTTTTTGAATGTGTCTGCCATTTTTGGGACACCTTGTAGTTACGATACCAGATCTATGTGTTTATTTTCTTGATCAAAAACAGACAAAAAAGATCAAGTAATGGACATACACACAAGGAAGATTTTGAATTAACCTAAATACAGCAAGGGAGGTATAGTATCTGACAAGAATCAAAACTGCGCCACCCACAACTCGCGGCTTGCTAGAGTAGTGGCCGAAGCCACGATGACCCTTATGAAATTTGGAATAAACTTTCAAAACAATTAACTTGAGGGAATATTAATATGGGGCAGAGGTAACCGAAAAGTTTGCATATTTTCGTAGCTCATTCCTTAAGACTCAGCGTTTATTTCTAACTGGAAATAACTAATACTGCTATCAGTTAGTTTAAACGTTCTTTCCCTGCAAAAAGTTTGTTCTAAAATTACTGTAATGTAGTATTCAATAAAATGTAGATATGAAGTGCTTTTTTACTGAATTATAATACTAGACTCAGCTGGAAAAGTGGAATCCCAAGCAATAGAAAAAAAATATTAAATTCATTAGCTAAGAAAAACTTAACTTAAAATCGTTTCTTCAATAGAGAAAATTGTAATTTTTATTGTTCAAGAAATGACATTAATTTTCAAAAGAAGAAAATTAGAGATGGGCTCTTATTCAGATAGCAATTAAAATAACTATTTTATTAGACTATAACAATATAGAGATGTTTATCGAAAATTAACGAATTAATTTTAATAAGAATAGAAGTTGAAACTAATAATATTTTTACGAAATCATGAAATGTAAATACAAGTTAAAAGTGATCCATATTTTTTGTTTGCTCCTCTGAATTAAAGAGACTAGTTTTATAATTTGTTTATATCGATTTTTTAAATTAAAAAACCAAGTAGTCATGGCTACATAACTTAGTTTTCGTATAGAACTCATTTGATTGGACCTCAAGTGCTTGCTTAAAGAACCTTCATTTGCAATAATTTCTCTTACCTCTAGCAATGAAATGCTCTGCACATTGCTCTCATTTCAATTAATAACTCAACATTAGAAAGTTTTCAAGAGGGGAACAGTACCATCCACACCAGGTCCCCTGTAAGACGTGGTTTACACGAACCCGTCATTATGGTACTAGACATGTTTGCGGTAAAGGCTTGGGTTTCGTATAAAAAAATGACGGGACTGCAGATACTTAGCAGGATAAATTACATTCTGCAGCTTAAGATTTATCGGTCATGAAGACCTTCGAACTCCATATGTGACATCTAAAATAATGAAGCAAGTACTTAGATTTTGTTAGAGTTAGTTAAAAAAGGCAGACATCACCAATGAAATATTAAAATGCAGAGAGCGGTGATTTTGCATGAAAAACTGCAAAAGAATAGCTGCGTGAACTGCAAAAAGGCAAGTATGCGGGACATGTGCTCATTGCTTCAACGAATGAACAAACTAAAGTGATATAAAAAGCAGATCAGAACAAATTTTCAATTTTAATGCTCGTATGTAGCATATTATATATACTTATTTCAAACTTACACTACGCTGAATAATAATGTAGCATATTGTTCTCTCGACTCTCCACACACCAGCGCCCTCTGTTAAGCGGGTTGACCTCAAACCGTGACTTGTAAGTAATACGATGTCCTCCCTAATGTTCAGATGTAAAGAAGCCTTGTTCGGATGCAATTTTCAGAAGTAATTACTAACTATAAATAAGGTTTTTGTTCTTCACTCTCCCTCAGTTATGATGTAAAAACTCACGCAGTATATAACTCAATAACAGCCGGGACTTCATCTTAGATTACTCACGAGATCCACTACTTGTGATTCTTAAACATGATTCTCTGACTTATTTCTGTGTTTATGAGAACAATTTGCCAAGGTACCAGTTTCCTTAACCCTTAACTGCTGTGTCACAAACCGTCTCATAATGTGGAGGGGTCTCTCAGACCTTGCTCACTAAAGTGCGTATAAAATTAATTAATATAACATATTAATGAAATATTCTTTAGATAATTATTATTTATACATTTTAAATTAATAATTTACTCTTCTGAACTTATATAGTATTATAAAATGTATTTCATGTTAAGTAGATTCCATGTCTATTCGGGCTTGCAAGACGTTTAAACCCTGGAAACCGTAAAACTATGTTGTGTTTTGGTGTTCTAACGGCATGATTAGATCATTTCCCCTTCACCGGGTTTCCCATTTGAAGTTATTTTTCCGTAGAAATATTATTCTTGTGAAGACGCAATTGAATTGTATTTATCTTCATCTGCCTAAATTTCCGAATCCGTTAAATATTCGCTTTCAATAATATCCGAAATTTCACTGTCCCAGAACTCTATTTCCGACCAACTATCAACAATATCCTGAATTTCATTTTGTGTAAGATACACAGGTTGTTTTTTAGTAAAGTCTGTTGCCATTTTAGGCTCTCTGCCGAAATTCCCTACTCCAACTTTGACGATTTCATTCAACAAGATCGGTATCGCAAATGCTGTGTAGGGGTCTAAGAGACCACTCGGGATATGCAAATAGTGTAAAACATGAAATAGTTGGGGCAGCCAAACCAGTCTTGGAATATGGCTTCTGTTGGACGTAGTAGGAAGGTACTGAATAGGACAGAGACGAATATTCACTTTAAGGGGTGGAAATGACCTGTCAAAAATGATTCGGGGTGACAAGTGAGACCCATGATAGAGTCTGGTAACAGTCATTGGAATAATACGTTCCTTCAAATTTTTTTAGTTAAAAATGTCGATACTCTTCTGCGGGCGATACACTGCTCAGATAAAACAATTTTCGTGAAAATGCCTTATTCAACAACGAACACAGTCAGATTAACAATCACAATTTTTTATTTTGCACGCACTATTAAATAATGCATGATGATTTACCGAAAATACATTTTCATTTTTGAAGACATGCAAGTTCCATATTTTGTCAGACAAAATGGCGCATTGTCATCTATCGGTGAAAATTTGAATTAAAAAATTTTCTATGTCGAAAGGCATTCGACTCAATAACATGCCTTTAATTGCAATCTACATTCAAAAATGACAATTTGTTTATTTCATGATTCTTATTAAAAGTCTACAAATTTATGGGAAACGCTTTATATGCTTTTAGGGAATATGTGTCTGGTGAGTTGTTTGTTCAAATCCATCGAACGATCGTCGTGTACATGTGATTGGTGCACTTTAAATTTGTCGTAGCCTTAAATGATGCCCTGACTTTATGTTGGTGTGGAGATATGGAGAGTGGGGTACTAGCCGTGGTATGACCTCGTCACTTGACCGTGGTTGAAAATTATCAAGTGTTATCCTTGGATCTTTCTTTTCTGGGTTTGATCCTTGACCTCCACTAATAGCGCGCTGTGTTGTTCCAGTGCGACATTAGTTAAACACCTACCTTCTTAGGACAACACCAATTAATTTTTTACCATGTCAGATGACGAGATCATACCTATGTTGGCATCCCATTATCTAACGATCAACAAAAGTTAATTTTAACTCTGGATCATCTATTTTTTTTAATGTTCCAAAAAATTAATAAATGGCATAGTTATATTTTCTATGAGCAAACAATGAGTAGTTTTCTGCTTTTCTATAGTTTGTTTATGTTTACAGATGACCTCTTAACAGCGCAGATGCACTGAACCACTTAACCTACTATCAATATCTATCGATCTTTAGTGAAATTTGAGATGCTCAGAAAACCTTTTAACCCAGGGGATTGCTACGCAAACCAACACTCCTTTCGCAGAGTTAATCTCCTGCGACGGCGATCCGACCAACCGGTATAGTGTTTAAGGTGTTAGCCTCTGGATCGGAAGGTTCCTGGTTCGAATCCGGGTCCGAGCATGGATGTTTGTAACCGTATGGTGTTGAGGCGGCTGGTGCACCTTAAATCTGTCATGGCCGAAAGTCCTCACGTTGGGTTGATGTGGAAGTTTTGGGGAGTGGGGTGCCAGCTCAGGTGTTGCCTCGTCATCTGACCGTGCTAAACATTACGAGGTGTTCATTGGATCTTTCCCTTAACGGATTGATCCCGGACTGTCGTCAATAGCCTGTTGTGTTGCTCTAGTACGACATTAACTAAAATTACCATTGCCATTACCGTTTAATTACGTCAGCTTGAATTGCCGTGAGCGTCGGTTTTATAAATTGCGTTTGACTTATTTTTATTCCGATATCAAAAGTGTTTAAACAAAATATTAGTTAGCACCTGCTATCGGATTATCAGCTCATGTGTTGCTTCGTCATCTGACCGTGGTTCAAAATTACGAGGTGTTGTCCTCGAATCTTTCCCTTAAGGGACTGATCCAGGACCGTCGTCAATAGCCCGTTGTGTTGATCTAGTATTACGTTAACTAAAAATTAAAAATTACCATTACCATTACTATCGGATTATCAACAATTAGTAACTCATAAAAAATATCACATTACGCTTAACTGTTATTGTATGATAGCAGTAAAACACATTAATTTAAAAGAATAAGTAATTACTGTTTATGTCAATTTAGAAGAACAATACCAACATTTGTATTTAGTTTTAAATTTTCTGCCATTTTGAGATAGTACAAATTGATTATAACAGCTAGAAATAACTGATATCACAAAATAGCAATAACGAAAATAACGGCTATCGTAAAATGCGTTTTGCTAATCTGAAAATCTGAAAAACTATTAGTTGTCTGTAAGATCACTACCCCTAGCTGCAAACGAATGTGAGTCCACCACCCGTAACTGTAACCGAAAGGCTACAGTGCGGGGTGGGTAAAAAGTGCGCGGGAATTGAAGAGTATTCCTGTTGTGTCTGGTTTAGGGTGGATGTGTGGTCCCCTGCTCAGGCTATGTTAATCTATCTATATATATAATTCAAATACCACTCACTGACTGACTGACTCATCACTGTATCTCAAGAACTACAAGTCCTAGGAAGCTGAAATTTTGCAGGGTGTTTCTTCTTATACCGTAGGGGTGCACTAAGAAAGGATTTTGAAAAATTCGAATCCTAAGCGGCCTAAAATTGTCCTAAGGCCTAAGCCAAAAGCAATTTGAAATAGCCATAGAAATAACATTGAGTATAAAACGATTGCTATACGCATCTCAGATTGCTTTACCAGTGTTGATCAAAGGCCAATTTTCTTTTTAAAAAATTCAATTATAATGTTTATGTTTGAACTGAATTTGTATTTCTTCCTATGATGAAAGTAATATTTATAAATGTTTGATTGATGAAGAAGAATATTTAGAACATTTAATTTCATATTTACTTAAATTTTATAATGGAGCACGAAAAGCCCAAACGATAAACTCATTGTTCATAAAAGCGTAATTTTGCTACTCGGTATCTGGCAACCTCAGAATTAATGTTTAATTTTTTAATTTGATTTATAATTCTTTTTTGGGATATTTGAGTTGAAAACGAGATGGTTGCGATCATATTTGAAGATTCCCAAGTATTATAAATATGTATTCTTTTTTGCTTATAAATCATTATTGTTTTTATCAATATTGTTCAAGTTTTTTGTCCAATTGTTATATATGCATATTTGGGTCCGAAGTAAATTGTAGAAGCAATGGAAAAGTTCAATTGGTATTAAATTTTTTTTTCCCGTACACTTAAATGATGCTAAGATTTTTTTATGAAAAATAATTGATGATGACTTTTTAATCAACATATTATTAATTCAACCCGAGCAAAGCCGGGTCTTTCTGGTAGTCCTTTAATAAAAAGAAGTATTTATCTTTAAAACTATCGACTGAAAAAATGATTCGTTAATAGATCAGTTTTAGCTTTTAAGTTTCTATATTTTTTTTAAACATACTACATGGTGTGTTGAAGATAATACATAATTTATCGTTGTACTTTTGTAGCGGTATTCGTAACGTTATGTATATAATGTTAAACAAAATATAGCATTCATTCAAAATTTTCATTAAACAATAAAGTATGATCACAAGGAATTAATGGATGTGTATTTTCCGTCCATATCAAATTACCTCATGAAGTCTAAGGCCCGATGCACACATCCCATTTTTCAACGTGCGGCGCAGCAACGGCGCCGAAGCCCAACTATGCCGCATGACCTTGAAATGACCCAAATACTCATTTCGCGCTATTTGCGATGCATATCTATAGAAAAAAATGGGGTTATTTCGCTTACATGGTGTACAAAAAATATATTTTGAAACAAAATAGACGTTACTGGATACATAGAATTATTACCATGCACACATCCGGTTTTTCAACGTGCGGCAACGCAAGTTTGGTCTGAGATACGTTAGATCCAATAGAGTAGTGCACACATACCTCTGGTGTCACTGCGGCAACGTACGTCCATCTTGCGTGCAATTTGCACAGCAGTTCCCACGGCCCCGCAGATTACCGCACACGCTTCTCCGGGCACAAGTACCTTGTTTTATAAATAAATGGAATATAAATAATGATTAATAAATGTACGTACCCAGTAACGTCTATTTTGTTTCAAACTATACTTTTTTTACACCAAGAAATCGAAATAAACACGTTTTCTTCGATGGAATATTTATCGCAAATGGCGCGAAATGAGTTCGTGCGTCATTTCACGGTTATGTGTGTATAGTTGGGCTTTACCGCCGCACGTTGAAAAATCTGATGTGTACACTGGCCCTTTTTATTATTATTTTTATTCCATTTACTTAAAACAAGGTACTTGATATCGGAGAAGCGTGTGCACGTTGTGGGGTACGTGGGCGCTGCGGTACAAATTTCACGCCGGTTGAAGTGCGTCACCGCAGGGGCGCCGGAGGTATGTGTGTGCACTACTCTACTGGATCTAATGTATCTCAGACCACTCTTGCGTTGCCGCAGCGGCGCCGCATGTTGAAAAACCGCATGTGTGCAGTGAGCCTAAATGACGGATCCAAGGTACCAAACGATGATATTCCACGATCTTGAAACATAACTACAGATGCCCTCGATTTTAATGAGATTTTCAATGATCCCATTCTGTTTTGTTCGGACCGTGGTAACAAAATTTAAACAAATGATTAGCAAATACAGGGAAGCGAGTTCGGATCCATTCATAGACCTTCGTGGGGTATGATTAGCGTAAAATCTGTAGTGGCATCAACTGCACTCATGTTTGCATGGTGTTGGAAGTTTGCAGAGTGGGATGCCATCTCAGGATCGATCTCATCTGATGATGGTACATAAGGTTGGCTTCGGACCATCGCAAATAGCCATTTATGTTGTTCTTTTGAAATCTTAGTTAAAATATCTACCTACTTAAGTTTACAATCGGTTTCATATCTACAGACTTATTTGACATGCTAACAGCACACTTACTATTTCAATTAAGGTCAGCCAATTGCAAGAGCAATTGAGCTGATGCAATAACCTTGAAAAAGATCATATTTAATCTGTGTCGGTATCTTCAAAAGCTTTCATGGTAGTTACATTTAGTAGAAAAAATTCCACATATTAGTGGTGACTAAAATAATTTTACACACAACATAATCAAAAATTTCTTGAATTGTCTAGTTAAGCAAGCCTTAATCCCTCAGTCACATTTCAGGGGAAAATTCTGTTGAGCATTTTTTACTTAAAAGTATTTTTTACTTAAAATAATTTCTTTTAGTGAAATGAAAAATACGGGAAAAAAGTTTAAGGCAGGCTTTAAAATAGATTTTTTAATACAGGTGCACTTTGTGCACCTAAGTTTTTAAGTTAGGTGCACAGGTTATATTTTAGGCGCATATTAAAAAAAATGTAACATAAGAGCATTGATGTAATGTAAAATACTTTATTGGTTGGGTATGTTTATAAAGGTCAGTAGTAGTTAGTAAATAAAAATATTTAAACATCTAAATTTTCCCCTCTCCGGCGCACGACGGTTGCAACAGTCGCTTCAACATAGCCATCTCCAAAATGTTTCGATCTTCGGAAAGTTCTGGAGGCAGTGGCCTAAGTAAACCTTCCTCCTGTATAAACCCATTACGTCCCAGCGATTTTGTTTTCGCATAGTATGTATGTAAGAATTTTAATTACGTTCCTTTAGAGCGAGAGAGGTCGATACTAATATTTTGTTCCATCAAAATAATATAAAACACGTTTATCTCTTTTTTTTAATGTTAGCTGCATTGTGTGCATCTAGCGGGAAAAATTAGGTTCACCATTTTATTTTCATGTGCACAGTGCACCTGTGCACCCGGGTATTTCGAGTCCTGATTTAAGGTACTGAAATATTGGGTTTTACAACTTTTATTACTTTATCTACCACTGTTTTCAAGAAATACAAGTTCATAACCAAACGTTCTACGAATGATTTGTTAATGATGCAGATTGGACTTGGATAATGTGAATCATTGAATGTAGTTTACCATTTTGTGGAACTATTTTATATGTTGAAGAAATTTAACTTGATTGATAAGGAACTACATGTGCTATTTTTACATGAATGAAGTGCGGATGTTGCATGTCACGTTTGTGTTGTATATTGTAATCGCACATAGAACTCTTAGTAGCTTAATATGTGCTGCTTGGACTGAGTCTTTCATTCCAGGCAGCATGCATGAATGTTATATAGCTTTCATGTACGTCCGTTTCAATATACAGGAATCCTATTGGTTAGTTCTGCAATTCCCTCAAATCTCTCTCTCTCTCTCTCTGTGTGTGTATACAGGGTGTTTCAGTGAACCGTTTCAGAACTTCTAAGAGGGGTAGGGTACATCCTAACAACTCGAAATCATATAGCAATATGGGGTCGGAACTGCTTTCCTGAAACGGTGTTGTACACAGAAGCACCGTAAAGAAAAGAGACTGTAAGTGAGAAATCGTTTTAATAATACATGAAAAGAAGCAAAAGGTACATGGATTAAAGTAAGTGTTCGAAGTTTCTCCCACGGGCTACAATGCACGCCTCATATCTCCGACGCATGGACATCCGAACATTTTGGAATACTCCAGGCATATCTCGAATTTCTCCGGCAGTTACTGCAATTCTTGAAACCAACTCCTCAACATTGTAAACAGGGGTGTCATGAACTAGCGATTTCAGATGACCCCAGAAATAAAAATCAAGACATGATAGTTCGGGTGACCGAGCAGGCCAACGCACGGGACCACCACGTCCGATCCACTGCTGACCAAATGTGACATCCAGGTAGTTACGAACATCTCCGCTATAATGGGCAGGAGCTCCATCGTGTTGCAACCACATTGTATGTTGCGTCGATGCAGAAAACTGTTCATCTCTCAAAAGTTGTGGCAATACTTGCTGCAGAAAGAGCAAGTAGTTAGGTCCGGTTAGACGAGACGGTAACAGGTAAGGTCCGATGAGGTGGAAACGGATGCATGTCTTCTTCTCGGAGAATCCTCCAGACGCTGCAATGGGAAGCCCCGACTGCGTTTGCTACACTTCGTGTACTCGTTCTTGGATTCCCCTGTACATGCTGCAGCACATTCTGTTCGACGTCTGCAGTCCGTGCTGTTCTTACACTGTCCCTGTCAGCTCTTTCTAATGAACCTGTCTCATCTAACCTCTGATGCAGTCTTGCAAATAAATTATGACTGGGGATACGCATCGTCGGATATCGTTCCGCGAACAAACGCTGCGCGGCTGGCCCACTACAATTTGCAGCCCCGTACGCCAAATGCATATCGGCTAACTCTGCGATCGTGTACTCATCCATCCTACTAACTTGGCGTTCTTGTGCGAAATGAAGATTCCCTACACGAAAGCTCGGGATTTTCGCACAACGCCTTCTACCGCGTCAGGAAAGCATTTCTGACTGCCCATTGGTATATGATTTTGGTTCGTCAGGATGTACCCTACCCCTCTTAGAAGTTCTGAAACGGTTTACTGAAACACCCTGTATATATGCATATATATATATATATATATATATATATATATATATATATATATCCGTGATCTTGAGGTTCAATCTTTCAATAATAAAATAACTTAAGTTTGAATTACGTGGCATATTAAAGAAATAGTTATCGTAGCTTACCTCAGCGTTTCTCAACCTTTCATTATTCGCGGCCCGGTTTTCAATCATAATTTTCATCGCCCCCCCCCGCATACAATAAACTGTCTATAACAATAATATATATATTGAGTATTTTCATTTCTGTTTTTAAATTATTTTTAACTAACTGCCTAAACTAGAGTAAAAGCGAGCCAACGTTGGCGAGAAACCACATCTGGCATTTTGCCAAGCGGGCGGTGAACAGATGAAGCGAATAGAAGCAAGGAAAATTTAAATATTATACTTCAATTAAAGCCAAACAGGGAGATAACGTTAAAAGAATATGAAAATACAAAAATTCGTTAATCAAAGTTAACCTAGACGAGGTGAGCTAAATTTAGAAACTGGGAATACTTTTTTTTTTGGAATAATAAAAGAAATAAAATAGAAGCATGACTAAAGAAAAGAGAACTAATAAGTAATATGGTTTGTGGAAGCCGTCTCGAGCATACGCAGAGCAAATGTTTTCTCATAGGAAGAAGGAAAATGTTCGATAACGCAAGTTTCAATTCTCATTCGAGTCGATCGCTATCAAATCTATCGTATGTTATATATGTTTTCGTGTTAATAGCAATCACCATATTAAATATTCACGATAGCAGATTTATGCAGTCCCATGGATAATTTTTTAAGCGGGCGTAAACGAGCATTAGACGATTGTCAAGCATCAGCAAGTACACAGACGAGAGTGGTTCCGAAAGTAAAATCAAGAAAATATTCGCAAGAATACTTAAATTTGGGGTTTACCAGTGCTGAAGTAAATGAAGAAAAAATGCTCCTGTGTATCATTTGCTCAAAAATGTTGGCCGCAGACAGCATGGAACATAATAAACGTTAACAACATTTGGAAACGCTTCATAGTGAGTACGTCAACAAACCCAGAGAATTCTTCGAATTAAAATTAAAATCATATGAAAAGCAAAAATCATTTTTTAAAGAAACTTTGTCTGTGAATAAAAAAGCTTTAATTGCATCCTACAAAGTTTCATATAAAATAGCCAGATGTAAAAAACCTCACACCGTTGGTGAAGAGCTTATTTTGCCAGCAGCAATTGAGATTGTAGAAACTATGTTTGGAGATAATTTTTCAAAACAATTGCAGTCCATACCTCTTTCAAATGATACCGTTTCTCGTTGAATTGGTGATATAGCTGATCATGTACAGTGTCAGCTTTTCTCGAAGTAGCGTGACAAATTGCTTTCAATACAGCTTGATGAAGCAACAGATAGTAATAAAGATGCTCATTTCGTTGCCTATGTTCGATTTTGTGATAATATGTCAGTAGTAGACGAACTACTTTTCTGCAAACCGATAGAATTCAAAGCAACAGCACTCGCATTATTTGCTATTTTAAATTATTTTTTGAACGAGGCAAACATAGAATAAAAAAATTGTGTCGGAATATGCACCGATGGTGCTTGTTCAATGTCCGGAAGATTCCAAAGTATACAAGCACTTGTAAAACAATAATTGCCTCAGTGCGTCTGGACACATTGCATGATGCACAGAGAATCTTTGGCTTCCAAACAAATGAGTCCTGGTCTGAATATTGTGTTAACTACAGTTGTAACCATAGTAAATTATATCAAAATGAGGCCCCTGAAATCAAGAATCCTTTCCGCACTTTCTAAAGACATGGGTGCAATGCATTCAGCTTTACTATTTTGTTGCGAGGCTAGATGGTTATCACGTGGGAAATTCTTGCAACGTCTTTATGAATTAAGAGAAGAAATCGCCATTTTCATTGAAGAAGAAAACAGACCGGAAGCCAAGAATATTCGCGATGGTTTATTTGTGATGAAATTGAGCTACTTGGTCGACATATTCGAGAAATTAAATAACTTGAATCTTCAACTCCAAGGAGCAAATATACATATGTTAGATACGAGTGATAAAGTTAATGCTTTTTGTAGAAAATTGGAATTGTGGAGCAGAAATTTAAAGCAATCAATGTTTGCAAATGTGAATGATTGTACTAAAATTGACAAGGCTGAAGAAGAACATGTAAAAGTTGTTTTTGTAACCATTGAAAATTATTTAGCCATGCTGGCAAAGAATTTTGAAAAGTATTTTCTTGCTGACGACAAACTGATAGCAAGTTACGAGTGGGTTAGGGATCCATTTAATAAGACTCCCGAAGGATTCTCAATGGATGAGAAAGAAAAATTCATAGATTTCACGACAAGTGGCGAAACCAAAAGACAATTTAGTAATAAATCACTATTTGAATTTTGGTCAGGAGTAGAGTATTATATATATATATTTTTTTCTGCACTAAAAACAAGGACATTTCGCATTCTATTACCATTTTCAACATCCTACCTTTGTGAAACTGGAGTTTCTGATGTGGCTTCTTTGAAGACAAAATATAGATCTCGGCTAAATATAGAAACAGAACTGAGAGTGGCTATTTCTAATATTAAGCCTTCCTTCGAAAAACTTTGCTCGGCAAGACAGGCCCAAGGAAGTCACTAATAATTATTAAATTTGTTTTTAATTTTTTTTATATTTAGAATTTGTTTTACTTTAATAAGTTAATTATTAAATAGGTCGAAATGTACTTTGTTTTCTATGTGTATGTGTGCTTTCCTTTAAGTCAGTTAATCAATTTTTTTAAATAATATTGTCTCTTGGATATTCTCGCGCCTCCCCTCTAGTGTGCTCGCGCGCCCCTAGGGGGGCGCGCCCCACAGGTTGAGAATCACTGGCTTACCTGTTTAATAGACGGTAAAGATAACAGTTCTGTCCCTTAACGATTATTAAGATTTGTAAAGGTTTGGTATTTTAAGCTACTTTTCAAAAGTTAATTTTATGATTTTTGATAGAAAGTTCCAACTGCTACCTTGTAACAACATTTATCTTAACGGCTATTGGTATAAAAATCCGTCGCTAATATTTTGTTATGAAGTACATTACAATGTAATATTAGCACACAAAATAAAAGATCTTTTGTAATTAGCTCTCCTGAAGAAATTATTTGAAGTAGTTTCTAAGATCTATCTACCTTCTATAATAGGATTCATTTGTCTACTGGAGCTAGGCGCGTTCAACGCTATGGAAATACAAGTACTTAAAGAAATTCACTCTCTTAAATTCACAATATGCGGAAAGTTATATAAAACCTGAATCACATCCCTGGAAGAGGAAGCAACCACTTCTGAAGTGTTTTTTTACATTCGGTGTTATTGCGTAATCCAATATATACCAAACGTTAGTCGAGTTTAATCACTAAGAAATCCAGATCAGAATTCCCACATCTTGATCAGACATAAAACCATATCGAAACACATTCGTCCTTTGCAATGCATACTTTGAGTACACCTTTGATTAAACTAGAACCTTTTGGACTGTGAACTATACAGCAGAAGTTAAAAAGAGAGTCGTTTCACTGGAATCCCGGAGACATTTCTCATTAAATGTTATTTTTTTGGTTGCAATACGACGTAATTCTGTACAACAGTTAAAAGCTGTTTCCCTACAAAGTAACAGTTAGCAACAGCTATCAAAAATATATTAAAATTATTTTTTTTAGAAATTTGGGAACAATAATAATCATGATCAACCGTTTAATTTTACCGTTAACATCATTTTTAACAGTTAATAATAAATGTTAAACACATTTAATAATATTTTTTAGTAATTAACAGATGTTAATTGTGGCTGTTAATGATAGCTGATATCGCAAGTTTGCAATAAGGATTAAAACAGTGAAACATCTGAGCTTTGCATATATCTGTTATTAGAAACTAATATAACTTCTAAAAATGCATATAATAAAGATTAAATGTGTTGATTCATCGTAATAAATGCGCAATCATAATTATTAAGTCCCAACAACCCAATCCATTTCTATGTAATTAATCTATGTATTTCCTTACCAAAGATAACTCTTAGAGCCAGGTTGCAATACTACTCCAAGGCAATGAAGGTTCAAGAAGGAAAAAATAATTTCGGATAGTTTTTTTTTCACCCAAGGCTGGTTGCTACAGCGTGCTTTTGAAGTGATGATTAACCCTCCGGATTGTAATGGTTAGAGATCAGATAAGTCAGCTAGTACTATGAGATCATACTGTGTTTTTTCTGTTAACATTAAAAGAACTTTGTTCTGTCTGATTGCAAGTATGCCTAACACTGAATGTCCCCTAGGATACCATCTCCTCCTTTAGAAAAATACCATGAGGACGTACAATGTAGTAACTGAGAGGGCCTGGTTTATTAGATACACGAGAACCTTAGAGATTCAGTAAATAAGAACACCATTCCTTATGGTGAAATAGATCGGAAGGTTCCTGTTTCGAATCCGTGTAAGTGCATGGATGTTTGTAAGCGTTTGGCATAGAAGCGGCTGGTGCACCTTAAATTTATCGTGGCTTAAAGTCCTCACTTGGGATTGGTGTGAAAGTTGGGAGAGTGGAATGCCAACTCAGGTGTTGCATCGTCATTTGAACGTGGTTCAAAATTACAAGGTGTTATCCACGTATCTTTCCTTTAGGGAATTGTTCCCGGACAATCGTCAGTAGCCCGTTGTGTTGCTCTAGTACGACGTTAATTAAAAATTACCTTATGGTGAGCATTCTTTAACTTTCGTTCGTTTTGAGTACTGTGGTAAGCATTACCACACGTGACCATTCCTGGATTGTAAATCGTAGTAACCCGGTGTGAAGCATATTAGCTACTGAAGGGTTGCAAGATTGAGACTGGATACACGAAAAGGACGCTGTGTACGCGGGGTCTGCTGTACGTTAAATCTATAGTGGTCTCAGAAGACCTGCCGTTGGTCTAGTAGAGAAGTTTGGATTATAGGGTGCCCGATCAGGGTTTTAATTCGTTATCTGACCTGTCTTCGAAATTACGATTGCACTAGGGTCTTTTCCTTAGCGATGGATCCAAGACCGTTGGATATAGCTTGTAGTGTGGCTATAGTGTGACACCAAATATACTTCCACTGGATAAATCATATTCCTCATCATACGTAACTCTTGTCTCTGGATTTGTATTGAATATGAAGAACATAGTTTTTGAAAAGTCTGGCAAATAGCACATTTCAATCAATGAGCTTTGGAAGATTGTTTTGAGATGAATGAAAAGACGAGTGATTATTCAAAAACTAGATAAAAAGTATGTACAGTCAAATCCCGAATTTATTACAAGAAATGAATACATTATTTCATAGTTTTTGAAATTCTATTCACATAAAGTTTAAATGACTTGTGCGAACATCAACGTACTTAATTCTGTGGATCTTATTTGTCTTATATTTATTACTGAACATACTTTATGATTCAGTTTTAAAATATCAAAGCCTCTATCGAAATACTTTAGTAAGACAAACAATTTAACAAGAATAAAATGTTTTCTTACAATTCGCTCTCGAAAAAGAACAAATATCTTAACATAAATTCCAATGTGATTGTTACGATAAGAGCTACGAGTTTCTAAAAAGATATATATGGCATACCTGACATTACCATTTAGTGGTGATCGAACTGATCTCAATAATATCTCAATTCATATTTTTCATTGAAACTTTTCTAAACCCTAACGTCCATATTCCGTTGTTAATTACGTGTTGTTCTCGGATCTTTTCCTTTGATATTGATACCGGACCGAGTTAAACTGCAGATCAACGATAATTCCCGGGTTATCTAAAAAACCGTATTCACAATGCCTGATCCGAGGTTTAAGCCGCCGTTTAGTAAGGGGACGACAGTAGCCAATAAAAGTGAGCGTATAATTTTAATCCGTGGATCACTAAATCCGCCGTTTGAGAATACGGCTCTTGATAGTACGCGGTTTAACTAATACCCGAGGACCAACTGATCCTCGAATTAATTCGAGACTTGTGAATATGGTCGTAAGAGTGGATTCCACTTAGGTCTATCTCTCCTGGTTTAGTTCGTAGCTCCCTACTTCATAACAAATATCTCCTAAGTAAAGCAGTCTCTTTGTACATAAACTCTACAAGAAAACAAAACGACGCACCTAGGAAGATTTGTCCGATTACAATAAAAATTAGTGGATGTGAAGAACATACATCGAAATACACACGATTAAAATTTCAGAACAATTGAAAGATTTATTTCGGAGTTGGATCGTTACAAAGGGAGGAAGTCAATAAGGTATTGGTCCATCTCTGCCCTGGATGCAAGCTGTCACCCGGCGTGGCATTGAGAAAAAGTTCCCAGATGGTGTCCTGTGGAATTTCTTGCCAAACTGTCTCCAACTGATGGGTTGAATCGTTATTCTGGTATGCAATTGCCTTATCATAACGTCCCAAAGGTGATCTATGGTAGAGAGATCAGGTAGTGTAGCTATCCAAGGAAGTGTTGGGAAAGCTTGAAGACAATTCATAGCAACACGTGCTGGGTGCGGCCGGTCATTCTCTTGTTGAAAAGTAAGTCCGGGGTGTCGCAAAGTGAACGGTAACACATCCAATCATAGCCAATCATAGAATGTCGTCTAAGTAACAATGTGTTGTAAGTGTGCCAGAAATGACTACCAAATCGGTCGGCTATCAAAGAAGCTGGCACCCAACCATAACGTCCTCTGTCATGGGCATGTGTGGCGTGCGCTAGTAAGGGCAGGATCCCCACGCTGCCCTGGACGTATCCAGAATCGTCTGATGTTGTCGTCAGGACACAGTTGAAAACATGATTCGTCACTTAAGACTCTACGTCCCCAGTCAGCACCATTTCAAGTTGATCGAGCTCAGCACAACTCCTTCTTGGTGCGTCGATATTTTTTATTATAGTGCAATTGCACTTGGTTCTTGTATTTATATGTATTTTCAGAGTAGAACAAGCCAGACAGACCGAGAGGATTTTACTACATCTGTCCAAGTACTCTCGATAAATACATGATCTTTGATAAGTGTTTTCTTTTCGTAAAAAAAACATCAACACAAGTGTGAATATTAGAGTGCGGTTTGCACAAAACGGCCTCTGGAAAAGTTTTGCAAGATTTGATAATTTGCTCCAAACAAATGCATTTGCGAGCCTCATGCTAGTCACGATGCTTCTAATGACAGCTATGGGAGCAAATTTGGAGATTCTAAGGAACAGTGTAGTTAGAATGCATTCAGAAAGTGTGCAGATCCCACGTGTCCATTGGTCTTTCAACTATTCAATGGTAGGTATTTTAATTAACGTCTTACTGAAGCAACACAGCGGGCTATTGACGACGGTCCGGTTTCAATATCAAAGGGAAAGAACCGAGGACAACACCACGTAATTAACAACGGTCAGATGACCAGGCAACACCTGACTGAGATCCCACTCTCCAAAGGTCCACACCACGCCAACGTGAGGACATGTTTAATCTGCTCCAGTCTCATTTGTATACGATGGTCTTTGGTTGCATTCGAACTTGCAAGCCTCCGGTTACTGATACTCTGCACTTTGAACAAGATACCGCGTCTATGGTATGAAAGAGAATTTCATGAAAAGCCCCAACTTATCTAAATGGTAATGGTAATGGTAATTTATAATTAACGTCCTACTAGGGCACCATTTTTTGGTAATTTTTTTTAAGTAACGTCGTTCTAGAGCAACACAACGGGCTACATACTAGAGCAACACAGCGGGCTACATACTAGAGCAACATAACGGGGCATTGACGACAGTACAGGATCAATCCTCTAAGGAAAGATCCGAGGACACTACGTAATTTTGAGCCACGGTCAGTTGACGAGGTAACATCTGAGCTGGCACCCACTCCCCAATCTTCCACACTAACCTAAAGTGAGTACTTTCGGCCACGACATATTTCAGGTGCACCAGCAGCCTCTACACCATACGCTTACAAATATACATACACTGACCCAGATTCGAACTAGGATGGTAATGGTAATTTTTAGTTAACGTCGTACTAGAGCAACACAACGGGCTATTGACGACGGTCTGGGATCAGTCCCTTAAGGGAAAGATCCGAGGACAACACCTCGTAATTTTGAACCACGGTCAGATGACGAAGCAACACCTGAGCTGGCACCCCACTCTCCAAACTTCCACGCCAACCCAACGTGAGGACTTTCGGCCACGACAGATTTAAGGTGCACCAGCCGCCTCTACACCATACATTTACAAACATCCATGCCCGGACCCGGATTCGAACCAGGAACCTTCCGATCTAGAGGCTAACACCTTCAACAACGGACCGGTTGGTCGTCCAACTTATCTTAGGGAAATATTTTTCGTTACCCAAATGCAGTAACATGACACATATCGGTGTTACCTTCAAATGTATTTTAATACCACTTGGGTGAAGTTTGGTGTTTAATCTAATAGGTGTTTACTGATGACTGTCAGAAATGTATTCAATAAGGTAAAGGTCGACCAACCGGTACAATGGTTAAGGTGTTAGCCCAGAGATGGGCAAACTTTTTCGGTCGCGGGCCAAAAATCGAAAAAAAAAATTTGGCGGGCCAAGATAAATTTATCTAAAATTTTGAAAACAATATACAATTATTACAATTTAAATATGTTAATGATATAAATGAAATTGCGATTTCATTTAAAAAAGTTCTTTATATTGAGTTTTGAAGTGAGATGTACTGATTTTAAGGAACGAGGCTAAATGCTCATCTGTCAGTCTACTTCTGAAATAATTCTTTCTAAGGTTCATAGTTGAAAACACTTGTTCACATATTTAAGATGAAGCAAACATAGCACTGATTTTCTGGGCGGGAGATATTAAATTTGGGAAATTTACTTTCGATAGTGATTTGTAAAACTCTAACTTTGGCATATTTAGAAACAACTGCATGAGATGATTGTTAGATTACAACTCAATTAATTCAAGCTGCAAATCTGACCTCACTGCTTCACAAATTACGTTGAAAGGTATGGTAAAAATATCCAATTCTGTTTGAATGGCACTGAAATCTTGAAATCTGCGTTAGAACTCAAAATGCAGTTTTTTCAAGCCATCTTCATAATTCTTAAGTTTCTCTTCATTTACTGAGGGTATTGAATTTAACCTCGAGAAATGAGACAGGTCGTTCTTAGCTAGCTGCCCAGCAAACAGATTAAGTTTAAAAGCTTTGAGATGGGCTCAGATATCGTCGATAAATTGATTTTCCCCTTGCATCTTGACATTGAAGTTGCTCATATGACAAAGAAGATCTGTGAAAAATGCAAAGTCCGAAAGCCATTCTGTATCTTCTAACATTTCGCACTCCGCAGAACACTGTTTCTCATGGAAAAACGACCCAATGTCGTCTTTCAGTTGCCAAACTCGCTCGAAAACAGATCCTGCACTAAGCCACCTTACTTTCGTGTAATACAGTACATCAGAGTATTCAGATTGCACGGACTGAAGAAATTCTCGAAATTCTATCCACGGGCCGGATAAAACCTTCTGGGGGGCCGGAGTTGGCCCGCGGGCCGTAGTTTGCCCATCCCTGTGTTAGCCTCTAGATAGGAAGGTTCCTGGTTCAAATCCTTATCGGTGAATGGATGTTTGTAAGCGTATGGTGCACCTTAAATTTGTCGTGGCCGAAAGTCCTTACGTTGGGTTGGTGTGGAAGTTTGGAGAGTGGGTTGCCAGCTCAGGTGCTGCCTCGTCATCTGACCGTGGTTCAAATTTACGAGGTATTGTCCTCGGATCTTTCCCTCAAGGGATTGATTCCGGACAGTCGTCAATAGCCCCTTGTGTTGCTCTAGTACGACGTTAACTAAAAATTACTAATTACCAATCGATAAGGTAATGTAATTTCAATTAACATCGTACTAGAACCAACACAGCGGTCTATAATTTTATTCGATATTTATTATTGGGAGTATTTATTGTTGAAGCGCTGAAATCGAATTCGGAAAACAAGTTTAATGATGTTACATTTGGGATACGTACAGGAATTAGGTTCCTCTGCAGAAACACTATCGCAGCTGACAGAAAATGCCTCTTGTACCTGGGCGTGGAAAATTAATTTCCTACATGACTTGCGCGGGTGTTTTAAAGTTTGTGTGCCATCCAGTTTGGTTCCCAGTTCGAATCCGTTTTTCAGTACAATGTTAGGAATTGGCCCTGATAAGGGCAAAATAGTATACGCATTGCGCACAAACTCTTAATTACCCAGAAGGTCCCGACAAAAATGAATCAATCTAACCAATGCCGTCATGACATGAGGCGAATGAACGTTAATTCTGTCGTAGCCGCAAAAGTCCTCACGTAGGCGTGGTGTGGAAATTTTAAGAGTGGGGTGCCGGATCAGGAGTTGACATCGTCTTCACATCGTTATTCAAAATTACGAATTTATATAGTAATGTGAAATTAATTTCATGTTAAGTAGATTCTATGTCAATTCAGGCTTGCAATACGTTTAAACCCTGGAAACCGTAAAACTATGTTGTGTTTTGGTGTTCTAACGGCATGATTAGATCCCCCCCCCCCACTTACCCGGGCTTCCCATTTGAAGTTATTTTTTCGTATAAATATTATTCTTGTGAAGACGCAATTGAAATGTATTTATCTTCATCTGCCTAAATTTCCGAATCCGTTTCGTGTTCGCTTTCAGTAATATCCGAAATTTCACTGTTCAATTTAACGTCGTACGTGAGCATCACAATGGACTATTGACGACAGTCCGGGATAAATCCCCAAAATAGTCCAGTTGGTAAGCTATGGTGAGGTAATTTTAATGAACGACGTACTAGAGCAACACACCGGGATGTGGACCACGTTCCGCGATTAATCCCCTAAGGGAAAGATTGAGGACAACACCCCGTAAGTTTGAACCACGGTCAGATGACAAGGCAACACTTGAGCTGGCACTCCAGTCTCGAAATTTACACACCAACCCATCATAAGGATTTTCGGTCACGACAGATTTAAGGTACATCATAAGAGGACAGAAATTCCTTTACTGACCCCGATTCGAACCAGGAACCTTCCGATCCAGCGTCCTGTTGGAAGAGCAATCGATTGGCTACCGGAGCGTTACGAGTTCGCAACTCGAGCTAGCTAAGTACCGTCGTGAACAGGGGGGCTGTTGCACTTGAAACCTGCCGTTGGTGTGGAATGGAAATTCAAGAGTTGGATTCCAGTTCACATGTGCTAATTTCACCATCTGACTATTGTTTAAAATTACACGAGGCATTGTTCTTGAAACTTTCCTTTCGAGATTGAACCCGGACCATCGCCAACAGTAAGTTCTGTGGCTAGTGTGGCGTTAATTCACTACCTCATCTCCGTAAGGTCTCCACTTGTAGTGTCGAAGCCCGATGATGTCACTTCAGGTGTATGGCATTAAAAAGAAGCTTGATTTGAGTAATGGTCTACGAACTCCAGATGGTCTCACTGAAATAACTAGTTTGTGGTACTAGAGCAACACAACGGGCTATCAATGACGACAAATGTCCGGTATCAATCCCGAAGGAAAAGATCCAAGTACAACACCTCGTAATTTCGAACTACAGTCAAGATGACGAGAAGAATGACTGAGTCGTCACCCCATCTCCAAATTTCCACACCTGGCACCAGGCCAGCATTTGTGGTAACGAAAGTTTTAACGTGCACCAGACCCCGTGTCAAATATACTGTAGTGTACATTTGAATATATTCCCTGAAAATTATTAAATAATATCTGAATCGCAATATATTAATATAATATGTGTTAAGAATATTGTTACTATAGAATGTTATGACATGCCAATACCAAAAGTTTACTTGCACTTAATCAGCAGGAAGAGGCTTGAAATCAGCCATATGGTCAAATTAAGGCATAATTGATCGGAAAAAGAATGCGGTCTAAGGCTGGATCCAGTTTCGAGCACGTAACTCATCGGTTGCTTATCTGTTGCTTTTCCAATTGGGCTACCACGATCCCTTTACGCTTAGTGTATCCATCGGTGTCACATTCCGTAAATGGTCATTAATGGAGCAAACAATAAGTACACATTAACTATTAAAATGTATTTTTTAATTACCTCAAAACAAATTAGGTACCCTTTCATAAAATACACTGTATTTTACCATTTCTATGCTATTACTTTACTATTTTCAGTAAACAGGGTTCACAGTGTGATGCGTTATAAGTTGCTGATAAAAATAAGTACGAGGTCTATTTTATTTACTGGGTATTTCGAAACTTTCTGTACACACATTAAGCAGGGATAGGGAATCGCATTCCCAAGGGATGTATGTCCTATTATCTTCTACTTAAAACTAATCTGTTAATGATCACGGGAAGCATGAGAAGAGGAGGCTATTTTGACAACTAACAATTTATTAACAAATAAGAAAATCATGAACACAAAGAAACGAATCACACGAGAATACGAGCGTGTATTCCTCCATTCTCAATTAAACAATACTAATCATAATCAACTCCCATACATTTGATGACCCTAGAGCCATCTATTGGCTGGTAAAATTATTAAGATACAATAAGAATACAACAGTTCTAAGGCGTCACCAGGATGGTTTTGGCTACATTAAGGTACATAAATGAAAGACAGGGTTGTATGCTTCTTTTTACAGTGTAACAAAAGTGTTGTAAAAATGCAGTTTCACATTAGTTGCTCATAGTTGTGATCACTAATAGTAATGTATGTCTGACAACGTTGACGTATGGGTTGCCGTACATGCCCATCATACTTATCTTAAAGGTTGCTTCAAAACTTCTTCCGCAAACTTTAAGGTGTGATAGAAAGCAAATAATTATGCCGTATTCCTAAGGAATGTATGCTAGTAAGTGCTGCCAGGTTGTGATTAAACCTACACAAGGATACACAGATGAAAGACAGCAAATCTGTGAAGAATATAAATTATTATTAATTTTACATTTCGACTGTAGCAGTATACACATAGATTTTAAAACTAGTTGCTCAATGTTGGTACCACAAAGCTGATGCATTCCTGACAACGTCGACGCATAGATTATCGTACATGTCCATCATGCTTATTCATAGGGGGGGTTGCTTCAAAACTTCCTCTGCAAACTTAAGGGGTGGTAGAGAGCAAAAACGTCAGCCGTATTCCTGAGGGATGTATGGCAGTAACAGCTGCCAGGTTATGACTAAGGCTACATAAATATGCACAGATAAAAGACAGCAAATATGCGAAGAATATAAATGATTATTAATTTCAGATTGACACTAGCTGTGCACTTAGATTTTAAAAGTAGTTGCTCAATGTTGGTACCATCAATGCTGATGCATGCTAGATAACGTAAACGCAAAGACTGAAGTACATTTTCAAACGTTTTTCTATTTGTGTTTGGTCTTGTAGCCGAGACAACGAATCTTCTGAAGATGCTACCTTCGAAGTGGACGAGAGTCACAATGCCGTTGAGAAATTACAACAGGAAGAAAGTAATGCACGATAGATCGAATAATATTGGTGACCAAGTGATGAAGTCATCCCATCCAATCACTGATCCCCAATAGTAGGTTACGAATATGTAGCCGTATGTGAATGCCGTTTAATTTTGTGTTCCTTATCTCACCTCACAGCTGAAGCTCGGTTACAAGGGTAACGGATTACCAATTGGAGGGTTGCTTTAGAAACTTGGTCCATCCAAAGACCGTTGTGTACACGGGGACGGTGCGTGTTAAATATGCCGTGGCTTCAAATGTTATCACGTTGGTGGTGTGCGGATTTTTGGAGAATGAGGTGCCTTCTTATGTTGACCTCATTATCTGACCGCGATTAAAAATTACTTGGTTTTATCCTCGGATCCTTTGGGAATTGATAACGAACCTAAGTCAATAGCCCGTTGTGATACTAAAGTGCGATGTAAATTAGTTATCGTTACCTTTACCTCACCTCAAAGTTTGTAGTTGTCCAATATTGCAGAGGCCTCGGTAGCACGGATGAAAGAGTAACGGATAAGTGACAAGAGCTTTGCGAGTTCGAATCCAACAAAAGACCGTCGTGTACAAAGGAGACTGATGCACGTCAAATCTGTCTTGTCCTTATATGGCCTCACGGTGTGGAAGTTTGTAGAGTGGGGTGCCAGGTTTGGTGTTACCTCGTAATCTGACTGTGGTTCAAAATTACGTGGTGTTGTCCTCGGATTTTACAATTTGAGATTGATCCCGGACCGTCGTCAATGACCATTTGTGTTGTTACTACCACCTTAATTCAAATGCCTACCTAACTGTAATGCTACGGAGTCAGATTTCTATGTAGATATTTTTTGAACTACCTAAAATCACCTAAACAAAGTCATTTTTACATAAAATGCTTTGACTTATCCTTTTTCCCAGACAGCTCTAAAATACTTTTCACAGTTAGACTGCTTGAATTTCCAGATTTGTAGTCATTTGGGATTAGAGAACTCAACCTGTTACAATCGGATTCAGAATCGATAAACCAGTACTTAATTTTAACAAAACTACCTAATTTGCAGCCTAGAATTAGAAACGAATTAGAATTACTTTAAAACAAATTAGAACTAAGGGTTCAGAGTGCGAAACAAATTAAGGGTTTGAGTGCGATTGGAGAAAAAAAAATTGATTATTTCGTTCTTCGAATTCCTTAAACCTTAATTTAATTGCAAATGCTTGATCAGTTGCCTTTGAAGCAAGTGTACTGAGGTTTATTTTAATTGAAATTTACTGAGGTTTATTGGAATCGAAATTTACTGAGGTTTATTGGAATTGAAATTTACTGTGATATTAAAGTTTAATCTGGGACAGCTGGGCTACAGTGATAGTTCGAGCGTTTTGTACAATTGCTCACATATTCAATGTTAAAAAGGTAATAACAGGCGTATTGTATGACATTATGATTCTCCTACTATTGTTTATGAATTTAACAGTTCAATCTATAAGGTAATGGTAATTTTAGTTAACGTCGTACTAGAGCAACACAACGGGCTATTGACGACGGTCCGGAATCAGTCCCTTAAGGGAAAGATTCGAGGACAACACATCGTTATTTTGAACCACGGTCAGATGACGAAGCAACACCTGAGCTGGCACCCCACTCTCCAAACTTCCACGCCAACCCAACGTGAGGACTTTCGGCCACGACATATTTAAGGTGCACCAGCCGCCTCTACACCATACGCTTACAAACATCCATGCCCGGACCCGGATTCGAACCAGGAACCTTCCGATCTAGAGGCTAACACCTTAACCACTATACCGATTGGTTGGCCCAATCTATAAGGTCTGACAGTATTATCAAAACATTTTCTTCATTAATTCAGGTTATACAATAATATATTGATGTATTATATGTTTCGAAATACGTATTAAAAATACCTTGTAGATCGGATATCAGCAAAATTAGATGGAATAAAGGAATGATCCAAATTGCGTTAGCTCATCAGTAATGCGTTTTTTTCCCTAATTAGTAAAGTGGGGATGCAATATTTTGTTATTGGTATGGAAGGTAGTTTTTAATTTACATCGTTCTCGAGAAAAACAACGGGCTATTGGAAACGGTCCGTGATCAAACCAGAAGGGAAATATCCTAGGAAAACACCACGTAATTTTTAACCACGGTCATGTGACGAGGCCACAGCTGAGCTGGCACTCCACTCTCTGAACTTCCACAGCATGGCACCGTGAGGCCACGACAGATTTAATGTTCACCAGCTCCCCTTGTACACGACGGTTTTGGCTTGGATTTGAACCTGAAACCCTCCGGTTGCTATTTCGTTTCTCATCCAACCGGACAACCGCGCGGGCCTCTTCTAATTGCATAACATTACAATGCGTAATGTATGCTAAATTATTTGGCACTCCTGCACTGGCATTGCACATAGTGAGACCTGCATTAATAAATCTTTAGAAAGCTTAGAGCTTTTTGCGAAAAGATCGATTTCAACCCTAACAAATCTGGTTAGCTTTTTTACTACTAACAAGCATAAATACAACTATCAACCTATTATCAGGTTTTATAGCCAACAACTAATATATGTTAAACACCCTAAATACCTTGGTTACTATTTGGACCCATAAATTAGCACTAATAAACATATTGAGAACTTGGTGATGAAGAGCAGAAGAAGGCTAAATATTCTTAAATACATTTCTGGGTGTGATTGGGGAGCAGATGCCAAAACACTCAGAGCAACATATACAGGGTGGTCCCGAATTCATGGTACAAACTTTAATGGTAGGTACAGGACATTGTAACAATGATTTATTGCATAGGAATGTATAGTCGCAAGTGACGCGGTGAGGCGAAAACAGGGGAAATAACGGCCGAAAGGAAAAACAAAGATTTTATTGAAAGCGTTGTTGACAAGTGTCATGTTTACAGTAATTGTTCAAAATTGCGTCCACCAGTATCGATACATGCTTGACAGCGTCGGTGGAGCGATTGGCGTACACGTTCAAAGATGCCTGATATTTCACGCACACCTGCAGCAGCTACAGATAAGCCAGCGACGAGATCCTCATCTGAGTCAACTGGACTCTCATAAACAAGATGCTTTAGATGTCCCCATAAAAAGTAATCGAGGCTCGATAAATCGGGAGATCGGGGTGGCCAAGGGACTGGTCCACCACGCCCAATCCATCGAGTACCAAACGTGGCATTCAGGTAATTCCGTACATCAATGCTGAAGTGTGCTGGCGCCCCATCGTGCTGAAACCACATGCGGTTACGAATGGCGATCGGAACATCATGCAGCAGTTGTGGTAACACTTCTTTCAGAAAAATAAGATAGCTTCCGCCAGTGAGCCGCGTGGGTAGTAAGTATGGGCCAATCAAAAAGTCGTTCACAATACCAGCCCACACATTAATACTGAAACGTTGTTGAAACGCATGTCGACGCGTTGCATGTGGATTATCGGTTGCCCACACATGGGAATTGTGCGCATTAAAGACACCCTCGCGTGAAAATGTCGCTTCATCTGTAAATAGCACATAATCTACGAAATCCGGCTGCAACGCACATTGCTGCATCACCCACAGGCAGAAGTTCACGCGGCGAGGATAATCTGCCGGATTCAATGCTTGTACTTTCTGAAAATGGAAGGGGTGTAAGCGATTTTCGTTTAACACTCTGCATACAGTCTGATGACTCACACCTACGTCACGCGCAACAGTTCTTGTGCTTGACTCGGGTCTATCAGCCACAATGTTCAAGATGCTTTCTTCCAGCCTTGGAGTGCGTACAGCTCTTACTCGACCAGCGCCATGTCTGTTGACGTCGAACGCACCTGTTTCACAAAGTTGACGATGTAACCGTTGAAAAATTCTATGATCCGGCATTCGTCGATCAGGATACTCCGCGCGATACATTCGTAACGCAGCTCTGCCGTTACCATTTGCACGGCCGTACATGTAATGCATGTCTGCTTTTTCTGCATACGTAAAGTCACCCATCGTCTACGGCAGCACAATTGTGAATGGCGCTTTTCCCTACTGCGATGCATCATGTTCAACAGCGGCTAGACATCTACTGCCCTCTACCGGCAATGATACCAACCGATCACTCCATTTCTCTTTCCTTTTATTTCCCCTGTTTACGCCTCACCGCGTCACTTGCGACTATACATTCCTATACAATAAATCATTGTTACAATGTCCTGTACCTACCATTAAAGTTTGTACCATGAATTCGGGACCACCCTGTATATCTCACTAATCCGACCTATTTTAGAATACGGACAACATATTTATGTTTCAACCTCAGCCTCTAACTTAAGTAAGCTGGAAAAAGGGCAATTAAGTCCAGCACGTATTTTTACTGGGCTTAGACTCGGTTGTCCAAACAATATTGTTCTTTTTGAGACCAATCTACAACCACTCGGTTCAAGGCGAATTAATTCTAATTCCAAGTACTATGGAAAACTCTTTAGCTATGGTTTGCAAAACCGTACTGCCAAATTCCTGGCTGACTGGCAGGACAACCAGCGGCTAAATAAAGATAGTCCAGTGGGATGCGCGCAGAAAATGGAGTTGCTCACCACATGTGTGGAGCCTTGTAGTCTAAAGCCTTGCATGACTCCTTTAGAGGAATTGCCTAATGTTTCCTTCCATGATCAATTGTCGCGGCACCAACAAATAAGAAATCTCAACCACCAGACTTACTAAAACAACTGACACTAGAAGTCATTAATACCACCCATGAAGGGGTCATTAAGGTATATACAGACGGAAGCAACAGTGAAAGTGGGACCACGGGTAGTGGTGTTCTCATCAAATTGCCCAATAGCTCGGTCAAACTTAAGAAAAGGAATCCAGATTTCTGCTCTGTATTTACGACAGAGTTCATTGCTATTAATGAAGCTCTGAAGTATCTCCTTACACTTAAGCTTCAACAAGACATTTGGATTTTCCTAGACAATCTAAGTGCTATCCAACACTTGAGAGGTTGGAGGAGAATTAACGACCAGACAAGCATTGACATTATACTTAAACTTAAGACCCTATCTTTCAGGAATGAGATCCATATCCAGTGGGTACCTGCTCATGTTGACCTGTACGGTAACGAAATTGCTGACAGCCTGGCAAAAGAGGGAACAAGTACCAATTGCGACGTCTCGGGCGTCCTCACGCACCAAGAGCTAGCCACCATAAGAAAAATTGCTCTCAACAACGACTGGAAAGCACCTCCATCACATGACTGGTACCATGCAGACCAACCAGGAGCTGCCCTGGAGGTTGATGGAGATAAAGCAATGCAGACTGTCATTACTAGACTTATTATTGGCCATATTAAGTCTCTCTACTATGACCAGGGACGTAAGATTTTTTACCGTGTAAAAAATGAGTTTGGCTCCGGCCTCCCCCAGTCACCTTCTTGCTTGTATGAGGATGGTCAATACTGATTTAAAAGTGAATCCTGTCCAAGATATGAACTTTTTGAGGGTGTACGATCTTCTGGACTTGATCTACTTGATCTAGACCAGTGAGAATTAATAACAACGACAACATGTGTAATGTTTTGTCAGAATTTCAAATGGTTCTAAGTAATTGCGTAACACTTAAACTTTTGAAAAGTGATGACCTTCCAAGTGGTTTCGTAGGCTTATCACATATGTGATGTTTTAGATCGTTATGTCTATTTTGACAATTTTTAGAATAGTCAAAATAGTCATGAAGATTTAAATATGACTATTTGGAAGAATCAAAATGATTATTTGGAATAGTCAAAATAGTAAGCAAAGTCATGAAGAAATCAATATCACTATTTAGAAGAAGTCAAAATAGTCAAAAACTAAGTAATTGTGAAACACTTAAACTTTTGACAGGTGATGACCTTTCAAGTGGTTGTTTCGAAGGCCTGTCTCGTCTTTGATGATTTAGATTGTCATGACTGTTTTTGGTATAATCGTATTAGTCATGCTGTCTATAGGACGATTTTTCTAATGACGATTTAACTCGTCCATCAAGATCTGGTCAGTCTTGCTAATGACGAAATACCTCTTCGAGTCAAAACTGCCCTGTAACTTCAGGGGGTGATGAAAAAAAAAGAGTTGGAAAAAAAATTTCCCCTGCTCAGAACTGGTAAAAATTTGTAACACGTTTTTTCATCAGAGCTATTGTCGTGCAGTTTTCTTCTAGTTAGTTGCTCTTTTTTTGACGATATATCTCGTCTATAAAATATTTGTTTCGTTTTGCAAACGTAAGATACCTCGTCAAGACCAATATCAGGACGGTTAATTTCTTCGGAAATTTTGGAATTAAAATAAATAAACTAGACAAAACGAAGCTAAATTCCGCACTTTCATATTATAAGTTTTAAAACTATCAACTATTTGCTACTGAATTATTATATGGATAGATTAAAGTTACAGTGATGAAGTCACTCTTTTGAAAAAAAAGAACTTCCACTGCCATCAGTTGGCCGTTGAATAAAGATCTGACTTACGTCACATTTTCAGTTAACAGATTGACCTATCTAGATCTGGTTTCTATGTCTACGTAATTATCTTTAGTAAAATTTGGTTATAGTATATCAGGTTTCTGTGTCTAAGTATATATTTTTTTAAATGACGTACACTACTGTAACTTTAATCCGTTCATATTTCAAAACTTTCCAAGTTTAAACATCTCTACTGCAATGTAAAAGTCTGATATAATCCACATAACAAATTCGTTGATCGAAACTGTTTCCATTTTCATAATTATTATTCGAATTTTCAACTTCATTGTATTTGGCCGAATTTGTGTTCCAAAATAGAAAAATCCACTTCAAGAAAACGAGATCGATCAAAAAAGAACGCAAAATAAAATTAAAATAAAGACTCGTTTGCTAATGATTGGTAACCAACATTTTCAACCATCGTTAAAGATCATTTTCTAACAAAACGGATCCACCGAATTTGTAATAACGGTTACAGCTAAACGATTGTTCATCCTAATAAATATCCTAGGATCGGAATCATTCCGAGACGTAATTCATGACCTAATGACTGTAGAAAATGGTGCATTTTAATGGCGGCCTTTAGTAGGTAATGATTGTTTCAGACAAGGATTCTAAAATGTTTGAAAGATTTGTATAATACAGTCAAGCCTCGTTAAGACAAAAAAAATTCACAGGATTGTAAAAAATTCCTTTGTCCGTAGTTCATGCTATCCGAATCCATAAAAAAGCATTACTTTAATAATATTTTTAAATGTTAAATATTTACATTACACACGAAACAATACGTGGTTCATAAATGGTATTCACAATAAATATTATGCAGATGGTAATAGTAATATGTAAATAGTTCTTGATTTCCCAGATATTTCCTTATTCCATGGTTTTTGCATTGAAATAGTTCTGTATTTGATTTCTGTGTTTTGCTTATTCATGTCAATCTTAAGGAAATATTTGATGCGGATAAATTGAGCAAATAAATTTTTACTGTCACACAAAAAGCGAGGAAGACGTAATCAGAATCTTCATATTTTTCCTTTGTTTTTCATTATCTTCCACAAATAAATCTACAATGCTGTTTTTAAAAAATGCAACACCATGAAGGAATCATCCGAATGAAATGAAATATGCAGCAAATGTCAATTATAGGATGTTATGCAAAAAAGTAAATTTTCAGAGTCACCACGCATGCTTGGTGTGAGCAGCGCCCTCTGAACGGATGCTAAAAGCGTAGAAATAGAGGGTTGTAGCGGGACGTTTAAAATAGTGCATGGTTATTTTTTAGTGGCGAACGTTTAGTGAGACCTAAATATGCCTCCACGACGAAATAGGGTGAAATTTCAACAACTTACTGAGTTTGAACCGGGGATAATCATCGGGGCTTAATATTTCTCATAATACGATTAAAAATAATCCGTTTGCCCTAAAGTTTTGAAAATTAGTTAATTTTAATAGGATATTAGAGTATCCCGAATTCTTTTTAAACGAATAATGGGCTATATTTTAATATACATTTTGACAGGAATTTAGTTCGTATTATAAGTAATTCGTATTAAGAGAGTTCGCCGTAATGAGGTTTGACTCTATGACAACTTCTCATTATCTTTGTCGATTATAGATCCAATTTACAGAACAATGTGGGAAACAGCATAAAAATAAGCTGAATTAACGAGTTAAGAGAAACGCTTTCATGAATAATAACTCTACTACACACATAATTTCCGATTGGATTATACAACGATTATTTCATAAGCATTTGCTATAGAAACCTATTTTGAACAAGTGTATAAACAACAGTAGTTGTCAGATCTGTCCTTTATTTTGCAAAAGAGAGAGGAGAGAGAGAGAGAGATGTATTTAAAAAAATATATCAAACTTAATTTTGTTAGCAATATATGAAGAAAATGTACCTCATAAAAGGTGTTTTAAACGTTTAATTTATAAAAGTAACGAGTTCAATTTAAATAAAATGCATTCCTGACTATCGAAAATAAAACGTTATGAAAGATAAGAGATAACAAGGTTTATTTATTATACAGATAACATATAGAAACATGGGATAAATAGTTGATATTACAGCTCTGTTCGGCTTGCGGAGCGTGAAGAAATCAGTATGTGTAGCCGCTATGAACGGCAATAAAATGCTGCTACACGTCTCGGTATTGAAAGAAACAGGGTTTTGAAATGTTTCGGTTACATCAGTACAAAGAAAATTTCCTACACAAAATATATTTCAAACGTCCTATTTGTAAAAATAACTTGTTCAATCTCAAATAAAATACATTACTGACATCGAAAATAAAACATCATGAAGGATAAGATATAACAAAGCTTATTTATTATAGCGATTACATATAGAAACACGGGATAAATCGTTGATATTACAGCTCTGTTCGGCTTGCGGAGCGCAAATAAACCAGTATGTATAACCACCACGAACAGCAATAAACCGCTGCTACTTGTATTGGCATAGATAAAAACAGGGTTTGGAAGTGTTCCAGTTATACCAGGCCACACTACTGCCAAATGTTGTCGAAGTTCATCTGGTCTAGCCATGTGTGGTCTGCGGTGTGCCATTCTTCGGGTGATCATCGATCAGACGTGTTCGGTAGTTCAACCTTCTGTTGAAAGGTGTGCCATTCTTCGGGTGATCATCGATCAGACGTGTTCGGTAGTTCAACCTTCTGTTGAAAGGTGTGCCATTCTTCGGGTGATCATCGATCAGACGTGTTCGGTAGTTCAACCTTCTGTTGAAAGGTGTGCCAATGGACAAACGATATCCAGTGGACATTGAGAAATAGTAGTTACAATTTGCATGCCACCTGCGGCTTCACCCAGATCCTTAATATAAGAGAAGGCAACAGGCTACAAAACTTCAATAATATAGCGATAGTTGTTGGGTGTACTGGTAATGCATACTAGGTGCCGTGCTGGAGTTTAATCCCATTGTACACCATACCATAACGCCAGGTGACGAACTAGTATGACGATGTATAATTCTAGAATTGTACAGGTTGTCACCACTCAGCTGTCAGACTCAGATACGACCATCATGGGTCTGTAGTAGGGATGCGACATCGACAGCAAAACATCAATGTTTTGAAACATCGATGTTCAAAATTAAAACATCGATGTCGATAATACATCGCCCCAAAACATCGATGTTTTTAAAATTCAATGTATTTAAACTTTTTCCTCCATTTCTTAAAACTGGTTTAGCAACTAGTGATGCTACATCGACAGCAAAACATCGATGTTCAAAATTCAAACATCGATGTTGATAATACATCGCCCAAAAACCATTGATGTTTTTAAAATTCAGTGTATTTAAACTATTTCCTCCATTTCTTACAACTGGTTTAGCAACTAGTGATGCGGCATCGGCTACAATACATCGATGTTTTTTATAGAACAATGCTTTGAAATTATCGACATCGATGTCGCATCCTTACTTTTCAGACCCTTCACCCTTGGCCACTTTGGTCTAAAAGTATGTTAAATTTGATGATTATAAAAATTATGCTACAATGTTATTTAAAAAAATTTTTAAACTATACTTTTTTTCATTTAAAAATAAAACTTTGACAAGTATAAACATCGATGTTACAAAAACATCGACTCAAATATATCTATGTTATATCGATGTCGCATCCCTAGTCTAAAGACAATCGAAATTTAAAAATTGAATTCTGAAGAGACGAAGTCTTGATATTATTTTGTCCTTCTGTAGGTTCTACTTGCCATTACGGCCCAACACGCTTTTGGTGCACATTAAAAAGTAGTCGCACCGCAATGAACACTGAAAAAGTCCTACATCTTACATCGAATCGCATGTTGTGGCACATGTTGCGCATTACAGGGTTCTTGATGTTGCAGTACTATCTGTATCAGCGATATGCACAAGATATATGTCCAATTTTTCGGTAGTGTGACGAGGCTACTGTCATCGTTTACATCAGTCAATTCCTTAATCAAACACCTACCAAGTCCATACTTTTATATCTGAAGCTTGATTTCGTCCGACGCGTAAACCGATTTCTGAGAAAGACAATCTGCAGACTCCATAAGCCCAATAATTTCTCTATTAATCTCAGAAAATTGCTGTGGGATTTTTGTCGACGCATAATTAAGTTTCTGATACACAAGAACAGCGAGAAAACATAATTGCAATACTCCGTTCTTCCTTTTTACACTGCTTACAGAAGGTGTTACTGGCGTACATAATTTGCATCATACTCTGCATTGCTAATCATTTGTATATTTTTCCACTGTGTAAATTAACAGGATATTGGATGATTCCTTTGTAGTGTTGCATTTTTGATAACAAGCAGTCCATGTAAGAAGTTATAGTAATTTAAATTTATGATTTTATTTCTTACCTGTTATACCTCCGACTTTCAATTGCTGAAAATGATGTGAATACAGATCTACACATAGATATTGTGTTACAATTTCTCAATATCTTATATGTACTGATAGCAGTGCTATATTTTATAACTCAGTTGTACCCATTGAAACTATTCTAATCATTAACATTCTTAATTTTCATTTCTTACTTCTCAATGATGAAATGTGCGTAATTATAAACAGCATCAGAATTTCATGCTATTTGTAGCTATCAAACAGGGAGTTTTTTTCATGCGAAATAAAGAAACATTAAAAAAAGTGTAGTAGTGAAACCACTTCTAAGAAAGAAGAGAAAAACACAAGTAACTCCCGATTACTCAACTATTACCGAAGATTGAATGGATAGAAAAACATAACCTACTAACCAAGTAACAATCACATTACAATCCCATAGCTAACAACAAAATTTAGTCCTACTAAAGAAACAACAAAAATATAGTCCTACTAGTTAAAATTCCACCTTGTCAAACTGTTTTGAGGATCTATTGCCAGTATCCAAAAGGCAAGTATTTGTAAAATACAGATAGTTCTTTACGCTAGGAAAAATAATATTTTTTTGTACAAGTTATGAAAGAAAGTTAGAAAGAAATTACAAAGTAAAAAAGAAGGTAATTTCCTTCTTTCAAATTAGTAGTTTCTACGTTATTTTTCCCTCACTTTGTTCTCTTCGGTTTTTGTTATATTCAGACACATTTCGTATTTTGCCCATTCTTGTAAATAAATTATTTCAAAAATTTGATACACTAGTGAACATTTTTTGTAATTTATGAAGCAAAAATTACATTTATTTCAACGGATACCATTTTAGGAAAAGAAATGTAAAAACCAACGTTTCCGAAACAGGGGGAATTGTAGTGTTGAAGATACATTTAGAGAAATTGTAACTTAAATAAAAGAGGGGGAAAATTATTTTACTACATTGAATTGATTTTATTTCTGTAAATGTTTCTTTCTTACTACATTTTCCCTATTGCTGCTAAAATGAAGTTTCAGAGGTTTATCAAAATATATTTGATTTCTTAATTATTGTCGTTATTTTTAAGTCCAAATTTCTGTCGAATTGTTTTGTTAAAAATACCATTTTTGTCAGAGCGATGCAATAGCAGTAGATTCTGTAATTTAAAAATTTTGTGTAGTGAATGTTTACATCTTGTCCAAGGTTTTTTAAATTAAAAACTACATTTATCCAAATCATGAAAGAAATTGTTCATTTCTGTTTCAGTGTGAGCCCTTAGTGTATTATTTTGAAATTTAAAATAAGTCTGTTCCTTTGTAAAGCGTTACATTGGTATTATCATTCACTTAAAGGATTAATTGATTCTTATCAGACTAATATTTATCAATCTTCAAATATCTGTTAATATTGCTTAGAAGCTCTTGCTAAATATTCATAAAGATTATTAACTTCTCTTGGTAACATGAGTACATGTTTTCTAAAATGCGAGTTTTAAATAATTTGCCTGTAAAACTTTTTAATATTAAAAATTAGTTAATCTAAGTATAGTTAATTATTAACTTAGAATTTGTCATTATATTGGAATCTATATAATATTACAACACAGGGGCTTGAGTTCGTTTGTGAGCACATATACTGAATAAACACAATGGTTGCACACGTTCAAACAATTGTAAAAGAAAATACAATCAGTTAACAGCAGGAAGCTCAACTGTAACCATACTTTTATAAAAATATTGGATTTGCAATTGAGCTCTATGTTCTCAGTGGCAAACTGAAGATAGTTCTCATTTCTGCCGATAGATGGCAGTAACGTACAGAATAAGTTATTCAACTTCTCGTTTGTTCATTTCTTCACATTTGGATTATAAAATTATTTACTATTAATATTGGTTAGCTTTATAATCTGTAAATTGAACTTATTTATTTCTTAAAAAAACTGACATCGACCAAACTATTGTTGTTTATTTAAGGATTTTGGTTGTGACCGTATACTTCGGAATTAGAATTATGTTTTAAAATCAAATTAATTATATTTAAAAGGAATTATAATGAGTATTAAGTCAAATTCATATGCCAGATCATTCTATTTTAAGTTAGTTATAGAAGTAATAAGGAAAATGTGATAAAAAATAATACGAACAATACATGCGCATGATTCTATCTTTAGCATCTATTAAACAGTGGCAATTTAAATTTGGAATAAATAATGAAGTAAAATATATATATTTTTAACTATATTTTTAAATATGTTTCCCGATATTAATCACCAGTACTTAAGAAAAAAATTAAAGTTACAACTAACACAATTAATTAAAAAACGTGTCCATCAAAGAGAAATATGTCTTTTAATTCCTTTATTTGATATGAAAACTAGCCACTGCGTGGACAGCACAGTGTTGACCGTGACAGTTCGTTTTGAGGGGTCAGGTGATTGCTACGTATTCCCATTTGGTTTGCATTGCAATCGAACTCCACGGGCGACGTCGTGATGGCCTCGAAGTGGCTATTACCAACAAAGCAAATGAAAACACGCTAGAATAGTTCCAAAGGGGCATTCGGACTAAAAACTTTTGAAGTCAGCTGTCGAAAATCGCAAAATCGGCTCGTTCTTCATTCGAGGTAAAAGTGACGTCCCATTCTGGAAAGAAGAAACGTGAAAAAAAAGTAATCAATTAATTTCAAAATGTTTAAATTACATTTACGAATTTGGGCCTGGACACAAAATTAGCAAAAAATTAGGACTACCTGTGAGCCAAATTTCATTGTTGTACCACTACGCACAGTACACAGATAAACATATCCTTTTACAATTTTAGAAACGGTACGAAAGTTACAAAAAATATGTAAAACGTTAAAAATGTCATTTTTGACCAAATATTCAAAAAGCAGTTTTTGATCTTATTTGATAGAGTATTTATAGGTTCAGAAACCATCGGAAGATACCATGAAAAAACCAAAAATCTTCAAAATTTAAATTTAAAACTTACTTTATTTTGTAAATATAATTTTATGTTTAATGTCTCAAATGATTAAATGGTTTCTCTTTTGGAAATAGTGTGAAAATTTTCAAAGAAAAGTGAAAAACAAAATTTATTACACAAACAGTAAAAGCAATCGAGAGCAAAAGCTTCAAACTGCTTTGCTCTAAATTAATATTTTTGCATTATTTCCTTACTTCAAATGTTATAACATGGATTATTGATAGATTCTCGTAAAACTATAAGAACTTGTTCTTTATAATGTTGTCTAGTGAATGAACTATAATAATTATGATGAGTTGAAGACACTGTAAAACTATCAAAAATATTGCATTCATTTTTCGATCGCTTGTCTAATTTTTTTTAATGAATCGGTTGTTTGAAAATTCCCACATGTGAGGTGAGAACAATTTTTGGGAAATCGAGAAAATTTTTCTTTCTGCGTTAACTTACAACAGCTATACTATTATTTCCAATAATAGTATAGTGGTTGTAAGTTAACGCAGAAATAGATTGGGATTTCTTGGAGCTAAATACAATCTTTGTGCTCAATGGAGGTCTCAAGATATCAATAATTAAATTATTATAGATTTTTAAAGTCAGATGACTTATGGGGTTTCTCAAATACATATAATTTTGGTAACAAGTAATTGCATTCTAAACAGTATCAAATAAAAAGTACACTTAGTACACCACAAATATATATGCACTCTAAAACAAGTAGAAACATCAAATAAAGATGAAACACAAATAAGATTATTTAGTTCTATGAATAAGAGTGGTATAAATGGTGAAAAATAAAATCCATTTATCAGTAGCGTAGTTCTCTGGCAACTAATAATCAGATGTACCTGTAAAACACTGGTGAACTATCTCTTTGTAGAATGCTTGAATGTTTTCTTTATTTGGGATGTATTTCATCAGTTTATTTATGTCTTAAATTTTTTTCTTGTGGTGGGGATTTTCCCACTTGGATATATTGGTTTATTTGGGAGTGATAGAAGCAGCTTTTTATTATTGTTAAACCGAAAAGTGTGGCTGCAAAACCCTCCATTAAAGGGTTTGGCGATTTCAACATCCTAATGTTTGAAAGAGTGCGAAAACTGCATGAACCACGAGATTTTAATAGCGACTTTCTCATCCTTTGGAACTTTACGCCTATAAGTCACTTTTTTTCTCGAAATCGAGTTTACGGTAAAAATATATTCTTTAGAGGTAGACGCATCTTTTAGAAGTGAAACACTACGAGTCAAGTCATTCTACATAGAGTTGGCTCGTATGAAAGTTTTCGTTTATTCGAGAAAGCCCATAAGTCACTAACTTATGGGCTTCTTTTATTCGAGAAAGGCAGTGACTTATGAACTTTCTCGAATAAACGAAAACTTTCATACGAGCCAACTCTATGTAGAATGACCTGACTCGTGGGGTTTCACACCTAAAAAATGCTTCTACCTCTAAAGAACAGAATTTTACCGAAAACTCGATTTCGACAAAAACTGACTTTTGGGGTTATTTAAACTACCGATTCAAATATCCTTTTGATTGTAGATCATTCACTAGACAAATGCATAAAGTTTATTTTGGTAACATTATTTTTCAAATTGGTTGAATAGATTTTCATGTATATATATATATATACACTACGTGTCCAAAAAATAGTCGCAACTTAAATTTAAACGTTACGTTTTGGGACGACGGTGATTCGATGAGTATTGCAGATATTTAAAAAAGTGTTTGCGCAATGCAAGATCGAAATTTCGTCGTTACGCCATACGAATGTTTTGTTCGAAGTAATCATGACTGAAAGCGATAGCTGTGGTCGAGGAAGTGATGTAACAGATTTCAAAAAGGGGCAAATAATTGGTCTGCCCCAAAGGGAGGATAAATGTAAAGACATTGTTTCAATTTGTGCCATAGGATTGGAAACTGTTAAACGCATAATTAAATCTTGGAAAGATGACGTTGAACCATCCAGTTCGAGAAAAATATGCGGTCGAAAATCCATCGAACGTGGCCGGCGATCGCTGAATCGATTAGTGAAAGCGAACCGCAAGAAATCGACAGTACAACTCACATCACTCTTCAATAATGGAAAAAAAAATTCCAGACGCAGAATGCGACGGGAACATAAAAAAGCTGGACTCAGAAGCTATGCTGCAGTAAGGAAGCCCCTTGTGAGTGCTATTAATCGAAAGAAAAGACTGCAATTGGCAAAGGAGCGCAAAAATTGGATTGCTGAGAAAAGGGGAAAGGTCTCGTGGTCCAATGAGTCACGATTTACGCTTTTTCAAAACGACGGTCGCATCATGGTTCGTTGACAGCCACATGAAGCATTGGACCCTACATGTATAGTTCACACTGTGAATTTGTCAGGAGGCAGTGGAATTATATGGGGTTGTTTCTGTTCGACTGGACTGGGCCCCGCAACATTGTGCATCAACAAAATGAAGTCTGCACAGTACCTCAACATCTTGAATGATCAGGTTGTGCCAGCAATGGACTTTTTCTTCCCTGGCGTCAGTGGTGTATTTCAAGACGATAACGCAACATAGAGCTGGAACTATGAAATCTTGGATCAGTGAGCACAATATATCGTTTACACATGATTTGACTACCGCAAAGTCCAGACCTCAATTCCACCGAGAATCTGTGGGACGTACTCGAAAACGATTTTAGGACGCATTCCACTCTTCCTTCATCCATCGAGGTTTTGGGAGACCTCTTGTTGCAACTGTGACCAAAAATACAAACGGACACTGTTCGGAAGCTCACTGCAACAATGCCACGACGAATGAAAGCCGTTATTCGTGAAAAATTTAAGGAAGATTTACATACAACAACTAAAAAAATATAGCACACTGTCAGAGGAGTGCGCCAAAGGTGCAACTATCTCTGACTGGTAAATATTTATATAATTCAAATACGTAAACTAATAAAAGATCAAAATAAAAAGCATGGGTATTCAACCAGAAAACGAAAGTGAAAAAAAAAGTAAAAACTAACCACGCAAGCGCGCTGATAAGAGGAAATTACCATAGCCGTCATTACCCACTTCGTTCAACAAAACGCCAACACCAATGACTCAGAGGAATTGACGAAAGAGAAATAGTCATCGGTGACGTAATTGTTGATAGTAATAAATCTCCTTCATCATACTTTATTAGTTTTCTTGAAGGATTTAGTCGTGAGAAGTGATTTTTATTGAAATAACATATTAAAAAATAATGATAATAACACACTGACAGAGGAATGCGAAAAATCTGCAACTACCTATGAAAGGTAAATATTTATTACAAACAAAAAGTATAAAAAAATATAAGAAAGTTACATACAACAATTTAAAAAAATATAACACACACTCAGAGGAGTGCGCTAAAGCTGCAACTATATTTGACTGGTAAATATTTATATCATTCAAACACGTAAATTAATAAAATATCAAAATAAAAAGCATGGGTATTCAACCAGAATACGAAAGTGAAAACGAAAGTTAAAACAAAAGTAAAAACTAACCATGCAAGCGCGTTCAAAGCACCAGACATAGCATGGTAAGGATTATATATTTCTAAAACAAGAGGAAATTAAAAAAAATAAAAACCAAAAGGAATTTATTGAAAACGAAAGTGTTGGTGGATCAGGGCGTCATCAGGGAGAAGCCTGACCCATACAACACAATATGTTGTTTCCTACGAATATGAACCGCAAAATACTAAGAAATTGCTCATATACTCCCCCAAACACCATTAAAAGCAAATATACAAAACAAAAGATTCAAATAAGAAAATGTAAACCAAACCAGCAGCAGCAGTCGGGAGACACCCGGCATATTTAACACCCACAATCAACATGTTTGGGCGGATATAAATTCATATGTCATTTATTCACATGTTCATCAACGGCGCTTTACTCTCAATGTTTGGGCTGGAATAATCAACCACCTACTCGGACCTTATCTTCTGCCCGAACGCCTTGACGGGAAAAAATACCTCACGTTTCTGCAACAGATGCTGCCAGACATGTTGAAAGACGTTCCCACACACATGCAGATTGTAATGTGGTTCCAGCAAGATGGAGCACCAGCCCATTATGCATAAGAGGTGCGAAACTATATGGATTTAACTTTTCCGAATCGATAGATTGGACGAGGTGGTCCTGTATCTTGGCCACCACGCTCGACAGGTATTTCATGTAATGATTTCTTTTTGTGGGGACAGCTGAAGGCTCTTGTGTATGAGACCCCCGTTGAAACTGCAGATCTTGTCGCCAGACATTCAGCCGCAGCAGGGGAAATACGCGATATGCCTGGAGTTTTTCAGAAAGTTCGCCTATCCTTTCTTCGCCGTTGTACCTCACACATAGCCAATGCCGATCACTATTTTGAACCCTTATTGTAAACACATGTCATTGAACATACTTTTGTCACTTGTTCTCTCCTTGTGTGTTTATGTATCTTATAACAACACCTTCGGCGAAGTCTAGCACCTTTTCGTTTTAATTCCGACCATGTAATCTTTATTGAAAGTTGTTTGTTTGTATGTGTACTATCACCTCTTAAAGTGTTTCCCATCTTTTAAGATTCACCCTGTATATAACAAGTTTATTAAATACTGCTTCAATTCTTAAAATAATACACCTTGACTCCCGGCCATTATGACAGAGAATTTTCAAATGTTTTAAAAGTTCTATATTGGAATTTTTTAAATATTATTATTCTCTCAAAAACGGTAAAGTTACACATAACATTTGCTTCATTCTGACTTACCTGTCAATTTATACTTAAGGTATTATAGGTTTCTAAGGGTTGTATGCATCTACTGAGAGAGTTAAAGGATTAAACACGTTTTTTAAGAGTTTATGATTACTCCCGGAACAAATTATTACATCGGAGACATCTGTAAAACACAACAGAACATCAGAGAGTGTGTCAAGCCACTGACAAGCCAATTTCTGCGCCCAACAGAGGGAACTGGTATCGAGGGTCGAGATAATAATATTTTACAGTATGGAATTGTAAGATAAAAAGAGTGTTTGAAAAATTTTAATTGGTTAGTATTTTATTTAAAAACGGGTATTACTTTCCGAATGACCCTCGTATAGCGGTTGTATGCTGTATAATGATTACATGACCGCCAATTTGAGTTGCTACTACTCCCTTTGGTATAGTTATAACCATGCTATATATACATAACATAGAACAAGCTCAACGGAACGTGTTTGAGAAGTTGCACAGCGATTAACTCCTGTTCAACCAAGAGCTGTCCAACCGAATAGCAATAGTCTAAAACATTTTATCAGTTGCTGGGGTTGTACAGAATGGAACAGGTGGGACGTTCTTTCCTCTCTCAAAAGGCATTTATATTGTGTACCCTCTTCACACTTCGTTCAGTCTTACCATAACTGCCTACGGGGTACAAGAATGCAGGGGTGAAGCTCAGGCCGTGTTTTGTGGTTGCTCGACTTGTTTAAAGAATTAATTTCCGCGTAGATGAGATCTGTATTTGCTGGACTGATCGTTTCACAACTTTTCTTTAGCAGAAAATCTCATTATCAGATAAACCAACATGAGGCTAACTATCAGATGATTTATGTACCGAGAATATTAGGATACGTACCCATATCAATGAGACGTGAAACCAGACATTCACCACTGCTGAAAGGATTAAAGGTTGTCATTTGCGGAATCAGTCCCATTTGTGCCATAGAAAAAATAAAGAAAGCAGATAAAAACATCATAAAGTCTACACTAAGAACATGGGATCAATCGTACGATTCAATTTTCCTTGAGGCCCGAAACAGTTGCTCCCTTAACCTCTGAGCCGGTTCTTCATTTATCAATTTTGTCTCAATACACACTAAATAAATGAGTAAAAGCGAATGAAAACCAAGGAGAAAAGGCACAAAAATACCTTAAGATTTAGTGCTTTGGAATTGCCCGTCTGAAAACGATTACAGATTTGATGAATCGTTTTCTTCGTTATCCTTACTTACGTATCAGTTCACCAGCGTCATTTTAGGCGGGTTATCGAAGCTAGGTACACTGGGGCATGGACGGCAATATACGTAATGAAAATTAATCGAGTTAAGGAAGATTAACAGTGAGAAAATAATAATTTGTCACTGAAGAACAAAAAAGAGCATTTACGTGCTTGGATTCGCGTTGATCATTTTTTGTTTGGGGTTTGAATGTTGAGTGGTAAATTATGGAAACAGGTTTCATCGTTGAAAGGTCCAGTTTCACAGAAACATTTTTTATTTGTACTTATTTAAAAAATAACAACATATCTGTGCTATGCACTAAACTGTAACAGACATGCTAAAGCAGTCGTTCGTATTTGTACTAAAATTCCTGTATTGCGTCCCTATATATATATATATATATATATATATATATATATATATATATATATATATATACACATATATATAATTATAAAGTAAGAACCATGCAGTTTTAAAAGTAATAATGATAAAAAAAAACCAGACAGAGGAGTATTATTGTTTTTAACGTGGCAGGGGGTACCTCTGGGTGGAATGGGTGAAGTACGTCAAGAGATTTTCTCCTCGTAGGGCCACCCTCTACCCGTATGACACGGGCATGTCGCATGAGGTATCAATCTAATGTAAAATTTTCCGCAGATGTTTTTATAATGTTTCAAATAATCCCTTGAAATTTCCACTTTATCTTTAATGATTGCGATGGTACAAACCCAAACTCAAATAGTCCCTTTTGTGTTCGTAATGAATATCTTCGTCAAATATGGCGGAATTCGAATTGCGAAAATATAAAAGTCACAGTTGAAAATGATTAATTTAAAGATAATCACATTTAAGATATCGATATGGAGTAAAATGTTCCGCAAATTTGAGAGCCGTTGAAAATTTCACTCTGTGTTTAACGATCACGAAGCTACAAACTTGGACTAAAGAATAAAAAAGAAATACACGACAGAATCTGATCTCTTCACACTGTTGTCATTCTGAGTAAAACAAATAATGAATAAATGCTAATAAATTCATTAAAAAAAATGGTCTGTACAAAATAATATATATACGCCACGTTAAAAACAATAATACTCCTCTGTCTGTTTTTTTTTTATCATTATTACTTTTAAAACTGCATGATTCTTACTTTATAATTATATGTATATATATATATATATATATATATATATATATATATATATGTGTGTGTGTGTGTGTGTGTGTGTATTCTATCCCTAATTCAAAAAGAAGTTCGCGCTTCAAACGATATTTTAGAATTAGTATACCAACGGCCGTATTCACAAGTCCGAGTTAACTCGAGGATCAACAATAATCCGCGAGTTATCGAAAAAACCGTATTCACAAGTACTGATCCGTGGTTTAAACTGCCGGTTCAGTGTTACATTTTGATCCTCCGAAGTCGGCGAGTTAACTAGCGAGTAAGAGTTACGCATGCGCAGTACCACCTTTTTGCGAAGGAAATTCGGCAAAACAAAAAGGATGACACATTTTATTTTATGCTAAATTACAGTGTTCTTGCGATGACTGGATTGGACGTATCATTACGGAGCACCCGCTGCATAACAGTTCATGTCATCATCATAATATTGCTTAAATGTAAAATTTAAAACATTATTTTATTGAAATTCAAAAGAAACATGAAAATAAAGGTAGCTGCGTAATCTTAAACAAGCAGGTTGGCGAAAAGATAGATAGCGCCACCCCCGTCCACTAAGCCGGAGAGAGCGAATGGTTGAATACGGCCATGGCAGATACAAATTCATCTTAGAATTAAAAAAAATTCAGTTGATTTATTACGAATGAAAGAAATTTGACAATGCAAGTTATTTTTCACACCAACAACACACACCCAACTGACAAGTACAAAGATAATGGGATTACATACATCTGTCAAGACATTCTAAACAATTATTTCTAGCAAAATTTAGGTTTCCAAAAAAATCCAATTTCAAATTCAATACCGTTGCATTTCTTTTCCCAAACCCATATTAAAATGCTGTATGAGTCCAATTTATTCCGAATTTGGAAACAGTTCTACGGCGAAGTAAGTGCTTGATCAATTAATGCAGATTCGGGCGTCGTAACCAATGTAAACAATATCACGTGATAGTGAGGAGACGATAGTAGCCGATCACAGCGAGCGTCTCATTTTAATCCCTGGATCACTTAACACTCCGTTTGAGAATACCGTTCTTGATAATCCTCAAGTTAAATCTTACCCGCGGATCAACTGATCCTCGAGTTAACTCGAGACTTGTAAATATGGCCGTAAGAGTGAAATGGATTTCGTTGTAATGTAAGAAAATAATACATTTATTTAAATGTGACTTCTGTAAAACATCTGCACAGTTCTATAAAATTGACAGCAAATCAGCTTGTATTTTTTATAAATACCTATTAATCATAAGTTATAATTTTTTACCTTCTAATTTAGAGTTATAGGGAAAAATGTAGAAAATAATGTATTGACGATTAAAAAAATTTATTGGCTTGTAAAAAAATTTTGTAAATGCATTTTTACAGTGTATTATAACGATTAAAAAAATATAGGTGTATATATTTCAATAGTTAAAAAATCTGGGCTGAGTTTGAAATTGCTATGAAATAAATATTATACATTAATAATATAAATATTGTCTTGTCTGAAATAATTGTAAATTCTAGAAGAGTGTACCACTCTTACACTATACATAACTTTCACTGACAGGTTTTATTTTTTTCAATGTATCTTTTACCATTTTTACTACTTTAGAGATATTGCAAAAAAAATAATCAATGTTGTAGTATAAATTAAAAAAAAATTATCTTTGAAAAATTGTTTGTAAATGCGTTTTTATATATTACAATGATTGCAAATATTACAAGTATACAGATTTTAGTCATAGTAAAAATCTTTGAAATATTTGTACATACAGCTGTTATTCAAAAACAATTCTCACACTTCTTATTTTCTGTAAATGCGTCTTTATGTCTAATTCAGAAGTCTTGTAAAAAAAATTGAAACAGTGTGTCGAGTAGATTTTCTAAAATAATATATAGCTTTAAAATCTGTTTTTGTTGATACTAAATACGACATTTTACTTATTAGAATTATTACAACTATCACATCTATAAAGATTTTGATAAGAATAAAATGTACGTATATTTCAAAATAACTATGAAATAAATATTCAATGCGTCTTTTCGAAAACATTTGTATAATTCTATAAAAGGGTAGAAGGGTACAGTACTTACTATAAAAATAACTTTACCAGGTGTTTTCTTCTGTCAATGTGTATTATTTCCTATACCTGTGAGACATTACATAAAAGTTGATTAGTTCGTAGCAGACATTTTTAAAGATTAAATAGCTTTTAAAACTGTTTGTATAAATGTGTCTTTTATAGTAAGCACAAGTAAATGTCTAGATTTTAATCATAGCAAAAAGCCATGTCGATTTTAACATAACTATTAGAGAATATTAAACGTATTTGTAGAAATCTCCTAAAACATGGATTATTTCAGGAAAGGGAAGGTAGTCGTACATGCTAGAAAAGCATAGAAACAATTCTTAAAGGTGTCATTTTTGTAAATATGAATGTCTTTCTTATACTATTTTAGAATTATTGAAAAAGTGACAAATTTTAATCCCAACTTTCTTTAAAATTAATAAGCATACTCTATAACAAAAAAAATCGACGCACTAAAAAAGAGTTGTCAAGGAGTTGTGATGGGCTCGATCCACTTCGAACAACGCTGACTGGGGACGTATAGTCTTTAGTAACGAGTCCCGTTTTCAACTTTGTCCTGGCGACAACCGCATACGTATCTGGAGACGTCCAGGGCAGCGTGGTGATCCTGCCCTTACTAGCGCACTCCCCACATGCCCACAACATGGCGTTATGGTCTGGGGTGTCATCTCCTTTCATAGCCGAATCTTTTTGGTAGTCATTTCTGGAACACTTATCGGTTCTGTTACCGTTCATTTTACTACACCACGGACTTACTTTTCAACAGGACAATGCCCGGCCGCGCAAGGCACGTGTTGCTATGAATTGCCTTCAAGCTTTCCCAACACTTATTTGGTCAGCTACGTATACTGATCTCTCTCCCATACAGGACATTTGGGACGTTATCTAAAGGCGATTTCAACCATCCCGTAATGTTAACAATTTAACCCGACAGTTGGAGACAATTTGGCAAGAAATTCCCCAGGACACCACTAGGGAACTTTTTCAGTCTTTGCACGCTGGGTGACAGCTTGCATCCATGCCAGAGGTGGACCAACGCTTTTTTGACTTCCTCCCTTTGTAACTGTCGAAGTCTGAAATGAATCATTCAATCGTTCTGAAATTTTAATCGTTTGTTTTTCTATGTATGTCCATCACATCCATCACTTTTTGCCTCAATCGGATTGTTTATGTTATAGAGTTTTATAGAGTGTATTCACATTTTCTATATGTTTATTTTGTGTGTTTTTCTTTGTGTATTTGATATGTTTTTTACACTGTTCTAGGAATGTTATAGCACACAGAAAGATATACAGATTTGAAAGAAAGTAAATATCAAGCCATTCAAATATGTTATTTGTTTATACAGCATTTGTAACATAATATACTTTATTCCCTGACAATCTGTTCAGTGCACAATACATTTTCTCTGTTAATCCGTTTCCAACATTGTATAAAAATTATTGTATAACAGTAAAATGTATGTATTTTCTAAAGTAGCAGAAACACGTGTCTTAATACAGTTTAGATTACTTTCATTGCCATAAATGTATATACATCTTTACATTTAAAATATTTATTTATAAAAATGGTTTTCTTACAATAATTTTACTTTTATAATGTTAGGCATAGTTTTGAATTTTTAAGACATTTGACAGTTGAGAAAACCTGATGAAAAATGGTTTCTGGTTATAAAATATAAATTCAGCATCTGAATGATGATTACCCTTTATGTATTAAATAAATTATATTTCTTGTTGCAGAATTTCTTCCTTTAATTCATGTTGTAGTTTTCCTTACAATATTACTGTCTTATATAAGAGAAAGGATCCATGATCACTGGTACTTTGAAAATCTGTACATTATAAAATATTTTCAAAAGATATTTGGTTGCGTAAATAAAGTTAAAATATTCTATTACAGTATTTTAGACAAACATAAAGATTTTCACTGATACATTTCTAACTACTTTTATAACTAGCAGAGAAAATTCACTATTGTGTCTACAGTGTAGAACATTTCAATGCCGGGTGATTCAAAAGTAACAGAAAAGGTAAAAATGCAATAATTCGAAAAGTATAGACAGTAGGTTGATGATGTTTTCATAAAAATGCATAGAAAGACATGGAATTTGTTTTAGTAACGAAATAATTAATAGCCAGAATCGATTCATTTGTAACTGACAGGTAACGCTGTAGCGTTTTATGATCTGCTGCTTGTTGCGATTTAAACAGGTTCACCGACCACCGATCCCTAAACGGTGTTATACCGCAAACATTAATCAATCTGACTTTGCAATTAGGTAAGTAAATATCAAATGCAGTGAATAGTAAATTTAAACTTTCAGCATTTAACGTTTATAACCGAAGTTAAACATTCTGCCAAGGTGATACATGTCATAGTTACGAGACAAAGTCGGTCACAGGTAAGCGTAAAGCAGCGTTTTTAACACTTTCGCTTGCGATCTCGTGCCAGCGCGTGATGTGGCGTCAACGCTAAAGAAACTGTCACAAGCTATCACTTGGTGTGGAGTGATGTCTCAGTAGCCAGTCACGCTTTCGAGCGGGAAGAGCTGCGTCTCAACATTTATTCTCCGCTTCAATAGGCATTATACAAGCCGTTATTTTTGAAAGTTTATTTCTTTAGTAATTTTAATAATTATTATGGCATAGTAAAATTTAACAGGTTTATAGTGTTAAAAACATCATCCGAATTGAGTCAAGTTTACCAATATTTTAAAATTAAATTAAACGGAAACCCTTAAATATCTCGATGTATGAAGAAATGGACTTACAACACTTTCAAAAATAACGGCCATATTTGGCCATCTGCTACTTTTGGATCACGCGGAATATTTATTTAAAAGCCTGATAGTTTTGCTTAGCAGTACTTCCTCTATCAGATCAGTTTACCAATATACTTGTAGTAACGTTCAATCCTTATTTTTGAATCACTTACCAACCAATCTCTTTAAATACATTTTTTATTTTAAACTTCTAAAATGGTACAACATTTTGAAGGATCTTTTTCTCACCGTATAAATTAGCTCAATCAACACGTTGAGTGTCATTAGATTTATAAGTGACACTATTTCGTTACCCCTACAGCACACATGACTACAGATACACATATGTTGGTTGAAGGAATCTATTTGAATATTACGTTGGTCAATGTGTCTAAAATTGATAATGAAACAGACAAGTTAAACTGAAAGAGCATGATGTAATAATTCATGCATATTCTTAAAGGATAAAGCAATGTTATTCCAAATACTTAAATATACTTTTGGTTCAATGCATGTTTGCGAACCAAAACGACGAGACGACAGTACAAATGATACTGCTTTCGACGTAAACGATACCTTTATGATGTATCAGTGCTACTAATTTACCCTAGATATTAGCCGTAGGTTTAGAGCCATGACTGTACACGCAGAAGGCTTTGGGTTTGAATCCCGGTTTTGGCATGTGTTTTTGCAGTGGTTCGAGAACCACCTTAAGTCAGGATCGCAATCTACTTAGCTTTAGAGAAACAAAAATTAAACCATAAAGTGAATAGCCAATCGACACCACAAAAAATGGATCGTCAGATCAGATGAGTCCTGACGAGGTTTGTCCTCGGATCTGTCTTTTAATTAGAAATATTTTGTGTTCCTAAGAAAAAAAGTATAATTACCTACTCATGATCAGAACTACTTACTGAATCCTATGAAGTCACATAATTTTTACTATATTAACCTTTCCTCTACACGCATAATTCCACCCGCAGTATAATTAATTCAGCTTATTTTACTGCAGCTAGAGTTTGATAGAAAACTTAATGTGTTTTTTTTTTCAATCTTTATATGAAAAACTTTTACGGAATAATCTATGAATGCACTTGCTTAAATTTTTTAATTGACTGATAATTATTCTTACGTAATATAAAATATCGTTTCATATCCGTTTCTTCCAAGTTAAATCTGAAATATCAGATGAGCCAGTTCTCGAAAAGGATAAAGCAATATTATGGTTCAGTATATATATATATATATATATATATATATATATATATATATATATATATATATATTGGAAGGGTGGCCCAGTTTTGAAACAGTGCTTTATTGACTTCCTCCTTTTGTAACGGTCAAATTCTGAAATAAATCATTCAATCGTTCTAGAATTTTAATCGTTTGTTTTTCTGTGTATGTTATTTACATCCGCCAATACATATTGCAATCGGACAACTCCTTGGTACGTCGATTTATTTGTTACAGAGTTTATTTTAAAATAAATTGAAAAACGTATATAATTAAATATATTGTTTTGCTTGGTCTCTCACTTTTGGTTTAATCATTATTGGGAACCTTTGACAAACCAATATTTGCATGGACTTAAGGTTCTTAAAATAAATTATCTCTTTTCCCACATTTCATTATGAGGGAAAAGTGATAAGAATCTCTTAAAATCGCTACAAACCCAATAAGACCGATTAATAATTGTATTTGAAACATAAACTTATAAACACTGATGATAAATTCAGAAGTGTTCAGATATTCAAATGAAAAACATCAGTTTTACTATTTACAGCCTCTGAGCATTACGAGATTCTGAGTGTTATTGCTTTTATCACACATGATAAGCTTAATGACTATATAACCTCATCTATTGTTTGAAATAATCCTTGGTGATATTTTATTGATCACGGAGGTCCCAAACTGGTTATAAATCTTGCAGTTAAAACTCCAGTTCGTATGCGTGTGTGTGTGTGTGTGTGTGTGTGTGTGTGTTCCCCACAAAATGATACTATAACTCCAAAATAACTTCATCCAGTTGAATTCATTTTGTAGTACTAGACCTTTATTATACTAACGCAATTGCTGTTGATTGAGCATTTTCTATGAACTGCTCTATGCATAAATTTGTTTAACGGTCTTGAAATAAAAGTTTTCAAAAACCAAATAAAGACACATCAGTTTTACTAATTTAAAATAATCCCCAAACAGCTTTTTTCGAATTATCTCATTATAGTATCAGTTCACTAATACACTCTCTAATCCATCCTTGTATTTGGATTTTATGAGAGCCAATTGATGAATTGTCTAGGTACGCAAGCATTTTATATGATTGAAACTTATTCCTATTCATTGAAAATATATCATTCCACAACCATTTACTCCCAGTAAAATCTAAAAATAAAAGTTAAATTCAGATTTATAGGAAAAAATAACACATCATATTTCATTACATAAGTATTAAAAAAATAAATTTATAACTATTTCCAATATGTTTTTCCGCATGGTCTACGACCCAACTTACTCTTGGTTCAATCTTTATTTATGAACCTTCTACGAACCAATTTATGCGTAGAGTTATTAAGGTTCTTCAAACGAGTGATCATTTTATTTTATTCACGTCATAAATCAGCCTGATATCAAATTTGTCCGCGAAAAAAAATAACTGCAGATAATACAATCATCATTGCTCAACAATATTAGATTTTACTACTTTTAAAAGACCTCAAAAATTCACACTTAATACAATTAAATAATTTTCTAGAGGTTTATTGCTCTTACACTTTTGCAGTTGGTCTATTCCTTATTTAAAAACTTTCGTGTAACTGAATTTACACGAATTTCACTAACACTTTGAAGGGGTGATCACGAGCCTTTCAAGGTCTGATAATTCATTTCGCCTCACATCACACATAATGGAAAAACAATAAAATTAATTGGTTAAAAGAATCTAAGGAAATATTTTTTAGTCAAGAATGTCAATTCTGATTCGAAGTCTTGCTTGAAAGACTGAAAAATGTACGGTAGCAAAAAGCGTGTATAACACTGTCCTTCTTCACACGTGATGTATCAAACTGTTTACAATATAAAAATATGATAGACTACTGAATATAATCTCAGAAGTGCTTACAGAACGAAACGAAGAAACATCCCATATTCACTATTTTAAAATAATCCCAAAATAATCTTTTTCAATTCAGTTCAATATATCTCACTAGAGTATTATTGTATTAATGCATTGCCTTATTCAATACCTGTGTATAGCATAGCCCTGTGCATCTATACATTGGAAATAAAAAATCTACGCAGAAAACTGCTTAAGGTTCTTGAAACACGTAAAATTAGTTCTACTCGAAACATGAAAACAAGATTACATACTGCTGATGAAATCAGAAGTACTCACAGAATTAAATGAAATTACATACTTTTTACTTTTTAAAAATAATCCCGAAATAACAACATTCAATTCTCATTTTGATGTAGTTAACTGAGCTATTGTTAACAAGTTCAAAACCTTCTACGAGAATCTTTTAATAACCAATCTATGCATGCAGTTGTTTTAGGCTTCAAACAAACTATCCTTATCCTCACGCGATAAAAATTATCCTTCCACCATCCGTTTCTTTCAAGTTCACAGAACTAAATTAAACAGCATACTTTTTACTTTTTAAAAATAATCCCGAAATAACAACATCCAACTCTCATTTTGATATATATATATATAACTGCGCTAGTAGCATTTTTATATATATTTAACTGAGTAACTTTGTAGAATAATCCCGAAAAAAAAGCATCAAATTCTTATTTTGATATATTTAACTGAGCTATTGTTTAGAAGTTCAAACCTTATACGAGAATCTTTTACGAACCAATCTATAAATGCAGTTGTTTAAGGCTTCAAACAAACTATCCTTATTCTCACGCGATAAAAAATATCGTTCCACCATCCGTTTCCTCCAAGTCAAATTCCACCAGCCGTTCCAGCAAACGAAGTTCCTCCACCCCTCTCAGGTGGTCGGTATCCCCCTTCCTTTCGCAAATAAGCGCACGCCTCCTTCCAAATCAATGCCGGAGGAACGTCTCCAGACTTCAGGATAGGGGAGACACCGCTGCCAGAATCCCGAAACTTCGATCCTCCGAGTAGATAAACCCCAGCGCAACGGCCGCCACCATGTGACCAAAGCGAGGGGGGAACGACTTCAGCGCCACCACCCCGCCGTCAGCGCCCTCTATACAACTAGCGAACCACTCGCCAGTCGCACGTCCAGTCTGCTGCAGCCTCGTCCCCCCGGAAACGGCGGTTTTGCCCCTCGCCATCGCCAACAGCGTCGCCAAATTCCGCCAACTCATTCCTCCAGAAGTGCACCTCCTCCTCAAAAAACGAAACCGACCCGTGTCCGAAAAATAACTCACCCCGCCTGAAGTGCGTGTGCCGAGAGGAGCAGAAGCAAAATGCTCCATTCCTACCGGTGGATGGGTCGACGCTAGCGCCATCTGGATGCAGCGATAAGGAATAACAACAGCAGCGGCAGCAAAAAGAAGTAGGCAGCGCAAGAGGCGGAGGAAAAAAAATTGAAATAATTCCGTTCGTTCCAGTTTTGCCTAGCCCAACACAACATGGCGTCGGTGGTTGGGACGACGGTGAGCGAGTGAGTGGTACGGTTTCCCTTCGCGGTACATGCGGTGGTGGTACAGACTTGGATATACCAGCCTCTGAGGACTATGGATAGGGGTGCTTGAAGCGATGTCGAGCGGAGTTCCCCCACAGAACAGGGTGAGTATTGGAACGTATTTTGGTTGTCCGTATCGATTTGAGAGCGGCTCTCTTTCGCTGAGCCGAGTTGGGGGTGGACCAGGAGACGAGGCGGTCGGATGCGCTCTTCGCCGGTCGTTTGGCCGACCCCTCTCCTCTGCGAGTAGCACACCCCCGAGAGAATCCGAAACGAGAATATACAAAATTGCTCTCGAAATAAAGTTGAAAAAACCTTCGTGAACATGATAGAAGATACAATACATATTACTACAGTTATTTTAGTGCACAAAGTTAATTATATGCTCATTATGAAACGATAATCTGGTTTTGAAATCAATCACTTTTCACACACTAACATATGCATGATATGTTAGATGTGAAGATGAAATGAATGTTATGCAGAAAAATAGATAGTGAACGTATTGCATTACTTTATGACATACTATACATATAATGCGTTTAAATTACCTGATTATAACTGTGTTGTTTGACTTGAATAAATCACAATCATACTATCGAAATTATATCAAATATATATATATATTCAATCTCAAAGAGAAATATATAATGGAATACTACTTACTTTACTATTTCAGTAATGTCTAACGTAATTTAAATGGTCATAGAATCGGACTCTGGAATCAATTGCTTTTCTTTTATACATCCAAATTATGGACAGTGAAATATAGAGTAATGTTCTTACGGAAATAGAGGAAATCTGTTATTGGAATAACCTATATGAATTATATTCGCTATCAAACATTATCTACAATTGAATATAGAATATATATATTGTGCAAACATAGGCAGTAAAACTATTGCAGTACTGTATGACATACTATATTTATTGATCATCAATTTACATTAACTGATTCTAAATGCGTTATTTGACTTTGGGATAAATGAATATATCTTTGTTAAAATTATGTTAAAAAAAACAGAATCAATCTCAAACCAACATATATAGTGGGATACTACTCAATTTGCGATTTCAATTATATAATGTTTAATTTATATGATTCTTTGAATCTGACGGTGGAAACAGTCCCTTTTCGCTTATATGTTTAAATTATGGTCATACAAACATGGAATAAAGCTCTTACGAAGGAGAATGCGATAATTTCAGTAAAAAAATATCGTTTAAGAATCGTATTATGAAACGATAATCTAACTTCGAATTTTATTTGGAAATATGATGTTTCAAACTATGTTCAAAAAGTAGAATGAAATTTATAAAAATAGTGAAATACAATATTATACAATAGCTTATATTACAGTTACACTAAATTAAATATTCATACAAGTATTACTTCAAAGAAATAATCTTCTTTTCGAATAAATTCATCTGATATTTATATGAAATACAACCGTTATTGAAACGTATATAGATAAGGAGATAGAAGGTGTATTATGTACACCAAAGGTATTGTTACATTTAGTGTACTAAATGAAACTTAATTTATACACAATCTCAGAAGTATAGAAATTTCTATTGTATATGCAATAAATATAAATTTTATCTATTTAAGTTTTATCTATATAAATTTTATCTTTATATAGATTTTATACCTAAATAAATCGTTTGCTCGTGTAACCAAATTATGTTCGCATAAATATACAATCAATCTCAAACAAAAATACGGGAATGCAACCGAGTTTACTATTGCAAAAGTATATATGTTAACTTACGTAGACTTATTATACAACAATTATTTTTGCCTATGTGACTTTGGTATTAATCACTTCTTTAAATATCGAAACTATGTTTAAAGAAATATACAAATATTTCATACGAAAATAGAAGAATAAAAGTATTGAAGTCTAAAATATTTTATCAAATTTATATTAGAAACCTTATTATGAAAATTAGAATAAATGACTTTTCTTCTGTATTTGTTTCTAATTATGTTCAATTCATAGAATCAATCTTGTACAAAAAAATGGAATACTACACTTATAGTTTCTATTAGTATTGTTTTTTTTGTTTATAAAAATTTATATTAAAACGATAAAATCAATATTAGGAAAGAATATAGAATTTAATTTATATTTTCCAGGTTCACATTATTTAATTACCAGATCTGGTTTATTTCGAGTTTATTAAAAAACGATAATGTAACTTTTGAATAAATCGGCATTTTTATATCTGCACAAATTAAGTCCAAAGAAAAGTTAGAGCAATCTCAAATACGCTATTGCTAATTAAGCTCAGTGTGTCGTAAATTATTAGCAAAGTGGCTTAGTGTGTTAGAATAATCTAAGTTTGGATGGCATTCTCTTTCTTTTTACTTACACTATCTAAAGTTATCTTAAAAATAGAATTAATAAAAGGCATAATAGTGGAATCACAATGTTTTGTTTGCAGGGATAAAGTAATTCTGTAATATTTTATTATAATTCTGTAACACGGTTATATAACATTCATAATACATAATAAATAAGTTCATTTTGGTAACTAAATATATTTTTATTATATAAATATTATTCTTACAATTATCTAAGTATACCTTTCAAATATATAAGTATTGTATATTAGGATTATTGTAAGCTCGTTATCTAATAATAGTCTAGGAAATCACTTTTCTTAAAGTATTTAAAATTCACAAACAAAATTATGTCCAAAAGATGTCATACTTTCATTCAAAAATATTCGTTGCAAAATAGCACATTATAACAGTAAGGAGTAACTTACGCAAAAGACTTATGAACTTAACATGAAACAGTGTTTCTATTTTGGAATAAATATTTCCTTAACATGACAGAAAGCATTCCATACTTCTATCATAAGATCTAATTTAATTTACATAATTCTTGGTTCGTTATGCAACCGTAATACGACAGTATAATGAACCATTTTGCTTGTATTTATCAAAGCTAAGTTCACATTTTCAGAATGATGACCAAATAAAAGTATAACATACAAATAAACAGAAAGGTAGCTTAGTATACTTGAATTATAGCAAATTTCGAATGTTAATTATGTGCTTATAAGGCCATATTCTAATGTTTAAACAAATACCTTTTTTTTAACCGACAAAGGTAAATTAATAGTTTGATGAGGCGACTACAAAGTAATTCATCTATAAAAGCAAATTGCCTTTCCAATTCTGACTTTAAACGAAGTTTGTTGGATGCAAATCATAAATCATAATCTAGTTTTGAGAAAGCTGTAACAACTATTGAATAATGACTCTGCAAAAGGCTTTTTTTAAAGGTTGAACGTACTAACAATTATTATATTCTATACTGATGGTTACGACTTATAACATTAATTAATTAACTAATGAATAGCATTAATACTATCAATAAGTACAAATAAAGTAGTTCAGCTTCCGATTATTAGTAAAATTATAATGTAGACGGTTACTGAGTAATAACGTTACCACGGTTTTTGATAAATAAAATAAATAATAAATATAAAATTGTATGTAACATATACATATTTTATTTAACTGTTTTATATATTACATGCGGAAGAGAATGTTTGTAAATTTTATTTTATATATTTTTAAGTAAGCTTTTTTATTTTAAAGTCTTGCATTGTTTTTTACTGAACTGATAATCAAATTATTTTAGTTTACTACTTTATAAATTCGAGACTAAATACTTCTATACAATATTCACAACAGATCGTTTATTTCTTGATAAATTTATTGTATATTACAGTATTATACCTCGCTTATGCTGAATAAAACATCATATGAAACGTTGTATCGAAATGCATACTTAAATTCATTGGGAAAATTTACCTTATTTAACTTTTTTCTAGTTACATAGTGAAGATAATATTTCTGAATTTTATTTTACATATTATCAACAATTTTAGTTTCTAGGACTTTTTATTTATTTAGTTTTAATTTAATGAATGGATGTACACATCTATAGTGAAGATAAACTCTTCTATAGCAACTTATATTATTTCAGTACGTCAACATGAATTTTTAAACTTAGATTAATATTACTAAATTTAGCGACATAGTTGAGTGCTATATACATTATATTCAAAAACTAAAAAACACACAAAAATTAAATTTTCCCATATAACAACTGCGCCAATTGATATTTTACGTCAAGAAAACTAAAAAAGCTGTTTCATCTTTACTAATTAAGAAAAAAAAATTAAATTTTGTTTTGTTCTATGCAGTGTAAAACAATTAAAAATTGTAAATATATTAAAACAAGCAGAAATACCCGGCTTTGCTCCGTTTGAATTAATAATGCGTTAATTGAAAAGTCATCATCAATTATTTTTCATAGAAGAATATTAACATCATTTAAGTGCACGGGAAAAAAACTTTTTAGTATCCATTTTAACTTCTTCATTGCTTCTACAATTTACTTCGGACGCAAATATACATACATGCTGTAGCCATCCATATAATCCATTTCACATTCGTCGCATTTCTGCTAAAAGTTTTTTTTTTCTAATGTGACTACTACAGAAGTTATTTTCAGTAAAAATAGCGAATTTTTGGCGGATAGGCTTGCACTTAGTTTACCTATGAATATGTTTTACTTGTGCCATTCTTGCACCTAGTATGCGATATTTTCGAATTTCATCATCAATATGAGAGGATAGTAAATTAAATTGTTACTGCATTCGTGACTAATTTAGTTTGAAACACACAAACGTAATTTTTCTTTTAAATTCCGTTCAGCGGCAGATGGAATAACGGAACTTTTTATATATATATATATATATATATATATATATATATATATATATATATATATATATATATATATATATATATATATATATATATATATATATATATATATATATATATATATAACATATTTCAAGTTTTTCTGTTCTCGATACAAATCCACCTTTTGACCAATTTACACCACATTTGATACACTTATATTTAAAACCCCTGTGGGTGTGATAGGCTACATATTAACCCCCGTTCTATTTGTTCAAGGGGGAGAAAATGTACGGCATTCGTGACTAATTTAGTTGGAAACAAACGCATTTCCCCCCTAGATATTCCATTCAGCGGCATGTGGAATAACGGAGGTCGTGGTAGAAATAAAGATTTTATAGCCTTTTTACAAAACGAAAAGCACTGCATTCAACGAATGATTCACATGTATCCCCCCTAAGTTGGATAAGAACAACTTCAATATATTTAGTAACCAACTTCGACTTTCTGTCACTTTAGACAAAAGTTTCAATATTTCAAAATTACTAACTGTGATATTATTCCAATATCAACAGTCTTGATAAATATTTCCTGTTTTCCAACAGACATACAGTTTTACAATTGAACTTTTATGGTACTTTTTTACATTTACATAAATTCGGTTGCTAAATAGAAAACATGTAACTATTTAGAATGATCGATGTAGTTACTTGACTATCAAGTACAACTTTCCACATCGAATGAAACACGAAAAACAAATGAAATTTAATTGATTTTAATCATTTTCAATGAAAGCAACATCAAAATTTTGAAATATATTAGAGCTACAACGTATGACTACCCATTTCAATTTAACGTAACCCATCTCACATTAAAGTATTTAAAAAAAAATTTACTTGTTATTTTAAAGTAAGAAATTACACGCTTTAAAAATATTATGATGTGTATATTTTATTTATTTTATGATACAGCAATCTGGCACACAATTGCGTATTTAACCAAAGATTTAAAGATAGTTAGTCAAAATATACATATACCTCCAAGGAATTATCAATGTCTAGTGATAGTTTGCAGGAAATAAAAAAATCATTAAAATCTAACACCTGAATAATATTTTCTGCAATAGGTAATACATCGGAACACATAAGCAAACGGAAACAAATTTCCAATCAGCGAAAAAAATTCTGAATTATGCAAAAAAATAATGTTTTAACGTGTTATATTTCGACTTACTGAATATATTCTGAAGTAAGAAATTAATCTGAAGTAAGTTATTCGACAAAAGACGAAAAATATTTATAAAAACAATAATGATTTATAAGAAAAAAGAATCCTGAAATATGACCGCGACATCTCGCTGTCAACTCAAATAACCAAACAAAGAATTATAAATTAAATTAAAAAATGAAACATTAATTTTGACGTTGCCAGATATCGAAAAGCAAAATTACGCTTTTATGACCAATGAGTTTTTCTTTTAGGCTTCCGTGTTCCATTACAAAATGTTAGTTATGCTAAATTAAATACTTTAAATATTTTTTCTTCATCAATCAAATATTTATAAATATTATTTTCTTCATGGGAAGAAATAAAAAATCAGTTCAAACATAAATATTATAATTTAATTTGTTTAAAAAAAATTGTATTTCGATTAACACTGGTAAAGCAATCTGAGCTACGTTCAGCAATCGTTGTATATTTAATGCTATTTCTATGTCGATTTCGAAATCCTTTTGGCTCAGGCCTAAGGTTAATTTTCGTATATATATATATATATATTTATTTATTTATGAATAAAAATCAATCCATTTAAAATCGACTTTATTTGTGGGATCTTATTCCTCTTTTCCATTTTAATAGCAACTGATACATATTTTCAACTATCATTGTTGCGTGATTAAGATTAACTAACGCAAGATGTAAACAAACGACGACAGTGTAGATGTATTGTAAAAACAATTTTATGCTTCATATTATATATTTTTATCACAATACAAATTCATAATTTCCCTCGATTTTTAAAGTGTTACTTGAATACAAAATCATTCGTAAAATCAAATATCTTTTTAAGCGATACATGATCATCATACAAGTGAAATACACAAAATCAGCAAACAAAATTCAGATTAAACGAAGGAAAATTCAACCCTTAAGCTTTTCTAAATAATTGCGTTGCACAAAACGAAATCTAATCTTCATTTAAAGCAAATACTCCCTAATTAGTGGATTTCACTAGTCGAAATATCGTCCCTTTATAATTTAAAAATATACGAAGTTCGTATATTGCAAATTTTGAGATATCGCACACCTGCAAGAAAAGTGACACAACTAAAAATTGCAGAATTTGAGAAACATCAACTTAAAGTATACTATAAAACTTATACTCTAACAGTATACGCTTCTTCTAAATTTTAGGTAAGTATTTATGGTGTTAATATTTATTATATTCTATAGAATAGTGATATAACACGATGGGGCACCTCCTACATATTTTTCAATGACATAAAATCAAAATTTTTATTTTTTGAGTTGTGTCACTTTCTTGTTGTTGTGCGATATGTTTCAATTGCCATGTATTACGACGATATTTAATACAAATCAATTCATAAGGACACTTTATGCAAATAAGCAATGATAAAAAATATGAATAGAATCTATTCACAAGGACTCGTTATACGGTAATTGATAATCGTTTTTCTTGTAAAAATTATTTAATTCTTTTGTTTCAAATGCCATGATTTTTTTTCAATTGTTAAAATAGCAATAATCATATTTTTAATTTAGCGACGTAAGAAAATTTGTGTAATTGTTATTGTTTTATCGTATTAAAAGTTATTTTATTATATTTCAATGATATTAATAAACATAGCTGTTCCTAATCGTGTTAAAATCTAGTTTCTTAATTAATATATTATTTAAATACAGTAATAACCTTTTCTGAACAGTGTTTATAAAATTTTCAAATTTTCACTTTTCCAGGCTATTGTAGAATTAAATTAAGTGAAGTTATTTACATTTTGACCAAACTTTGAACATTAACTATATCAAAGTGAGGGATGGTGCGAACACATTGATCCACTGCAATTCTGGGGAAATAAAGTCGGCTCTATCAGACATGTAATGTCCGTCTAAAAATTGAATTCTCATTTATATCTGTTATTTCACCAACGTTCTTATATATGGCGTATTGCGAAAATTTAGCTCACTGTCTAGTGTAACGCTAGTTTAATGTTATTAGATAGGTTAATAAGTTTGATTTACATCGCATTAGTTGAACTTTCCGGGTTATTGGCGTCGGTCAGAATTCAATACCGATATTGTTGATCCGAGGACAAAATCTTGTCGTCTTGAGCCGCGGTCAGATGACGAGGTCATTAACTGAGCCAGGCACATCGATCTCAAATCTTTCGCACCATACTAACGCAGGGATATTTGAGGCCATAATATGTTCACCGCGTATCTTCCCATGTACAAGATGTTAATTGATTGGATAGAGTTTCAAACTCGTAATCTTGAGGTCGCTAATCAGCGACGCTACCAACTGGGATACAACGGTCCTTTTCAGAGATAATACAGTAACTTCGATGTATAGCAATATTCATAAAATGATTCGGGCAAGAATATCCAATCAGATAGAGGATCATAAGCAAATAAAATAACTCCTGTACTAGACATGTCTCACATGCCAAATGCAAGGGAGGACTTAAAGTGCACGAGCATAAACCCTGGTGTTTACACTTGAAACAACAGACCTTAAACTTAATATTTCACTTCATTTGTCTAATTAGACAATTTGGAAGTGTATAACCGATTCTAAAATTGATTTTCTAGAGACTTTATGCGGAAAAAAGTTTGGTAATTTTAAAACTAATATAAAAACTAATAGTAATAATATATGATTAACGTTTCATTGGACTAACAGGGCAAACTATCAGTAATAATCCAGGATCCCAAGGAGAGATCCGAAGACAACGCCCCGTAATTTTAAACCGTGTTCAGAGGACGATAACAACAACTGATCTGACATACATCTCTCCTAACATACACCTCACCAACGAGAGGACATTTGAAGCAACGGTAAATTTAACCTGCACCAGCCCCCGTGTACACGGCGGTCTTTCACTGTACTGAGTTTCAAACTCATAACCCTTCTATTCTTAATCCGCTAATCTTCTAACCGGACAACAGCGGTTACTTAAAAATAAATAAATTCATTACTGAATGAAAAAGATAAGATCGGCGTATACAAGAAGTTATCAGAAATTAATTAAAATTTAAATTAATTAGGATGAATAAATTCAGAGCAACGGCAAATTTAACGTGCACGAGCCCCCGTGTTACACGTCGGTTTTTGGCTGGACTGATTTTCAAACTCATAACCATTCTATTAGTAATCCGCTAATCTTTTAACCTGACTATCGCGTTCTCTTAAAATTAAGGAAATTCATTACTGAAAGAAAAGGATAATATGGGCGTATACAAAAAGTTATCAAAAATTAATAAAAAATAAAATTATTTCGGATAAATATAATCGAAGCAAATGCAAATTTAACGTGCATGAGCCCCCGTTTACATGGCGGTTTTTGGCTAGACTGAGTTTCAAACTCATAACCTTTCTATTAATAATCCGTTAATTTTGCTCCTGGACTATCGCGGCCTCGTAAAATTAAGGAAATTCATTACTGAAAGAAAAGGATAAGATGGGCTTTTGCTAAAAGTTATCAGAACTTAATTAAAAATAAAATCAATTCCAATAAATAAAATCAAAGCAACGGAAAATTTGACGTCCGCGAGCCCCCGTGTACACGACGGTCTTTGGCTGGATTGAGTTCCAAACTATCTAACTTTCGGTGACTAATCTGTTAATTCTTCTACCGGGCTACCGCGGCCACTTAAAAATAACGAAATTCATTACAGAAAGAAACGGAAAAAACGGGCGTACGCAAAAAGTATTTTAGAAATTAATTAAAAATGAACCCGGAACTTCAAGCGTCTAGCAAAACCGCAAGGAAAGAAATAGAACTCGGTGAAATTTTAATAAAAAAAATTAGCCCTAGTGTAAAAACTCCCGAGTAATATTTCAAGAAAGTAACTAATGTTCCTCAAAATTTAGTAAGCAGTTCGACAGTTAAGCGGCCCTTTTGCTCTATAAGATTGCAGATAATTTTTAAGAGTAAATCATGGGAATTACATTCCCTGTCATATGGCAAAACAAATGTTGAAATATTTCTCCATCGGGTTTTCGAAATTATAACTCAACACGTCAAAAATACTATTTTTATTAAACTCAGTATTCGGAGGAAACCCTAACGTCCTTAACATGCATTGCAAACATTGAAATTTTTCCATTGTTGTTGAATGGAAAATATCTAAATTAGAAATTTCGTCATATCCTCAAAACAATTCTCAATGGCCAACTGACACTAAATGAATCCAGGTCAAACTTAATTCAGTAGACACTAATTAACAAAGATTAAAGAAAGATATCAACATAATATGCGCCAATCCAAATCTATATCAATGCAGAAGAAACTTTATAAAGTCAAGTCGGGAAAATGGCTCCATACTAAACGAATCCGAGTCGATGGGAATCAATCCGAATCCAGTAGTAACAGAAATACGAAGACTAAGGAGAATTGAAGCGGAACGCTCTAAATTGAAAGGGAAATATATTTTGCCCAACAAATATTTTCCTACAAAGCGACTAATTTTATTAACAACTAGCAAAATACCCGACCTTACTCGGTTTGAATTGGTTTACTCTAGAATGAAGAGATAATCAAAATATATAATAACTTACGTTTTTTGTAGAATAAAAATTTATTTAAACACACCTTTCGCCATCTTTATAATTTCTACAACTTACTTTGGACACAAAACCTACATATGCATATCCATTCATGTAATACATTTCACATACATCGCACCCTTGCTGTATGCCAAAGTTACAAACTGACGAAAGGTGACACTAAGGTTACTACTACAAAAGACGATTTTAAGGGAGATTTGGAATTCCCTTTCTTAAGTTCTTTCATGTTCAACTCAATTATTTAAAATTACGATTTACGGCGAGTGCTCTCGCACTCATAGTCAACAAAACAATATTTTTTTACTTGTGGCACTCTTGCATCCGGTATGCGACATTGTGACATTTTGCAATCTTCTCCTGTCTTTATTACAACGAATTTTTTAATGTTTGAAAAGTTCTAGTTCGGATTTTTAAACATTATTATTCTTTCAATAACGGCATTATTCTTTCAATAACGGCATTATTCTTTCAATAACAGCATTATTCTTTAAATAACGGCATTATTCTTTAAATAACGGCATTATTCTTTCAATAATTGCATAGCTACACTTAAAATTTACTGAAAATTTATTCCGACTTACCTGTAATTTTTAAGTCGAATACTTCGTGGTGCTGTTGCGTGTGATGAGAAGGAAAACACATGTATTAAAATAATAAATATTTAAAACAGAAAACAGCGAAATAAAACAAAAGAAAAGATGTCGGAAAAAATTGTTCTAAAGATATTAATTTGTGATTCATTTTTATCTCTTGATCTCGCACAGTTGCCACAACTTACAACTAAAAGTGCACAAATTTTAGAAATGTGAAATTAATTCAGAGTGAAAGAAACAGAAAATATCACTGCTCGCGCGATCTTGTTCATTGAAAAATATCGTCTGTCCCAAATATTCGGAAATCGTTTTCATTGCGCAAAGAACAAAAATAAGACTCGAAATAAATGAAGTATCTGAGCTGAAATTCCATAAAAAAATAATTATTTGAAGAATAATTACTTTTCAGCAGTACCGGTAAAGCAATCGTAATATTCAATATACATTCCAATTTTTCCAAAACTATCAAATTATGGTTTATTTAAGTATACTTACTAAGGTGTTTTAGCATGAAATTCAACTAAATATAATAATAAAGAAATGTTTGCAATTGCATTCACTAAACTAATAGTGTATAAAATAAAATACATTGTAATCAAATATCTGTAATAAAATTCATGTGATACCTGCACAAACACAGAAACACAAAATCGAACATAGAACAGAAAGATGGACAGACAGACTTTAGCAACCAATTCCACTCACTAAATGAAGATAAGTACTCACTGTATGCAAATGTTCATGAAATTTGTTAAACCATGTGGACGTGTATAGGGCACAACATACAGACAGATGAACAGACAGACAGACAGACACCAAACGCGAAAATGGAGGATTTGGCATCAGAAGGGTCCAAAACGGATAGAAAACTTTAAATGGGTCCAAAATATCCAATGTACAAACAAACACTCCATTCTTATTTATATAGATACTTAATCATGATAAATTTATAGTGCTTTAAAAACTATGTTTTCTGTGGAAGGTTTTAATTTGTAGCATAAACACATACGGTAAAGATTAATCAACCTGAAGTATTAGTATAGTACTTAAAAGTTTTAAGGAAGGCTATATATTAAAATTTTGACCCACACCGATCCTGGTCAATCCTAATCAATCTGAATCCAGTGAAAACTAAATAACATAGATTCAGATAATATGCTTCCATAGGAAACAGCTTGTTTCTTGAAAGAAATTTCGCTTTTATTGAATCCGGCCATTACACTACTTAGTTATAATGCATGTTGTGGGTAGAAATAATTACAAACACTGCATTACTGATAAATTGCTTGCCTCTCTAAAGTTAAATGGACGTGGTAGCCCGGTTGGATGCGTAACGCATTAGTAATCGAAGGAATCAGAGTTTGAAACTCAGTCCAGCCAAAGTCCGTCGTGTACACGGAGACTGGAGTACGTTAAATCTTCCGTGGCCTCAAACTTTCTTACTTTTGCGTGGTGTAGAAGTTTGGAGAGTTCAGGTGTTGCTCTCGTCATCCGACTGTGGTTCAAACTTAAGACGCGTTATCCTTGTTTCATTCCCTGTCAGTATTCATCCCGTACAGGCGCAAATTGCCAGTTGTGTTACTCCAGTACGACTTTAATTAAATGCATTCTTTCCTTAAAGGATTAATAGACTCAAATTTCTTCAATTCTGAAAAGTTTGTTTTCAAAGGATGTGATATACATTAACAATATATTCCCTATTGGATTTAACCATCAAGACTTGTTCACACATATACGTCCATTCTGTAACCACCTGTTTTCCCTGCATGACTCGTAATCAGTTTTGACCTCCATGACCAATATTGCCTCTTCTTTAAGATTATTTCATCCGATATATAATCAGTTGTTTAGTCATGTGGGTCGAGGGGTCATAGCAATACTATACTACTCAGAAATATCTAAATAAACTTTGGACTAAATCTAAAAATTAATAAATCGAATAACTATTATTATGATTCTCACATTTTAGCAACAAACCGAGCCTTGTAAGTGTTGAATCACCTTCAGAGGCTAATATTTCGGAGCGCTAGAGGTAAAAGCCGCATGGTTTGATCAGAGGTGCAAACACAACCTCAAACAATACCCCTGCATAGTTGCCTGAGCATTGAATTAACTGGGGACTATAATTTATACATAAGTCAACGGCGAACTTGCGGTATATGCGTTGATGGCTTTGAAAAGCCACCTTCACAGTGAATAGATGCCTGATTGAACTAATATAATGGCGCGAACTAGGATTATAAAGCTCTTGAATGCTTTGAACTAATTACTAAAGGATTTCTGCTATCAATGATCTGTTATTCTTTAAATTCCAAGTGTTTCGACGAGATATCTCGTCAAAAATATGATCAGATTTGCTAAGAACGAGATATTTGGTCAATAAATAACTGCCATATCCCTACAAGGGAATGAAGATCCTAGTAGGAATATTAAATTGTCCATTCCCCAGAACTGTGCATCGTTTAAAACACGTTTTAGCACCAGAGGCTGGATGCCATATCACTACAAAGGCTATACGATCCTAGTAGGAAGAACATAGTGTCCATTCCCAGAACTGGTGATCGTTTGAAACACGTTTTAGCAACAAAAGCTAGATGCCATATCCCTACAAGGGAATGAAGTTCCTAGTATGAAGAACAAATTGTCCATTCCAAGAGCTGGTGATCGTTTGAAACACGTTTCAGCATCAGAGGCTAAATGCCATATCACTACAAAGGAAAGAAGATCCTCGTAGGAAGAACAAACTTTTCATTCCCCAGAACTAGTGATCGTTTGAAACACGTTTTAGCACCAGAGGCTTAATACCATATCAATACAAGGGCTAGAAGATCCTAGTAGGAAGAAGAAATCGCACATTCCAATAACTGGTGATCGTTTGAAACACGTTTTAGCAACAGAGGCTGGATGCCATATCAATACAGGGAATAAAAATCTGGTGATCGTTTGAAACACGTTTTAGTACCAGAGGCCGGATGCTATTGGTCCGTTTTAATCCCTAAGATATACCACCAAGAGGTTTAAAAATAATCCATTCAGTTTTTTCATCGTAAGCATAGTTACTGTCTGTGAAAGTTGTTTTTGAAATTTTTTGGGACCACAAAATCCTTTACGAAAAACTGATTTTGGATAAATTAAGCGTTTAAATCTTTAGAAGATTAAACTAACTGCATGTTAATTTATTAAATAAATTTAATCATCAAAAAATGTAAAAATGAGTAAACAACGATTGTAAATAAAATGTTTGGGTTTTACAGCAGATAAGCTGCGCCAACGGATGATACAGTTTGACCCATTTTGATGTAAATAACATTTAAAATAGAATATCACTGCTAACCGGAATATTTGTGTTGAAGCATACAAATGAGATTATCACAATAAGAGTGGCCTAAATACACCAACATACCCAATGGAGATAAATGCGATTTTCTTGGAACCATTTTTTATACATTTTTATTTATCCACAATTTGATTTGAAAATTTAAGATATGTTTTACGGTGATCTACAAAAAATGTTTGGTAATTTTAGAAGATTTGAATCTGCACATTTCAAAAACATAAAAAACAAAATTGGAAAGGCCATTGTTGCAGTTTGGTGTTTGTAAAATGATAGATATGACTGTTGATTAGGACACTTATGCCACACACTACCACATGGTGAAAAGTTTTTAATTTTTTTAATGACAACTCAAATTTTAACTAGATTTAATTTTAAATTTTATAAAGAAAAGTATTATTTTAAAATTATATTCCATTAAATAATGCTTTAAAACTCGTCCCATTCGCTGTCCACCTGATTTATGTGAACCTCGTTACCAGCTCTAGGGCAGATTTGAGGAATTAAAAGAGTCATGATTCACATGGGGAGGTAGACTTCAGCCATGAGTTGTGGAAGGTCATATTTCTTTTACACACTTATACAGTTTCCGTTTGGTTACAACATTTGTAAAGTGTTCAAGACTAGCGTGGTTCCTTTTGTAAGTCCAGGACATTAAAGTGTATGCCGTTCTGGTTTGTATATTTGTATTCCATACAAAAAGGTTCGGTGATCTAGGTCCATAGCCACTGAATCTAAGCTACTCCACCTTTTCTTTGCTCTTGTATATAATTCTCGTTATATTGTTTTGCCAACGCTTTGAATTAAAAATATGTTCCTTATTCATTGTAAGTGCTCAGAATGTTTTATTTTTCTTTCGATTATTTCTTATCACTTCTTCTCAGTCATTGTAAACGTAAATATTGGGATAATACCTTTTAACTTTTAAAACCAATCACAAATTCTTATCATAGGGCAGATAAGAATACCCACTACGCACACACACACATAAATTTATGATCAATTTGAGAGACATTAAATTCGGGAATTGCAGTAATGTAATTGCACATCAAAGATAACTTTATGTTCCGATTTTGCACCCCCACCCCCCAACATTGGTTCGAATGCACAATCAATTGTTTAGTTGGAAAAAAAATGTTTAATGGAATCAGGCAAGAGCCGATTTGCTAGGGGCCTCTGGAAGCAACAGATTCATTAGAAGTATACATTTTCAAATTTAAAAACAAAAAAGGATGAAAAGGAGTATTTGAGGTAATATCAATAACCCCAGTTTTAATTTTGGATGTTATACCTATTTTGTTTAACAAACTTCTAGTGCAAGAAGTTAGGATATAGAACTGTCAAACATAATAGGATTACGAAACGGGATGAGTGAGCGGAGGAACAATCAATTGCAATCCCGTGAAGGGTGCTTTCCAGTCGTCAGTGGCTTAAGTCAGTGTTGCATTCCTCTCAAGGAATTTCATGCACTTTTGGGATAAGCCAAGGTGCTACTATTTATTGACTAGTTTTAAATTATATTTTACTAACGCGTTATATACCAAAAGACAGCACTGAAGGTGCCAAAAAATAATTATTTGACATTTTGGGGCTTCTGTGGGTTAGGTCACTCTTGCTCTGATAGCATCAAATACATTGTATTGACAAAAGTATTTGGACACTGCAAAACTTCGGAGGATAATTCATCTTAGTGTGGGGTTGTTTTCCTGGTTAGTACTCGGCCCACTGTTTCATGTACCTGGAGCCATAAACAATGAAGTGTACCTCGACGTTTTGGATAATTCAGCATTGCCTACACTATGGCAATACTACGACGATGGTGGTTGTTTCTTCCAACAGGATCGAGCTCCATATCTTACTACAAAAGTGTGCTGGATTAGTTTCCTGAAAATGAGGTCAATTTGCCAGACTGGCCTGTTAAGAACCCCGATTTCAATCCGATCGAGCACTTGTGGGACAAACTGCAGCGATCTGTACGATACCGCCACGAACGTCTATTTTCACAATAATCTGTTATGATAGCCTTGCAAGAGGCACGACGAGCCATTCCTACCCATACGAACAGAGAACTTGTGTAAAGTCTGCCTCGCGTGTTGAAATACAAGCAAAATATAGGTCTACCAGTTACTAAATAGAATAATAAAGCACTTTTTTACCTGAAGAAGTTATAGTGTTCAAATACTTTTGTCCACATAGTGTTTGAGTTGACGTGATATTTGTGTAACTATCACATATCAATCCGGAATTTATTCTATTGAATTTTAAATGACGACGTTGTAATTGACAAAATACGATAAATGACGTCTCGTGTAGAATATGAACTGCATGCACGTTTTGCTACATTCATACTACCATTAGTTATATTTATATTGACAGGAAAGCTTTTCAAAAATATTAATGTAAAACAAGACAGACTACATCCAAACCTGCGAAAACGCTACAGGCGTCTATTGTTTCCGTCTGAAAATGGCCAAATGCTTGGAGAGTAGGGTGCGAGCTCAGATATTGACCTCGTCATCTGTCCGTGTTTTAAGGTGTTCTCAGATCTTACTTTTCGAGGTCGATCGCAGACCTTCGTCAATAAACGATAACTTCCGTTGCTACAATTTGTTGTTCATTCAACAACCTACCTATCAATACCTACTTTATAAATTCTCGCATAAAACAAAAAATGACTCTCATTCTTTCTCCTTAAGAATCACTCTTATATATGTAAAGTAAGTTGCCAATCAACAAATTATGAAATTAAGTGGGAAACTTTTATTGGTTGATAGCCCCCATCAAGCGATCGCAAGAAATTATCACACCATGCACATAAATACTGACCTGAAGCAGATGCATAAACACTAAATACAAGAGCTTGAATAATCACATTTCCTATTAATTTTTTTACATGACCGGAAGATAAAAGATCGGAATTGTCGTAAATGACGGTCTAGTTATAAGAGGATACATAAAAATATCTTGTTTTACTTAAATAGAAAGATAACTACCTATGTTACGATAGAGGTTGGTGAGACGTGGAAGATTGGATAATGGAGGTGACAACTCAGGTGAAACAATTAACTAACCAATTGAAAATGGACATTTAAGAGGGGCTAATTTTCGAAAAGGAATATCACGGGTATAATTATTGTGCGTTCGATTCTGAGAGCTCATTATTCAATGTATTCCATACATCACCGAATCGCATAAATCGAATTATGTTATTCAATCAATGCATTTATTATATCCTTTGTATTATGTAGTTTATTTATTTTGTTCGTTAGTACTTTTATGAACACATTCGTATATTGGAAAAGGACGTCCACTACCATCAGTAGTACAAAGGTATGTCGCGATAAAATAAATATGTGTTGCTGGAACAATGTTGTCACAATCCATCTTTTGATCTAAATCTTGTCCGCGTGTTAAGGTGGGGAAAAACATAAACGAAATAAAACGTAGAATGAGCAATCGTAAACTTTTGATGTGTCCCGGATTATTTCACTAAACTAGGGATAACGTGTCCTCGAAACTAGTTTCGTCTTCTGGGAAGAAGCGAGTCATCTGATTGGTACACGAGACGGAAAACGTCCATGTATTAATTCATCTTCTGGTTGGTTCGCGTGACTTAGAAGTAGACTTTGAAGTTTTCACCATTTTTTTTGTCGCTCTATAAAATTGATCGTTAACACATCAACCCTGTCTCATCATATCGCCCGACCAAATAATACGTACCCAAACATACCATCGAAGTCAATTTTCACAGTGCAGTCATGTGACTATTAGTTGACGTATTGATCACACTTTTTGAAGTTCCTCCCACTTCCAATGCTCAGTCTATTTATAACCCCGAACCTTTCTTTCACTTTTCTTCGGTCAAGCTTCGAAATGCAAAGGGGGTACCCTCAAAGACAATCCATATTTGAGAGTCTTGGAGATCTATTTTTGTTTCTTTAGCAATGTGTGTACGCTCCCAGTCCATTCCTAACTAGGCCAAACGTTAATCTCACACCACCAGGAACAATTTTCCGATCAATTGAGCCCGATACTTTTTGAAGAGCGACGCTTACGCTTTAGTGCTACGCCTCAGTTTTTTACGATCGTCCCAGCAGGAACTATCGGTCGTTAATTTTTCTATGAAGCCTTCCTTACCTGAGTGAAGTTTCAATGGACGTCTGTAATTCAACGGGAAATCGGAGGAGGGCTTCTGGCCACTCATAGCTCGTGCGAGATCATCGTAAAAATGTTAATAAACTAGTTTGAAAGCAATGTTCGGGAAGACATGTGGTTCAACCATGCCTCAGGCGGTACCACTGCAAGAAGGGGAAGTGGGAAATGTTTGTGGTTAATGTAGTCACTACTCCAAAATTACCTCGATGTATATTAGTATACTGTGATTTTTAAAGTGGATAGGGAGTTTTGAAAGTATCCGGTAAGATTATAAAAGGAGGTGGTGCAGCTACACTCTACGTTTATGAGTGATGGCAACGACTTGGCGACTTTTTTGGCGCACTTCTAGCAGCGAGTAACTATAAATTAAGGCAATCCATCTGTCGTTACGGCTGTTGTGGTTTTCATGGCAACCTCGGGAAACGGAAATTTTCAGTTTTCATTTTGAATATTCTAGAAAGTTCTTCCAAAATTCGTTAAAGTCGTTTGATTTCATTGGTTCGTTTGACATTTTTTTCTTTGCTCCCATTGGTTATTTTGATTTTAAAATAGTCTTTGATTGGCATTGGTCCTTTTAAATCTTTTTCTGTGATACCATTGATCCATTTATTTGTACTTCGACAGTTGTGGAATTTTTATTTTACTATATTAGTTTTCACAAAAGGATTAAGATTTTTTTGTTAATTTTTTTTTGCCATTTTCGTTTTAATTATTTTTTTACGCAAGAGTTCTGACGTTATCAGGTTGTATTATTTCTTGCTTTTTTTTCTTTTATAAATTATTTTCTCTTTCAACATGCCCACTGTATTTAGTGTAACTGATAAGTTTCAGGGTATATATATATATATATATATATATATATATATATATATATTCTTACTCAACATTCAAAGTTTAGTTCTACTCTAACACAGTTGTGTTTTGTAATGTATTTACTTTTTGTGAAATTTAAAAAAATATATTATTTTCTAAACATTTTCAAGCGTTCATATTCCGTTGCGAAAAGAAAAAGATTTTTGAACTAATTTTTTCCTTGGCAACTTTAGAAGTGCGCCAAAAAAATCGCCAAGGCCGTTGCCACCACTCATAAACGTAGAGTGTAGCTGTTCCATGGAGATAAAGAGGGACAAAATAAACATTTTGTCAACATGTGCTTCCGGAAATATCAGGTAAAGGTGGTAAAGGGCGCTGTTTAGGTCAATCGATAACATTGTTTCTGTGGCTTAGTGTAGCAAACAAGGTCTTACACTCACGATTAGCAAAATTGATTATGTATTGATGGACGATATACCTCATTAGAACACTGACCGTATCTTCATATCATCATCATCATAAGTAAATCGTCAATATCTTGATGAAGAGTTAACCCGTAATTATGATCAATATATCTTTCGACAAGATATATCTATCGATATATCTTGTCGAAACCACTTTTGAAGGATTCAGATTAACCCAAGTGCAATAAACAATGACCATTGAATGACGAACCGTAAAAGTTTAATAACTCATAAATCAATCATTCCGTATAGTATGAAATGCATTAAAAGTTATACCTCGTGTTGCAAACTGCGCCTGTAAAGTGAAAAAATAACTATTTTATAAAAACTGTTAGTAAATTCTTTGGTATACTATGACATCATCGTGATTAGTCCTTATGTAGTTAAAACGACCGTACAATGACAAACCAAACATGTTTGTAATGAAAAGCAAAAATACTATATCATGGATTAAGACCTCAAAAACAACGACCATATGACGACCGAACCAAACCACTTTATAAATCAAACAACAAACCATTATGTGTACTATGAAATAAATCAAAATTAAAAAAAAAATAGAACTTAAAATAATTAAAACCAGAATGTATTTCAATCAGATATAAATCGAATAACTGACATAAGATATTTTCGGAATACTAAAATTGAATACACGGAAATCCAAATGCCCAGTAAATGATAAAGAAACACCTTTATCCCAAACTCTCTCCTGAATTCTCCCCAATCCGGAAAGGCTTTGGATGTCCGGGGAATGGACGTCATTTTAAAGCTATGCACCAGTCCAGAAGTTCTTGACGGAATACTGAATGGATTAATTTGCGAGAAGACAGGGCGTAATTGGCCTGGGCTTTGCCTTTGGAGCGAGTCTGGCTAATCAATGGAAGTATCCGGGACATTGGAGGATCCTAACAACTCTTCCTACACATTAATGCCCCTCTTGCAGAATGGAGAATATGACATCCGAGGCATCCGGTTTTGATGTGATGTTTAAGAGGGGAGGGGATGGTAGATTTTACCTTTTCTTACAGGTAATTGAAATATGGGGGAAAAAATTGAACCAACCCGTTTACTTGTGTGTCTTTTATAGTAGATAATCATTTTCAATAGATTGATCTATATGAATTTATGCTTTTGAAATTTGCGTAATGGATTGTATTAGTATTGGATAAGAAATTGGGCATAATTTTTATAATTTATAACTCTTCTTACACGTTTAAGTCCCCCTTGTAAAAATAATATAATATCCAATGCATCTAGTTTTTATATGACCTTTAACCCTCCTGTTAGTTCTTTGTTTTGATGAGGTATCCCGTCATTAGCAATACTGATCATATCTAGATGGGCAATGTACCTCATCATTAGCATTAATGATGAGATCTTAATAGAAGATGTACGTATATCGTCATTAGCAGATCTGGATAAGTGATGTACGTATATCGTCATTAGCAGATCTTGATAAATGATGTATCTCATCGTTAACAATACTGATAATATCCTGATGGAAGATGTATCTCGTCATTAGCAATACTGATCAGATCTTGATGATGATGTATCTTGGCATTAACAAAGTTAGTCAGATTTAGATGGACGAGATAACTTGTCTTTGCCATTTGAAGGGTAAGGAGGGAAAAGGATGACAGAATTTCTATCTTTTCAGTCTCTGGCTATTGCGGAATTGGAGACCCTTCTCCTTTTTATTATTGCTTCTTTCATAGTATATCCTATTGAGTATAGATTAAATTTTATGCATTTAGTGTTCATGAAATTCGAGTAAGGAGCCATAATCATACGGACGGGTTAAAGTTACAGTGGTGTAATTCATTTTTTCGAAAAAGGATATTTAAAACTTCTACTCTCATCAGTTGACAGTTGAATGAAGAAAAACTTACTTCACGTTTGTTGTTAGCAAATTTACTTATCTCAATCTTATTTCTGTGTTAAAGTAATCATATTTTCTTGAATTTGGTTACATTACATCTGGTTTCTGTGTATGTCTTTTTTCTTTAAAGTGATTCACACGATTGTAACTTTAACCCGTCCATATGAAATAGCGCATACATTTCATAATTCCAAAAGCCTACACCACCTTTTACGTCATGTTTTGAATATATTGAAATTTAATTTAAGATACCAAGTTTTCGTACTTGGTTCAATGATGGAATCATGTAAAATTGATACACTTAATATTTTAAACTGGATTTCCAGACTTCAGTCACATTTTCCGATATACGTTCTTATCGAGTTACAATGTATTACATTGCTTATAAAGAATATTATTGTTTCTTTTTTATCCTCAAATGGTTTCGATGGGATATATTCTGCATCAAGATCTGTTTTCTAATAACAAAATAACTCATCTAGACAACTACCAAAAGGGTAATCAAGTTAATTTTCAGTATGATATATTTCTAACAAAATTAATCAAAGAAAAATGTACGAATTGTAACTTTTATACATTTTGATGAAAACATTTTTATTTTGAATGAGTATTGATTTGTCAGGTGAATAATGAGAGTTCTCGCATTATCAGTCAAAGAGCATAGTTACAGTATTTGAAAAAGTATAAAATTCTGGTTAAAATACGCCTTGTATGATGACAGAATGATTCAGAATAAATTTTAGGATTACTAGGGTCTTACACGTATCAAAAGCATTTTAGGTCCACAAATACATCTTGCAGTTTTTAAGTAGAATAAAAGTTTCAAAATATAGATATTGAAACATGGATTGATTTTATTTCTACAGTCATTAAAACCAGATTGGATTTTTTCAGTAATAAATTAATGTTGCTTGACAGCTGGAAAGGAATGGATTGTTCTTTTCTTGCTTTTTTATTTAACAAGTATAATGATTTATACTAAGACAATGTTGATTTTAAAATAGCTTTTTCAATTGTTGTCAATAGTTTATGCTGCATGATATTTTGAAATTTCATGTAAAAAATGTAAAGGCAGATAGAGAACACAAATTTAATCGTATTTACAAAATAATGTATGTCTGCAAGCACTAAGGGTTTGTGTTACAGGGTACACTAACATACTGAATAAAAGACATCGTGAGCACAATATTTTCAGTAGTACTAATTTCACTTGCTAGCTTCTTGTCTGAGTGCATTTGATTTTTATAGTGACACTGCCTCGTTTTGTGGTAGCAAGAATTGTTGCCAGCAATATGCAGAAGTTGTTTAACTTTCGACCACGGACTGTAAAGAATGAATTACAGTACGTGATCCAAATCTAACCACGTTGATTACTCGTGGATTTTACTTCAAACTGACCCATGTGTTCAAAACGTTTCGGCTCTGTCGATTTCAGCTGAGTCAGCCCACTTTTGTGATGAGATAAGCTTCGGAGTTAACTTTTTGACTACGGCTATAGATATAACTAAGGCGATTCTTTATTTGCACGAGTGTTATAACTTTCAAGGTACAACTGCAGTATTGGCTGTAGTCTCTAAATTCTTTCTTGGCGTTATCAAGGTACAACTATTGTAACGGCCATAATCCAAAGGTTAATGAGTATCTGTACAACGATGCTTTCAGATACACCCAGGGAAAGGAATCAATAAATTATGGTTAGCTTCACATGAAGGGAGAAATATTCAAAAATGGATGAGTTGGGAGAAATACAAAATAATAAAATTTTATATAAATTAATTCAAAGTATAGAAATAGTAACTAGATAGACATTAAAAGTATCTATGGATAAGAAATTGAGTGATCGTGGTCATGAAGCCACGGGTCATCGATGATTAATCTATCCACATTATCTCGAAATGGAATTCCAAATATGATCCACCTAAGCCTGTTTCAATATGTAGGGAGATATGCAAGTACTTTTTAATAGAAGTACTATTTATATCGTAAAAATAAATTAAGGTATCTTTGAAAAAATACACTATTGAGCAGTGAAAAATCTGCATTTCCTTTGAAATAGTTCTATAGAACAAACAAGTAAATGTTTGTCAGACAAGTGTACTCTGAAGATGTAATCATGAATTATTGCAGCTGACTCTAAAACAGCATAAGGCAGGCCTCGAAATGCATTTTTTAATACAGGTGCACCTTGTGCACCTAAGTATTTAAATTAGGTGCACAGGTGTGCCTAGCTGGAAAAAATTAGGTGCACAATTTTATTTTCATGTGCACAGCGCACCTGTGCACCCGGGTATTTCGAGCCCTGGCATAAGGAATATGGGTCTTCTGTTATAATATTTAATTTATGATGTCTAATGGTTAATTATAGATTATTGCATCCGTCAAATTTATATCCATGCAAACTAAATTGTCTATTTTACGGTGCAAACTTACGATAGTGGTCCAATCTAGGCACTGGTTAAAATTCTTTAACTCTCTCCAATGTCTCTAGTTAAAATACATCTATATTAGAATGAGGTTTAACCATCCTGTTTGTTGTATCGATGAAGGCATCTTTGAAAACTTAGCAGACTTGGCATCTTGCAATACTTAGCTTGTCATTAGCAAAGCTGATCAGATCCTATCAGACGAGGTATCTCGTTATTAGAAAAACTTTGACCAGATTTTGATCTCGTCTTCATCAAAAAATCGACAGTATCATCATAACGAGATATCTCCCCATTCGCAAAATTGGTCAGATATTGATGGATGAAATATCTCGTTGTTTTGAACCTTCACTCTGATATATGTAATAAAATGGGTTGTAATAATACGTTAGTGATTTATAGAGTTGAAGCAGCTCTTTTTTATAAACCTCAATAAACAATTAAGAGTTCGTAAAAACCTTTTTTTAAATAGAATAAAATTTTGTTCTGCGATATCTAGAAAGACTTGATGTCGGTTACTGCAATCACGTTGATTCATAAAATCGGAATTATTTAAAGCGGTCGCAGACTGTAATCGAAATTAGAAGTTTTTGTATCACTGAAGTCAAACAAAGAGAGAGTTTTATACATTTTTTTTTACAAAAAATGTTGATCTTTCCTCAAATGTATATCAAATACGGATCGTAAGGATACTTAATGGATATAATATGTCGAAGCTTTTTTTTACAAACCCGAAAACAGGGAGAAAAGTTCGTTGAAACGTAAAGTTTGTATAAGGAAAATTATAATTTTTTCTGGTACTTCGATACGGCTTGACAAAAGTTCGTGTAATCATGTGTATTCAAATTATCCGAATTATTTATAGCTACTCTAATCGAAGTTAAAAGCATATTTTTATCACTTAAGTCAATCACTGTTTTAAATTTTTCATTATCACTTCCTAATTTCTAATTCCTTACTGAAGAACAAAGATTAAATACTTGAGTGCACCCTAGGTGCATCAAGATCTGCTAAAGAACTGCTCACTACAGCATCTGAAGCAGCGACACACAAGCAAACGATTTATAGATCCGAAATTCGATTCCCTCCGAATGGCAATACCATCATCGATCTGACGCCTCTGCCATTCCAAATCGCACCCAAACATTCTTTCGCGTATTTCAATTCTTCTTTTTCTTTCCTTCTCCCGTGCCCATTCCTTACTGTTCCATCCCTTCCATTGTGGAACGCAGTCGGAATATTTTATTCTTCGAGGGGGGACAGGCGATCGAGTGTTCTAGACGTCCGAGCACGTATTCTAGATGGACGATACCCAAAGAGATATTATGAATGATTCTTATTTCCTCGTCCACCCCAACCCCAAGATTCTGTCGCTCCAAAAGAATGAGAAAAAATTCCGAAAGAATGATATTCCATGCCCGAGGAACTTGTGCTCGGAGTTTTAAGTCGGCGGTGACCTGCGGTCAGATGAGAAAGAAAAAAGCGTTCGGATTCCTTTCGAAAAGGGGAAAAGATATTCTTTGGTGTTGTTCGTGTTTGGTGTTTTCTTTTTCCCGTGATATGCCGGAGGAGAATGTTAAAATTCGAAAGTTCTGGAAGTACTTTAGATTTGGTGGGACGTGAATGGTAGTCATTCGATGGTCGAGATTGTTATTCGGTCTCGACGTTCCACGCGTAAGACGGAATGAAACATGGAATATTAAAACACAAACTTCGCCTCCAGCGTGTTTCTTAAGTTTTACGATTGTTACCCTTTTGAACTTCTGGACGTATTGTTCCACAATGCAGTTTAAAAGTTTCTTTCCTGGACCTAACCAGTTCTAGTCCCTTTGACTAAAATGAAACGTTTTTGCAATTCTTTCAACCAATAGAAGTATTTTCGGTATAAATGTTGTCCCTAGTGTGGTAACTCTTGTTATTAATCTATATTCATATGAGATAGTACACTCTATAAAAAAATCGACGCGCCAAGAAGGAGTTGTCCGATTTCAATAAAAACTGGTGGATGTAAAGAAGATACATAGAAAAGAAACGATTAAAATTTCAGAACAATTGAATGATTTATTTCGGATTTTGACCGTTACAAAGGGAGGAAGCCAAAAAATAATTGGTCCACCTCTGTCCTGGAAGCAAGCTGTCACCCGGTGTGGCATGGACTGAAAACGTTCCAGGATGATGTCCTGCAGAATTTCTTGCCGAATTGTCTCCAACTGTCGGGCTAAATGGTCAACATTCCCGGATAGTTGCAATCGCCTTCCCATAACGTCCCAAATTTTCTCTATGGAAGAGAGATCTGTAGCTGTCCAAGGAAGTGTTGGGGGAAAGTTTAAGGACATAGAAAGCTTAAAGTCCGGATTGTCGTTAAAGATACGGTAACACAACCGTTCGTAGAATGTCGTCTAAGTACCACTGTGCTGTAGGTTTGCCAGTAATGACAAGCAAAGGGGTCCGGTTATCAAAAGAGATGGCACCCCAAACCATACCACTCAGTTGTGGGCATGTGTGGAGGCAGATAGTAAGAGCAGGATCCCTACACTGCCCTGGACGTCTCCAAAAACGTCTGCGGTTGTCGTCAGGACATATTTGGAAACGGGACTCGTCACTAAAGGCTATACGTCACCAGTCAGAGGCCTTCCAAGTGGATCGAACGTGGCACCGCTGTCATTCTGTACCTTCATGGTGCATCGACTATTTTGGTATAGTGTATAACACCTCATTACATATTTTCATTTTACTTTTAAATTTTACACTACTGGCCACCGTAAATGCAACACCCTGTAGGAAGCATGCAAATAATATGAAATTTACAACATGCATTAGCGGAGGTGAGGTATGCAAATGATTAGAATTTCAGCGCTGACGCACATCACGCGCGCCTGTGGCGCCACTTAAAGCGCTATTTAAGGCTTGGAGATTTCGACGATTTCAAGCACGACAATTGTGTTTTTCTTGTGTTTTTTTTTCAAAAAACGATCAACTATGCCTCGTAGAAAACAGCGATCATCTTTTGATCATGTATCCGAGTTCGACAGAGGAAGGATAGTGGCCTACCGAAATTGTGGATTATCTTTCAGGGAAATCGGAAGTCGTGTTGGACGAAACCAAAGAACTGTAATGCGGATATGTGATCGTTGGATGCAGGAGGGTACGACGGACCGACGTGTTCGATCGCATCCACCTCAGTGCACCACTTCACGAGGGGACAGGCATATTGTGCGTATGGCAGTGACGGATCGCTCAGCCACATCACGAACCATAGCACAGCACATTAAGTCTGTAACGCATCATCCATTGTCTGCTCGTACTATTCGACGCCGTTTACAGCAGAGTGGTCTGTCCGCAAGACATCCATTGCCTCGTCTACCCTTGACGCATAACCACAGACGTCTCCGCCACCAATGGTGCGATGAAAGAAGGATGTGGACGGCATAATGGAATGAAATTGTCTTTACTACGAGTCACGCTTCTGTCTGCAACACCACGATGGTCGGATGCGAGTCTGGAGACACCGTGGAGACAGGATTCTGAACAGCTGCGTTATGCACCGCCACACTGGTCCTGCACCGGGTTTTATGGTATGGGGAGTTATTGGATATCATTCTCGCACTCCTCTAGTACGCATTGCCGGTACATTAAACAGCCAGCGCTACATCTCCGACGTGTTGGAGCCAGTTGTCCTTCCTTACCTTCAGGCTTGCCCACAACCATATTTCAACAGGATAATGCGCGACCACACGTGGCACGCATTGTCCAAGGGTTCTTCGTCAATCGCTTGATTGAATTGCTTCCCTGGCCAGCTCGCTCTCCGGATCTTTCGACGATAGAAAACATGTGGTCCATGGTTCCTCAACGATTGACCCATATTACATCCCCAGCTGCCACACCAGATCAACTTTGGCAACGTGTGAAAGCTGCTTGGTCTGCTGTACCCCAAGAACACATCCAAAGTCTCTTTGAATCAATGCCTAGGCGTTTGGAAGCGGTGATCTCTAACAATGGCGGCTACTCTGGCTACTAATTTTGGCAGGAACCACACTTCACAGAAGTCTATAAATTTAATCATTTGATACTTGGTCAACATATTATCTACAAAATAAATTTTGTTGTGATATCTCTTGTCTTTCTTGGTGTTGCAATTTGGGTGGCCAGCAGTGTATTTACATTCTACAACAATAGTAAATCACACCTCTTATGAGGTGCGCCGTAGACCGTACGGAAGAGTAAAGGGTTACCCCAGGGTTGCGAGTTAAAACTCGATCTAACTAAAGAACGTCGTGTACATGGGGGCTGGTGCTTTTTACAATACCAAGTCCTCACAGAACCTCTTGTGTGGACGTGGTGTGAAAGTTTGGAGAGTGATTTACCAGCTCAGGTGTGACCTTGTCATATATCCGTGATTCAAAATTACGTAGTTTTGTCCTTGGTTTTGACCCCGAACTGTCACCAATACCCCGTTTTGTTACTCCAGTGCGACGTTAATTAAAATACCTTTCTCCCCGGACCGGCCATTTGTTCAAAGGATGACTGTATTTAACCCTCTTGGTGGTTGTTTCATATTTGGGGTATCTCGTCATCATCAAAATCATTATGAATGATATATATCGCCCATCAAGATCTTGTCTCTTGTCCGTAAAAAAAAAGCGTACTATATTTTGATCTCATCCTGAGGTCTCAGGTAGGAGCTGTATGTTGTAAAGGAAGTGGACACGTTATTACAATGTTGTATCATTGACTTAAAAACTATTTTCATTAAGTAACCCGTTTGGTAGTTGTCTTGAATAGGTATCTTTATTAGGAAAAAGAATACGAGATCTTGATCTTGCCATTGGTAAAATTAGTCAGGCTATGATGGATGAGATAACACGTCCGAACGTAGGGTTAAGACGTGCTAAAATTTGTCTTTGTGTTCACTTGCAGGCTTAACCATAAATTGTGGTGTGAGTAAAAAATTAACACATATTCTGGATACTCCTGATTCAGAGATAAGAATTCCTAAAATGGATTTTCCTCTGTGTCTAATTAAATGATAGTTTATTTTCCTTTAAAATTGATCGCTTCTATTCAAGAAAGTTTAATGAATAAGAATGCTGGAATTTAATTAAAATTTATTTTGTCTTCATAATGGGGAAAAGTTAATTTTACAAGAGATTAAGAATACTGAGGCTGTTCGGACATTTTTGAATGATTTTAATAGGCTAAAGATTAAATTAAGAATAAAAGAACAATTTTGTTTGTGTTTTAAATACTCCATTTGATAATCTTTATTAATAACTATATTTTTATATCTTACTTTACGAGAGAATTCTATTCTGTAGTATCGGCAGAGGTATTTTGTCTCATTCTTATTTAGAGTTTTCCAAAGTCATTGAATGGTTTTAGTTTAACGTTTCAGTTATCCTGTCTTTAAAAGTTTTAAAGCACAAAAGCCCATGGCTGGGACATCTGGAGATTTCGCAGGAATATCAGTAAAGGGTAATGACTTGTTACCAGTTTCGTGTTCCATTTTTTCCATGCATTCAAGAGTGGATTTAGATATATGACCAATTGCTTTATCCTGATGCAGTTATAATGATTGTAGGCTTTGTAAGTAAAGATATGCTATTTCGTTTTTGAATATTGGGAATAAAATATGGTCTTGATAGTATGAGGGAGATGACTTTTACATTTTTCTACTCTCTTAACTTTTAATTTTTCATTAATGCAAATAAGGCAACAATCATATCTCTCAATCTCTTCGACACTTCTCCGTCAGTATCAGTATATGGCATATATATTTCTCTTATGTGCTACACAAAAATTACCTTATTCGTATTTGTTGTAAGTTATGGATGGTTGAATTTTATGGTGCAAGGATCATTTTGACAAAGCTGTGTCACACAAAAGTTAAACTACATCAATTAAATGGACACACATGAAAAGAAAATTTCACTGAATAGAAGAGGAAGTTCACTCACTGCTACTTGTATGCGTTGCAAGATCAATTCCTTCTTTAGTGTGAGTGTTCTCTCTTCTTCGTCAGTAAAGTATATGGTATACATATGGCATCAGTAGAGTATATGGCTGGTCATAAAAGTACCAAGCTGTGTCTTACAAAAGTGAAACAACGTTAATTAAATGGACACACACACAAGGAAAATTTCACTGAGTAGAAGAGGAAATTCACTCACTGCAACTTGTATGCGGTGAAAGATCAATTCCTTCTTTAGTGTGAGTGTTCTCTCTTCTTCGTCAGTAAAGTATATGGCATACATATGGCATCAGTAGAGTATATGGCTGGTCATAAAAGTACCAAGCTGTGTCTTACAAAAGTGAAACCACGTTAATTAAATGGACACACACACACACAAGGAAAATTTCACTGAGTAGAAGAGGAAATTGACTCACTGCAACTTGTATGCGGTGCAAGATCAATTCCTTCTTTGAAGTATTTCTTCTCTCTTCTCCTTTACAAAAGTATTCCTTTCATGTGTTGTATATTTACTTCAGGTTGACGTTTTTACTTTTACCTCATCCACACATTTTTGCTTTGGTCAAATACGGTTCTTGCTTCATAGAACCTAACTAAACCAGAATCTCGATACAAGTGTTGCCGGACAAACTGGTCAACTGTCCCACTTCGGAACAGCACCCTCTAGCTGAACCAGTTCGCACTTGCAAACATTTATTCTTATATAAATACGGTTTTACCCTCTGATTATTATGCACGCTTCAATTAAGGATTTACCAAAGTACAGTCAGTAAAAGTTTGTTTTTGTATATCCATTACTTGGAAAGTGTTGTCTTGTGCTTGATTCAACTTGTCCAAATAAAGCACACTCCTTAAAAATCCAACCTACAACTCACTGGTTGCTCAAGAAGTCGGCAACGTCATTCAGCCTTTGTGGATCAAAGCACAGAGACAGAAAGCTTCACTGATATGGAAATGATAAATAGATATAGGATAAGTTACAAAAATGGAAACTGGGTCTAATATAATTTAATGTGGGTTGTAGGTGGGGAAGGTTGATTTCCTAACTTCTCATGTCAGAAAATAATTCAACATGTATGTATTTCCATACCGTGATTCCAATAAAAGACCACCGTGTACGTGTATGCTGGTGCGTGTTATATATGTCATGCCCTCAAACGTACTTATGTTGGGGGATATAGAATATGTAGAGTGGGATGTTAGATGATGTGTGACTTCGTCATATTACCCGTCCACTAACCAGTTTGGTGGTTAAGGTGTTAGCCTCTAAATAATCGTAAGGTTCCTGGTTAGAATCGGGATCAGTGCATGGATGTTTGTAAGCGTATAGTGTAGAGGCGGCGGGTTCACCTTAAATCTTTCGTGGCCGAAAGTCCTCAGGTTGGGTTGGTGTAGAAGTTTGGAGAGTGGGGTGCCAGCTCAGGTGTTGCCTCGTCATCTGACCGTAGTTGAAAATAACTGGTGCTGTCCTCGGATATTTCCATTGGGTATTGAACCCGGACCGTCGTCAATAGCCCGTTATGTCGCTCTAGTTCGACGTTAATTAAAAATTACCAAATTTATTAAACATTATACCTGTATATTTCTTGTTGGTATCCCAGACCAATAACCCGTTGTGTTACTCTAGTGCGACGTTAATTCAACTATATATATATAGATACTTACCATTCCTTCATAATATTTTTTTTTGTCATTGTCACAGCTTTGTAAATTACCATGATGGTCCTTTGCCATAGAATACCAACCTACAAATCGCAGATTTTGAGAACAGACGATTGCAAGTTGTTACATGGAAATGAATCAATAAATTACACTGTAATACATCTCCCTAAGCATATCTACCAATGGAAAATTGGCAAACCCCTAAACCAAACAATTTAAATCCAAACAATTGAGCGGATAGTTTCAAATTCTGTGATTAAAAATGAATGTAGTTTTCACTGATAAATTTTAAAATCATAACGAACGAAGACATAATCAACTAGCAAATGTGTATCTGCAGGAAACCTGTGAAATATTAAGAGTGGGGGGCAGAACGAAGTTAATTGCGAAGCTACTTCGGAAATAATTGAACTATACTGCTCGGAAAACTTGAAATTTCAATTGAGAAGTTTACTACTGTGCATAAAAAAAAAACAATACAGAAAGGTGTTTAAGAGAATTATAAGATTATATATATATATATATATATATATATATATATATATATATATATATATATATATATATATGATAGTGGATATGCATTCCGAAAGTGACGTCACGACGTGACGAATACAGTTGCAGATCTTTGTCAATCAAAATTCCAATGAATAAATTACAAATTGATATATGCCACTTAATTGATTAACACTTACTATATAAATTGCCACGAAAATGATGAACACTTACTATATTAATTGCCACTAAAATTATTAGTAAGTTAACTCCACAAGCTAACATTTCAGAGCATTTATATGGCGGGAATAAAATCTCGCATGTAGTAGTGATATAGTTAATTAACGGTATACTGTAACAACACAACGAGCTACTGCTGATTGTCCGGGATCAAACCCAAAAGGACAGAGGACAACACTTCGTTGTTTTGAACCTAGATCAGATGACTATGCGAGTTGCTTACTTGCAGTGAAAATCCCCCTCATTTGATAGTTTATTTTAGTAAATATAAAATATATATTTTCTTAAACTAAATAGTGTATTTAAGATATTTGTAAATTGTTATGATGGGTTATGGAAGCATTGCGGACGTCCAAACACACCATTTTAAGTTGATTAAGTATCTTTGGTGTTTCGTTAGCGGAAGCAAGCAGGGACTAATCTCCCTAGTACTTACTAGTATGTACCAGATAATTATTCTAAAGTCATTATAAAGTCCATGGATCGGACAAAAATATGGAAGCGCCTCGTAAAATGCATGCTTAAAAAGAAATGTTTGTTCCAGTGAAATGTGCAGGCAGCGCTGACGTTTTCGCTTACAGACGCCGCCTATACAACGTCGTAAATACTTTGCGCAGATCAATCGTTATCGGGGCACTGTCCAGTGAAGTTGTAATTGCATCATGTCAGAGCTAACAGACTTCGAACATAGTAAAATTGTTGGAGCTCGTCTGGTGGGTGCTTCCGTAAGCAAGGTAGCTGAAGTGTTTAGTGTAACAAGAGGTACTGTATCTAACATTTATTCCGTATATTTGAAAAGCGGAAAAACATCATCCGCTAAATCACAGCGCGAAGGAAATTGTGTGTTGAGTGATCGTGAGATACGATCATTAAGGAGGATTGTGACTAAAATTAAAAAGACCACAGCTGAAAAAGTTACTGCTGAAATATAAACGTCGTGCTCACAAGCACTGTGAGTACCATAACAGCAACAAGGGAGCTCCATAAGCAGGGTATTTCTGACCGAGCTGCATTTCAAAAACCATTCAGCAGTGATACTAATGGCTGTAACAGGAAAGATTGGTGTTTAAATTATAAAGCCTGGATTATGGAGCATTGGAAGACAGTAATTTGGTCTGATAAGTCTTGTTTCACATTGTTTCCTACTTCTGGCCGAGTTTACGTGTGGCGAACGACATCCTAAGCTTATAATACAGACCGCTTGTTACCACGGGTATCACTTGACGGGTGTTGTGATGGTTTGGGCAAGCACACATATCGTGATCTTGTGTTTGGCCCCATGATAACTCTGGAAGGGCACATTAAGGCCAAGGATTATGTGAACCTTTTGGCCGATCAAGTACATCCCATGGACTTGATGATATGTTGTCTTCCAAGACGACAAAGCCCCTGTTCACACAGCACACATCGTTTATAACTGGTTTTCTGAGTATGGGGATAATTTGTCACATCTCCCCAGGCCACCACAGTCACCATATTTCAATAGTATTGAATCTTTGTGGTCTACATTGAAGATGACAGTGCTTGATGTCCATAAACCACCATCATCTTTTTCTAAACTTGTTTTGAAGGAGAATTGTACAAGATTCCCTTGGCAAGCACACATTAACTGTATTTATCCATTCCGAGAACGCTGCAAGCTGGTTTTAATGCCAACGTTTTTCCTTCACGATATTTTTAACTTCCATTTTTAATTTTGTTTTCCGGTTGAATAACTCTCTGTTGTTTTGTTCTTTGCTTTATTTCTTTTTTTATTTTTCTCTCTAGCTGTTTTGCGTATGTTTGAATGATATAAATATATATTACCACGTATTTTTCAATATTTTGATGCTGAGGCACATTACGGTCGACGAAAGAAACCAATTTAAGTCCAGGAAGAATCTTTGTGATTTGGCAAGCGTAACAGAACTAGGATTGATCTGCCTAGTACATTAAATAACTTTATTACAAATTTTTATCATGGATTTTATTCTATCCTGATAGTTTTCGAGCAGTATATTAAACAAAAATGCTGTAATCGGTCTTTGTGCTGGTAGAAAATGCCACTTCATTGCTCATAAAGATTTATACCAAGAGTTGTTTCCCAAACTTAAGGATTTAGTGCACGTTTGCTCCTGACTTTGCCAGTTAGGAGTGTTGAGTTAGAGTTAGTTAATAGGTTACGTGGGGAGAAACATAACATGGGTTATTTTTCTTAGATGCGTTGCCGCAGAAGTTAATGGAGCAGACTTCGCTACTGAGAAATGTTTCTGAGTACTTTAAACGGAAAATTTAAAATCCGTGTTAGTTCATTACATATGAGGAGTGTATCTAAAAGTGCAAATAAGACGCTGAAACATTTTAAATACACACGCAAAAAGGGACATTACTACTAAAGAACAAACGAGGGCCTGCAGATTAATGAACTTTTAAAAACAGTTTTTGGTGTCACAGTGGCACAATCCACCACTGCCCTATCAGCCAACAATCAGGGGAATGGTCGAATTTTGTTCTTCAGGTTGTAGCAATTTGTAATTAAAGTCTCATTCACTCAATAGAGGGCAGCATAGTCAGCATGATAGTGAGTTTGTTGCCCTTTACTGATAAAGAACTATTAGAAAGAGTTACCTAGCGAAGATGTGTGTGTGTGGAGTGGGAACCGAGAGAGGTCTGGTAATTTAGATGTTTCTCTAAGCCTGTAAAGTCCACGATGTAAATAGGAGGTAAAATAAAGAATTTGTAGACGTCAAGGCGTGTCTGTTACTTGGTCGCCAGCTTTAAGGAGTGATTATCTAAGGCATACTACAAGGTTATTTTTATCTTCGGTGTCATTAAAATCTATCTTGTGTAATGATACCCATTACTTGACGTCGTATATGTTGTCTTCAGTGTAACGTAACTCAAAAGGGCTGTTGCACCATAATACCCCCCCCCCAAAAAAAAAAAAATGGCAAAAGAGGTTACATAAAGGAATCATTTAATTTAATTGTGCAACTCAATTATGTGTGTGTGATTATTACCTTTTGTCCTATCATGAAAAATCGAACAGAAAAGACAGCAAAGACCGTGATGTATGCTTACAAGTAACTACTGTAGGACCATATATGCGCCCTGTGCCGTAAGAAACTAAATAATAAATACAAAAGACGGAATTTTCAACGAGAGAATTAGTTATCAGTGGAAGAATTTCAGTGATAGTTTATACAAACATGCCTATACTGCTCAAAATGGTCTCCTTTCCTAAATAATTGCGTTATTACAAAGACTCATATAAATATTAAGACAACTATTTATCCCCGTGTATCCTACAGAGCATATAAAAAAAAGAAAATGTATTAAATAGATTAACAAGAGTCCAGCTGCTTCCAAACTTCTCTAGTGTTCCAATAACATACATAAGAATTTTCCTCGATAATACCGAAGATTCTAAAAGGGGGTCACAGTTCATATGAACCATTTTTCTGAACAAGACACTTCTCGGTATCGCGTTGATGATAAAATTATATAAATGCTTGACCTGATAGTCATGTCCTCTTAACCCTCCAAGTGGTGTCTACAAGAATTCTAATTCAAGATCTGACCAATTTCGCTAATGACGGGATAGCTCGTCATCAATACATTGCAGATTGTTTCTATCATAACGAGACCTAGATGCGTTCAGTTTGCTTCTAATATCGACATATCTCGTCAAGAAGCTCTGGTCAGTACTTCTAATCGCAAAGTCAAGACAACCAATATTAGGGTTAATGTTCTAAATGCCGCCTCAGCTACAAAGCAGATCAGGCAAATATGTTACAAATGTATTCCCACTACAATTGGCTTATGTTCTACGCATTTTTGGATTTATTTCATCCTCATTACGAGACCTAAATATGTTTAGTTTGCTTCTAATCAGATATCTTGTCAAAAAGCTCTGATCAGTACTACTAATGACTAGGTCGAGTCAATCAACATTAGGGTTAATAATCTAAAAGCCGCCTCATCTACAAATCAGAGCAGGCAAACATGTTAGAAATGGATTACCACTTCAATTGGTTTTTGTTCTACACTTTTTAGTATTTATTTTATTTTTAATGTATTTGTGATTAGTCTTTCTCCAAATCCAAGATGTATATCGTCACGCAAAGTGCAATAGGTCGCGTGTCTAAAATCTGCAGTTTTCAGGAGAGCAAAAAAAAAAACTAATCGGTTTCTTAAAGTGATTCGCTTTTATTATTATTATATACATTTGGTTGTAACTTTTATTGGATTGAATAATGACATAAGACATTTTGCCACCAGGATGAAATCACAAGATTTCCATATAGCAATATTGGGAAAAAATGGATTTTTTTTTGCTTACAAACTTTTGCACTTTGAGTGAAGATACCGTGTTGTCAGATCTGAAGGATACGAGTCGTTTACTAGGCCAGTTGGTCCGTCGTTTCCTTAAACGTGATGGTGGTTGTCTCGACTGGGTATGTCGTTATTAGCAAAACTTATTAGATCTTGATGGGCGATACATATCGTAATCAGTAAAATTGATTAGACCTTAATGAACGAGATACCTCGTCATTGGAATAAAACTGATCAGACCTTGATGATCCAGAAAGCTAATTATTTGATGAAAACTGACTGATAGAAAAAATGTCATTATCAAAACTGATTAGATTGTGTTGGACGATAGAGCTCATCATTAGAAGAAAGCTGGCCATATCTTGATATCATTATCACAAAAAAATAAGCAATAATTTGATGATGACACATTTCTTCATTAGAAAAATTGACCAGATCTTGATAGACAAGACGTCTTGACAAATACACTTGGATTATTAAGGTAAAATGAACTGACGCATATGATGATTGGCAATCGGTCCGGGATCTATCTTGAAGGAGAAAATATCGATTTTAGATACTAAAAACAACTTTCAAACAAGCACACCAAGAAATATTTTTCTTAAAGACAAAACTCAAAAAAAAAATTATCTCAACCAACCTAATGTTGCACAATGGCCCAGTTCTCCAGCAACTTACGGAGTTTTAGGTGGTGTTAAGGTTCTATTTCTGTAAATTAACCTGGATGTACTTCAATTTCTTTGCGTGGTGCTTGGTAATACCTTTCTTGAGTTTGGGACAGCTTGGTCTAATATGGCCAAAGAACCCCACACATATCAATCAAATATCTTTTAATGTCTCATTACAACGTTCTTCACCGAAACGACCATCCCGTCTTTCTTGTGATCAACCTACTATTTTAAACTATTTAGCCATATTTGGAATTTATTTCAAAATTCGATATAAAAATCTATTTTTGAATAAAATAACTAAGAACGCGATAGTAAAATTTAACATAAACGGGTTGGTTTGTTGGCAATTGAATTAACGTACATGGAAGCAATACAGATGGTTATCAGCAATGGTCAGAGTTTTTAGGTAAGTATTTTAAACAATCGGTCCGGGATCTATCTTGAAGGGGAAAATATCCAATAGAATAACTCATGAGTTTGAATCTTGAAGCATGAAATGATCCAGATTGTTTTAAACCTACAAGTGGTTTTGACAAGATATCGCGTTCATTAAAATCTGACCAGTTTAGCTAATTACGAGATATTTCGTTATTAATGTATTGCCGATATTTATTACACATCAAAATCTGATCTTTCTTTACAAAATACGATAAATCATGTCCATCCAGATCTTGTCAGTTTTTATATTGATGAAAAACACCTATAGTGGAGATAAACACCACGAAATTTAAAAAAGCGCATATATATTTGTAAATGCAGGCAAACTTCGTAAAGATGAATTTCACGGGACAGTAAAACATTCGCATTAACCGTAGTTTGGTTTATCCGAATTCAGAAGAAACGTTATTTAATCAATAAAATGTAATAAATGATTATACAGATAGTTTTTAATTCTATAGATAATTCTCGATTATGCAGATATTTTGCGACTACGCACTTGTTTCCTATCAGTTTTTGCGTTTTGTTTCATCATGGAATTATTTAAGAAAATATTCGAAGCTCTGTTTAATTTAGCTGATGAGTTTCCCCTGTCTAACAAAGAGCGGTGGACAATTTCAACGCCAACAGTAGCCTCTTTTAAAGATGGAACGATTTCACGTCATTTCCATGAATTCTTATTTATTCTTTGTTCTCCACTATCTTCCACAAATAAATATTCTATAATTTTCGAGTCACTTAATGTTTCTGACAGTTAGAATTAAAAAAAAAACAGATTGCTTTAAAGTTTCTAAAATATCTTTGTTCTTAAGCGGATATTAAAGTAGTCAGAATTCTTCTTAAGCGCATGAGTTAACATTATTTGAATACACATTTTGACACGGCTTTCGATTTAGTTCATATCATGACTGCTTCTTACCAAGCGAATTCATCTTAATGAGGCTGGACTGTATTGCTAATTATATCCTTATCGAACCTTATACTTACTTTTTATTAATGTCACCTTCTGTCTGGTGGAGCTAGTTTGCTTTCGAACCTTACACCATTAAGAACCACCAAGCATCCTCATCTCATTCCCAAAGACAAGACAAAAAATCCCCTTCGATGTCCGATCAGAACTTTTGTCACCCAAACGACCATCCAACGCTTCCTGTGGTCAGTCAACACCCCCACGCTCACTTCATCCATCGTCCACGAAATAGTGAGGGCTGTCCCCGGAATCAGCGGGAGAGATAAGAGGCAGAAGAAAGTACAAGTTCCCAGTGGTTGTCGCCACAGGACGGGGCATTTTTTTATCTCGTATTCCATTAATGATCATGGGAAGAGAGGTTTTCTCTCCGAGGGGACTCGCGCTTTCGAGTGGCGATCGATGGCCTCCGGTGGTGGATTGTTTGGCCAATCCTCCCTACGTCCACAGCAGTCCATGGATCTTTCCAATTTGGAGGCTTCGGAAGTGGGGTTCGGTGTTCCGCGGGTGAGGCCTTTCGGGAGGTTTCATTAGGGGCTAAGTGGAGAAGTGAGTAGTCGGTAACAAGGATGGAGTTTGGGACATTCGAATTTTAACCCTCCTGGTGGTTGTTTTCACGGGGTATCTCCAACATTGGTGAAAGTGAATGGATCGTTATCGACACGTTATTTCGTAATTAATAGAAAACTGAACAAATAGTGATGCCGTCATTATAAAAATATTGGGAAGATATACATTGGTGACGAGAATTGTAAAATAGGTTATACCTTGATCCAATCCAATTTCACTATTGATGAAACATCTCGTCATTGGTGAAAGTGAGCAGATCGTTATGAGAACGTTATTTCGAAGTTAGGAGAAAAGTGACCAGATCTTGATCCCGTCATTATAAAAATATTGGGAAGATATACATTGGTGACGAGCTATCATATCATTAATAAAATTGGTCAGATATTGATGAACGAGATAGTTCTTCAATAGTAAAATTGGTCCTACCTTGATCCAATCCAATTTTACTACTTATGAAACATCTTGTCATGAGTGAAAGTGAGCAGATCCGTTATGGGAACGTTATTTCATAGTTATGAGAAGAATGACCAGATCTTGAACCCGTCACTATAAAAATATTGTGGAAATATACATTAGTGACGAGCTATCACGTCATTAGTAAAATTGGACAGATCTTGATGGACAAGATATGCTTTCAATAGTTTTTTTTTCCAATGGCGAGCACTATGCATAATACACATGGTACCATGCACTGAACACCATCGTTGGCCAACAAGGCCGGAAGTGTTAATGGTCAATACTTCCAATGTCGGTCACTAAGAACTTGTCCTTTGGCCACTATAAGGCACTATAAGTGATGGTCACTTGAGAAGGGGAACCCACTGGGAGGACCATCATTGCCCCTAACAAAGGGGACAGCACAATTATCACCTATATCCTGACAATGGATTATAACCAGGAACCTTCCGATCCGGAGGCCAACACCTTGACCACTAGGCCGGTTGGGGTCGTCTCTTTTCAATAGTACGATTAGTCATACCTTGGTCCAATACAATTTTAATATCGATGAAACATCTCGACATTGTTGAAAGTGAGCAGATCATTATGCGAACGTTATTTCATAGTTAGGAGAAAACTGTCCAGATCTCTATCCCGTCATTATAAAAATATTGTGAAGATATACATTGGTGACAAGCTATCATGTCATTCGTAAAATTTGTCAGGTATTAAGGAACGAGATATCTCTTCAACAGTAAAATTGATCATGTAAATATATATATATATATAAATATATATATATATATATAAATATATATATATATATATATATATATATATATATATATATATATATATATATATATATATATATATATATATATATATATATATATATATATATATATATATATATATATATATATATATATATATATATATATATATATATATATATATATATATATATATATATATATATATATATATATATATATATATATTGGTGACGAGCTATCATGTCATTAGTAATATTGGTCATACCTTGATACAATCCTATTTTACTATTGATGAAACATCGTGTTATGGGTGAAAGTGAGTAGATCGTTATGGGAACGTTATTTCGTAGTTAGGAGAAAACTGTCCAGATCTTGATCCCGTCATTATAAAAGTATATGCATTGGTGACGAGCTTTCTTGTCATTAGTAACTTGGTGAAATCTTGATGGATTAGAGATATCTCCTTCAATAGAAAGATTGGTTATTATTTGATCCAATTCAATTTTATTATTGATGAAACATATCGTCAATAGTAAATAGTGGATTAAATATTGATGAATGAAGTCTCTCGTAGATGCCACTTGGGAGATTAAGACTCATACTACATACAATTGGTTTTAAAATTTTCTATGTAGATTTTGAAGGGAGCTAGAGAACACAGAATTTAACAGTATTGAAATTTACATAATAGAATCAAGTGACACACAGATGTACCAGAGGATACACTAAGGCGCCGAAATGAAGTACAGACGTCAAAAAAACAAACGACTCACCCGATATCAATTGCACAATTTACATCACAGAACAAAACGAAAGGTAGTTACAGATAGTAATTAATGGGTTCTATAAATATTAATAATTAAAATTTGTCTAAGGGGCCGTATTCATATTAAATTGGGTGCTTACTCCGATAATTTCAATACGAATATTACACAAATTTGGATTCTACACACAATTTAAGGCAGAAATAAAAAAAAAAACGTTCATCAATTTTATTGGATTTTTCACCGATTTGTAAATGTTTGAAAATTAGATCTCCTAATGTAAAATTGGTGTTTCACGTTTATTGTTATATTTGCTACAAAGATCCATTTTTCTTGAAAATTATTTTTTCATCCTTTGCTACCCAAAAACCCAAACACAATCTATAACAATCTATAATATTTGGACATTTTAATTACCAAACTAAATGTACTATTTTTTATATTTTTTAAATTGATATACATAAAAACTATGAATAGTACTCTAGGACTACTGAAACATCGGAATAACATATTCCAGCTCATTACGTGCATAATCATTAGTGCAGTAAGACTGTTCACAAATTAAAAACAGAAATTTCTGCCAACAGATCCTGGGATTAAGTCAGATTGGATCCTAACTTTGTCACCATCTTAATGGACTCCATACCAAGGCCCTGCAACAGGTCATTGACTGCTACGGTCACTACACGTCTTTATTAATATTTATAATGTGATTGAATTCCTAACATTTATACGCTCTCAGTGTTTTTTATGAATTTACTCCGTCAATTTTACGCCATATTACAGTATTTTTTCACTAAATCCCCCTGAAATTTGTGTAGAATCCAAATTTATGATAAAAGATGGGGGTTCGTATTGAAAGTATCGGAACAAGCACCTCATTTAATATGAAGACGACCTCTTAGACACATTATAAGTACTGATATTTGTAGATAACATTAATCCCAATAAATTGCTACCTTCCGTTTTGTTCTGTGATGTAAATTGTCCAATTGCGATCGGGTGAGTCGCTTTTTTTTGACGGCTGTACATTAAATTGAGAATATTTATTTGTATTTTTAATGTAGAAGAACTGTTCTATTATCAATATTATCAATACATGTTATAGTTTTCACATCATAAACAGCATCCTCCCCAATAAAAGTCAATTATCTTTGGTATTATATACTTTCCAACTTGTAAACTCTAATATCGTAAACAATACTGTTATAAATTATTCACTGTATCTCTTCAGAATCCATCGGTCAATTTCCACCTATTCTCGATTGCGTTTCCGTGACGTCATCATCGGAAAGAAAACGATAGTGAGAAGAATGTGGATTAGATACCATTTCTCTGCGCGACAGTGGGCTTCTAGTCACATTTTCGAAGCCAAAGAAAAATAATCAATGAGCACTTGTTATTCTCAATAGCAATGATCGATTGGAGGACTTACATTGTTTCCTATGTCCCTCCATTCGCATATTGGGTGGGTAATTACCATTTCAATGCCGAAATGAGGATTTGAATATTATGTTATTTTGATATATAGAACTGTTTTGGTATTCAACACTATCAACTCTTAAATCTCCCGGGGATTGTTCCGACGAGGAACTTTTCCATCGCCTATTATTTCGACTTGTTATCTCGTCCTTAACAAAAATGACCAGATCTTGGAAGGGATATTTCATCAAAATTGCTAGACGCTTATTGCATGCTCTTATTTTTTAAAACTTTACTAGTCATTTTTCTGAAGCTCTTTCGCTTTTAATAAAGCTAGTGATTTACGTACCTCTATTTGGGATACTACAGTGATTAAAAAGTCACTCTATACCACCATTTGATCAACACAGGAAGTTGAATTGACGTCACACTTGAGCAGCACAATGGGCTATTGGCGTCGGTCCGGGATCTACCCCGAAGGAAATGTCCGAGGAAAATACCTCGAAATTTTGAATCACGATCATATGACGAGGTCAACACCTCAACTGGTTCCAAACTCTCTAAACATCCATACCACGCTTGTGTGAGGTCAATTGAGACCACAATCAGCTTACGAGGTCAACTCCTGAACTGCTTCCCCACTCTCTAAACATCCATACAACGCTAGTGTGGGGACAATTGAGACCACGACAGATTTACAGTGCACCAGCCCTACGTACACGACATTCTTTTGTTCGATGGACCTTCACTCACGAACTCTCACCATCAGGTAGCTAATTCCCTACTCCTCCAACCGTGCTACACAGCGGCCTAGAAGTCATCCAGAAAAACTATAAATTGTATGTTGAATAATGTGTAGATATTCCATTGAAGATAAGACCGTATTTTGATAAGAATGTATATGTCCAAAAGTGCTAAAACTCGTTTAGGTAGAGAGTGCTATTTCAAAGAGTTTCAATTGAACAATTTGTACTGCGACCCATATCTTTATGCTAGTTTAGATAGATTCTTTGCAGCAAGAAACACATCTGGCCAAGCAGCCCCAAACACTCGACATACAATAGCAAGATAGACCTGAATAAGGTTTTAGTGACTAAGAAGAGAGAAATACACTCAAGTAAATTTAAGATAATCGAACTTGTGCCATCTGCAACTCGCAGATTGTTCGCCGTTGCAAGGGACACACCAACTGCGACCATGCTGTTGACGTGTTTTACTGTTTATTATTAGAACTCTCAGGACCTACACTGAAACTGTGTGTACAAATACTGACAAAAAGCAAAATAATGTATTATTTCACTATTTACACCTTATAAGACCCTCTTGAATATCCAGATGGCACAGAAAAACAATCCTATATAAAAGGAATTTAATGTGTATACCATTGTTTGATCAAGCTACTCACTGCAATTTCTTTCTACACTAGAAAAATATACATAAACTAAATTATGGCTTTATAGCAATCGCTTCCAGGCATATTAAAAATAATAGAGAATAAGCCAATTTAAGAAAACAACAAAGAACAGATTATAATTTATCCTTCAAAACTGTTGAATGGCAGGGTACTCTATATAAACAGGAGTGACTCCGAAGAGAGAAGAAAATCGAACTTTTTTTAGTTTGTTCGACAAGGTGTAATGAAGGCTGGCAGGTGGTTCAATTTGCGTCTCACTAGAGCAGTAGCCGGCAAACTCATTAGTCCAAAAGAGTCAAAGATCAGCAATACAATGATTAAGATTTCTTTTCAGAGACAAAATTCTTTTCAAGAGCCATTTCTTTAGGAGTCCATTTAAACTAGCTACTAAAATTAAATAAAAACAAATATCATAAGAATAATCTTATTTATTGAAAAAATAAATACTTTTGACATTAAAATGAAATTAGTATGACAAAATACGTATTTAATGTCAACAATGACCTTGCATTAACTTGGAAAGTTTTGATAAGTCAGGTTTGTATGTCGTTGTTTTTAATTTCCAGCAAGATTTCATTTTCTCATCAATACGACGATTTCTCAATTTACTTTTGATGAGGTTCAAGCTTGAAAAAGATTGTTTCTATGAATATCTAGAGCCACAGTGAAAGAACAGCAAATTCTAGTTTTTTTAACAGATCATATGAGTCAGGAAAACTATTCCAGGTGTTGTAACAATGAAGTTTGCAATATTAACATTACTTGAAGATTGCACACACTAATACAGAGCTAGATTTTTCGTGACTCTTCTGAAATTCCTCAACTGCTTTCTTCCTCGTATTACCTGCGGAATATTTACATTTCCCAGCATTTAGTCGATATAGATTCGTAGCAGAGCCTCACTCAAGTGGCTAAAGAACCGCAGTTTCCCGATCACTTCACTAGAGCAATACAGTAGACTATTGGTGACAGTTAGGAGTTAATTCCTTGGACAAAACTTTCATAATGTTGAACCACAGTCAGGAGGTCTGAGCTGGTACCGCACTCTCCAAACTTCCACCCCACGAAAACATTTGAGGCTCTTACATATTTAACGCGCATCTACTCCTACTTACTCGACAGTCTTTAGTTTAATTGAGTTTCAAACCTGCAACTCTCCCATTGCTAAACTGTGACTCCTTCAATTAGGCTACCAATTGCAAAGAAATCATCATATTAAAGTAAATTTTGCTTTTCTGGTTGAATTGGAAATTATTGCTAAAGTAGCATTGGCAATTATTGCTAAAGTTGCATTGGCAATTATTACTGAAGTTGCATTGGCAATTATTGCCAAAGTTGCATTGGCAATTATTGCTAAAGTTACATTGGAAATTATTGCTAAAGTTGCATTGGAAATTCTTGCTAAAGTTGCATTGGAAATTATTGCTAAAGTTGCATTGGAAATTATTGTTAAAGTTGCATTGGAAATAATTGCTAAAGTTGGATTGGAAATTATTAAGTATCTTAGTAAATCTAGTTGCGAACCACTTCTGTACGACGCAATAACCCGTAATAGTAAGGTCGTCAAATAGATAGGGTAGTAAAAGATCCAACCACAAGCCAGAATCAAATGCATAATTCCTCGCAATTTATAAACATACATATTCAGGGTTTTACTCGGAAGTCACTTCATGAGCAGCGCATGTACCTTTGAAAGTGTCATCCAGCAAAAGTTCGCGGATCATTTCTCCAGCCTTCGTGGATATCTGAGCATGAGATATCATTGAATGGTACAGAAGTGATTGACTCCATAAATCACTCAAAGGCCCCAACCAATGGAATCTAGTGGAGCATCTGTTTTGGGATATTGATTTCTTTCTAGAATTTGTGTGTTATACACTACGTCACAAACCTTTCTGAATAGTAATTTACACAGTATGGTTTTTGTAAAAGGAAAACAGACTTTAGAGTAATTTAATCGATGCTATATTCATCTTACCTATTTATATTTGATGTATGTTAATGATTACGGCACGTGTTACACAATTATACTTACTTAAAGAAAATGACAGTATAATGACAAGAAAACTTAACCTCGATATAAAATATATCGTGTTATACTTCCATCACTGAAAACGTGAATGTTAGTTTTCTAAATGTGCTTACACGGAACAAATTTGAACTCTCCAGGTGTAGGATACTGCATTGAACTGTCCTGAAGTATATTAATTGACAGAATAGCGTTTTCTTAACCTCCTCAGTCCTGTGGCAGACACTAAACAGTACTTTAAAAAAATTGCTTCATAAAATAAATTGCTTCTAGATTTGTTTCAATTACTGCTACATGTTGTCAATAAATGGCAGTATTTTATAGCAATCTTATTTTTAGATAGAATATTATTTGTAGCTCATTAACAGTTTTATAAAAATGGCGTCATCTGAAAGAAGCAAAATTACTCGCATGCACATCAGTAAGTGTTTATATTTTTGACTATTAATTTGATTAAAAATTGTTTTAATATAGGATTACATATCTTAAATATAGTTCTTTCAAAGGACATTATTACTATTAAGCTTTAAAAGTCCTATATCATAGTAGGACTCCTATATCATAGAAAGAGAAAACTAGTATCTCCTGTAGGAGACACTAGTTTTCTCACACAAAAAAAAATTCAAATATTTTTTCAACATTTTTCCAATGCATTTTACACATGTTTACATGTTTTTTCTACATGTTTAAAAGCAATTAGCACAAAAATTAACAAAATTTAATTTTCAAAGTTGGTCTTGGGGCTGAGGAGGTTAAAATGAAAACAGACCTTAGAGAAATTTAATCCATGATATATTCATCTTACATATTTATATTTGATATCTTACCTATCCATGTTTGATATCTTACATATTTCTATTTGATGTATGTTAATGATTAGGCACGTGTTACACAATTATACTTACTTACAGAAAATGACCGTAGAACGACAAGAAAACTTAACCTCGATATTAAATATATCGTGTTATACTTCCATCACTGAAAACGTGAATGTTTGTTTCCTAAATGTGCTTACCCGGAACAAATTTTAACTCTCCAGGGGTTGGATGGACAGGTTGGTTACTGCATTGAATTGTCATAAAGGCATGTTAAATATAGCAATAATATTTAAATGCAGTAAAAACAAAGGACCGCTGAGCAACAAGCAAACTAAACGTCTTTATAAAATATGTCTTATCATACTTTCGTCACTGAATATATGGATTGTACGCTTTTTCAAATGGGCTTATGTGAAATAAATGTAAACCCTACAAAGGTGGGCACAATATGGTGGTTATTGCATGGAATTGTCCCGCAGACCGATTTTCGTTCGTGCCCAAACATGGCGTCGGACACACCTCGTCATTTCACATCTACTTCTCGATCAGGAGTCCTAACAGACGTATCACTTTACAAGAGCCGAATGATGGGGCACAGGCCACGAGTGCGTTATGGATCCCTCCGGGAAATTCCAATCCCTGTAATATACTCTACTCGGATGCCCTTCCGCGTTAGGTTATCCTTCCTCAATGTTGCGACCCTGCCATGCTCGCCATAAGCAGACAGGAATCTTTGGTAATGCTCAAAAAGCTCCCGTCTCAAATCCCCAACAACGTCCTTGCCGTAGCCAGTGTATAAAAGAGGTGCTTATATCCGCCCCATAGCACGTCCTTCTTGCGTTGTAAAATAAAGGGGAGAGCGTCGTTTTATAGCTGGGTATTTTCGCTGCATGAGGAGTATTATGCATGGCTGGTATGGTTTCGGTAATCTTCTCAATGTGTACTTGGGATTTATGGCGCATGTGGCTCAAATTTTGCTCAACAAGTTGTCGCGTTCTGTTATGGTGGGGATATTTTGTAGGTGTTGTGTGTGGTGGTAAGGTATATTTTGCCAAAAAATGCCATGCATTTTATTTACAAGAATACGAATTTGTGGGTTTAGATTTCTTCAAGAATACCTTTCTTACTAATTTATTTAGAATCTGAACGAAAAATTTAGATTTTATGAAAGATATAATTATTATGCGGTAGTCTAGAACCACGACATAAAGAGGAGAGCATTTAAGTTTAAAAGTGGGATAGTTTCCTTGCATGTTGAAGTGAGGGTATAATTTATTCATGGTATAGATTCAGTAATATTCTCACTGTGTACATTGGATTCATGTCACGTGAGGCTGAAATTTTGCTCAACAGGTGGTCGTGATTATGGTGAGTATATTTTGTGCTAAAGGTGTGATTGGTAAAGCACCTTTTATATATAGAAAAGTAAGATGGATTCTTTAGAAAAAATATGAATTTGTGTGCTTGGATTTATTGAGGAATACCATTATTGTAAATTTAAATAGGTTATGAACAAATTATGTAGTTATGAAATATTTAATATTTTGTTCTTCATTTCAGGGGTACAGGACTATAAACAAATAGGAGAGTGCCTATGTTTTATAGTGGGGCATTTTCGCTGCGTGAGGAGGTATAAGGGGTGTAATTTGTGTCTGCTGCGGACTCGTTAATCACCTCAGTAGTTAATTGGGATATGTGGATAAAATTTTGCTCTTCAAGTTCGCTTGCTGAATTATAATGTGGATATTTTGTTGTTGAAAGCGTGACTGTGGAGAAAGTTTGATAAAATAATACGATGGATTTGTTTAGAAAAATGTTAAATAGTGTGGTCAGATTTATTTACGAATTTCAGATCAGCCTTAATGCCTGAGATTATTTACTTAAATTGTAAATTAAAATATTTCTTATAAATAATTTAATTGTGTATGTTTACATTACATAATAATTTGATTATTGCTTTGTCTATTATCTAGTAGTGTAATATTGCTAAATCATCACATCTGTGGGTCGAAGCAATCCTACCAAAGATTAGATTTGTTCTGAATTTTACATTTAGAGAAGGTTTAAAGATGCAGACAAATATTCAAATGTATAGAAAACACCGTTAAAAAGTGATTCAGAAACAAATGTGGATCAAAGCGATATTCTTAATTTATGATAGTAGATAGGTCCCTACCTAATTAAGCAGAATGTAGCAAAAAGGTGACCCTGGAGCAGCGGTTCCCAACTTGTGATACGCGTAGCTCTAGGGGTACGAGGTGGAACAGTTAGGGATACGCGAAAATAATATTGATAATGGCGGAAATTATCAGAAAAAGGAGTCTTAATAAAAACACAAAAAGAGGTTATAGAGTTTGATTTACAAAGAAATACGTGAAAGATATTCATCAGTAAGGATTATTAAAGAAAATATATTGAAAATAAAGGGAGGGATGAAAAGCTTTCAAATCGCCAAAATTGAAATAAGTTGTAAAATTTAAAATAGATAATTTAAGCCGATAATGTCATTAGGTTAATTTGATTCGTTTTATTATTTAGATAACCTATTATGTATTACTTGAGGTGGTTCGAAAGACCCTAGCACCGTGAATATGATTAAGTTGGTGATTGGAAGGGGATGGAAAATTATTACACATAGGTTCTTCATACCCACCGCGCGGCACTGGTTGGGTATAAAGAAGAGAGAGGATAATCGTAAATGACAATTCTATTCAAGGGGTACGGGAGAGAAAAAACGTTGGGAATCGCTTCTCTAGAGTGACAAAGCAAGTTTTAATCCTCTGAGTTTCATGAGATTTCCAAGGAATATTGTAGTACCGTTACCCCCCTGCATACCTAATGACTAAGTATAACCTTAATTTCGGTAAAAATAATTCTGTAAAAGATTAGATCGAACAAAAAGGTTAAAACTAACTATAGCCTATACAAGATGATGTATGTTGCAGAATGGGTTTATGCATGAGGAACCAGAGTGAGCTATATCTGTATTTTTAGTACAGAATCAAGCCTAACCTATCAATTTGCACACCTAAGATGTGAGGTGTAAGTATTGCCAAGAACAATAGATTGCAATTATATACTCCAATTATAATAGTCCAATATTCATAATAGTCAGTGGTATAGAGTATATTTAATGTTTAGACTATGGCATGTACAGCAGTTGTACCATGATTGCGCCAAGAAAGAATTTCCACAGCGGAAAGTACATTGGTTGTACCTTGAAAGTTATAAAAATAGCGTAAAGAAAGAATTGAGACTGCAGCCGTTACATCAATTGTACCTTGAAAGTTATAAGAATCGCGCCAAGAAAGAATCGCGCTTGTTATATATCTGTAGCCCTAGTCAACAGGTTAAGTGCAGAATCCGAGCACCCTTTGATTGAAAGAACTTAAATTATAAAACATTCTGTGATGAAAACCAAATTGATTCAGTAAACCTTAAGGGAGAGTTGGATATTTTTGTTATTCAAAAATCTGAGTGAGATATTAGTTTCTATTTTAATGGTAATGGTAATGGTAATTTTAGTTAACGTCGTACTAGAGCAACACAACGGGCTATTGACGACGGTCCGGGATCAGTCCCTTAAGGAAAAGATCCGAGGACAACACCTTGTAATTTTGAACCACGGTCAGATAACGAAGCAACACCTGAGCTGGCACCCCACTCTCCAAACTTCCACGCCAACCCAACTTTCTATTTTAAGGTCCTTGATTTTCACCACAAAAAAATAGATCAGGGTGGCTGCCGCATAAGTTCAGCTTGAAACACTTTATCCCTCCAAGTGATTTCGACGAAAAATCTCGTCTATCAAAACCTGAACAATTTTGCTATTAGAGAGATAACTAGTCATCAAGATATTGCGATTTTTTATGATGGCAAGATCAAGGTGTGGTCAGTTCTAATGACGAAGTATCGTGTTAATTAAGATGTAACGAGTTTTGTTAGCGACACGATACCTTGTCAAAACAACCATAACTAGGGCTATGATTAGTTAATGGTGTGTTTGATGTGGTACTCATCTTACTACATGCCTCTTATTAAAGGCTAGCATAAAGCCGAGATACTGTGCCCCTTATACCCTTGAGCTTGATCTAACTTTCTCTCTTCACTTATATACGTTACCCATCTTGTCCCATGCCTCTTATTGAAGCCTAACATGAAGTCGAGATACTGTGCCCATTATATCCTTGAGCATGATCTAACTTTTAATCTTCTCTTATATACGTTACCCATTTTGCCCCATGTCTTTTATTGAAGCCTAACATGAAGTCGAGATACTGTGCCCATTATACTCTTGAGCATGATCTAACTTTTAATCTTCACTTATATACGTTACCCATTTTGCCCCATGTCATATTGAAGCCTAACATGAAGTCGAGATAATGTGCCCATTATACCCTTGGGCATGATCTAACTTTCTCTCTTCACTTATATACGTTACCCATCTTGCCCCATGCCTCTTATTGAGCCTAACATGAAGTCGAGATACTGTGACCATTATACCCTTGAGAGCATGGTTTAACGTTCTCTCTTCACCTTCTTTCATTTGTAAAATAAATGTTCAAGTATTAACCCTCCTGGTGGTTATCTTGACGAGGTATCTCGTCATTAGAATACTTCAGATGATATCCCTATCTCGTCGTCATAAAAAACTGTAAATATTTTTATGACGAGATATATCGTCATTAGCAAAACTACTTAGATCTATGGTCTAAAGAAACTACTTGGAGAGTTAATATACCTTTTGCATAACCCACACAGAGATTGGGTGTAAATGAACCATTTGAGAACCTCGTTAATTTAGGGCTTAAGAGGCAATTATATGGGTTAAAAACTAAACACATGCAATACAATTTTTGTTAATACAATTTAATTTTAAAATATCTGAAATCGTCATAAGCTGCACTTACTGCGTAGGATATTCTGAAAGTGGTCTGTCAAAGAAGATTCATTAGTGCGTGTTTTACAGATAATGAATAAAAGCAGTGAATATCGAGTCACGTCCTATTTATCTGGTTATAATTTGTTAAAAAACAGATGACATTCTTGTTCTCCCTAAACTGAATTTTATCTAATCTAACATCGTGTATACTCACGAGATTACATTCTGAAAAGCATTAGTAGGAATGCTCAAAACTAGCAAAACGATATTAGAGAATTCTTCCAGTAAAGTAGAATAAGTGCAGGAATGAAGTTCAAATTCCACTTTCTAGAGAAAAGTGACATAACTCAAATGTAAATTTGCATCACCATTCAGAAGAAGAAATCGGAAAGCTTATGCTTCTTCTCGATTTGAGATTGGTTGAGAACTTATTTCTTTCACAATGCTTTTAAACTGCTAGTATATTTATGGAAAATTCAGAGGCTCAACTCACCATTTTATCCAGTATCCTAATAGTGTATGGAGAAGTTCGTGCATGTTGCAGATAGAGTTCTAAGCAAACAAGGAGGTAATCCTAGTCCATTATAGAATTGACTAGTTCTTCAAACTGTGCATTCCCTAGAGCAATGGATTCGAATTATCTTCCATATGTGCTTCAAGGCAATCCTACAAGTGTCTAAGGTTAAAAAGGGCCCTCGTGTTTGCTTTTACAGTTTGTTTACTGTAACTATATTTCGGATTTTTGAATGGTTTCTTTTTTGACTATCTCAGATGCTTTTCTGGTCAGAATCCTTTTGATTGCATACATGAAAATTATGTTTCATAAGTACCGACCCCAGTACTATTTGTTTAATCTATCTGCAAACTTGTTTCCGTCTACGTATGAAGAAACCTGCTGGAAAACAACTGTTTCTTCCCCAAAACATATCAACTATCTTCTTGGATAATCTTCTAGTTGATAACTGCTTCATAGTGGCTTTGGTACAAAATCCAGTTTCAAACCATCACCCAGATCTGGGCGAGAGACAATTTATTTTTAAATAATTGGATCTAGGGATGCGACATCTATGTTTTCAGAACATCGATGTTTTTTAAAAAACATCGATGTATTGGAGTCGATGTTTTTTTAACATCGATGTTTATACCTGTCGATGTTTTTACGTTGTCAATGTTTTATTTTTAAATAAAAAAAGTATCGTTTTAAAAATTTTTAAATTAACAAAGTAGTATAATTTTCACAATCAGCAAATTGAACATACTTCTAGACCAAAGTGGCCAAGAGTGAAGGGCCTGAAAAGTAGGGATGCGACATCGATGTCGATGTTTTCAAAACATTGATGTTTTATAAAAACATCGATACATTGGAGCTGACGTCGCATCACTAGTTGCTAAACCAGTTGTAAGAAATGGAGAAAAAAGTTTAAATACACTGAATTGTAAAAACATCGATGGTTTGGGGGCGATGTATTATCAACATCGATGTTTTAATTTTGAACATATATGTTTCAAAACATTGATGTTTTGCTGTCGATGTCGCATCACTAGGTGTTAAACCAGCTTTAAAAAGTGGGGAAAAAAGTTTAAATACACTGAATTTTAAAAACATCGATTGTTTTGGTGCGATGTATTATCAACATCGATGTTTTAATTTTGAACATCGAAGGTTCAAAACATCGATGCTTTGCTGTCGCTGTAGCGTGACTAGTTGCTAAACCAGTTTTAAGAAATTGGGGTGGGGGGAGTTTAAATACACTGAATTTTAAAAACATCGATGTATTTGGATCGATGTATTATCAACATCGATGTTTTAATTTTGAACATCGATGTTTTGCAATCGATGTCGCATCCCTAGTTGGAACGTCATTCTTCTTGTAGTGATATGTACGAGATATCTTGTCCTTAGCGAAATTGAAGAAATATTGGTAGAAATAACGTCGAGACAACCACAAGGAAGTTTAGAGTTTTCTACATAGTTAGTGTTAAGTTAATGGGGAAAATTTTAGGAATGGTGCTTAACGGTTGTAGTTTCGGGCTTTAGGATTGGGGTGTTATCCACTGCTGCATAGTGTGACGATTGCTGCTAAAGGTCGTTGCGAGGTGGTTGCATCTAGGTTTTGGTTCATCGATGAGCACTAACATCATAGTTCATACGCTTATACTCAAAAGATCTTTGCCCCATAACTCGAGTCTTAGTCCATCCCCATTGATTTCAACTCTAATATAAACGTTCTGTGAAACATGAGAAAGTATACTCTTTCCATAGCTAATTAATTTTTTGTCCCTCTTCAATTTTCCAGCTAACACTTGAGGTCGTATTGATAGTCCCTTACCATATTTTACTTTCCAAGTGTTTCGAAGAGACATATCCTCGTCCAAAAAGAACAGGTCTTAATCTTGTCATCAAACTACTTTGCAATACATCCATGACGAGCTAACTTGCCGTTGGAAAAGTTGCTCAGAGCTCAATGGGCGAGATATCTCGGCTAAACCGCTTGGAGTGTTAAGACTGTATACGTTAGTGTAAAGGTTAGCACAAATCAAAGTGGATTATACAAATATAGCAATATTAAAAAGCGCTGTGGGGAAAATGCATACTCGGAAGTCACGTGATGCTTTATGAGAGGTTAAATCTTCTATTCCGTGTTTTTCCGCCGTATTTACTCAGCATTCATCTTATAATCTCTGAAGGGTTGACACACGTGTATCCTTTCTACAGGGTATCCTAAAAGTTCCCGTACTGACGATTCGTTAATTTATTATACAGAAACAACAAACTTTTTAACAATTATTTTTATGCCAATGGTTAAAAGCAATTTTAAACTAACGTAGGAAAAAAATTTGAACCTACACTTTTAATAAATGTTGAAATCTTCCGTCTTTTTCTTGGGAGGCAAAGCTGAAATCATTTGCGCATATTTTTAGAAACGCGTTACAAGATGCTGGGAGTGACTTCTTTTATCCTTTGAGTATTGACAATTTTCAGATTACCTATTGTTTGACGATTATCTTCATTAACTTTGTTCTTTAAATATTCCGAAAGAAAAAATTCAGGGAAGCTCAGATCAGGGGAACGAGGTGGGCAAAGGTTTCTTGAGATGAGTCAATCGCTATACCATAAGGCAATAATAAAGCCGCTTCTCCTTTTGTCTGGTGGTTAGCTACTGTAACATTTTTACACGATAAGTACGAAAATGCAAATATCTTAAATCCTTATGTATCGATCCCAGTGGTGTGCCCATTTTTTGCGACAAACGCCTCACGGATTAATGGGGGGATTGAATATTCTCCGTCGAGTTTCTTGCACAAAGTCTGGTGTAACGACTTTCCTTCTTCCACTCCTGTGTTTTGTATTCCATCGAACCTGTCTCACGAAATCGCCAAACGAGTTGATATACCGTATCATTACTCGGTATTGCATCCTTTGGATATTTATGTAACCAAAATTCTTTAAATCTTTCATATGATTTACCTTCAAAATAAGCCTCAAAAAGCGCAATTCTGTGAATGCGTGATAAACTCATCTTAAGCATAACTTGAGCGCGAAGAAAACCAAACGATAAATATTAAAGACTCGATAAAACTATAAGCAGACGATAAAATTCAATAATTAAAAAGGACACGGGCAATAATTGTTTTTAAAGTTAGAGTACGGGAACTTTTAGGACACCTTGTTACAATTTAAACAACCAAGACCCTATTTCAATTTAATTGTTTTTAAGACTCTATAGGTTGAAGTAAAATTTAGCTCAAATCAAAACAATTTCCACAAGCATATCCTTACTCAAAAGTGGTGTTGGTTAAAGCAGTGCTAAACACTGAAATTATGTGATAGTTTTTGGAGTTAAATACTATTTTCCACGATTTTAACTTATTTAATCACCAATCGTCTCTAAACCTTCAAAGAGATCACTCGCAAACATCCTTTCTACAACCTGCTGTATTCCCATGCATGACATCTACCCACTTTTGCTCTTTTTGGCAATATAATCTTAGCAATTCTTTTATTGCAGGTATTTGCACGGCGCTTGATGTAGCTTGTCTCTTTTGGAGTTTGTGATATAAAATCAATTCCCGAATTGAATCCATTGAGTAAAATCAGTAATAAAATTAACCTTCTAAGCTCTGAGAATAGTTGAATTCAATTATACGTAGTATCAAGGAATTGTATTAATTATATCAATACAAATATATGGTATAATATTGGGGAATATATTAAAGTTTATACTGCTATTGTTCAATTGACTTATGCCAACAGATTCCTAAACCAGATTCTTCATTCCTTTTAGTTTTCAAGCAGCCTTAAACCGAAAGGAAGTATAGAAGAGGCAAAAGAGGGTCTGGATTTTTATGTCTAAGCGAAACGAAATATTTTTTTTTCAAAAATCGGAGAATAAAGGAGCCATTTGGTCCGTAGCCAAAACTTTTTCGGTTTCAACTTTCTATTTCATAAGATACAGAGGGGGAAATATGAATAACAACATTAAAAAATAATTTGGCTGAGAAAGTCATTACCCAACACAATGAAAAAATGGTAAAAGCATCATCCTCAGTTGATTAAACACTGGAAATTGTTACTTCTCCCTCAAACGTTGGGGAATTTCTGATCAAGGCAGGGATTTTCGTGCCACTTATTGATGTTTTATACGCTGTATTTTTTCCCTAGCTGCTATTCAAAAGAAGAAAAAAAATAGGAGTTTTTTCAGTGAAAATATGAAGCAGTTTTTTTAAATGAACAACTTAAGAAAGGGAGAAATCGTAATATAAAAACACAAAATAAAAAATGCATGGAAATATAACACAATTTTTTAAAGAAATTTTTTTTTGCTCGATGAATTTTATCTTTACTATAGATTAACTCAATGCATTAACCCCATTACTCGACTAATTACGTTAAAATGTATTTTGCGGCAAGTGAATTAACCCTCTAATTTTCGAATAATGTAGTATTTTCTTACTTTACTGCACACATAATGACTAAATATCTTTATCTATTGGTTGAGTAGAATTTTAGGAAATATTCTATTGTTCATGGACAAAACTGCAGAAGTCATGCAAAGAAGGCTTCAAGTTGTAAGACGGAATTGTTCGTTTGAACCGCTTTTAAGTGTTTTTCACACAGGGTGTTGAAAAAGTATCTGCAAATTTTAAGGGAGGTTGGAAGCTCAAATTATATTGTTCGAGGAAGTTAATTTTCAATTTCCACATGTGAACGTATCTCGACTGTAAAGTATGTGCCTACTTTCAAAGCATTTTTTATCAGCATATAATTTTAATTAAACATGTATGTTTTTAATTAAAATGGAGTATAAAACTATATGATTTTAAATACAATTTCATTGAAATTTTCATTAACTTCCAGAATATAGGCAATTTTTAGCAAAATTGTAGTGAAAACTTACCTTTTCAAAACACTATATATAATCCATACAGATTCTAATGAATATATTTCAATAATTTTCATACAATATATAACTAACATGTTTATCTGTGCCGTGAACTAAACGAATTGTAGTAGTTCTAAAAGTTATTGAATTATTCCAAACTTTGTACGAAAGCTCAATGTGGTTTATTTTTAAATCTTGTTTTCAAAATAATAGTGATTATAAATACAAAGTATAGAGAGGTTAGATTTTGGTTCATAACATAGCTTTCACCAAGACGAGGATTTTGCGGTTGGCACATACCTTGGGCATTGGAAAACATACCTTGTGCGTTGGCACATACCTTGTGCATTGGCTAGTAACTGGCGTGTTCTTTTTTTAATTTGGGTTTTGCTGTGTACATACTTGGTCAATACACAACTTGGCTACCGTGTCCACAGGGACGTAATGAGCTCAAATATGAAACTGTCTTACAATTATTTTGTGAATAAAGTATAAATTTCATCATCCAAATTTAATTAGCGAAGAATTTAAATCAAAGCATTCGGTCAAGTATTGGTCTAAAGACAAAATTTCTGTTAATAAAACAATCAATAAATAAATAGTATATGTACGATTATTAGACATAAATTCTGATAATTAATTTCCAAGGAAACCATTAGATTGTATTCTGAGTCAGCATAACATAGTGTGATTAGGTATGGAACAATGTGGAAACATCACCTCTTTAGTATTCTCGGACTCGTATATCTTTACAGAAAATTGTAGGAATCGTTAAATCAAGTGTTTGATGTTTGTTTGATAACAATTCATTTAAGAGGTCCCAAGACGGTCAATAATATTGTCAATACTGCTCATTGACGCAACCAATTGATCGTGTAGGAGGCGATTGACGTGATTGTCCATCGATGGACTGACATTGATAGAAATTTTGATTGACAATGCCGGACGCAATTAAGGGAGCCGATTTATCGTGAAAAATACGCTATTGTCAATCATTTGGGAAGTTTCACTCAGAACAGCAAACATGACGAATACTTCGATTCCCACGAAAAACGATTTTGTCAAGGAATAGGAGTTTGCGACACTTTTAATTACTTTGTATCGTGATTATCCTGAGTTGTGGAAGATTAATTCAAATTAATATTTAAACAGAAAGAAAAGACGTATTACTTTGCAAAAAAATGGTTGATAATTTAAAACAATGCAGACAGCCAATGTCAATGCAAGAAAGCCCAAATCTGAATTAGAAACCATTCTGAAACTCAATAATGAAACTTCTCATCCCCCGACGAAAAACACTCACTGAATGTGTTTGACGATGTGATTGAAGTTATGTTGAAACATCTGTCATTCGGGTACAGCTGCACTCTACGTTTATGAGCGGTGACAACAGCCTTGGCGATTTTTGGCGCACTTCTGAAGTCGCCAAGGAAATAATTATTTCATAATTCTTTTTATTTTCACATCGGAAAATGAAAACCTGAAAACACATTTGAAAAAGTTTTAAAGAGTATTTTTTTAAAAAACTTTCGCAAAAAGTAGTAAGTTTAAACACATTTCAAAACACATAAGTAAACTAGCAGAACAACTAAGTTGCGAATGTTGGGTAACAATATGCCCTGAAATTTATCAATTACACGAAATATAGTAGGCTGTTCGAAAATAGTAATATTTTTTAAAAGAATAAAAGCAAGAAATAATACACTCTGATAAGGTCAGAACTCTTGCGGAAAAAAATATTCAAATAAAAAATGGCAAAAAAAAAACACAAATCTTATTCGTTTTGTGAAAAATATTATAATAAAATAAAAATTCCACAACTGTAGAAATGTAAATAAATGAACAAATGGTATCACAGAAAAAAGTTAAACAGGTAATCAAAGAATATTTTAAAATCAAACAAACCAATGGGATCAAAGAAAAAATTTTAAACGAACCAATGAAATCAAACTTTAACAGACTAACAGGGAATAACTTTCTAGACTATTCAAAATGAAAATTGAAAGTTTTCGTTTGCCGAGGTTGCCATGAAAACCACAACAACCGTAATGACAGATGGATGGCCTTAATTTATCGTAACTCGCTACTAGAAGTGTGCCAAAAATATTGCCAAGACCGTTGCCACCCCTCATAAACGTAGAGTGTAGCTGTACCGTCATTCGAAACATTAAATCACATTGACATTAATATTGTCCGTCTAGTGTTCTCTTTATAGGGAGGGATGCTGTTGCCATTTCGGTAGAGTCACGAATTAGCCACCGGAGGAAAGTGAGTTGGAAATTAGATCCAAACCAACACCTAAGTGTGCTTACGAGCTGGTTCACGTTAAAACTCACTGTCTCAAATGTCTTAAGCCTTAAATAGTGTGGAAGTTTGAAGAGTGGGTTCCAGTTCAGGTGATAACGTAATCTTAGGGTTCTCAAATTATGTGGTGTTGTTTTCGGATCTTTCCCTTCTTGAATTTATACCGGACCGTCGGTGACAGTCTGATGTGTTCTTTTTGTGAGATGTAAATCCCCTCCCTCCCTACCTTCTTAATGTTAAGATATTTTTTACAGTCAAGGAAGGAAGGGGGAAAAAAGCGATGCATTTTTTATGTGAAAGTAATCACAAATTAAGTCACATTACTAAAACGGTTGAAATGAATAGTTCATAAGGATCCATGGGTAAGTTCCGACTTACACACGGCCCCTTATGGACACTGTGATAAAACAGTGATGTCAGATATATTTTTCAGCCTTTTATTTTTTATCCTGTAAAATTGGTAACGCAGATCCGGTTATTCGTCCCAGCTCTTTAACTATGACTCAGGATGATGGTCGTCGAAACAGTAAATTTCTGGGTTAGCCGTGGATATGTCCATCCACCCAGAAATAATGCGAGTAATGGTTACCTCTCAAACCGTCAGTCGGACACGATGTGGGTTCAAATCCTGGTCAATGAATAGATGCTAGTAGTGGTACGTAATCAACTATAAGTCATAAGTCTGTGTCTAGCTCTTTTTAAGCGAAGTAACCATAAAGTGACAAACTAACATTTAATAAAACATGATAATATGGAGTGTAACTGGAGGTATCTAAGTTTCGCAACTTATATTTCTGAAAGTCAAAGATGTTTACTACCTCCTTTAATATTAGCGAACACGAATCCATATCGGATGGCATGCATCACACGAGAATTGGATTTTAGAAATACTTACATTGTTTTAAACTAAAATGGGTTCACCCCTATGCGCTTCGTATATAACGGACTTTGGCAATTCCGACAATGATTGCCGAGCGAGAATATAATCCGTTCATTGCGGATGACTTATCTTAAATTTACAAGTAGTGAGGGCACCGGATGTTGATGTGATACATTAAATTGCGTATTTTATTACCCAAATTCAAGTCTCGGTCTTTGCGATGGTTCAAGAAAGAGTGAAATGTTCGATGGATCTGAAACCTGCTTAAAGTTTTAAGAACTATACCAAAAAATAATTTTGTTTAAAAAATTGTTAATTTTTCACTAATAGTTTTGCAGGTTTCACTAATCGTCTTCCGGTTTTGCTTTTAAACTATAAAAATCTCGTAAGTATTGTCTCCAAAGGAACGTTGAGTTGACCGGAATTTTTCCGTCAGTTTCTAAATGAAATGCCGATACTGCGAATACCGTGTGCGCGTGTGCATTACATTAAATTAATCCGCGTGCTTTGCTTGTCCGTCCGTCCGATGTGGAATAGTTTGCGCTTACCTTTATATTCTGCTGAATATGTTTAGATAAAAACTTTCTCAGTGCGACAGCAATTCACTACTTTTAGAACCACTCCTTCACATTCCAGTAGTGATATCTACGAAATTCCCCTTCATCTTGCTTTTGAACTTCTTCAATTCATTAGCATTCGAGATCGGAAGGATCTGGTTCGAATCCGGGTTAGTGCATGGATGTTTATAAGCGTATGGTGTAGAGGCGGCT